>JAREIS010000080.1:852500-2150000 GCA_030060385.1 Muscicapa striata striata
AATCTGTTTAACATTATTATATATGTTACACTTTCATGTCTGTAATATATAAAACAGCTGAAAAATATAAACTTTGATAGCTGGATCTACACAGAAGTGTGTAAAACAATAACCTTAGGGACACATTCTTCAAAAACAGTACACAGGATTTAGCCACACATTTGCCATTAAAATTAATGGGAGTTATTTAGCTATAAATCCTGAAGAAAAGACTTTGAAAATGTACCCCTTAAAGTCAACACCATCAACATAATACACAAGAGTGGAGGAAAATTGAATTTTGAACAATGAAGAACTTGAATATAAACCATGTGTAGTATTTTCACTGAATGATATTTCAGTATCCTGTAAAGCAACTTTATTGCCTAACTGCCATATTAAAAAACCCACACCTAATATTTTCAGAAATGCGATAAATAAGAACAGATGATTACATCCATTTATCAGAGGTTAAAGTCACAACAATAATGAAAAATAACTCCATGGTAAGTATCTGAAATGGAACTGAAATTTATCCAAAGAACATTTTTTAATCTCCTGAACGTGCTTCTAAAAATGTAGGGGTGTTAGTATTGAGGTTCTTTTCAATACAGAAATCCTACATACAAACATATCTACTTTATGCTGATTCCTGATTTAATACACCTGCATTTTTCATGTTTTCCTCTACTTTTCATATTAAAGAATCTTTATTTCTTCTAATAGCCTCAAGCAAGTCTCCTTCTAGTCTCCTAAGCAAACATTAACACTTACATTAGCGTAACACTTGTAAAGCAGCTTTTCTTTTAGTAAAACGAAGAAAGGCACCAGTTCATCACTGAATTAATCCCATAGAGAGACTTGATCCATTTGTAGTCCCCATTCCAACCCCACTCTCCCAAATGACCACTTCCTTCTCCCATGCTTCACTAGAGAAGGAAGAAAACCAAAGCATATTCTACTAAAAGCCATTTTTCAGCACTGAAAGTAAGCTGGAAAGTTTGGTTTGGTTTGAGATTATGACAAAGTTTGTCCCATCATCTCAAATGGCATGTTGTGAGATGAAGACTAAAGGACAATGCTATCCCTCAAAAAAACACTTCCAATCGTGCTTCTGCTTTCACTGAGAAATAAACCAGAATTTACTTCTATGCCCTTTCACTCCTCAGTTTACTTCTGGAACTGAGAGGATGTCTTGGAGACAAGTATTAAATATTACACCAAAAGTACAGACTCAATTCCTATGGGCCACTGAATACCTGTAACTGAGAAGAGACACCCTCATCCATTTTCAGGCTTTCACACCATGCTCATTGCTTAAAAACAATATTAATGAGAGAAATGGTGTGCCAAATAACCATTCCCAGAATGTAAACTCAGTTCAGGATTATTACCAGCTTCCTAAAAAAAGCAAGTTCCTATCTGGAACACAACACAGAAAGCAACATTGTTTGTTGCTGCAGCAGGATACATTTAAACATTAAGATAACAGTAACCTAGATGAATGAGAAGTGAACTCTAGACACGTTCACCTTGTTTCCACACTCATGTGGCCTTCTTGAATCTAGCCAGAATAAAATTTAAATATATTTAGAATCAACCATACCTTGTTGCCAAATACTAAGATAAAACATCATGTTTCACTAATTTATGAAACCAAAGGAATTTTTTTTGTTCTACAAATAAAAGTCTTGGTTTTTCATGTCACACTTTGAATCCTTCAAATCTTCCACTCTTTGTTTTGTATATTATTTCCTTCTTGATTTGCAATAATGACCTAAAATTTCAAATATAGTTTAATTTTTGTAACATGAAACATGATCATGCATATTGCAAACATATGCATCAACACATCTGTGTTCCATCCCTTGATTGCTATAGTACTAGAGTTACTTTAAGAATAAAAGAACTGATGCCTTAAAAATCATATACTGTTCAGACAAAAAAATCTGATACTATGTTTTAAATACACTGTGCTGTTTTAAGTAATACTTTTGAGGAAATCTGCAACATCTGATTTTTTTTAATTGTAAACTGTTCTTGACAGTGTGGAGATTCTTTTTCAGCCTTTTTATTACTATTACTGCAGCTGTGACCTTATATATACACACTATATGTATACTATATACCATATATATAAACTCAGTAGAATGCTTGAAATGAGAACGTGAAGAAGTTGGCTGCAAACTGCAAAGTAGGTTTACATATAGTTTAAAAGTCACAGCATGCTTATCATGTTGATCAATATTATCTCATTTGCATATACTCCATATGGCAGCATTCATCTGTTGTCTTTTGCTTATACTTAGACCAAGGACTCCTTGGGGCAGAAACTGAGTGTCTGAACTGAGTAGTGCAGCAGTCCACAGTGAGGACTTCAAGAAACAACAGTGATGTGAATTGGAACAGAAATACAGAAAATAAAAATATGAGCTCTTCACAGCTAGTAAATAATGTAATACTTCTCTTAAAAGAAAAAAATCTATATTCTAAAATTCATATTATAAACAAAACAATTTTTTGATTACTGATAAAATTTTCACATGTGAGACTAATACTCTTAAAAGAACTTCTGAAATCAAGATTGGGCAAATTTCTTATAGAGACATTAATGCAGATATAAACTAAAGGACATCCAATAGATCTGTGTTATTGTAGGCAGATAACAGTACATTATATTACAGATATTTATGTAATTTTGCAGACTTATGAGTTTGAGGATGCACTTTATTTTTTTCACATCTGCAGTAAAGATCATTAACAAAATTTAAACAGTTAACAACGTACTTATTCCTTTGTTTTCTCATAAGAAAGCATCATGTACATGGCATGAAACTCTGCAGCATGAATTCTACCTCATCTATCTCAAGATTCTTTGATCATATAACCACACCTCTTAAATGTCATTTATCTACCTTATGAATATGAACACACCTCTAAGGTAATTTACAGATTTGGCTTTTAGACTTCAAATGAATGAATGTTATTGACAAAACTTGACACAATGGAAAATTTTTTAACTAAACTTGCCAAGGTCTTTTTTGATACGGTTTTCAAGAAAACTGAATCCTTAGAGGAGATTGACAGGAGAACTCTTTGCAGCTTCTTAGCATGTTCTCTGCAATACAGTAGGAAAATATCATTAGCTATTCAAAGTAAAACTTTAAGAAAATGTGCCTAAGACATATTGACCTTCATATAGTCAGGAAATGCATCTTGCATGTTTATGTGCTTTTAAATATAATTTGTCTAAATTGTCTGAAGTAAATCAAAAAGCTATCACTCAATCCTTTCAATAGAAAGGGTAAATTTTAATTGCAGAACTTAAAACCTCACAATTAAAAGCTGTGTTGCTACTTAAAGCTAGCACAAACACAAGAATGAGAGTTCATGCATACAAATCAGCTTTTCTACTACATACAGAAAGGTTCTGCAGAATAGCCTGATTAATAGTCTGTACCTTCTAAATTTAGGTACAAGGAAAAAGAAGTGAAATATTAGCCATGTTTTAACAAAATATAAATTCTTTCCATGTCACTTTGATTTGTAAACGACTATGTGATAATCCACATTTGATTAATGAGAAAGCTAAAATGATGTTGATAATTCAAAGGTAAGCATACAAATAAAAAATGTGATGAGAAATAAATGCAACCAGAAACTGGAGGGAGTGGGTTTCAGGTTTTTGTTGGTTTTTTGTTTTTTTTTTCCAGGAGTGAGGCATTTGCAGAAAATCTTTCAGTAAGCTAACTCAGAATTTACTATTTTCTAACTTGAAGAAAAAGCCCCTGCTATAGTTTCTCACGCAGTCAATCCAACAGGTAGATGGAAGTAAATATTCATAAATACCAACTAGGAACAAAAGGGAAAAAAAACAGTCATTGAAAGAAAAATTACGTATTTCTCAAGTCTGTGTTCATGATTTTATGCCAGATTCTCAGCTGTTTTACCTTAAAAGCTCTTCTCTTACCTAATGGGTCTATGTCTGTATGCCAGATGAAATTCTAGCCTTTTGTCTGCAAAATCCATCTTCTACCTCTCCTAAAGGAATCAGTAGACAGTTTACACAGCTAAACCAGCACTCAATTATCCTTATCTGCCATCCAGGGCTGGATATGCTGGGTGGATTTTGTCTATGATAACTGGTCAATCAGGAGTCACTTCATTTTGTCAGGAAGGAGAGAAGATAGAAGTGGCACACAGTTAATAAACACCCTGGCATAACCTTGCACTAATCTTCTTCAGGAAGAGGCTTAGGGCTTAAGGCAGGCATTCCCAATGGACTCTAAACCATCTCCAGACTCTTTACAAAGTTGACAGAGATTTTCACCAATTTAGTATCCAAACATCTAAGCTACCATTTTCTTAGGCAGCAGAAACTTGATTCGAATCGCACCTAATGACTCTGAACAAACAAAAGTGGGCACTGAGATTATCATGGCACCGACAACCTTTGGATTTTATATCATCCACAGATGGGTGAATGGACTAATAAATTTTTCATCAGTTTTAAGGGTAATTGTTTGAAATTCAGTACACCAATTTGGGTTCACAAATTTGGGTTCTACCAGTGGTGGCCCAACTAACACCAGCATAAGAAAGTCTTTTCCCCTGGTTTAGAGGAAAGAGAACTGTATCTAAGAAAATGGTGGCAAAGAGAAAAAGGTACTGGAGTTATCACACACATTTTATCTATTATGCCTCCCCTGGCTTATCACAGGATAATCTTTTAATATTTTTTGTCTTAGCATAGGGAGGAGAGGCATCTCTGACTGAGATGATAGAGCAGAAGAAAGGACTTGGAGGGGGTGAAAGAGAATGCTAATTGCAAAATCATGTATTAATTTTCTGGTGTCAAATGAACACTGCACCAAACATATCCTGGGAGAAAGAAGTTTAAAAGGTTTTAAAAGCATCCCTGGGAAGAAGAAGTTTCAAAGACTATCTTATTGCAGGCAAATGTCCAGGAATAAGCACCAGGTGGTGCTTGCTTAATGCCAGGTTTGACTTGACAATCCTAACTTTTTCTTAGAAGCTTTGGGGGATATCTACTGTGGGGACAAATAAATTTTTTTTTTTTTTTTTAAAGTATGTTACCTAAATTGAATTCAAGTTTAAATAGTACTTAAACCTGTAAAGCTATCTAAGATCAAAACATAGCTTCCAGTCCTAGTTAAAACTGCCAAAACTCAAGCCAGTTCTTTGTCCTCACTGCTATTTTGCTATTTAAAATAAGTCAGTTAAATTAAAAAATAACTTCTTCACAATCAATAGAAATAAATCTGGATTTCCATTTTCCAGTGTCTACTACCCTGGCTTGATGGGGCCTCTTGGCCTCACCTTACCTTGGACCAAGAAACAGCAAGTAGTCATTAGAAGGCATTAGCCCTATGGACATCAGTATATGGCCAATCCTGCTTAGTGCCAGCAATGTTCCCAGCATTTGACTGATGCACATGACAAAGGACCTGAACCTGACATCAATGTACCTATTAAAGGAAGCACTCCCCAAAAAGGACATTTCTCTTCTGGGTAGGTCTCCTCTGAGTCAGAGGTAACATGAACCAGGCTCTTCTAGAAAGTACAGCAATCCAGGAAATTGCATCATCTTGTCTTTCACATCTGCTAGCAGAATTTTCATGCTACATATTTATCAGAGACCTGACTTACTTGAAGAAGACTGATTAATTATGTTTCTTGGTCAATGGGATATATCTTTGATAAATCCAGGAAGATTTTTTTGCATAATTTGCCACAGTTTTAAGGATTAACATAGAGGCAGGTCACAAAGAGTTTATCTGCCTACTTCTTTTTTTTGTCATTGGAAAATAATTCAAAGGGAAGGTAAAGATTTGTTTTGGTTTGGTTTTTTTCAAGAAACAGTTTGAAAACAATGGTGTTTGAAGTTCAGGAATTTGGATAATTTCTGGATTCCACTTGTAAAAATGGAAATCAAAAGAGAGGCAGATGTTGGACAACTAAAGTAATTTCCTTTAACATCCTTTTTTGTGTCCTTTTAGTTAGTCAGTGCTGAGTATTTCCACTGGAAAGAATGCCCTATCTTCATGCCTCACCTAGACCAACACTTGAACACTTGAGATGAGGTTAAACCAAGAAAGGGAGAAACAGGTAAATATGCAGGTCTTATTTCTTTAAGAAACCAGGATAAAAATACATATTAGGTATATGGATGAAAGTATTTAAAAAAGAGATTAAAAAGTACCAACCTAAAATCACCTAGGAATAAGTTTTCTGAACAGTATCAATCTTCACCACAAATAATGTAAAACATGAATGAAAAGTCCATATCCTCTCTATTTTAGCACCACTAATGTATACATAAATACTTTATTTGTTTCTTTTAAAAAACTTTTCTTCCAAGTACTTTTGAAAAAATATCAATCCTCATTTTTCTTTTCACTAGAACAGGAAATTTCAAACACATATGTTCAATGTAATCTAAAATTACAATAATTTAAAAAAATGATTTGAAATAACTAACTATCAGAAATGCTCAGTTTGTGAATTAGATTATCATAGAATCATTGAATAGTCTGGGTTGGAAGGAACCATAAAGATCATCTAGTTCCAATCCTCTCACCACAGGCAGGGAACTTCCACTAGACCAGGTTGCCCAGGGTCCCATTCAACATGACCTTCAACACTTCAGGGATCCACAGCTTCTCTGGGCAACCTGTTGACTCCAAATGGAAAGGAATGAGAAATGGGTAACATTTCTGACAAAGCAAAAATAGATTATTCAAAGAAAGAGGTACTCAGCATTCCTATATATAAAAAATTAAACATCTTTACATAAATAAAAATGAGTGCAGACCCTCAGTTGACGCCAACTACAACAGGTCCACAGACCGCAATGACATAATCCTAAATTATACCAGCTACAAAAAAACTGTCCCCAAGTATTGTACTCATGTTCTGGTAAACACTGACCTAAAACACATTCTGAAATGCATCTTCTCATTCAGACAAGGCTCCTCGAGGAGGATCACCTCCTAAGGTACAACTGCCACGCTGCTTGCAGTAAAGGCAGTCAGTGAGGAAATCACTTTTCTTATGTTGTGAGAGCATTTCATAGAGGTTGAACTGGGAGCAAGTGGGAACACCTTCCACGTAGGAACAGCAGCACAGCAAATGAGAGTGGATACTCAAAACTGCTTCTTCAACAAACCTGAACTAAATTTTGGTAATCTGAATAGAAGCAAAACACTGCTGGTTTGGTTTTTTTTTTTTTTTTTTAATACAGGCAAAATGCTAGATTTTCTATTAAGTTAATTTAATTCACAATAAAAACACAGTTATGTTTAAGCAGTGAATTATGTTTGTAGTCATAGTATTCATTTAGGAGTTGAACTCCACAATCCTTGTGGGTCCCTTCCAACTCAGGATATTCTGACTCTATGCTGCTAGAGCCAAATGCCTTTTTCTTTTTAACAAAATATAATTCCTTATATAATAGATAAATAAATAGATAAACCCATATAAGGATACAGCCTCTGCCAAGGGCAGCTGTCTTTACTGATATGTACCAGGAGCACAATTTAAAACTATCTTGAGAAGTTGTAATTTACACAGTCAACCTTTTCCAAAATGTCCAAGTTTTCTGCAAAAGAAAACACCTTTAAAGAATAAACAAATAATACAACAGTTGTTATTGGAATAGGAATGTGGCACTGAGCTTTCTGTACCACTTAAAATTATGGGAAATTTTAAGTATGTCAAGCATGAAGGAACTAATAAAAAGTAGGCAAGTCCAACTGTACACTTCATTCATACCTCGGTTAAACTCTTTCAGAAAGATAATTTAAAGAATGTTTTGCTCCTAATGTTCCAATCT
Organism: Muscicapa striata striata; assembly: GCA_030060385.1. Taxonomy (NCBI): domain Eukaryota; kingdom Metazoa; phylum Chordata; class Aves; order Passeriformes; family Muscicapidae; genus Muscicapa; species Muscicapa striata. Next base: position 860,335 of record JAREIS010000080.1, read on the forward strand.
TCTCTGAATTCACTGCTCACATGGTAAGGCAAAATGCCCTACCACTCTCCATTATTTGCATTTTTACATATCCTTAAATTGTTAGAATTTTCATATACTGATCATTATGCAGCTTTAGTAACTTGCTTTTGCAAGCACCAAAAAGGGAGAAATTCAGATCCTAGCTTTAGTACCACTGAGTGGCTCTACATAGGTACTCTCCTGTACTTGGAAACAGCAGCAACACAAAATAGTGGCCAAAAAAAGCACAGTGGGAATTTTGCTGTTGTCTTTAACACCAGGATCTCACATTTTGTTCTTGACAAAAAGGTAACAACTGCTCTTAGTTCCTTCATGCAGAAAAGTTCAGTGTTCTCCACTCAATGTGTCCCTCAGCATCATGCAATACCACCAACAGCAGTGGATGAAGAAATCTTTTCAGTGCACCAGAAACAGAAGTGAAGAACCAATAAATGTATCCTTTCTGCTTCTCCTTCCTTATTTATTCAAGCACTCCCCAGATATTATTCATTATACTGTTTTTCCATAATAATCAAAATATAAAAATAAAGTCTACTCTGTGTTATTACTGAAATATTTGCTGCCTCCTCAAGTGCTTGCCATCTTCCTTTTAAGCACCATATCTGGAATTTCACAAAGATCATGAAATTATGTAGCTCAATTTTTGTTAAAAGTGAGTCTAAATAAAACAAAGCCTGAGAAGCTATAATCTACATTATACACAAAGACTACAGATTTAAAAAAATCTAAAACAGAAGCAAGATATATACTGAAAATGAAATTTATTGTGATTTTTTAATCAATCTGAAATTCTAGAATGAAAAATCTGCATGTAACCTATACAGCATGAAAATGGTGTTACTGGTGGAAAACCAAGTGGTAAGACTCACATGTGCATACGACATACAACATGAAAAGTACTACCAGCTAGCACGTTTCCAGAAGCAAGTGTTAGGGATACCCATTAAAGCACAAGGACTGCCAGGGTGCCAGAACTGAGCACAGCTTCATATCTCGCTTCTGATATTATGTCAGCATCACTCTAAGCAAAGGTGGCAGCCTCCGAAAGAAATTTAATCCAGTCCACGTCTTGTGGAGTGGGTGGATGATGATGAAGATTCAATATCTGAAGACCGATAAATAAAAAAAAAAATCAATAAATAAGGGGTTCCTTAGTATTTCTCTCTTTATGAAGAGAGAAAAGAAAGCATGAATTTTGAAAGTGCAGCCAGTATATTTCAGATTAATCTAGAAAATAACATTCAAAAGTTTGTGCAGTTGCCTGAAAAACATCAAAATATCTACCTAATTTGAAACAGTATTCCTTAGATTACTTATTTTATAAACCACTTTCATCACCCATTACAAAAAAAATGCACACAAATTCCTTTCTGGATAAAAGTATAGCTGCATAATATTTATTTCTGTTCATTAGCATGCTCAGTTTGTTGATAGATTGCCTTCATATCATATGGGGGGGAAGAGGAAATTGGAACCAAAACCAAAAAGCAATTTAATTATTTTAATTAATTCCAGCTTTTGAAATTATGCAGAATGCTACTGAATATTTAAAAAGCTATACAAACCAAAATATATTTATGCTGCACTGTACAAAATGGAATGCAGTAGGAAGGTACTCTTTCAGGCTCTTTGAGAAGTTGCACTAGAAAATATCACAATCTAGATTGTAAGTTTGTTTAAATGTAAATAGGTGTTTTGGATGGTTAATATGCAATATGTTAATGCAAGTTATAGAATACCAATAATATATAAAGAAATGCACATTTGTAAAATCAGTTGCTAATCTATAAGATGCATGCAGTCAAAAAGCACTTGCTATGGAATTAGGGCTCACTATATGCCTTTACTCTATTTTAACATATTGGACCAACTAACTAAACTAATTAGTTAAAAGTAGAAGTGCAAGTGCAACCTGAGTAACCCTCATAAAGAATGTAAACTAGACGGGTGGGGAGGTCTATAGGTGTCAATCAATAACAAAATGCAAACTGTCAAGCTTGCTTTGCTAACAAACTGTCACATCAACAATATGCAGTTAATGACTACAAATTAACTGTATACCAGATGCTTGACACTTTGTTATGACACTTAGCAAGCTAGTTGACATTTGGGGGATCAAAGCTTCTTTAATTACACTTTGTATAACATGTGCAACCTTTATGCTAATGTCCACATATTCCTTAGAGCACTGACTGTTCAAGTGGCAGAGACTGGGTGTTTTTGGACTGTGAAACAATCCAGTAAATCTGGATTTTAACTGAAACAAAACTGCTTTTACATCATTATTCAGTATTACACTCTGTCTAAAATAACTTTAACTTGATGTACTATACCATATTCACTCACTTACAGACACCCTCTGCGTGAAATAATGCATTTTCAAACAGTGTTAACAGTATCTATAAAAGAGAGAAGCACTAGACACACTGCATTTAAAAGCATCTCTGTGTTCAAACTGATGTCTAGAATCAATGCTACACATTGATATGTCTTTCCTAAACCAAATTAACTTTCTCATCACACAACTAAATGTAGGACACAGTATTAACAACATTTTTATTTAGCAAGCACTTATTACCTAGTTTGTCATGCTCATGGAAAAAGTATCAACTAAAAGAAGCCCCAGGTTTGCAAATCCATTGCCTTACTGTGTTGTTGCAAAGGTGTGTTTTCAAACATTTTAACTTTCCTGCGGATTCCTTAAAATACAGGTCCCCAGCTTTCACAGGGATTTTACGCAAGTTGAGGAAGGAAAAAAAATGTCATAATCCTAAGTACTAAAGACTTCTCTTAGCAGGGGAAAATAGCCTTTAAGCAAAACATAACATCAAAAGTAACATCTGCCTTCCTACCCTGGACATAAGAAAGACTATAAAGGCATAAATTCAAATGGCCTTTTTCCATCCTAGACATGTGACTCAGATTTTAAAATATATTTTTATTTGGATTGCATTAACATCCTTTAAGACCAATCACCAATTCAGGTTTTACCTTATAGCACGTATGACTGGATGTTAATTCTGTTGCATGTTAACTGCAACAGTGCATCAGTGGAGATTAACTTTGTGGAGGGTTTCTCAATACCTCTGGGAAAAGCTTTCAAATTGCATGAAGCACCAAAGCTGGGTTTACTTGTCTTAGCCACTTGGTGAGTTGCTAAATTAATTTTCTGTAAATTCACAGCTTTGTGCAGTTTTTGTCCTATGTAATACTAATAAGCCAAATCATTTGTACCCTTCTTGGAAGCATCATAAACTGTATTGATCAGACTCATCTAACCTAACAGAGGTCTAAAGCATAAACAACCCCATCTAAGCAAATAATTCCTTACCTCAGCTAAAGGAACAGGAAATATTAGGGCACAATTCATCTGATCTATTTTCGACATCCACATCAGGGGCAGATAAGCAGCACTCTGGAAGTGTTTATTTCTATTTCCATAGCCCAGCTGCAGATGAATCCCTTCCTCAGGGCTTCCGGTAGGATCTACCAGAACTATTCTACCCAGGCATCTACAGGGTCATGAAAAACACCTGTACCTTCTCTACATGAGTGGCTTAGCAAAGATACTCACTCATGCATCTAACTTGATCTTGATGGCAAACTTGATCACTTGAAGGTTCAGGATATCAGAATTACCCAAACTCACCTAGCTAAGAGTTCCCATTAGCAGTCAGGAATGACAGCAGGAAAAATGCTAATCCTAGATGCTTTCTAACAAAGTCAGGGATACAAAAAAGGGTATCAGCACTGTAAATGAGAGCTTGACCACCCAGCTGGATAAACTGTGTGAAGAAGAATGTTAATATACAGGATATTGATTTTTTTGTTTTCCAGGATTCAGTTAGATCTTTAGGTCCCAAGACTGAGGACACTGCCATCATGACTCAGATGGTATCAAAGCCATTTAAGTAACATTATTTATCATTATTTATCCTCTTCTGTGTATCCCTGTACTTAATTACTTCATGCCAGGTACAGCTTATTTGTCTCATAATCTAACTAATAGTTAAAAAATGTGTGTATTTATCTGCTTTCCATTGCATGGCACAACACTGCATGTGGTCAAATAATTGTGGATGCACATGCTTTTTATAAGAAACCCTTTTAAAGCATCACCCACCATTTACAAAGAACAGCAGACAAACCAAAAAGCTGAAGAGATGAACACAGAGAAAGATGAAGTGAGAATCTGTTGTGTGAATTCCCCATGCAATGCTCAAAACTCACTGTCTGCAGTGATACACTTCCAAATACTATTTTAACCCAGCTATCAAATCCAAAAGATCTGCTAATTCAGTCCACATTTTTACTCAGTTTCCCCTTTATTATGAGAAGTGATAGTGGTGCAATTCTATTCTGTAGTCACTTAAAGATTTTGGACAAATCTGATTTACCAACTTCTGAATATTTATCAGTTTTGGTTTTCAGATTCTTTGTACAAAAGCCACCGCATTTTGGCTTGCAGAGCATGCAAGTAATAAAAAAGTATCCCTTAATAAGAATCCCAAATTTCACTTAATTTTGGCTAATTGTTTAAATAAATAAAAAAGGAAAACCATCAAACTTTACGACAGCATCCTATATCTGTAAAACTTAGAGGAGCTTATTTTCTTTCATCTTTAAAAATATTACTCAGATGAAAGGCAGATGTTTTAGACCCAGAATGATTATACAACTGATATAATATCAGTGGTTATCTATTAGGAAAATAACGGAATTATCATTTCCATTATTTCCAATATGCTGCTGTGAGCTATGTAGTAATAATTCTGTAAGCTTCCTAATATAATTTTAAGTGCTACATGTTTGAAAAAAGTAAAAATTATATGAATATACCCACTTATGAAAAAAGCTTTCACTGATTAGAGCTCATTTCCCTAATATACAGATTTCTAAAGACAGCTCTATTTTAGTTATGTAAAGCATGTAAAAATTGGCATGTGCTCAATCACAGCTGAATCTGAAATTAGCCTGTCATTTTAGACACCATACTTTGAGGGTGGGAGAGGGGAAGCTCCTCCAGAAAAAACTTTTCCTGGAGATGAAGTGGCTAATGGTCTGCTGGCATGACAATGTTTTGTAGGAAGATGTTATCAGTTTATTATTATTTTCCAGGCAGAAGAAAGCAGAAGACGCTTTTCTTCCCAAAAGACCCCAAATGTCACTTTTCTCTTTGCAGAATGAAAAAATTCTACCAATAATGCCCAACTCAGGCTCTCATCTTGCAGTCCCTAAAGAAATACAAGAAAGCTTCTGATCCTAGTAAGAAGACATGCAACTGTAGGATTCCTTTAATTCACATATACATACATACTTACGCATACATATAGTCTTTTATGTGGGAAAACAATTCGTTATTTCTTTGGGAATATTCAGCTCAGAAAAAGCTAAATATCTTTTCATTAACTGAAATCAGAAACATTAGAAAGAGCCAGCCTCATTACTGCCATGTTTAGCTTATTTTTGCCCATTTCCTGAGCAGTACATAACTAGATTTTTTTGTTGTTGTTCTGATTAAAATGGGCACTGAGTTTTTCAAGCTGTAAAAACAAAACCAATCTTTAAAACCTGCTTAAATTCATCACCAGAGTTCACAAACTTTATGAGAAAAAATATTATGGGTCACTGTATGAAAACTAAATTTGAAGAAAAGCTTTTCATCAGTTAGCAAAACCCCTTGATATCCAAACAGCATGCACATAATGATACTAAACGCTCACAATAGAACTTTAGAGGGCTATCAAGCCATGAAAGATCTCATAAAAAGACAAGTGATTAACTTACTTAAACCGAGCAGGAATAGGAGTCAAAACCACCTCTCTCTAACTTCTTCTCATGCATACATCATTTTGCTTTGAAATAAATGGATCTCACTATTATCATTTATCAGAATAGAAACAAAATATAGATAATTTAGTTAGTTCATAGAAAAATATTCAGCTGCTCAAAAAATAACTAATTCAATGAATAACAACTTGCTAATGTGGATTCAGGCTGAGAAACATGATAATTTTTTTTAAATGTCCTGAATGCATTAATTAGTAAACTAGTGAGCAATTTTACTGGTTTATATCTTTTTACACATTTACATTACAACTATTTCTAAAACCTCTTGATTTAACAGCTGTAAATAGTTAACACCATTTTTAAAATAAGCACTTAAATGAACACAACTTACCAACGAAAAAAAAAAAGTACTCACTAAAACTAAAAAGCCCTACAACTCCTTGGTAACGTGTCCTTAATCAAGACAAAAGTAGTTGGTGGGGTGTATTACAGTTAAAAGGATGTATCCACAGCAGATGAAAGTTTGCTCTCAATTTATGACCCCTAATAAAATCAATTAAATTAAGCACAAAAAGCTTGAGTAAGGAAATGGTAGCTGAATACATGAAGCTCAAAAGGAATAAAAGTTGTTAAAGAAGAATTATTTAAAGGTTTTAGGTCACTTAGCAGTCTTATAAAGAGTTCAGAATAGTTTGGTAGAATAAATATTTGTTTCAAAAAATGTAACCTGCTTAAGATGTTAATATTGAACATTTTCCAGGCTTGCAGGATAACGCAACCATTTCAAAATGCACAAGACAGACCTGCTTAGTCTATGGTACCATGTCTGTGCTTAAGCCCTGGAGAATTGTTTTCATAAATCAAGAAGATACCTATGGAACAGAAAAAAGAGAGCTCATATTCTCCAATCAGGCAGTTTATGGACAGTGGAAATATGGTCCACTACTCTGTGCAATCCTCAGTATTCTATAACCACAGTGTTCTGTATACAGTAGCCAGTATTTATTTTGTTCCTCAAATTAAACATGAAAAACAGTCAAATGCTCAAGTGCTGTATTTTTTACTGCTTGTTGACTTGTCACATGAAACAGGATCCTGGGACATGACTACCATAATGCAAAAGTAAATCATCCAGGCTTTAGATGTCCTTGACTGTCATAAGGGTTTAGAGTAATCTTCTCAATTTTTGTTTATCCTTCCATCTCCAGCAGCAGTTTAGGCTAGATTGTTATTTGGGGAAATACTACAGGGGAGTAGTACAAGGGACAGTGTAGTCTCGCAATATCACTGATAGTATATATAATTAATGAATAAATTGATAATTTATTATTTAAAATCTTAATTTTAAATGCTTGGGCAGATAAAGAGTATTTGCAGAAATTTGTAGCACTACCCCCTTCCCAGTAACCATGTAATTGTTACAAGTAGAACTTCTGGCAGAGTGTTGGTGGATTGAAAGAAATAAACCTAATGTTGCCTTGTCTGTAGTGCTTTTGGGAAATAGTTTCTAGAGTGGACTATCACCAGGACTACAATCGTATTTTTCTTTTTTCAGAGGGGACTAGCTGGTTTATCCCAAAGGACTACACCAAAAGATGGTGGAGTGAGGACAACCAGGATTCAGTAAAAATTGAGTATTTTAAAGCATAAGAATGCCCACAGAGATCAGCTCTACATAAGACACCATATACAGAATTAAGGAAGAAACTTTCTAGATAATCACTTAAGAGATATCAAAAAAAATCTACCCTAGAGTACAAATATTTTAAATGTTTATTGGGCTTTTCTTGTTAAATATATTCAAATTTGACACCTTTTAGACACATTTTGGTTGTGTAATACTCTAAAATACGTATTTTCATAATGAAAACATTCAGGAAATAGGAAAAATTAAACTTACTGGTTTAATACAAGTATGTAGTTTATAAATACATGTATATGCAAATGTGTATGTTCTATATACATCAATATATAAATCTATTGCATACATTATAGCTACACAGTTAATTGATTTTTTTCAGCATGCACTCTAAAATGCAGTATTTAAAGTATTACAGGTAAAGTTTGCAACAATGTTTTTCAACTACGTTGTAAGTATGCCATTAGCTTGTCTTGCTCATGTTAGATATCTGTTTATGCCATGAAGTTCAAACAAACATGTGACTTCTTTAAATTCAAAGCAAGCAATTTGTAGGCTGCTCATCCATTATCTCCAAATGCGCTCTCTGTACAAGGTCTACTAAAGTAATGGTTCTTTCATCAAAGCCTAATGGTTTGTTTCAAATAATCAAAGTAGTGTTTATATCACTGTCCTCAGGTGCAACCATTTTGTTTCCAGGAGAACGGTATAGTACACGCTAATGTCACAAGTGATAAATCAAAGCAACTACATTTGTTTCTCTACCTTAACCAATCTACCCTATGTCTTCAGCAACAGCAACAAAAAATCACCCTGGCATTTGCACTCTCTAGTTTATTCCAAGAGTAGGAGTAATTTTGCAAGAGTAAAACATTGTATGCAAAACCACTTGCACATTCCTTTCTCCTAAACATAACAAGGATAGCTTGACTTATGTGGGAACTGGCACAGTTGTTATCTGAAGCCAGATCTCATGAATCCTGTCATTATTTTTATGCAACATCCTTTTTTTCAGTTAACTACAGTATGTCTGACCAACTCAATTATTCAAAACACTCTGGGGTTTTTTTTTATTTTTAGTTTTTAAACTTAGGTTTCTAAAGGGGGAAAAATCTTGAAAATCCTTTAACTGGAAAAAACAAAAATTGAACTCACCTGCTACTTTGGAGGATCTTAGACAGCTCAATGGCTATATAGAACAGAGGTTAAGTTAGAGCTACAACCACATTTTCCATTCTTTATTCTTTTGCAATATTTTGTTACATCATTGCTAAGTTTTGTGTGTCTTAATATTACAAGATGGGAACTTCAGATAACCTGTGCACCACAGTGGATTTGGTGTAGTAATTACTGCAGTGATGCTATTCTCTTTACCAAAAATGTGCTGGGAAACTCAAGCTTTCTGTCCAACTGGAAGCATAACCTGCACAGACATCAATCATGTTCCACTTTCAATTAAAGGAATGACACTGATAGCAGCAGTAGGAGATGCTGTCAGTCCTATTAGATACAGGATGAGAGCTGCCTATATAAACAGCTGAAGAGAGTGAGAATCATGGAGTAACATGGGATCAATGATAGACAGGTGAGCTGGAGTGAACCAGAGGTTCACTGATTTATGAGTCAAAGTGCAAACCATCACCTTCATCAGCATCCAACATCCAAGGAAAACTAATACTCACACTTTGTTCAAGAAAGAAGGCAGGAACCATTGCATGATTGGGTGAGCTTTCTGAATGAAGAAGGCACTTAATATACTGCTGGGCCTTTGGAAAAGCTACCATACTGAACACATTCCAAGAACATCACCAGAATAGGGAGCTGCAGTAAAACAAACAAGCAAACAAACACCTTTCCATTCACTTAAGATTGGAAATTTGAAATTAAAGATTCATTGTGGAGTAAGCATCCCCCTCTACTCCAGGACTCCTCATGATATCAGCCTGCTTCCTAGATGACAGAATTACCCACATCTGCCAGAATGCATCTCAGGAGTTACTGTGGTGCATCCCAACAGACAGAAGGAGGGAAATAAAAACCAGAAATTACCACACCACTAATAAATTCACATTTGGATAATTTTTGTCTAATGGAACTTCCTACCAATTAATATTAACTCTGAAATACAAAAACATAAGGAGACAAAAAAAAAGAAAAAATTTCACTGATGCTATACCCTAACAATTTTTTTTTCCAACATGTCAGCAAAAATGAAAGTTCATTTGGAACATTTTTTTCCTGTTTTTTGCCCCAGAAGCTGGCCTATCAGCTGTTAGAGTTTAAAAAGAAAGAAAAAAAAAACAAACAAAAAAAACCAAACAAACAAAAAAAACAAAAACAAAAACAAAAAAACACCACCAAACCAAACAGGCTTGACTCTTCTGTTTTTAGTTGTGTTAAAAGATCTGGATAACTGCTAGAGCAAGTGGAATTAAATGCCATGACAAAAAAATGTGGAGCTTGAGAAGACTGCAGAGGAAACAGCTTCTGAATCCTCTTTCTTTACATTCTTAAAGCACTACATCTATTCTTTTCCCAACCTTACCTTTAGATGCAAGAAGTAAGCAGAAATAAAGTGTCAGTAACATTTGTGTAAATAAAAGGCATATCAAGGAAAGCAATTGCCAAGAAAAGTCTGCCAGACTTTGGGTTTAGAAAATATGGCCACCAAAAAGAGCTAAGAGCACTAGTACTCAGTCTGAGAAGGGAGGTGTGGAAAGCATACAGGGCCTGTCTGGCTTCTCTTTTGTACCTGTTTTCTCTCAGCTGCTTCTCCTTAGTGCAGAAGGACAGAAGTTGTCTACCCAGAAGCAGCATTCAGGCAGCAGGCACCAAATGAGTCACTAGCTCATAGCAGCAGTGGACTGAGGAAGCAAGCAGACAGGTGAACCTGAACAGGGAAGGAAGAACTGGAGCATCCTACTGACTTCTTGCACTCGTTTTCCTCTTCAACCATCCCAAGCCCTGCTGCTCAGCTCCCTACTTCTCCACTTCTGAAGCCACTCACCTCACAAGGTAGCTTCAAACATCTGGGAAGATTCTGGAAAAAAAACAATGAATGGTGCCAGAAGTGCTAGCCAAAGAATAGGAAAAGAATTGGGGGCCTAGGGTGTAAAAAGTCAGAAAAGTAAGAAGAAAAATCCCATTTCTCACTTTTCTCTGTGCACATCAAGGCTACTACCCAACATGTTCAGACATATCAAATACGGACCCCCAAGAAGCAAGACAAAAAAGAACAAATATTTCCTCTGGCTAATTTTACCCAATATAGAATAAACTCTACAATGGAAGTGTGAATAAGCTGATTAAATCTGACATTAAAAATACATTCCTATCAACTTGCTTTCGCACATGAGTCACCACAACAACTAACTTTTTGAAAAAGAAAGAAAAGCACCAATATAAATTCTCCTCAGTTCATTAAGGGGGTATTTTATTCAGTGAAAAAAGCCTTGAAAACAAAGACTTACTTGGCTAGCCATCTAATACTAAATAGTGATTAATTTTCTACTACCACACTCCCTATTAGTATTACTCCCAAATGTTCAGTTTAATTTAAGTACTTTCTGATTCATGAACAAGGGAATAACATACAGCTATAAAAAGGTAATCCAATCCTAAAATGGCCTTAACCCCCATAATCTGCACTTCAATGGCAAGGGAAACTGTATAGTTTTGAAACTGTAATCAAGGATTTTTTTTTTTTTTTTTTCCAAACACACACACTGAGGCTGTCCTTTGCTCCCATCACTTATTAGATTACAATAAAACGAGCATGTTCTCTTTATGGTGGGAACACAGTGACCCTGGGGTGATTTATAATCTTGTGAAACCCTGTCCACACTGTTGACCAGACTTTTTTTTTTTTTTTGGAGGTCGCTATCTGTTTCTTCAACTGATGTCTTCCTGCTGTGACAACACTGCTGGATAGCTGTCAGCACATAAGTATTTTTCAGACTATGTATTATATTATCTCTGCACACCCTTGTTGTGGGTTGTTGTTTGTTGTGGGTTTGTTTTGTTTTTTTCTTTTTGAAAGCATTTCTATGTTCGGTGTTTAGACAGAAAAATGGACCATTCAAAAAATGGCTCTATGAATTTCTCTTCAGTCTGATGCCTAAACCAGACAGGACAACTAAATAGAAATATACTGAAGTGGATCTCTTAATGACAGAAATAATATTGTTTCTTCTAAACTTAACACACTACTATTGACTACATATCATGCTGCAGTCTTTTTATCACAAATGTTTTTTGCACTTCAAGAATAAAATATCTGGAGTATTCCCTGATGAAAGCATTTCATATATGAATTAAATGCAAGTTTTGGGAAACATCTATAAAAGTTTTTAAGTTGCAAAAATGAAGAGAGAAGCAGAAAGAACCTGAGAGTATACAAACAGTGCAGGAGAAAATACAAAGAAGGGAACTTGCAGATACTGAAATAAATGCACTATTTTCTTATTTATTAAATAAATGCACACTGAGAAAATATTTTTGAACTTCCCCCATCCTCAGCATGCTTGCTCTGAGATGCACTTATCTAATTCAGTCTAATGGAAAGCATCACTAATTTTACTATTTACAAATATGTTTAGCAATGCAATTTTAAAAAACCTCTAACTTTATATAGTGCTTATTCCTCACACATTTTAAACCATTGCATTTTAAAAATAAACATCACTAAAAGTGTATAATTGTATGCTTCTCCTAAAATATACTAATATTATTTAGATATTCAAAAATTAATCATTAAAGGTAAGTTAACTAGAGCCAAACAGTGACTTTGGTATGATTCCTAGGCAAAGACATCCTTGTACAACCTCAAGTGAAAGTTCATGATGATAAGAGACAACCTTTCCCCTCACTTGCCCCTGCTATGCTAGGAATTCAGAAAATTGTCCTGGGTCCCACAGTGTGCAGGAGGGATTACGTGCTATCCTACTTTGGATACTGAATAGAGAGCTACAGATGCTTCCTCCCCCTGATTTCACTGTCTGCATAACAAAAACTTCAATTTGGTCATAATTAGTACTTGATTCATTAACAGCAAAATTTGCACTGATCTGAACATTGCAAGATGTGTCTTTTGAAGCAAATGCTCAGCTGCCTCACATATCTGCTAGATCCTCCCCCTTTCCCTATGCCAGCTACTGGCATTTCATAACAACTTTCAGTGGAAGTAGAAGGTAACTATCACTTGAAACAATATTAGATAGCTATGAGTAAATACAACAGGTAATTTAATTATGCACAAAACTTCCAAAACTTTCTTCATATGATAGGCTCCAGCTAAACATATAACAATTTTTTTTTACTGAAATGTAACTGTTCAATATTCTAGTGAAGACAACAAAATAAAGCATTTCAATCAGATGTGCTTGACAGTTTCTTCACCTGCCAAATATCTGGTTTAGGAAAATAAAATTACATGCAGTCTTCACAATATTGCACTTGATATTTAAAAATTAAATAGGCTCATGCTGGTGTTAACATCAGCTATTCTTCATTGTTTTATTCATCACTGTAAGCTATTTCAGAAGGATAAAAAAAGTATTTCACTTCATGGAGATAAGGACAAATTGATAATTGTAGCAAATAAGTCAGGTTGTCCTTTGCTCTCAAGGAGGTAACCTACTGTTTCACTCCTCTAAGGACTTGCTTAATAAGATGAACAAATTCTCAGGGAAAAAAAAATCAATTAAAATTGAGAAAAGTCCCCTGGGATAAAGTCAGTTTGGCAGTCCATGCATTTCTCAATCATTACTTCAGTTTGTTCTAAGTAATACATTCTTACTGCATGTTCCTAAGTAGTACTTCCTTTGGTAAAAAAGCACTTTCAGATGCAAACTCTAAAAACTGATGCTGAATCAGCAAGGGCTGCTGGATAAAAGAGGGGTTAGGAAGTAAGATATTCAATGGATGCAGAGAACACCATTAGAAACAAAGTACATATTCCTAGGACTGCAAAATGGAAAGTCAATATGAGTTGCTAATATTAAAAAAGCCTTGTATAATGGACTGTTCACTTATTAGTTTTCCTAACCAGGTCCTTATAGAGCCTTTGCATTGCAGTATATATGGGGGAGTGATTTTATGCATTCATTCATTTTTTCTGTAAACTACAAAAAGCCTTCCCAATCTGCAGTCATGAACCAACGAACCCCATGTTCCAAGGACAATCATGTAACAAAACAGGAAAGTCAGGAATAGTTCCTCTTAAGCACCTTTCATCCTATTTGCTGGTAATTTTTTTTTAAAACAAAATATCCTCTTGCTCATTAATATGCATAACAGTAACAAAAACTTTCTTTTTTTTTTTTTTCTTAATCTATTGGATTAATCACTGTCTCAGATTACCCTGCAGGTATACCTTTGTATAACAGCACTAGTCATCAAAGCCTGAATGTCAATCCCAACAGTCTGGCCCAACATAAATTAGTAAAATACACAAGTAAGTTCTGTATATATTATCCCTTACATCTCAGAACATGGCTGCATGCTGTTCTGTAGATGCTCTGCTTCAGACTACTTATGACTAACAATTTCAACGATGGAGGAATGACTACAGCACTTTGAGAGCATAACTAAAGGAGCAATGCAGATAAAACTATATTTCAAGCCAGAAAAAAAGAAGAAGCTATGCTTATTCAGGGAAGTCAAAAAAAAAAAAAAAAAAAGGATGCATTTACAGCACATTTCATTGGACAAAATATGCATATAGACATGTAAATAGGATTTAGTTGCCTGAACAGGCATGTAAATTTATTTTAGTCTCCACTGGTTATTGTGATGGCTCCTAAGAAGAAACAGACCTCCTGAAAGATACTCATTGTATCTGCTTTTACAGATACAGATATAGATACAGATACAGATCTGCCTCACACTGAGCAGTCCTAGGCACAGAAGCACCTGAAGTGGCACAAGATGCTGATGTTTAGGCAATTAGGTTGAGGTCAACTGAAGTGGGATTATTTGCCCCTAACTTGAGACATCTAATAGCTGTCTTAATCTAAACTCGCATCTATCAAGACTCCTTCAATAGTTAAAGGAGTAAAGAGTGGCAGTTCTAGAAACCAATTCATCTTGTCTATCTTACCATATACTCTGAGGAAAATGAATGGCTTTTCTGGAGGTGCCCATCCCTCTCCATTTGACTATAAAGGGAGTGTAGCTCAAATTAAAAAACTTCACATATCTGATGTGCTAACGGACTGAAATTCACTCTCAATCATGCTACTTTAAAAATATATTATGCAGCTTCTTACCTACTGCATCTAAAGGAGGAGTATCTAAAATTAGGTATCTAGAAAGTGGTTGTCTAAGCTCCTATGATTGTCAAAGAATATCTAGTCAAAGAAGGCTAGAAAGCTATTCAGTGGAGCAAACGTAGGTGTCTGCTTTGAAATAATGAGTCTTCCTTTGACTGCATCAAATAATCCACCATTGACTAAACCCTGAGTTGAATTCTTCCCTATGAGTTTGACTGACTGCCTGAATACAGGAGCCTCGTGCCATCTGCAATGCCCTAAAGTATCCAAGACATGCAGACAAGCTGGCAGACTTGACAAAAGACTTGGGAAAGACTTGAACTCCTCCAAACAGCAGCTGTAAAACAGATAAGATACCCTAGGGCCTTTCAAATGCATCTAGATGCCTGTGTTTATGCAATTGAATCATGTCCTACAATTCCAAACAGCAAGTTAATTTGGAGTAGCTAGAGCATTAAAATGATATGTTAGCTTACTTGAAAGCAACTTCTCCATGTACAAGTCTCTTACCTTGTTGGTCTGAAACGAGAGACTGGAAGATCCCCTCTTGTCAACCTACAAAACCTTATTCCTTCAGACACTTAACCCTGGATTTCTACTGTATCCTGTAATAACCCTAGTAATAATTTTTTATTTATCTGTGCTCTTAAAATATCATTTTTATTGGACAAATATACCTGCAGTTTCAAAATGGTAGTTGGTAGTGTATGTGTCATACAACAGCTGGAAGAAGTGAAGAAAAAGAAACTCCATATGTTTTTACATAAAATCTATTCTTTGCATACAGCACATTTAATGCTTTCTCCGTCATTATCACAAAAGTTTGAAATATTAGAAGCTGTTAAGATTTTCAGATACTCTACCTGACAGCCACCCCATAATGATAACCACAAATTTGTTATTACTCTAAAGGTGAAGAATAAGAAAGCATGCCATAAAATTTGTTCTGCACTCCTTCTGTGATATTTTAGACATTTAAGCTGTTGTTAGATGTCATTATTCTGTCAGTAACAGATCAACTATAAGAGGTTTTCCATATATTTTCCCATGATTCCTTCCCTTTACCTCCAGTTCTTACTCATCTAAAGGTTCTCGTCCCTTGCTATAAATCACGTTAGTTCAACTGTTTGGCTGGCTGTGTTCCAAAGTCAAAAGCATGAAATGAAAGGGGAAAAAAACCTCTAGAAGTCTGAAAAGTGTTGAGTTGGCTGGATTTGGATCTTGGTTTGTTGTTGTGGTATTTTCTTTTTAAATACAAATATTTCACTGCAGCAGTTTAGACAGCTAAAGAAAGAATTCAATCAATGCAATGCACAGGACAGAATCATTGGTAGGAACAGGGAAGGGAACCACTTAAAATAACTGATAGGTGAACAGTAACACAGAGGCACTATCTTAGTTTGCATCTAAAAACTGCATTGAAAAAACTTAATTCCTCACATGGAGAACACAGCTGACTGGACAAAGAAATGAAAATACGAAAATATGAAAGTACTAAAATAGACCAATAATAGCCCATTTTTTTCTTAAAAAATAAACACAATTTTTAAAAATCCATACTTTTGGATGGAGAAATAACTACCAAAAACTAACAGGCCAAAGACAGGAAAATAATATGCAAAGAGATTATAGTGCTGAAGTTTTCCCAGCTGCAGAGATTGGTGGTCCTGTTGAACCCAAAAAAAAGCTGGCATGCTTGGGACACCAAGAGCCTCCCACTTCTGTCCAGGACATCAGGCATCACCAACCAGCTCCCTGATGTCCAGGAGGCTGGTGGCCCCTATGCACAGACAGAGATTACAGAATTCATAAATCTGATGAAACACATGACTCAGAGGTCTTCTGAGCATAGAAATCACTGAAGCATCAGTGTCATCTTCCACTTGTGAACGCACAGTTTGGGTTGGCTTCCTAGATGTTGTTCCAACCAGTGAGAGAATAAGGGAATACACTGTATGAACAATTATCTTCTACTGATAGCTTCATTCTACAGCTAGTAACAGATAGAGGAGAAAAAAATAATTCTAAGAGCTATTGGTCATGATCAGCATCTTCTCCTGATTTCTCTAGAAGGCAAATGCAAAGATTGGTGTAAAAATCAAAGACTGTGTTAAACAGGGGTTACAAAATTGTACTCCCGGTGACACCAACTTCAGACACGCTTCATAGTCGGCATTCTAAGAACTTGATTCCTCCTCTGACATTGTAGGACCTTTAATATATTTCACATGGCTTGAGGCAGTTTCTTTCATTTCATGATCCTGCTGTACATCAGTATGTTGGTTAGTTAGGTTGAAACTTTGCTGTGAATCAAACAGAAAATAATTGCTCAGCATTGCTGGTGATTTTTAAATCACAACCCATCTTTACTTACCCTTAATACTACAAAATGCCAGCTCTGGTGAATAAATGCCAGTTGTCTAGCCTTTCCATCCTTAGGACACAGTTTTCTCAGAACTGGAATCCTAGCCTAGTTGATTTTCAGTAATTAATATTTTCCCATGGTGTTTCAATGTTTGTTACCAGTTACCTTACCCTGATTTCTAAATCTGAATAGCAGAAACTTGTTAAACATTCACTAGACCTAAGAGATGATGCTCAGGATTGGTGTTCCACTAACTTTGTTCAGGTTTCCTTTCACATAAAAAAAAAGCCCAAAACACACCATAACAGGAATATAGCTACCTAAAAGTGTACAAATCTGTCTTTCTCCAACAGCTTAAGTTCATCTACACTGAGGCCACTAATTTACAGTGTTGTCCTCCTCCTGCTCCAAGAAAAGTACTGCCACCCCTTCCTCTATACAGGCACTAGACTTTGTAGCAAGACACTGAGAATCATTGTCTGACCAAAAACTAGTCCTTCCAAAGAGGGGGGGGGGGGAAGTTTAATTTTCAGCTGGTCTGAGCAGGGAAACAACCTGCTTACCATATTCCTATTTAATTAGAACACTGTTGTTCAGGGACAGTGGAGAGTTCTTAACCTTGTCTAGCAGAAATGTGTTGCAGCCTGTCTTGATCTACATAAAATGAAAATGTAGTTATATCAGAGCATTCATCTCACTTTTAATTTAGCTCGCATAGGTGAGAATATTAGTGAAGACACTGCTGCACTGCCTTCATCAGGAATTGGCAACTGTAGTGCTTGGTACAGGCTTTTAAAGGGACAATACTCAAGCTGCTAGACCACACTGCCAGACCTCCACTGCTCCTGTTACAAATGCTGGCAAAGTTACTGGCTCCTGCTGCAGTCACACTTACCTTGTGCTGTGAAAACATACCCTATTAGTGGCTAATTTTTCATGGGTGCTATCACTAATTCTTGCTCCCCAAATGCACATTCTTCCAGTGATGCTCCAAGCATGAAATACAAAATCCTGAAGTACAATTTCAAAAGGACCACAAATTTTTGCGTCTTTACAGACTAGGAAAGCAGATTTAACCTGCATGTGACTCACTTTTCTCATTATCTTTGGAGAACTGGCTCTTAAAATAATTACAAGACCTCACAGTTTAAAAAAATTTTAAAAATCACTGAAAAAAACCAAAAAAACTTTTTCCTATTTTTTCTTATTTTTCTCAAATTGTATATCAGATAGACTGTAAAGCAAGCTCATATAGTTGGATTTCAAGAATCTTGTCTTCAACACAAAGCTTTGCTTGTAGAAAAAAGGATACAGCATAATCCATAACCCATTTTCTATGACCCTATTCATATTGCTTTCATTCAGATAAATGTGTGTTGTATTTCACTGACATAAACCAAATCAGTGAAATACAACAAATGTGCCCATTTCAAGTCTGAACCTGAACTACAGCTCTTCTGTAAAACACACTGAGAACCTCAACAGGACATTTCTCCCAAGTGCACAACTGCCTCTAGTAACTATTAACTCAGATAGGAAATGCAGCAAGTGAATCAGTAATAATTACGTTTTGTTGGGGATAAGACCTGTACAGCACAAGCTGAAACAGCTTCCTGGGCCAAGAGCACCAGCTCCCTGCATGGTTTGCTGCTGTTCCTCACCAGATATGCTATCAGAAAGCAATATGGGGGTGCAACTCAAAGTACTGATGAGCAAATACTAAGCAAAGCGAGTTATTTATTCCAGGACAGGTAAACAACCCAACTTTATATTCCACAAACAACATGGAATTGAAACCTTTGACTGAATATCACCTTATCAACTAAACCATAACTGCTACATCCAGTTGTTTCTTGAGCACTTCCTGGGATGGCGGCTCCAGCACCATCCTGGACAGTCCATTCCAATGCTTAACCACCCTTTCAGTGAAGAAATTCACCCTTATGTCCAACCTGAAGCTACTCTGGCACAGCTTGAGGCTATGTGCTGTTGTCCTCTCACTAGTTGCCTGGGAGAAGAGGCCAACTCCTTCGAGATGTAGTGAGATCTCTGAGTGAAGCTGAGGAGCTTCCTTTTCTCCAGGCTAAACAACCCCAGCTCCTTCAGCCATTCCCATAGGACATGATCTCTAGACCCTTCACCAGCTCTGTTGCCCTTCTCTGGACACACTCCAGCCCCTCAATGTCCTTGTAGTGAGGAGCCCAGAACTGAACACAGCACTCAAGGTGCACCTCACCAGTGCCAAATATAGGGGGGATAATTCCTGCCCTGGCCTTGCTGGCCACACTGCTGCTGATACAGACCAGGATGCCACTGGCTTTCTTGGCCACCTGGGCACTCTACTGGCTCATGGTCAGCTACTGTCAATCAGCACCCTCCGATCCTTTTCCACTGGGCAGCTTTCCAGATACTCTTCCCCCAGCCTGTAGCACGGCATATTTAACAGAACTGGACCAAATACGAGCCCTGGGGAACACCACTGGTGACTGGATGCCAACTGGATGTACCACAACTCACCACAGCTTTCTGGACCTGGCCATCCAGCCAACTGTTACCCTAGCAAAGGGAGCATCTGTCCATGCCATGGGCAGCCAGCTTTCTCAGTAGAATGTTGTGGGAGACAGTGTCAAAGGCCTTACTTAAGTCCATATGGACAACATCCACAGCTTTTCCCTCATCCATCACAGGCAGATCACCATGTCATAGAAGGACCTGCTTTTCCCAAACTCATGCTGGCTAGGTCTGATCACCTGGTTACCCTGTACATGCCACACGATGGCAATCACGATGATCTGTTCCATGACCTTCCCCAGCACTGAGGTCAGGCTGGCAGGTCTGTAATTCCCTGCATCCTCCTAACCACCTTCTTGCTGATGGGTGTCAGACTGGCTAACCTCCATGGGATGAAGATGATTTCCTGCTCACACAAAACCCATACATATCCCAAGCTCTCCATTTGAAAACTGTTAATTTAATGGCTGCAGTTAGTTGGGTCAGACTCTACAAACCGATGAATAAACAGCCCATCTGCAATGACAACATTAATGAACCAAAATTTGGAGATACAGATCTTAGTGTTTTACTGCAATAACCCTTCCTTCCCCCTGTTCCTCTACACCTCAGAAATGTCATAAGATCTTTCAATATCTTTAATAAAAGCCAACATCTCAGAAAAAATAACAAGTACCAGTAAGAATATAAATAAACAAAACAGAAATTTAGTAAGTATTTCCAATTCCACAACTCCCTATAAAAGTTTAAAACATTCACAAATACAAACTTAGTATCTTTTAAGATAACTATCATCATAAACATAGTTGAATGGCATAAACATGTTACAGAATCACAGAATGGGGCATGTTGGAAAAGACCACAGTGGGTCATCTGGTCCAACCTCTCCACTTAAGCAGGATCATCCTAGAGCATATTGCCCAGGATTGCATCTACATATTGCTTAGTCAAACTCTGCTCTTTCCTACAGTTTGCTTACAGACTGTATCTGCTTTCTCATTTGAGAATGCCATGCATCAGTCAAATGTTTTCTTACCTTTTTTCCCATTAATTTCTGAAAATGTTCTATTATTGGACTATTTCTTGGGCTTGATTCAAAAATTTCAATTAATTGTTGGGTTACTCTAGCTGTAGTCAAGAGTCCTTAATCATGTATTTTATCTTACACTGTTTAACACTTAATAGACCTATTTGCTAGAAGATTAAAGATTTTTTTTTCCCTTTTGAACACTGGTCCTTCAATGCTTTTTGATCCTGAAAAGTCGTAAGATACTGTACCTTAGAGCATGAGCATATTACAGTTAGAGGATCAGACCTGAAAAGTCTGGTATTTTTTGTACTTCATGTGCCTATCTGCAATCACTCCTTTTTACTCTGGAAGCAGGAGCTATTTAAAATACTTAAAAGAGATTTTCACTAAAAGCATTATTCTTATAATTACTCATATCACTGGACCCTGACTTTTCTGCAGAGAAGTCACATAGTACACAATATTTTACAAGCACCATAACTTAACAAATATCAATTCTTAAATAAAAATTTCATTCCAAGAAATAACTTAGAAAACATCATCATCTTACTAAACAGAACTGCTTTTGAAGAGTATTAAGACAAATAGTTCCTCACATTACAGTTCAGTTTTTGCCACTCTTTACTGCTGTTAAGACAGCAAATAACACAATTTCACTCATTGAAATGAGTCTCACCCCTGTTTCTGCTGCCAATAGTATTATTAACAAAGTTCTCTTTGCTCCACCAAAATGTTACACTTCACTACATCTTTACAGTCCTACTAAACATTACCATTGCTTACCAAAAAACCTAGGCTCTGCAAGCTTAAACAAGGGCAAAATAAATGTTACTCGCAATGAGCATCTGAAAGGAAAAAAGGACTGCAAACGGAAAAAAAAAAAAAAAAAAAAAGACTGTGAAAGATTTAATGAGCTCAAGCTATTTAACTTATCAAAGAGAAGAAGTGAAGATCTGAAAGTACCTACCCAGGAAACAAAATTTCAATAATGTAAGCAGCTGATAAGCATGTAGCAAGCAAATGTAGAAGCAAAAAAAAAAAAAAATCCCAACATAACAGAAGGCAGAGACTAAGCAAACTTAGATTGATATGAGAAGAATCACCATTACTTTAAATCTGAGGAAAGTTTGATTATTCTTCTGAAATATTTCATTAAGTACAAATTATTATAGAACCTAAAGCAGAACTTCTAAAACTGTATTATAGAAACAGGCCATTTATTTACTCTCTCCATATATTTATCTTCCTTCTGGCAATAAAAGTATAAGGTGCCTCAACCTGTCCTTCCTGACTGCCGGTTCATATACAAATGAGTCTCACTCCTTTTCATGAATGCAGAACATCCAGTGCCCTATTTGTAATTTCTTCTTTAATTTCAGCAGTTTCTGAAGGAACTCCAAAGAAGCATCTCCAACTATAAAATTTCCTGAGCAAGAGACCTGAGCTAGTTTCAGAAAGTTAGTGAGAGAGCCATGCTGCTATGCTGTTATCTATGACGAGACAAACACACTGAAACAAAATGAGACAAGTGAACTAACAGGTTTTGAAACACGGAATCAGCTCATGGAATTATTTGGAAAGTGATAGAACATAAAGAGGAGCACAAAACCATATGCACCTTTGCATACCTCCAGTATTACACTAAAGTGACTTGTCTACATGGCAAGGTGACCCTATGAACTAGTCTAACTAAGCCAGCCTGGATAGAGTTACAGTGACTTTAGTGTGCTGCCATATTGAGGAAAAAAAAAAAAAAAAACATAAAGTAGAAGGAAGACATTTAAACTGAAAATTATAGGGAAAAGTACATTAAATACCTTAAAAATTATCAATTGAAATTCTTTCATAGTTCATAAACTTAGTAGTGAAAATTATTTTTTAGCTTACAAAAACAATGATCATATTTGATTTTACATTTGCAGTTATCTGAATTAAGATGCAGGAAAATATTTTGAACACCACGTCAAATTTTTAAGGGGAATATTTTGATATGAATGATTAGGCGCATGCATAGGTAAATTCCCTTTTGAACTGCTTTCATACTTTTGAACTCAAAAGAACTCAAAGAAGGGATGGAAGCAATTATTTCTGTTCTGATAATCTTGAGAGAAAAATGGCAGTAGAACCACAAAAGGCAGAATGAAGAGTATTTTAAGATTCACAGGAACACTCGCTTATCCAAGGAAATTCATTGTAGCTGATCTAAACCGCATGCTCCATTTAAAATGGCTTATAAGATATCAGAGAATGGCACTTGGTAAGACAAAAGCAGTTCAAAGCCTTAAAAAAAATAGCTAGCAAAGATACAACTGTAATAAAGCTCTTTGAAACTAGTAAAAGCTTCAAATACAAGCTCATTTAGACATGAATCTATTCTTCTGGAAACCGATTTGCAAACATGAGATGTTTCCAGAGCAGTAACTAAAATACAACATAATTATGTTCCAAATAAAAAGAAACATTTGATAGTGAGCTGTTTCATGAGCAGGTCTGTGGGCACAGATCCACAAAAAAAGTGGCAAAAAAAAAGTCTATTAAAACCAACTATCAAAATATTATCTAGCTTTTCAAGAGCAATCACGAACCTGCAGAATTATTCACTAAACAAAGTGGCGGTTTAATATTTATCTTTCTTACAAAATGTATTTTAAACAATGGCTACAAGTACAGACAAAAACATGATTTAAATTGGAATCGGAGATAACTATAATTCTTATAGCTACCTTAAGGAACTTGTTCTTTCAAAACATGAACCACCATCTCAGAATAGTGATAGTAAAATAATAATCACAATAGTAACAGCAATGATGAAAGATCGTAGCAATAACTTTAAACTCTCTCTATATCTATGCATATTAAAAGTGTTTAAAGGGTTTCTCAGCAGTATAATTTTACAGAAACACAATAAACTAAAAAACTTTTATAATTAAATACACATTATGGATGCTCAACAAGTGCGTTTTTATGTAGTTCAGCTTGGAGGTTAATGGCCAGATCTCCTTGTTTTCACCAGAAGTCCTGCTTGCAGTCACAGAAAATGCTAAATCAGTAAAGAAACTTAAGGAATTTGATGAAAAATACAACTTCAGGGGACAAATGGGAGTCATGGCAGTAAAAAATATGCATTGTTCTTACAAATACGGCAACTATATATAGTTACACTTTTCATTAAAATAATTCCTAATTTCAGTGACTGGTAATCCTGACAGGGGCCTTGATCATTTTAAATACAGGATACTTTGAAATTAACATAAATTCAGCTTGTCTTTGAAAGCTTCTAAGGAACAGTTGCTTGGGCAGTGTTCTGATATTGACCTGTCAAAAAAAAAAAAAAGGTAGAAAATGCAGACTTTAGCTGTTCAATCTCAGCCAGTATATATACAGCAGCTAGAGAATTACAGGTATGTTTTTTCAAAAATACTATCCCAGAATCAGCCTTTGAACAACAGGCATATTTGGTATACCTAAGTAAGTAAACAAAATTAGATAAGAAAAAAATATATAAAATACTCTAAAAATACGTCAGCTTTGTACTTGACTATTTTTCAAGTGCCTTTACAAAATGGAAACAGAGTGGTTGAGCCATTTTTGGTCAGGTCTCTCCTCCCTACCCAAAAGAGTTACGAAAAAAATGCAGATTCACTGAAAATGCAAGAAGGTGAAGATTCCACCTGTTAACTCTTTTACATTCCAGATCATCATGTGTGGCAGGTAATGTAAGTGCTTTAGTAAATTGGTACTGGGATCTTCTAAGGAAGCTATTTGTTTCAGGCAGAAGGGTAGTACCAGTCTGTTAAGTCCCTGGGCATCTTGCTATTGCTCAGACATTCACAGCACCATAAAGACCCAAGCAACCTGTATTGTAGGTGTCCCATGCAGCAGAGTGTTGAAAGCATTATTAACATAGCAAAAATAAATATGAACCACTAAAAGCTGCTGAATATGTGAAAAAGTGGCATTTGTTCCTCTTAAAAAATGTGCTGATGTTTTTAAAAGATAGAGCAATGCTGAACACCTTTCATACTGAATGGCATACCAAATTCTAGACTTCACAAAACAAAAGACTTATCACAAACATTCCTAAACCTCCTGACATCTTCAGAAATTCAGACAAAAGACACTCTTCTCAATTGTTCGTCCCAGTAAATCTCAGACGTTTCAGTGTAGACAAATGCCAAAGGAAAAAAAAAATCAATCAAACAATTAAAACAACCTACTAAATTTCACTATACAACAAAGGAGGAACAGTGTGTGTTACATAATTTACAAAAACAGTGAGACGTTATCATAAATCCTGCCGACAAGGGAAGAGCTGTAGTTCTTTGGTACTGGGATCATTACACTAAACAGGCAGCAAAACAAATGGCAGAAATGCGTTACTTTAAAATGCCCTGGTTTTTTCATCCAGAAATTGAAAAGTTATTTCTATAGCATGAAATTCCATATAAGATGTATACAAGTCATAATGACATCAGAGTAGGGAAAATGCCAGGATTCACAAGCCGAACAATGGGATACCTTACCATAGTAAGATACTGCCAACTTCCTGAAAAAGTAGCTATCTTATGGTGACTTGGCATCAAGCCCATGTTGAAACCCTATCAACATAAATACTGCCTTCTTTGCATGCACAGCAGACCTTAATGAACATCACTTCCAACAATACAAAGTACCTTTTCTCCACTGTGGACATTTGGTGGTATATAATATTACCATCTTGATACAGAAAGTTAAGCAGTTAAGCCCCTTACAGTTCAAAATACCCCATAAAGTCTACAAACCATTACTGACATCAAAAATGGACTAAAAGAATTAATATTTCAGAAATTCATTAAAAATTAAGAATACTCATTTTTACAAGTTCCTAAGTTTAGCAGAGTACGTTCTTCTGCCAAATTGTTTCACATTTAAGGAGAATATTTTTATTCCCAGGAAAATATTGCAAGCTGTAGAACTGAACCACAATTTCTTGTCTTCTTTACAAAAAAAAATGGATTGCATATATCTTACAAATTCTTATAGCAGGAACTAATTCTACCAGCAGCAAGATATACTAGACAATCTATATACTAGTATTTAGAGCACTATGTATAATATCTAAATTATTTAACAGAAGAAACTTTTCATCATTTATTGAAATGTTCTGCAGTAATTCCTGGAAAATCCTATTTAAACACTGTGATACAACTTAATTCTGAAATTCATTAATTTCTGTGGTTTGAGTGTGAGGAAACTGGAATGATTTTAACCCAATTTCTAGCCCTACAACTTTTAAATTCTTAACTCTGAGAAATCCAGCTCTAGACCAAATGCTTCTGATAGAAGTTATCATTCTTCTTCCCAGTGAAGTGGTAGTGAAAATGAAAACAACAGGATAGAAGCCAATCTTTTAACTCAATACTCTACATCTCTCCCTCTATGAAACCTTCTAATCACATCAATACAACTCCAAATCCTTCCTTCTTCTCTAAAAGCCTCTTTTGGTTATTGTGCAGCTTCAGAAACAAGACTTCTCCATAAGGCAGCCCTCCCTTGCCCATTATTAGCCACTTCTATCCCCTATAACTTCCTAAATCCTTCCCTAGATGTGAATGTCCTCCCCCCAAACACCATTCCCCATTTAGTTCACACTGCCTGTGGTTGCTGCACGGTCTCCGGGGTGCACTGTTGGGGAATCCCAGTTCTGCCCTACTTTCCTGGCCCATCAGGTACCAGAAAACAGCTCACTGACCAGGAGCCAGCACTTACAGAAGCAGCCATGTATGCGAGATTCTTAAGCATGGATATGAAAAAGGGGAAGAGGGGTTCAAGGACAATTATTCCACTTCATCCAACAACCACCTGAAATCAGTACTGTCTGTATTGCAGATAGAGCTAGTGGGCAAACAAAATATTGGTATGTCACTTAAAGAAAAGGCACGTGGAAAGAGCATATGGACAAAAGTAAGTCTTTACCAATAAAGCCATCAAAGATCTCTTTGGATTTCAACGATGCCAACTTTTACAGACTGTGGTCAAGTAAACTTGACAAAAGTTTTCAGATGATGAAAACATAGTGTAAGGATGCAGAGAACTTCGGTTTTCCTATGTAATTTTGTCCACCAACATAGCTTTCGGTTTTTGTTCTGAATGGCTGTTGTCATTGCTTCTCTCCACAAAAGAAGGGTACTTCGGGGGCCGGGGGGCGGGGAAGCAGCAGGGAGGTGGAAACAAATGCCTTTAGAATTCTTGAAATCAGACTCAAAGTAACTAGCTGTAGCGAAAACCAGCTTACTCTGCTTTAGCCAGACTGAAGGCAACTACAGACAGAAAACATGGGAGATTTCTTTTCTTCCCCTCTTCCCTCCCCTTTAGAAGCACTAACAACTTTTCTAGCTTAGCCACTGAAGGAGGAAAGTGATAATCCCTTTGAAATTCAGCACTTAACACCTATACGGTAGGTGATAATTGCTGCATTCCAAGAGGATTAGCACAGTGGAACCTACTTTACAGTGAACTCAGACCATTCTGAACAGAGTGAAGTTTTCCTAAATCCATGCCTACTCAGGGAAATCTTGAGTTTCCCACCGTTTCTGGATAGACAAGGATCTTGTAGCTTCAGATGCGTTCCCACACATCTGCAAAAAGCCACTCAAGAAACCAACTTGTGTTTGAAACATCTATAAGAACAGAGTATTCCTAAAGAAGTGTAAACTAATTTAATTTTATCGATATAGCTTGCAGAAAATGCTACACAGGCTAATTTTTCTTACAGACAGTAGACTATTTCAATCATCATTAACATTTGGCAGGAGGATTGTGAACTAGGTCCTCACAGTAAAACAGCAGTCAGTAATTTAATACTGTATCAGAATCCAGAGGCCTTAGTTGCACTGTCTGATCATGTATATCTATAGGAGATGCATTCTATACTAATGTTGGGCCACTAACAGGGAAAAAATAGTCCCCAAAAGAGCAAGAAGCATGACTGGCACAAGTCCACTTAAAAAAGATAATAATTTAGGGCTTTCACTCCTAAGCAGCAGAGAGTTAGGCTCAACCTAAGTTCCAGAGTTCTTCCACTGTGCAGCACATCCCAGAGAGCAGAGGATGCTCTGTAACAAGTGGGCTTCTCTCCCGAACAAGCCGAGATATGCAGGGCATGGAGGATGGTGCACACCCGTGTCTCACCTTTCTCTGCCACCAGAATATGGCCAGAGGGAGCACCCAAAGGAGGAAATCAGTGCTCTACCTCAGACACCCACCCCATTTGTTTTGCAATACACAGCAGGACAGCTTGCCAAGATGTAGTAAAGCAGATTTCCAAGAGAGAGAGGAAAGTGCCTTCCACTGCCTTCATATGTTTTTCTTTCAAAGATTTTACTCCTCCCTTCATTACAGCTCACTCCCCTCCTGTGTCCTCCTTTTAAATACAGTGTTAAAACTGCTGTGTAATCCACCGTTCATTCTCCAGGCTAGGCTCAGGGCACTGCTGTTTGGATGCAGGAAAATTTCATGGCAGACAGGATGTTGATATATAAAATTGAAGATAGGTTCCCCCCACCCCCCACCCCCACCATTCATTTCTTTCCCCTTGCCCAGTTGTGTCGCCACTTGTAGCAACACAACTGCTGCTGAAAGCACAGGGTGATCTGTTTTCCCAAAACAGATGAGGATTAATAAAAATAATAATGAAGGGGAGAGAGGAAGGCGGGGGAAACAGCATTTTCATCAACCTAGACCTGATCCTGTGCCGAAAATGGTCACACATGGCTGTACAGGAGTGCGATCAGGGTGCCTGGAGGAAACAGAAGAAAGACAAAATTATCTAAACAAGTCCTGCTACCAAAAAAAGGCTGTAAATCACAGCCTTACCTCTACAGAAGGAATATAAACAACAGAGACCTTTTATCTGCTTAAGGAACCATTTATCTGATTCTTTTACCTATCATATTTATGTGATACATTTATTAACACATCACCAACAAATACATGGATATATTTAATACTTGCTTTTCATTAACTTTCAAGTTGCTGTTATTTCCTCTTTGTATGAATGCTCCAGATACTGATCTCTGCAAAAGAACAACCTCCTAGCCAAATGCCATTTGTTTTAAAGGAGAAAAAAATCAGTAAAAGTTTAATATGTTAAACTTGCTTATGCATGAATCTGTTTATTTATAAACACATATTAATTTTTCTGAATTTCTCTTTAATTTGTAAAGTATACTTCAAGTTTCCTTGTTTCCTTGTAATGCCACACATTAGTAACAAAGAGAGACTAAACTGAGAAAAGCTGCCAGCTGTAAATGTCAAGATTATTCCCACCCTATTACTGACACTCTTTTCCACATAGCCCTCAGATCCTCTGATCATCATATATGGCAAGTGAGCACTTAGGAATAATGTCAAAGAAACTATTTCAACATCCAGACAACTCTTAAAACCAGACAACTCTTAAAGTGAAGATAACTCCCAATAGCCAAGCAGATTAAAAATGGTGACTGAAGACAGAATTTTCTCCTGGGCAAATTGCCAATTTTTTTTTAAAGGTAAACTCCAGCTTTTAATTATCATGAACACTCCTCCCTGTGAGCATTGCCACTGCCTGGATCATCTTAAAAAGGAATAAAAATGGCATCCCATGACTGTGCTGTGGAGCTCGGATTTCCAGCAAGCACAACAGTGAAATTGCAAACCACTGCCTCTAAGCAGAGGTGCAGAAGTTGAACTCTGGTATAACTAAAAGGAAAGAAAATTTTTAAAAGCAAATAGTGCCACAGTCAAGTGAATATAGAGTGAAATAAGGGTAAAGAAAGCACATTTAAGCCTGGTTACCACTTTTCCTAATGGTAGTTTTTAGTAGTTACTCATTCTTCTGGTTCTGTAAATTAAATTCTCTACTAAGAAAGTTAAATCAAGGGTGATTAATATCTTCTGATTTAACTTCCCTTCCTCCCTCAGTTCAAAATGAAGTGAAAGTTATCCTCAGCCTGGCCTGTCATGGTGGGCAATGGTCCAAATCAAGAAAACTGGGTCAAGCATCTTTTAAAGCCAGTATTATATGCTTTAGTTTGCATAGTTACCTTTTGGTTTCTAACACAATACTGTTTCACATAAGATTTTGAATAATACTTTTTTTCTAAGAGTGGAAAATTGACACGATAATAAAGAAAACAATATACATCCACTTGTCTAAAGTAATGTCCGTAACACAATTATCTTCTTTTTTCCAATCTATATGTCTACTGCAACATTTTATAATTATTAGAAGATACTCCAGGGCATATGTTGTGCTGGTGTACAGCGACTTCTCTGGTGGCTGAAATCATCCAGCCTGTGGACTCGTGAATCACAAAGCACCCACGGCTTAGCAAATCCTCGTATGACACATGTCACGTCGTATCTCATTGCCTCAACACAGTCCCTGCACTCTGCCCGTATCACCAGCAGCCACACACTTAACACAGATGGGCCGAGCGCTGCTGGCATCGCACCCCCAACTCATCCCTGCTCCCATCCCACCTAGCGAAAGCACAAGACATTTTTCTCTGGGTTAGGCTGGTACCAGACTATTTGCAGGCGTGTCTGAATTTTGTTGCAGGGTGGCTGTGCGGATTTAGCAATTCCCAGCAGTCTTTAGTAGGTGTTTAAAACCACCTCAAGTTAGCCGAGCAAGTCCTCTGCGTGGGGAGAGTACCGAGGAGCTCCTACATCAGACATTCCTGGGAAGTGCCTGCCCAATAGCAGTGGGTACAACCAGCGCTCTAATCACTGTTGAAATAATTGATAGCGCTGTCTATCCACACTATGACAGACAAAAGCTGAAATGTATTAAACATAGCAATCCATCATCCCGCAGATGGGTAGCAGGAGCCAACAGAGTTCAGAGGGAGCGACTCCTGCTGCTAACAATGGCTGAAGTACTGACAGTTCACTACTGCTCCTTGCTCCTCACCAGGCTCTTCTCCCGGCTTCTCAAGAGCGATAAATGAACAAACAGTCCACTGAAGAAGAAGGGTTTAAATGCTGTAGACTGCTGATAGCTATTATTCCAACTCAGAATGTCTACAAACAAGCGTAATGAGATACCAGTTTCCCTCTTTAAAATTAAAAAAAAAAAAAAAAAAGGAGGTGGTTACATTAATGAATTGTGAATTCCAGTAAAATAAGAACCCCCAAAAAAACCCCACCTAACTTAAAATAGTGAGGTGTGTAAATCTCATCTGAATATACGAGAAGCTGACGAGCTAAATATCTAGCACTGGCAGCTGGCAGCTGGAGACAAGCTACAAACAACAGTGCTCCAAATTAAGAAGTAATTTATGTGGAATACATCATTATTTTAACATGAAGGATTCAAAGCTTTAAAGGGGAGAGGAACTGCTAGCAGACTTTTAAAGAAAAGTAAGTCCAGAGAAAAGTAAAGCTATTTATGAAAGTTGATTTTTCTTTCCTGAGTTATTTCTTGTAGGACACATGAGTCACACAATATAGCCAAAGGAAAAACTGCAACTGCTAACACCACATTAGTAAAGTATAAAAGGGAAAGACACTTTTCTTAGCATTTCAGCCTTGTCATTTCCAATTTTCTGCTCTTTGGACATGCTTGTATTCAAATTCTGGAACATCTATTCAGCATATCAATCCTAATTAGACAATCTGGGTCTGGAAAGGATGAGAGCTGGGTCATTTGCATAATTTAATCATAAATACTCAGTGATACATATTTCCAAATGCATTTGTACAATTATCTTTTCATCCTTGGGGCAATGGTATTAATATGATTAGGCAATATTTCTGGAAAAAACAGACAAGTATGCACTCTTTTTAACTGCAGCTTAGGGCGATATGAAAAATTAATTAATTTCTGAAGAAAATCAATTTCTGTACGTGACCACATTAGACATTGCTAAACCAAGACACAGAATCCTTTCTCAATCAGAACATTTTATCATTCTTTTCCAAATTCTGATTGTTATACGCACATTTCAATAATAAAAGTGTTAGTTTATTTAAATTATCTTAATGCATAGGCATGGAAAGTGACTATTTCTTCTTCATGTTACCCCGACAGACATGGTGTTTTAAAATATGTATTGTTTGACCAGTCAATAGGAAACCTTAGCATTTGGTCTGAACTCATCTTATGTGATCTTTTATTAATGCACATTATACCAATTGAATTCAAGGACAGCAGGAAATAATTCAGCTCTGAAAACCGCAGCTGAAAAAAAATAGAATGATGCTAACCAAAAGTATTTTAAAATTAATATAAGGTTTCTTCCTTGTTTGTTTTGCTACAAAGAATTAGATAAGGTGTTTCTTCAACAGAAGCATACACATTACAAAAATGTTGTGACATATGTGGGATACAGCCAAGCACCCAGGTGGCTAATCTCATTTTTAGAAGAAAGATACTGCTTTGTATGTTAATTGGTGCAAAAAAAAAAAATACATTTATGTTTTTATATGTACCGTCTTTATTTCCTCTCAATCAACAGAAAAACTAGAAATTACTGCATGCAAATGTTCAATATTCATTTAATTTGCATGAAGGTGCTTGAACAATTTTTTTATTCTAACAAGCTCATTTTTCATGCGTTTTGTCTTTCATCCTAATCTAGCATCTGTCATTCCTTTTTGAAGTTATTATCGGCCCAATTCCCTCTTGGACATGGTTGCTGGGTGACCGGTATCTTAGCACCCACTTTGACAGGAACAGATGTGAATCTGATCAAGAGATTTCCCATGAGTACCTGAAATCACAAACAACTTTCGGGAAAAACAAACAGCCTTGCTGTCACCGTCCCTCTCTCACCCTCCTTCCCATCCCTTCCCCCATACCCCCCAAAAAAGAATACAAGAAAGTTGATGCAGAGTTAACCAGCATCATTAAAACACATTATTATCTGGCAGGTGAGCTCCCCGAACACCTCTCTAGCTGCTCCTGCCTTCAAACGCCAACTCTCAGCTTTAAGTTTTAATAACTCCCCTTTGAATACTTCCAAAGACGACTGTTCGTTTCTAAGGTCACCATCTTCTGAACATTCTCACGTTGAACCTGTTTTCGTCACTTGAATGCTCTCATTTAAATCAATGGGATTACTCGTGTAAGCAAATTTCACATGCACACAAGCACCCACCAGTTGTTTTATAACACCTAATTCACATTTTGATTACAAATAATGTTCTTTGATCGCTCCCACACTTGGATGCCGCTGTCTGTGAAATTCCAGCTTATGAAAACTCTGCTAGCTACGCTCTCTGAGTACCAATACTGATAATATTTATATTTATATTATATGCATAATTTTATTACTTTAAATCACCCAACTGAGATGCTATACACACCAGGACTCCTTACACAAAGCAAAGCTTCCTGCTTCCAGGATTAAGACTTCTATATAAAACCCAATATCATACTGACCACATTCATTGCTGCATATGGGATATGGAATAATAGGAAGAAACAGCAATTACAGATGTATACTTCTGAAATAAACTTAGAACCATACAAAGCACAGGTAAGAATTTTCAGATTAAGTGTACTAGTGAAAAAACTATTTTTTTCATTCCCATTTAACATAACATCTCTGCCATACATCAAAATCTCGCCTAACATCAAAATCTACGGTAAAGCTTATTTCTTCTTGCTTGCTTTCCCAGGCACTACTCTAAACATAGCTCTACTTAACGAAGAGAAAGGACACAGTTGTGATCCAAAGACTGAAAATTTGATCATACATATGTAAACTTGTAAGGCCGCATGTGACAGCAACACCGGATAAATTTGCTTTAACATGCTGTCAACCAGCCTTTCACTTCTGCCTCTTCACGATGCTACTCTTCAGCATGTTCCCAGCCCCATAGCCTCAGGGCTCTTGTCCCTACTGCTACTGCTAGGGTTAGCAACTGCTCCCACTAAGCATCCTCTGTATCTGAAGTTTTCACAGTGCCTCATAAAATACAGCTTCCATTAAGAATTGAAAATTTTCATCTTCTTTATTTTCCAAATCCAGACAGGTGTGCGAGGAGAAGAAAGTAACCAGGAGAAGAGGAAAGAGAAAGGGAGAGCTTGAATTTTCAAAGATCTGAATTTGTTCCTTCATTCTCAGTTGTTGTTCTATGATCAAAAATATAACAAAAGGATTTTTTTCTCTCTAGTTGA
The DNA here is from genome assembly GCA_030060385.1 of Muscicapa striata striata. Taxonomy (NCBI): domain Eukaryota; kingdom Metazoa; phylum Chordata; class Aves; order Passeriformes; family Muscicapidae; genus Muscicapa; species Muscicapa striata. Next base: position 894,112 of record JAREIS010000080.1, read on the forward strand.
GATGCAAAGAGAATTTAAGACAAACATTTCAATCACAATGAAGAACTTATTGCCACCTATAGGTGTTCTTTAATTTACTTTCATTCCCCTTATTTACCACCAAAATCACAAAGCAGCCAAAACATTTTACTGATCAGTCAAAAGCCTTCAACTAGTCTGATTTAAACCTACTCTGCATACAGTAAAATTCAAAGAAATTCTACCCAACTTAAGAACAACAGAACTACATAGGAAAAGCCAAGCAAATAAGAAAACTGTTTAAGACCCTAATTGCAACTGGACCTCTCTACTTTCCATTAAAAGTCATATGGGAACAAAACCATTTGCTGTGTCTTGGAAAAAAAAAGCCCCACTCTACCCACTTAGGATATCAGCACTACATAGTAGTAAAACCTGTTGATGGGACACAATGTACACATTTACAATAAATACATAATAGTGATGAGTATCATCATTTAGAAGACCTGCCTTTCACTTTGCCAGTTAAAACAAGACCAAGCCTTTGATAATGTCCCTACAATGATACCTCATGAAACAGTTTGATTATCTAGACTGGCAAAGCCATTAATGGCTCAACACAAACGGCACAGAAAAATTCACTGGTATGAGAAACAACCAACCAGAGTAAATAAGCATCTTCTTACTTGTCTTGGTAACACCCTTACATCCATTCCTCACCTACCAATCCCTTTTGCCCAAGCCAAAAAATGGACTACAAACTCAGAACTAGTCCCCTCTGCCACATCCACACTGACAAACTGAAAGCCTACAGCCAGGCTGTACAGCTGAGCTGTTCAGATCATCTGGAGTGTTAAGATGGCATTCAAGACAAAAGCATCTATACTAGATTAGTAGCATCCAAATCTGTAACTCATTCACTAGATACAGGTAGACTTATGCAGGCACTTAATGACAATTGCAGCACTAAAAATATATTTCAAGGATTGAAAAGACTGACTGAGAATAGGAAAAGAAGGTGAAAGCAAAGCCTGGAAGGTTTGCAGAACCTCAATGGGATAGTAGTAATTGCTGAGGCAAACTTAAGCTGAACAGAACACTCACTTAGTTTGTTAAATAAATCAAAACGCAAGCTAATTCTAATTTTAATGTAACCCTCTAAGTGTTTGAACTAAGGAACCCTTCCATGTCCTTAGGGTCCACTATTTCAACTTAGCATAGTCCAACCTGGCAATACACCAGCAGGAACACTTGGACAGCATAAATACCATACCACTTCACCAGAGAGAGGTAAGAACTCACCCTGGGGTATTCAGGCTTCTAGCTCTAACCAAAGTACTGAAGGAGGAATGCCATGGGAGCACCTACTTATTATTTTAATTGATTCCAAGATGAGGCAAGATGAACTATGATTTCCCAAATCCCAAATTTTTCGTCCAACTAAGGGAAGGAGAAAGGAAGAACAGAGTGGTGGAAGTGTTGTTGCGAACTGTCTCATTGGGTGATCTCTGCTGAACCTTGAGCCACAGTGTCCCACATTCCAGGTGAGTAGCCCAATATTTGCAGAGCTGCTCTCTTCTCTACAGTCCATACAACATGGAGTGACACCAGTCACTGCCTCCCCTACTTCACATGCAGGAAAACAAAGCCTGAGTTACTAAACCAAGAGGAGAGTTCACGGCTTGAGGATTTAGCCCATACCAAACAAATTCTATAATTTAAACTTTCTGCAGCTTAATTATATTGAGAAACCATTAGACATATTAAAGAATTAGAATACTGAACTGTTAAATACTAGGCAATTGACCCATACCTAATGTAAAGTAAGTTTCTAAAAATGGCCTCAGAAAAATTTAGTAGAAAAACAGGTGTAGGAGAAAATTCAAATGTGACCCGTAAGGCCCCAGAATTTAGAAATGAATTGGGATCAGTTCATTCTTTTCCCATGGGGTAACTTGTATAAATGTAATTCTATGGTTTCATAAAACCAGGTCAAGTTTCTGTCCCCAGAGGTCCTTTGGCAATTTGAAGCATGGCAGCACTTTTTCCTGGCTACAAGTTCAAATCTGCATGCGTTCTGGATTTCTGAAAGGAAGCGATTAGCCAAGCTGAAAAGATAGACCCATCCTGTTCAGAGTACACCTTCCACACAGAAAACTACTTACAGGGGTTAAACACAATTTCACAGAACAGTATTTAGAATTAGTTTGCTCTGCATTTTTCACCTCTTAAAGAAAAATTCCTTTTCTCTCATCACCTGGCACACCAAAGAGCAGACAAACTTACACATAACAATGCCAGCAGTTTTAACTAAGGACATTCTTCTTTCCTTGAATGCCTAAAAGTTCTACTCATGTAGTCATACTTCAGAATATTTCTGAATACATGCATTTCATAACTGTTATTGTATTATTTCTCATTATATCACTATATTGTCCCAATTAAGACTATTAATTGTCACTAATCACTAATTGTCCTAAGTACTAAGACACGTAAAATAAGGTTCAATGAGACAAAATCACAGAAGGGGTTCCCAGAAAAGATGAAGAAAAACCTCTGTTGGCAGACCCACATTAGCACAGGCTCAGCAGCAGAGAGCTAAACACAGTGGAGGTTCCACTACTTCAGAACCACCTGAAATTACTCTGTTTAACACCACATCCCATCCACTGTGTCCTAGAGCCTGACTTTTATTGCAATGAGGCCAAAATGATAATGGGTTGAGTGTGACCACTCAGCTGAGCAACAAATCCCTCTGTGTAGAACTGCATGTCTTCTGGGTCAACTAAATAGATTCAATGAGCAGAGGAAGGATAACAAAGAAATTCAGGTTGTTTGAGCAAACTTCTCAGTGTGTAAATCCGACATGTACAAGCTACAGCGGTGGGCTGCTTCTTCTCAAGATAAAATCCACCCTTTCCGCCACTCTATGGAGATGGTGCCAGAGAAGCTCTGAACAACAAAATTTGTTGAAAGTTTATTAATTCTTAGCAATGCCCCACCTGTTGTACCTTGAGGTGGCCTCAAGCCAACCCAACAGCTGTGGCTATCCCCAAACATGTTACTAAAAATCTCACTGATGCCCTCCCCAGGAAATGCTATGGCTCCCTTCTTACATGATTTGCATGCACGCTCCTGAAACAGCTATATGCTGGTAAATTATTAGTTCTAACACATTTGTCTCATAGTTTCTCAAAACTGTATTTTATAACAACTATATATTAAATTGTAAATTACTCTAGCAAGAGCTTCTTTTTCTACTACTCTCATTTTTATCATCATATTTCAGCAGCAAATTCATTTCAAAGGGAACCAGAAGAATCACAAACCATCTATAATGCTCAGTAATGCAAGACAAAATATTTTATTACCATTTAATGTTTATTTTTTAACCTGGCCTGTTAAAAGCTATGAGCATCAGCTTAAAAAAAATCCATAACAAACCAAGCAATCATGCTTTGTATTAGAACAACAGGCAATAGAACTTGCACCAGAATCATGAAACTAGGCTTTACTGGTAGATAAAGATACAAAGAAATACCAAAATTCTACGTGTCACCTGAGTTGTTGGAACTGTTCTCAAAAGCTAAGAGAGAAACGTATTAAAAAAAAATAAAAAAAAGAACATACTACTTTTCACTTGTATTAATCTTATTATATATTTAATACCACCTGAGGTATTTTCTTCCCCCCATGCAGTAAATTACTGTTAAGGAAACTGAAGGTAATTGAAAAATTGTTTCACTTCCTTCCCAGCAAACTACCAGTGAGAATCAGCACTAAAATATGAAAAGTGACAATCGTGGCACATATCTTGGGAGCATGTATTCCCTTCAAAAAGAGACAGGCTGCATCTGCACTACAAAAATTACAATAAAAAGTCCCGGCAGAGGGTACGAAGCCACAGGTTACACAGGTTATACCAAATTCTGATATTCATTCCTGCAAAGATTTTGCCTCAATTTCCTAAAATTCATTAATACAAAAGAATGCTCACAAAAACACTAAGATTGCATTAAATGCATGATGCATTAAAAGACACATCATAAACCCACTGTATGCAACAAGACATTTACAAGACACTGAATCTCAAGCATTTTTCCAATGCTTTCAAACTGTCCCTGCAAATGCAAGAAAGTATACAGCAATCCAGCTTCCTACCTAAGATGTCAACTGATTCTTTTATAGCACTTCCAAATATAGTTTTGATATGCTTGGTTTAAAAGATACATGTAGGCTATTGAAAGCAACAGGCATATCTGCATTTTTAAAGTTACACAAATGGTTTAAAACCATAGCACTGTTATTTTAATTTAAATAACTAAGTCCTACAGATGACCTTGTCCAACAAAGGTTTTTACAGCAGGCCAAGAGACTGGAAACAAATTATATGCTTCATAAAGACAGATAACGTTGTCATCCATTAAAATATGATACAAAACCAATTAAAGTATTAAGTTTACATTTTTACCACATTTAGAAAATAATTATTCAAAAATAATAGCTTTAGTAATGTTTTTTTAAGGAACGCTCAAACTATCAATAAGCTCTGACTAGACTTATCATGAAACTGTACGAACTGTACAAAACTGTAACATATTGTTTGTATTTCTCTTAAAAATACAGTATCTAATACCAGAAAGCAGGGTTTTTTCTGTCCCATATATAAAATCATGATCTAGCTTTTTTTTAAAAAAAATAAATCATTAGTAAGTATGAGAACAACATGAAATCAAGGTTACAAAAGATGTTATTTAATAGTAATACAATATATTACCTATTTCCTTTATATTTTACTTTATATAACTGCTTTCTTTTTGATTCCTTACAATCATTTCATGTAAAATGAAAAAGCAAAGCATTTCCCAGATGTAAAATTCAAAAATCGTTTGTATTATACAACAGTTTGTATATACAAGCATACTGAGAGACATGTCCCAAACTACAGTTTCTACTCCAAATGTAAAATACCTATTATCAGATCTCAGTACAGCATTGTTAACAAGTGCTCTAACATGAGCATTCAGAGTTATGAACTTCAATCATGGCATCTTAACGTTACAAGTATATTTCAGCTGTCAATTACGCTGAAGCATGTGCAGCAGTCCCACGTACTCCCATTCTTACCCTTCTCCCCATACAACTCCACTATGTAACTCTTGCTATTTTGTCCGTCAGGTAATCTGTATGCACACCTACTGTGCCCTCTCATTCAGTCACACAATCTAAGGAACAAAATGAATGTAAAAAAATATATCGTAACAGCGAAGGTGCACTTTTTTTAGTATATTTAGTATCACATAAAATTATAACGTGAATACGAAAACTAATCTGAAAGCTTTGCTTGAACCCGAGCTTGTTTTAGATCAAAAGGAATTAAGGCATAATTTAGCTATTTGGCCAATTTGGAGACTAATTCTATAAATTATACGGATGAATAAAATTCTTTTACTAAAACATCTTATTTTAATGGAAAAAAAAATCCAGTTGGTGTGGCAAGGTACACTAGCAAATTTTAATTGCACCTGCTCCGTTGTTCCTGGACTATGGCTAATTTCAGCCTTTCAATGGCCATAAAATCCTACTGTTTGATATTTGTAACAAAGAATGTATTTCTTTTTCATACTGAAATAGCTTTCTTCTTCATGATGAGGATACAAACTCAGTGGGATGCAAAGAAAACACCTAAAATAAATTAGTTTTTGAGTGAACAGGGTACCTTTAAACAGAATAATGAACAGAAAGTTAAGTGTTACCCACACAAGTATTCTCAGGAGTGCACTATAAAAACTTTGCAGTATTTTATTGTATCGAAAGCATAATTTATGAACACTAACCAAAAAAGGCTTATATTATTTCAAAAAGTTTCTGCCTACAACTAAGAAAGTGTTTTGGTACACACGATTTGGAAGATCTTTCCATTCAATTCTGCAAATTTTATTGTATATATCAATCCACCTGCCATAGGAGGATGTTCACCCTAAAAGCAATTATCACAAAATATTGTTTAAAGCAAGGTGAACTAAAACACATGTTGTGATCTATTTCCTCAGTCGCAACTCATGCAAGCACTTTCATTAGTTTTGGTGGATGTAACCTGAACTACCGCTCAGGGTCTGTTTGGTCAATATCCCATCTCCGAAAGAGACCTATGGAAATTCACAGAGGAGAAAGCAAGCTTTCAGTATTTTCAGAGTTATCCTTCCCCAGTGTAGTTTTCCAGCTAATCCCTATGAGTGATTTAGAGTGGAAAATTCCGAACTGGGATGTAACTGGATGGTCAAAAACTGATGCTTCCTCTCATGAAATTGAGTGACAGCATTTTTCTACTTAATGCTATGGAAAATATCCTATTACCCTTTTTCATTTTCTTCTGTTTAAAAAAGAAAAAAAAGAGAAAAAAAAGAGAAAAAAAAAGTTTAAAACAGTTCATAGTTATTAAGAGTCAATGCTAAGATCCCTTATTTTGTAGCTTACACTTGAATATTCTGCAATGCCTGTGAAATGAAACATCAGCACTTGCTAGGAGATGCCCCCGGCTGAGCACGTATCAGATAAATAAGTAGAACACAGTGGGTTAAGGACAAAGTTATTCCTCAAAGCAAATCAGATTTTATGATTTCAAGTCACAGACATATCTTGATTCTAAACATAAAGATTTTTGGCTTATGTTTCAGGATTTTTGAAAATAATTTAAATGATCATTGAAAAAGAAAAATTCTTCCTTAATTCGCACTGGAGAAATTATCTATATATGAATTAACTCTCTGGATCATAATAGCTTTCTGCAGATGACTCTTCAGCTCTATCATTTAAATACGTATTTAGGCAACTAAAAATTTACTGTCAATTCCTATTATGTCAGTCCACATTATGGCGCTGTTACAGCATGCACATTTAAAGATTATTGAAAAAATTACTGTTCATGTGCAGTATATAATTTGCAAAAGGTTAATCACTATTTTAAAACAATGAATGGAATTAACTCATAATGCAAAGCAGATGCCCTAAACATTATTTTTAAAACAAAACATATTTAACTTATAAAAGAATAAAGAGGATTTAAATCCAGTCCTGCGGCTTAAAATCAGACAGGCATCATGGTTGTTTTGGACCCTTCTTTCACTGTCTTGTACAATTTAGACAAAACTCAGAAGTTTCTGACTACACTCTGCTATCCTGCAGCCACTAATGAATTTTTACAGCTAAACTTGTAAAGCTTCTCCATGACTAAGAAACACAGGCAATGGTGAAAGAGATTTACTTGTACCAAACCAGCAGGGATTGCAGCAACAATTTAATACATCAATTAGATAGTTCAAAAGGAAAGTATTAAAATTCAATCCAGTGTATGAAAATTCTCTGCTTCACATGCAATTCACTTTAGATGACCAGTCACAGAGATGGGCAAAAACAGCCATCTGGAATGATCTAGGAACAGGGGAAAACAGAAAAAATACTAAATGGCAGTCAAACAAGATTAGTGTTTCCAACAAATATTCGGAACCCACTCCAGATTTCAGAATATGAAGCAGGACAAGTTGCAAATAAGAGTTTTCTTTGAGTGCATTTTGGTTTATGGTGCTGAGAGGGGCAGAGAAGAAGCCCTGGGTGGGCCCATAGGGACACAATGTGGGGCACTTGCTCCATGTGCCCAGAGGGCTCAGCAACCCCAGGTGGGTGCCTGTGGCTCCAGAAAAGAGCGTGGAAGCCTGAAACTGAACCAAGAATTTGAACAGAAATGGCAATGAAGAAATAACAAAGCTATCCATATAGCCCTTTCTTGTAAATAAAGTTGATACAAACCTGACAATGAAACTGCATTTTTTACATAAACTATATCTGCCAAGAAAAGACTTCTTAATTTTAAAAGGAAAAAAAAAAACACCACACAAAACTTTACCAATACTCATAGCTATAAGATAAAGGAGGAGCTAATCAAATTGAATCCTTGAGGAAGATCATGTGAAGCAATACAAATGTCCCCCTGCCCATCACTAGCAGGCCCTCACCTCCCTGCAAGGGAACAGCGTCGGCAGCACTTCTTAGCAGGCAGCCAGCGCTCACAGCGAAGTGTTCCCTTCCAAAGTATCAGATACCCTGCTACTGCCAGCAAATGGAGTATCAGATTAAAGGGATAAATAGTTCTGTCCTGTTGCAGTAAGTACAGTCCAAGGATCTCAGCTTTTAAATGACAATATTTATCATTAAACATATAATGTAAGATAAATATTAAAATACTGTTGTTATGAACAACTGGAGTATTTTATTTTGTTTAAGGAAACCACTTCCAAACCTTTTACTCCTTCTTTATAGTTACTACAATTTATCTTCTGGCCTTCCAGAAGTCATCTTTGCTTGTAAAGCCTTCCACATTTCTGCTGATTATATTTTAATAATCTGTGGCAAGAATGAAGGTCATCAATATAAACCACAGGTACTATATATTTGACATTCCTTCCAGCTGCACTTGCTGATCTGTTCGTTTAAAGTATCTATGATCTGTACAAATCTATCTGGGTGAGACACCCCTTTAATTAATACAAACTGGGGGGAAAAAAAAAGCTATGCAAGCATGCAGTATTCAGTAAACAAGGACATGCTAGGTCCACATAATTTGAGAGAAGCAGAAGCTAGGAAAGAGGGACTGAATAACTGTCGTGTAAGATAGGCTTTGAAGAGAATTGTTTCATGTTCAGCATCTTTCCCCCTTTATACTCAAAAATCAATTAGGTTGTTTTCCAAAAATTGTAAATAGCTTCCAAAGGCTGCAAATAATTCCCCGCTTTAAGTATGAATGTCAATGAACTCATTCAAAATCATCTTCAAATGTCAGAAAAGATTAACATATCCTGGTCACAGAAGGGAGGTCAGAAGAAAGCGCACGCTTTTAGCCTTTACTCGGGTGGGCACAATCCAAAGCCAGCCTAAGTCTATGGGAAAACTCTAGAAAGGGACCCAGCATGGCAAAATTCCACAACAAGTGCTCAAAACACAAGAGACCAGAAACAATCTGGGATCAATAGCTTCCAGGTCATTAATCCTAGGCAGGTGACATCCAGTGCACAGTTCGCTAGTCTCTTTCACCCACACATTCAAGAAACCTGACTCGACTGGCATCTAGTAGCTCTAAATATTTTCCATGTTTCGCCTTTATCCTTCCCCTATTTGTTTGGCATATGGCTTTCTAGCATCCCATTAATGTCAAACCGTTTAATCGGAATGTAAGCTAAATGCACAGTTTGCTATTTCCTGGATTTCTGTTTGGCAGCCAATGCTTTTTATGAGGAAAATAAAAGCAAAGGTCACTATGACCAGAAAAGAAAAGTCATCTTCCACAACGGAAGCTTATTTTTCCAGTGAACTGATACACAAGCCTAATTTAGAAAAAGGTCCTTTAGTATCATGTTATTATTAGTAGTATCACAAATAAACACAGAAACCAATTCACTTTACAGACTTCCACATTAAGCATTCAATAGAAAATCCCTTGGTGTTTTATTGATTTTTGTTTTATTGATTTTTTTAAATAGCAATATCACAGTTAAAATGTATCATTTTGGTGAAACACATCTAAAACTTTTCCATCTCAAAATAAGTTATTACAAATTATTTCCACAGCAACTGGCAACTAACGATTCAATCCATTTAAAGAACAACAAAGTAATGGCTTTATTTGGATGCCTTTTTTGATTAAATAACATATTAACCTTGATGAAGCTTTCCAAAAGGGGATTAGCGTACTCGAGTGCATCAGCTGATTATGAGACAAATATAACAGTGATAAGATGCTGGTTCAAAATTTCTGAATCTGATGAGTATAACAATTTAGCCGCTAGGATGAAGTTGGCTCTTCCAGGTTCCATCTCCACAGTAAAGTGTCCACCCGGGATACAAAAAGACATCACCCAGCTAAAGTATGCAGTAACTGGGAGTCAGGAAAGGTCGCTTAAATCACTAAACTGACTAGACCAAAATACCCTGCAAAATTACTGTAATGTCAGAAATAATTAAAAATAATTTGCAAAGAAAGAATTAAACGTATTAGAGGGGAAATCCTCAAAGCAAGTACAGATTTATCTTCCCATTATATCATCCATTTTGACCAAAACTCACTGACCCACTTTGCTTTATTCGTCTACACTGTAATAATACATTTTGCATACCTATTGTATATCCTTTCCATTAATTTGTTTGCTTAATGGATGTAGAAGCCAGTCTACTACAATTACACTTTTTAAGGGTCAAATCCTACTCACTTCTGAACCCACTACTGTAATTTCTACTACACTGGATGATAACACAGCAGACCTCAGGAACAGCTGAAACACAGCCGATTCTCTGCTGTTGACATAATCATGCCATGTTACAAAGATGCTGCCAAACCCTTTTATACCCCTGCCAAGTCCAGGAATTTGTGTCTCCATACGCCCCCAACCGCCCCTCCCAAAAAAGGAAGTTTCTGTATTTCTTAATTCTACATGTTCAAATTAAAATTCACACGGTTATGACTGTGGCAGAATAAAACTTCCATGAGTTTATTTTAAGGACAAAATCTTGGAACTCTTGCAGAGTTGTTGCAAGTTGCACACCACAGGGACACACACACACACAAAACCCCCAACCCAACAATGGTCTAAGAGCAGCTATTAATATTCATGTTGATTCCACATGAAACAACAGCAGAGTTACCCGAGCAGCTACAGTTATGTCAGCGCTTGGAAGTTATTCCAGGCTGTTTTGTCCTGCTGCCCTGAATATTCAGGAACTTCAACAATCCATCTAGCAACTGCTACCGCAGAGTAAGTGCTCTGCTTCGCCCGGCTCTATGCTAATGATTGTAAGGCACCCTCTGCTGAATTAGGGGGGACGAAGAGAAGGAGGAGGGGATGTCACACCCCCCGCCACTGGCGACAGGACGGGACGGGCAGGAGCACAGCACCGCGTGGGGTTAATTCCCCACGTGCTGGTTGTTGCTGCACCTTGAAATCTGACAATAGGAAAGTGAAACGAGCACGGTCTGTTTGTTTGGGTGTATTGAAAGTAGCATCGGGACTTTGTGCACGACCTCCTCCGTGGGAAGTTCCCGCCGCCCTTGCAGCGCGGCAGAGCCCGAGCCCCCCGCCCCCGCCCGAGGCAGGGGGAGAGCCGCCGGGAACTGGAGGCGTTTCCGACCGCTCAGATCTCGGGGTCACGGCAGTTATGCGATCCCTTCTCCTTATCGCGCAGATTCAGCCCCTGTAACCTACAGATTGAGAGATAACAGCCCCATGCTTTCGCCCTCCGTTGCAAAGGCGGCGCTATTGCATCAGGAATTTCCTCTTTTGCCAGCTCCTTCTATTCCCCCCAACACTCCTCCCCGGCTGTGGCAAGTTTGGGGCTCACCTCCCCCCCGCGGTCTCCCCGGCCCGCGGGGCGCGGGGATGGCCCCGCACCGCCCGCAGCCGCAGCGCTGCTCCCCGCCCTCGGCGCCGTCCCCACCACCGCGCCCGCGTTACTCTGCGCGGCGGCAGGATCCGGCCTCGCCAAATCCCTGCCGCGTTCCCGCGGCCCCCCGTCTCCTCCTCCTCGGCTGCTGGGGGCCCGGAGCTGCTCGCACCTGCTCCTCGGGGACCGACACCCCCACCCCCCCACCGAGGAAGCAGCCCAGCCCGGCCGCCTGCCACCTCCCCAAAGAAAAGCCGCTGCCACCTCCTCCTCGCCGTCTTCCCGCCCTCCCTTCACCTCCCCCGATCGCCATGTGGCAACTGCCTTACAGCCCTACACAAAAAGTGCACGTGCCCCCTCGGATATGTGACAGCAGCTGATGGCCAAGCGGCCTCCATCGCCCCGCAATGGGCCCGGCGCCCGGGCAGCTCCTCGCCCCATCCTACTTCACACGACACCCCAGTGTCTATGCCCCGATCAGGACCGCTCCCCGCCCACTCCCGTGCACCCTTCGGGCGGCTTTTTCCCAGGGTTGCCCGCTTTAAAGATACATCCAAGGATAAACTTCAGCTAGGGGTTCAGCCAGAAAGCACTTTCTGGCCCCTTCCCACCCCCGCCGGCCCTCCGCTCCCGCGCTGCGCTGCCCGCGGCCACCCCTACCCCCGGCGCGCCTCGGCCCGGGGGACAGGGAAGGGGACAATGACAGGGCGACACTTGCAGGGCGCAGCGGGAGGGGGGCACAAACACGCCTTCCCCTTTCCCCCCGTCCCACCAAGAGGCAGCGCCGCTGGCTGCGGAGAAGGCCGGCTGGGCGGCGGGGCAGCGCGGGAGGGGGCAGCGGGACGCGGCGCAGCGCTTGCCCGGACCGCACCGCGCGGGGGTGGGACGGGGGCGGCGGCGGGGGGGCCGGCGGGGCGCGCGTGTGCCTTGCGGCGCTTACCTGGCGTTGGTGCAGTCGTTGTAGAGGGTCTCGAAATCCTTCCTGGAGATGAGTTTGCAGCGGTTGACCCCGGGCTGGATGGCCCCCAGCCCCCTCAGGATGCGGACCTGCTCCACGTTGCAGACCACGGGCGTGATCTCGAGCCGCTTCAGCTTGGTGTAGACCGTGTGCAAGCCTCCCACCAAGTGCTTCAGGAAGAGGTCGAAAGCCTGGGGCAGGCAGATGAGCTCGCAGCCCTCCACGGTGAAGGAGGCCACTTTGGCCCCCCTCAGATCCACCATCTTGCACTCGTTATTCTGGGGGGTGTTCTCCACCGGGGACGGGGTCGAGTACACCGGCTTGCCGGGCAGGGTGCCGGCCGCGCTGGCCGCGCTGGCATTGGGAGTGGAGGTGCCGCCGCTGCTGCCGCCGCCGCTGCTGCTGCTGCCGCCGCCGCCGGTGCCCAGGCTGGGGCTGCCGCCGCCGCTGCCGCCGCCGCTGCCGTTACCGCCGCCGCCGCTGGTGGTGGAGGTGACTGTGGCCGCCGCCGCTGCGATGGGCTCCGGCCGGAATAGGTTTGTCCCCGAAGCGGCCGGCGGGGGAGCGATGGACGGAGACGGAGAGGAGGTGGCCGACGACGAGGTGGCCGACGACGAGGTGGTGGTGGTGGTGGTGCAGGCGGCAGAAGTTGAGACCGGAGGCTGAGGGGGGACCAGCTGGGTCGGAGGGATCAAAGCAGCCGGTACGGCCATGGTCACATATACGGCGGAGGGGGCAGGGGGAGGGGGGAAAGTTCCCACACACACACGCAGGGGAAAGGGGAAAAATTAAAAAAAAAAAAAAAAAAAAAAAAAAAAGGAAAGGAGAGAAGGGAGGAGGGGGGAGAAGAAGGGGGGGATAACCCCAGATCAGGTGCTGCGGCGAGCGAGAGAGCAGGGGGCAGAGTGAGAGAGAGAACGCACAAAGTGTCCCGCAAGTGGGGACGGAGGAGGAGGAGGAGGAGGAGAAGTCCGCTCCGGGCGGCGGGGCTGGGGCCGAGGGGAGGGGGAGGGCAGTTTCTTTTTGTGGTCCTTGCTCTAGCACCACGTTAAAGACGAAGGTGAAAAGGAGGAGGTTTGAAGGACTTCGGTTCTCTCTGGCAAGTACATTGATCAAAGATTGAGAGGGGAATGACAGAGAGAAAATGAGCGGGGAAGTGCTGGCTGCTGCCGCCGCCGCCGCCGCTCGCTCGCTGGACGAGTTGTTGTTGTCACACGGTGCGGAGGGGAGGAGCTCCGGCAACTTGAAATACCCTTTGAAGCAGCAAAAGGCTCACTCACTAGTATTAACCCAAATTATCCAACCAGGAACCCGGAGCAGGAAAACAGCGAGAGAAGGAGAGAAGTCCCTCTCCCCCCTCCTTCAGGAACCGTTAGATTACATGTTTCATATTTCACCCCACCAGAGATGAGATGTAATTTTCCCAGCCCTTTTCAACAGTCGCTTGTCAACACAGTTTGCGGAGAAACACGAGCGTCTCCAGCGTTCCCCCAAAGCCGGGCGGGAGCGGGGGAGCTGGGGCGCGGGGCGGGCGCTGGGCACCTCACACCTTGCCGGGGCAGACAAAAGCAGAAACCTCCGGACGGGGCTGTTGCTCTTGCCGCTGCTGCTGCTCTCCCGGGACCACAAACGCTCCTCCCGGCGGGGTGGGATTCTCTGCCGAGGGTCCCCTTTGTTGCGCGGCGGGCGGCGGCGGCTGCGCGGGGCGCGCACGGCCAGCCCCGCGCGGCAGCATCCGCGGAGCGCTGTCCCGAGGCGGCCGCGGGTCGGAGGGGACGAGGCACGCACTACGCGTCAGGCCGCCGAGACGCCGCGCCGAGCGGGCTGCGGCGGCACAGAAGTAACTTGGGAGCGGGGCGGGCGGGCGGCCCGCTCCGGTCCCGGCGCGCAACAGGTGTCGGCGGCGCGCAGCAGGCGCGCAGCCCCGGGCCGGCCCCTCCGCGCCACACGGCGCAAAGTCAGCCGGCGCGCTTGCCCGCGCATGCGCGGAGGGCGGCGGCCGGCGCGGTACCTGCGGCCCCGAGCCGGGATGCGGCTGGAGCGCGGCGGGCAGCAGCGTGCCGGGCTCCGCCGGGAGAGCCCGGGCTCCGCTCCGCCTGCCTTGGGGGCACCGCGCGCCTTGAAAGGGGTAAAGGAATGGCCACTGGTACAGGTGGGGGGCCTGCAAATCAGGGGTCGGTGCGTGCATAGTTCTTCCTGTTTTAAAAATGCACCCTGTGTGTACTTAATTGCCGTGCATGTATGTGCCCATAGCCTTTTTTTCCCCCCCTATGATACTATTACATGAGACGTGACTCACGGGATGACACATCTGCAGAGTGGATAATCTCAACTGTAGTAATTTGGTGCAGGGGAATTTCCGCAGTATCAGACATAAACTATTCTCATGATTTGCTCGCTTATTGTACTTTAAGTTTAATTTACGGAATTTGTGTTCTAGTGCCACTTAAGACACCTTTTGCTAGTGAAATTTAAGTTATCCTGCACTAAAATCTTTAAAATTGCTAATAAAACCATGAAAATACAGAGTAATGTTTTACTTTAAAGTCTTCTGTACCCATAATTGCGCAGAACACTTACTTGAGCAATTTTGAGGTGGGGTTTTTTGAGGACGTTTTTCTGGAAGAGCTTATACAACTTGAGTTCCAGTGGTGGGATCCCAGTGGTTGGATCTAGTGTTGCATAAAACTTGTGATTTCCAAAAATAAATACATTGCCTCTTTCTTTTTTTCACTTATAGAAAGCCGACTCGGTCCATATTTTCTTTCCCTCACCTGTTCTTTTTGTATGTCACCTTCTCTCACACCTTGTGAAGACAGAACAGCTCCATAGGAAGATCAGGATAGAACCAGACACGCGTGATATTGCCCCTTGGAGATCTGGGTGAACTCTGAATTAGGAAAACTACCACTTCATTTGTTCTCTACTTTTCCTACAGCATGATGCACACCAGCTCTTCTGTTTTTCTATTTGCTGTGTGCTCCCACAGATACATGGTCCAAAGGAAAATGTAGTTTGAAAGGGTTTACTACCAGGGGTTTGGGTTAACCTTGATGATATCAATGCAACACTGGGATTAGAAACCTAGAAAGAAAGATTTTTGAAAAGGTTCGACATTCCTCAAAGCTTCTGGCACGGTAAGTGTTTCTAATTATAATGGGGAGTGTCTCAATTTAATTTAACTCGCACCTATGCTGACACAATCACATAAACCAACAAATCCTGAGGTCGTTCTTTGTAAACTTCTCTAGATTGCATGTCTCTGACTTGCTGACACTTTCATGTAATGATATTGTTGTGTGTTTTCTTTTTCTCTCTCTGAGTTGATATCAGCAAAACTCAAATTACTGTAACTGATATTTGAAAATTCTCCCTGTGTCAAGTGAAGACTTATGGTGCTGAAATCAATAAGACTGTTTAAAATTCAAAGACCTGCAAATCGTTCTGTTTGTCCTTTGATAGGGCCTGGGCTGATTAAAATGCGACCAAGAAAGCTTAATTGCTGCACTAATTAAGAAGTCTTTAATTTCTTTCCTGGAATATTGTTTGAAGCAGGGCTTCTGTTCTGCTCATATAGCTGTTCTGGGCAGGTATTCTCTCTCTTTCTGTCTTCTCTTTTCTTTTTACCATTTCAGTGTATTAAAATGTATGTTAAAACAGTAAGATGTATTGACAGTGATTGTAATTTATTGCTCTAAAAAAAAGACTGATATGGAGTTCACTATTTTATTAAATTACAATTTTGAGGGCAGCTGTAAAGGGTAAAATGCAATTACGAAATGCATTGTAGCTGTTGCATTTTAAGGAATTTGAATACTTGACTGACAGGAGATAGGATAGTACACCAGCTCCCTCCCCCATCTTCAGTTATTATTGATAATTAAATATTTAAATTCATTCAGTAAAACACCCTAGAAAAGTATTTATCTTCTGAACGTGTGTGAAGGAATGGACAGGGGGAGGGGATGCAACAGAAGATAGGCACCTGCTAAGGATGAATAGTGTATTATCATGCTAAGTTCACCACAATTTTTTTTTTTCATTCATTTCTTTGAAATTTATTTTCCTGAGAAATACCTTTCTGTCTTGTATCTTGTCTTACCCTTGTTTAGTGACCTATTTTCTCCAGTGTTTCTGAAAAGGAGAAATTAGATGATTTCACAAAGCTTTCTGTGTGATCAATAGAGTAATATTTTAGGTTTAATCATGCTGCATTATAATTCTGGCAAACAACTATCGAGCAGAGATTCTAAGAAAGGAGCAAGTACTGGCAAAGAGAAGGTAAGTTCTGCTTTGCTTTAATCTCAGGTCTCGAGCAGCAATCCCCCTTTGAAGAGCTATCTGCTATTTAGAGGGAAGACTGAGAAAGAGGGAGGGACCTCATACAGAATCCCCCCTGCATCGCTCAGGAAAATAGACTCATAGAAATGTAAGTGTGTGAAAAGGGATCCCTTTTTGCTTCTCTTCCACCAAGACATTTGCTAAACATTGACAAACACCGTGAATACAATTGAGATTGATGTGAAATGTTGTATCAGTAGTAAGAAACTGGATACTGCAGCGCTGTTTTTCTAATTGTTGTGTTATAGTCAAAGTAGCACAAAACCTTGTCCAATACAAATACAAACTGGATTCCTTTCAGTGACAGGACAAGTAGATAACATGCTTAATAGATACAAAGGGAGATTTGCCATTCCAAGCACGCCGTCATGCTAATTATGTTTACTCTAATTGAAAGCAAGGTTTTGGGGAACCTGAAATTACTCATAGGATATTTTTAATAGCTGAATAATAATAAAGTGCAGAAAACGTTGATCACAAACCTTTTGGTCTTTCAAAAATCTATTGGAAAATTAAATGAAAAGTGGAGTTTGGTACAAACAATGCCCTAGGGCAAAAAAACAGCTAACACTAGATTTTCCAGTCCAGCCATAACACAAATCAATTTGAGCACACTTCTATGGCCAGACTGCCAGATTGTTATGACTGCTAATTCACTCAATCAAACAGTACATTAGTACACTGGGCACAAACAGCTTTAACAATAGCATGCATTTCTGAACAGTCCACCATATATCATAAAAAATCCAAAATACATGGCAAGATTGCTTTCACATTCTGTTTACTACAAATTGTATTTACATATGGTGCCTGCCTTAAAAAAAAAAAAAAAAAAAAAAAAAAAAAAGTGATTGAAGAATGAAAGTGAAGAAACTTCAGAAGCTATTAAAAAGAACTTTCAAAGTCCTTAAAGACGAGAATCTGGGAGCACTTGCTGCTGCTTGTGCTGATGTTTAATGTGAACCTCTGACAGCAGGGGCTGGCTATCCCGAGCACAGAGCTGGACGGGGAATTGCTGCGGGCTTGGCAGCTCGCACACGCCCTGCCTAACCCCAACCCCGGCACTTAAGCGCTAGAGCGTCTTTTGCCGGCTCTACTCCCGCGAGCCAGCTCACTGGCTCCGAGGGTATTCACCGCCTGAGTAGAGGGGCAGGAATTAGCCCCAGGGAATGTCCCTCAATTCTTCCCCTTCATTCCCACGGGCAATGGGTGTTATCCGCGGGGATGCTAGCGGGTGCTCCGACCGAGGACACGCTGTACCGAGAGATGCTGCAACCGACGGCTCGGAGCCCTCTCATCCCTGCCTCCCTCCTCGCCTGCATCCGACACAAACACGCGCACGCCCCACACACACCCACGCACAAGCGCATATATGGAAATTGCAAAAACCAAACGCCAATTAAACTACTTGCTTATTTACGATTCCCCCATCCCCACCCTTAAGTCGCTATTCTGACTTCAGAAAAGGCGTTTCGAAGTCAGTAACTAAAACAGCCCTTCTGTCGATCTGAGCCTCTCGGTCACGTTGCTGCTACCAGAGCCACATGGTGAAACGGATGGGGTCGTGTTCCTCTTCCGTGCTGGCTCGGGATGGAAGGATGGAGGGATGGAAGGATGGATGGATGGATGGATGGATGGATGGATGGATGGAGCAGTGGCTGGGCACTGCCTGCTGACATTCACCTGACGACTGACAGCCGAGCAGGAGAGCTGCAGCGCGGGGAGGAAATGATAACCAACTTCCCTGCGTGATTTAAAGGAGGGCTGGGATAGACAGGGGGCCCTCTGTGATGTTTGAATTAGACTTGGGCTCTCATTTGAGGTCCTCAGTCCAACGTGCTAATTCACCTACCAACAGGTAGGAAGAGTCGCTCGGAGCAGTAATTATGAAGTACAAAGCCCTTGCCATCAAATTACGTTAAAGCGGTGATCTAATCTGAGCTGCCCTTTGCCGTGCCTTCCCCCTTTCCCGGATAGTTCGCTCAGCCGCTCTGTCCCTCGCTCCCAACCCAGGCTAATCGGAGAGCTGGCACCGGGGGCCGGCCCCGGGTTCCGTCCTCCTGGCTCTCCAGTGCGGTCCCTGCGGGTGCAGGGGGACCGCTCCTCCTGCTCCGTGCCCGGAGCTGGGGGGAGCGGCCGAATCCTCCTCCCTCCGTCCACCCCTCGGCCCCGCCGAGCCCCCGGTGCCGCGGGGCCATGGGAGGGGAGGCGGGCGGCGATCTGTCCCCGACTCCGGCCGGGCGGAGGGCGGCGGCTCGGCTGCCGCTCCAGCACTGATTGCTTCTCCCAACAGTATTAATAACAACGACAAAAAATGCACATTGCCACCTTCTTTTTATATAGGAACTGACAGCCTGCGAGACGCAGCCTCTTCTTCCTCATGTCACTTAAGTGAATGGAAAACATTTGGGGGCGGGGGGGGGGGGGAGGGGGTGTTACCTTTATTATTTCCATATTTCCAAAAAGTAGGCAAACATTATTAATTGTTTTTTCGGGTGAGAAAGGATTTTTAAAAGTCCGAGCCCTTGCTTGAAAAGTTTCATCACAGAGCGGAATTTTATAGAGTTATAAACTCTGGGTAAGAGGGGAATGTTATAAATGGAAGTGCTGACACAACCTTAACTATAGCGTGTAAACGGCTATGCTATAATATCCATTAAGTAGAAAGAAAAATAAGATGGCTGATCAATAATTTATACAAAGAGTACCAACTGCAGACATAATAACTGTAATGTTTGCAAAGCAATCTCTCGCTCTCCAGGCTTAACAGTAAACTAGTGGGGCTGTTAATTTCCAACTCCTACAGGTAAGAGTACAAACAAATTACTTAAACTTGTATTTTGCTCGATATTTTGCATGCCTCGGTAGGATAAAATACAATTTAATTACGATGCAACTTGGGCTGATTGAGGAGCCTCCCCCTCCTTCCCCCATTCCTCCTGCTTGCCCGCCTGCTCCTCCGAGGGGACCTTCTTGGGCAAAACTCCGCCCGAGAGACAGGAACAGGTCGCTTGGACGGCGTTGTAAACGGGTCGATTTTTGGGTCACTGTAGTTCTTCGGAAAGTTATTCATACACGGAAACAAAATGAAGCCATTTAACTTCAAAATAAAGTTACAAGGTTTTCCAGTGCCACGAGCTGAAACACAATACCCCCACCGGCCCGATAAGCATCAGCTGTCAGAGGACAATGCACTGGCTTTCCATGCATCAGGCTACCGGGAAAAAAATCTGCTTTAGGGAAAACCAGTGCTTCTTCCACTGTCATAAACGACAGTAGGCAAGCACCTGATCTCTTCATTGGCATGGGAGCGTTATCTCCCATTTCTGTCCACTATATTTAGGTAGCAAAGCAGAGGAACAAAGTCTTAAAGTTGCTAAGTAGACTCCTGTGACGTGCCCAGGTCGTTTTTTTTTTTGTTGTTGGCTTTTTTTTTTTTTTTTTTTAAATGTCTCTTATAATAGTACCAAAGAGATCACTTCTTTGTGAAATAACAAGAGATAAACGTGTCAGTGGAGAACGTTTTTTGGAAATTCTCCCCCATGCCAGCCTGGACAAAAACCCAAAGTTATATTGCCAGCCGCAGAAAAGGCAGCTCATATTTAACGTGGCGTGCGCAGCTCTGCGACAGCTTTTAGCTGTGCTTCTCTGGGACGTCACGGGTATTTTGTGTAGTGAAAACACAGAAGTAAAGCGAGAGACACCTTATTTCGGAGTCCTGAGTGTGATGCAGGGAGGCTGCTCTGCGGGGTAATGCTTACCAAAAAAAAAAAAAAAAAAAAAAAGCTGTAATTGCCTCTGTGCTTCGGGCTTGCTTACCAGCGACCTCTCTCAGTTGAGCTTCAATGAAGTAAAATAACGTAAGTGACAGCTGTCTGTCCGGTCCGCACACAGACGGAGTGCTTTACACGGAGCAGTCGCTCCCCGCCCCGGCCGCCCCGGGCCCGGGGGGATGCAGTGCGGGATGTGCGGGATGTCGTGCTTGCAGGAGCGGAACAGAAAGGGCAGCGCCCACTAGTGCCTGTGGTGCGAGGGGCTGGGTAGCGCTCCCTGCGGCCCCTCCGCTCCCGCGGAGAAACCTTCCGGGGAAGGAAACGTGCGCGGAGCTGGGGAACGCCGTACGGACAAAGGAGGGGTTAAGCCCATCTGTGACTAAGCGAGGGGTTGTTTCTTCATTGTCTAAGTGTAAGCTTAGAAGAAGCAGAAATGGAAAAGTTGTCTTTCCCCTGCTGCTCCCCATCTGTCTGGGGAGGTGTGTGAATGGGGCGGGTGTTTCACAGGCAGAGTCTTCACACTCATAGTGAAGGGATTTGGAAGGGCTGCCTGCCTGAAAAGCCTTGAACACCAGATACATTCCCATTCCCGAGCTTTGGATACCCAGCCCGACACTTCAAGACTATAGAAGATTTGTGAGATATTTCCATTAGGCCGTGTTCTTTTCTCAGGTGTTTTGGGCTTGTGTTTTGGGGGATTTCTTTGTTTATATGCGTGAGAGATTGTTACTGGGCAGCATTTAGATTTTCTTGGAGATTGTCTGATCTCCTTGATGTGGAGATGAAGCTGAACTCTGCAAGGAAGGCAACAAACAAGCCTCTGGATAAAAGATGCCAAGTAGATAAGCTCAAAACAAACTTTCACAGTGGCAGTGAATGTCTCTTGTATTTACTTATTGTTTGTTGTGGATTGGGCTACTGGTTAATGTTCCCAGTCAGATGCAAACACTTAAAAGGGTGTCCAGCATAATATAATTTCCTATGCAGAGTTCCCAAAGCTGTAAGCGTCAGCTTTAGATTATATCACACACATTGGAGTACAAGTAGGTGATGATGAACTAGACCTGTCTTCTTCTCTAGCTCTGTCTTTAGAAGCTTTCAATAAACCATTGGTTCACATTGTATAAATGTCTTACTAATACCTTGTTTAGCAGAGAAGAAGAAGACCAAATATGTTCTCAAGCACCTTGGGCTCAAGGTCTAAAATCATCTGGTGGATGATGAAAGGCAGTCCAGGATTAACAGTTATTCTTTCTCTACCTCTATTTGACAGTCACAGCTTTCCCTTATTTGTGTCATGCATTCTTAATCAATAATAAGAGCCTAAAATGTACACCTAAATAGTTCCTTATGCCAAAAATCTGTTACACAAATCCATTAATATGAAAGGCACTGAATACCAAACCGGTTGAAAATAATTTGCAGCTATTCCTGATTTTCTCTTTTTTCCTAATTTCAAAAAAAAAAAAAAAAAAATCCACTCATTTTAAAACAGGATAACACTTGGCATGTATATAAAACATTTTTAAAGTTTCTGTGTTGTTATGGTAAGTGAAAAGGGGGTAATAGGGCCAAAATAAGTTCCCTTGTAATATACATGAATTGATTGTGGATAATGGCAAAAGACTTTTATTAAGACTGTTTGAATTCACTGTTGTCTGTTCCTCTTCAGTGCTCAGTGATTCACTGCAACTGAAAATTTTTAATATAAAGACTTGGTTTTAAGCTTCTCTATTTAAGTCCTTACACAAAGTAAATTATTGGAATATTTATCCAATAAAAATACTTATAAAGTTAGCAGTTCCAGAATACATTCATAGCTTTAGGTGCAGCTGTAGTTCTAGAGGCAGAGACTTAACAGCTTAACATCAGAAAGCGAGGAACTGAGTCACAAAAGAGTAAAAAGAAGAAAAGCTACATTTTATCCTTTTACTTTGAAAAGGACATTTTTACAGAAAAGCAGTGAATACATTTGAGTAAGAAACTAATTTAAGAAAATCATAAACATCTGAAAGGAGGTGAATTACAATAATTAAATTTTATCCACACAAAATACTTTTTAGTCAAAAGTACATACTAGCAAGTTGTTTTATTAAAATTTGTTCTTCTAAACATGTGAGTATAAACTTAAGATGTAAATTTCAAAACAAGAAAAATGAGCTACTACCATCTTAATTGCTTTAATCTCACCGGTTAGAAAGAGTTGTAATTGTTGTGCTTTTGCTTAATTACACCCTTCTATCTGATGATCAGTCTCAGGCAGTTAAGGATTATTCTGTTTTCACACGTGAAGAGGAACAGGACAACTTAAATCCACGTCAAAAACTCAGGTTCCACACTCATTCTGTCAATTGTCTCATGACTTAGCAGGTGCCAAAATCCCTTAGTACATAACTCACATCCACACAATTCCCCAAGTGTGTAGGTTTCTACTGTTGGAGGCACAAATCTCAGAGCTGTTGGGGTTTTCTGAAGAGAGAATCCATGCCTAAACACAAGCAGTCTTGGGTTCACTACATTTGCACAGGTGGACCTTGAAGGAAGGTTAAGCTGAAATGAGGCTGTGTGCTTCTGCATCCATATTTGCATTCTGTGGTACAGCTAATAACCAGTTGGGCAGGTCATTTCCAGGGTGGGAAACCAGTTTTCACACATCCAGCTTCTATTGTTCCCACAGGACAAGAGCTACACCACATTTCCTACATGGCAGCAATGAACGTGAGCCATCAGTATGAGGTCTGCAATAATTAGGGTTTCACTGGTTCTTCCTTGGAAAATTTAGGCCAGTTGACAAATACACTACTACCACAAGGAAGACTTCCAAGTAGACTCTCTTACTTCCCAAGGAAAATGTGTCATCTTGCTGAGAAAAGATTTTCAGGGCTGAATTCAACTACATCTGCTGTGGGGCTGTACACCGTCAATATCATGGAGTACCCCTTGCTGAAAATGAAGGTCTTTTCCTCTCTGCTGGTAAAGTTGTCCTCTTTTGAAAGTCATCCCCTTAGTAGTTTAGATACTTCTAAAATGTTCTTCTGTGGCTTTTACTTTCTGTTGTAGTCTGTAATGTCTACAACCATATTCAAAACAAACATTTCTTTAACAGCTCTAAGTTTTATTTTTTCCTATCAAACTGAAA
The DNA here is from genome assembly GCA_030060385.1 of Muscicapa striata striata. Lineage (NCBI taxonomy): Eukaryota > Metazoa > Chordata > Aves > Passeriformes > Muscicapidae > Muscicapa > Muscicapa striata. The sequence goes on from JAREIS010000080.1 coordinate 917,708, forward strand.
CAATTACAAGGAAAATACTGCACGTAGAAGTATCTATAATTGAGAAAGTGTTTTGTTTCCTACTGATATAAACTTAGAATTCAGCATACAGTTCAAAAGTAAGAGCTGATAGCTGAATACTTTTAAATACAGTGATACATAATGGCTGCAGTAAACACAATTTTGGAAGCTAGGTTTATGCTAGCAAATTAAACTTGCCTGGGAATGTTCCTATGCAATAAAGCCAACTAGCACATATGCCTACTTGTAAACTTCTCCTGTTCAAAATAGAGTAGTAGTAGCCTTCCAGCTGGGAAGGGTCTCAGATGTGCAGCTCCCTCTCCTTCAAACTGCACCCAGGAATTCGGGTTTAGGATGCTTAAAGTGTACTGAGGGCAATTCAAACAGTTTTATAGTGTAGACAATCATGTTCCATGGAACACTCCTGGCACTAGTGCAAATGTAGCTTGAACTGGTTTATATTACAGTAACTGTCTTAAAACATATATTCACATTGGACATTTTTATAGGTACAAGCTCTTGATCTTGCAATCTTTACATGGGCAGTGTTCCTATTGACTTCTAGAAATGAAATCTTAAAAAAAAGTTTCCTTCATTAGTGAGGAATCCAGCTTTGGCTTATAATTAGAGAAGAAAAAGGAAGCAAAATTATAACAGAGGAGGAGCTTGCTAAAATGCTCCCTAAAACAGTTTTCCAATGGCATTAAAGTATTACGCACGAATACGGGTCCTGCTTAATTAATTTAGCAGCCTAGACTAGAGATTCAGGTTTTTGTGTTCTCATGCTTTTGTGCTGGGTATTTGAAGCTGAAAATGTAAACATGAATGCATTTTCTATAAGAGCTTCTGGAAAAATGTTAGGGAAGGCAGGGCACATTCCTTGATGGGTTTTGTGTTAGATTCTTTACACTCAACGTCAGTCCCAGAAACCAGCCTGGGAAGTTAGAGTCTTCTTGCAACAGGTTGCCTCCTGTTAAATTTATAAGGCTATTTGTAACTTTTATTGATAGGAACACCATAAAAAAGTATTATGCAAAGGGACAAATGCATTTATTCATGTGTTTCCCCCCCAGTTAACATGAACTAACACAGTATTGGCCTGTTCGGGAGTCATATAAATGCAATGTCTTCTTTTTCCAGCTGTAGCTTGTTTTGAATAGTCAGACATATATAAAATGACAGAGAAGAGATTATTCTTTAGAATTTTCACTTTGCCATTTACAAATCAATGGTGTTTGCATCTGTCTTAACACATTTGTAAAGCAGCCTGTAAACAGTGGAAAACAGCGTTACAGATTAATCTGAAAACAGTCTTGAGAAGAAAAGTATCTCTAGTTTTATTCAGAACCAGCAGATACTGTGAATTATATACCTGACACTTCATAAATAATAGTACACCAAAAAACTCTGGAAGAAAATTACTTTTTGACTCAGTCTTGCAGTCAATTGATATTTTTTCCCAAATAAAAATTTCAGGGTCAGTTTTGATAATCTAACCCTACAAAGGAGAATAAAATTTTACTTTCTTCCACTTCAATAGCTTTCAGATAGCAATTACTAATTGGAGGTCTGTTAGAAAGATTTATTTGGGAAATGGCTGACTTTCTCTCTACAGCTTGTTTTTCCCACAGACAATGTTTTTAGTACTCATCTCAGAAACATTTTTAATGACAAATCCCTTAATTACTGATGGAAAGAAAAAGCCCCTAAACTTATGCTCTTTAATTTGTCTCAGCACTCATTGACCTCTCATGTAAATTCTAGCAATCTTCAGTTCATCGCCTCGCTTCTTGGGGGAGGCTATAATAATGCAGAAAAGAAACATTATTTCTTGCTGCTGAGTAACAGTACAAAACTTGGTTAATTAAAAGCCTAGACAGGCAAGGTCCTTGTGTCTGTGAGAAGCCTGAGCTCTCTTTAAGGCTCAGTTATTTCTCTGATAACCAGCGATTATCTTTTTTGCAGAAGCAATTCCAATAAGACAAAGGTGCCCTCTGTAGGGGACAGGCTGTAAATGATGATGGGGAGCTGGAGTTTAATATTTGCAGAATGTGACAGAAGAGAGTTACTTTCTAGCAGTCTGGCTCTCTGAGAGGCACTGCAGATTAAATATTATGTACAAATGGAACAGTGAAAAAACCCCAAAACCACCACACTTTAAAATAAAGCAGAAAACAATACTCTCAACTGCAGATGACGACTAACAGTTTTGCAATAAGCTGCCCCAAAGCTAAATGTGTGTAGCCCAGTGAAAACTACACTGCAAGAATCTCCTGAATAGAAGGAAATATGAAATTCAGTCAAAAGAACTTTATAGAAATAATAGAATTCCAAAAGCAACATGCTTGAAAGGTCTCTGTAAGCATGTACTAAAAAGTTTACCACAAAGCAGATTCATTAACCATCCCAGGTGACTCACATATTGCTTGCTAAGGAATTGCCTTTGTTAGCATACCCACAGACACACATTAACTGGTGTGCAGCATCTCTAGTGGCTATTTGCAACTATTTTGGGAATTCTTCCCTCAATTTATAATGGCAGCTAAGGCCAGCCCAGAGAGAGGCAGGGAATTCAACACTAGATGTAGTTCATTGCTCATTATTAATTTTTTTTAGGCCTCATTTTTTATAATCTGTGAGGATGACCTGCAGTTCTTGTTATCTTGATTTTCTCTGTCTGCTTTTCTTTTTGGATTATTTTAATTTACATATATCCATACTGCTGGAGTAGCAATCTCATTGCATATAATACCCTGCCCTACTATGTAATGAGCCGCAGCATGGAGTGGGCAAACCCCCCAGAAATATGATTTATCCTCCATCTGACTTTACTGGAGAGCCAAAGAAGCAGAATGTAGTTATAGTAGTTAATGTGCATTACATGTTGATTACTACAAAGTACTTGACTAAACTATAGTTTAGAAGGTGAAGACCAGTGCTGTAAATGTACAGTCTATTTTACTATAGACTAAATACACAGCCAGCTTCTGAACATGACTAAAAAGAAGGGTGGGCTTTGTTCATCTGTAGAAGAGTTAAGGATAATAAATTTTAAAAGCTATGGATTAGCAAAGGTGTTTAAGAGGGTTTTCCTGGTCTAGATCATCAGTAAAGGTCCGTTTTCCTAGTTCACAACATCAATCCTGAGTGCCTGCCAGAAGCAGGATTGAAGGAAAGGGAGAATGTAAACCTCTGACATTGCCTTTCCTAGTCGCAGGTTCTGGTCAAAGAGAGCTTGTTCCTTTCTTTACCCACTGTAGGAAATGCTTGTATGAGAGATGTATCCCCTAGTTGAACCATGTAAACATCAGATTAATGCTGTCTTTTGTTTTAACTATTATCTAAATCAGTAAGCTCTTTTCCTTCACTCTGCCAAACAGCATCGGACCTCCCAGTCTCATTTAAGAGAAGTAATTTCACTGTGCTCCTTTTTGATCTTCGGGGCATGCCTCCAAGTCTATTTACATAAATAAATGTACAGGGAATGACTGTGATTATGGAGTTTTGTGGTCTTTTGATGTGCCCTCTTCACATTCTGTTGCTTACCCTGTGAATCAGATCTGACACTTAGCAGGGTATTCACTTTACCTTCTCTCACAGCCAAAATTAATGCAAGCTAGAGGACAAAAATGGGGATCTTAACTCAATGGGGAATGCTTGTAGATGCTGCCATTCTATGTGAATGTCCTTCACAGGTCAAATGACATTCTTTTCCCCTGACATAAAGAACATTTATGCTGTAAAGTCCCTGGAGTAAACACTGCCTTACTCTGCTTAATTGTTGCATCTTTAATGGAAGTCCATGGTCATATTTGAATACCTGTCCTGAAGTCTGAAAGTTACCTCAGGGTAGGCCTCTTAAGAGTCTTTCTTGGCACTATCCAACCCTTTAACTAAACGTAGGACAAATATCCAAGGGTATATTTTCCTTTTACTAGACATCTTGCCTGTGTCTGAACATGCAAGCTGGAACCTTTTAGTTTATATTATTGAGCCTTCCTGGTCCTTTTATAAGACAGCATTTGCAGTTGTAAGGATATTGTTGTATCTTTTGGAAGATATTTAATAGATCTGAAAAGCAATGCTTTTCAAGCATTTTATTCTTTGGAGTTTTTTTATCGTGGAAGTTTTCTTCTTTTAGATTTTTCTTTACTATTAGACGCTGCCAGGTATTCTATGGCAGCTGCTGCCAGCCAGTGCTCACACAACCTATCTTTAGGTGGTTTGTGTGTCAGAGATAGGAGCCTGGTCTCCTTTTACAGTCAGTGAAGTATGCATATTCAGTGCATTCAGTCTGCATTCAGAGATGCAGAAAACCTAAACTATAACCTCTAAGCTAATATTGTGAAAAATGTCCTAGATGATCTGTGACACACCTCTATCACAAGTGGACTGTAAATATCTCAAGTTTTTCTTTCACTTAAGGTACCAAATTTATTTTAATATTTAATCTTCTTTTCCTAATTTCATCATTTGCCATTTCCTTTATATCCACTTTTGCTCCTTATTGTGCCATCCTTTAGTTGCTGTGATCAAAGTGACATTTTAAATGGTTCCTCAGTGACCAATTTTTTCTACTTTTAAACAGTTATAGTCAGCTTTGACTTGGAAAAAACTATGATAAGTCTAAACAAACAATTTCTGATTTTCTGATGTATTTTTCCTCTTTTTTTCTTTTTTATCTGCTTTCCTTTTTCTTTTTTTTTCCCTTCTCATTAGCTAAATTACATTCATTTCCCATCCCTGTTAATTGACTTGACCCTTTCTTTCCAGTTTAAGGTCATACAAACTGTAAAAGTAGAATGGCATTGTGTAAAGTCTGAAATATCTGGAGTTTTTTTCATCTTTCATTTGTATAGTTTTATTAATTTTATTCAACTGTCCACAGCTTTGATACCTCTACCCCCAATACTTTTCCTGAATGGCTGCCAACTGTCTTTGGGCTCTGTTGTCTGTCATTATATTCCTTGGCCCCAATCCTGAAAAATTTATACACTGGAGTAATTCTATGCATGAGAGCAGGCCCACTGACTGCTCATGCATAACATTATTCTGTAGTGCATGCATTTTCAGGGCTTAGATAATTGGTTTGATTTTATTGGTGAGCCATTGCAAACTATTTGTAATGGAATTTTTATGCAGATCTAGATTTTTTTTTATTCTCTCTGTAAAGCTGCCACAAGTTTTGTACAGTTACAAGGACTTGGGCATTGATTAGGTGGTCATAATTATTAAATCTACTCTTCATTTCCTATTCATGATGATGGTGCCCACAAACATACTAGAGTCTACATGAACTGAGTTGGATTTTTAACATTGTTTTTTGCTGCAGTTGAGTAAACAAACAGTAGTTGATTCTCATAGCCTGCTCCCATCCCATAACCCATTCCCATGACAAAAAATGAGCTATCAGGTCAAACCCCAAACCTTCTATTGCAACATCCATAACTAACCATATAAATGTGTCTGTGATATATTTATTAATTCAAAGGAATTTCAACCTTTTGTTAATTTACTACATGCTTCTAATGCCTTCTGATTGCATCACTACTGGAATGCCTTCTCTCTTGACTAGCTACAGAGATTAAGAGTATGTAGGCCAACAAGTGTTACAGAGCAATTACTATACAAGTATTTCTCTGTCTCTATGTCCATCTTTTTATTACTGAAGTCTCTGCTAGCAACCAAACCTCTTTCTTGATCCTTTTTCTAATTTAAACAAGACACATCAAAGTGTACCAGGGCCTGAATCCCCAGCTGCTGAATCTCCAGACTCCTCCTGAGTGAACCAAGCAATATCACTTCTTGCCAGCTAAGAAATTGGTTTAATAGGTATGAAAGCCAGGTTACTACTCTCTGTCTGATGTTCAATATTGATTTCAACTTCTTTTCTTTTTGCATTTGTTAAATAACATGCATCTACTTCACATCTGAGTGTGCCTTCCTTAACTGTAATCATCTTTAAACCTGAATACTCTTTTGGGCCTGTGTTTCTACTCTTTGAAGGATGTCCTGTCAATCTCATCCTTATGCAGATATCAGTAATACATATTATTTCCTTTGGAATTTTTCCCTAGTGTTGTCCATTTCCTCTCAAAGGTTTAACAGTTTGAAAGTAAGCAGTATACTTATACAGACAAAATAGGAACAAAATCACAGGAGGAGAAGCCTAATTAGTGCAAGCTTTCTTGAGAAGTTTGAGCCACCTCTGAGATTTCTACCAACATAGTTTTTCTTAGATATTTAAGTCTTGTACATATTACAACAATCTGCTGATCTCACAGATATATATGCACTGCCTCTTGTGGAACCTAAAAAAAAAAATAATTTTTTTCTCAACTTTACATTCAGCTTCAGTTGCAGTGTCACAGAGTGGCTAAACTTTGGTGTTGTCCATGAGTATCTTTATCTGTGCATATCTTTAATAATTTCCATGCTTCAAGCAATATAATGCCGGAACTGTTTCAGATTCATAAGTGTATTGTTTCAGAGAGTTTCTAGCACTCTATTTTGAGTTGTAGCCACCAACCTTTTGTAGTGGTATTGAGCACACATAGAAATCATTGAAGTTGAAATGGTGAATATTTGGTAATAGAAAATAGTAATTTGTTTTCAGCTTACATAGATGTGGTCCTGGAATATTGATTTTTTAGTTATAAAAAATGGATCTGAACAGGTTCTTATCTACTGCTTCTGATGCATTTATTAAAAAGGCAGTAGAAATTCTATTGTTACTGAACTTCTATTTTGTAATGCAATTACATATTTGTGTTACATCATTTAAATACTTCTCTTGAGTTTGAAGTTATGAGAATTAAATAGAACTATATTTTTTGTACTCTATTGAGATTAAGAAAAGTCTTCTCCCTGTGGTGAATTGATAGCATTTTCTGACTGGGTCAGGGCTTTCCTACTTCTGGTCCTTCAACTTGTGTTTTTAGAGTCAGAATAATTCAGTATTGCATTTAATCAAAATGGCCTCATTCGTTGGGGTTTTCTTTTTCTCTGGTGTTTTTGCCTACCACCATGTAACCTTTTGTCATAAGAGCTAAAAGAATATTTGTTTTGGGTTATCTGACTTTTTTTTTTTTTTTTTTTTTTTTTCCTCAAGCTCAATTTTTTTTGAGGGGTTTGGGATTTTTTTTGTGGAGAGTATTGACCTTTTTTGGAAGTACTGTTGACTCATCCTGAGGACGAAGAGTACAGTTTAAGGGAAAAATAGTTGACCTAATCTTATATTTATCAAACAGAATTTGTCTGCTTTTGTAAGTTGTTTATACTTACTGATGTGTTGTATCACACTGGAAATTATTTTTCCTATGAAGAACAGCACAAGTTGTCTCCAGTAGTTAAATCACTGAGGTCACTGTTTCACAATATCCTACCCAGTTTCCTTATTTCTATTACTCAAAAAGGCTTTTCCTTTCTGCCTTCAGAGATTTCATTAAGTACATTTATCAGTTTCATCAGGGAAGAGAGTCAAATACTTCTAGTTTTTATGCTGTGATTTTATATCCTGCCTCTTAGTTATTTGTCAGGTTCTTGTTTGTAACTTGCCCTGAAATCCTGATGGGGTGGGATTAGTTTTTGGTTTCCAGATATTATATATAAAAATGTGCTTGAGATAAGGAGATGTTATTAATTATTCCCATTAAAGAATCCCCTCATCTCTTCTGTTTCAGCAACAAGAATTTTCCTCCTTTTCATTTGGTTTTTAAACATTGTTTGGTTCAAAATACAAACTGGTTTCTCAGTTTATCGTACCATGCCGTGTATTCCTTAACTCTTCAATTGTCGTTTACTCATTTAGGCACCACATTTCCATCTTTGTTGTGAGTATACTAAAACCCAGTTGTGACAGATGAAACACACTGAGTCTGTGCCCTTCCCTTTCTTTCATTTGAGCTTCTCTTGTACAATACACTAGTGTCAGTCCATTCTTAGGGCCACATTAACATTCCTTATACTGCCCTTTTGTTTTCAGTTTTGCACTGGTGATCTTTGTCACTTCCTAATCAGAGAGTATCTTTCTGTGTTTTTAGTTTGACAGAGCACTGGTTGTGTCACCACTGACCCCTGCTGCCAAGCATGCCTGGCATCGTAGCCACACATGACCTTTCTTCAGACAGCAGTGTGGTCAAATTTTTCTTTTTGCCTCTGAAAAATTTGCCTCTTTTTTCCAATGGAAATTTGGAGGACAGTATGTCAGACAGCAAGTCATCATTTTGGTTGATGATTCTTCATCTTGGTTTCCCCCTTGCACTGTCTTTTACCATGTTTCTTGCTTTGTAAGTCAATATTGAAGTCATTCATCCCAAAGAAATGAGCTCTATTCTGGTATTGTCAGTAACAGCTTGGAAGCAGCTGCAAAGTCATCTTTGTCTTCAGTGCACTCTTCCTTTACTGGAATATTATGCTATTCAAACTAAGTTTGTTTAGCATTATGGTTTGGAATCTGATGTATGTGGCACACTGCTCTATATGTTTTCAAATGCTTACTGGGGTTTTTTGCTGTCTGTTGTAATAGATACTACTCTTCTTGCTTACTTATCATCCCTGCTCTCTTCACTGGTGAAATATTTATTCTTTTGTTCCAGTTACTGTATGTGTCTGCTGTAAAATGCATTTCCTGTAGTTACTCTTGGTGTCCAGACTACTGGAATACAGTAGTTTATGTCTAGTCTGTTTAATTTCAGTCCCATCTAGAAGAGACTGGCCACATTCTCACTAAAGAGCATTTGATCATTGGTCTCCTCTGAGCCTCCTGTACTTTCTCCTGCAGACATAAAGTAAAATTTCGACTTTTTAGGGATGTATTTCAGTTTAAAAAGGCATTAAGTAGTGTGAGAACTGTGCTGCAATTCATGCATTATCTAAAGTTTTGTTGGGTACCCTAAAGCACAGCATGGAAGTATGTGGCAGTATTTGAGAGTGCAAAGCTCTTTAGGAGTATGACAGAAGACATCAAAACAGATGCAGACTAATCTTGGGTATCTCTTGGAATCACTGCTGCTGCAATACTACCCAGAACTACACTGATATTTTTTTTGGAGGGAAATAGTCCATTAGCCTTGGCTAACAGGCAAACACCCACCCAGCTACTTGATTATTCACACAATTCACTGGTATGGAGGTGGGGAAAAATTGTAAGAACAGGAATGATAAAACTCACGGGTCATGATAAAGTCAGGGACATCATTTAGTAGTTACAGTCATGGGAAAAACAGATTGGTCTGGGAAAATTAGCTTATTTTATTTCCAATTAGAATTTTAAAAAATGTAACCATTAATTTTGGTAGTAGGAAACAACAAGATAAACATGAACACGATACCTTTCCTATGCCCTTTCCCAACTTGAACTGCCCTTCCTAAGAAACAAGGCAGGAAGATCAGTGCCTAAGAGCTACTCTCTGCTGGTCCTGCCTCCTCACACTTTGCTGTGCTGGCAAGGGCTCCTCAGAGGCTGTAATTCCCTCAGGAACGTCCATCTGAACAGACCACTCTGGTGTCTTCTGCAGGCTGCAGTGGGAATATCTACTCCAGCACCTCCTCTTCTGACTTTGGTGTTCTCCCTGATGTTTATCACTCCTTTTTTCCTCTCTCTCTGTCTAGTGTTTCATGGCCTTTTGAAATATGATTTCATGATATGTTATCAAATTTGCTGATGGGCTCAGCTTTGGCAAATTTGACACAGGGATCATGGGAGATTCCCACTCTTCTAGAGCACAGTGTGTCCAAAAAGGATATTCCACAAAGTCTAAAGTGTCTATATATATATATATATATACTCTTGTCCTTAGGCAATGGAACTAAGCCCAACTTCCCAACTTCCATGTAAATAGAGAGAGGTCCTTGAAGACCTCCAGAAACAAAAATTGCTCATTTTTCTTACTTTATTTTAAAATTATAAGCATAATTAATTGAGTTGCACATGACTGCTGAGAAAGAATAATCTCTGCATGTTTTCCACTTTTTCTGAAGTACAGACTACCACCTTTCAGATATACAGTCACTTTAATCACCAGAAAGCAATATGTAGTCATATTAGGACATTACTTGAGCATATACTTGCCAAAACTATTGCTAAATATTCCAGAAATTGTCTATATTCTATGACCTTTTCTCATTTCTTTTTATGGTATAACAGATGTTCAGCAATATTTGGCCTTCAAAACAAACTGCAGCTCTCAGCCTCCAGTTTCCATTATCTTGTTCCCTACACTACCATGGGACCATGAAGAATATCCTCTTCAGGAAACCTCAGGATGAAAATTTTTCTGTGTGTGCTCCATGGCCCAGTTTTGAACTTTTAACTTCAGCAAGCTCAATGTCCACATTTTCTAGAATCAAAACAGAAAGCATAATCCAGTCTGCAGGTTAGGACACCTAAGTGAAGACACCAATAAGATAAATGCTATATCTAAGACATCTGCATGGCAGATAAAGCATCTGTCTGTCACTCCAAAGAGTCAGAAGGATAGCAAGTGGGATATCCTGTTGGACTAACCCCTTATACTTGTCTTTTCACAGCCAGATCCTGCTCTCCATCTCTGCTGACTATAAAGGGTGTTTAGCTGCCTGGTACATAATATTATTTTTCAGTTTACAGATCTATGAACTACTGGTGTGTTTAGGATACTTCCTTGTACACGACACAAGATCTGTGAGAAACTCATGACATCCCTGTGCAGAATAATAAAATGGTTTGGGTTGGAAGGGGCCTTAAAAATCATCTAGTCCAATTCCCCTGCTGTGGGCAGGGATGACTTCCACCAGACCAGGCTGCTCAGAGCCCCACCTGGCCTGGCCTTAGAAAGGCCAGGAGAGCTACCCCACAGCATTTAACATTACACTATCCATTGGCATTCAAACTACTGCTGTTCTCTCCCTTTGTCTGTATAGTTACCTACAGAGATGACTATTTTTAAGTGTCTTCCTTTCAGACTATATCTTACCACTAAAGAAAGGAAGAGATGGTAGAAAACCTTTCAAAATGGCTTTCAAGTGTTATTTCCACACCATTTCCAAATTTTCAAGGCAGCAGGTCAGCCACCAGTGCCAGATGTCTCTGTTGATTCATTAATGGCAGTAACAACAGTAATTGCTACTCAGAACTATGAATAGGTTTTTGCTGAAGAAATTCTGTAGCTGCCTCACATTAATATGGGAGTTAATATGAAAAATTTACAATGTTTAGCTCAAACCTGCTATGACTTTTTACCTTTATTGTTATAATTTCTATATAATAACAAGCACACTATACAATGTATGAAGAGTTTAAGTGTTTTCTCATAGAGCAACTTTTAGCGTATAATTGATTCTAAAGAAACAAACAATCTGGGAGTATATATAATACAGCTTTTAAGCACTTGATTGTATAAAAAAATCCATTTTACATTATATGACCTCATTTTGAAACCCAATAGCTAAAGAAAATACGTTATGAATTTCCAATACAAGAGAAATTGTAGTTTACGATCCATAGTGTGTGAGATGTGTACTTGCATTTTAACTATAGTGTTACATATTTGTATAATTTTAAATACAAAGGCCTTATGATTGCTTTGGTTTTGTATTTTAGTGACTAGAATTGCATAACCTTTACAACTATAAATTAGATAGTCTCCTGCCTCTGATGCAGTTAATATTTAACTAGTTGGTGCTGGGTTTAAGCACAGGAGAGACTTTACAAGAATTTTTACTTTGCTTTTACATTATGAAGAAAAAAATTGCTGAAATTTTTGCCTTTTTATGTTTTATTTGGACAATCATAAAGAATGAAAATATTCTAAAAAGAAACTTGCATTCATCCACATATGTACATTGATTCTGCAAACTTTGAGTTGTTATAGACTTCCTTAGAAAGTCTTTTTCACCCCCTCCCTGCCCCCAGTTCTCCACTTTTCCTCTGGCTGTGTTTTTTTTTTTACCTTGTTTTTGTCTTGTCAAAATCATGTTGCCTTATATCCCTTTTGTTGGAGATGGGAACTTCTACATTATACCTGCATAAAAAACTATTCTATCCTAGTCTTTTGTTTCTTTCCACTAGATTGGTGGGACTTTTCTATGCTGTCAGCTTGCAAAGTATTTCATGCAGGTTCAGCAAGTGCCACATATCCTAAATGAACACCCTTATGAAGGTGTTGCAGTTTCCATCTTCTTGGACTTGGATGCAGCTAGCCCAGGAACAACTGCAAATCTTTATATCCCAGTCCAGTCTTAGTAAATCAAAAGCAGGAGGCAGCAAAATAAAGACATTCACCCAGGAAAAATTGTCAAGCATGCTGACGGAGTACAATGGCTAGATTGACAGTGTTTTTCTCATGTGGCTCTGACATAGGCTGTTTGGCTACTCTCTGTTTTACATAAACAAACTTTGCGGCAAGGTTAGGCGCAAGAGGTTGGACCCATATTAGTCATGGGTGCAGAAAAGCCTCCCAGCATGTGCTTGCCAGCAGTGTAAAGAGGCTGTGAAATGCTCAGCTAGTCTGATGTCTTCCCTTGTGGGGTCTTGTGGCTGGTGTTAGGGGGACAGTACAGCAAGAGAGACATTCAGGATGGCAGAGCACGAGGTCAGGTGGGATCTGGAGGCAGCAGCAGCTTTGAACTGAGCACACACCACCTTAGGGATACACTAAGCCTGCCTTGGGGATGTGGGGGGCCAGGTCACAGCACACACTGGTTTCAGTCTTCTCCTTCCCAGGGCTGAATAAAGACAAAACTAAGAAATCTGGTGAAAAAAAGGGTGGGGAGAGAAAGCTAATAGGGCTAGAGGATATGAAACTAATTGGAAGAGGGAGTTATTTGTTCCATTTGAACTACCTTGATCAAAGAAGAATTCATATGAGTTTTGGGTAAGGTTTATAGCAAGGTTGTTTTTTTTCCTTTTCTCTTTTCTTTTTCAAAAACCTCCTTTGCTTATCTGAAGTATTAACTTTCCATTTCCGCTGCTGAAGCAGATGTTTTGCTTGTTGCAGACATTAAGGCACGCTTAATGTGCAGTTACTGAATTCTTTTCTAAAAGAGCATTTTAAATTTGACAATGTTTCTTACATTTTTAAAGCAGTGACCTCATTTTGAAAAGATTTTTTTTCCAATACGTATGTCACCACTGGAAAAATACTAATCTGCAAAACTTAGTATAAAATGTCTCAATTTATTAAACATCTACTGTACAGATTTTAGCTGTCACAAAAGCCAGTCGTGCATTCCTGTGAGTCCTGGCATTCTGAAAAGGGTTTGTTTCAAGCAGGAAATATATTTTCATTGTGATTTCACTAAAATAAATATTTAAACAAATTACAACAGTTAAAAATGTCTTTGCAAATTGTACCCTTAATGACTAGAAAGTATTACTATGCCAACAGAAATACTAACTCCGTAAACTCGGTTAAGATTCATTCTCCTTATGTCCAGACCTATCACCTGTTGGATGCCATAGTGTCCACTTCTAACATTAGAGTTTCTTAAAGAAACTGTTATGTAAAAATAGCAGAATGGAAGATGAATATTGAAACACAATTAGAGAGGTGAATCCCTTATTATTCTTCCATTCATCTTAATTTAATTTGTAAATGTATACATTTGATTCATCTCTTATTTTTGTATTCACAAGTTTAATATGACACTATATTTTGATCTTTTAAATGATCTTTTTGTGGTAGTTTAGGAAAAGTTACAAGGAAAAAAACCTGTGTTTTCCAAAGGGTCAACCAATACAATACATTTTAAAAAATATTCGTAATTTAATCAGAGGCATTACAAAACACAAGGGAGATTGGAAAGTCAAAACAGAGGAGAACTGGGTGTTTTAAATTGACAATCACTGTATCTAGACAGTATATTTTTAAGATAAGCATATCAAGGAATTGTTTGCATTCTTCGGTTGCTGATGCCATCTTCCAGTCTGTCTGCTCAAGGTTTGTTTGTTTGTTTGTTTGTTTGTTCTATCCTCTTTTCTTCCTATCACACAAGCTGGAGTTCATTTGAATCTTTCTTTCTGTGAGATGTTTCAAAATGCTATGCTCCTCTAATTTACACAGTAATGAGGTTGCCCTGTCTCTGACCTTGGAGAGCTAGCTTGGACTTCCTATCTATTTTTGGAGATCTCTACCTCCGATTAGAGCTAATGGGTGCTGAAAAGCTGTGTTTTAGACTTGTTTTAAGTCAGCTCTTTGGGAAATCTGGCCTTCAGTTCCCAGAGACTGCAGCTGTTTCATGGAAAAGGGAATCAGAAAAAGAAGAAAGGGGTGTGTGGGGTGTGTATGTGTGTTTATGAACACTTGATAGCTAATGGAAAGTCAAGTTTTTGCATTAAACGATGATTCGACTTCTTGTCTAATGAATACAGCACACATTCCCCATAATTATAACACTTACTTTTTCCTGTCCAAACATTTTGAAACAGCTGAAGACTCAAGCAATATTCAGTCTGGAAACCCTGTACCAGAGGGTGAGTGTATGGCTTTAGTCAAAGGAGCTAATCCTTCCGTGCAGTCCTCTAATTATTTTTCTTCACAAATAAGTATAGCTACTTTATTTTATCCAGAATGAATTCTATTCAAAGAGCACTCATCAAATTCCAATCTTAATTAGACTCTAACAAAGCCAAACAAACAAATCACTGTGCTTGGATAAAGGCATGTGGGCGAGAGCATGTGAAAAGAAGAGGTTATACATTTAAATTGTTTTACTTTCTTAACCACTGTAGGTGCTACAAAGCAACAGATGTAATTTATTATGGCCTTTGATGGTCAAACAGACTGGGCTGAATTATGATCACAGCATTTCATGCAATTCTGTACCACTGCTATCTTTGTGGATATCTAAAACTGTTTTTTCATTTTGCTTCCCCCCCCCCACCCTTTTTATTTGTACATAGAGTTATATTTTGTCTCAGCTATCAGATGACAGCCACTGTATAAAAATACTTGAGCTCCCTTACATGGTTTGTATCATCACCAGAAAGCCTTGATAAAAATGCAGCCTTATTATCTGTGTAGTTTATTCTCTCCATATATTTCAGAATCTATGTCCTAATTTGATATTCCAATATATATAATCAGTCAGCATTTTCCTTTCATGTTTTTTGACAGAAACACAGGCAGCATACCTGGCAATTAGTCTGAAGAATGATTCCAAAACTCAATCTTACTTCTACCCTCATCCCTTACATGCTTTGCTGATATGGGATGTCTGTAATTTATTTCTCTGTGAACTCTTTTTTTCTTCTTTTTTCTTTAAATTGTTGAACAAAAGGGTCATCTCCTTATATACCTGTTGTTTGCTCCTTGGTTATTGCCTTTAAATAAACTGAGTTCTGGAAATAAAAAAGTGCTTTTTTTTTTTTTTTTTCCCCCTTGTTTTGGGTTCTATTTTTTTTTTTTTTGAGACAGTCTGTATTTACTATTGAGAACCCTATTAATTATTAGCCATATAAGGGAAGAGTTTAGAAATGATAAAGTGTTAAACTTCACTATAGTTCTAAGACACACATAGCAAATACTCCTTATTACAGCTTTACTATTCTTATGATACCTGTCCACAGAACAGTGAAATAGGATAGCATGGTCAAGATACATCTTCCCATCATCATTTCTGTACACATGTGAAAAGTTTAAGTTCAAGGTATACATTTCTTTTTCCAACTTTCCTTCTTACTTGGTAACTTTTAAAAACTTCCAAAACTGTGTTTTAACACAATCTTTTCATTTTCCTTTGCACTCTCTGACATAAATATATTTTAATATTTCAACTATTTGGCATGCAATGACATGCATACAATAACTAAAAAAAGGGCTTCTTAAAACATGGTCCAGTTTTGTGAAGAGCTTCATGGTTCACTGAACATTTTATTTAATATGGAGATTGTATTCAGAGTTGTTTGATTTGCAGAAATAACAAGCCCAAATGCTTCAGTTTCTAATGGTAATTAGTTTTCAGCCTAGACAGTCTGTTTAGTTATATATTTACTACCTTGTAAAGAACTATCACAACAAACCCTAAAGCATTATTTTAAAATTAATAAGCTAAAGAAAGAGGAAATTCTTCACTTTTGCATAGCAACACTCTGTATTCTACTTTTTGATTGCAAAATCCACCTTTTCAATTATAGGTGTACTAAATTATGATGCTTGGAAAACTGTAAAAGGCAATTATCAATGTTTCTTAATACCATAAATGACTAATGCAAGTATGTTTTGCTGTAAGGGAAACAAAGGCTAGTATTGTGAGCAGATTTCCTTAGTTTCCTGAGTCAGAATAGAACAACCTTTGATTCACATACTTTTGGTGTTATTTGCAATTAATATTAGTTTCTGTGGTGGTTAAAATAATATGCTACAGATTCCATTGCAGCTTACATATTAGAAAATAAAGGCACACTATTTATCCATGTCTTTAAGTTCTCTTGGCTTTTGTGACATCAGGTAAGGAAGCAGAGAGGAGGTTTAGAGCACAATACCTTGCAGTGGTTCATATATTCCTTATGTTTCTTATACAAGAAAATATCTGCAAGAGTCACTTCTTCACACAGGTAAATATTCTGATCTATCCCTTGCTGCTTTTCAAAGTTAATGGAAGAAAAGTTTCCTTTGCCAGATACTGTGTTGGGTTTTTTGGACTGGACTCTTCTTCAATGGTTCAACAATGAGTGAGCTCTCGGTGGCTGCGGGGCTAAGAATGCCTCCATTATACTCACTCAGCATGCTTTACCATTGATTTCTGCCTCTGAACATGGATAGAGGACACGCTTGAGCTGGCAGAAGGAATCACATCATGGCATAGACACCTCTGAAGAAGTATGCATTATGGAAATCTCCTTAACAAAGAGAGTTCCTCAGCGATCATTAGCATTAGAGGTTCCCTCAACTCTTTCACAAATGGCAAGGGAGAGCAAAGAAGGGAACATTTTCAAATCTTGGAAAGACTGACCCTCTCCCTTTGTGCTGCTGTGTCAAAAGAGCTTTATATGCTTTTTCATTCCGAATCAGTATAATTGCTTTTGTTCAAAACCAGGTCCAGGCTTCTTAGCGGTGGAAGCAAAATAAGATGTGTACTGTTTCGAGGCCAAGGAACTAAGTCACTTTGTTGTTCCTCATCACTGCCAACAATTACATTAAGTTTTGTGGGGATTCCAGAAGACTTTCCAAATTAGAAAATACATGAGATGAAGTGGATGGGTTGGTAGGATGTCAGGCTGCCAGTCAAGGCACAGCCTCACCAAGAGTGGGAAGCTCTGCCTTCATTCCCAGTGCCACAGGAAGCTGTTCTGGTAGGCACTGAAATGGTGACCTACTCAGGCTCTTGGACATGTGCAGCAATTGTATGAACTACTTGATTTCTCTGTTAGCCACCAATAAGGCTCATGCCTCTTCCATCTTCCCTTCCCTTTCCTCTTCTTCCTTTCCTTTTCTTCTGCTCTGATCCCTTTCTTTTTCAATAGGGTTGATTTTCTTCCAGTTCAACAATCTGAACCAGATCAGCACTGTCCAGAAAATATTAACACAAAAAAAAAGCAGAAAGCAGGAAAAGTGCATATCCCCTTGCCACCCTCTTCTTCAGCAGAATCTAGCAGTCAAATCATAAAACTACATAAATCATATCATAAAACTACACACTAAAATAGGTTCTTTTAACTCTTCCCCAAAACCTCTGGCTAGGAAGGCCGCTTCAGAACAACAACAACAACAAAGACAGCATTGAAAAGACAGTGAATTTGAAACCTCAGGAAATGAGATGCAACCAGACATATGACACCTCTGTAATAATTTTCTAAGGGGAGTCTTAGCTTGAAATCATTCCTGCCCAATTCTGAAAGCTATTGCTTCCTATTAGCAAAAACTGGTCTGAACCAAACTGCCAGAGAAGTGACAGAACCACTCTGAATGTTTTCTGAGAAGGAACTTATTTTTTCCTGGTGGTATTTGCTGAGGGCATTTCTTTGACAGAGTTTACCAGGATGACAGAAGTGGTCATTCATTTCTCCAAGTCTCTTCCAGTAAAAAAATATTTATTCACTGTAGATGTGTATGTTTATTGTGTCAGAGAAACAGGAAATACAGGCTTCATATCTGAAGATTGCATATTTTAACTTAAGTGTACATTCTGAAAGTCTGTGATTTCAGCAAAACAAAAGAAAATCTCTACAAAAACGCTGGGAAAGTCCAGTGCTTCAGTTCCAGGGGACTTATATTAAAACCTAAAGAATTTTACATATAATTATATCCTTTTGTTACATGCGTGTTGATTATTTAGTGTTTTAAACAGCAATGTCCATGGAAATATAGAAACAAAAAGTATTTAGTCTTTAGAGAAGGCTGAAATTTTGATGGTTTCTGTGATATATATATGGACATAAGCACATGATGACTTACTTTCAATACAAGGAGAAAAATGTGGCTTAGTTAAAGTGAACAATTAACTTTGTAGTACATTAATACATATGTAAAATACAAGCTGGTCATAAGCAAGATAATAAGTATCTTTAAACATATAGTTTTCTTTTTAAACTTCAGTGAAGTTAGGCTGGGGTTTTAATATACTTAGGAAGTTAAAATGTACTGGATGATGTTGTAATAAGAGCAATAGTCATATAATAAAGAATGTTAGGTATTGTTTGAGATGCATTGTTTACATGCTTTGTTTACAGGAACAGTGTTTACAAAGCCATCCAGAACAGACAGTGCAAGAATTAGAAGAGTCTAAGAGTTAAGTTAGAAAAGTGGTTCTTTCCCAGAGGAAAAAAAGTCTCTTTTTTCTGTAATTCATCTTGAATAGCTCAGCCAAATGGATAATGATTCTGATGAAAAACTGTAGAGGTTTTCTTGTTAGACTCATATGAAGTTAGTATTAAAACATTTTAGTAATAACTTGTTGCTTTTGCCATATTTACAAGCAATATTTTTTGTATATAGTTTAAATAAGTTCCGTACGACCAATTGGAAAGATAAACTTAATAACTCATTATTGATTTATCTTTTGCTAACAGTCAACACATTGGTTAAAATTTTAGAACTGCTTGGAAAAATTATGCAGAAGTTTATATCATTGATATAAAGTGTCACAAACCAGATAAAAAAATTAAATAATGTTTCTTATTTGCTGTTATATTCTATTGCACATTTCTTTTTTAAAATAAAACCTTTGCTGTGGCCATTTATACCACCTGAGCAGAGCAGTGGCTACAAGTTTTAACCCCTTATATTCTTTTGACTGAAATTATAACTGTCATTTATGTCATTGAAACAAGGTTAGATAATCAAATAAGGTATATGACTGCTCTATAGAAGTTTTCACTACAGAAATGCTTATTAAAGAAAATGAGCATCTATTTAGAATTTGTTTGCAGTAGCTAATAAGACAAGATGAAAGACACCTTTTCCAAAATACAGGTTAAAATCCAGAATTCTTAAGGTACTTGCATCCAAAATCATGAGGTCTTTTTAGTTTTTCTGTAAATTTTAGCAAGAACAACTTTCACAACATGATTATATAGCTAAAATGAACAAACTTTGCAGAACTGTATTTGCATGGAGAACTGAATTACTTGCCAGTAAATTGGAAGTGGAAGCTCTTGCAAATTCCTTCCTAAATTGAAAGAAGCTAAAGAAAGAGTTTTCTCAAACCTTGTTTCTTTTTTCCTACTATACTAGGGAAAATAGTAGTAAAAACTTGTGGGAAAACCAGTGGCATTCTTGGTTTTCTATTTGCCTATTTAGGCTACAATTTGGTGCTACAGTAATTTCTTAAGGCTATGGTAACTTTTCAGGAATATCAAGGAAAAGTTACCTGGAAATTAGAAAAACAATGGAATTACTTCAATTTGTGGAATAATTTATAGCTGAAAGACAAAATATACTCTTCAAAATCTAAGGCTTTAATAATTTACTGCTAGTGAAAGAAAGTAGAATTAAGTATAGCCAGTCCTGCCAGGAAGACAGTTTTTACTATAATTCTTCCTGGAACAACAGGAATTAGGGAACAGACAAGCTAAACAGGGCTGCCACCTCCCTATCAAAACCTGTCAAGCCAAAATACTATTACTTTTGGGATGTCAGTGTCTTACTCAAACACTTAGCATTAATTGACAACTTCTCCTGCAGTGTAAGAGACTTAATTGCAAAGTTAGCACAACTCCATAGTTTGAAGTAGAAGAGCCCAAGTGTCAAAGCTGGCAGTTTTAAAAATTAGTTAGCCTAGCAGAAGACAAAATGCAGAGGGTGAAAAGTTCTTCCTGTCAGGGAAAACTATACATAGGCTTGATGGAATGCCCGTCCTGGTCTCTGCTGTCAACAACAAACATGGCCCATATTTTGCTGCTGCTGTGTTGGAAAATATATTGAGGAAACTGCAGTGGAGAAGTCCATGGCTATGGCTGACAATGTCTGAGGACCATCTGAGTCCTGCACCAATTCTCATATGTTAAACTCGTTTCAAGGAATGGGACAAAGCTGCTGCCAGGCTAGAGAGCAGACAGCCTGCTGGGGTGTGTGATCAGCTGCTTGTAGGAGAGATTGTCAGACTCACAGCCTGGTGGGGACATTGCTTTTCTCTCCAAAAGCTGCAACTGCACTGGTATGACGATGATGATGATGTTTCATTGCTTATGAGAATTTAATGTATCCCAATAGAAGACTGGGGACATTTGAAAGAAACTTGATCAACTGTTGCAAGGTTACTGGTTTTTCTGATTCACCAAACTGACACCTTTTCATTCTGTTTGTTTCTCATAATTTATGTTCAAAAATGTTGCTTGACTTCAAATTCTGGAGCTGTTTAAATCTCTAAATCCCCTCATAGTAGACCAAATGAAAGCTGACAGTTTAAGAAATCTTAATCATACTTAAAAGTTAAATTAGTTTTTCTTAAACTTCATGTAATTTATTTGTTTGATATCAGAGAAAAACTGCCTTATGGCACAATTAGAAGGTCTACACCATGATTTGCTATAACTAAAGGTGTACATGAAAATAGAATCTTTTTATTACAAATAATTTATTAAGAAATGACAAGACAGTAACTAGACACATGCCTGTGAATTTAAATTATAAGAGATATAAACAAATAGATTTCCAAGAGCTATTTATAAACCAGAATTTATTAGTAGTTCAGACAGAATTATACTTAAGTGTAAAGCAGTCCCAGCAGAAAAATGTGGGACTGTTTTTGGGGAGCATTCTCTGTTAGGCATGACTATGGAAAGCAACTTATTCTTGACACTGCAACCTTCAATAGTAGTATGTTATGTATGGTCTTTATATAAAGTTAGTAAAGTCCAAGAGATAATGAGATTAACAGAAAAATGTATAACAGATGTTTTGTATAATGTCTAATGTGATGTAAAAACTACTTCAATAAGGCTTTTAAAAACCATAGTCTCCTAAAAAGGACCATTGAAAGTATGGGACCCTTAGCTAGCAAATTAAAGCCAGCACATGTAATGATAGGCTTGTTTTCTATAATTACTTTTCACAGACCTTTTAGAAACAGTTTGTGGAGAAACCCCAGGGTTCTGTGCACCACAGATTGCAAACCACTGAATTAAACATCCAGGACTGGTGGAGGAGTTAGCCAGTGGGCTAAACAGGAACAAAGGAGTAATAGTTTCTAAACACACACAGCACCCAGAGCTAGGGATTTATATAGCTCACAGTTGGTTAGGCCTGTGATGTGAGTAAAGGGCATTGGGTTTATTTAGAATGGTTATAGCCACTTGTATTTGTTACCAAGTTTACAGTAGAGATGCATGTAATAAAGAAAAAAAATTTACTGAATTATATCCTAAAAGATAAGTTTGTAATGGAAGAAAAGGACACAAAAGAAGTGTTTAGCTGGAGCTAATGGAATATTGCTATTACCCAGTGAAAAAAGAGGTCACTAGCACCCAGAATGAAAAGAAAATGTAATGGAATTTGTGTCTGAAGGTAAGATTTGAGACCCTGAGCTCTGAGGACTTCTTTCTGAGGATCCACAGCTGTAAAGGCTGAGGAATGTTTTAGGAACTCTAGGTAAGATGAGCTAAGTAATTAGAAATC
Organism: Muscicapa striata striata; assembly: GCA_030060385.1. Lineage (NCBI taxonomy): Eukaryota > Metazoa > Chordata > Aves > Passeriformes > Muscicapidae > Muscicapa > Muscicapa striata. Next base: position 939,742 of record JAREIS010000080.1, read on the forward strand.
TCTAAGTAATTAGAACAGGATGCATTGTACATATTTGGCTTGTAGCCATTTAATGTAAGCAAAGGCCTAACCTAAATCTCATTAAGTATTTCCTTCCTTCGTTTCAGCTTTACTGTTCTGTGAGTCAAGATGCATGAGAGTGAGGAATCAGAGCCAGTGGAAGCAGCAAGCAAAGCAGCACTGAACCTGTGCTGTGCTGAGTGACTCCAGATTCTAACACGTTTTCTGCCAAATTTCTAGAGGTATTTTGGTGTCAATACCTCTGGTGCTGAATTTTGTGAAGGACCTGCCAACAATGGTACCATGTAGTCTGGTGTAGACAAGGGAGAGACCAAGTAGTGTCACTCATGCTCCAAATCATCACAGTTATTTATAGTCTAAGTCTGCTGCTGGCAAGTTCCACATGCCAACAAAGTCCTTAGACCCTGTTACAGCAACTATCTAATTCTATATGTGCATAATAACCTGAGAGGTTTCATCCCTCTCCCCCATGTCTACCAAACAGATTTCTTTTATCCCTGGTCACTGCCTTAGCCAAAAGGGAGTGTCACTCTCTTCCTCCCTACAAGGTGTAGGCAAGAGAAAGTGACCTCACATGAACAGCCCCAGAACGAGAAGTCTCTTCTCTGCCCTGAGTAAAGCACACAGCAAATCTTTGAAACTTAAAATTCACTCTCTCTTCACATTTACAATATCTGCTCTGCTTTTTGGCCTCATAGATTGTTAAACATTTTATTTTCCCCATGTCTGTTTCTGTCCAGTTTTGAGAGTGATGATTCTAATGGCCAACAAAGATTTCTAGAAGATAAGCAACAACTTCATAGTTTCTGAGGAAGTGGAAAAGTCAAGATTTTCTGTTTAAAAATTGTGATCCACAAATACCTGCTCATACTTTTACAGGTGATAATATTTTAAATGAAGATTTTATAGCAATAATAAGACAAGGAACTCTGTGAAAATGAGGTAATTAATAGTATGTTGTATAAAAGACAGTGGTGCAATAATAATAGGGCAATGAGAAACATGAAGAGATTTAACAGTTAAATCTTGAGGGGATATTTAATAACAAGAAGTCTGATAAAGCACTATTTACCATAATTACATATACAGTTAAACTTTATGTACATGTTTCAGTTACAATATCTCAAGCTAGTGAAAGAGAATCTGCTGCCAGACCATAACAGATTGTTCCCACAGGACATCTGTTTCATGTGTTTAATTTCTTTAAAAAAGTAGGCAATTCTTTGTGGCTATAAAAGTATGAAAGCATAAAGTTTTATTTGATATTATGTCAAAATTAAATAGTTGTGCCACATTTTTTCTTTTATCCCAAATAATATTTAATGCTGACACAGTTCTGATGCAGCAGTGAATTATTATATGGTCTTCTAAAACTATTGTAGCATTCAGAGCATGGAAAACACTGAAATTCTTTCAGGCTAGACATAGAGTATTTATTTGGGATTAAACATCTTATTGAAATGGGATAAATGCACTTACACACACACACACACACACACACACACACATATTATCTAGAAAACCCAGCATTCACAGATGTCTTCTCAGGTATCTTTAATTCCAGGTAGACTCATGACCTTTGGCTGATGAATGGGTAAAATATGGAGCAGGGCAGCTCCAATGGGAGCTCCAGTTCATGCAAAGACTGGCATGGGATTTACCCACTTTTAGGCTGTAAGTGTCTTGTCTTTATGATTCAGGGAGGGCACTAATGCTAAGTATCCTTGGAGTGAAGGTGGTACCACCAGCAGTATAGTCATTTACGCCTGGGCTAGTTATCAGCACTGTCTTCGTAGAAAAAGAATAAAAGTACCTAAATACAAGAGCTTGTTTAGGGATTCATTTAACTCATTCTAACACAAACATCTCAAAAAGTTATGATTAGTTTCTCCCTAAAAATACCTGTTTCCCTCATTGACTATAAACAGAGCTTAGACATCTTGCTTGGGTGTAGATACTGGCTTTATTCATATATAAAGATAAATGGCATTCATTCCCCTTGATTTGTTAAGCCCTAACTCAGACCCAATTACCCCAAACCAAACATTGGGCCCAACTACCCAAGTCATAAGTGTGATCAAAGGAGACCTAGGAAACAACAGGACAATTATACTCTTATCAATCAATACAGATGAAAATGCTGCTGCTCTCCACTCTCTGCCTGATAGGCTGAAGTACTTGCAGAGCAGGCAAATATCCAGGATCCAATGCCCACACCATGGAGGAAGGTTAAACACCTACTTCTCACTCTCAAGAACAGTATTTTGCTCATGAGGGTCCAATTTAGCCTGGAGAAGGCTCCCACAGCCTCTCCTGGGAGTTAGCTCACAGAAGGCAAAAGTGTATGCGAGCTTTGATACCATAAAAGAGCAAACAAGGGGCAGGCTGATTCATGAGCCAGTGGTGAATACAGTCCACCAAACCAAGAAGTAAAACCTGGAGCTTAGTGGGGGAATAAAACAGTAAAAGATTTAGAAAGCAGAGGCTTGCCACCAAGATCTTTGTCTATAGCTCTGGAAGCCTGATTTCTGCGTTGGTGGGTTAAGGGAAGCAATATAATTCCCATTCTAACAAAAGTGAGAGAGACATGTATCATCATGGCTGATGGCATGTAGAGCAAGAGGGCAGATCTAGGAAGAGTAGTGTAGGACATCAATAAAAGATTCCTTAATGGAGAGGCAGGCAATTTTTTTGGTTGGTTGGTTGGTTGGTTTGTTCCTTTTCTATTTCTTTAAAAGAGAAAACACAGAGAATTTCAAGCAAAACAAGTGCAGTCAAATCACTGCATTCAGAAGAGAGAGGAATTATAAAAATAAAAAAAATATATATTTCAAACTATTGGAATTCCTGTTGGGTGCAGGAGGCGTAAGAAAATATCATCATTACTATTTCCTGGCACAGGTACAGGATTGGCTAGTGAGACAGAAGTGATTTACAATGCTGTCAAGGACAACTTCAGCTCCTAATCAAGGAAAAGTTCATTTTTTTTTCTGTACTCAGGCCTATATTTCATTTTTGCAATCCTTTTCCACTTCTATACAGAGTACTCAGCCAAACTCTCACCTGAGCCTTTCAGAAGCTGTAACCAAGCTGGATAAGCCGCCCACCTTTAGTGACTGGGGTACAACAACCTAATATGACAGCATTTACAAAAATGAGAGCAGGACTCAATGCGCACAATACGGGTATCCCCTATCTCTGAGTCTTTCATTCATCTGCTTTTCTGTGCACCAGACTAAACCTGAAAGTTTCCAGAATCAATGGGTTTTCTTTAGAGATGTTGAAAATGTAATCCTCAGTGACACAGCTAATAAAAAATCACTCATCAAACCATATAGCTTAAAATCTTGATTTGATAATCTCAGCCCTAACATTTTAATTAATTCTATTAATTTAGCTTGATTATAGTATCCTGGTGTTTGAATAAACCATATTACTAGAAAATCATTCAGTCTTAATTTTTTAGGGCTAAGACATGAAAAATCTACTTCTTTTGTTCTTTCATTTTTTAATGCATTATTCCCAGTGGTAAGCATGAGTTGTGTTCTCAAACCTCTACACAGTATTCTAGCAGAAGAGAGTTCTTTCTGGACCTAAACGTCACATTGCCTGTTTGTGTTTCAAAGACCTGAAACAGTTCTCTTTGCTGTGTTATCATGTAGGGTTTGATGATATTATGACACCTCTCATTGTTTCCTGAGCTGCTGATTTCCAGAATATAGTTTTCTACTGTTTAGATATGACCTAGATGCATAATTTTGCATTTAACTTGAATGGGTTCAGCTTTCCAAGCAATCCAAATTTTTCTTTATACCTTCCTGGTCTTCATCATTATGTACCACTCTGCCAATCTGTGTGTCAGCAATGTAAGATATCAACAGTGTTTTGATATTTACTATGGCATATGGAAATGTCGAATAGCATCTTTTAATTCCTAGTTTTTATGACCCATATTTAAAACCATTCAAGTCTTATTGAAAAACCCCTGCATGTAAGAATGGAGCATTAGTCAGTTCCTAATGTATTGAGTGTCTGCTTATTAATCTTGCAATGTATGTGAATTTAGGATACTTTAACCAAGCATTATTGACACATGGGCAACCATAGAGTTACTTGAGGTCAAAGGTGATAATAAATATTTCCTTTCAATAAAACTCAGGGACGCAATTAAAGATCCTTCACCTTAGAGTTAATGGAACAATAGAAGTTTTCACCCCATGATTACAATGAGTGTAAATTCAGGGACATGTACCTGATTTGCATGTAGTACTGAATGTGTAAGAGAGACAGAGTCAGAAAAGAAGCAAAAAAGTAGTATCAAGTAGAATGAAAGCAGGGGGAAACCGAGTAATCATGACAGAAATGAAACCGTGAGAGCTTTTTGAGTGATATTCTGTCTGGAAAGCTGGCATAGAACTGTGAGAAAGGAAATGCTCTCCTGTTGTTTAATTGTACTGTGTTTGGAGTAATGGAACCTCTGTGTACATTCTTTGTAAATTAGAATGATTGCAGTAAGAAAAATATTTAGCTCCTATGGCATCAGGGAGGCCAGGGTTTCTTAAATGAGGGCTGAGATCATACTGGTTTTTTGTTGCTTGGAAGAAGGATATGCAAGTGCCAAAGCAACTCATCCCAGCCAGGAATTTCAGCAAAATTCACAGAAAGTGTAAAGTCAGTGATAGACATCTTTTCAGAGAATCTTTTTTTTTTCAAAGGCTTATAACTCCTGGACTCTTTTGTGAATAAAGTGACTATGATTAAGAAATTCTTTGTGCCTAAGCTTGTGGTTTTGCACTTCTAGCTGTCATCCCCAAAGGTGTGAAACTGGATGTACAGCTTTTGTAGTATTCTTTTTTTTTGGTCATGATTTCCAACAATTTTATGATCTCTGTGTAGAAATAAACCAATATTTTTGTTATAATAATGTTCCCTTCTTAGTTTTCCTCTATAAATGTTCACATTTCATTACTGTGATTTTGTATTATTTATAGTCTATTACCCACTTTTATCCCTCTTCTGGCTCAAATTAGCCAAAGTTATTATATCTCTGCTGTAGAAACAAAATATTTTAATATTCTAATAAATTACAGTCTTATGTAATTTAAAAATACTAAATAATACTTAGTTGTAATTAGTTAATTTCTGCTTCCATGTTGTCTTCCAAATAAGCTGTGCTCATCCTCAACTTTGTGAAAATAGTTCTTTCAAAATCTAAGCATACATATTGCCCTTTTCCTTGCTTACCTGCATGTATGTAAAAGAGCTTACCCACAATAAGCAGCAATAGTCAAAGTAAGAAATTCACAAACCATTCCCACAATTAATAAATTTTTTACTCATCATTCTAACATCCAAAGTGAAATTATCTTTTTCCTGGTTATAATGTGTTTTGTGTAACAGTTCTTTAAAAATTATGTATTATCTTATGACAAAGATCTTGAGGACCATCCCATGTTATTGCTAAAAACCACCATCCATAATCCATGAAATTATAAAACATAATTTTAAAACAGCTTGAATTTTTTCCTATCAGTCCCCTGAAAGATTTTCAAGAGTCCTTTCTACTAGTTACAGGCCTGTTTTGTGTTTTGTACTATGGCTAATTCATCCTTTTAAAATAGAAATGAAACTGAGGTACATGTGTAAAGTGTTTTTATACTTTGTCACATCTACCAAAAAATGCATGCATAGGTACATTTTAATGTACTGTTTCCCAGCTTCGATTTTGTATCTCATTGTTTTCTTAGTTAACCTGTACATGATCCATTCTGTCACTTCTTCTACCATATTATTAGTAATTTTGAACTCCGGAATTCATTGATTTTCACAGAATCTCATGGTTGTTGAGGCCATAAGATATCTGTAAAGAACATCTCATCCAATCAGCCTGGTGAAAGCTGCATCACCAAGGCCAGATTTCCCAGGGCCACTTGGGTTTTAAACATCTGTCGAGATGAAGATTCCACAAGCTCACTGAGTAACTTGTTGCAGTATTTGAATTTCTTTTATTCAAATTTCCAAACTGAAATTCTCCACACTGACCTTACTTTTCCCCCTCCCCCTGTGTTTTCCCCATCCCCACATACATTACAGAAAAGCCAAGACAGATACTTGTGAATCTCTCAGACACAGATTTCAGAGAACAGAGACTTGCCTCTTGTGTTCAATATTTTTTGATCCTGGGGTACCAACAGCTCCTCCTCAGCATCTCTCCCTTACCTACTCTGTCCCTCTCAAGCAGGTTTTAACAGGTAGTTTCAGTATTCCAATTATATGAATTATCTAATCAGATTGCACTTCTTTCACTTATGTAAAATTTCTTCTATTCAATGAGAATTTCCAGTTCTTCTTGCTCATTGCATTCAATCCATATGTAAGCAGCTGAAAAAAAAAAAAAAAAAAGTAATTTCTTGATGCTTGTGGGCATTGTTTCAGTTTATTCATGACATGCTGATTTGAGCTACACTGATGCCTCTCTAGTCAGTCTGATGATTCTTCTGTCACCCAAGAGGAGACGAGAAGTTCACTCTCCCTTTGAGGAGCTGCATGCCATCTGAAATTCATTGTCCTTTCCGCAGCCCCGGTGTAGTTCAAGATTGTAAAAAATGTCCTTCAGTTCCTCACCAGCTACCAATCCTCCAGCATCTTCTGTTTTTTTCTTTCCATGATAACAGAAGATTGACTGCCAAGACCAGTTTTTCCTTCTTTATCTCTCTTTTGGACCCTACTGTAGTTTGCATATTCTATCTGTGGGATAATTGACTTCAGTTATATCACAACAAGTAGAGACTTGCCAGACAACCTCATAATCCAGCCCAATCTTGCAGTTACAATGGATCTTGTGACCACACTGTGTACATATGTAAACAGTGCAGATATTTACAGAAAACCAGCGAGAGGCAGATAAAATATTTCCTCTTCCATAGAATTTTACAGTGCAAAGTTATCAAAAGCATCATTTAGAGCACCTGTTTTATAGATGATAACATACAATAAACAAAAGATCAGTTATACACAGTCTAATAGAATAACTTAGGTGATTCATTTCAGGGCTAGAATAGAGCAAAATTCTTTTTGCCCGAAGTCTACCCTGGGAAAACACAAAAATGACAAATAGGATCTTTCTACATTGACACAGTTGGAGTTTTTCTATTTGAGTTTTAAATTTTGCTGTTCAATTTTGCTTGCTATGTTTTATGGAGTATTTGCTAGCCTCATCTATTTTATCTCAAAGTTTCCTATTATCTTACTATGAGACAGAGCTCCATCGATTCCAAAAGTCTGTTGAAGTCTGCTCAAAGGGGATGCCAAATGAAATGTTGTTAGTATTTTATGTACATTTAAAAAGTTTGGATTTTGTTGGCAAAAGATCCATTGGAAACATAATGACATCCAGAGGTCAACATGACTGGTCAGTTTTCGAAAAGGACAAAAATAAAGAAGGAAATAAGGAAAATTATTTCCATAGAGAGGAGTAATGAAAAAATAAACCCAAGCAAAACCAGCCAGACTTGTGTTAGGATAGATCTAGTGTAGGAAATAATATTTAAATTAATAAATATCTAAAATTATTGAGTTTTTTAGAAGACGTATCTTGATTTTTTGCTACAGTTAATAATAAATTTCTTCAGGTGATGGCAAATGACAGAAAACCCACCAACCAATCATCAACCAACCAACCAACCAACCAACCACCCACACTAAAACATTTTAAACCGCTAAGTATTATGCCAGGAGAAATCAAATGGTCCTTTTCATTATTTATTGAAGTCTGTAAAAAGTTCCAGAAATTTACACAGCTATTAATTACCTTTATCCAATGGGATACCTAAAACAACATGAAGGGAGAAGCTAGTATATGAAAGACTTCTGTAAGGTTAGGACACCTAAATTATAATATCTTGCTGTAATTTCAGCCAGTCTAATCCTCCTCTGTAATAGCTTGAATATTTTAGCTTTATAGTCCACTCAAACCTGTTTGCCTGGCCTAAGCACTAAAGCAAATCCTGGAACACATAGTTCTCATTGATACAAATGAGTGTTTCTACAGAAAGTTAGGTAAAAGCTTATACGATTTTTTGAATATTTGTTCAAACTGTTGCAGTTGAATAGATTCTGCCTAAGACCAGAATAACTCTCACCCATAATGAAAGTTTTTTTTATTCTGAGGTCCCTCTCATATATCAATGGAGGCTTTAAGCACATTGCTTCAGCTCCCAAGTCCAGTTTGACCTTCAAATTTTCCATTGATTTACAAAGAATAAGAATAAAAACTCATCTCTAGGAGTTTTAATCTTCATTGAAAGAAGACATTTCCAGATAAATAATGTAGAGCTTCAATGCAAAATGCATAAGCATTATTTGAGGCAGATACCAGGACTCCTTTTGATCTGATGTGAGGTCGTAACCAGTATAGTGGGTACTCAGAATGTGCTGGGCAGGTAAGGAAGAAAAGGTCTCTTGGAACACAAGTCTGCAACTCAGACTGTAATTTACGACAAAAAAATATGGCCTGCTGTTTCTCATTGGGTTTTGTTCTGTGCTCCAGAATATCTCCTGGAAATTACAGTAATGCCTTTGATATATCAGAAAGATATAATTTCTAAATGAAGTGCATGGTAACTCCTGTGTTGTCAAATGCCTCTGTCCATATGAAGAACGTACCAGTCAGTAATACAAGAGGAGATGTGACAGTAATGACCATGTAGTGTCGTCCTGTGTAGTTACACAACGTTTTCAGAACATTTTGCTGTAGCACTACTTCTAAAGCATAAATTGCAACACACTTTGGGTCTGTGGGTATGCTTTTACTGGAGAAGAATGTTTTCATAAGAAATTACTATGCTGTAGCAAAATGGAAGAATTCATTGGAGTTTCTTCTCTTCTTCAAAAGACAGGAATATTGGGATTCATGTGATTTTATTTCAGTGTTAACAGTCACCTCAGGATCCTTTGTGCTCACAGTGAAAATGTCTCCACATTTAGGGCAGGATTCATCTGACCTACTTTGAGCTGATATACTTAATCAGTGTAATCCTGCTGTCAACGACCCAAAAAAAAAGAGTTCATGAAAGCATGAAAGTGTTCATGCCAGTGCCTTGGCAATAGCAAAACGCCATCCTAATAATCATCAAAAGCAATCCTCATTACAACCAGGAGTGAAGGAGCAATCAGCACTGAGAAAACTGAGCTACTTAGATATATTTTCCATTTATAATATAGTTCTCAAAATGAAAAATTAGAGATTTTGATGCTTGTATGTCCATGTGATACAATGACTTAAGGGAAAATAGAGAAATGCTCTTGAGGTATTCTTACTCATTTAAGGCTACAGTTCAGAAGTCTCTATTAATTAAAAATATATAGAAATATATAGCATTTTTATTTTAAGGTAAAACCCATTTTGTTATAGCTGATACCAGAACACTAATTCCAAAACATGTTTTCTCATGCCTACAATCAGACTCTTCTGTCATTTACCTGAGGGATGCAGAGTGGGAAATTAAACTCTGGTTAACTCCATGCTCCCTCTGGATTAGGTAAAGTGTTTTGCTATGCCATGCATCAAATATTTGAGTCCTTCAGTGGAGACTACAGGTACTTAATATTATACACACACATTTTCAAAGCTTTCTCATTGCTATTCCCACATTTGTTCTGGTTTTGTGACATTACTCCAACTAGGGAAAGATTGTAGTCAACCCAAGTTGGAAAAACTTTGCAAAATAGCAGTGGTCTCTGTGTGTCTACATCAAAGTAAGCCTATGTTTATTATTTTTGTTTTAAGACATTACCCAAATGCTGTAAATCCAGACTAAATTATTACAATGCTAGACAATACACAAACATTCCCTGCCCCAAGGAACTTACACACAGGAACACAAACACAGGAAAAATACCGATAAGGATTAGATAAGGATTAATTCTTTCTTTTTGACCATTCAACTATGTGGTTGAAGAACTCATAAACTATGAGTTTTAAATTAAATTTATGTTCAAGTTACTTACAGTGTCATTTTTCTTCTTCTCCATTACAGATTTGTTGTAAATGCTATGATGGCATTCCCAAAATTGCCAGGGAACTATCTTTGAAGCAAAATTTTATGACCTGCTTCTTCAGTGCTCAAAAACATATGCAATAGAGATGTAATCAAACTCATAAAAATACCTTTATTGTTCATTCATTTGAATGACCTTCGAGATCTTCAAAATGAGGTTCAGGTGCTTGCATACTATTGGATCTGCTTACAGCAAATACCATGGAAAGCTTTTCACATGTATGTTGTGGGTTTTGGTCTGTTTTCAAGCGCTTCTTACAAAAGTAGGCTTGTGCTTAATAGGAATTACTTGGTGTTAGAAAGAGAAGACCTAAACAACTGAGAGCTGGAGAAAATATTTCTGTTCTTTAAAAAGGGCACCCAATTGCAACCAAACCATTTAATTTCTGGAAGGATGTGCAAATAAAAAAAAGTTTAAAGGAAAAAAAATCTAGAAAAAAAACAAAATGAAAGCAAATGGAAAGGTTTCCTGGGTATGGAAATGAGGGGGTGGAGTCTCTTCTATACCACTCACATCAGGGTGGGGGAGGAGTGCTTTCAGCAGGAAAAAAAGCTGGGGCTGGAAAAGGAAAGTTTGCTTCTTTTTTTCATCTGGTCTCCAAGGTGAAGGCCTCAGGTCAGCCCAGCAGACGTAGTCCCTCACCGCCACTGGCAGTTCCTTTTTCCATTCCTCCATGTTTTTTGTGGTTTGGAGGGCAATGACAGTGAGCCTGAGATGTCTCTACAAGGACAAAAAGGGATGATGAGAGAGCGCAATGGCTGAGCCCCATGGAACCCGAGTCCCAGCGGAGCTGAGAGGAGTGGTGCCGGTGCCGGTGCCGGTGCCGGTGCCGGTGCTGGTGCCAGTGCCGGTGCCGGTGCTGGAGGCAGAGTCAAACCACTGGATGGAGTGGTCCAAGGCACTGGCATGGTGCAACAGGGATAATAGAGCTTCCCAAGGATTTTGCTTGCCCTAGCTCCTTGTTGGATTTTTTGGACTGGGAAGGGAGAGGATGTTAAGCCGCAGAAACTTTTGTTCGCCCTATTGTGAAGCATGTTTGTTTGTTCCATGGCAGATATACTTTGGTAGAGAAATGAACCACAAAATGTGCATCTTTTGCATGCTTTTTGTTGTTAATATTGTTGTGATTATTGCAACTTGCTGTAAATTGCTGTTTCAACTTTTAACCTTTCCTAGTGTTCCTCCTTTACCAAAAGGGGTGGGGGGAAAGGGAGCAGCTTAGTGGGTTTAATTTTTTAGTTTAGTTTTAAGACCAGCACAAAAAGTTGTGTTAAATACAATGACCATTTAAGTCAGTGGCCATTTCCTCTGTTTCCTTTGTTTTCTTGATCCTTTTTACCTTTTTACAGAAGTATTTGGGCAGAGTAGATTGGCTGGATTTCTATTGGAACAAAAAGAAAATTCCTCAAAACCACAAAGCATAAAAGAACTTCATAAGACTTTGTTAATTCAAAGAAATGCTTTTCTGTGGCATATTCCTCTACTCTCACTTTCCTGGAAGTTATATAGCAGAATGTAGGCCTAATGCAGACAGTGAAGCTGACAAATATGTATCAGATTTTATGAACTTTATGCAATATCCCCTTTTTCTCTTCTCAGTCATATTTGAGACAGAATTGTCCTTCTGTCCATATTAAAGATGTGACATACCCCGAGACTTGTACTTCATTCTTCTGTGTTGCTCACCCAAGCATCCTGTAATTCAGAAGAGGCAAGATCACCTTTGCTCTGAGACAAACCACAGGCATTCTACACCTCTGCACAACATGATACATGATGTCAGGTCAGACCTCCTGGGAAGGACCTGCCCAATATTAATGATGCAATGTTGCTACAAGGGCTGATAGAAGACAGGAGGATCTCTGCACTGTGATCAGCACCACCAGCTTCATTCACAGAACAGCAAAATTCTGGGTACATGCTGGCAGGTGAATAAGCTTCATCCTTCTCCTCAGCCAAGTCCTTGAAACTGAAGAATTTTTGACAAGAAAACACTGTGTTGATCCCATGCCTGACCCACTGTAAGATGTATGGCCACCTTCCTAAATAAAACAACTCTAGGATGAAACTTGAGTAATGTCAGTCTGCTCTGTGCCTTCATTGTTTAGCTGTTGGCTCACTCTCTGGCTCTATTCTGGCCTGCTCCAACAAGCTCCCCTCAAAATAACACCCAAGCAGAGATCAAGGAATATGTAACCTTAGGGATATCTCTCCAAACACAGTCCAGGATAAATCTATCTCATATGGAGCTTTCTCCAGCCACTGTTGTTCTTCAGCTTTATCCCCGGGAGACTTTGCACCCTCAGCAATGCCCTCACACCCCATCCAAAAAATACAACACAGTTTCTTCAGTTTCCTACTCTGGGAACCTGAGCAACTTCACTGAGCTGCAGCAAAGCCCTTGCACTGTTTAAAACAGTTTAAGCTGTCAAGACATACGAAACACAAGGATTAGTGTCAGACCAATAGAAACATCACACCAGGTAGGGAGGAACTCCAGAGCAGAGTGCTCCATGATGTGGACACAGCACGTTTGCTCATATAGTTACAGGAGTCTTCAGTCTGTTTGTCTGCTGGGATGGGTATTGGTTCCTTGGCTTGTTTTATTTAGTGGTATTGATCTAACCAGACTGTGAATTGGTGCTTCAGTTTTGGACATCATTGATAAAGGATATTCTGAACCACTGAAATAACGTAGGAAAAAAAGCACAAACTCACATGATTTGTTCTGTGCAAGCAGAAGAAGGCAGAATCATTGGCACTGGAATTCACTGAGAGTGTCGCTGCTTTAGGCAATATTCACAGAATAGGAGATGGCATGCACTAGTAAGCAGAAAGAGCACTCAGAAGGCCTGCACCATAACTGTGCTACTTCTTCCACTGTGGATTACTGTGTTCCTGTCCTTCTCATTTGAAAGAAAAGAGGACAAACTACTCAGTAGCATCACATAACTTCTCCTGTCTAATAAAGGCACTGTCTTCATGCTTTTTTTTTGAGTAATGTGTGTACCATCTCTGAGAATTATGAAATTACCATTTCAACAGAATTCAACGCTGCTGCCATGAAAAGTTTGTAAGCGTGACAGTTCACGCTGAAATTAATGCAAATGGCTTTTGTGTTTGTTTTGGAGATCTCTCTATCTTAATTCATGTATCAAAGTTTGGTAGTTATTGCATCCATCAGGCATTCCTCAGTGCTTTTCACATCTTCAGAGAAGTAGTCTAACTGCATTACTGACTTAAATTTTAAGTCATTAAGGGGGAATATGTAAAGAAAACACATTTTGAACTATAAGGATTGGAAAGAGTATTTTAAGTAAATGTAAGTAAGTAAATAAATAAATAAGATTTTATTAAAAATTAAGAAAAAAATACATACTAAAAAACCAAATCATAATAATTCAGCAAGTAGTGGATTACTGCCAAAAATCTTTTAGCTCTTGTTGCAAAAGATAGTAATAATGAAATTATGATTAGAAAGGGATGAATTTTACTGTAAGGTTTATTGGTGGACTCATGCCAGCAATTGGCCAATTGAAAGTACTTCATCAGCAGCAACATTCAGTATTCCAGAACCACTTGAAACAAAAAACAGCTCTCCATATGGAAGAGAATAATTCTGACACCACAGGCGCTGGATTGTAAATTTGTGTTTTGTGTGAATAAAGAATTAGTGCCAACCCTTCTTACCCAAGAGAGACAATCCTGTCCTATAGGTAATACCTGTGTCATAATGGCACTCATAGGCATACCTAAGCAAGTTTGTAATTGACTGGCTGGTGCATAATTAGTGTTTTGTCATACAGAGCTCAACACTGGCTGTAAAAACTGACCAGAAGCTTGCATAAATAAGTGGATTTCTAGCCCATAGCCAGAGACTGCAGTGAATTACTTGTCCGAGAGCTACAAGACAAACAAGGGTGGAACTAAAAATTCTGGTTTACAGGAAGACTGTTTAGAAGGCACATAACCTTCTGAAGAAGCAATTGTGTAGTGCAATGAGGGAAGCCTGGATTCTCATAGAACATAAAGGTCATTCTGTGAAATTTCTTAGAATTTTAGTCTGTATCCATGTCTATCATGATTGTTCTAGAAATTGATAAATAAAGCAGTGAGTGCCTAGAAATGCTCCTATGTCAGTTAAAGCAGTCTCTGACAATATTGTATCTAATAGAGCAAGAAGCCTACAAATAGGATTTTATTTTGAGTGTAAGGGACCATTTTCAAAGGACTGTTTGCAAACATCAAGACTCCTTGGAAGAAAACCCCTTCCCCTATATTCTTAGCATAGATATGGTTGTTCTCTAGAGGCTAGAGGGCCTGGAAACTTTACTAGATGGTCCTAACCTAGACTGGACTTGAGTAAAAGGTCACCTAAGAAGTTTGTGCCAGAGCCAGTGATTCTGCCATATCTTAGACTGCCAACCTCAAAATATAAATTATACCAAAAAATCAAAATAAAACTTACTTCCAAAACTACAGCAACCATTAGAATAAAAGGGTAAATGTAACCAGTACATGAAGAAGACATGCAGAGAAAGGCCTTGTGATTAACAGAGACACATTGCTTAAAGAAGTTTCAAAATACCATTTCTACAGGTGTACTTATCACAGACAAGGAAGGTAGAATGAAAATAGAAAATGTTGGAATCCATTTATTTAAGTGCCTGCAGTTATCATTTCAAGGCAAATGAAGCAACAATAAATACAGAGCATTTGAAAGAACGATAATCTGTATCCACCACATTTTAATAAGCAGTAATCACAAAAATCAATGCAGGCACATTGGATCTGCTTTTCTATTAGTTTTCCTATTACTGTTCTGCCTTTCTTTTCTTTCACCTCCCTTTTCTATCTAATGCTTAATGGAATGATCTGTAGTCCTTATTGTTTTACTGTCTGAACTTTTGTCTTTATTTTTCTTTCATAAGCTGGGTTTTAAACTTAAAAATTAATTTCCTCACTTGTATTATCAATACCACCAGTCCTAACACCTAGCAGACAATATATCTCTTAATTTGTTTTCTTTTTGCAATCAATAGGTCAGAACTGCTTCTTGCTAATTTTAATCAGTATTAGGGTGACTGAGAAGGATGATGCTTCCCACCATGAAGTCTGAGAAGGAGAAAGTGGATCAGTAAAAAATGTCAGATAAGTTTATTTTAAAAGTATTATCTGTCACCAGCCAATTAAAAAACACTGCTAGGTATGTGCAAGATCAAATTTTACAGATATTTAGAAAAACTATTATTTTTCCAGGCAATAGAAGAAGTCAGAAAAATCAACGTTTTTTGGAAAGTACTATCTTCTCACACAAACATGATTTTGTATCAGAAAACCACTGAAATTTAAGCATATTACAAATATTTAGAGAACTTATGAAAAAAAAATTAGTGGGGTTTAATGTACATTTTTTTATACCAATGCAGAAATGAGGAAAAAAATTTGGCCACTGGGTAGAAAATAACACTAGAATAAAATTATAAACAGTTATTTTCAGTCAAATAGGTTTCTGATTTAAAGAGTGAACTAGGTGTCTCCAGAGGAAATTTGTTGCATCCTCAAGTAGATGCCTAAGTGAGAATGATTGAATCATCTTCTGGACAGATCTGGTCTCCCTGTTTACTACAGAGGATGCAGTTCTTGATGTTTACCTTTTATACACATAGAGCCATGTGGGTGAATCCCATTCTACAGAACAGAAGTAGGATATAAGAACAACAAATAAAGTGAAGGATGATAATTTACCTTCTCAGCCACTGAGGGTTTTCCTGGAAATTCCACAGGGTACCTCTCCTTGTGTCAGGTAAGTACAAGTGTCCTAAGGCCAATGCAAACCTGAGTATTCCTTAGGAAAATACATCTGGGTCAGCTCAGAGTAGTTTTGACCTTAAATCTACCCTGATAGCTTAACATATTCATTTTCACATTATTTACTATGGTGTTACCAGAGGATGAGGTAAAAGTGGGAGCTATATGCTCTGAACACTGTACAAAACAGCAAATTGATCTTCTCCAAAGGACTTTCAGTCTTAGTGATAGATGGACAAAATAAGGAAAAAGGTTACGACCCACAAATGAAGCCAAGAATCATGTTAACTTCTGAACTTATTTGATGGAATTTTTTTTTTTTTTTAAGGAATTTGCTTTAGCTGAAAGAGAAGAGTCTAAAATACAAGCAAACTAGAATGGGAAAAAAAAGTTTGGTGGAAACTATGGATGCTGATTCAATCAAAACATTAAGAATGGTCGGATAGAAATGCTGACTTGGTTTAGAAAAGCAGCTACACACCATGATATTTTGTGAGCCACTGGCTCATCTATTTGATTGTTTTTCTTATTATTTCCTGTAAGTGATGTGAAAGTATTGAAAAAGAATGACAACAGAGATTTCAGTGCCCCCAGAATATTTGTGAGATAGTTTTCCTATAAACACTTTCTTTTAAAAGGAGATCTAGAGGAGGATGACACAAATAAGCCCCACTGTTCATAGCCATCAGTGCAAAAGTTTGAGTTCCATGTGTCTTTGTAGCTGCATCAGCTTAAACTTCTATATGTTAGTTTGTACTGCATGTTGATATTTCAGCAAATGACCTGAATCACAGCTGTGGTAGGCAGATTTCTACATATAAATTAACACTGTTAATGTCAAGTAGTCAAGGTTCAGTGCTGACCATCATTTTATATTATGTCATGTGAAGACTGCAAATATCATGTCCCTATGTTGCCTGTTTTTACTGACAACCAAGCATCCTAAACACTGTAGCATTTTGTCAGTTCAGCAGATCCAAAGCTATCCATCACTGCTGCTATTTCTGTCATATGCATTTAACTTCAGCATCAGCCAGCAGTCTGCAGTCTTGGTTACTGATCAGTATGATCACAACTGTCAGATGGAGAATGAATTCTTTTTCTCTCCAAAAGTTGGTTCATGTAATGTTTGATATAGATACTTTGCTTAACAAGTTTTCTGAGCCATATTTGATATTTGAGTATGGGAATGTTTCCATTATGATTATAATTTATTTACATTTGTAACATCTTTGTGAACATTTTAGGCATCAATATTGGCTGTTCCAAGGATGTATGTTTTCCTCTTCCCAACAGACACTGTCCAAAACTCATGAGCTTCCAGATATCAAGGGAAGGGGTTCAAGAAATCCTACAGTCTTAAACACAGCTGATTTCAAAGACATGTAATAAAACTAAGGAAATTTCATTGAAGTATCGCTATGACAGTTTATTTTGATTTCAAAGTTAAGATTTTTTTTTTCATTTTTCTGTGAAGATGAATGAAAGATTAAGGGAAATACCTAAACAAAGTATAAATCCCATTGATCTCAGATTGTGATCTAGTAATATTCTGGAATAAAGGAGAAACACTCTGATTAACAAACAGTTTGAACTACTGCTTATCTTTTATCTTTTTACAAAAGCGTCCTCTTCAAACTCTTCTGAAAACAATCAAATGAAATTTTGAAAGAGCGGACTGTCTCAGATCACAGATCAACTGGACTTACTTACAGAGGTAACTTTAAATTAAGGCAAAAAACTTTCAGGGAGTAGGGTGGTGCTCCTGCAGCAGTGTGATGACACAAAATCCAAGCATTATAATCTTCATATATAAAAAAATAAAAATGCCATCTAATATCTTGTGATTTAAATAAATGTAATGATTTAAGAGATTCTTCTCACCATTGACTATGTCATTTTTTTCTTTTAATAGTTGAATTATTGTAAGTGAGAATTTATTCAAATAATCCAGTCATTTACAGCCTAGTATAGTTTTTTGTAACATCAGCAACAATAATTACGACTGGAATTATTGTCAATGTTGCAAATGAAACAGTGACATGCCCCATACCTGAAGAACCTGTGTGTAAATGTGTGTGTGTGTGTATGTATATATATATAGACACAGGCACAAACTGAGTACTGGATAATCATAGATCTTTGAAATTTGAAGAAAAAAGCAAAAAAACACACATCATGCATATTGAAGACTTAGCTTCTTAACTAAGGTTAGGTCAAACAAGTAATGAAGAAGACTGTTCACTAGACAGATATATTTATTTACTCTATATATCTCAGAAATTGTTGGCATTTTTAAAAATACAATAACAGAATTTAATCATAAGTTAAATATATCTAATATAATAATATTATTTTAATTTTTCTTATATTCTTCATTACAACCTTGATGAAGTCAAGAACTATTAATTTTCCAAGTAGACAGCTATTACTTCTTAGTAGAGTGATTGGACCGTGATATTTGCCATTTAAAAAAATCATTAATACAAGCTGAAAATGAAAGAAACTAGGGAAATAAAGCAAAATAACTTCAGATCCATGAATTTCTCTCACTCAATTCATTTTTAATACTGTAAAATATAAAATTATTTTCAAAGAAAAATAGTAGGAAAAAAGTCCCTCAATCCTTTCTTCATAGTTACTTCTAATGCTATAATAATTAACTCTAAAATAATGGTGCATTAGTTAATCACCATATTGCAATGGAATTTCCATGGATACACATATAATGTGGATATTAATAATAGGCTAGTTCATCATAATTTATCTTTTAACAATTAATATGGAGTGAATGAATGAATGACCGATTAGTCACTTATTAACAAAGGAAGATGTGAAATTATGTCTTTTCTGTACTAAACACTTTTTGTTAAAAGATATTTTTTGTCAATAGTAACAGAAAAGATGATAGGAAAAGGTTAATGCTATGAATACTTCTATTTCAAATCACCATCAGATGTATTGGTACATATGAGAATACTGTAAGAGTTGTCACTTGTTTTAATTAGAAAGCAAAACTGTTCATATGAAATAAGATGGACTCAATAGAGAGTAAAAAACATACTTTTATCAGTTAAACAGAATTATTCCATTTGTCTTCCTCCCCCACCCAAAAAAAAAAAAAAAAAAAAAATAGTGGAATGGTTGGGATGGAAACCCTACAAACAGCTCATAGAAGACAGTGCATAGATGGTGGTTCTGAAATTATTCCCCCAAAACCTGAATTGTTTTAAGGCAGTTAGAAAATGCAAGTTATCTAATTAATTGTTCTAGTTGTCTAATATATACAGGGCCATAGAAGGCTGTAGGTGGCTAGGGTAGGCTTTAATTAGAATGCAAGTTTTTGCAATCCATATTCTGATTCTGAAATCTACGTTTATCCACTGCTTAGCCTGGAGGCTCCACCCAGAGCTCAGGGCAGCTGATTGGGGAAAATTTACAGCTGTACATGAAGGATACACCTGAGCTCCACACCAGTCTATTAATGCTGGTCTATTTATTGGAAGGAGTTGAATGGTAATATGACTGACCTCTGTGAATTACCTTAGTTGTGGGAACACTTCAGTAGAGAGGAAGCATTTCTACATCGCTGCCTTGAGTGCTTTCCTGCTCTGGGAGTACCTAGCCTACTTGTCAGTATAGTTTGAGCAAAAATGACTCCAGTGCTCTTCTTTTCACCTCTCCCAATGTCAATGTCTCTCATGGAGAGCAGAGTTCTTACATTTAAATAGCTCTTTTAATTTTTTTCTTCATTTCATATGCATACAGATAAAATAATTATATAAATTTGAATTTGTTTCTTTACTTTTAATCTTTGATAATTAAAAGAAAAAATCTTTTGGGAACTCATTTTAACCAGAGAAATTTCCAGTTCATTAAGGAAATATATGTCCTGACAATCAGAAACATTTGCAGAGTAGCTTTTATAAATGTTTCAGCTTTTTGTGCATTCTGCTACAAGTAAGGAAGACAGTACTTCTGTGCAGGAGACTAAAATATGCATTTCATGACCATATTTGTCTCCTTCAGCTTTTACAGGAGACAATCTTCAGATTATTTATGAGTAGATAATTAATATTTACATTAATATATTTTAGTCTTATTTAAATAAATCAAGTGTCACAGTTCAATTTTCTAACAGTGACACAAGTTCCCTAGTGAGCAGAGGAATATGTTGATATTGACCTCAATGTTCAAAATGTCATGATACAGTCATAAAAAGTTAAAAAATAATAAAAAAAAAAATCAACAAATCTTTTTTTTTTTTTTTTTTTTTTTTGCTTGCTTGCTTGGTTCTTCTGCTCTAGGATATGTCCCATCTGGTCCATATTTAGATGAATGATTATGTATGTCACTCAGTACTATGAAAAAAACCTAGTAATTTCATTTGGTGTTTACTTTCCAAAGATGAATCACAGTTCTCAGCAATGGCTAGGGAATAGTGCCATGGTAGAAGAAATGTGCATGTAGTTTATTTTATGAAGTGTCTAATATGCTCAGTTTCATCTGAGCAAAAGCTAGAGAAATAGCAATCATGCAATGAGGAAAAGAAAACTGAGAAACAACATAGAAGGAAAAGGAGTCTAATGTATCCATTTTTGTAATCCATTTTTGACAGGTGAAGTATCATGCTATCTATAAAAGTGCAATTACTATTAATAATATCTTGTATTCTTAGAGAAACTTCCATCCCAAAGACTCACTTCATTATTGCCAATTTATAAAACTACTGAACTAAGCTTCACTTAGAACCAAAATTTTCAAAAAGAATTTCCTGTTTACCTGGTGATCATTTTTATTACTCCAGCAGTGTAAACCAGCATATGCCTTATCTGGAAATCAGTCCAGAAAAAGGCTGCAGAAGTAGAATAATCCTGTCTGTATTCTACATGAAATTTCAGGACTCTGGTTTCCAGCTCAAGTTTCTATGGGACATTTAGATATTGTGCATACATTTCAGGAGCAAAGCCAGCTGCTCCTTTGTCACTGGGAGAATCTGGAAGGTATGAAGGATAGCCAGAATGACTGGAGAATGGTGAGCAAAAAGTAGGGTGATTTATTAACCCTAATTATCTTCAAATGTCTTGGTGAAGGTGACAAGTACAGTTCCCCTTTCACTGATAAGAACAGGAGCATAGGACAGTCTGTGGATCGTCCTGAGCTCTTTCACACACTGATCTTATCTGGCCACATCCAGGACAGCGTTTATTCCGACGGCTTAGAAGTGGTTTTTCATCTTTTTAGGCATATCTAAATGATTTTCCTGGTTGCAAACACTGAGGTAATAATTTAAAGCATGTCTTTAGTACCTCTGTGCTGTGTCCAGCTTTATGTGCCCTTTTCCAAGCCGCTCTGTCAAATTTCCCAGGGAAATTGACAGTTAGGTCTTGGAGGTGATAAAATATGAGTCGACAAAGTCGTCAGTGTTTGTGAGAAAAAGGTACTCAAGACAGACAGCCATCTTGCACAAACTATTATTATTTCAAATTTCTGGAGTGCTTTGTGAATGGAAAGAGCAGTGAGGCAGCTCAGCCTTGAATTTTCTATTCTTTATCAATTCCCTTTTATTTGGTGTAGAGATGCCCGATGAGGTTTATCCTAGCAATTTTGAAGATTTCTCTGTTGGTACCAAAATTGTGTGGAAAATCTGAATGTATTTTCACTGTAATCAGAGCAGAACTGAGAATTTGGGATTTTCAAAGACAAGAAAAATGACTATATTAGGAATACTTCACAAAAATCTAAGATAAACTTTTCATATGAGTGGGATGTCCTAGTTCTATCTATATTACTATAGCAACCAGCTAATTATTCCACTCCTCCTCCACTGCCCTTGTGTGCACGGAACCTTTTTTTTTTCCTTTTAGGATCTATTCACCATCCAAGATATATGGAGAGGTGATGGTGCCAACTTCTTGTTCTGAACTACTTTTGCAAACTGAAATTTCCCTTAAATCTTCATCATAAAGCAAATCAAAGGGTTTGCAGATAAAAGAGACAAATCAGTTTGCTTTTTGGAGCACACGCTTAGAATGCTTTTTAAGGCACTGCCTGAACTGGTAGTGGTAATGACAGTAATGTTCCTCCTGATTTTGCACAGAGCTTCATTTTTGCATCCCATTTTCAAAATTCGAGGATTTTGAGTGCTGGTGTAATCAGAAAAAGCAATAGTAATTTCAAATTTCCTTTTTTTAAAGCTTGAGGGTTTGTTCTTTTATTTTCTCACTTTTTTGGGGTGGGGGAAAAACCGCACTGAATAAACAAACAAAAAACCCGCCACCAAAACCCCTCAAATCCACAACTCTTACCCCCTGCTGTGTATTTAGTGGAGGAAAGAGAAGGTGTTAGTAGGATTGACCATTCTCTGGCAATTAGCTGCCTCTGTGGTTACCTGCAGAGCAGGCTCAGTGTACCAGGCGACCTGCTAGGGCAGCAGAACCCACTGTTTGGGTTCTGTTTGGCACTGCTTTTGTCCTGGCTGCACTGCACCCTTCAAAACTGTCCTGAGAAAAGAGTGCAGATGTTCTTAGTGAGATATGTTTGGCATCCTGTGTATACACAAGGAAGCAGAAAACTATGCAGCTTCCTGCTATCAATCGACAGGCAGCCTTGATAAAGGCTGCTGCAGAGAGACTGGCTTGCTCAGGCCTGCTCACTGTCATGGAAGGGAAAGCCACTTTGTCACTGACTCATCCTGAGCTCCCTTTAGAAGTCTTTTGGGACAAGATTGCTTCTTTTAATTTATTTTTATTAGCAATTAAACTTGGGGAATATGATCAGATTTTCTCTTGATCAACTGCTTGGTGGACAGTTTCAATTTGTTTTTCTTAAATATGAGTCGCTGTAAAATGTGATAAATAGAGTTAAGAATTATATCTACCTGGAATAAATCAGAATATAGCTAAAGATATTATAGTGTTTGTGAAGAATTTCAAAATTATACGACAGAAAGGAGGGATTGCTGTTGCAGTTCTCTAATTGAAAGCCCATATGGTTGACTGAGAGGTAGACAAGTAAAAGGAAAAGGAGTCTTAACTGAGAAATTGCCCTTTCTTTCCCCTTCCAGGCTCCCACTGGGGAAAGAGGAGAGGGAAAGGGAACACATACCCTATGTCTTATTTACATATAAGACTGGTGTTTGTTGGACAACATCCCTCCTCCTGGGATATCAATGTGAAGTGAGAAACAAATGTTCAATTGATTGTTTAACAGCCTTGTCTCTTCTCAGATGCCACTAACCAAAACGTGAAGAGAGAGCATAAATACTTAAAGAAAAGACTAAGTCATCTTCTACTTATTGAAAATGTCTAATATGTATTTCCACTTTTTATTTTTTTTAATATTAAAATATTCAATCTTTTTCTCTCTATTGGATGCCAAAAAGTAATAAGGTTCTCTCATTTACCAAGCTGACCTATCTGTTCCATGTGGGGCTCTAATTATAAGTCAGGGAGGGAGAGGAAAATGCTTTCTGTAGAAATTTGCTTCAGATTTTTTAATTTGACTTTACAGATCTCTCTTATAATGCATTCCTGTGGTTTCGTTGGGTGAGATGATACTTAGTTTAAGAGTCTCATGCTAAGTTAGTGACATTTCCTTGAAGCTGACTGCCTCCCTGCACAGATAATGAAACATTTAATCAGCTTCCCCACAGGAAACTGATCTTAACTTTTACCTTTTTTTTTCCCCTGCTTGGACAAAGCAAAAAAGAAAACAACTTTAAAGTGTTTATTCAATATAAACATTAGCTTGCATTTCTGAAAAGTTTCACGGCTTTATGCTTCACAGAAGTCACATTCGAAAGAGTAAAGTGTTTGAAACATTCAGGGAAGGGCAAGACAGTAACTGCTTCATGCTGCATTTGCACATGGGTAAAAACTGATTCAGTGCTGTTGTCAATTATTTCCATGCTATCTGTAGATAGTTTTTCACGTAGTTCTTACACGAAACGTTCTGTGATTCACCAGGTTATATTGCTGTATCATTTGCAGCTTCCTAATATGAGTGGATCTTCATAAAAAAATGGAACAATTTAGTGGAAATCTAGGGTTAACAATTATAACAATTATATTTGGTACATGATGACATATATATTTTATCAGCAAGAATTTTCCAATAAAGAGAATGTGTTTAAAAATCTACGTCATTGGCCAAAGAGAAACCACCAGTTCAGTGGGTGTTGGTCAGTTTAGATTACCATAGTGGTTTCTTATAACCTTAAAATTTATTGATCCAGGGATTCATGCAATCATAGATGATCTAGAAAACCCAACAAATTACTCTTACTCAGATGAGACATACTCATTCCTAGCTTATATCAATTGAATTAGAATGACTTAAATTAAAAATCCTTTAGGTCAGTTTACTTTATATCTGCCCTGAACTGAATTTATGCCACAAAAGTAAAGTAGCTATGAGCAGACTTAAAGATTGAACTGATAGATTTCTTTCCCTCACCCTCCCTTGATGCATTGTATTTGTTTTTCTCCAGCTGTACTATTATTCACTGTTGAATTGACAGAGAGCGGCTGCTGGACTTGTAATTCTGGATGTTGGCTCTTTTTGCGTTCAGAGGCAGAGCGAAAACAAACAGGCAGTTTGAGAGCATTAAGACTTATGTGTTCTGCTTCCATCTTGGTTCTAATAATTACGAGTTTATTATGTCATTCTTGTTAATCATCTGGCTTTTGACACTATTGTAGAGCTGACACATTCTTACTAAAACCCAAGGTATTCTCCTAGTTAATGACACTAAAGCAGTAACTGTATATAGGATACAGCTTCCTTTCACTGTTGTCTCTGGTTTTGAAGACTTACTTCGCTGCTTACTTCAGTAACTTTTGCAGTGTCTTATTCAGTCTGATTTTTTATTTCTTGATTTTAAATTATTGACCTGCTAGGAATATTTTACAGTTCTTCTATATTTTGCTTTTCGCTTTCTGCATTTTCTTGATATCTCTCTTAAAATATGCAGTAGTGTCAGTAGGTCAAGCTCATTTTACTCCAAATTCATGAGCCTTTGCAGTGTGATAACAAGTCTTTTCTCTGTTTTCATCCTCTAAGTGTTCAGACCTATTGGTCTTACTAACATTTTTCTTAACTTTAGGTGGGAAATATCTTCTATTGAAATCCATAATTTGTTTTTACCAGTCTGTTTTTATTTATCTTTCAACTTAATAGACACAATGAATTTCTGATTACTTCACACACATTCTAGACCTGCTATTCTATCACATACTCATTAGTTTCAATTTTGCATGTAAAATAGAAAGACCTCTTGCTGATCCAGTTGCTACTTGGTGAATAAATTTGCTAGCTATCACATAAAAAAATGGCTGATATCTAGTGATATTTTCCAGTTTGGATATGGGAAATACATTTTTCTTGCAATATAGCTATTGGTAATATTTATATCTCCAGCAGTATTACAAAAATCACACAGTTAAATCTGTCAATGCAAGCCTACAGCAAAACCCCAACAAATAGAATATCTTTTCAACTTTTGCTTAAGTCAACTTTGAATAAATGAAATTGAATTATATTGAAACACTAGTTAAAATATTTATCAGATTTTAATTAATCTTGGAAACTATGACACTTAGTCTGTTCATTTCAGAACTTACCCATACATGCAAGATATATTTTACATATTTCAGAGTTGTGAGCCATGGGAAAGAGAAAACTGTCCTAAGCTAAGGTTTCAAAGTATTCCATAACCTGGGTAATATTTTAAGACAGTCACTGCTGCTTTTTCTGTTAATAAAAGTATAGCTTCTTTGTGAAAAATGTAACATATGATCCAATATAAATAGAAAATCACCTGAAAGATCCCTGGTGCAGTCTCATCAAATGTGATAGGAACATATTTAGTGAGTTGTCAGCATTTTCAAATGACATTTAAGTTTCCATGTGACAAACTTAGAAAACTACTGAATCCACAGAACACAATTTCATAACCATTGCCTTGTCCTTTTGCTTGCAGCTTCAAACAAAATACTCAGTGTTAGTATGGATTTCACAAAAGATTTATTGTTGTTTTCTTTTGGTTTAATAAGATGTTTAATAACATGCACCTCTTTTCCCAAATAAATACATACCAATTAACACAAATGACAGTACTGTTTTAGGGATTGTCCTAGTTTCTTAGGAGCTTGAATTTATCACAGCAATTTAGATAAATTTAATCTGGTTGTTTACAGTCAAACTACAATCCTGCAAAATATCCTGCATTCTTTTTGCTTTCTCTTTCCATCTCCAGAAAATAAACCTTATGCTTAATAATTGAGTTTATTTTTTATTGCTCTGCCCAAGGCAAAATCTCAGATTGGGGTTTGCAATCTCAGAAGACAGACAGATTTAATATATTTGTCACTACCTTGACAGGGGGAGAAAATGCTTAAATTCAGGTGTGAGAGAGATGAGCCTTTGTGTAACAGATGTAATCCTCACAATGAAATGTTTTTCAGGCACTCAGTCATCCATATTCTGATTAGAAGACATGAACCTTTGTTCTAATTGGCCTAACTCTAGTCACTACTTTTATTCAGATACTTCCACTTTCCTTACATTACCCAGCCCAAACTTCTGTGGATATTGTACCCTATTTACTGACTTCATGTATTTCTAAATAATTACACTATTTTTCTTAAACTTAAAAATGCACTTTAAAAGACTGGAAATGGAAAGGATAACATTCTTAACCACAGTAAATAGCAGCAATAAAATTATAGCTGTAGGCTGATAAAAATGGAGTCTTTTTGAAGATCAAACATAGTGTCATGTTCGTGAGTATCAGGTGAGGTGTCCAGGGCTTCAATTTAGAAATACATCTGTAATTGTCTTTTGTCTTTACTTTCTAATTCATATTTAGGGGCTTTAAAGATCTGTTGTAACAGGACTCTTGTTACATTTAATAAGTGCCATGTTGATTGGCGTACTCTAAGTAGGCTTTTCAGTTTGCCTGTGGGGAAATTTAATATAAAAACATTCAACATTCTTTTATTAGTGTTTTTTACTATTCCCAGTCCCATCAGACCTTTGGTGCAAGCAGTGTATTATTGAAAAGCTTATCTGTAAGAAGTGAGCCAAGGGGAAATTCAGCCTTTATTAATATTGACATCATGTTCCTGCACAATGGTTGTCTAAAGAAACTTTTCAATTGGATTTCAACTGCTTTGATGCTGTATAAATGGAAACAACTGAATGCATGATTTAACAGAGAACAGTGAAAAACGTTGCAGCCTCTATGCTCTAACATAAAGCATGTGTTCAAAGATACTATGTGGCTGTATTCTGCAATGTTTTCAGTCAACTTTTAGTTAGAAAACCAGAAAAAAGAACTCCTTTGCTCCAAGACAGACTCCATTTAAAATGAAATTACTTTTTTTTTGCATTTTTAACAATTAAGTCTTGTGATTTTAAGTCTTGGACCTTGGTCAAAGGATTCTAGTCCTGTCACTCTTAAAAAACACTGTGCAAATTTGGCCTAATTGTTTAATGGACCAGATGTCCTGGCAAGGCAAAGATTGCATAGGATTTGGAAAGCCTGATTTTCTAGACTGGACTCTAGCTGCAATCAAAAATCCCTGAAAATGACAAATTTCCTGACAACAAATCTTTAAGACATCTAGCTATATGCACTCACTGTAATATTTTCATAAAGATGCATATACTGTTACAAATAACAGGTGGAATACATACTGCATGCACTTGGTTTAAGCAGCGTTTTAATTTGAAAAGAGCAATGGAGAGATAGAAGATTTGATAGTGCCTGAGTAGGATGAGAGAGATTTAATCCAGTTATTTTGTCATGTTGAGGAAGAAAGCATGGAAGAGTTAAAGCTGAATTCTCACACTGGCACAATGCATGGGAACTGTGACCTAAAGCCCTCCTGCTGAAGGTAAGTCACTGTTCAATAATGAATTTAAGGTTTTCTGGGCCAGAGATAGAGGATGTAATGAAGTCTGACTCTATAGAGAGCTCACTAAAGCACTCATTCAGAAGTGCTTGGCCTCCCCAAATCTGTAGCTATGTCTCTATTTCAATTCATTATTATCTAATAAATAGTGTCCTTAGTAGGTATTCTTTTTCATTTCGGGCTTGGGCCATTTTAGGTTCTTGTCCTGGCTTCTGCTGCAATAGAGTTAATTTTCTTCATAGTAGGGGGTACAGTGCTCTGCTTTGGATTTGGTATGAGAATAATGATAAGAAACTAATGCTTTAGTTGTTGCTGAGTCATGTTTTTAGTAAGATAAGATCTTTTCTCACATCCCAGCCCACCAGAGAGGAGGCTGGGGGTGCACAAGAGGTTGACAGGGAAGACAATCAGGACAGCTGACCCCAACTGACCTAGGGTATACCCCACACCATATGGTGTCACGCTCAGCATACAAAGCTGGGGGAGGCAGGGTGAAATGGGGAATGTTTGGAGTGATGGCATTTGTCTTCCCATGTCATGATTAGGTGTGATAGAGTCCTGCTTTCCTGGAGAAGGCAGAACACTTGCCTGCTCCTGGTGCGTGGTGAATGAACTCCTTGTTCTGCTTTGCTTGCACGCGTGGCTTTTGCTTTACCTATTAAACTGTCTTTATCTCAACCCATGAGTTATCTCATTATTTCTCTTTCAGTTCTCTTCCCTGTGCTGCCAGAGGAGAGTGAGCCAGTGGCTAAGTTGCTGATCAGGGTTAAACCATGACATCTAAAGTGTTTCTGTTTCTATCTCTTTTCTTTCTGTTAATAATAACAATAGTGCTTGTAAAATCTGTCTTCCAGATAATAGTTTGTCATAGTGCCCCAAAAGGATGTGTTTTACACTGGTACCTCCTGGCAACTGTGTACATACAGCAGAGTAATCATAAATGCTTTGTCTCAAATATTTGTTAAGTTTTCCCTGTATAAAATGCATGTCACTAAGGACTTCAGCTATGCATCATAGGTGAAGATCAGGTAGATGATGGTATAGAGGGTTGTTGACTTGCAAGTAGGTTTTGATGGTGGGACCACATTATAAAATGTTTCCATTACAGAAAAAACAGGCCCATGAGGAAGGGCTGTTACTAGGTACTGAATATATTAAAGATTATTCTGTATGATTCACAGAGCTGAGTTTAGATGCTATTCCCTTCCCTCCTACTTATTTCTGCTGCTTTTTCATCACAATAGCTTTTTCTGTGGTCTCATAAGATGGCCTCTGAGATGTGGTTGTCTCAGAAGAGTCACATGCTTTGTGAAAAAATTAAGTACTTCATGTTCTGAATTTCAAAATATTTAAGAGATTATGTCATTGGGCCTAAGGGAAGTGGAGACGACTCAACATGATAAGCAATCTTTTCCTGACTTAAAACTTTTTTTTTGTTTAGTAGACTCACAAGTCTCTGAGTCAGTGTAATTTAAGTTAATGAAGAGTCCAAGAGGATAGCAACAAAATGAACAGGGCATCAAGGAATAGCAATAAAAATTATTAAGTCAGTTTAATCTCATGCAAACAAAGCCATGATGACAACTGCAATTTATGCAACCTATACAATATGCCAGATACAGGACATGTCATGGAGCAAGTTCAAAGGTAAAATATGAAGGATGTAGATGCAGTTCTGATGTTAGTTTTGCTTCCCAGAAGTATTACAGTTCTTTAGAAGTATTACATGAGATATCAGATGAGGTATTTCAATGAGCTCCTTGCCTAAAAGACAGAAAAAAAAAAGGAGAGAGATTTAAAAATGAAAAGAAAGATTGATTTTTTTTTGTCTTTTTTTTGGCCTTAATTTTGTTTTAACCTAGATAATAAGAATGAAAGATAAATAGTCATCTTCAATCCAGAATATTTTATTAAAAAAATTGAGAAAATCTGAATGCTGCTCCAGCTTGGAGGTCTGTGAGAGTTTTTTTTTATGTACTTGAGCAACAGTATCTTAGGCCTATGCAATTAAACTTTTCATAGCCTTGGTTTCTTGATCTGAAAAAATTAGATACCACATGTGAGAGGAGGTGTAGGTGTTCATATCTTCTTGGATCTTATTTCAGACTTCTTAAGGTAACCATCTAAAATAATTCAAATGAATCATGAGGTTTTTTGCAATGATCTCTCTCCATTGTTTTTGCAGGGAGCCTAGGAAACTGGATTAGGCTACGTGACTTCATTTAGACAGTGGAAGGGATATGTCAGCGTAAATGATTAGTTTTAAATGGCCAAAGATAAATTAAAAGAATATCTGCCTAAAAGTTCATTTAGTCAGCAAGTTAGTGAGGGGAGTAATCTCTTTAGCTGGAAAATAAAGACATGTTACTTTCAAATGCAGAAACTTATTGACACAAGACTGTAAGCAGAGGAAACATATATTGTAAACAGTAACTATGGAGACCTGCAGCTGATATAATACTCTCTGAGGTCTAGAAGTTGTAGAAATACTTTTATTTGTTGGGCAGCGACAAATACAAATGAAATTCGGGGGAGAAAAAAATTATGCAAATGGCCTCCATAAGCAGCAACTGTACCTAATGTGAAACTTGGCAGGAACCATTATCAAACAGATTGTTTCTAAAGCCAAAGAACACTTTAAATTAGGTACTATTTTGTTAAATCTCCTAAATAATTCCTCCCCTTTAGTTTACAAGCTTAAGCTACAATGGACAATAGAATATATTTTATTTTTCCTAAGCATTGTCTCAGTGTCTTCAATTCTTTCCCCAAGGGCAGAGTCCCAGCAGCTTGGTTACCTGTTATTACTGACTCGTACACTATCCCAGAGCACTGTTTTAGACACTAACACACTTTAGCAGGAGTGATAAAAGGAGCCTGCTCTGAAAGATGAAGCTTGAATTCCTTCTACAGGAGCCAGCTCAGGTTGTCACAGTTGTGCTGAATTTGAGTTAAAAGGAGCAATGAAGCAGAGTCTGCTGCTAAATAGAAGTCAGCCTGGGAATGACCCAAGGACCAGGTTGAAGGGACCTGCTGCAGTAATGTTGCTGAAGGCTGACTCCACCCTAGACACTAAAAAACACTTTTTTTGAAAAGGACAAGATGAAACGCTCTGGAAAAAATCCAGGGAACAAACTAACAATTTAACAATGTGAATAAACAGGGACCAGTGCTTCAGCACTCTCTCCAGTCTTCTTATCAGTGTAGACATACCAAGTAAGATCTCATCAACATTAATAAACTATTAGCAGTGCATCACTCTCCTTTCTACCTCTAATTTTGAGAACACAGTCCTGAAACATCCATTCTGGCTAGCACAGGATCAGCTTAAATTACAGGAGTTTGTTTCATTTCTCTGCCATATGAAGGATACTTGACTCATTTTGGATCTAAGCTGGCTTTGGCAGCAGCATAATCATATTTGCATTTGCCTGAGCTAATAAATCCAGCTAGATCCATGCTGTTTCTGAGCAGAGCCAGCCAGAGTTGTGGCAGTTCACAGCATGGCCAGTCCATGAAGCAGATACCTGAAAAATGGCTGTGACTCTAAGAAAAAATGTTTGTCTTCTGGCCTTACATTGCATTATTACTTTACAGGCTGCAATTTTTTTGCCTGCAAAGAACAAAACAAAAGAGCCCCACCCTGAGATGAGAACACTTGGTTTCTGAGAATAAACATAATTACTGCTCTGTATTTTAGACAACAGTGAATTAAAAATAGAACATTAGTATCTCACAGGAGAATTCTGTCTTTTATAATATGAATGATGATTATATACACTCCAGGTATTTTAAAACATAGTTCACATAGTGTGTCTATACTTAATAGAGTAGGCTGCACACTACATTAAGGAGCTGTATGATTTCACTCTTGAGTTTTTGATAATCTCCAGATAAACTTATTTTATAAAGTGGCAGAGTGTATTGCCATGAGGGATCTCTAAAAACTTCACAATACAGTTATTATATAAATAGTAGCTATGAGAAATCAGTCAAGTTTTCAGAGTGACACATGAGATTCAGCAGGCTTATGGTCCACAGAATTTAAATTAAGGCAATTCAAATTCTGGCCTTTGTGCTAGTTCCACAAAAGGATGACAGGGATTTTTATTTGTCTTGGGACTTTCCCCAGCTTTGCCTTGTGTCCAGTCACAAAAAAAAAAAAAAAAAAAGAAATTCAGGTGAAGTCTACCTTTGGAAAGCACAGTGTTGGCATATGCAGGAACAAGCAAGAAAAGGAGCAAGGGCAGCTGAAGGCCAGTTTGGAACTGGCAGCAACAAGTTGACAGGGATGAAAAAGGAAAAGTGCCTGAAATTACCTCCAAAGCTCAGCACAAACCGTGACAGTGCCCAAGTAAACCTCCTTCCACCACTGGCTGCAGTGTTAGGCAGTGAGTACATGTCAGTGTGCTCTGCACAGAGAGGGTGGATGCTCCTCTGCAAAAAGCTGTAATCCTGCCTCCGTGTGTTTTCTCTTGCACGGCAATTCATTCAGTAAGGCACATCAGACCTGCTTTCTGGCTAGAGCTTTAAAAATGTCAGCAGGTCCCTGAAATTCCTTGTTTTCCACTGATTGTCTGACCTGACTTCAGGGAAAAAGATCAAGCTTGCTGGAGACCAAAAATGATAGAATTCCTTAAAAAGAAAATACATGGAATTATGTGAATGCTGTAATGAAATGTGAGAGGGTAAGAAAGGGGAGAATTTTAAAAAGCACAAAAGAAGAATAAAAAAGGAAAAAAAAAAAGAAAAAATAAAGATGAGTAGAGTATTGTTACTTATTTAGCAAAGCATTGGTTTTGCCCTGTTTCCCCTTCTGTGAAATAAGAACAATTAATTTAATTAACATGGATAAAGAACTGAGAGAGCTAAAAATTTTGCAGGTATATATTCAAGCTGTAGGCCCCTGTGCTGCAAAAAGGAGAATGCAAACTTCTTTTCAGAAGGAGATTTTTTCCTGCCTTAAAAGACTTCTGCAAAGCAAAATCAAAATTGCACATTAAAAACAAATACCCACTCATAAAATCATTGAAAGTCACGGCATTTCTTATGATTAATAAACACC
This sequence comes from Muscicapa striata striata, assembly GCA_030060385.1. Lineage (NCBI taxonomy): Eukaryota > Metazoa > Chordata > Aves > Passeriformes > Muscicapidae > Muscicapa > Muscicapa striata. The sequence goes on from JAREIS010000080.1 coordinate 972,616, forward strand.
AAAACATACAAAGGACAGAGTGCACTGTGTCTCTTACAACAGAAAATACAATTTCATAAAAAGTGAAATTTTAATGACAATCTTAAAACCTTACAATTTTAAAGTGCTACTTTTCCCAGGAATTTAAACCATCACAGTTTCTCAACTCTAAACTCCAACAAAATCCCGTTAATTTAAAGTTTGGTCTTATGAACAACAAGTACATAAAATTGATAAGGCACATACAGAAAGCTACTAATGAGGGTGTTAAAGTTTCCAGCAAATTATCCTAAAGATATTTTATTATACATGGAAGCATTCTGCTAACATGTAATGATATCTTGGAAGAGTGTTTTTTAGATACCTGAAAACAAAACAGCAGCTGAAAAACTAGAAAGCCTAAAATGTATTACAGTTCATCATAAAGCAGACTTGGATAAAATAGGTTAGCTCGTAAATCAGGGTTATAGAATTGACTGCAGGATAACTAAAACAGCGGAAGCAGTACTATTTGCAAAGGAACTACAACTCCAAACAATGCATCTAACCAATAGAAAACAAACACATTAAAAGAAAGGAAATTAGTGAAGTCATTACACAAACCCAGCTGGGAACCCAGCTGTTTAAAGATGAAGCAAGCACTCTAATTCTTGATCTTTGGGAGTGTCTAATTAGAAAACAAACGAAAAAGTTTTTCTCCAAGACAGTATTAAAATAAAAATAAAAATAAAAATAGAAAGAAAGCTTCCTTTCAAAATCAGGTTCGTCTGCTGTGACAATGCAGGATTTTGGAAGGCTGAATAACCAAGCAAAAGATAAGCATTACTACTGCAGGGTTATGGTAATCATGTAATCATGCTTAAATAAGGGCTCGACCTGTCCAAGCATAATTCCATAATGTCCTTATGAATAGCTTTTTTTTGTAACTTACCTGTTGTGCTTTTACTTATTTTTTTTTAATGTTTAAAACATTAAATAGATAATTTGGAAGCCTACAGTGTTAATCACCCTGCTTGAACAAACCAATCAGGGAAGTACTGCACTGTTGAGGACATAATGGCAAGTTGTACTTCAGACTACAGGCCATGCTCCTCTGTCCAGGGCCACCTTACCTGCAGGAGATGCAGCAAAGCATGTTTGTTTTATTATAGAATTGCAATCCCTACTTTGCACTTCTTCATTTTCATGGCTCTACTGCTTTGATATTGTTAACTTTAACACATAAAGGAATAAGAAGGTTATTGCAAGCATAGGGATCAAACTGGCAGAAACAGGCAGGAGAGGATAAAGGAGACTGGATTTGAAATAGTACAGATAAGGATACACTAAAGTTAGATATAAGTGTGGCATTACTTCTGACCATATGCATCTAGCAGCTTTAAGATTTCCAAGAAGATAAATGTGAAGATTAAGAGATTTTCTGAAACAGATGACCTATGTAATCACTCTATTTCTGGGTAATTGTCACTAGACTCAGTGTGGAAGCTGAAAGAATTTGAGACCCTTTTCCCAGCCAATTTAAAAGCATGCCTCAGACTGTCCTCACGATTCTCTGAAGCAGAATTTTCTTTAACTTTCTTTTCTCCAATGTGTTGCATCACTCCTTATGCTCCTTACAATTTCAAAATCTCATCACTGTTGTCATAACTCTTACCTACTGTTGTTATTACCTTATCTACTATAAAGACATAATTTATGTCAATATAATGGTCGTGTTTAAGCTGCAGTAGTAAAACAATTTCCCCAGTATGATTTGGTTCTAGGGTGCCATTCACTGAAATGCTAATACTATCAGCCAGAATCCAGTAGCAGACAAGGTGAGGTTTAAATTTTCTGAGGATCTAGTGGAAGCAAAGGATCTTGAGGCATCAAGAATGGTATAAAAAATTACATGAAGCATGACTGTGCAGTGAAATTATTTTAATGTGCACTGACTTTTTAAGAATGCTATGTGTATGCTGAATATTATGCCAATACTTGAAGATATTGGTGTTAATCTTTCAAAGAGAACATCTTTTTACATTATATTAATAAAACTCCAAATTGCTGTAATAAAAGAAGCATGCAGGTTCACTTTTACAAAAATGTATTATCCTTCACTAACCAGTTATTCTGCAGGCTAAATTAATTGAAGCTATTTTTTTAGAAATACCTTAACAGTATGTAGTATTTTCATCCCTCCATTGGTTCAGCCATTCATTAAATTAAAATCCATCTTCCTTCTGAGTTTTCAGCCTCCTCTCTCACCTGGATTGCAGCCACATGACAAAGATTTAAGTTTGGAGAAAGTCCTGTAGGATCCAACGATGTGAGAGCCTGCTACTTTCCTTTTCCATTATATCTGTAATGTTTAAGTTGTTAAGCTTGCTTTTTCAGTTCGCCCCTTTGATGCCTGGTCATCTTCCCTGTCAAGAGACATGATATACAAATAACCTTCCTAGCAGTTAGACAGATGCCTGTGATTGTGTGGTGGCCATTTTCCAAATTTCAAGATGGATAATTATGAGCAAGAAAGAAATTTTGGAGGAACCCAGGCAAAATCTCTCCTGAGATGACCCATCACAGAACAGTCTGCCTGAAGGTTCTCTAGAAGCAGCTCAGTCAAGGAAGGTCTCACTCTGAGTTCTACCTTTTCAAGTCTCTCCTGAGCAATCTTGTTAAATGAACTGATTTAGAAATATTGAGATTACCATGTAGAGGACTGCTACTTGGAGATTTTAAAAAGTGTTGGTCATTAACTTACATTAATTAACATTACTTACAATAAGCTGTGAACTTGGTGGGCAGCTGATAGGAGACCTATCTTGACATTATTCTAGCAAAGAGGCATCTTTCTGTTTTGAATCCGTTCACTGATCTCTTCTTTGAAAGAAATCAATGTTCAATAGAAAAAACACCTTGGAATTTAAAACCACATATAAATATTTAGTATGTACACAGACAATGAGTGCTCAAGTATTTGATATTTTATTTGGATGAGGATCAGCTCTTCATGTAAGCTTTCAATCAATGTTTTAGAAAATTGAATCTGCCAGGTGGAAAATAAAAGTTGTCATTTCAAAATATTTTGTAAACTTAAATGAGTTGTTAAAAATTAAATTTCTTAGCAATTATGTAGTTCAAGGGACACAAGTGCACTTGGAATTTGGACAAGGTGCAGGGAGTTTCTGTACAATTCTGCACAAGCAAGCAATCTTGTGACTGAATATGATTCCTAAATTATGTTCTCAACTTGCTATTCCATCTTTTCCCCCTACCTTTACAGTTTTTGGTTTTAAATACCTCAGTTTTTCTGTTTTCTTTTCCTGTACCTGTTTTAACTTGCCTTGCATTTGTTTGTCATGTCTTATTAAGAATGAAGTCTCTCCAGGGCAGGGAACTTGTCTTATTTATTTTCATAGAATTCAGAACAAATATATGGTATTATGTAAATGATTTTAATTTAAAAATAATAATAGCTTCCTACCAAATCTCCTTTTAAGGTCTGTGCTCAATTTTTCTCTAGTATACTTCTTATGTTGTTGCCAAGTTAAGTATTTTTCTCATGCATATTTATATACTTAACTTTCCATACTGAGTGCCTAAATTAATTTACTTTACTTAAGCAGCTGGTTTTTGTATGAAAATTCCCAATTTCAGGGGGCAAATTCATACCCACTGGAGGTATTAAGAATTTTACCATTTACTTCAGCAGGGGCAGGATTTCAACTAAACCTCAGCTGGCAGTGGTCCCTGTACCATGTACTGCTATAAAACTGACTACAAGGTAAATTCTGATTCCAGCTGCCACTGAAAGGGGGAGGAGCTACAAATTATTTCCCCTTTCATTCATTTCATTTTGTAAAACACTTTCCAAGTGATACTCAGTATTACTTTCTTTGACTTTATTTTTCTTTATGGTGTCCTCCTTTGACTTTAGTTGTGCTCACTCTTTACTGAGAAGGTTGTTGTTGCATGATGTTCACCCTTCAGCAAAGGAGCACCTCTTGATGCTCTGAGCTCCACTTTTCTTATGTCTTCTTTACCCTCTGTTTTCTTTGGGTTGTGTTCCCCCTCCCACCCCTTTCATTGAGCTCTGCCTTTCCTAAAATTTTTCTTTTTTTCTTTCTAGTTCTTCCACATCTACTCTCCTAGCCCCACATTGTCTAATAATAGCATTCTCTTTCACTAGTGAAAAGCAAAATCTCATCACCTGAAGAAGTAAAATATTGTTATTATTACCCTCACTTTTGAAACAGGAAAGTAAAAGAGAAAGGCAGTGAATAGACAAAACAAGAGAAGGAATCAGTGCTTAGATCTCGGATTAGCACACAGAAGGCAATCTGCAATTTGTCCCATGGATGAGATTTTCTCCCAGTATTGGGGTATTCATCTGGTGGCCATGGGATTATATTACCTGCTAAACTGAAGCAGGCAACAGCCACTTTGTCATTTCACAGAAACTTGGGCTGCTTCCACTCACTGCAGCTCACAGAAGAGCCCCTAGGAAATCAGGGATTAAGTATAAATTACACTGAATAGGCTGAGATTAGTTTTGGGAGTCACAGCATCCAGAAACTCAAGAGGGCCCAAGTTTTACAGACATATGAGTGTGTCTTTGATACACAGATCTAACACTTAATTTACCCTGGAAGTCCCTGCACAGACTATATTGTATCTTTCTTTGAGAGAAAAAAATTAAATCCCAAACAAAAATAAATAACAAAAATGAAGCCATTCTCCCAATTAATTTCTTAATGTGTGATTGCTTATAGGATATTTTTACCCTGTTCTGTTAATTCTTGAAATGAGGGCTAAAGTATTCCTACTGGCAACAGATTTACATTACACTAGCACAAGTATGGAATGCTTCAGAAGGAAAAAGAATGGTGAATTTTAATAAAACTGAAAATAAACAGTGAATATGTTTGTTTCTTTTAAGCATTATACACAGCTGTTGTAAAGTTGGCAAAGATGCATGACAGAGAGCTACATATCTGATACTACAAACTGTTCATTTCACACTTTATTCAGTAACAGCTGGTAAAATGGTATTTAAGAAGAGTTTTGATTTAATCTAATGAGAAACTAAGTTGCAATGTACTGTACTGCCTGTGGAAAATAATAGGACAAATATTGATTTTTATGTTGCTATAATAGTTTCATTTTCGATAAATAGGAATTTATATGCATAGTTATTTGCTATTATTCCTCTCTCCATATACAAGTTACCAAACCAAACCAAACAGTCTTGAAATGAAGTTTAGCCACTCGAGAACTGCCAGAACAGGAAAAGATTTCCTTTAAGATTTGTTTTATATTGCACTGACATAAGAATATAAGACCAAGCTGGTGTCAAAGGAAACCAGAAGGTGGGACCTAGAGAGAGGCAGAAAAAAATTAGGGCACCCCAATACCAACATGAAAGGAGCATAAACAGAAAACAGAGCATGGGGAGTAGTGTAAACTCAACTCCAGTTTCGTATAGACACCAAATATTTGAATTATTAAATATTTTATTTATGTATTTTAAGAACGGCATGGTTCTTAAATACGCTAAGACAAGACAGCAGACAAAATGTAGCATCCACAAGAGCTCTGACTCAAAGCAGCTCTTTTCTTCCATTAATATGAATACTATTAGAATTTTGCTTATTTATGTCAGTGTAAATCAAGGTCAGAATCAGGTCTAAAAGTATGTGTTTACTGTGAAATGAAGCAAGCAATGAGCTGGACACCAATAATTCACACTAATTATGTGTTTCTTACTTTACCATTTTGCACTACAACTGCCTCTGTCAAAGGCAGGGCACACATCTGAAAATAACTCACTCAGTGGACCTTACCTCAATGTCCAAACCACACAAGATATTATCCCTTCTCCCTCAACAGCCTCCTGCTTTGTCCCAAGAGACTTTTCATTCCTGAGTACCCTCACTACCTCACTGTCTTCAGCCACATGATTCCCCTCAGCTTTATGTTATACATCTTTAATCTTGTAGATGGAAACACAAGCCTTCACATAAACTCAGACCCTTAGAACTGAATATACACACACACAAAATTTAAAATATAGTATAAGAGCCACAGGGAGAACTTCTAGGAAAGAAATGTGGCCAGCCAATTAGGGACCATCAGAGAAACTGGCCCAAACCAATGTGGTGATGAATCAGTATGTACTTCTTGGGCTGGTTGTCAAGGATCACTCTGTAGATCCTTGCCATGTAGACAAGGGTGCCACCAAGAAGACAAAGTTCTGCTTTGAGTTCTAAATGGAAGTGCAATTGCCAGTGAAGCAATCATTGGCATGAAAAGACCAGGGACTTACATGATTCTTCTGAGAGTAATTTAAATCTGTCCATATTCCAGAATTTCTTGGAAGTTATTTTGTAGAGGCTGGCTTAGTTATGCACACTATCAGCTATTTCTAAACAGTTTTACATATTTCCACACAGGCTTTTTTTCCACATATTAAGAATGAGCCCTGTCAAGTAGTCATCCTTTGGATGATTCCAACTTCAATTTAAGTTTGTTGGGACTTTTGAGTATGACTCTAATATAGGATGAAAAGCACTCATGACATCTGATACCTATTAATTTGGGAATTCACAATTTAATACCTTCAGTGTTATGAGTGTCTTACTTATTTGCAAATACATTTCAAAGTGTGTTTACTTGTGCTTATAATGACATTATGCTGAGAATATTTCCCCCTCAAAGGAATTTATCATATTTTGTTTGCTATTACTAACATGTTTTTTGAGCTGTTAGTCTGAAACAAATATTTAGACAAGTGAAGGAAGTAGTATTATTATTTCTCCCACTGCACATTAGTAAAATGTAAAGTACTGTGCACCTAGATTGTTATCTGTTTCTGATGAAGCTTGTGATTATATTTTCTGGGTTTAGTTTGAAAGCTAAGACATCTGTTTATCTGGTGCATACAGAATAACTCTCATGTCTCTTCATCTCTTAAATTTTCAAAGGCTTTCATTCTGTTTTAAATCCTTTGAAGAAGCAGTAATCAAAGACAAAAATTATCAGAGGTACATTTTTGTTTTCCAAACAATGAAAATAACAACGCTCATCATACTCCGATTTCAGGCACTTGCAATGAAACTTCAAACCTGGAGATTTGCCACAGAAATCAAAAGTAATATGGGTAGCAGCAAACTCCAAAGTGCTGGCTGGATTACAGTTAATATGGGTATACCCCCCCTAGACTTCAATTCATCATATAAATTTAAACCAGGCATTTAAATAATAAAGACCAATAAGGCAATGCAAAGACATCAAAAAACGTATCCCATCACAGCATGACAATGCATCAAAGTTTTTTTTCTTCTCCTCTTTTTATTCAGATAAAGAAACCAGGGAGAATAATGGTGAAATGCCTTTGTTGCACAAAAGCATTCTGAAAACAGAACATTGAACAAACAATACTTTGCCATTCAAAACTGATTTTCAATTTCAAAACTTAGATTGAAGCAATATTTTGCAAGAAGAAATCAATATAGTCCTGTAAAGAAACTGGCATTGCAGTTGAACTGTTTTAAGTAAGATTTTTTTCCTGACAAATCTATTCAAATTACAGTTTTACTTACCACTTGAGAGAAAAACTAACAGAGTTCTTTCTTGAAAATCTGAAAAGTTTTCCAAGTATTTTTCATTCATTTATTACTTCTACATACACCCCCACTATGATCATGCCACTTGGAATAATCTTTGGGCAGAAGAATTAGCAGATTTTGTCAAGAATAGCAGGAATATGGGAAATGTTTTTTCCAAAAACTCTAATTAATTTGTGGCAGATTTGAGTGCCATGGGTAAAAAGCTCACACAATCTTGAAGTCAAACATGATGTTTAAAGATTTGGGTATTGTCTTTTGTTTTATTAGAGATTAGCATGATGAGGATGATAGAACAAATTCTGAAGCCAGTGATAGGATTTCTGCTGCCCAGATTTAGATCTTTGTGCTATAATTGCCTACTTTATTAATCATTCTTTACAGTCAAACCAGAGAAAAACATTTTGCTAGTCTCCTGCTCACCTGACCTATGGGAGACTTCTGCTTCAAAATGAAGTAAATTGCAGCCCAGAAGCATCTAATAACAGGAGCTTGAATGACCAATTAATGGTAGCTGACATCTACATTACATATATATATATACATATATATATCTATACTTGGTCAAAAGGGTTTCATACTAGGTATGTGCATTTCCTTCAGTTTGTGACAAGTCCTTAATGGTCCCACATATGAACTGTAGAAAAGGAAGGAAGGAAGGAAGGAAGGAAGGAAGGAAGGAAGGAAGGAAGGAAGGAAGGAAGGAAGGAAGGAAGGAAGGAAGGAAGGAAGGAAGGAAGGAAGGAAGGAAGGAAGGAAGGAAGGAAGGAAGGAAGGAAGGAAGGAAGGAAGGAAGGAAGGAAGGAAGGAAGGAAGGAAGGAAGGAAGGAAGGAAGGAAGGAAGGAAGGAAGGAAGGAAGGAAGGAAGGAAGGAAGGAAGGAAGGAAGGAAGGAAGGAAGGAAGGAAGGAAGGAAGGAATTAACATTAACTTTTCTGAACTGGGCACAGTCTTCACCTTAAAGACACATTCCTCATTTAATTCATCAGTATTCCTACAGCAGTCCAGCCACTGAAATTAGTCTGAGGACATGTTGGAAGAAAAGAAAGAAGGTAATACAGTATTGTTCTGGTCCTCAGCCTTTACTCTGGAGTGCAGAGCAGACATCACCCAGGGTCCCACATGTGGAACAGGTTCAGCCCTGCACTCTGCTCGATGACATGTAATGGGACTCTGTTGGGTTACTGTGCCAAGACTGTGCAGCCTTGTCCTGCCTCTCACCACTTTGCATACCAGTTGTACAAATAGCATGCAAATTCTGTCTTCACAGTTGCATTGAACAGGAGGAGATGACTGAAGGTATTTTTTGCTGTGCTGGAAAACAGAGAGAAGCTTTCAAAATTGCCAAGGTTTTTGATATGGGACCTTTGCTTGGTTTGTTACTGATGTATAGCACATAGATATCTAGCATGGAGAAGGAAAAAAACAATTATCTATAACTCAAAAGTGGGTAGGAAACTCTATTCCTGTATATTTCTTTTGACAGCATTAGTTTCTTTATCCCTATATTCTCTTTTTAAACAAGTGTAATTTGATTAGATCAATAATGATCAAAATAGTATTCAACAGAAGCAACTTTCAGTTAATTTAATAACTATGAGACCTGAGTCTCTTGCCCCCCAAAAAACACACAGACACACAAACATAACATAGAAAGAAAAATAAAAAAGCATAAGATTTTTCTATCTTTAATAATTTTAAATAGTTGATCTCACTTGTTTAAAAAAGCTATGATTTTGCTTTCATAATTCATCTTTGACATTGCAATGCAGTTTACATCACTCTGACTGGTCTTAAAATAATTGCAGCAAGTGCTAAAAGTGGAAGCTTTCCTCCATGTTATCCTAGGACTACATATTTGCTGTCTGTGAAGAGCAGTGCTGGCTTTCAGTCCTGTTGGCTCAGGGCTGCACTCACAGCCCTGTGGGCAACTTAGACTGTGGCTTACAATGGCTTTGAGATGACTTAAACCCAAATTACTACTTAAAGTGCTAATTTCCCCAATTCTTCCTCTGCCCACATATTGCACTCCCACACCTCCCATTAGCATTTGTGCAAAAGGAACTGATCCAACTCAAAAGTTTCAGTACTTGGGAAGCTTGGTGTTGGACCAATTCCCAGATCTCTCTTACAAGGTAGCCATAAGATCTCACGTGCTGGCACAAGGGAAAAGGTGGGAACAGAGAAATAAAGAGGGGAGGTTGGAGGGATCATCTTCTTTAGCAGCATTTTGTACTTAAATTAAAGTGTTCACGAAAGCACAGCACCTAATTTAATTCACATTTCCAAGTTTCTCAGTGTTTCCAAGATAGATGAGCGACTGTCACACTCTCTGACTCTCAGTTCTACCTCCCTCCCCTCCATCTGGGAACAAACTCAAGATGCTATCATCATAGCAGCAAAAGAGCCCTCAAAAGCATATTTGCCTGTCAGCTGGGTAGTTGACTTCAATTAGAAGTGTGAGGAGTTTTGTCCTATAGGTCACAGGTAGATTTTCCTAGCCAGATTGGGTTGATTAACAAATCTATCCAGGTCCTTTGCCTTAACTGCATAATTTGATTTTTTGGGGAGGAGAAATAACAGTAGGGTTAGCTATACATATCTTATGACCTTGATCTACATGGAAAAAGTAGAATTAAGTAAAAACCTAAGCAATTATTATGAGGAAAATTAAGATTTTCAAGCTGCAGTTACAAAAAATGATAAGTAGACAAGGTGAGGGAAATCAAAAGTAAAGAAGGAAAGAAAAAAAGAAAACTAGATATATATACTAATTTTGATATACTAGCATAGTAGTAGTGAAAATGGTGTTATGAAACATGGGAAATACATTGGTCTTCTTCCTCAAATGGACAGATACTCTTTTAAAATCTAAGAATAATTGTGTCTTAATAAAACTAATTTCAATGTGAATTTCAAAAATATTAAGAGAGCTGCTTTTGTATGCACTTGTATTATGAAAACCTATCTGTTATAAACCAATATGTTAGTAAGTATTCCAGAGTGACAGAGTAAAAGACCCAAACAACTGATATTTGTTGAATATAAGTCTAAGATGGTGCACAGCTTAATGATTTTCTTTTTCCACAGAAAATGATCCTCTTGCCTCTTGGCTTTCAGCAGGTCTTGCTCCCTCTTCTGCCCTGGATATTTGCTCCCCTCCCCAGCAGGAAGAATTTCCCATGTTTCAGTTACAATGTACGTGTACAAATCATTGAACCGAGTACCAAGTCAGGTATACTTGGCCACTCTTTAAGGAACAGAGTGCCTGGGACTGTAAGATAAGACAGGTATTTTTAAAAATTATTAAAAAAAAAAAAAAGAATGGGTTGTGTTCAGAAGACAGTTAACAAGCAATATCTAGAACCATTTAGGACCCTACACTTGAGAGAACTTTGAAGTGTAATCCATCCTGCCTCTTATCCTCTGTACCATTTCTAAATGAGCTTTCTCAGGAAGAGAAAGCCTGATTTGTTTAACTGTCCCCCAGTGTCAATCATTCAGTGTTGATAAAACATCCCACTGCAGACAGTGTCTGTCATCAGCATGCTTTCCTGAAATGCCACTGAGCAATACTGAGCTGCACGTGGAGGTGAGGAAAAGGCATTTTCAGCAATGGGCTTGCACGTATACAGGGTTAAATCCTACTCTGAGGCAGGCAGATGAAAATGAAGAAGGAATTCAACTGCCTAATGTGTCTGGTGTAGTTTAAATGCTTAGAGCAATGTCTGCAGTAGGAGCTCATGAAATCCAAGAAGATTGCAGTGCTCCATGTCCGCACCACCCTCATCTCACATTTTTTCACTTTGGACTATTTGTAGTCTGGTCCAAGAAAGTGACCTTTGTGCTTGGAAAGCATTCTCCAGTTTAGTTTACACTCCCCCAAACCTGGTTCACTGGCTTTGGAACTGCTTTATAATGGGAACCACAGCTTAGAGAAAGGAACCTGTGGGAGATTGTTTCAGAAATACACTCCTGATGCAAACATCTGCAAGGTATCTGAGGCATTTAGGCAGTCAGATAGGCCAGAGACTGTGGAAGACCTGTGCCTTTTTGGAGGAATATTTAGAAGGTAGGCAAGACACTCTACTATGTAGAAAACAGCAGTAATACCTCTGCCACTCCCTAAGGGGAAAGGAAATTGGATGAATACATCTGATGGTAAAATGAAAGCAAATCTCAGCCCTGTGCATATTCTGACCAAAGCAAACAATCCCCTTAATATTCCCATTTGTGAACACAGACCTCTGTGTATATGAGGTATTTATATATATTTGCACAGAATCTTCTTTCTTTTATCTTCTCTGTTTGTACAGTCCTATGAACCTCTGAAGAATTACCTGTATTTATCTGCCTGAATCCTCCCATTTGGTTTTGTATCTCTTCAGTTTTATCTTTTCTTTATTTCCAGAAGTCCACATGGCAGCTTTCCAATTGTATTTATCCACTCCGACTAATTGAGTCACATAAATGTAAGTAATTTGAAACATTATTGTGAGAGATTTCTGTTTGCCTCTTTAATTAAGCAGTTGTTCACAGGTGCATACAGTTACAACAAAATTAATTGATAGCTTTATATTGCAATTCTTGAGTCTGCAGCTCTTTGGTGTTTGCAAACAGTGCCATTACATATGTCTTACATTGTTCATAGGGAACATTTCTCATTTTCCTTCAGAAAAGGTTAGGGCAGATTGACCTATATATTGGAAAATCTATGCAAGCAGTAAAGGTAATTTGCCTAAGAAGAAAACTGAGCAAATGCTTATTTGTGGAATAGTTTATTACCAATGGGAAGAGCTGCAACCCTGCTCTATTTTTCTGCATACTTAGAAAGTATTTTGAATACCAAAAATCATTGCTAGGGGAAGCTAATCACTTCTTGTGGAAATTGTGGGCACTTTATTTATTGTTGCCATGGACTTCATTACCTCAACCGTACAGGGTTATTATAGGATTATTAATATAATTTCTTTTAAGAGTCCATTTTTTGGTTAATATAAACATTAGAAACAGTACATGCAAAAGAATTTTAGCAACGTTGTGGGGAAGCTTTAGAAGAGTAAGCATGTAAGTCTCATCCTGTAGAACTCTCATAACTAACTTCAGGCTACCAGTTTTCTAAATGGAAAAAGATAGGCATAAATACAAGGGCAATGAATAGAATAATAGGATCATGGAGTATCTCAGATTGAAAGAGACCAATAGGGATCACTGACTCCAACTCCCTGCTGCTCACAGGAGCATAACTGCACATAACTTTACAGAACTGCAAAAGATTTCAGTTTGGTTTTAAATAATCTTAATTTTTAAATTATGACAATAGATTGGAACAATCAATGCAGAGCTAAGAAGCTGTGCACAGCAAGCAGACATGAAAGCTGTTTCTCAATGCATCTGCTGAATCTCCTATGATCTGAGGCTATGGATTTCAGTTTTTGGTACTGGATTCCAACAAATCTTTGGCTTAATTTATTTTTGTTACTATGTAAGGTGATGCATCATTATCGTGATGATTCTAAAGCATGATTTTCTTTGGGCTGACTTTGGACTTTCCAGCAGATGGACTTGTGCCTAAAATACGACTTCTCGCCTACTCATTTTCTGTTCAAATCCTGCTTTTTAGTTTGACAAAATACTGGAAGTTGAAATCTCCTTTACTGTCTCTGTAATTGTCTGCTCCAATGGTTTCTAAATGTGGAAAGCATAAAGACCTCGCTTTCATCTTAATGCTTTCTGTTACCTTCTTACTTCTTCTGTTGCCACTTATTTTTTTGCCTATTGCCATTAATCCTTCAGCTCAACCAGCAAAAAAAATTCTAAGAGTGTTCCTCTTCTTCTTCTGCAAATACAGCAGTTCAGCTTATCTAGAGTTGCATGTGGAAGTGGATGTTTCTTTGTCTATGTATTTGATATCAAGTTACATAGAATGAATTTAGGCTACAGCATTGCTTTTATGACCCACAGTATTCCTGAAATATTTTTATTTCCTATTTTCTATGAAGGTCTTAATTTAAGACCAAAATACATGTTCGAGTTCCTAGGCAAATACTCTTGTTTAGGGTGAATAAATATGTAGATAAGAGTCTGTCTCTCTCTTTAAACTCCTCTTGGCAGGATTCTTATTCCTTGCAACAAAAATAAGATGAAGTAATAAAAGAGTAATGAATAAACAAATAATAATTTACCATTAACTGAGATGGGAGCAATAAAAAGAGTGTATTTTCTTCTACATTTAGACAAACCCAAACTACTACCATGTGCTTTTCCTATAAGCTATACCAGTGACAGCAGTAATACAAGCTCTCCCCTAATGTTGTTTAGTGTATAATAATTTCACACAGAGCAAACTCTGCTTAGTAGAGTCAAATGCAAACTTATTCCATCTAGAAACAGAGCAGAAAGGTCACACTTAAATGAAAACAAATTGTGTCCTGTGACTGAAAACGTATTACAGGTTAGAGCAGGAGCTGACTTGATGATCCTTATGGGTCTCTTCCAGGCTGAGTTATTCTATGTTTCTGTGAATTGCTGCCTTCCATTGTGATAATTTGAGAGCTAATCGGGAGAGTTCTCATATAATTTTCATGACACTGTTGGAACAGCTGATGTGCTGTTGTGCCTGGGCCAGAAGACAGTAATTGGCAGCCTTATTTTACTCCACATAGGAAACATAGTGTTGTGTGCATGATGAGCAGCTGTGTTCCAGGAGCAGGAGGCAGAAGCTTCCAGCTGAGGGATAGAGGATGTCATGAGGTTCATCTGAGCGTGAAATCCCCAAACATTTCAGAAGCAAGGTGCTGAGAAGCAATTGTGTATCTTTTAGCTACATTGAAAAAAATGTAATAGAGGGATACTGTGCCCAGTTTTTCTGTCACACTTGGCAGTTGCAAGAAAAATCTGAGAGAAGTTCTGAAAGGAGCTACAAAAGATATTAAGATGAAGAGTGGTAAACTTAAAGGGCTCAAGTTGTTTCATTTCCCTAGAAGAGAAATACTCAACATGGCTGTAATGAGCATGTATCTAATTTGGAGAGAAGGCTTTTGCAAGCAGAAAAGATTCTTAATACAGCAGGAAAGAGAAGAGAGACAGAAAAAAGATCCAATAGCAGAAACCTGAAGGTAGACAAATTCAGTTGAGAAACACAGTGGCCTTTCCTAAGGGAGAACTTCTCAAGAATCTTTTGTATTTCCATTATCACTTCAGTTCTCTGTATTAGTTTTGGATATCCTTACTAAAATCTATTTGTCAGGTTATTTAGAAATTATGAAATTATTCCCTGAATAGTTGACTGAGATTCTGTATTTGGAGTAATCTAGAACTAAACTGTTACAACAGCTGATTTGTGAGTTTATTAGTTGTGAGCACGTGGGTAACTGACTGAATAGCATATAAACCAGGAGATGGCATGATTTTCCTTCCCCTCACAAACTCAAATACAGTTCAAATACTGCTGTAAAAGTGTCCATATCACTCTTCATTCTCTGTAAGATGAATCTGAACACTGGTGATCACTGTTTAGTTGGGACATCTTTAGAGCTTATCAAGGTTGTCAAGATTGCACCCCTTGGCACTTATGCAAAATTGCATATGTACAAGACATTCTGTTCAATGCAGTCTAAACTGTTAGGTAGAAGAATGCCATGCAGAAGTTAATGCTGTTGGTGCTCTTTCTTGAACTTTTACGTAGCATTCATCACTGCATTATGTATGGACTTCTAGCAGAGCTGGGCAATAAAATGGAGGAAGTGGTCTTTATTCAAGAGAAAATCTGCACTGATTACATACCATAATTGTCTACTGGAATAGAATATTATGAATGTTTTCTCATCTATCGTTATGCCTAGATTTGTTCTTTCAGTGGGCAAAGACAATTTCCTTGATACACATACAGTGGCACATTCCCTAGCTTTCTTCAGACTTCCTAGGAAGTTTACCAGACTCTTCAGAAAGTTTGCTTAAGTCTATTACAAATAATGAAATTGCAGAATCATTTATGTTGGAAAAGCTGAGATCATCAAGTCCAACTTTTAAATGACACCACATTTTCAAATAGACCATGGGACTAAGTGCCATGTCCAGTCGTTTCTTGAATACCTCCAGGGATGGGGGCTCCACCATCTCCCTATGCAGTCCAGTAAAATGTTTAATAATCCTTTCTGTGAAGAAATTCCTCCTGATATCCAGCCTGAACCTCCACTGAGAGCGACTTTTGTTGATGAGGAGGAAACTAGTTTTGAGATTAAATATTGCAAAAACACACAGTAGAGTTCTCTGCTCTGTCTCTGAATTTGCATTAGTTTTACTCAGACTGGGCACAAAAATGTTTTCTTTTTAACTGCCAGCAATGAAAACCTTGTACTGGGATCTGAAAATCACTGTCAACAGTAAAGTTTTCTCAGGCCAAATTGTTGCAATTGAGTAGACACCTTGTCTCCAGCAGGTTTGTAAAAGTAGAAATAAGGGAGGAATTTGGCATTCTAGAGGGAAACTTGGAGATAGAATAGCTTTGCTGATGACATATGAGGTTGACTAGCATCCAGTTTACTCCTCCAGAGCTGTTTGGTCTGGTAATAAAGAAAAGAGTTACAAATCAAAGTCAAAGCATACAATATTTTCTGAAGTAGACATATATGACTCACAGGCAACCTATCAGTTGAGCATGAAGCTTCCTTTCCTTTGAGTCACCTTAAGAATGTGTCCATTTGACATGGTCTAGAACATAAAAAATAAATAAATGTATATAGCCAGGTATAACAAATCAGTTGAAAATTTACAGAGCTGGTGAGTCACAGTTAGGAGTTTGCTTGCACAAAAATTACTTTCCCAACCTGCTTAGGCACCTGTGCAGCTTTTGGGCCCAGATTCACAGACATTTGGCATGGCTCTTCAATGGGTAAGGATGTCAACTGCTGTGAATTCCAGTTCAGGTGCCAATCTCCTTTGGATGCTGAAATCAGCCTGATAAACTTTGCCCTTTGTCTTTTCAGTCCCTGCCATTTTGTCTTTCCCATTCTCTATTTCTCCGTACCTCAGACTGGATGTTAGCCTGTCAGCAGCTATTTTCCATTTGTTACATCTCCAGTTACTACCATTCCAGCTGAGCTTATTTCATATTCTGAGATAAAAACAACAGCAGCATCTCATGAGCTGCAAATTTGGGAAATAAATTATGAATTTCAGGTTTTACCAACAATGACAGTAACAGGAATTTGCTCCCAGATGGACCTGGGAAAAAAACGCTGATTGAATTACTGTTCTGTTTAAAGCCCAATGTTATATGCAATATTGGCCATGCAAAATGGGCTCATCACTTGTAGAATGAGGTACAGCAAGAGAGAAATTATGGTCAGCTTCCCCAGGGAGGTACAGATTCAAGTGCAGGGGTGAAAAGATTTATTTTTAATCAAGTGGATAATCCTCTTCACTATGCAATGGGAATTACCTCAGGTATAAACATTAACCATTGTAACTATTAAGTATGAGGGGATATTAGATTAATTATTCTGTAGATGTGAAATAAAATGCTGCAGCTTTTGCAGTATGCAAAAAGGACAACGAGTTGAGAGTCTAAATTGGGTATTTAGCTCAATACACAGAAAGATACTTTGATTTAGTGATCATGTGATTTAGTGATAACAGTTACAAATTCAAGGTCTATGGTATTGAATCATGTTGAATAATACTCACTTGTTCCATTTAACAATATTTAATGCAGTGATTGGAAATTCAACAGTGGGCAAAGGGAGCTGGGCTGACATCTCACAGTGTTTTCTATTAAGATTTGTCTACCTAACTCCTCTGGAATAATTTAAGAGTACAGATACCATTGTTTTCAATGATAACTACATAAAATTACTTTTCAATATTTTTATTTTGATAAAGTTTTTTTGTTTGTTGGGGTTTTTTTTTCTTTGTTTTATACTTGTTTGGGTGAAAATAATTAAATGAGAAAAGATCATGTATGAACATGGAGATAAATATCTGATTATGAAGTCAACCTCTGCCAGGTGAAATAAATTTCTTTTTTTCTTCCTTTACAAAAAAATAATAGCAATAACAAGTTCTAATTTAATAATTTGATTTGATATAGAATACCAGCACATCACAAGGGCAGTAGTTTTAAAAACATAATTTGCAAATTCTTCAGTACAGGCTGCAGTGATATCTCTGTATTAGAAGCTAAGAGAAGATGATACATAATACTTCACTGAATTCAGTTGCAATACTCTGAAGCAAAATTCTGGTTTTATACCATGGCTATATCAACTGGTTTCCACAGGATTTCCACAAAACATAAAGAGATCAGGAAAACACATTTCTTACACAGGTTAAGCATTTTTCAGAATGTATAAACATTATTTTGTGTCTCTACTTAGATTAAGGTTAATATTTTTTAAATATCTGCATCTGCTTTTCTTCTTACTGTGATGTTTACCACCTAATAAAAATGCTGAAGTTACTGAGAAAAGATGTTTAATTTGTTCTTGCTGCTCAGTTGCATGTTGCATCCTATTTTGTAGTAAATGGCACAATGTCCCAAGTGGGCTGCCATACTGTCAGATACATTATTTATACATAACATTACTGGTTAATCAATGAACAAAAATGCAGGATTCTTTTTTCCTCTTTTCCTGTGACATCTTTAAAGCTACAGTAGAGAAGAATAATTTTGCAATGTATTACATTGTTACTCACTTTTAAATATAGCTTCAGGAGTTTCCTGGCGCAGTTTGCACCATGCATCTGATTAAATCGAATGTGATTGTTAGACAAATGCAGTAACAATTTGTGCAGTGCAGAAGAGTAATTTATTTAAGTATGTAGGCTATCCTTTCCAGTTAAAAGTGAGCAAAATGTATTCCTGCAATTGTTTTTAACAGATCCTTTTAAAATCCAAAATGAAACCTGAATATTCAGCCCATCATGATTTTTTGTGTGTATTTACAAGAGAGACAAAATTTTAAAAGTCACTTGAAAACTCAGCAATTTTAGAAGTTAACCCTGCATTAAATGGAAAACAGAATTTATAAGTGAATGAAATACTGAAATATGAAAATATATGTGTGCAAATGAGAAATGCAGCTGCACTGTGTCACAGTACTACAGGGGATTTTTCTTTTTACTTCAGCTTTTTCTGTCGTATTTTGTTCACAGACATTTCAGATCAATACAAAATATTCAGCTCTGTTCCAGTGATTGAATATGAATACATTATGTGCATACAAAAATAGTGATAATCTATGTTGATACAATAGTTCATTTTGCATTAGTGTCCTAGATGGGACAATGTTAAGAAGCAATTTAAATGAAATTCATTTAAATGTCAGCTCTCATGCTTGCGATTTTTCTATAATTGGTTATTTAATTAAAATAATTCTCATAGTCATTAATTTAGACTAAAACTTGCTGTGCACTGACATGTTTTAATTACATGGTATTAACAAAATTGATATGCTTTAAAAAAGCATGGTTAAATTTTAAACAAGAATAAATTAGAAATCTCATAGATCATCCTACTTAGAGTATTAGTAGAGAAAAAGTCAGTCATTTAAAATGTTTATTATAAACAAAGTCCCAACATTATTGTGCATGCATCATATTTGGTTCCTGCTTCTGTGTGAGGAGACTTTTATGTTAACACAGCACCTCCATCTTCGAATTCCTTTAACCAACACACAATAAATAAGGTAATGAACCAAATTAAATATTAATAGAAATCCACATAAACCACAGAAGACAGACACAGAACTGACGTTTGAATTATACTATACCTTTGATATCATTAGGACAACATATTAATGAAGTTTTAAAGGGTTGAATCTTTATCTACTGTTCATGAAGACAAAAAGGATTATATAAGCTTCCTTATAAAATGCAGATAAGGAATGAAAAAAATTAGGTATTCTAGTAAAACTCCCTGAACAGTATAGAAGAACTAAAGTCTTAGACACTGATCATACAAGGTAATCCATAGACAAGGAACCACATGCCTTTATGAAGTGCCCTGATGTCAAAGGAACTACTTCCATAAATAAAGTAGGTACTTTGTTTTCAGGACTGGACTATACTGAAAAGTGAGAATCAGAATTTTATTTCATTGTCTATTAATTAGGCTAGATCTATATTACTTTGACCTTTTTAATATTCTATGATTTAATTGGATGATCAGTCTACCTCAGCCTATGATTGCCAATCATTCTGCATAATATACTTCTACTCTTTCCTACCTTGACTTGCACAGGATCAGACTCTTATTAACATGAAATAATGATTTTATTCTGAATTGCAGGGGCCAGAAAGGATGTATACAAAAATATAGAACTTTATTAATTCCATAACACTATAAATTGGCAGTGTTGCTTTTTCTGGCAGCCAACGTATGAAGGATTTATACCTCTTCTAAACCTTTCTCTTTTGATCCTCAAGCTCTACACTGCACATCCCAGAGCCTGAAATGCTGCTCAAGACTGAGGCCTTATCCAGTGTCACACTGCTCACCAATCTGTCTTACAAAACACGTTGTAGTAACAAAATGCTGCTGAAAAGCGGCTCTTGCATGTGGAGAGTATTCTGTGCTCTCTTAGTCTGAAGACTGGATCCATCTAAGTGTGGATGCCTAGAGCTGAGCTAGTGATTGAAGGCTCTTCATAGTTAGTGGAGAACAGTAGAGTAGAACATCCTATTCCAAAGGAGGTTCTGTGTTTGTTTAGATGAGCTGTGCTCTAGAGGTGGCTATAGTTCTCCATTTATTATAAAGAAAAGCTAAGACAAGGTCAGATATTTAAGGTTCAGCTAGTTGAATTCCACCCATTCTGACTGTACAGATTAATGTGCTTTATCTCTAATTTTTTTTGTTTGGTTCTGATTTATGCATAATGACTTATTTTTCTATATATTTTATGGATATCCATGCTCTGCAGAATCATAAATTCTATTCGTGTCTCGGTCTTTAGACTCCTTATCCTCCATACGTGTGAGAAGAAGGGAAGACCTGTTATTTCTGCAAGATAATGGGAAAACTCCTAGTTTACCAAGAGAGCACAGGAAGTCTGCAGCAGAACCAGGAGCAAATCCACCATCTAAACTCCAGGCACCAGCCATGACCCATACTTCGTATTTTCCCTAGTGTGATTCCTTTCTGCTTTGCTGCTGCACTAACATGGTTTTTCATGCAAGCAGTAGCACAGTTGTCTTATCTTGTGAGCTGATGGGGATTCTGACTTCTCAGTTGGATCATTCTGTCCTACAGCCCCTGCAATGTTACAGCCCTGGCTAAAGGATACCTCGCTCATAGCAGATTAAAGTGTGATTGTAGCATGTGCTAACTAAATGTGAGTAACACAATTACACCATCAGCAAAAAAGAAGAGAGTAATTTATGGTATGCCAGCAATCTGATATTGGTGTATATCATAATGATCCTTAGTCAATTGTATTCCAACTTCCAGCATGTAAAAATACTACCTTGACTTTTCTGCTGTTCTATCCATGAAGCAGATCAGCTACAAGGTTATATCTGATAATTATATTTTATTTTCTCACTGTCAACATGCTTCCTGAACTGTAAGTAACCCATATTTACATTGTAGAAAATAATAGAGTAATTTAATTCAGGAATTATCTGCTATCACTCCTCTTTAGCAATGAAGTTCATGGGATATGGGATCCAGTTGTGTACTTAATAACTCATTTTCTTGCCAAATGAAACTTGTGGAAGAAGTTTGCTGATGCTAGAGCAGGACCTCATTTACCCTCAGACTTCTTTCCAGGGCTTCTTCAATGTGAAAGTATCTTCAAGTGTATGTAAATATAATTCATTGATAGCCTCCCTGGAAGGTTTCCATCAGAGGTAGCTTCAAGACTGATAGCCGTATATTTTCAGTTTAAAATCTATGTGCAACTTTAGCAGTGAAGCTTGAAATTCAAGCTGAATAAGATCGACTCTGTCGGCTTCTAGATTACTTCATTGCCTAATACATTGCTTTAATTGGGAATATTCTCTGACTGGATATTTAAAAGAAAATAAAAAAAAAAAAGGAAAGGTAGCAGTAAACTGCAGCTTTGTTGTATGGAATGTTACAAATAAAAATCTTGCTCCTGAAGTAGCAAATAGTTTCTGTCTTTAGGACAGAATAAAATCGGCAGGACATACAAGACAGTGTAACTTGTAGCATCACAGCTGTCCATCAGATCTACATTTGGGCTTAGTAATTTGTTCCCAACTATGACCAAAAAAATTTTGAAAGAAAGAGAAATAGATAGAGCAAAAGATAGAGCAATTAACAACACCCCCTCACCCCCACTGGTAATTAATGTAATGCTCAAAAAGCTTTGGAGCTTTTTTTTTATTATTATTTCTTTCTCTTTGTATTTTGTCACACCCTCGATATTGATATCCAAGTCCTAAATCGCATGCATCATTTTCAAGACTGTAGCCTATGGAGATGCTGAACACACTGTATTTTCTGTATTTTAGGAAATGCATAAATGCAAAGATAAGATATGTGATATCACACATCCTGTAATTCCATCACAATTTGTTGATGTGTTGCCAACAAATCTGTTTCAATTTCAAGTTCAGAACCAATGTTTTCTCTTGGAAGCTGGTCACTGCTATACAAATGTGTTAGCCCCGCTTCAAAAGAATTCAGAAATAACCCTGGGAACATTTAGTATTTCCTTGAAAAAGCTGTGGATTGTCATTAACTGACAAACAGTCCGCTGCCAAGTTCTTGCAAGAATTGTATTTGTTGTCTGATGCCAAACAGCCTCTTTAAATGCTAATGAACAAAGTATGGCATGCATTCTGTTCTTGATGGATTATGCCTATACCTTCTGTGGTCAACAGAAGGGGAATTCCCGGCCCATATGATTTCCATTCTGGCACGCAACTCTTTTCTCTGCTTACAAGGCAGTAAGCACTCAAATAGATTAGTCAATCTTATTTTTAAATTAAGTATAGCCTCCGCACCCTAATTCACATGTATGAAATCTGGAGGAACTATGCCAGGCTGCCTACGCACTGCATGAGTTTTGTTTTCTTTAGAGGATTAAGCTTCTGACTTAGTATCAGTGATGCTCACTGTATACTGATATGCCTTTTAAATTCAAACATGAATGTTTCATAAACAGCTGATTTACATGTTTGCCTTTACCTCTTTGGAGACAGATTTAAGGAATTAGGTTTTTAAATTGTCTTCTTTAGTGGTTTTCATAATTTCCTGCAACTAAAAGAGCTGGCTTGATACAGAAATACATTAAAGAACAGTACCTTACTACCATGTGTACATGAGGTTTTACAGCCAGTAGGAGGTCCAGATTTGTGTATATCAATATCTTTGATTACACCTTCATGCCCAGCTTTCCAAGAAGACTAAATTATGCAGGAAATAGCAAGCTCGAGAGTTGTGCACTGAATAATTTTTGTGTGATATCATATTTTAATTTGTTTTAATTATCATTCAGTAACTGCTGTTAGTCAGATGATCCTCTCTAACTGGTTCATGATCTGCTGAAAAGGAAGAAAAAGCTCCTGTAGGACAACAGCAACCTACAAGCCATGGGCACATCTTTAGTTAAAATGCACAATTACAAAATATAAAACATGCTATAAATAGAAATAAAGAGTTATAAAAGTGGATAGGAAAAAATTGCAAAAGTATTTTTTGAATCACCATGAAGGAAATTTTCCTTTCAGATGAGCTTCAATTTATTTCTCTGAAACTGACATTTGAGGCTGAATCCAGGTGATTTCAATATAGAACGAATTTAACTGTTTCTGGTCTTCCTGAAACTTTACAAATAGCTTTGCTAGGTAATATAAAATAAAAATTTAATTAGCTCACTCTGGAAGTAGAGCTTCCAATAAAATATGAGTTTTCAGGGGGAAAAAAAAGCCTCTACCCACCTATACCCATAGTAGGAATATTTATTTTTCTCTATTACATGGACCCATCAAGGCCAGGTCGGATAAGGCTTTGAGCAACCTGGTCTAGTAGAAGTTGTCCATGTCAATGGCAGAGAACTGGAACTAGATGGTCTTTAAGGTCCCTTCTAGCCCAAACCATTCTGTGATTCCATGAGCACTAGAAATTGTGCTTCTGTATGGAGAAATCATGTTTCTGAGTTAGTGAGAAGTTTGTTCAAAGTTTGTCCCTCTATGTGGAGAAAAAATGTCCTTGATGCCTTATGAATGAAATTCTTATAAAGAAAAGGAAAAAAAAAAAAAAAAAGAAAGAAAAGTAGCAAAAATATCCTATGTCCTGTGACTCTAATTTACTGGTAGAGCTGGAAAATCAAGATATCCTGTAATCTTATAGTCAGAATTATTTATTAAATGGATAACTGTACATACAGGTATTAATTTTACAAGAAAACAATTTTTTTATAACTTCAATCTCTTTTGAAATGAGCAATTTCTTCTGGTCTTCCAGCTATTTATAGTAAGACCTTTATAAGCTCAAACTAATTAATAAATGAGATCAATTTCATGATTTTTTTTCCTTGTTCAAAACCACATAATCATTCATTTTAGTAACATTTTAAAGGCCATGTCTAAAATAGATTTGCACCCATGTCCCCAGTGTGAATTTTTCACTCTTTGGCAGCATGCAATAGGTAGTGTATAATGACCTTTTCTCTGTTTGGAACAGGGATTAGAATAATATATTTGACCCTTTTTAGTCACCTGGGAGTGATGCTAGTCTCCATGTTCAATGAAGTAAAATATGTCTCTAGTGTCCCAAGGTTAAGGCCATGACTTTAAACTATTTAACACAAGCTATCAGTCTGATTCACCTCAGTCAGACTCTACAGAGTGGTTTGTTTTAGTTTTTCTTTTTTCTTTTTTCTCTTTTCTATTAGGCTGCATTATATATACTTCATCACAACTATTTCTTATCCACAGTGCAATTAAGGGAAATATTTTGCATTACAAACAAAGCAAGTTAACCTGGTCACATTGTGCATTATAACAAAATTTATGGCTGCATAAATGGCAGTGTAAACTTACAGAAAGACTGGTAATTATAGTGCCATTGATGGTCTTTGTTGCTTTAATTCTGAAGCAGCCAGAATGATTAAACTGAATCTTAATCGACTTCTCCATTAAAAATGCTGGCAGAGAAGCTCCCTTAACCTTTCTCATTGATTGAACACAACAATCACCATTCAATTATAATGCAAAAGGACATTTGTTATAATGTACGAAAGATGCATGAGCCATTTCCTTTTACTCAAGACAATCAATGAGATGACTCCTACCTCAAAGAAGGTAAGGTGAAGCTACTGTACCTGGAAGAGCATTAAAGTCAAAGCAGAACTCAGATAACTGCAAACACTACAGTTTTCAGAGAATGGCAGATTACCTAAGTGAAAATAAAGCAAGCAGTTCCTCACTCTATGAAAAGTAAATATCCTTGATAAGAGAGAGATAAGAAAACTGAATTCCAAGTAAATTCCTATTTCATAAAACTAAGTGAAACTGTCATGTGAAAAGTGCTAGAAGTCACACATGGATGATTTGTTTAAATGATTTTTAATATCTTCATTTCTTATTTAGGAGGAATATTTAAATGGTTACAATTGATAATTAGTAGAGCACAGGAGTCACAGAATCAAAGAATGGGCTGGAAATAACCACAGTGGGTCATCTTATCCAACCTCTCTGCTCAAGCAGGGCCACCCTAGACAACAGTGCCCAGGGTTGCATCCAGGTGGATGTAAGATCCATCTTGAATATTTCCAGTCAGGGAGACTCCACAACCTCTCTGGACAATCTGTCCTAGCACATGGTCAATTGCACAGTAGAGTTCTTCCTCATATGCAGGGGGAACTCCCTGTGCATCAGTTTCTACCCATTGTGTCTTGTCCTACTGCTCATCACCACTGAGAAGAGCCTGGCTCCATCCTCTGGACACCCTCCCTTCAGATAGTTATTAATATTGATGAGATCTCCTCTCAGTTGTCTCAAGCAGGCCTAGCTCCGTCAGCCTTTCCTCATAAGAATTCTTTAATCATCCCTGCTGTCCTCTGCTGGACCCACTCCAGGAGCTCCATGTCTGTCTCATCCTGATGAGCCCAGAGCTGGACACAGCACTGCAGATGTGTCCCCACCAGGGCTGAGTAGAGGGGCAGGATCCCCTCCCTTGACCTGCTGGCAATGCTCTTCCCAGTGCCCCCAGGTACCTTTGGCCACCTTGGCCCCCAGGTCACTGCTGAGCCATGGACAGCTTGTTGTCCTGTCCACCAGGACCCCCATGTCCTTCTCTGCAGAGCTGCTCCCACCAGGTCAGCCCCCAGCCTGTACTGGTGGGTTGTTCTTCCCCAGGTACAGGATCCTGCATTTGCCTTTGTGGAATTTCAGGCAGTTCCTCCCTGCCCATCTCTCCAGCCTGCCAAGATCCCTCTGAGGGGCTGCACAGCTCTCTGGGCCACTCCTCCCAGCTTTGTGTCACCAGGGAACTTGCTGAGGAGGATGTGTCCCTTCATCCAAGCCACTGATGGGACAAGTCAAACAACACTGGTCCCAGTATTGAACCTGGGGGGACACCACTAGTGACAGGCCTCCAGTTAGATTCTGTGTCACTGATAAAAACCCTTTGGGATCCTCTGTAATATCACATGCTGCACTAGGAAACTAAGAGACAATATTTCAGAAAGCTTGTGGTTTTCACTGAACAGTTGTCTTAATTATACCTTTTTTTTTCCTCAAGTAAAGTGGAAGAAAAAAGACACTAGATAGTTAACACCTCACACACATTTGGAAAGATTGCTCTTAAATGGGTTTTATAAGCTTTATAAATATGATCAATTTTTGAAATCTGGCATATCTTATTCTGAAAATGTTATTCACTTCAGTTAAAAAAATATAATAGTGGAATTGTTGGGGAGGCTCTTATGCCACTTTTGATATAATTGAGAGACTGGAAACCTGTGGTGGATAGAAAGAGGAACACCCAAGATTCTACTACTGCAAATGCCATTTACAGAGATGGAGTTGCCTCTGCTTCAGTTTGCACCAAGTCAGATCAGCCTCAGGGCTGCTGGAACTCGTTGAAATGAGCTCCACTTTCAGAGCAAAATGTGCAGGAGCTGGAGACACACTACTATATTTTCATCTGTAGTCCCTAAATTATTGGAGTTGTGTCCATCACTAGATTTTGAGCAGGAGAAATCCTTTCAAATATTTCCTTTAGTCTCTTGATTATTTTGCAGCATTTCTTTGCCTTCTCCAGCAAGTCTTTGCATTCAGACTGTATGATGGACAGGGTGATTACTATTTCAGTTATCCATACACTATTTTTTTTTCAGTTTTGGTGTTCTATCTCTATTAAAACATTGAGATACCGTTCAACATCCATTTTCTAAGAGATGTTGGTGCTGCCATCAGATTTTAAAATCCCCATAATTCAGTACCCATTCTCTGAATCCTTACATGCATTTCCCAGTAGAATTCACCATTTGTTGTTATCTGCCTGGGCAATTATTCTTCTCCTGCTTAGCCTTTTTCTCATTACTTCCTCTTCTTCTTTAATGCAAAATACATCCTTTTACAGGCTGTTAAGTCAATTGATAAGTATCTGCAATGTTCACCAGAATCAAGAATAGCTAAAAGGTTTGGAGGGCTGAGAAAACTATCCCGTATCATCTAAACCCTGAAGAGTTACTCCAAAACTTTTGACATTCATTCTTCTAATCTAAAATCCTTAATAAACATACCAAAACAACAGCAGGAAATTAAGGCAAGGGAAATATATTGTAATGGTTATGTACGACTGGGTTACCCAGGGAATGTTGGTTTTCCTGTATCTTTGTAGCCTTACAGGACATATCCCATATCTTACTGTTTCTTATAGATTAGTTTTCTGACATCACATCAATTAATTGTTAATAACAACCAGGAGATGAGTACTTCCTGCTTCAATATAATAGTTCTGCTTATAAGAAATGCTCTTCTCCAAATTTTCTGTGATGTTGTGATGACCACAGTTACGGCATAAATTGCTGTACAAGATATGAATGTGCTCTTGATAATTGACATGGCACGAAACACTAATTTAGAAATTTTCTAAATTTCTGTCAGCTCCTATAGAATTTTATTGTGAAGAATTTTTATAGTGTGTATAATTTTTTCATATTTTCTAATAATCCATGAATAATACTGCAAGCAGAGCCCAAAATTTTTATCATTACTACTATTAAGGTAGTTTTATCAATCTCCTCCTTCCTAAGCTTTTGAATACTCTTGTATAAGAAGTGAGAAAGTGAGAAATGTGAGACGTGAACTCCCCCATTGTGGAATATTTATTCCCTTTAGAAAAGTGAGCAGTAGGTTCAAACACTTTTGTTCAAACAGAGGGAGACTAGAACTCTCTATCCTTTAAGGCTGAAGGAATTGCTATTTCCAAGAGTAACAACCATGGAATATCTTTCCCAGTCTCAGCCTGTCCCTCTTTCCTGACCTGTTTCCTTTCTTTCCTTTAATTTGATCATAGTCAAATAGGGAATTGATTCACATTTGGTAATCCAAAGCAAAGTTGAGGGAACAAAAGGACTGACACAGTGAAGTACAAACACTCTCAAACATATCAGCCCCTAGCAGAATAGCCCTCTGTTTTGACAAAAGCATGTCAGCTTTAGAGCAATCCAGCTGACAGCTGCTTGTTTCTGTACCTGCTGCTTTATCCACTCATTTATACAGAACCAGCTGTTTGTGTGCCATCCTTTCTTGGGAAAGAAATCTCTGGCTTTAGGGCAGAAACAGAGATCTTTCTTGCTTTCCAGGTACTGATTACTGATTTTATTTGCAAGACAGTAACCAGCAAGCTTGTTGCTGGCCAACAGGCAAGAGTGCAGAGGGAGGTGAGCTCCCTGGCTACCCTCTGTCCAACCTGTCCTGGTTGCTCACAAGTAGCCATGGAGCCCTGAGCTGCCAGCACTGCCTCTGCCCCTTCAGCAGCCCAGAGGAGATGAGAGCTCATGAACAGGCAGCCTGCATTGGTGGACATCAGTACAGGCAGGGTTTGGAAATAAAGCTACTGGCACAAGACTGCATTTTCATCAAAAGACAGTATTTTTGCTTCCCCTGACACAGGCAAAAGTCTGCTTGTATTAAAAGGCAGCCCTGTTCTGATGGAATTAAACCTCATAAAGAAAATATAACTCTTGGGAAAAAGTAAATATATTTGAGTGATTAGACAACAAATCAGAAACCTGCAGCATAAATTTTATGTCAGTCAAAATTATCACATTCCTTCATGAACCCTGTAGAATTTTACTTGCCTTCTGTTGCCCAGAATGAGAATCTGTTCATTCGATTGGTCCTGCCCAGCATTACTGACAACTGCATATACAGCTTCATACAATTTTATTTGGAGTCAGATTCACTGCAGAGAACTCATCTGGCATGTCCCACACTAGCACAATTTCTTGACACTGCAAAGGGAAAAGAGAAAGTGAAACATTTGTTTTCATTAGCTGGATATCAAAAGTAATCTAAAATGCACAATGTGAAAGAGATCTCATTAAATTATTTCCAGGTTTAAGGTGAGATGCTTTGTAAACATAACTTGTCCTATACTGTAAAAGCTGTTACTAAGAAGTAAGTTATTCTTAGTAAATGTCATATTTTATATCCACTGGCTTCACCTCATCCTCAATGTTAAACAAACCTTTTATTTTTATTTTTTTTTTGTAAGTAGATTTCTCTTGTCCATTATAAGAGAAAGCAAACACACTGAAAAATGCTGCCACAGAGAACTAGGGTTAATATAGTGGTGACTAAATTCAACTGCTCAAACACTTTAGTAGTTCTCACTGACAGACAAATTGTAGGATATTCATGATAATACATTGGGACTGAAAACACTGAGCTGGAGGTCTTGTTAGAATAGTCTTTCAAGTTACTTGGAGTATCTATATTCCATTTGGACCAAAAACCAATGAGATAGATGTGCTTATGCTATGTTGGTACTCCTGTTTTCTTTCCTCGTGGGTTGTAAATATTCACATGGAAAAGAAAAACAAAACAGCTAAGCTGTTATGAAATCCACATATGTTTCAATTGCTGAATATTAATTTTGGAAAATTTTATTGGTCCCATGTCCCTTCTCCTCTACTTTGGGATATGGCAATAATGCAAAAATAAAACATAACCCTTAATATAACGATTTTGTATTTAATGTCTATAACACACCATTAAAATGCACTTGGGATCTTCCAGTTTGTTGTATTTAGTACTAGAATAACTAGTAGTAAACTGCTGAAAATGCCTGAATGAGAGCTGAAGATGTGACCAGGAGGGAAATTGTATGATGTAGTTTTTTTAATTTAAAGAAATTGAAAAGAAAGCTGTTTCAGTTTTATTTAAAGCAAAGACAAGTTTCATATGCAAGTAGTATTTATTGGAATTGCTGCCAGTCACTCCATAAATATGTTCTTAACTTCCTATTACAAGAAACAAGAAAGAAGAATATGATTTCTGGATTTTCATCTTATTCGGGCATAGCTGTATCTCTACTGGGCTCCCTGGCTATCATTACCACCTAGAAGCAAATTAGTTATTAGCTAGTGGAAACAAAAGAAGCAGAAGTATACAGATGTCGTATCACATAAGGAAACATTGAAATAAAATGAATCATGGTAAAACTGAAGGAAATACACATTGCCTGCACTGAGACTATATTTTATGCAATCTCATAAGTGACAGAAATATAATGTAGGAATATCAGTATTAATTCTAAACAAGCTTACTTGAAAATTATAACAGCCCAGGATTTAATGAAGACTGAAAATGAGAGTTAATTAAAGAAGATTTCTGGTTTATTGTGGTTAGCTGCCATTGGTACTCAGGGTAGCAGGTATGAGGCAGCTGAACTCTGTGCTAGTCCCACCTCTGTTATTTGATGTCTTCTGCTATGCCATTTAACCTGTTTATGTGTGAAAAACAGGGGAGGAATAAGGCCTCCAAATAAGAATGGAAAGCAGTGATCCACAGCCACTCAAAAAAAAAAAAAAAAAAAAAGAGAAGGAAAATGAGATGATATCATCAGTTATGACCATACTGATTTTAAAACAAAATTTGATGTCAAAAATCATTGTTAAGGAGTATCTCATTGTTAGTCTGACTGAAAAAAACAATGTCATTTATAAGAATTGGTTCTGTGTGAAGACCATGCAGAGAAGAATGGTGCAATTTTCATTTGCAGTTAGGTAGAAAGAATTTGAATGAGTCTGAAAATCATTTAGAGCTCTCCTCAAATTTTAGGAAATAAAAATCTTCTAAACAGAAATGTAAAGGGGAAGGCAAAAAAAGGAGGGGAAGAAAAGGAAATTCTAAAGGAGATAACACTTCATAGGAAGAATTTCTTTTCAGGATAATGTTTGGAGAACTGTTTGAAATAAAGTTGTTAGCCTTCAGTAGGGCATCCCTTCTGCATAGAGCTGACATTGCAATCTGGTTATATTGCTGCAATGAACTGTAATCTAACCAGTGAGAGATCATTATTTGTTTATTGACTAGAAATAGACAAAGAAAGCATATCTATATTCTTAGAACTCCTTAACTATCACTTTGAAACACTGAAATGATTTTATCATGCTTACAGGCAGAAAATGTTTCGTCATTTGAGATAAAGTAGGATGGCAATTGGTTGAGATAAAGTGGAATGCAATAAAATAAAATGTATTAGATCCATGTTCAAGCTCTTTTATTGTAGAATGTTTTAAATCGTTATTGAAGAGCCATTCAAGAAATGTGCATAAGAAACACCTGCACTGCACTTATTAAAACATACTTTTGCCTGTAACTCACAAAATTATATGATACAACCAACCTGAGACTTTGTGGTTACCTTAGTTGACTTCGAAATCTCACTACAGCCTCCAAACTTCTTTTATGGGAGTTCCTTTTTCTTTAATAAGACACTTGTTTTCACTAAGCAGTAATCATTTTTCATAAGCACAGCAGCCTGTGTGTGACATTCTGTGGAGAAAATGTTGTGGTGCTAATTGAGTAATATTATACCAGACAATAGTCACATAAGATCAGTTGAAGTTATTTGATAAATTAAAACAAAACTATGTTGCAGTATCGTTCTTACACCTCATTGCTAGGGGAAAATAAGAAAAAAAAGTTTGTAAATAAATTGCCAAATATTTGATAATATGTATGCTTTAATTGGTTCATGTATTAGAGGCCTCTAATTCAGGTGCTGGATTCATCACGCTCCCGAAATTTAACTTGCAAAGTTAAATTCAAACTTCTGGACACTGTTTATGATATTGAAGTTTTTATGGGAACTGTATTGCCATTGTTATCAAGAAATAGTTCTTTTGAAACAATTTAATGCACCAGAAGATAGACTAGATATTTCTCTGTAGTGGTGATATAGAACACTGTCAATTTATGAGTGATGTAAGCATTTGTTATAATACAAAAAAATTGTTATAATAAAAAATAAAGTCTATTCTAACTTATACTGCAATACAAAGCTGCTTGTACATTACATTTCTGATTAAATGTGCCTCAAAATGATATAGAATTCATTAAAGGTCACACAGAAAGGAGGTTTATGGAAGTGGTAAACGTTAATGATTGCATGTGGCTTAATCAGATAGTCATCAGGGTCAGGTTGATAATGCTGAACACTGGGTAGAAAAGTTGCATTTCATGTCAGGTAGTACTTTAAAAGTATCAAACAAGAAATTTTTCAAGTTTTGACTCAGTATCCACTCTCTCAAATAAGCAACTGCATGGTTAATACTTAAGCAGTAAAATGCTGAAGATCAAACTGCATGCTCCATACCTACTGCCTCTGTATACATCTGCACTGTAGTGCAGTCTCCAGCTGTGTAATAATTGAACTTTATAAAGATCCTCATTCTGTTACTTGCTTAAGTTCTTCCTTTTTCTGTTTTAACTTACTTCTAATTATGGATTATTTTAACTTACTCTAATTATGGATAAAATGCCTGACAGCAAACCATTCCTTTAACTGCACACATTGTAGTACATATGCGCATTATAATACTCACAGGAGCTGAACTGGTTCTACTGAAATGTTGCTAGAATGTCTATGGACTATTTCTGCTTAACACAGTATTTTTATTGAAAAAAAATAATGAAGACTTTTATTTGCTGGTACCTTTCAGCCAGATTTTAACGTCAAACAAATTCCAACTTATTTTTCTGTCATTAAAATTTTGGCCTTGAAAGAATTTGGCCCTTCTCTTTGAGTTCTACCAGTAGTGTTACTCTGTCCTTCTAGCCTGAGATCTCACCTAGCTGTCTGTGCTTTCAAGAAACATTTTGAGGAAGTTATCTGAAGGCTAAAAAAATGGCTATTTTGAAAAATATAATCCTGAATCTGTTGATTTTGTACAGGCTATTTCAACCCGAAAAGGTACATTTTAAAAATACCATCATTATTTTATACAAGGAGTATGTCAAATTTCAGCATTGTGCCATCAATCCATCAAAATATTGTCTAATACTAATGTTTTGATTCATGTGTTTTGATAAAAAGTGTATTTTGTATTTATCCTTATTTTCTCCAGTTGTTTCTTGGCTCTTGTTTCTTGGACTTTAGTTTTGCTAATTTACTCTTCGTTTTTCCTAGACATATTCTCATTACTGCAACCATCTGGAAGAACTTTCTTTTCTGCAAATATACATAACCTCTCTGATGAAACTGATACTAACCAAGGACCTTATCTGTATTTTCAAAATAAATGTCTGCCTTACTCAAGAAAGTCCAAAATAGCAACTAGTGACCTTGGCAGGAGAACCCCCGACAAACAGTTTGATAAATGGTTGAAAAATTAATCACTGGGAATAAGTAGAGGATTTTGTGCTGTTGTTTCTAGAATGAACAGCATATGCAGAGCATGAGCTGTGATTTATAGAACTAGATAAATTCCTTTTGAATCAATGAGAGATTAAATTAGGATATATCTGGAAGAGACTACATTAGGAAATATAACATTGAACGAAGTTATTTGATATCATGCATTAATGATTGATCATCACTTACATAGATCTCTTTTGACATTGGATATGTTCCTCTCAATTATACCAAGATCAAATGATTGTGCATCATACAAAAATTTTTTTGAAACAATTATTAACAGGAAAGTAAGGACAATAACTGATATTGATTCAGATAGTCACATAAATGTTCAGGATATTCTGAAGAAAAAGAAAGAGGAGAGGAGAGGAGAGGAGAGGAGAGGAGAGGAGAGGAGAGGAGAGGAGAGGAGAGGAGAGGAGAGGAGAGGAGAGGAGAGGAGAGGAGAGGAGAGGAGAGGAGAGGAGAGGAGAGGAGAGGAGAGAGGAGAGGAGAGAGGAGAGGAGAGGAGGAGAGGAGAGGAGAGAGAGAGGAGAGGAGAGGAGAGGAGAGGAGAGGAGAGGAGAGGAGAGGAGAGGAGAGGAGTTCTGTAGTATTGTGAAGCAGATGTGTGAACATTGGGAACACTACAAATCTACTGCTCTTCAATGTTAACAGAGGCAATGACGCTTAAAATAAAATTCTAGAATAAGCATGAATTTAAAGGCAAGGACCCTACAAATGCCAATTTATAATGACATCTCTCTTAATCCATCCCTAAAAATTATGCAAGTTTACAATTTACTAGGCCCCTCGATCATTACTTTAATCTGCAGGCAAATAAATAGCTAAGAGAAAATAAAGAGGCGAGCACCCCAGCCCTGGAGAATGTAACAAGTTGAATCAGCAACACTTGGTATCACTCTCAGCAGATGATTATTTCATTCTAATTTTGTCCCATATCCTTCTTTGGCTTCCACAAAGAGACAGTGAGGTAGTAGCTAGGCTACTGGGGTATGAGCTGCTATTAGGTTTCTAAATCACTGTAGGTGGATCTCTGTGAAACTTCATCATGGTTAAAGTTGTCAAGTCCATTGAGAACTGTATTTAGATCCTTACCAGAAAGGAAAACACAACAGAGTCCTGCTGAAACTGTAAATGCTGGATTAGTGGTAAATTCAGTAAGACTTTAGATTTCTCTCTGAATTGTTATTAATAATTGTTAAAGTAAAACAAACAAACAAACAAAAAAAAAAACAGAATCCATGTTCCCTGAACATTTTTCTTTTCTGTGTAATATCAGATTGCAAGTATTCTCCAGACAGATCAACTGAATTTTACCACATTGTGTCACTAAAATAACATAGAATCTTTCTTAGACATATAAATGTCTGTCTTTATGTGCTGGCATCTACGATAATCAAACCCATATTGCTCATCTTCAAAAGAGCCCAGAAAATAGTCTCTGAACTATGTATAAAAACTCAATTGTTTCATCTTTCTTTAAAACTTTGTAGTAGTTCATCACTTTTCTGGTGATCTTTATTCATTAGTTAAAGAAATTGAAGGGGTTGTTAGCTGACATCACACCATGAGTTCAATAACTGAAAGAGAAAATATTTGCTCTGCAAGTAAAACATTGGAAAGAACTCACTAAGTTCGATATTATTAACATGAAAGACAAGACACTTAAAGGTTGCTTTTCTTTCCTATTTCAGCTACCCAGGGTTTAGCCTTCCCTCTGATACGCTCTACACAGTGTTTCAAAAACTAACTTCTAATTTATATAAAGTTTACTGGAGAAAGGTGATTTTCATGCTTTCATTTCTGAACATCCCATCATACAGTGTGAATAAGGAGAAATAATCTGGTTTTCATCATGTTCTGTGTTGAGAAGACTTAGTTATAGGCTAGGTTATAGCTGAGGTAAATCTTATGCTGAATCCTTAACATCTGAACATTTCCAATTGCACTGAAAATATCTCTGATTCTTTTAATGTTATTTGTTTTTAGTGTGAGAAACAATTGGAAGTTTTAGATACCTAACCTGACACACTGAGACTGATTTGTTGTAAGGCTCTGGTCTATAATCCAAGCCCTTAGTTGAAATGTTATTTTTAATATTATTAGATATTGCAATTATAAAAAAAATTCATTGAAGATAAAATTTTGCTTCTTTTTTCCCAATACAAACATACAATGCTTTTTACATGTTAAAGCTGATGAATAACCAGCAATAACAACACCATTGTCTTCTTCTTGAAGATAGCAGTTACTCTGTGCATCCACATATATTTGTGGCAGAGATTTTCTTTCCTTATTCCAAAACACATAGTGATTAGAAGGTATTTTTAATTAAAATAATGGCTGTTGTGGTTATGTATTGAGCAATATTTTGGGATAAATACATTCACTGTTAGAAGTGTAATTCTACTTTTCATCTTCATGCTAAGTAATATTTATATAGTTCATGTTTAAATTGTGTAAAGTTGGATTTGATCCCAACTGCTAGAAGGTGTTGTTTTTAAAACAAGGCTAAGCAAGCACAGAAGTTTATATGAAGATAGAGATTTGATTACCGTTCAGACAAAACAAGTTCAGCCAGGCTGGCTTGTGCAGTCATTCCAGTCTGACTCCAGTGACTTTCCACTGTGTAGACCTTTCAAAGACCAACTGTATTTTGTTACAACCTATAGTGCTTTTGAAAGGAAGAAATACTTAGGGTGACAGGATACAGTGCAGATCACAATGGTTAATAAAATGCATTAAGCAATCTCTTATAGACATCTGCATTAAGGCTAATTCATTAATGGTCACAACAGAGTTTATTAGAGATAAAGAAAGGCATTAACAATCACACCCCTGTGAGATTGTCTCTTGTGCAACACCAGTCTCTAGAAACATTCAGAATATTCAGTTTAGTATCTTCCTTTGTGAAAAACAGTACGCTTAAGCAGTGATACAGGAATTCATATAAATCTCCACTGGGTGGAAGATTATGCAATAAGTCGTATTTATAGGATTATTTTGGCATTTTCATAAAATCTGAAAAAAAATTCTGCTTCAACAGAAAAAACAGGCTTCATGCAGAATACTGTGGATTCCACTATTAATATCTCAACATAGAGAAAAATTAAGTGAACATAGACAACCGGGTAAACAAAATATACGTAACTCAGTGGATACCGAAAAAACTCAACAACATTCCTTTCAAAAATAATGAAGACAGTCCCAAAATGTACCACGTGAAAAAAGCCCAAACCATTTAAAACCAAGAACCTTAAGCTGCCTGTCAAAGGTGGAGAAAGCCACCTGTGCCAGCTTCTCATCTGTTTGAGATTAATCACTACAAATGTCAGAGTCTAATCCTACCAGATATTGCAATGAAGCATCAGGCAGCACATACTATCTTAGTGTGATTCAAAAGGACTTCTTTGCCCAGAAAGAGTCAATCTGATATAAAACAATAACTGGGTTGGTTTTTTTCTCAGAGTCCATGTCAAAACTACAGAGAATTATGCCATTGTACTCTTTGATAAGTTCAAACTAGCAGAATAAAAGATAAATTTCAATAATGATCACTGCAAAGGTCTCGCCCAGAGGTAAAAAGACATAGAAGTCATGAATCCATGATTTTCTTTTCATCTGTCAACTACTGCCTTTTCTTCCCACCTGGCCTTTCAAAAGTCTGTGGCAAACAATGCTTTCCTAACTCATTGCTTTGACCTTGCAATTGATTTGTTGGCCTGTTGAATTCTCTTCTGTTAGATGTATTGCACGAGGCCCAGAAGCCCTAAGAACACATCAGAACTACATTGTTAGTGCTAAAAAAATATAAACCAGAGACTTGAGGGGTTTTATCTTTCTAATTTAGGCATTTAAGATCTAAACGTGTTATGTCTGCCTTGGTCATCTGTCACAATCAAAGGAGAGAAACTGTGCTGAAATAGGATCTCATATTTTAGACGTTGCTTCAAAATAATCTGTTGACTTAATTTTCTAATTTCTCACAATTTATTGGAAACCACAATACACTCCTTTATTACAGGTGTTTGTACTTAGTTCTCTTTATATTCTCTTTTCTCAAAGAGCTCATAACATATTACTACCCCCAAAAAACTAAACAGGATGCCACTGAAAGTAAAAGTGGAGGAAGATAAGATGACTTTCTAGAATGAAAATATCTTCAGTTGTACATTACCTACTTTTGAAAATTTTTATTTCTTTTATTCTGCTAGTAGTATTTCCTGCAGAGATGTTAGATTGTTCAATCAATTATGCAATAACATTTCTTTCCAATGACTAATTTGGTAGGTGGGATGATGGTTTGATGGAGGTTTTTTTCTGGAATTTGGGATCATAACAGATTACTGTCCATATGTCTTTGTGCATAGTCGTTATTGCATAATTTACTAAGTGTACAGTAGATGCTATCTATGCAATTCTGGTACTTGTTTCTTTCTGATTCTACAGGCTTGTGACTTCCAAAGTTTTTTATATGTTCTTTCACTTTTCCCCTAAGCAAAGCTTCCATATTTTGATAGTTAATATTTGACATTTACAACACACTATTTCCATCATGACGTAAAACTTCCTTAGCCTCTGACTGAAGGGGAACTGAAGGGGACCACTTCTGGTATCAGTCATGCCAGTTTTAGTATAAAGTTGATATACTCTTCTGAACATGCTCTTCCCCCTACATGTTGATTTTAATGTGCTAATATCTAAGTTTCGTTTCTCTTGTTAGATTCTTATCTGCTGATGCATGCCTCTCCATAATCCTTTGCTTCTGTCCCTTCCCTATGTTTCTTTTATTTTGCTGCTTCCTAGAAAATCCAGTTAATTTCTTCTGTCATCTTTCTTCATCTCTGTGTAAATTTCTTATAGCTCTTTCATTATCAGCAGAGGCACAAGCTCTAGGGCTGGCTCAAAAGTTTGTTCAGAAATGTTGCATGATCCAGTAGACTGTATGAAATAGGCTTTCTGGTTTTGAGTTACATTTTTTCTTTTTTTTCCTTCTTTATGCTTATCATGACTTGGCCGTGTTGTTTCTGTATAAAACCACAGAAATAGGTGAAATAGGTGAGTAGGTCAGATGGGGCCTGCTGAGTTGCTCTATACATTGGTGATTTTTTTTTTTTTTTTTTTAAATATTTAGAGCCTGTTGACTTTGATTGCTCCTGGTTGATAGTTGTACAAAAAGACTTCTTCTGCTTTCACTGCCATGATTTGCTGTGGGTGCATAGATCTTTGCATATCTAGAAAACATAAAACTTCTTACCCTCACAGATCCTTTTACTGAAATCCTTGCTCTTCCTGTCTTTTTCTGAGTTTTTTATAAGCTACAATATCTCCATAAAATCAGAGGAAAATATGAATTGTTCCTTGAGAGCAAACCATGAATATCAATAAAATATCCGTGGTAAGCTCTAGATCATTTTTTCTGTAGTTCAGCAATAAAAAGTCATTCAAACCCACAACAGTACAGCACAACACAGCACTAGCAGCTACAATCTGTCTACTGCCTTTTTTGATTTGGTACAGGCAAGAAACAAATTTAGATCAATACCCACCATTTGGCATCAATATCCCAATTTCTATCAAGACTTCAGCAGTAATAATCTTACTGTGAAGAGCATTCAAAATATTCTCTCCAAAAACACTATTGACAAAAGAGTGGGACGAAATAAGAAATCAAATGAAGCTGAATAAATACTCGCATTGAATGTTTGATATCAAGAATGCATTAGCTGAAAACAACAAGCAAAAGAAACAAAGATATGTTTGGGCAACCAGCTTATCAAGCTTTATGGTTGCATCATTCATTTGTGTTCCCTGGATTCTGCAGTGCTAAACATGGAGAAAGGCACGTGGCCTCTCAACTCTGGAAATGGGAGTGGATACTCAATTTGTGCCACTGTCAGATTGCCTAATTTTTGCATGGACATTTTTTCTATTTCGAGGGACAGCAAACTCAACATGCCCATTGTGACTGGTGTTTTCTAAATCTTGTGTGTTCTAGTGCTAGCTGTTTTAAAAAAGAAAAGGTCAAGGATTTCTGGGCACCAAGAGGAAGAGATTAGAACAGAGTAGCATCAGGCAATGAAAACTGAGTTTCACAATTATCCAACAGCATATGCTGAGGATGCTGGTTGAGTAGGAAGATTAACTAAATTTTAAAATAATTTCCTGGGGTATGTGTGCTGAGATAAATACTTTTTGTTACTATAGAAATGCATATTGAAATGAAGAAATGAGTCCTACAAAGGCTTGAGCAGTAGAAAATTTCAGTCATTAGCTCAACGTCATTCCTTTGTGCTTCCTTGTTCTAAGCTTTCTTATGATCATCATTATTTAAATTTTGTGTGGTGCATTGCTAAGGGACATCACCTTGCAACACTTATGACTATAAATATCTGATGTTGTATGTTTTAAGACACCTTTTAACCTTAACTTTTTTCTATTTTATAGGCAAAAACTACAGGCGTGTAAGACCTTATAAGAATAGGAAAAAAGCTGTTGTGACAGTGAGGGGAGTACCACCATATCACCATTCTGAGGTTATCATGTATTTATTTTAATGAGCACTTCTAATGTTAGGAGTTCTTTACCTGGATTTCTTCTATATATGGGAGTGTTCTCTGTTTAAAAAGCAAAGCAGAGACTTCAACAGTGTACAGTCAGATGCTAAAGAGCTGAAGTCTGCATATTACAGGCCTGATTCATTTGTGCTCTTCCAACCCATGCTCCAGGGTCCCAACAAGAGAACTAACCACAATTGGCCTTGTGAGAATAAAAGCTTTTAAATTGCAATGCTTTGGCAGGCAGGTGTGAATCTATGGGATAGCTATACAAACAATTACTCAACTTCCCAGTTTGGTGGTTGTATTACGATCACTTAGTAAGATTGCTTGGGCCCCTGGTGTCTCCTTTTAAGCCTGGATCTTTGGGCCAAAAACAGATTTTTTTTTTTCATGGCAGTGTCTCTGCATTTTTGTGTTCCATTAGTGTATCCAAAGTATAGACATGCACCCCAGATCCCTAAAAATTTTCTTTCTCAGAAAAAGGGAGCAACAGAATCCCTTCCCTAGCCTGTGCTTAACCAGCACAGTGGATTTTGAAATACTTATCTAAAATGTAATGTTTATAGAGAAATGCCTTTAAGTAGATGGAGGAAGACACTAGAGACAGAACAGGATGAACTGCTAAATTAAATAAAGCTTCTGGGTTTAGCGAATGTAAATCAACAGCTACTTGCAAGAACAGTCCCCAAGTCAGCAATTTTGTGTTTGTCTGCATCTCTTATTCACCACCTGTTGTTTCTAAGCCATTTCTAAACTTTTTACTAATTATGTAATTCTTCTAATCTTAAACACATTTTTTGATTCCCAAAGTTTATTGTATTCTCAACTCCTTGTATTGTCATCACATACATGATGATTTATCTCATTCGTCTTAGGCATTTACAGTTTAATTGCCTAAGTCTAAACTGATCAGTTTACAGTCCACGGAGAATAATGGAAGCCAGAATTAGTAACTTAGGCCAGTGCTATATGTGGACCTAACAACATCCGTGTCTGCTCCTGAAGACTCTGTCGGTGACTGTATTTATTCAGTCATTCACTTTCAGGAGGTTCACTTTCACATTGCTCATGGGTAGACTCACCTGAAGCAGCTGGTTTCCATCCACAATGCCCTTTGTAACAGGTGACCCCTATCCCTGTCTATTACCCCCACGAAACTAGAACATTATTGCTGTATTTTTGTTTCATCTATTTCAAAGAGTTTGAAATTATGTGAAACTTGTGTTGCAGGTTACTATGATGATGTGTTTATAACACAAAACTGAGGGTACATTTCACACCCTGAGGCCTGACTGGAGGATGTAAAGCAGTGTTTGAGAAAGAGTTTTGGAGCTGTATATGGCAGTGAAACACAAGGCTGGGTCAGTTTTGCCTATTCTGTCTTTTAGGAATGATTTCTGGCACAAACCATCAACAAAGCCAAGCTTGTTTTATTTTGGGGGGAACAAAGAAACCAAATCAAACAACCTAGGAGCAAAATAATAAATAGACTAAGAACTGAGACTCAAAAATGAACTAAGAAGCTAAGTTATTTGATTGTGTACATGTATTTTAAGAAAATAATTTTTAGATGTCTAAGGTAGAGTAAGGTGAATTCCATTCTTGATTTCTTATCTAATTTCACAGGATGAACAGACATAAACTTTCTTTTATCTAGAAAAATCTTTACGCCTAGGAGCACCAGTAGGAGAACCTTCAATGTTGTACATTTATGCTGTTAATTTTGGGGTTTGATTCTACCTTTAGCAATGTTATGGACCTCTGTACCTTGTGAAAAAAATGTTAGAGGGAAGCAAATATTCTCATGGGGCAAAATAGAGATAGCATTTCAGGATTGTGAGGACCAAACTGGTCATTTATGTCCAAAAATTTTACTGCCTAAAATTATTCTTTATTTTTTATTCTATTCTTTTTTAAGCCCAGTAGAAAATCTTAGACTTCCTAGGTAACATTGAAAGATTTATGCTTGAACTATTTAACACTTTAAATAATGATATTGTGTTTAAATAATTTGGATGTTTTTAAAATTTTATCCATGGTATTTGACCCAGAGATTAGACATAATGCCCCTAAAAATTAGAAAATTATGAACTGGTTTTCTAAGAGCATTGTTAAGTTTTTTTGTTTTGTTTTGTTTTGTTTTGTTTTGTTTAAATTTGCATCCAGTCTTTCTTGCATGTGCAGGCACATACAAAGATATATCACTGTACACAAAGATAAAATTCAGACAATATCTTAACATCCTGAGCTGCTATTCTGTTTCACCACTATCTGAACAGTCATTATTTATTTTCTGGTGCCCTACTTCTGACAAATTTCTGGTTGATGGGTGCCTTTAGGGTAGAGATTTATGGTTTTCACTCACTTGATGAAAATAATTTTCTCACATTGAATGAGATTGTGATTACTTTATTTTTTTATATATATCCTCTCATAAGAGGTAAGTCACATGCTTGGCCCATAAATGCTAACCACATATTCATTGCTATTTCTATATACATGTTTTTCTTAGATTGCAAGCTCCTTGAGATAAAATTCTGCAATCTTACTCAGAAGTTAGTGATTGAAATGATCCTAGTTAGTACTCTTAGACACAAATGTACCAATTGTAATAGTAGATGCTGAAAAATAGATGGTTTAATCATTGTTTTGAAGCAAAAACCCCTGCATCACGACCTGAGATTGACCCAGTTTGACCTCATAACAGCTGACCCTGTTTTGAGTAGAAGATTGGACTAAATGACCTCCTGAATTCCCCTGAAACATGAATTGTCCTATGTTGTTATGAACTTCAATTGCTGCATTTCATTGTTACTTTGTCTATCCTGGAAACAAAACATCAGAAAAATATAATTTCTGTTGTAAATTTTTTAATGCATAGATGTGTGTTTTAGACGGATAGATAGATAGATAGATAGATAGATAGATAGATAGATAGATAGATAGATAGATAGATCCACAGATGTACAAATACTGGCCACTTGCTATTCTTAGAGGTGTCAAAAATGAAATCATACCCTTTTCAAATTTATTTGATGCTTCTAGTCTCATGGAAATAAATTTACTTTGTTTTAGTAAGGGAAACCAAAATGAAACTCACTGAAAATATTACTTTAAGAGGCCAGTCAATGCTTTCATGGGAAAATATTATCCACCCTTCAGGAGAATTTTTTAACCTACTATTGTTGTTGCTGCTTTTTAGAGAAGTTCAGTCCTTCTAGGTCATATATTTTTCAGTGGTAACAAGGGCTGCAAGGTGTACTTTCAGTTTAGAGTCACATTCTTACTCTGGCAGCAGTGAAAACATTCAAACTCCCTCTTCTTTTCCACTCCTTTCTTTCCTGTGTCAAAACTAGATCAAATTTTGTGTACATTTTCTTGTGGGATTGAAGAGAACAATTTTATGTTTGAAATATAAAATCAATCTTGATGTTAAAAATGAGCTATATGGGCTTTTTTAATATTTGAGTGCAATCATATTCTCTGAGGAATCTGTGTACAAACTCAGATCTAAAAGAAAATGGTGGTGTTTTTACAGTATGTGAACACAACCATCTGATTTATAGTTCAATCTGTTAATGCACTCTGTTATTAGGCCACCTGGCAGTTTTATGCATTGTGAATTTAAAGAGGAGCTCGATGTAACATAAGCTTTACAAGCTGGGGAAATATTATTGAAATGAAACATGAATGAGAACCATTTAAACAATAAAATAATGTGTGTAGACTATATATTTTTTCATTTTAGTAAATGCACAGCCTAGGCTTTATTTGCTGAAGTTAGATGAGGTTCTGAGAGACTCCAATGATGAAAGTTTGAACAAGCTTCTTCTTATAATACTGACAGTCCTGCAGTTTTTGATGCTCACATCAGTAAAACCAAACACACATCTCTCTATTGCTCCAGGAAAATGCAATTTGGAGAAATATTTTCATAGTTTTCTTAAGGCAGCATTTAATTATTGTATGGGTTGCAGTTCATTCCTCAAGAGAAAAGAAAAAATATATATCTGTCTACCGAAAAGATTGATAGACACAGTTTTACCAGCACACACTGTAAATGGTCATGAG
The DNA here is from genome assembly GCA_030060385.1 of Muscicapa striata striata. NCBI lineage: Eukaryota > Metazoa > Chordata > Aves > Passeriformes > Muscicapidae > Muscicapa > Muscicapa striata. The sequence goes on from JAREIS010000080.1 coordinate 1,016,681, forward strand.
CAAAGGCCCTAAAAAAACAAGGACCATCACAATAAGATGGAGCTAGTTTTAGCTATGTGTGCGTGTGTATATATAGATTGTCTATATAAATCATTTACACATCCATACAAATATTAATTCTATCTCTCCTTTTGCTTTGGTTTTATGTCTTTAAAATTCTTGTTTTGAAGTTCCCGTACAATTCCAGAAACTTCCTTTTTCTGTTTAAAATTAAATCCAAGCACATTCATATGACCTCAGGGCTGGCATTTTAAGTGCAAGAAGAGTTGGCAGAACTGCAAATACAAGCATTCTATTATTCTGTGTTATAACCCCTCCTCACCTGGCACAGAACCCTGGAGGCACCTAAATTTTCCTAGGTGCTTATGGGCATGTCTACATTCTGAGCTGTATTTCAATTAAATGTTTGCTAATTTGCCCAGTACCCACAGGAGACCATTTTCATTGGAGTTAAGAATCAAAATGAAACCTTATCTGTCATTTGTTGCTTTCTTTACAATGTTAAAATAAAGAGATATTTTGCAAGCAGTAGAAACACCCAGTGAATAAAATAGGCAGAGTGCCTTTTTATCTTTCCTGGGTAGTTTCTTAAGGCACTTCAGAACTCCTGCTTTTTTATTTACCCCCAACTACAGGGACAGGATTGGAATGATTTGGGAATTTGTCTTCTCAGGGCTTTACTGGTCATGAGCTTGGAAGGCTGGTTTAAGCTCTAAAAAAAGCACAACAAAAGAGAAATTTGAGGGAATGATTACAAACTGAGTCACAGTTCTTTCCCCATGGCAGTGCAGATAAGCACCTTGCTCTTTATTCAGTCCAAGAAGTGAAGTGAAGCACTTTATATAGGAAATCTTGCGAGTGTGTTTATTAATATAAATTTATTAGCACCTCCATGCTTCAAAAGGCCCAGAGTAAAGAGGTGTGATTCAACAAGGAAATAGTGCACTGTTAAAAGACCCGTATCTCCCTGCAACCTTGGCCATGGTGTTTAAAGCATAAACAAGGCTTTGTCACTAAGCCTGAAACACAGAACCTCAAAGTCTAAACCTCTGGTCAAAGCTTAGATTGGAGTTTATTCACATCTGGAAGATCCAATTTCCTTATTTGAAATCAGAGATGAAGGCATGTTGTTCACATGTTTGATGAATGCTCTGATCACAGAACTGCAGAATAGTTGAGGTTGGAAGGTTGCTCTGAAGGTCATCTTGTCCAAACTCTCTGCTCAAACAGGGACACCTAGAGCCAGTTGCCCAGAACTATGTCCAGAAAGCTTTTGATCATCTCTAAAGACAGAAGTTCCACAACCTCTCTGGGCAGCCTGTGCCAAGGCTCAGTCACCATGAAAGTAAAAAACATTTCCCAGTGTTCAGAAAGAACCCCCCATGTTTCAGTTTGTGCTCATCATCTCTTGTCAAGAGGTGCCACTGCACACCACTATAAAGGGACTGGATCCTTCCTCTTTGTATTTTCAGGTATTTATACACATTGGTAAGACCCCCCTGAGCCCTCTCTGCTTCAGGCTAAACAGCCTCAGCTCTCTAAGCCTTTCCTCATAGATGAGATTCTCCATCTAAATGCATCTTCCCTAGACTGTCTCCATGTCTGTCTTGTAGTGAGGAGCTCAGGAAAGGACACAGCACTCCAGATGTGGCCTCACCACCTCACTCAGCTTGCTGGGGATTCTTGGCCTAATACAGCCCAAGATGTCATTGACCTTCTTTGCACCAAGGGCCTACTGCTAGCTCTTGTGGACTTGGTGCCCAGTAGGACACCCTGGTCCTTTTCTGCCGAGCTGCTTTCCAGTTGGATGGCTCCCAGCACACACTGATGCACAGGGTTATTTCTCCCCACATGGAGGGCTTTGCACTTCTCCTTGCTGAACTTTTGTAAGGTTCCTGTCCTGTCCATTCCACCACTCTGCTGAGTTCTCTCTGGATGGCAGCATGGTCCTCTTGTGTAACAGCTGCTCCTCTTAGTTCTGTGTCATCTGAAAGCTTGCTGAAGGTACACTGAAGGTACATCATTCAGACCATTAATGATGATGATAATGTGGAAATAATATAGATTACTGGCATACACTGTTAGTTATTGACCTCCAACTAGACTTGTGCCTCTGATCACCACCCTCCAGGCTTGATACACTCAGTTTTAAACTCACCTCACTGCTGATGCTGCCCATATATCAACAGCTTGTCTGTTAGGTTTTAGTGGGAGACTGTTAGAGGCCTTACTGAAGTCCAGGTATCAATCACAAGGTATTAGGCAAAAATGCTACTACTAATTGTCTGAATTTGTCATAGGATGGGGAGCAGTAGACAGATGTTCAATGCTTCTACAAAAAGAGTAATTTTTTGCACTACCTGTAGCACCTTCACTGACTATAGATGGAGTATGGAACTACTCAGTGTGATGCAGAGAGCAAACAATGGGCATAAGTTTCACTTTTGTGAGCCTTAGGTAAGATGGAAATCTTACTTTATGCCATGGCCAGGGAACTAAGGTGAGAGGCTGTGTTTTTTACTCTTCTCACATTTCATTATATTAAGTGTAAGGATAGCATATTTTCTAACTGGGCCCTTTTAGAAATGGTTCTAAACCTCATTGTAAATCATCACTGGATGATTTTCAGATGGTGTACATTTGAATATATTTGCCTAAATGTAGGTGTCATTTTTTAAGGGATCTGTCTGATTTTTTGTTGTAAGCAATGGAGAGTTACTCAAAGAGATCTCAAAATGGCTCAATTCTACAAAAAACCAGAAATAACTAGTACCATTTGAAATTACTTGACCTCTCCATCCAGTGTCTGACACTAAGAAAGTGTGCTTACCACAGGTTCTTTGCCTTGTATAACAGCACATCTTAACAGCACTATCTTAAATAGTCTGAGACATCTTAAATTGTACTAGACACTAATGTTGTGTCAACTTTTGCTTTTGGCCATTTTTAAAATTCTCTCCATTGCTTTGGCAGACTTTAGGCAAGCTCACACATAATCATGTATTTTTGCACATCTAAATATAGGTGTTACAGGTGGGAGCTAAATCTGGTTTCAGTGAAAGAGTTCTACATAACTAAATGTTTGTAAAACATATATTTTGAGGAGAAATACACCACATATATACTTTGAGAAGTATATATCTCATCACTGCTCATAAAAGATACAGTGCTCTTTTAAGAGCAGTGGTACACTATAAGGTTGCAAGTAGCCAGTGTTAAACAATCAGGTTTTTAATCAGTAAGTTTTGAAAGTACTTGAATGCCATCTGAATCCAAAGTGTCAGGGCATGGAGTTAAAATAAAGTTGTTTCCATTCTGCTTCATTTTTGTTAATCATGATGATCACACCAAGAAAGCTATATTATTATTTCTTTTAAATGAACAACATTAAAAAATCTTTTAACAATATTGGGAAATGTCATTAATTTGAGGCTTTTTAATAAGTCTCCAGGCTTAGTCTAATGTGTGGTGACTTTCACCCTACAAGTCAGGGCAGCAGGAGACTAATTTGTTTTTGTTAGTTCTGAGACTATTTTTGCACAGATGGAAGGCTTGGCAGATTCATTTCTATTCTACTTCTGTTACTAGTCTGCTTCAGTTCTGTTAATCATGATGATCACAAGAAGAAAGCTATATTCTTATTTCTTTTAAATAAACAATATTGAAAAATCTTTTATCTTTACAAATATAATTAATTTGAGGCTTTTTATAAGTCTCCAGACAGTCTAAGGTGTAGAAACTTTCATCCCAGGTATGACCCTACAAGATCAAGTTCACAGTACATGTGAAAACATGAGGAAGCAGACAATGAACTGCCAGTGTAATATTGAAAGAAGGAATGCAAAGGTACAGCATCTCCTCTGTGAAAACAGAGCAATGCAGTCTCTGCAGTTGTCTGCTGGTCACCTTTCACAAGCAGAAAATTCACTTCACAAGGTTTTTTAAAATTCTTCTTTCCTTCTAACAAAGCTGAGCTTAGAAATTTGAAATCAATGCCTTGTAAAAAGAAACCAAGTGGGTGGCATTTTCCAACCATGAGACATGTCATTACCATTGACCTCACCACTCTTCTTAAATAGCCAGAGAAGGGCAACAAAATTGTCAATTAGATTTGCAGTGAGCAGGAGTCAGCTTTACTTAACTTGTGCTTGCCTGCATAATCATGCATATCTCTCCTCTATATCAGGAGTTGTTCAAGCCTATAATAACTAGGGTTCAACAAGTCTGAACCACCTTCCTTTGCTGATGATATGGAAGTCGTTGATTTGCTACAGATTATTCGGGATTTTTTTGTAGCCTTGACGGATTGTCATATTTTAAATTCCACCTCTAAGAGTTTCTGCTGCAGCTACCAAATAGGAAATAGTGGAAGGAAGTGCAATATTAGGCAAAACATGATTGTGTTTTTACTTTTTGAAAGACTGTAGCAGGTTTCTTTGTTACTCTGCACATCATAAAGCAAGCACACCAAATTTGGCATGATGTGCAGTCTCATCATAGGACAGGGTAAGGGACAGAGTGCTGAAGGTGAGAGCTAAGCACCATTTTCAGAGTTATGTGCAGACAGTGGGTGAAATGAGGCAGCATTATGACTTCTTTAACCATAAAATCCTACTGCCATAAAAGCAAAATATTTACTCAAATGTTTTAGAAAAGTTTAAGCTGGTTAGTTTTAAATCTAATGAATATGCTTGTCAGCACTACTAGCTGTGCAATGTTTCTTCAGTTGGTAGACAGTGTGCTTTTTAAAAATTAGTAATTTTTCCTGCAATATTGGTACCTAGTTGTCCCCCAGAAGAGAAGCTCTCTTTCAACAATATATTCTTCCAGGATTTCCTCTACATAATATAGCCTGTCTATTTACCTAATCATGACACTGAACTTCCCTGTTTCTTAAAAGCAGCCTAAAGCTGTGCTGCTCTAACAAATTCCCACTGACTCCTGTCTCAGTCTCTGGTTTCACATCCCAAGTTATGCTAAGTTACACGAAGGCTAGAAAGCTTTTGTGCACTGAAAACAGGTGCACTGTAGTCCTCTTAAGCAGTGACATTTATGCTTATCAGCCATTTGTAAAATGATATTAATTTCAGCTACCTTTTCCACATGCATATTCTTTGTAGGATGAGGATTTCATGTGGATCAAATATACTATTCATTAGCAATTCTATGCAGCCACTAGATTGGGTACCCATGAGGGACACATAATATTCCACTTTACTTCAGTGATGTAAAGATTCCATGGGTTGGAGAAGTGATTAGTTTTGAGCAGGATTTGAACCCCTTTCCCATGTACTCATTTTTCCTTTAACATCCATCCTGGAGATTTTCTACTTTACCCATTTTTCAGGTGGTTGAGAGCCCTGTTATATACTGGTCTTCGTCTTCATTGAATAGCTCCACATTAAACCTGTTGCTTCCTGCTTTATTCTGTGGCACACCTTATACATGTGGGGGCCTTGCCAGGAACATTCACAAAGACACCTCAGAGATCTCTCTTCCTGCCCTCCACGATATGTACACAGTGGATGTGCTGTATCTGCTGCTTGTTGTTAACTTACGTGCCTCATTTGTTTGCTTCCCCATCTTTTGATGCTCAGAGGTTCAGAAGACATTGATTTACATTCAAAACTGAATTCTGGACCCTTCTTCCACTAAAAAAGCTTAATTTTTAAATTAATTTTTAATGAATTAATTTTTTAATTAATTCATACACAGAAAAAAAAAAAAAGAGACAATCTTCTCCTTTCCTCTAACACTACTGTTTTCAATTTACACATTTCTACCATATCTCCCTCTACTTTGCCATTCCCATCCTGGAATTTTTAATGCTGTGAGGCCTGATTTGCTGCAGAGACCAACATTTTTCACGTGTTATTCCACTCAATTCATCACATTTACTTAAAATACATATAGGAAGACATAAACCATAACAAAATTAGTCTTAGTTATTTAAAAGTGTAGAGCTGTAAACTACTATATCACTGGAAGAAATCTCAATTAAGCAGAATTGCCATCCACATTAAGCAGTAGTCATTGCCATTAAGTATCATTGGACTTAAATTGTTCCCAGAGAGACGTCCTGATTAAGCCCACTTCCTAGTCTAAGTGTATCTCAATTAAATAGAATGTGCTGCATCAGCATTTCATTTTATGAATGCTCTGAGAAGACATTTGATTAGGATTTTGAAATGGTTTATCTGATTGCTATCATTATTGAAAATTTAGATGGGAATGTGAAAAGAACTTAGGGGAATCAGTATTTACAGCAACTAGGCACCTAGCTCTTGGGCCTTTTAACAATGACCAGTTAGAGGTTTTTGGGTGGTTTGTACATACTAGTTTGATTCTGTTGACAAGGTTAGCTGTGCTTAAAGAGATCAAACAGTAAATCTAGGGATAAGTATGTGCCTGGTCTTGAAGGCTTAAAAACTTTTATTTCCCTTTCTAAAATTTTTTGGCTTCAAGGAGCTGTTTGTCTGCACATGTAAGTTTAAGACTTTAATACTTATTTAGAACTTGTCACATCTTCTTACATCTTTATATCTGATCTCTCTCGTATTTAAATATCAGATGAAAACATTCTGTATTTTAAGCCTGATGTGAAATCATAATCCAGAAAGTTTCATTTGCATCCAATCAACCCATATTTCCAGAATAGGACTAGGTTTCTCTTCTGAATTTTTATAGATATTTCTGTAAAACATCTAGGTTCTTATTAGAATAATTATCACCTGCCTGAGCCAAATAAATATGGATCTAGTGTAAAACAAAGACAAAATGAAATTTTCTTTCAGGAAAGAAAAATGATTATACAGATATTCTAGTGGTATAAGTGACTCATTCTGTAACTTATATTTAATGAGATTTTATTCTGAAGTAGTTGTTTTATGACAATAGAAGTAAAAATGAATCCATTTTTAAATAATATTGTTAATATGAGAAAGAAATGAGGAACAACTGAAAGTCATAAATGTCTCTAGGTACATTATCTGGCTGAAAAAGATCATGCAACTTAACAATGTTTGCTTGTGAGTTTGTGTAAGCCTAACAATCTTTTGAAAGCTACTGGCAGCTTATTCCAATGAGATAATCAGAAAACAAGGATAAATACGTTGCAGATGTTTTATTCTTCCCCTCTCTATCTGGGCACTGCTCCGATCTTGCCATGGGCAATCATGTCTCAGCTGCAAAAAGATGAAGTCTCTGTCACCTTAAAAAAATGGAAGTCCACTTATCCACAGTGCAAGAAGGTATTTATCTGCTTAATTCCCATTAGCATTAATGGGAGTTACATGCCTAATGCTGCTCAACATTCGTGAGAAATACACCTTAAATTTTCAGCTGCTTGAAATAGCAACCTCTGCAACCACACATAAGAGATTATAAATAAAGAAACAATAGAAACAAAGCAGGCTCCTAAGAGGTACCAGCAGCATATAGATAGAAACAGACAATTTTCCCCTCAACAAGCTTTTCTGCTTAAATCATTTTAGTAAATAAATATTTAACAAGTGACAGAACTTAATTGATGTTTATATTTACACGGCACTTAATTTATATTCTGCTAAAGCTGAATCCTCCATCCACAATAATGCTTTATATCCCTCTGTGGTGGCAGTCACCCAAACAGCACAGTTGTGTTTTTGAAGAAAAACATAACAACAACAAAAAAATACACTACTCAAATACTATATAAGTCATTGCATTTTTTTTCCTCTCTTCAGCTGTCAGATGCATTGCATTATATTATCAGATTGATAGATCTAGTGTTATTTCAACATTTACCATTTTACAACAACAAATAGAAAACATATAAGGAAGCTTTGGTAACAAATCTTTCTTAATATGTGTGTGAAGTAGACAGTTAGTCCAAGAAAAAAATATAACTGATGACAGATTTTATTTCAATCTGCTGGTGCTTATTAAGATGTCTACAAAGAAAAAAGCTGCATATGAATACATCTCTTTGTGCAAACAAAGGGAACTTTTAATTGCTTTAATCAGCATTTGCTTTGTCTTTGCAGTGACATGGAAAAACAAGTCAGGTACAATCAGTAAATGTTTTCTAAAGGAAATTTGTAAGCAGAGACTTCAGATGATTTTTATTATTTGTGTTTAGAACATGGTTAAATCTATGTTACAGGTGCAACATCTTAAATTTGCTTTATAAAACAGATTTGTACAAGATTTTATTTTATATCATTTTAGCACGTGGAAAAGAAGTTGAAATAAATCTGATCAAAACTGTCTCCCACAAAACCCTACAGCAAGAGCTGTAGAAGCTGTATCAGATTTTAGAAATCAGAGCACAGCCCAAGGAAACAGGCTGCATGTTGACAAAGATGTGCAGCTCAAAAGATAATAATTTGACAAAATCCATGTCAGCCAAGAGGGTTTAGAGAAAGCAATCCATTACTTCTTTCAGCTCATAAGCTCTTGATTCTGTATCCTGACAGGCCTGTAGCTCAGTCCTTCTCAGGAGAAAGAAGGGCCAAAGAATTCTCTTTCTTCTATAAAAAAAAAAAAAAAAAAAAAGGAGGAAAAGAAACACCCAAATCTCTATTGAGCAGAAGATGGGAGTTAGTGCTTGCATGCAGAAGATACTCAGCACTTTCTAGATCAGGTGCTACAAGGAATTAGTTTTTCAAATTTCTAAACAGGTTAGATAAAGTCATGGTCCTCTGAAAGGATGGGCCATTCACTATCCAGAGGAATCTCAGAATCACAGAATGGATGAGGCTGGAAAGGACCACAGTGGTTTGTCTGGTTCAACCTCTGTGCTCAAGCAGGGCCATTCTAGATCATGTGGCTAGGACCTCTCCTCCAAGAATGGATCTTGGATATCTTCAGTGTGGGAGACCCCAAGACCTTTCTGGGCAATCTGACCCAGGACTCAGTCAATTTCACAGTAAAGAAGTTCTTCCTTATATTCAGGTGAAACTTCTTGTGCATCATGGTCTGCTGGTGTCTTCTTGTTCTGTTGCTCAGCACCACCAAAAAGAGCCTGGCTCCATCCTCTGGACACCTTCTCTTCAGATACTTGGATACATTGATGAGATCCCTTCTCCCTTGTCTCTTCCTGAAGCTGACCTGGTTCAGCTCCTTCAGCCTTTCTTCATAAAAGGAGATGTTCCAGTTTTTTATTCATCCCTGCTGTCCTCTGCTGGACCCAGTCCAGGAGCTCCATGTCTGTCTCATCCTGAGGAGCCCAGAGCTGGACACAGCACTGCAGATGTGTCCCCACCAGGGCTGAGTAGAGGGGCAGGATCCCCTCCCTTGACCTGCTGGCAATGCTCTTCCCAGTGCCCCCAGGTACCTTTGGCCACCTTGGCCCCCAGGTCACTGCTGAGCCATGGACAGCTTGTTGTCCTGTCCACCAGGACCCCCATGTCCTTCTCTGCAGAGCTGCTCCCACCAGGTCAGCCCCCAGCCTGTACTGGTGGGTTATTCTTCCCCAGGTACAGGATCCTGCATTTGCCTTTGTGGAATTTCAGGCAGTTCCTCCCTGCCCATCTCTCCAGCCTGCCAAGATCCCTCTGAGGGGCTGCACAGCTCTCTGGGCCACTCCTCCCAGCTTTGTGTCACCAGGGAACTTGCTGAGGAGGATGTGTCCCTTCATCCAAGCCACTGATGGGGACAAGTCAAACAACACTGGTCCCAGTATTGAACCTGTCACCACTAGTGACATGCCTCCAGTTAGATTCTGTGTCACTGGTAAAAACCCTTTAGGATCTGCTGTTCAGCCAGCTCTCAATCCACCTCACTGTCCACTCATCCAGTGCACACTGCCTGACTTTGCCTATGAGGATATTGTGAGGGACAATGTTGAAATCATTGCTGGAGACACTTACATAATAATACACACATATATAATATTGAAGACAATATTACTGCTCTCCTCCCATACATCCAGTATGTTTCATCATAGAAGGCAATCAGGTCGATCAAGTATGATTTACCTTTAGTTAATCCATGCTGTTGACTCCTGATTACATTTTTTTTCCTTCCCATGTTAGGGATGACATGCAGGATGAGCAGTTCCATCACCTTTCCAGGGCCTGAGGTGAGGCTGACTGTCTGGTAGTTTCTTGGGTCCCCCTTCTTGCTATTTTTGAAGACTGGGGTGACATTTGCTTTCTTCCAGTCCACAGGCACCTCTCCTGACTACCATAACCTTCCGAAGATGATCATGAGTGATTTTGCTATGGTATCCACCAGCTTTCTCAGCACTCATGGATGCATCCTGTCAGGGCTCATGGACACCCAGTTTCCCTGGGTGTTCTCCAAACCAAACCTCCCTGACCACGGGAAAGTCTGTCAACATTTCTTTACCCTGGTTTCCTGGGCCAGTCATTCCTGAGGACTGGTCTAGTCAGTGAAGATGCAAAGAAGGTGTCAAGGAACTCTGCCTCCTCTGCCCTTTCTCTTGCCAAAGTTTTCCCTCTATTTAGTAATGGGCCCACACTATCCTTAGCTTTCTAAGAATGATTTCACTCAATGTCTCTGCAATATTTTGGTCTTGTAAATACAGAACTGTTGTTCATCACAGAGGAAGAGTGATGGAGAGAGATGAATCTTGCCTTTGTCCCTTTCTGCACCTAAAATAGGATTGTTCAGTGTTAAGACCCTTATGAGTGGTTCTTCACTGTGTCCCGTGGAAAGTTCTCAGATGTTTCAATCATTGCCAGTATCTGAAAGCCTCTTTCCAGTTATGCCTCCTACTGCACACAGGTTGCATTTGCAATGATATATGTTTTAAATGAATACTGATTTTAAATGCCTCAGGGTGCTGAGTTCCTTCAATAAGCCTCAGTATGAGCAGTAATTGTTGCACTATCATTGTTTTCTGTTTGTCAGATCAGTAGCAGGCTAAGTGAACATTTAGTTTCTGTGTAACTGGTATGACTGTCTTTCTTTAATGTAAATACATGTACCAAAATGCTTTTTTGGAATGTCTTCAATATACTAGAGGAGAAGAGGCCACACCAGCCTCACCAGCTGTTACTTTGAGCATATCGAGGAGCTCTGTGTCATGGCATCCTTTGGACTGCCAAATAAAAAAATGGGATTAAGAAGACAAAAACATTAATCTAGCTCTTCCAGCTCTTTCTTCTCTGGTTCCAAAAATTTTCTCAACTTTAGCTCAAAAAATTGACTAACGCTGTTTTGAAGGTGCAGCAAGGACCTGCCCATACCTTCTCTGAGGATGGATCTTTGCCTGCCATGTGCCATCCCTCCTTACACAGCCAAAGCGCCCTGCCTGAGTTTGCTGTTTCTGTGGTCCAACCTCAGCATTTAGCTGAAGTCTGTGATCTTCTGAGGCTTGCTGCACGTTTAAAAAACATGAAGAGAAATGTGTTGCTTCAGAAGAGACCTTGAAAAAAGAGATTAACGTAGGTGCTCTAAATTACCCTCTCGAGAGGACTGTGGATCCCATCTCTCTCTCCCTGACCCAAACAGAATTTAGGAAGCTCAGCTTGTCTCTTTAGCATTTAAAACTGGGAAAAGTGTGTTTGGACCTCAGTAAACAGCTAATCCCCCAAAAAAGCTATTACAATACAGGTTAGCTGTAGATAAAGCTAATCAACAAAAATAATTTTGGTGGAAGATCAATGTCAAAGTCATATTGACTTCAACAGGGCCAGTATTTCATCCTATGTGATTTTAAACTAGCCACAAAATGGACAGTACTGTGCTATTGACATTGGAGCTATCATTTTATCCCTAACGCAGACAGCAAACATTTCACTTGCTAGCTATGAGATGGACAGACTCATACAGAATAACCCTTCAAGGATAAACACCCTTTTTAAATCACTGAAGAATTTGTGTGGGACCTTAATCACTAGCACAGACTGGCAGGTCATTTTTCTGACACACGCACACAATTTTGAAAATCAGCCAGAACTGACAGGTGCAAAGTTTCCGCACTCCTGTTAAACACAATAATTCAGTAGTAAATGGTTATATGTGTCCTAGATATAAATATAGATATAGATTGATATAGATATATCCAGACATGTTTTGGCAGTAACTGGTGCCCAATAATGGAGGAATAGAGTACACAATTGTGCTTAGATAAAGCAGTAGAGAAAAATATAAGGTATCTAGATTTCTTAAAAGTTTAGTATGTTTACTCTTTGAATTTTCCTGAAATAATACATGGTTTACCACCATTGGAAGATCTGAAAATGAAGAAAAATTTTAGAAGAGTAATGAATGTTCCACTGTTTGTGTGAAAAAGCCATTCCTCAGAAAGCTTAATCTTGAAAACCTTTGCAAGTTGCAAGCAAGATACATTTATGAAATTTAGATGGAAGCATATAATTATATGTTGGATCAGCGTGTAAATCAGCACTGTGTAATACAGAGGTCATCCAGGAAAGAGCAGCTCAAAGCAAAGGTCTTCCAGGGAAATTCTCTTGTCCTCCAACCTTCACCTCCTGCTTAAACTTACTGCTGTCCCCTGCAGAGCTCTTGAGAGACCATGAACGGCCCTTGTCCCCTCACCCTCTCTTTAATAAAGTACTGAAATAGTGTATTATTATTTTATTGACATTTTAACTTTTACATATCATAATTGCATGATCAACATTTTGCATGATTAATGAGAGAAATCAAAAAGATTGGTGAATGTTTGATATTTTTTTAGTACAAGCTACTGACCAAATTCCCTACACATGTCTGAACATACTTGTTAAATAGCAGAATTATTAATCAGCAAAGCAATTCACCTGAAAAAATCCCCTACTTATGCCAGTATTTCTCATAAACACTGAATTGTTGTCTGCATCCTAACCAAAGTCTGGCAACAATCATTGTAAAGGCCTAACAAAGGGATCAAGGATGTTGGAAGATGCTGCTTTACTCAATGTAGAGCTCTTGGACACAAGCTCCTTTGCTGAAAATATGACAGTATCAAAACCAGATCCTCACTACTTTTGGGCACTTCTCTTGGTACACAACACATTTTTGCTCTAATAGTCTATCTCAGTTTCCCAGCCATTAAAATGGGTGAAATGAAAATGCTTTATGTTAATATTCAGAGTAGTTTTGAAAGGAAAATCAAGTCCATTCATTTAAAATATTATGTTGTTTTTACTGTTCCATACAGGGTGGGTTGCATCAGGCCTTGGTGCCAGAATTTCAAGTCTGTTCCTAGATATGACACTGAAAGCATGTTTATTTTTTCATAAAACATGTTTTTTGTTGCACCAATGCCCTGTAGGATGTACAATATGACTATTAAATCGTGAAAATTACTACATTTTTCAATAACTTGGCAAAACAGAGAAAATAATAGAAAAATCTTTCATGTTTGTCATAAGCATACCATTAACTCTACTTCATTTAACAGAAATACATATTAGTTTCAACTGTGTTAAAAACATTTATCTAATCAGAGGGTTTTAATATTTTCTGTTCTAATCTAATAACTAGTGCAATCATTATCCCAGCAACCATTGCATACCCTCTGACAGAGTAAATCTTATTAAAGGTGGACAGGTTATACTAAATCTTATCTGTCACTTCCCTGAATATTTGATTCTTTTTTTAAACATAGTATTAAAGACACATGTTTATTTGGATATTAAATTCAGAAATGCAGTTGTTCAACTGATGCTAAAAGTCTAAAATTCCATGAAAGAAGATGAAATATTTTCATTAGATAAGATTTTTGTCAATAAACATTGGTACAAAGGGGAAAACAGTTCTTTCTCTAATTCCATATTTTGAGATAAAACTGAAGGATTATAATAAGAGCAATAAGCATGTTATCATCCTATTATTATGAAGTGTATCTAAGTTATGCTGAACTATGAGAAATAAATGACAGGAAAAATAATCTACTTAGTTGGAATAAGTGTCATACAATACTTTGTATAAAAATAAAAAAACATTCAGGATAGAAATCCCCAAATTATTGTTATTATACTAAATATTTAACAAATATCACTTGAAAAATGTAAGCTATTCATTAAAAAACCAAAATATACAAAGAAAAACAAAGGAGGATAACATTTCATGCAACTCTTAATTTTATTTATTTAATCTTGTCTCAGGCTCCTATAATATTCCAATGTTACACAATTACCACAGTACAAAGCACTGAAACAAAATTCAAAAACTGATATCTAGCCAAGACAGCATCAATCAAAGCTCCTATCAAAAGAAATCAATTGCTCAGAGGCACAAAAAATAGGAAAAAAGAGAATAGCAGGAATGAATTACACTGTGGGGAGGGCAAAGAGTGGTCAAGAATAAGCCATCCCAAATCACAATGACTTTTGTAGTATTGTAGGTGTTCACAGTACTTTAGAATACCAAACCCTCTGTAACTCTTTAGCAGCAGTTTTCAAGCATCAATACTGTCTCAAGTCTGCTAGAACAGTGACAGGAGGGGACAGGATCCCCAAATAAAGTTTAGCATAGCTTAAACCCCCCCTCCATATACAGTAAATTCCAGCACATTCTGTTTAGTATATTTACCTTTTAAGAATGAGACTGTAAGCATGGAATGAGGTCAGAAGAGGATTTTCTTTTTTTTAAAGCATGACACATATAATGCATAGCCCAGATAATCTTCTCATAGACATTTGAGAATTGACCATAAAGCGAATAAGCCTTGCAGCACAGCAGAAGTGAATAGCTCATTGTTCTCCAGAAGTACAAATGAAAGGTAGGATGTCCATGAGCTGCATCTTCCAGGTCAAGGAGTTCTGTTCAGGGTCAAACTGTGACAAGGTTAAGTTTAGTAAAGGAAAGAGACAATTATCATAGCTCTTAACTTCAGCAATGTCCCTAGAACAGAATTGTGAAGTCATATTAGGTATCTGAGATACTTTCCTCTCTCAAAGAGGGATCTCCAGAACAGCTAAAATTGTCTAAATGAGTAACACCAGTGACACAGGTTAGCTAAAGTCCCATGCCTTCTTTAAGCTCACATGTATCCCCTTGGACTTTGGAACAGCACTTTACCACTTAAGAATCCACACCACAAAAAATTATTTTTGAAGGAAAACTTCTCCATACTTTTTTTTCCCCAGAGAATTTAATTATGTTTGTACTCCCAGTTAAAAGAAAAAGATGTCACTGTGTAGTCACAGACATAGCAGTCTTCTCAAACCTGTTTCTCACAGTAAAGCACTGCAGCCAATTTGGGTGTATCTACCAGCAAATAAAAAAGGACCAGGAACCAGTCTTTGGCTTGTTGCCACAAGGCCATCTGACTGACAGATTTTATACTCCTTAGGACTAGTCTCCTACAGAGAGATTTACCTTGCAGTCAGCATAAGAAAGGTATCAACTAAGAGTTAAGCAGTGTGGACAGCAAGGATTCAGTGCTGAAGTCTGCTCTGCTGTTATCTTTTATTTAGAGAATTTTCCCCCCACTACTCTAGGGAAGTAGCATTGTTTTCTCTCCATAAGAAATTATGCAAGAAAAAAGCAACATTTGTAAAAAAAATAAGATTGTATTACACTGGTTGACAGGAATTGGGAAAAAATATGCTTTTGGGACACAAACTTTTTTACATTTCTGTCATAGAAACTTCAGTCTTGATAGCTAAATACATGTTGGAAGAAATTTCTCTTGTTTTAACCTGTTTATAAGATATGCCTTACTGTGACAAGGTGAATTTGAGATTTGTTGGGCCAGAAAGAAGAACAAGCTGGGAATATGGCTTTCTATTCTGCTGATGCTGGCTGCTTAGTGATTCCAGGTTCTGTTCTCCAAAAATATCTGGCATTTTGGAATATAAGCCACCTGTAGTTGAATGCAAAACTCAGCAATGTGATTGCAAGGATGAAAAAGAAACACAGGACTTTCTTTAAAAACAGGTGCCCTAAACATTCACTCTCAGGGGAGCTGCTCATAAATTGCTACTGTCCTAATGACTTGAACCTTCTCCCAGGATGATGTGAATAGGGACTGTCTGTGTGGATGTTCTAGCCACTAGACATGTGAAAAGAAAACCCCACATTATTTTTCAGAGAGAAAGACAAAAATTTCCATTGTATTTTATAGGCAACTTGGCAGTGCTGGAATGAAATCAGTAAGAAAAGCCACTATGTAGAGCCCCAGTGAAGCTTAAATAGAAAAAGGCTCAATTTCCAAAATGAAAAGGAATATTAGGCAAGAACTAGGGCATCTTAGTGTGTCTCCTACTGTTCTTGGAAAGTGACAAGGTGCCCAGTGAAAAACAAGTAATTCCAAGGATGCTGTTTTGATCTAATTCCCTTCTGAGTCTCAGATTAGGTGCCTAAATCTATTCTTGGAAACAATACTGCTCTAAAGGTATAGTCACCCAAGGTGAAACATGTCTATGCATTTGCAGTGGTGCACACATACCTGCATTCTTCTGTAATCTCTGTTATCAGCTTAGACAAAATCATTGAGCAAATCACATTAATGTTGTCCCCTATCATTACCTAGTTTAGGTGTTATGACTACACATCACCACTGAGAGGACAGAAAAAAGTGAAGATTTGGCAGGCTGGGATGGTAGGCAGGCTTTCTTGAATTTAGATGCTAGTCACTGTGACTGAGTAACCTGAATAATGTCTAAATTAATTCATCATTTACAAAATAGGGAATTGATACCCAGCTCTGCAAAGAGGGGCAAAGAGATGTATGATGATGAAGCAGACAAAAAGAACTAAATTTGTTTCAAATACTACTACAGTTTCATGAATGGTAGCTAGGTACTGATCATTACTCATCTGCCTCTTGTAGACTTTTCTTCACCAGTCCAGGAGTCCCTAGTTTCTGATGCATATCATCTAGTTTTTGATCCTGCTCCAAATCAAGTTTCAGGCTCTGAGTCAGAAACCTAAAAATTACACCAGGACAAATATCTTTCTATATTGCCATTCCTCTGGCAGATGAGACACTTTCCTCATCAGTGAAAAATTAAATTTATGCAACAGAAAACTGTTGTCCATTTTAGCAGTGAGATATTGAATTTACTCATGAGGATGCCAGGCCAATTGTGTCAGTGTTAAACAGACGAAGAGATGGGGAAAAGTGTTCTGTCGTTGTGTACTCAAGTAAGTTGAACTCTAGACCCTGAATTTCTAATTACCTCCTAAATATTTTTTACCATGTTTACTTTGATGTCTTGTCTAAATGCACCATCACACAAGCAAAGGAATAAATACTGAAGACATTTAAATGTCTGCAAAACAGTAAAAGGTAAAAAGCCCGCACCAACCATGGAAGTCAAAATTTCATTTTATCTCTTTCTTGGAATGGATCTGAATAAGTACAGTGTTCAAAACAGTATCTCCAACAATGTTATGCATGTGAATACTGCTTTGATTACAGTAAGACATGGTCACAGTTGTGGTAAAAATGGTGCTCTAACCATCCCCGAATTTAATGTACAGGGTATTACCATATTATTGGCAAATTCCTTCATAAGGTTAGGACTGAGGTGTTAAGGTCCACCAGATCCTTCATACACATAATCTGTACTGGTACTTCCCTTAATATGACCTCATTACTGATTTTGTGACCTTCTGAGTGATGCAAGTGTGCTATGCAAAGATACAGTATAGCCTTAAAATCATATTTGAACTTTTTTTTTTCTTATAATTCTTTTTCTTTTTCTTTTCCTATTCCTTTTCCTATTCCTTTTTCTTTTCCTTTTTCTTTCTCTTTTTCTTTCTCTCTTTTTTTTTTTTTTTTCCTAGAGGATTTTTATTTTGTTTAGCATAAAGCACTATCTTGATGAAATGGCTTGTTACATGATTCTACATCGTACCACAAAGTTGTACCACTTGTAAAATGGGATAATTTTATTTTGCCCTTCTAGTAAATGGCTCTGGGGTTTGCAGAAGAAACAGGCACATTTTAACTGTTGGATGTTAGTCTCTGCATGAAGTCATAGTAATTATATCTTTTACTATGTCTCTATTTAAGCACACAGTATATATGTATATAAATAAAATGGAATGTAAATTTGGCCTTTAAGCCTTGGCTCTGGCATGTTGTATTACTTACTTTATGTCAGTCCTGTGTAATACGATACAGATCTGCATTCTGGTATCACTAGTTTGGTCAGAACCAGTGTTTGTTTTACCATTTTACAAAAACAATAACTCTTACAGCTGTCCAGATAGATACAAATCTCACCTGAAACATTAGGAATGAATCCTAAGATGGTTTGCTGGCAGCCAGAGGGGAAGCTGTAGTGCTTTTGCTCCTTTCTTCTACCGTGGCCTGAACACTGAGAAAAACAATATTTACAATCGAGTGAGTTTCCAAACTGCCTAACTTTTCCGATGTGTGTTTTTTATATGTTAAATATGGTTCAGAAGATTAAAGTCTTCATTTTAGGCAAAGAAAGGAAATAATGTTTCCTGTCCCATTTGCCAAGCTAAGTGAACAACTGTTCCAGCACAATTAGAATTGTTAATTGATTTGAAAACATAGGGCTTTGAAGGTGGAAAACTGCTGACATTATTTCAATGGGGAAATGCACTCCTGAGAGAGAGCACTGCAGTACAATTTCTCTCCTTGTTTTGTTGAATATACATCTATAAAAACACTGTGAATCATGCAGTAAAAACTGCTGTGCTGATATCATAAATCTCTGATAATAAAAATTTCATTGTTGAAACAATAAAATAGACTTTTATTATAACACAGAGTATCCACCTAAACATTGTCCTTTTAGCTTCTTTGAGTTAAATGTATGCACAGTTTTACAGTCTATAAACAGATCTGGAATAAAAGTTAATAAATGTCAAAATTTGCATTTCAAAAAATTCTTGCTGCATTTTAGGGAAGATCAATCTATGAACCTTTCAACATTATGTCAAATGAAATGCTAATTGTACCTTTAGGAATTTCAGAGACAGTGACAAGAAACTAAATGCTCTGTTCCTTTGCATCAGCAAGTCGAGGATAATTGTATATCTACTCTTGTGAACTTCTAAGAAAAAAAGAGAAATGCTAAGGAAAAAGGATTTTCTATTCTTTAACTCAGGAGGGTAAACTCCTTCAGCCATCCTTCATCAATCTACCTTCAAATAAATTGTGTTAACATGTTGACAATGGACAAATCACACAGAGCTACATTTATTCATTTTATAATAGGTTTGTCAAATGAACTTCAACTAGAGATTTAAGAGTGAGAAACATTTCCATCCAGGAGCAACTGACTTTTCCTATCCAAGTTTCTAGAACAGTTTTCAGTATGAATTCCTTTTTTTTGGGAACAACTATTCTCACCCCACAAATATTAGTAAAGTACTGCTTCTTCTAAGGGTAAAAACACTAAATACATAAAGAAGACACATAAGAGGTTTTTTATATCCTCTCTAGACAAATGCATAATGCATCCCTTGTTTTGTTTAGGAATCAATCGTAACAGTTTATCTCTAAGCAGTACAAATTGTGTGCCGTAGCCGTAAGTGCAAGAATACACTCATGTAATAAGGAAAACTAGCTGCAAAGTAGCACCTTATGCAGGTTTGCAGTGTTTTCCCTGGTATTCTCCTACCCTTGCTATATTGGATATATTTCCTACAGCTACACAGAGACTGTTGATATGTTCGCTTACTGTGTGAAAATTGAGAGACAGAGTAAACCCGGGGAAATGTTTATGCTTGTGTTAACCTATTCAGTCAGCTTTATCCTGCTCAGGCCTGGACTAGGCATCTTCTAACTCTTTAAATGCTTTTACAGCAAACAGTTTGTGGTTTCTAAAACAGTGACCAGTCTGATCCTGCCTTTCTGGCTTACGGTCTATAGGCCCACATTTGTGCATTTCAGGTTATTCACCGTAAAAACATTCCAAACTATATTTCAGCTAGGTATTCTATTACTCAGATGTGCTTTGGAACTAGAATTTGTATTGGAGAATATAGTTCTATTTGTGTTGCTGCTATAAATCTGAGAAGGAAGCTTCAGATCCTACAGTCAGGTACTTGAGTGAAATCCTGTTTTTGCTTAAGTAGAAGACAATTTTGTCTTTGGTGTGAATAGGAATTAGGTGGAATTCCTTTTATTTATAAATACAAGAGTACATGATGACTGACATATTTTAGATTTACACTAAATAAATATGAAATGATATATTCAGAAGGGATATATTTGAGTGATTTCAGTCCTGTGTATCTCTCACTTCTACAACACAAGCTACTCAATGGTTCAATTTTGATATCCATCAATTTTCTTTCCAGAAAGCTAAGCTCTATGTCATCTCCATGCCATATGATAGCCAGGAAATGTGGTAGACATGGACCTTTCCTACCTAGTACCTTTTTTTTGATAGCAACGATTTTGAAATGCATGATTTCTCTGTTCTTCAGTAAAACTAATTCCTGACCCTCTTTTCTAATAAAATGGTATTCAGCTTTATAGTCACCATAGGTATATTGGCACAAGGAGCAGTACAAATTAGAAATAAAAGAATATAGGAAAAATATTTTTTAAAAGTGGCATACACAATCTGCATAATTTATTACATAGTCTACACAAGGAATAACCATCCCATGTAGCAAACAGCATTGTACTACAACTTGTTGGAATAAGTGTATTTCAGAATGCCAGTCAAACTTTTAACATTAATTCCCAAACAAATTGAAGAAAATTCACTGGGGCCCTTTCTTCACCAGTATATCTTTCACAACTATAAAATTTGCAATAAGGTGGATACTTTTTTTTTAATGTAGGTATGAAGTGAAATGAAAATTAAGAAAATATAGGAAACAGACAGAACTTTCTTAACCACAATGTTCATCTCTCTTTTTTTTTTTTTTTTTTTTTTGAGAGTCAAAACTGCAGGCTAATAAAGACCATTTAAAATAAAAGGGACCATTACTCCTCAGTTTTATATGAGCTTACATGCTTTCATTGTGCAAAGTGTGTTATTAATTTAACATGCCAGATTCATAGGTTTCTGCAATATCAGGTTTGATGTATTCATTATCGGCACTCAGTACATTAATTCACGCTGAAGTCCGGTAAATCAAAATTATACCATCTGGCTTCCTGTTCTTAATGATGAATTTGATGTAGGGGTGATTAAGATTGTTAGGCTTTTGAATTTTAATGTAAAAATTAGGGGATTAAAAAGGCATTTAGAAATGACCAATAGTTAGAATAAACTTACTGACAGGATCTAATTTGTGTACTTGCTAGTAAAGCTCCATTTTAATTAGCAGCCACAGTCTTTCAGCACAAGCTCAAAGAGACAGAAGTTTAGTGATTAAGAAGATGAAGCTGTTAAATTGATAAATTGACCTTGAAATACTTGTAACTGTGGGGGATGGCTTAGTAGTTGTATGGTTGGTATGTTGTGCTACCACATGAGGGAAAGGGTTCCACGACTGACCCTGTAATTCTGCCTTTTAGATGATTGACCATCTGGGGATGGGACAAATCACAGAGGTGACCCCCTCAATGTCTAAATTCAATTGCTCAATTTGTAAGCAAACAAATTCCATTATTATTCAGCACCTGCTGGCAGATAGCCTGAAATACTACCTCAGTTCTTCAACATCTTACTCACTTCCTTTGCCAGAGAGAGGTGCTAAAACAAGGTAGAAAAGATAATGGGGTTGAAACGACATCATAAGGTGAATGATGACCTGTCAGCTTCCATTGAGAGCAGAGCAGTCAGGGACAAATTTGGCTCTCACTTGTCAAATGCTCTTGACAGTGTCCAAGCAGTCAAATCTTTGACAAGACAATTCCATCTTATCTATGATATTTTATTAATCTAAAACAAAGACATTGCATACTGTTGCAGCAAAATTGCACGAAATCTTTAACAAGACAGATAAAATATGTAAGAGCTATAGCATGCAAGGGAAAGATAGCTCTGCTTAGGGTGTTTGTGCTTGTTAGATCTCGTGACATCATGTGGAATCATATTAGGGCCAACAAGCTAAGGCAACTCAAATTCACACACATAGTATGATTGAAATAATAATAATAAAAGCTATTGCTCCCCTGCTTTGGCAAAGCTCCAGTTATTTGTACCATCTCACAGAAATGTGATAATATGTTAGATCTCACCTTCCCATTAAAATTCCTAAAGGTAGTCACTAATATTGGTACACTGTGGCAGGTATAACTTACAAGAGAAAACGAGTACATTTGTACATATCAACAGTTTGAAGGATTCTTATTCCTTGGCAAGTCAGGGAATATTTTAAGTCTTATATTTTAGAGGAAATCGAATCTTGACTAACCACTGCAATTTATGTCATTTAAAATAAGATATATTTGAATAAGTATATTTTTCATGCCCTAAAAAGACTGATGTCTTCTTTTATAAGCTCATCCTGTGACACACTTGAGTAGGTAGGTATATTGATTTTTTTCTTTTTCTGATGGCAATGAAGTGTAAATGGAAAATATCAGACTTGGCAATCACTTAAACCATGTGAAAATTTCAGAGTGAAGGCTATTAGAGTCACTTTGTGATCTCCCTAGATGACCAAGGAAAAAAACATTTCTACATTTCTTCAGATCCTTTGTGTGACAGCTAAGGAGAATAACATTTTTTCTAATATGCCAGTTTTAGTCTCTAGTTGAGAATAACCTCAGTGCTTTCTTATGTCACTAGCTGAGAGAAGATGAAAGACCCAGCCTTGTGTAAATGGCTTTGTCTAACCATCAGTCTTTAGCTCTGCATGGCAGCTGTACTATTGACATTAGCTTGTGCACTGGGTGAAATTGAAGTGAGTTAAATGTGACCTTGGCTTAGTTGTTGAAGTAGAAATGAACTCTACTGGGAGTGAAAAAAAATAAGACCAGTTTCTCTAACTTCATTTTTTCTTTAATGAGTTTAACAGCACTCTTAGGATTTGATACGTTTTATAAAAACGCTTTTATTTCCTTTTCTATTATACAGTGAGTAATCACCATTAGTAAGGTTAGCTTGCCCTTTCAGTATAAAATCCTGATTTTAGGTGTTTATACCCCAATTACTATAAAAAGCAGATCTCTCTCAGAAAAAAATCCAGTCTTTTCTCTATGCTGTCTGCTGTACCATTTCACAAAAACCTGTTACCACACTTATTAATTATAGTTGATTACTAAAAAACTGCCAAATGCTCAGTGTTTCTAGTGACTTTGCACTGTCTTTAAGTTAAATTGAAATTCACTGTAGCACCTTCTGGTAAATCATGAGCTCAATATGAGAAATATGCAGATAAGTGATGATGGCTTGGATTTTCATTTTGTTTACATTCTGCATTTCTTTCATGTGTACAAGGTGCATGAGATATCTGAGGATGGGCACAAAATCCAGGAACAACTAATTACATTCTCTACATCCAGATCTTCAATGTATTGTGTACAGGGTTTCAGCTGGGGATCATAGAATCATAGCATAGTTTGGGTTGGAAGAAATCTTAATGACCATATTGTTCCAGTGTCCCTGCCATGGGTATGGATCCCAGACATTAGATCACATTGCTGTGGGCCCCATCCAATCAGGCCTTGAACACTTCCAGGGATAAGGCATCCACAAATTCCCTGGGCAACCTGCTCCTGTGCCTCATCATCATTATCTGATTTTTCTCCTAGCACCTAAAGGAAATCTCTCTTCTTTTAGATATTCCACCTTGTCTGATCACTATCTGCCCATGTAAAAGGCCAACCTCCTTTGTTATAAGCCCCCTTTAAGTGCTGGAGCACCAAGATGGGATCTTCCCAGAATCTCCTCTTCTCCATGCTGAGCAACCAGCTTTCTCTGAGCCTGTCTTTGTGGAAGAGATGGTCTAGTACTCTTTGTGCCCATCCTCTGTACCCACGCTAACAGATCCAGGTCTTTCTTATGCTGAGGACCTCAGAGCTGGATGCAGTACTTCTGGTGGGGTCTCAAGAAGGCAGAGTGGAGGGGGAGAATCTGCTGAAGGTTGCCAGCACACGTTGCCGTCTTCTCATCCAGCACTTCTGCAGGGCTGCTGTCAGTGTACTTGTGTCTGGGATTGCCCCAACCCTGGTGCAGCACCTTGCACTTGGACTTTTTGAACCTTGTTTTGGACCCACTTTTCAAGTTTGCCCAGGTCCCTTTGGATGGTATTCCTTCTTTCTGTTGTATCAGCTGCACCACTCAGCTTCATGCTATTTACAAACTTGCTGAGGGTGCACTTGCAGAGTACCTTGGTTTTCTCCACTAGGGATGCACTGGGATAGATGCATCAGGTACTTGCACCAGTCTACAAGACAGTCTCAGTGAAATCAAACAGAAGTATAAACCTTGCATTCACTGTTGAGTTAATAAACTAGACATATTTCATAGAAAAGGCTTTCAGAGGAAGCTGCACAGCTTACCAGTGAAGTGGAAGAGGAACCATTCTGAGGCTCTGTGACCCCAGGGTCATTAGAGGAGGAAGGAAGCCAGAAATTTTGAAAGAAAAAACCAGTCACAGAGAAACAAATCTTTCCCTACATTCAAGGAGACACATTTCCTCCCTGCTGTTGAGACATCTCAGCTCTGCTGCTCAGACTGAAGGCAGAGTGCTCAGATCTGGGATAACCCTGGGTTCAGCAGTCTCAAAACTGAACATATCTCTGGAGGAAGAGCTTGTTCTTGGTGGGAGACCTGCACCAAAAATACAATGATAGCATTTTGGGAAGATTAGACATGGGGTTGGATACAGCCATTTATCAAAAGGCTATCCATTTCTTCTGGGAATTGGGGCAAGCATTTTTTCCTGGAAGGTGAACTTCAGTGAACTTAAATTCACAGAATTGAACAGTATATTAGGATAAACTACATGTGGTCTTTGTTAAAATAATCAGAATATTTACTAAACCATGTGAAAGCTATTTGGTTTATGTCAGATTCTTTTTTTTTTTTTTTTTTTTTTTTGGTATATATATTCAGAAACCTGTTAATTTCAATTAAATCTCTCCCAGGAATTTAGTCCTTATCAAAATTTTCTTAGTTATTATATTTGATATTTGTAGCCCTTTACTTGTAGGTGCTATGCCAAATAAAACACTATTTTCCTGGTCCCATTTCTGCACCAGCCAAATAATTCCCACTCGATTACATTTCCAAAGTCCTCTTATGTGGCCCTAGTTTCAGTTTCTTACAATTTACTGCTTATAAGCAATAGGTCAAAGGTTTACGTGATATATTCCACTGCACCTAGATTTTCTCTATTGCTGTTTGAAAATTGAAAATCTTTCCTTTCATCTTCAGTGTCTTTCTCTTATATTTTTCTGAATTATGTCATAACCATATATCTATCCTTGGTCTTAGCCTTTCCAACTGCTCTTTATTTTAGTGTCCACCACATTCATTTTGACTTATTTTCCAGTTTTGTGCAGTCATCAAATTTCAGCCTGTTACTGCACATTCTGTGTTTCAGGTTACTTTTATATAAGGTGAATAAAATCCATCTTAATAGTGATACTTTGGCCTTATACTTGTCTGATACTTTCCTCATTCATGACTGTTAGAACTTATAACTACCCTTTAGAATATATATGTCAATCCTTAGGACATTAAAGTAACATACTGCCAGTACCATAGATCACCAGGCCTGCAGCAAACTTCTCTTAAGTTCTCTAAAAAAAACTTTGCAATGAACTCTAGAGATAATTTTTCCATAGCCTTTGTCAGTGTTAATCCATTTGAATTTCTTTAAAACCTTTTTTGCAAACTAAGCAAAGTATCTCAGTTCTGTAGTTGTCATAGTTTCTTTTTGTTGAATTTAATTAAGTTCATAAGACTTCTGGATTAGAGGATTATATCAAAGGAAAATCCTTTGATAGAATCAGGAATGAATGGAAAGTTCACTGAGCTGGTATTTTCAGAGGGTTAAAAATCATATGCAGGGCCAGATTTATATTTTAAAAAAACAAACTGTCAAGCAACAGAAGTTGTGGGCTAGAAATTGCAGCCATTTCAAGCATCTTGTAGGTGTGCAGTGCAGGGCTAAGATATTCTGGACTGCAAAGAAAATGCCTGGCAATATCAGATTCTGCCTTTAAAAAGCACATGGTCAGGAGCAGAGACACAGATAACTCCCTGGAATATCAAAAGCATCTCCAGCATATAGAACAGAAAATATATAGCTGTGTGCATTAGTGAGCATTTTCTCAGTATCTCCAAATAAGTATACATTTCCACAACTCACGAAGAACATGGCAAATGACAGAATCACAGAGTCAAAATAAGCTGAGTTAGCACCCAGAAGGATCATTAAGTCCAGCTCCTGCCCTACACAGGACCACACTGAAGAGTCACACCATGTGCCTGAGAGCACGTCTTATCGAAAGACTTCTTGAACATTGTCAGATCACTTCCTTGGGGAGCATCTTCCAGTGTCCAACCACCCTCTGGGTGAAGAATTTTCCCTGACACAGCTTCAGGCCATTCCCTTGGGTCCTGTCACTGGTGTCCAGAGAGCAGAGATCAGTGCCTGCCCCTCCTCTTCCCATCATGAGGAAATTGTAAAGTGAAATAAGGTGTCCCCTCAATTTCCTCTTCTCTAGGCTGAACAGACTAAGTGACCTCAGCTTCTCCTCATACAGCTTCTCCTCAGGACCCATCATCATCCTTGTGGCCCTCCTTTGGACACTCTCTAATAACATAATGTCTTGCACTGTGGTGCCCAGACCTGCCCCCAGCACTGGAGGTGAGGCTGTCCCAGCTCAGAGCAGAGCAGGACAGTCCCTTCCATTACCTGGCTGTGATGCTGTGCCTGCTCCCCCACAGGACAGGGTTGGCCCTGCTGGCTGCCAGGGCACTGCTGACTCATGCTCAACTTGTCACAAATCAGGACCCCCAGGTCCCTTTCTGCAGCACTTCTTTCCAGCATCTCATTCCCAAGTCTGTCCATGGATCCAGGGTTGTACACCCCAGGTTCAGGATGCTTCAGCTTCATGTGGTTGATGATTGCCCAGTGCTCTGATTTGTCAAGGTCTCTCTGCAGCTTCTCCCTGCCTTCAAGGGAGCCAACAGCTCCTACCAGTCTTGCAAATGAACCAATTAATGATAGAATAGAATTATGGAACAGATCAAGTTTGAAAGAATCTTGAAATATCACCTGGTTCAACTTTACATGGGAAATGGAGCCTAGATGAGATTCCTTTGCATCCTGTCTAATTGCAGTTCCAGGAGTCAGGACTTCACTTCCAGTGACTGATTCTTCTCACCATAAAATATTAATTTCTTGTATCAAGATCCTCTCCTAATGAAACATGAACCCGTTGCTGCTCATCTTCTCCATGTGATTCTTTGTGAAGGGAGAGTCTCCATCTTTTTTGTACCTGTCCTTTAAGTGTTAGAATATTATGAAAGGTCACACTGGGTCTTCTCTTCCCCAAGGAGAAAAGACTGAATGCCTTCGGTCTTTCCTCATAGGACAGGTTTTCCAGCCCTTTGATCATCTTTGTAGCCTTCTTTGAGTTAACTTCTTTCTGGAATTGTGGGGACCTAGTCTTGACAGAACCATAAAATCACAAACAAATGGTGGTACTTCTTCAGAATGGAAAATGCAAGGCTTAAAATTTAGTCTTCTTCCTTTTTTCCTTTTTCTCTGAGTACATGACCCAATGCTTTCAATGTCTTATTGCTAGAATTGTATGGCAAAGTCTTCAGTGTTCACACACATTACTTGTGTTCACCCATCATTTTATAGAGCTCATTAAAGTAAATGTACAGAAAGAGTACCAAAAATAAGAAACACAGAACTTAAAAATGTTAGTATGTAAACGACGATTCATATGGTTTTAAGCTAGAAATGCTCTTCTGAGTAATTCTGAAATTCACACACATGGCCCTGTACAGCTTTTGAAAATCTATGTAGTTAATTGATGTCTTTACTTTTTAAAGTATTTGGTTCACCTTTTATCTTAGAAGTCAAGCTTTCTAGATTTTAGCTAGATCACTTCTTAAATATGTGCTACTTTGCCCTTTTCAATTCCAAAGGGATTATAAATAAACTTGCTAAAGGTTTGCCTATCTCTTTTGGGACGCTTCATCAAATGTGTACCTTCTGGTCCTTTAGTTTTGTCAGTCTTTAAATGTTCTAATTTCTAGGTCACCTCTTCTGGCACGATCTTGAGTTTCTTCAGTATGCTTTCCACCTCTGCTGTTAAATTTATGTCTGTTTCTGGCATCTGTTCCCAATCCTCCTTTGTGAACACTGAGGCTCAGAATTCATTAAAATTTTTAGCAATGCTTACCTAGGCTGTCAATAAATTACTTTCACTGTCTTTTTGAGGCCTTATTTTGTCTTTCAGTGATGTCTTGCTCTTATTAGTCAATTTATCCTAACTTATTCCTGATTTCTTCTTTCTCTTACCACAACGTAACTCAAAAGTCACTGTGTTGAAATTTATTATGGAACCTTTTAACATTTGTTTCATCTTAGTCCTCTTTTTCCCTCCATATTGTTGCCTAATTTGTGTTCATTTTGACATTTTCCACATCTCCCAACCTGCTGTAAACAACTGAACTGTCTTTAGGCACATCACTTTTCTAATACTACCCAAAGACGTTACGCCTTCCGAGATATAGTAGATTGGATTCTAATATACTCTGCACTTAGTCAATTATTTTAATTAATGTAAATGAAATGCAAAGAACCATAGAAAGAGCTATTGAAGCACTCACATTGCCTGAGTATCAACATTTATCAGACAGAGATCAAATCCATTGTATCAATGAAGCTGTTCTGGGCTGGTGTCCATTTTCTTTCTCTCAGTGTTGAGATTTTTGAGAGAAAATACCTGCATCAAAAATCAATTCAAAAGTTTGGTGTTAGAAGGAAACTTAGAGTCCACTGAAAACTGAATGCAGATATTGTCAACTAGTAACAGGTGCAAATCAACTTAACTATGGTTATCTATACAAGGGCTTTGAATAATGTGAACTAAATGTTAAAGATACCATTAATGTTTGCACAATATCAATAAAATCAGTACAGCTTTGTGCATGGATGCTTTTATGCCTGTTTAAAAATGCTGTAGATCAATTAAGATTGTACCAATGTATTTGTATAGCTATTTAAAAAATATCTAAGATGCACCTAAAAAGATATGGGTATTTGTACCTTTCATTTTGAGGTCATCTATAATTCCAATCACAGTTGTACACTAAAGTCATTAACCTGTTTGAGACCCTGATAAATTCAGAGCTATAACAGTTGCTGATGCTGTCTTTGCTATGCATCTTTGCAGATACACATCTTAGAAAACCCATGAATCCTCATATTATTTTAAAAAAATTTCATATTCACCTGTTTTTCTCTCCAAGTATAGGGAATTTTTCCTTCCTTCTCCCCCCCATCTGGAATTTTGTTGTCTATTTTGTTGTTTGATATTATTGTCACTATATCCACCCATCTGCTATTTCAGGCTATTTCTTTCCTCATTTTTGACAGTGCCTGTATAATGTTTCTCACACATCTGGTTTCTCTCCTATATACTGGCTTAAGCCCTCCCTCATGTTTCTATGTATCCTCTTAGCATCTGGTAGATCACTGCCTGTTTGAGGAGCTGCCTATTCAGAAAGCAACTTTCTGCTGCAATGTTGTGAAACTCCAGGTAGGCTGGGGTGAAGCTGCAGTAGAAAATAATTATTATTCAGTGACTGATGCAAAAGTTCTGTACATAATGAAAGAGCCTATTGTTATGCATATACTCATGAGGATAGCTGGAGGGTTTCTGAAGAAACCTTTGGTTTAAATATTTCAGTTAAAATCTCATTCTTAATGTTACATCAGTACAACTTTTTATTTAATAAAAAATGGAGCAAGCTTTGAGAGTATAATTTTTATAGTAATTATCCTGCTTATTTGCTCACAGTACTCCAAGAATGTTTTTATTTACATACTTTAGCAACCCGAACCATCTAGCCCTTATTAACAAGGACATAAGATCATGCAGCCTTATCCAGTCTAACACTTCTGCCCTCTACTCTTTTCCCTGAGTGTTTTTTCCTCCACAAAGAGATATTTCTTCTCTCTGTTTCTTGAACTCATAGATGCCCCTTGCTCTTCCCCCATCACTGGCCGAATACAACCACTGTTACTCTGTGCTGCCAGATTTGTGCAATTTTTCTTTTTGGTGGAGCACTGGTATAATGCCATTCTGGTTCACATTTACTCCTAATACACACGATATTTTTGTATTTATGCTTGGTTTCAAGAGTATTCTTACGTTGCCACAGATGGTACATAAGTGAACCCTGCACAAAATCAAGTGGAAGAGCTTTGTAGAGCCCCATTTGGAGGGAGTCAGACGACCTTTCAGCCGTGCTACAGACACTATCTCTCCCTGCTCCATGCACTAATAACCATGCAGGGTTTGCATCTCTATTTGCCTGCAGACATATTGCTTGCCTCACAACTTTGGTGGCTCAGCTTTCCTTTGACTCAGACCCACTTTTTCTTCCTCATTCCTTGCTCCTGGGAAGAACACTGATGCCTATCATGGCTCTGTGGTGCACAAGGGAAGCTGGGGGAAGCACCCTCTCTTAGTCACTGCTTGTCTGACATTAAAATCACTGACACCTTAGAAGACTTGTTTGTCTTTTTTAAAATAACTGTTTATTTCTCATCATAAGTGCTACCTTGGCCCAATAGAGCAGGCACAGCTGTAAATTCCATCTAAATTCCATCTGTGTGGCCATCCTTGACAGGTCTATACACTTCCTGTCCTGTGCAGGGTGGAGTAAGCACAAAGATGGATTCATGCAGTGTTTGGTTTCCCTTTTGTAGTCATGCACACCATCCAGTCTGGGAGATATAGAGGAGTAGTCTTCCAATTTGTTCCTAATTTGAATATTTAATCACTTTTTTTTTTTCTTTAATAGGATGAAACATCCCTGTTCATGTATCTTTTTGTGTTCTGTTATTATACCAGTGTTTTGTCCATTACTGTATAATTCTTGTCATTCCATGATGGTACCTAAGTAATTTACCTCTAGTAAAGAAGCTTGTCAGTTGTTTTTTTTTTTTTTAAATTCTGTGTAGTACATGCACTGAATTTCTCTTACCTGTCATGGCAGTAATGTCTTAAAAAAATTCCATATGGTATATGTGTGACCTCTCTAGTACAAGTCCAATTGATTATCACTGTTTCAAGGAGAAGTCTTTCATTAAAAAAACCCATAAGGTGGCTTTAAATATTTTAATTAAAGAAATTAGTTAAATTCTAATTTCTTAGGTTGCTTCTCTTTCCTTTTGAATAATTAATAGTTTTAGAACTCTACTTCTTTCTTAAAGAATTAGAAAACCCTTTTTAGGACATTTTAGGAAATTTCTTTGGAAGGAAATAAAAAGTGTTTTTACTGTGATAACTCTGACAAATTTGGTTGGACAGAGCATCTAAAAATATTTCACTAGTGTTATGTAAATAGCAAATGCTGTTGGAATAATTTGATGCAAACCTAGCAAGAAGCCTGTTATCTGGCTCACTATTCCTGCTTGAGTTAATGACTCTATATCTGGAAAAATATGAAGTAACACCAGGATTTTTCTTGCTCCTCCATGCTTTTAAGTTATTCCTCATGGAAAGGAGTTACAGAAGTTGTTACTTTGTATTAGCAGCACCTATATTAATAAAAATGGAAATGCTTTGCTCATAGGTAGGGTCTTACATATGCCTTGAAATTGACAAATTCTCTTTGCCCAATTTTGATAAATTAATACCTTCACTGTATCTTGACTGCTTATGTTCTTTATTGAGGCTTGTTTGGCTGGTGATGTCAAAAATGTGCAGTCCACTGATGTGGCACACTCTTGAACTACTATGGATGCGTAAAATATCTCAACTTTATTTATTCTCTTATTACTCACTTAGAACTAGCTGAATGCTGTTGGAGGCAATGGTATTACATGGGAGTAAGTCTGACAGATGTGAAAGGAATCAGACCCATCACCAGCTATTCTGCTGAATATTCTATTGAACTGTTGCAAATGACATCTAGAACTGAACTGAAGACAACATTTTATAGTGAAATAATACTGTGTTTCTGAGCAGGGCATGCCTCTTATGCCCAAATGCCAGAACTGTTACTGAGAAAGGTTTCTTGGTGTGGAAGGAAAAATGAGGTGATTGGAGAGAACAAGGAGAACAATACAACACAATTTTTAGGAGAGACAGAAGAGCATATTGGGGTAAAATTGGAGCCAAATGGTGTCATGATGAAGAGTAGAGAAACAAAGTAATTTGCATTTTGTTCAGCACCTTTTAGTCAAGAATATCAACATCACAGCTTAGCTTAATTCTGTCTGTTGCTATAAATAAGTACTAGTAACCCATCCTATGAGTGACATGTGGAGAACATTAAGTGGCTTCCCTAGAGAGCAAGTCCACAAGAAAGTTGAACACCCTGTCCTGACTCCTTCTGACTTAGCCAATAAAATATGCTCCTCTGAAGGACATGGAAACATAAAGCAATAAAAAATGGAAGAAACAAAATGATGCAATAAGTCTGGAATACAGCCTTCACCCTCAACTTTCATGAAAGCTTGTGTTTGTTCTGTCCCTGTTGCTCTTACAGCACAGCCACAAATCCCAGCACTACTGGGATTTGTCTTTTAAGGTTTCCTTTGATATTTCACTCTGGAATACAGTGACTAGAGGAACAGACAAGAAAGACAATTACTTCTAACTTGCATTCTTTCTTTTCTGGTACAGTGACAATTGATGAGAAAGTAATTTAATGTTGATGGTCAGGTCCTTGAGTTCCAACTCAAAATCATGGTTAGCAACAGGAATATGGCAGAATATGTGCATCATGTAGACCTCCAGGAAAGTATTTATGTTCACCAGGAATCTCATTTGTGTTCACTGGAAGTCCAGAGACAGAACTACTTCAGAAAAGCAGTGTCACTGTCTTTTCTCTCAAGGACTTAAAGACAACACCCTTTTCTTTCTGGATTTAACTGGTAGCAGGTACGATTTCACCTTACAGTTGAGTGGCTACAGGATTCACCAGGGAGGCAACAGTCTTAAGCACTCACTGCTTCAGTTTGAAGAGGTTCAGAATAATGGCAGCAGGACTGTTCATTTGCTTTGTAAGAACAACTGGCAATCAGTCTCAAAGAAATTGAGAAAAATACATTCTTCTCACCTTCTCCCAAAAGGATTTCTTTCTTAGTGAGTGAACTCAAACAACACAAACACAAACAATTCATCTGTTAGCCTAAGTAATAGACTGAAGCCTGACTGGACAAGGAAAAGAGCAGGAAGCTGGATGAGTGACAAAATGTCCTGAGGTGGATCTGCTACTTACAGAAACATTTATTTAATCATCAGCCAAAACACCTCAGGAGTCCTCCTTCTTCCTCTCCACCTAATTCTTTTCCCTGTCCCATGACTCCTTCAAGAGTTTTTTGCTTCCACAGTTGAATGAAATGCTGAGTCTGCTGGCTTTGTTTGAGGGGAAAGAAATTCTGGTGGGGACTGGGAACAGGCATTTGTGAATGAGTGTAGGAGTATGAGCCTGTTACACAAAAACAAAAGCGTAACTTGATTAATATTTAACAAGCTCAGTTCAAAGATGTATCACCCACTTTTCCCAGAAAGAGCCCTAACCAGGAGGTCTGAGAGTGCTGTGGGTGGGAATGTTCTCTGCCTTCCAGTTCTCTGCTTTTCTTTGGTGTTGTAAACCTCTCAGTAACTGAAACAGAGAGATGTACATAAAAAACCTAAACAAAACATGTTTTGAATGTTGTCATTAATGGCAGTGTGCCATTTATACATTAAGTAACTCATGACTATGAATATCTGCAGTGTCAGTGTCAGAATAATGATCTAATCAATGCGCTTCCTTAAAATATGTGTGTATGGAGGATTCTTTGATTTCTTGTGAAACAACCAACCTCAGGGCCTTGATGCTTCTAAGTATAAGTTGTTCATAATTTTGTTCTAAGGTAACATCATTTTACATATTGCCAGAGAAGTCCTGTTCCATAGATTACATTGTATTTTGGACTCACATATGGTTCCTGATATCTTTTTCTGACTCGGTGCACAGAAAAGCTTTCACTGAAAGGTTCTACCTTAGATCCACATTTATGTCAGTAGGTAAGAGTGCTATTTTGGGGGTAAGACTGCCAAATGTATTTTTTGGCTTTATGTGGATGGAGCACTTTGGCCCATCCAGAACTCTGACTCAAAAATTGCTGGTAAAGGTATCAGGGAACAAAATTTAAAAGAAGAACAAGAAAATTGGAAAATGTCAGAATCAACATCTAGATGCTTTCACATGCAGTTCAAGGCATTTGTCTATTTAATATGATATATCTCAAACTGGACACATATATATCTATAATTTTTTTTAGGAAAAATGAGTAGAATCTGTAGAAGACAGATTAAAATGGTATCTTGAAAAGCATGCTGCCATAACAACAAAGAAGAACAGAAAACAACACTTCTGCAGTGATGTACAGATAAAAGAAGGGTGATGGAGTGTCAATATGAACTACTAAATTTTCCTTCCAAAAATAAAAGCAAATGGTAAAAATCTGAACTCATTTACATAAAAGTAAATAGATTGACTTTAGCTGGTGGAATTGTTCTGAATGCAACAGAGATTCAAATCTAAATTAATGGTTTGTTCCTATGATCAGACCCAATTTAACTGTAGGAACTACACAGAACTTAAGTGTGATCAAAAATTACACAGTGCAGTAAGCTCTAGTAGTGAAAGAGCAGAGCAACCTGACTAGCATTTCTCTCTCTGCTGCTCTGGCTTTGATGAGTATTATAGAAACAACAATCTTGAGCCTCAGTTCCAGTGAGGATACTGTGTATGAAATCTGACTTGCCACATCTTACAGAAAATTTTCTGCATGGTGACCTTTTGCCAAAACAAATTGTATGAAGTTGCTAGCGTTTGCAGGTAGTTGGCAGTTTGCTGTCCAAAGCAAATATAAGAAATTCAATGTGCAGTGACAGTTATGAAAACTGTTATGTCTAAACAAACTAATCAGAACACAGATCCTGAGACACAGTGCTTTATAAATTATTTGTTTAAGGAGTGAGCTTATGGAAAGAAGCATTGCATAACTCAGTTATAAAAATGGAAGAATCTGTGCTTAAATACAACTGCATACTTCTACTAAATACATCTTGAAAAAAATCATATATTAATACAGGTAAATACACAAGTGTACAGTAATGCCTTATGCAACATTGTTTTTTTCTTGTGAAGTTGATAACATGGACAAAATCATGCCCCTGACTCAGACAAAGTAACATTTCTTATTAACAAGGACAAGATTTTTTTTTCTAAATTTTTGATGGGTTTTAGTGCTTTTGGGTAGAACTAGTATTTTAATTAAAAAGAATGATGTATTGTACTGGCATAAGTCCCAGTAAGACTTAAGTGACTTATAGACCATTTACTAGTATAACAAGTGAAGATCTCCCCAATATCCCATTTATTTTCAGCAAAAAGCTTACAATGGGTTCTCAATATTTTACTTTTCCCAAAAGTCCATCCTTAATTTTTCATAGAGAAGCAACAAGGTTTAGAATTGGATATAAATCAGTATTTCCCACTATACTTCTAACTTCAAATGCAGGTGCTCAGTCTTAGTGTGTCATCCAGACTCCATTTACAATTTTAAATTTTTTTCAGCTTGTGGATCTCACATATATTCCAAAAGCAGTATGAATCCTTCTGTCAGAACTTCGGCTGGCAATAGTCTTGGGGTTTTTATTTGCCTTTCTGAGATCAAAAGTTGAGAGCCACCTATCTCTTCGTTACTCTGTGAAGAGTTGCTTCTACACACTATTAGAGGATAATTCATCCAACCTCTTTTAGACACCCATCATGGGCTGAGATGAATCACTCTCCAAAGATACCTATCATTTTCACTCTAACTGTAGATGAGTTTACTAATAAATACATGTGGAGAAAAGTCCCGCCAGGAGCATCAAAATCATAAAAAGAAGCCAGATAATTTTTTAAAGTACCCACTGCTCTAAGTTGCTAAATTTACACAATAAGTAGTCTCAGCTGACATTATTGATTGTTTATTCTGGTTTACATTAGGGTAAAATGTGATCATAACCATAAGAGCAGGTATGTTTATAGTAAGAGACTCAGACAACAGCACTGTGCTAACAGACTTTACCCCTAGAAAAATGATACATGATCTCATTTCAAACACTTGAAAAAAAAATCAGAATACTGTTGTAGAGATCCACAACAAAGAATTAACATTATTTTGGGTACTTTAAACTGAGACACACCCATATATCAGTGCTATGTAGTTCAGGCACACCAGTCTGTTTGAGAAGAACCAACAGTGGGATGTCAGACTGTCTGCAATACTTATCAAAGAATCTGTCCTGGCCTTTCTTCTTCAGAAATACAGATGAATCTCCCATTGTCCATCCCAGGTTTTGAATGCTCCATGGTGGAGAAAGGTCAGGAGTACTGAGGATTCCTATCCCACTGGAAAGCCTGTCAAACTATCCAGAAAATCTTTTCAAATAAAATTTAGGAATAGATTAACCAACTGAGAAACCAGCAACTGAGAAACCAGACTGTGGTTTTAGAAATATTTCTGAAATGCCACTTGTTAGATTTCTACACAGGAAATAAAAGCTTGCAGGACGAGCCACCATTTTGCATTTTGGGAAAAATGAGAAAGACATTCTGCTTATAATAGGGACACTTACAGGTGTATATAGGACTCCTTCTGCCAGAAAAGGGGCTTGTTGAATAGCTCCAGAATGGCCAGATTCAGACACTAAGGCAAATTCTTTCTTTGAAATCAAAGCTGTTGCATTCATTTTCCTCCACATTTTTCTACTGAACTTCTAACAGAGTATCTTAGTAAGCAGATGATTTCTACTACACAAAGCCCAAGGATATCCAGGCTTATATAATGCAAGACAAATAATAGAGCTGAATCTAATGGAGAACTAAGGTATGCAATGCTAGATTTAATCTAACTATCTTGTAGCCTCATCAACATGAATTTTCAAGCTTTAAATATTTAAGGAAGAAAAAATAAAACAAAACAAAAAAGGACCCTGTAGGGAGAAATCAGTTCAAATAGTTTTTGTTTCTGTGAAACAGAAAAGAACCCAGATATCCATATGGCTTCAAAGTTTCACTTAAAGATTGATGGAAAAATACCTTCAGTCTGATTCTGTAATGTCAGAGAAAAGCTGCTTCAATTGCTTTACTGTTGGGGAAAAGGGTGGCACTCAACAATCAGTAAGGTTGATCACAGCAGACTATTTCTTATAGATATATCAGGAGTTAATTTATTGATCCACTGTCAATTTTTCTAATTTGAAGAAAAATTATTTGACTTCGGGGGAGCACTACAAAATTCTTGAGCTCCACACTTTTTTGGTGTGTGTGGCTCTTATTTATTTATGTTTAGCACTTTTAGCAGTTTCCACTAATCAGCTGCAGAATGCAAACAGAATTCCAGCTGGCCTTGGCAAGAGACTGCTGGGAAGTAACCCCAGACAGCTTCACTGTGGCAATTAAGCACTCATTCATTAGTAGTGTGAAAATATAAAGGCTGCTGGAGGAAAACAGACATATACAACATCAAAACTTTTGAAGAGGATATTTGTATTAATTTCACAGATTCCATTGCCCTAGAGCAATTTATTTCAACCCTGCAAGAAGGTGGCTTGAACGGCAAACAGTGGTTTGTGAAATTTATTTTCTTTCTTTCTAATGAAAAATTTCACCAAATAAAACCTCAGGAACAGACAAGGTCCACACTTCTGATCTATACACAGTCTTCTTCATAATTTCCATGGACACTTTATGATGGGAATTAATCCAATATCATAGGCACACTGGATCAGCTGCTCCTGCAAATTACTTATGCTGTGATTCAGAATTGAACTGCAACTTGGAGAAATTTGCAATTTTTGGTGGCACAAGTCTGTACAGCTCTAAGGTTTACCCTCTAAGCCTATGTAGGAAAAAATAATTTACGGAGGGCTGAGGGATAAGGTATAACTGAGATGCTGGAGTGAATCAGTGTCACTGAGTGCAATTTTGCTGTCAGCCATCGTTCAACAGAGCACCTGACCATATTCTTAAAAAGAGTGTGATGGTAACCAAATGGGTTGCATTTGTAATCACTTTTATGCTCTGACTTAAGAGACAATTAATCTTGTAGACTTTAAAGAGAAGTAAAATGCAACTACTGCCAAATGTTCAGCACTGAAGACATTCGTGGATTCAGATGTTTTCTGGCAGGAAACTTATGTCTATTCTGAGGGAAGACAGTGAAGGGAATCCTACCAAGGTTGAACTATTTTCCATTGCATCCATTACTGATAGAAAATAGTGGAAGGGCAACAACTAAGACCTGGTTAAGACCCTTTTTTTTTTTTTTTTTTCTGAAATACCTTAAAGTAAGTTGTGGTTACACTAGCTGGCATATAGAGCCAACAGCCCATTAGCCAGATGAAAATTGCTGCAATGTGACAGATGTTTGACTCCATTTCTGCCTGGAGGCTGGTGTAAACCAGTAACATTAGTTTTTTGCCAGCTGGATAATATTCCTACATTAGATATTATTTCTTGCTCAGGTAATTCAGTGACTGTCCATTCTTTGTTAGAAATGAAGGAAAAGATCAGCCCAGGCAAAAGGTAATTAATCTTATTAAAACATACCAAAACACAACAACTGGAATTCATTACACTAAAACAAGATTGAACTTCTGGTCTCAGTTTAATTCCTTGAAGATAAATGCCCAGAAGTAAGCACTTTTATCCCTGTGGCACATTTATTAAAACTCTTAAAAGAGAATCAACAATTGAGAATCAGCAAAAAGTCCAAATAGCTAATTTGAACCATGCAGAAATATTCTAGGTCACAACTAATGAATCTGACAGGGTAGAGTGTAGAAAAATTTGATAAAGTGTATTTGTTCTATATTAAACAAACAGTCCACTCAGTAACAATTATCTGGGACTATATCTCAAGTCAAATATACTTTACTTGAATAACAAAACAAAACTAAAAACATACAAGTGTTTTTATTTACACATATCAGTCTTTTGGTGGTCAATTACCTTTGGTAGTTACACTAAAAAGTAAAATTCTTATTTTTCACTATAGCCACCCACTTCTCTATATAAAATCAGTAACTGTTATTTATGATAGTTGTCAAACTCTGCCTTTAGTATCTGGCTAGTACCTTATTTGTATCACAAACACATTCCAGCAACTCAGTTAAAACAAAATGTCAGAAACCTTTTTTTACTGAATTCTGCTGTGACAAACCAGCAGAAAAAAACCTTTCTGTCCCTTCCCCAGAAACCACCTAGATTAAATGCTTTTTCAACCTGATTCTAGGTGATATGGCTCTCAAGTTAACAAAATATTTACTGGCATATGCACTCAAAAATAGCTTTTGTTCACTGGTACAGAACCAGAGCCATTTTTAGACTAGCAGGAACATGTGCAACTACATAAGCTATACAATTATAAAGATGTTCTTAGGAAAGTAATATTTGAAGAGTAACAAAACTCATAGTTTATTCGACCTGCATATAAAACCATTGAAGTATAATACATTTATCACATTAAAAATGCATCATTAAAATTTAAAAGCAGATGCAGTTACTCAATAAGCTAATGGTATAGTCTGAAGACTCCACTCAAGATTGCATTGTTGAATTCCCATTGGGATAAAACAGAGAGAGAAAAACAGGGAAGGAGTTGGAGTGACCTTGCACCAAGGTGTTAGTGCCTGAGCCTATATTTCTGGTAGACTGTGGTTGAGCTCCACTCTGAGGATCTTTAAAGCACTGCATTTTCTCTGCTGTGAGTGCATGCATGCTACAAGTGAGCATGAAAAAAAGCAACAGCCAAACTCTATGGAAAGGTACCTGTGGATGACTCTGCATGACAATAAGCCAAAGCAGTCTGATGAAGGAAAAGAATTAATACATATAAACAGGAAAATAATTAAAAAAAAAAAAAAAAAAGCTACAGACAATTTTCCCCAACATTTTGAAGACCACATATATTCATTAAATGAACTTGTGCTATTCCTGGAGAAGATGAATAAGTGAGGGGATTTCCACTTTATATAGCACAGAAATTTGTGGCCTTCTCAAAGAAGCATCTGCATTTTCAAGAAGTTCTGTCTTAAGAGTTCCAAGACAAATTTATTTCACTTAACTAAAAGTTTAAATTCAAAACCATTCTAATTTTGTAAAACAACCATTTGTTTGGCTTCACAGATATAAGACTTTTGTCAGATGGAAGACATCACAACTCCCTTTAGTCATGGAGTGTGTGAGCATGTATATAGATCACAGCTAGTTTTGCTGGGAGCTTTACATCTCCACTGTTTGAAGTTTAGCATATTTTCCTTTGCTCTGAACTTAATATGAAAAGAAATTTGTCTTATTCAAATGGTAAAAATGGATCCATGCACAGTAAATGGGGAAACTGGGAAATCCACCTCCAAACTGAGGCATGAAGACAATGCTATGCAACCAAGGCACTTGACTTCAGCAGGAACCACATTTGGGTGAGTTCCCATCCCAGGTAAAACTTAAGTAATTTATGTAGATGATTGTAAAAAATTTCTTCCCTTGAATCTTGGGAATATTAGGGAGTTTCTCTGTTCATGTCGTATTTTTGAGGGAAAGAAAAGTAGATCTGGGCTGCAGGGACAAAAATTACACAAACTGATAGTGGTTGGCTATCTACCAGGCAGCCACATTCTTTTCAGGAAAAAAAAACTGAAAGACTGTGTGGACTTAAAAAATGCATTTCAGTTCAGCCTGTGCTCAAAGTATTGGCATCTAAGTGCCCCTGTGTTCTTGAGGTCTGCTTTATTTAGGATAGAATTGCAAGGATGTAGACCACATAGTGCCAGGCAACATTCATGGGTTTATTCACAGATGAAGTTTATAAATAATCACAGAATCATCTAGATTTAAAAAAAAAAAGAAAAAGTGTAAGATCATCAAATCCAACCAGTAACACAGCACTGCCAAGTCCACCTCTAAACCATGTCTGTAACAAGTCTGCCACCCAGCCATGTTAGTAAGTGCCACATCTACATGGTTTTTAAATGCCTCCAGGGATACGTCTTCACCACTTCCCTGGGCAGCCTTTTCTAATGCTTTACTGCCCTTTCCATGAATAATTTTTTCTTAATACCTAATTTAAACCTCTTCCAGCACCTTAAAGCCATTTCCTCTTTTCCTATCACTTGAGAGAAGAGATTGACCTCCAGCTTGCTGCAGCTTCCAGTGGTTGTAGACAGTGGTAAGATCTCCAATTCCCATTGTTCATGTTCAGCCAGCTGTCAAACAGCATCTGCTGGTCCTTTTCCACCAGGCCACTTCCCAACCACTCATCCCCCAGCCTGTGGCACTGCATAGGGATGTTGTGACCCAACAGGATCCAGCACCTGGCCTTGTTGCACCTCATGCAATTGGCTTTGGCCCATAGATCCAGCCTGTCCAGATCCCTCTGCAGAACATTCCTACCCTCCACAGATCAACATTTCCACCCAAGTTGGTGCTGCTGTCTGCAAACTGACTGAAGATGCCCTCCATCCCCCTTTCCAGATAATTTATAAAAATATTCACCCTAATACTGAGTCCTGGCAAGCCCCATGTGTGACCAGCCACCAGCTGGATTTACTTCCATTCACCTCAAAGCCCTGACCCTGGCCAGGCAGCCAAATTTTTACCCAGAAAAGATTACACCTGTCCAAGTCATGACTGCCCAGGTTCTCCAGGAGAATGCTCTGGGAAAAGGTGTCAGAGTCTTTAGTAAAGTCTGGGTAGACAGCACCCTACAGCTTTTCCCTCACCCACTAAGTAGTTCACTTTGTCATAGAAGGAGGGCAGGTCAGTCAAACAGGATCTGCCTTTCATGAACACATGCTGGCTGGACCTGATCTCCTGGCTGTCCTGTACATCCCATGTGATGGCACTTGAGCTGTTCCATGACTTTCCATGGCACTGAGTTTGCACTGGTCATCATTCCCTGCATCCCTTCAGGCTCTTCTTGGAGATGTGCATCACATTTGTTAACTTCCAGTAAACTGGGACTTCCCCAGTTAGGCAGAACTTCTGGTGAATGGTCGAAAGTGGCTTGGTGAGCACTTGTGCCAGTTCCCTTATTACCCTTGGGTGGATCTCCTCTGGCCTCAGACACTTGTGTGTGTCTGTGTGCTCCAGCAGGCTGCTGACCATTTTCCCTTGGATTTTGTAAACTTCATTCTGCTCCCCATCCCTGTCTTCCAGCTCAGCGGGCTGGGAACCCCAAGAATAGCTGGTCTGACTAATAGTAAAGACTGGGGTAAAGAAGGTGTTAAATGCCCCAGCCTTTTCCTCACCCTTTGTCACTATGTCTCCTCCTGCATCCACTAAGAAACCGAGAGTCTCTCCAGCCCTCCTTTTGTTGCTCACTTCTTTATAGAAATATTTTTAAATGTTTCTTATGTCAGTAACCAGATTAAGTTCTAGCTGGGCTTCAGATCTTCTCATTTTCTCTCGACATAATTTCACAACATCCTTGTAGTCCTCCTGAATGACCTACTCTTTCTTCCAAAGTTCATACCCTCTCCTTTTATTTTTCCAGATTTCCAGACAAAGCTCTCTGTTCAGCCAGGTCAGTGTTCTTCCTTGCTAGCTGATCTTTCAGCACAAGGGTATGGCCTGCTCCTGCACTTTTAAGATTTCCTTCTTGAAGAATGTCCAGCTTTCCTGGACTGCTTTGTTCTTCAGGGCTGCCTCCCAAGGGGCTCCACCAACCGACTCCTAAACTGGCCAAAGTCTACTCTCTGTAAGTGGAAGTTCTACTGATCCCCCTCCTCACATCACCCACCAGTCCTTCTCTGTTTCCAAACACCAGATTGACTCAGGCACCCTCCCTAGTTGGCTTAGTCAGCAGCTATGTCAGGAAGTTATCTTCCACACACTTCAGGATCCTCCTAATGA
The DNA here is from genome assembly GCA_030060385.1 of Muscicapa striata striata. Lineage (NCBI taxonomy): Eukaryota > Metazoa > Chordata > Aves > Passeriformes > Muscicapidae > Muscicapa > Muscicapa striata. Next base: position 1,059,586 of record JAREIS010000080.1, read on the forward strand.
AGTGGCCAGGTTTAAAAAGAATTAAGAACTATGTTTATCTTTTGTTGTTCACTTTTTCAGTTGGCATCTGATAGAAATAAAGAAAAATAAATGCCACTGTAGACAAAAAGGAAGTGAAGAGGAAAGAGGTAAAAATAAAGAATTTAAAAATACTGCTTCAATCCTTCTGCAGATTATTGGGCATTTTGTCAGTGATCAATAAAATTTTATGACCCCCCAATATTGGCTCAAAAAGCTTTGCAATGTCTGTAAGGCATTATGAAACGTGAAAGTTTTATGAAACATCAAACTCTCACAGCTTCCAGACACACTTAAATAGTGGGGCATTGCAGTGGAAGTCAGAAGTGTCTCTAGGAAACGTGCAAGGAGCTTTTGATAAAAAACAGCAGAGCACTGTGGGGCTGTTCGCTGCGTGTCCCTCTCCTGCATCTTCTGAAACAACTCTCCTCTGTGAGAGAGGAAGGGTTTTTTGAGTCCTGTTTCTTCAAACATGCCTAAACAGGAATATACAGAAGTAGCAAATTAAGTGCAGAAATACATTATTCATGTATATATATGTATTCATTACGGAAATTGTCTCCTTCACTGAGCAAAGCTTTGTCTTGGAATTGATATGGATATACACTTTCTGAATGTAGGGCACACAGCATCAGGTTATACTGCTTATCAGCACCATCTCACTGTGTAGAGAGACTAAAACAAGGCAAGGTGTCACAGACTAAAATCGTATGCTGAAAAGCGGCGTACTAAATGCCACTTAACTGAAACATAACCCAAAGGCCTGCTAAAGAAATATTTTTGAAGTATAAATTCCTTAAACATAGTTGGCATGCGTGCCTCAAACATGAAAATATCTGAGGTATACACACCTGAAATATACATAGCCTTACAGCACATTGATGCATACGCTCTTTCTCCATATGTAAGCTTCAAACTAAATGATGCAAGGCATTTGAATATCTCCATAAACTCACACTTTTAAAATAATACAGTTAACATATTAATTAGTTCATAGATGAACTCCCAGTTTAATTAGAAGTTCAGAAAGATCACTATGATTCAATGTTGCATATTTCTTGAATTTTACAGGCAAAGGACACTGCAAATTGGCCCAGAACTCATTATCAGTTTGAAAGTCGAAACTGTCATTCGTTTTCTCCCAATCAAATGAGGAAACTTAGTTTGGTATGCTCTTAAGTTTTCCATCAATTTTCTATTATTATTCTATACATGAAATAGTTAATTTTTCAGTATTTGTTGTTCATTATTCATTAAGGAAAATTATCTGGTTTATAATTTATCATTGATGTTCTATTTATGTACCATGAGTGGTTGTCATAGCTTGTTTTTTATCTTTCAAAAATTAAAGATGAACTAGTTCTTTTGTTGTTATCCACAAAAGAAAGAAATGAAAACTTGTTCTTCAGGTTCTAAATCTGTATGTTTGCACTGACAATATATTTCTCTCAAGAGAAGTCACCTTCATTGGAAACTTTGCCCAGTTCCTGGTTTATTGATTAATATATTAAATAGCATATTTAGGGGAACAGTATGTAACCCTACTGTTTGATCCAGAAAATTTGCATTATGTCATTAATATATTTTCAATAACGTTGCATATTTAACAGTTTTAAAATATTTTCATCAATATTTCTCCAAAGTAAAAGCAAAAACTTATAGACAGATACCTTTATTCCCAACTCAGTTTTTGTTAATTGCTACTCCTTTTGACTTTTGAGTCTTGTCCTTACAACAGTTAATTGTGAAAAAAAAAATCCACCAGGTGTTCAAATTCGTAAACACAGATAAATTTTGCAGCGCGTACAGAAAAAGCTGATGAATATTCTCACCACAAGCTCATGTCCATATGTTTAGACTCTCTCCAACTACAGTACTTTATGTACAGGAAGCTCAAGTTTGAGCATAGTCTCTTCTATGCATGACATTGCAGTGCCTATTCAGGGGCATAAGCATATACAGCCAGGGAAATCTTCAGTGTCCCAAATTATAGATTGTCCACACAAAGTTGGCAGAGATGATACAGAAAGTGCAGAAGACCACATTCTTTTTGACCAGCAGCCAAAGGAAGGGGTACTCCAAGGAACCAAAAAGGCACCAACCACAGCTGTCATTAGGATATAAAATCTTTCTTCTCATATTCAAAACAGATCATATAGACCTGTTGTGTACTTTGTCTACACACTGCATTTCAACTCCCTAAAACTCTACTGAAGAACAGTTTTGGGAAGATGTGCAAAGTTTTCAGGTATTTAAAAACTCCCACACATACCTGAATTCAATGAAGAGCAAAGATGCCAAAATCAGCTGTGAATATGTCTTCCAGTGACCTACTTTAAATGCATTCAAGTTCTAAATTGCTTCATGCCTGTCTTTTGTATGGATGTTATGATCACTGAATCCCAAGGGTAAGGTCAGCCATCTCCACCATGATCATGCTTGCTACAGCCCAACTGTCTGATAACCTGTAGTGTAGCAGGGAAATGCTCAGACAGGAGAGCCTGAGTGGATCCATGTCTCAATTCCTGTATAAAAAATTTCTGGGAGATCCCATACAATAAGAAGCCAGCCCATGATCTTCTACGACTCCCTGATGTCTCAAATTTCTTTTTTCATTGATGAGGTGTGAGACTGGGCAGTGACTGACAAGCACTTGGAGCAACAAATGGTATTTTGAGAATAGCATTGAGAGAATGATTTAGAAGTGTTTGACATTATATTCAAGTATAGTTGATAACTGGTGACAACAATTGGTAATAACATTACCAACATGCTTCTTTTCTTTAAGCACTCAGGATGTATAGGAGTTAGGCATGTAAGTGACTTGTTTCAGGAAATACAGACAAAAGTGGATGTCTCAAGCAGAAAGTAAGTTGACCCCACAGGGAAAAACAATCTGTTAAGAACACAAAACTCTTGGCAGACAGCATAGACACATATCTTTTCTTAGATAAAATTCTTCACAATGTACAAATCAAGGGAATGCTAAAGGAAATTAAAAACCTGAATTGTAATACTAAAGCATTTTATTTGAGTTCCCAACTAATTGCTTACAGACATTGTAGTAACAAGGGCATTTTAAAGTCAGGGCATTTACCTGTGTTTCAGTAAACAGTACAACAACCACAAGAATAGCATATTCATAGTAAAATATTATTATCTTCAATTTCAGTGTGTACAGTATCATTTACAAAACAATTGTGTAGTACAGACTAATTTTGGAAGGTGTAGAATTCCTTCTTGAAAAATCACAGTATTAACTCCCCTGTGCTTAGGGAACTGGTTTGACTGGGTACAGAAAGTATTTCACAACATGGATACTTAAAGAAAATAAGTTTAAAAGCTCAAGGATATCAAATTCCATACCACAAGTTTCAAATAAGTTTTAGAATGTCACAACACGAGATCCAGAGTGAACTCAGCACAAATTCTGTGAATGCACCAATAGCAGAGTGATCTTTCCCATAAAAATAATTGGCAACAAATGCATCCTAGCAGGCCACACAATTCCCATGCAACACAAGGTACTATTTGGATTGGAAGGATTGTGTAGTAACTGGGGCACACCCTGTGTATTTATCTGAGATTTCTACACTTACACAATAGATTTTTCTCTTCTCTTTCAGTATTATTTACTTCAAGGGTGGTTTTTCCTTAGGTTTCAGACAGTTTTTGGTAGATTACATGTCAATATGTTCTGAAATATACAATCTCCTGCAAAGGGATGCAGTTACAAACCACAGTGAAATAGAGTTATGGACTCTATTCATCCTCAGTGGGCTGAACATGGATTCTCCTGTCCCATTTTACAGTTAAACAATGACTGGACTCCCTGTTAATGAGATTTTGAAACACTTTATTTTGTTTTCAAAATAGTTTGCATTCTACAAATTTTAGTTTTGATGAGCTTTTTTATATTGAAAAAATATGTTTTCACAGTTAAGGGACATTTCTTCATGTATGTAAACTAGTCAGTGGTGGCAAATTCTGTGGTTCATATTTGATAAATGTTGTCTGCAATAACAACTGAAAAAGAAGAAAATATCCTAAGTAATTTTTGTGTTGATTTTAACTTGCATGATATATGTCCATTTTTAATAAAACTACAGTAGTAGTAACCTCCAGTTCTACAAGTGAGAGAAACTGATGTACTTGCTAACTCCTGTTTCTAAAACTCTGGAGATGAGAAGCAAGGGAGCAAGGAATATTCCTGAAATTTAAGTTGCTTTTTGCAAATATCTGCTCCTCAGATGCTCTCTTTTGTTTCAGTTGGAGCTTTATAATGTTTTTGTACTTATCCTTATAGTGACAAGTATAGACAAATCATTGCTTCTGTTATTTAAATGGGGAATTTAGGCGAAGAGAGGGATAGAGGGATTTGTTCAAGGTCACTTGAGCACTCTAAAATAATGCTGGAAAATGAATTTTTCTACTCCCAAGCTAACAAGTTATTAAAGCACATTTCCTCTCAGTGTGGTATTATACTCAAATTTGAATTTGAGGGGGTTTTATAGACTACTTTTGCTACTTGTAGCTGAAGGCATGCAGAAGGATGGAAAGGAATGAAAGGAAGATATTAACAATGAAAGAAAGGTCATCTCTTACTGCTAGAGTGAAAAAACGTGCTGCAAACAAGTTTCATTTCATAATACAGAGGAGGCAGAGATATCTCATGGCACAAAGTTTCTGTGTGCAACAGAAAAATTTAATGCCCATTTTCTCAACATGTATCAGTTTACTACCTTGTATGAGGCAAATTTCCTTTCAGCCTGGTGTTTAATTATCAGTGTCAGTCTAAGTATATCAGCCATCCATGTTCAAAACAAGGAAGTAAGTTATAAAAAGATAACATGATTGCTACCTAATAAAGAGGTATTTAAACACAGCAGAGCACTTGAAAACATGTGGGTGTAAATTCACTGAGAAGAGGGGGCAGACCTGTGTTCATTCCACACCTGTTCCCACCCTTCACAGGAATGAGGAGCCACCACCAGGCTGAGAGTACATACAGTGATCCCAAAACCTAAACCCCTTTATTCTTCAGAGAATCCAAAGCTTAATCAAAGCACACACAAACTTTCTTTGTGGCACTTGGTGATGTATTTGCAACAAATATCTGGGAAGCTTTGGATTTGGGAGGAGGAGAAAAGATGAGCAGCCTTGTACATTAAATATTTGAATATGTTTGCCTTTCCTTTGTCCTCTTACCTTACATATGTCATTTGCTTTCTGACAATGTGAACTTTATTTGAGGTCTTGTCAAGCCCTGCATGTGTTTTTACAGAGAGAAAACCATGTGGACACAAATGGGGTCTGTGGATGTTTCTCAAGGGGTTTAGAGGGAGACTGTTTCTTCTCTTTTCCTTGGAGGAGAAACTACACCCATATACTTCAGGTTTGGTTTAGTGATTTAGAGCTAACTTCTATATTTGAAGAACAAGAACGAAAAAAAAAAAAAAAAAAGAAAGAAAAATAATTTAGTTCAGTTCTATGAATAACTGGGCACTTATAATTTAACAGCCCAGTTCTGCTCCGAGTAAAACAGTAATTCCCTTGAAGTTGGTGAAATGGTGCTGGATTTACCTCAGGGCAGAATTTGGCCCCCCGCTAGTGATCCAGCTATTAATAGCTTTGCATTGAGAAAAATCATTGAATAAAATAATTACCTGTCTTGTCAGTGGAACTGTTCTTCTTTTTTTTATAATGTCCTACATAAAATCCTTAGACCAAAATTCAAAGCAATGTACAATAAATTAATTAATTGGGGAATTAATTGGGCCATGTTGCCTTTTTTAAAACTAAGCTGTGTTTTAGTTATATTTTGTTATGTGCCCAAAGGCTCCTGGGCATGGATGGCCTATAAATACGAATGGATAACAGATCATTAAGAATAAAGCTACCACAAAATAGTTTCTCTGTTTTCTCCACACAGATCTGAGAGCAATAACAGTGGAGCAGTAGTGGAGAAACAGCTGGGGCGGTGAGAAGATGCTGTGGAAAAGATTGTTTTGCCAGCAGAGATGACTATGTTTCAACTCATTGTTCTTTCCCACCTACTCCTCCTTCAGCCTCCTCCCTAGTCCTTCACTGACTTTTTATCTTTGTTCATGGTTGGCAGCATAAGGTAGCTCCCATTTCCATCCTGCTCACATTCTCTCTGATGTGATTCCTGCAGGAGCTGATCTCAGGCAGCTCCTCCTTTCAGATTCTTCTCTTCTCTTAGGCCTGAAACCCTCCCTCTACTTTGTCTAACCTCAGCTCCACTACACCTACAAGTGCTGTGTAGAGCAAAACCCCAAAAATTTGCAAGCCCATCTTTATTTTTCATGCTTCCCTCTCTTTGTTCACCTATATGTTTTATTGTTTTTTCAGGCAGTATGAAAATATATCTTACATTAAAAAAAAAATACTTAAAAAGAATCTTCTGACTTTACCAATTCTTGATGTAAAAACCCACCTGGCATTTTGACAGCAAATGATTAAAAGCCTTTCTCAGTATTTTACAAGCAAATATGAATTTTAACAAGATAACTAAACTTACAGAAATGAAATATTCTATTGTTGTCTAATGCTAAACTAGCTGTCAAGTTTGAGACACTTGCAGTTAGTGTTAGGAATGATTAGAATGAAGATATGTTAAAAAGAAATACAGGCCAGGTTTTGCTCATGTGTTGCCGATATAAAATTCAGATTTATAGACTCTTCGGATGACACCAGCAATAAAGTGGTGATTTTGTTCTGTGGTTTTACATTCTGCTCCACAGATTAGTATATATCATGTGCCTACATTTGTGTTTTAAACATAACAGTTCTCAAAGTACTTTCAAGTTAAGGTTTGAGGGAACTTTGCTAAGAACAGGTTGTCAGGAATGCTGGAGTAATTAACTGAAAAAATGATTTTTTGCAAACTTAGAAGAAGAGACAGTGAGAGAAAAAGTAGGCTTGAAGTGCCAATGGAGAGAGAGAGGCAGAGAGGTCAGGGACCCAACCAGCTTTCTGAGGACCATGTGGGAAAGGATTGAGAGGGATGGACCACTGTCTGAAGCTGCATATGAAAGGAGCAAAGGTAGTGGTTAAATGTAAGGACCTGAATGAACTGTCTGAGGTGCACTAAAATAGTAAGAGACAGTGAGACCTCTTCACCTAAACATAGGGAACAATGACAGAATACGGCTGAAATAGCATCGATATTCTTCCCTCACAATTGTTTCCTTTTAATGTGCTTTCTAATCACTGTGAAGAATACTGGCATCCTATTTGTCAGTCAAGCCCCCAGTCCCAATGCCACTGATGGCTAAGGTATCATTAACCTTCCAACAAAGCCTTCAACAAGCCATGTAGTTCCTTGTTGTGTGGTATCTCAGCATGCACATCTTTCATTTGTGCAGCCACGTACACTCTGCTGAGGAGTGGCTGAGGGAACTGCTGTTGTGTAATCTGGAGAAAAGAAGTGTCAGGGAAGACCTTATCACTCTCTACAGTTACCTGAAAGGAGGTTGTAGCAATGTACAGGTCAGTGTCTTCTCCCAGGTAACAAATGACAGGGCAAGAAGAAGTGGCCCCAAGTTGTGCCAGACAAGTTTAGACATTATATTAGGAAAAAATTTCTTCACTGAAAGAGTGGTCAAGAATTGGAACAGACTATCCAGGGAAGTGACAGAGTCCTCATTCCTTGGAGATATTTAAAAGATGTGTAGATATAGCATTAAATATGAATTTGTGGGGGGCTTAGTTGGACACAGTGATCAGTTGGACACAATGATCTTAGAGATTTTTCCAACTTAAAAATTCTGTGATCCTACACCAGAACCTACTTCTGGAACCTACCAGAAGACAGATTATTCTCAGGATGCATTAACTTTTCTGTAGTGCTCATTTAGTACCATTTCTCATATTTTAGGGCTGTGTTTTTGGCTTATGAGAACTGTCTCAATGCCCGTGAAAAAAGAATTATGTGGACTGGAAGTTTATCTAGATTAATCAATATTAAAGTGTTATTTTACAACAGTTTGATTGAACTAGAGTTTGCAAACAGATAGTCAGTATTACAACTCTAGATATATTAGTTGTGATTGCTCTGAATGCACCTTCTCATCACATGATATTTTGCATCGTGTGCTTTTGTAAATGTTTCATATTCAAATGCCAGTCACGTACAATCTAACAAGTTTGGGGATAACATTGCATTTCCCAAGATGTGACACTAGTGTGTGAGACAGAGATTTGAATATTCTTACTCCTTTAAAATAAGTTTTTCTGCACAATCATATAAGCTTATCTTCCCAACCAAGTTTGGCAACTGGACCAAATGAAAGTGAGTAAAACACAGTTCTGTGTGCATGGATATGGCAAAATCTCATCTGTAAAGGCCAATGTATTCTCTTTGTGAGCATGGAATATCCACTGCTGTGTTTATGACCAAAACTATAGAAACATCTTCATATATTAGACTTTCAGTTTTTCTTGTATGGCATTGGAATTCCCATGATGAAGACAGCAAAATGAAGAGATTGGGATGCTGAATGAGCACATGGCTTAAATACACAGAAGTTTGGGGGAGAGAGGTTTCCATCATATAAGCAAGTAAAGCCTTACCCAACTCCACCAACATTGCTCATGGACTTGTATTCAAAGTACCTCTAGAACTTAGGCTGAGTTCACAAATCTGAGGTAAGTTTGCAGTTTTTACTCTAAGAACAGCTAGAATCATATATCTCTCTACAGCACCCTTCCCTGATATTACTTCTCAGGCTCTAACTTGAGAGCTACTAATACTATCCTGTATCAAAGGAGGCCAAAATGAAAGAAAAAATAGGAGAGCAAAGAAACCAAATGTCTCAGTGCTCTTGTCTTTGCTGGAATGTACACATCAGCAATACATACATTAATATGTATTTCTCTACAACACCCGTGATTTTTTTTTCTCTTTGGGAAAGAGTAAGACCTGTGTAAGAGGAATGTGAAGCACAATCTTCAGACTAGGTTTAAATTTACGATTGGCCTAATTTTAATTTATAAAATTCCTTTGAGAAGCTAAAATGTAATATGAGAAAGTATGTGTAATGTAACTATTATAAAGAAAATCAGACATTACTTTGGTATCCTGTAAGACAGGTTTTTGAATTAAGCAGAATGCATGCAATAAAAATGCAACCAAAATGATTAGCATAAGTAACTGAAAAAATCTGATTATAAGAAGGCAAAGTAGTTTAACACATGACCACATTCATAAGTATGAAATATTATAATTCTATTGTCTATTCTTTCTGTGAAAAGTTAGCTCCTTCAGGAATGTCTTAATGAATAATAAAACTGACTTGATTTTCCCACTGCAGTCAACTTTGCTGTCAGGCTATTAATGATTCATAATGACTGTATGTTTAATAGTTTTATGCCAGATAAAAGCCATCCAACAGAAGCAAGTAGCCAATGTCACTTCTGCAGCTACTCTCTTGATATTTTCAATAATATCGGTAAAAACAATCTCTAAAAATGCAGAACAGCTGAGTTACAGTGGGAAAATGGTTTTAAATCACCCAATAATATCAGTGCTGAAGTCATATAAAATTCTTTATTACATTATCTCTGTTGTAGAAGAAAACACAGAGGACAAGATTGCTTGCAGTTCATAAAAAATAGCGTGTTTTCCTATTTGTATAATTTCATATTCTTGTATATTTTACTTTCATAATGCAGTGATTTGGATAACACAACTAGCCAATGCTTAAATGAGAATAAAATGTGTACTCTGAGAATAGCTGAGAAGAATAACACTCAAATCAGTTCTGCACAAGATGATAAACACCCAGACTGCTCTGAAGCTGCAGGAGTTTATCTACTGTATATGTAAATGTTTCTCTTTTCTTTGAGGAAAGCCTTTGCAAGAACAATGTCCTTTAACAAAGGTCTAAAAATGCATGTGAAAACCAAACATAATAACACTGTTATTCTGCCACTTATTAACAGAACAACAGGTCTTACAACAATTAGATATGAATATTGCAAACTGAATTTAATATTAAGCTGTCTTTGAAATGCCACTTTGCAGCAGGTTTTCAAATGCTTAAAGCACAGCGGGAGGCTAACTCCATCTTCAAATATTAAATCAAAACCTTTTTTAGCTTGATAAATCTTTCTGAAGGCAAGTTCTCCTATTCAAGAGAGAATTATTAAACTATCAGGCAAGGAAACTAAACCTTGCAGCCTATTCTTGGCACATGGTGTGTACCCACAATGATTAAAAACAATAATGAAAGGGATTAATAACATCTTGGAATAGTGTCTGAGAACATTCTTAACCAAACACAGGGTATAAACTGCTTATAAGCCCAGTGAGTTGGAAACAGCACATACTCAAACCTGGTCCCACTTTCTCAGCTAGAAATCTCTGTTAAATACAAGTCAGTTAGAAATGCTTCCTACAGCCAGTTACATGCCATTAAAAAGACCAAAGATCTCTAGGAAATGGTAAATGCAAGGACATCTTGCTGAAGAACACCATACAACAATCACAGAGACACATTCTGTGCTTGAATACCTGCTCCTAATAGCAGCAGGAACTGTATGCAGTCTTGATATATTTGGCCCATATTAGTGACAGAAAATGTGTATTAAGTCATATAAAACAATACATCTCACAGAATTCTGTCTAATCCACTTTTTAATGTCCCAAGTGAAAAAGCTTCCCTTGGAAGATAGCCTAATAGTGGCAATTGGCAGGAAATAGACCTGGTTATTTTGCCTGCATTTATCTACTATTTTTCTTTTCAGCCTTAGCTCAGTTGTGCCAGGACTTGTACAAGACAATTCTTTTCCAGGCCTGACAGTTCCAGATCATTTTCAGTGTGTTATGCTCTTCCTTTAAACACTGCTACGTAAGTTTTCACATTTAGCTTATTAATTCCCACCCCCTCCACCCAATGTCAACAATTTCTTGTTTCCTAATTACTTTGGCACTTTTCAAACTGCAATCCTGACAAGGAGATATCCAGGAAGGAATGCAGTACCATGGATGGGATCACACAAAGTCCTAGTGAAAAGGACTACTCTTCATACTCTGTGGTGAGGTGTCTCATTCCCAAACAGATGGCATTTTTTTGTTATCACTTCATATCACAGGTCAATTTCCCATTTAATAATGCTTTCTTCACCACACATAAATCCTCCCAGTTTCTGTGTGGTTTAGGTATTTCAGATTATTTTGTTTGTTAACTCACATCAGCTCAGCATGTCACTGACTTTGCTGTTTTCTATCCTAATCTCTCTGGGATGCCTTTTATTGCTCTTCTGTCTTTGTAATTAATCCTCTCATTGAATTTACTACCTCCCAAATTATTAAAGGTTAGATAGAAGACTGAACCTAAACCCCACCGATATTCTTTAAGATGCTTCCCCATATGAGAAAAAAATGACATCAATTAGTTGTCACATACCTAATTTTGACATCTCTCATTCACATGATAAAGGCCCTGGATTAATATAATTTAATGCTGTTTGTTTGGGGTTTTTTGTGTATGTGAAACCAAAATTTGCATGCATTTCATCTACTGTTCTCTTTCTTTTCCTTTGGACTATTTCCACAGCACCACAATACTTCTCTGTGATTACTCTGCATGTGTGACCTTGAGTAACCTGCCATTGTTATTTCCAAATTAGGGAACAGGCAGGCACATGTCCTGGAGGAGGGGAGCAGGCTCTGGATTTGCCTCTCGGCAGGTATCTGCCTCCTCCCAGGTGAGATGGAGCCAACCAAGAGGTTTTTGTTTTGTTTCAGAGAAGTTTTCTGTGCAGGGAGGCACAGTCTCAGCTGCACCACTGTGCTTTTGGTGGCCACATCCTGGGCCACCCTGCTGAGAGGTTGTGTGAGGGCTTCTCCATGTCTGCTTCAGATTTTAAGCTCACCTGCTTGATTCCAGGCGGGAGTAGAAAAGATGCTCCAACTGTGATTTCATCTGGAGAAACTGGAAATAACTGCAGGATGTTTTATATCCCAGGTCACACTGAATAATTATCAAGAGACAATTCAAATTTTCATGTGATAGAGTTCTTTAGAGAGTAGGGGTCTAAGAGCCCTCAGTATTCTAGGAGAGGTACAGGACTTATGGCTCTACCTGAAGTTCATATACACTAATACAGACTCATGCAATGCCTGTACCCTAATAATAAATATTTGGAATTTCTAAAATTCAGCGACCTTCCTTCACTCCCAGTGTCAGTGTTAACAGGAATATTTGGCTATAAAGATATTTAATCCCTTCTGATTACAGAATTGCATGCTTATGGATAGGTACAGAGGCTGGTAGGATGTATCCTTCCCTCAAGTATCCTCTTTTTTTCTCCATAAAGTTATTAGCATCTCTCATCATAATATCTTTTGCAAACATTTTGCATTGTTTTTGAGATTTCCCTGACTCATATAAACATATTCCATTGTTTTCACCTCTCCTTTTTATATTTTTATAAATGTCCTGAACAGTCTCTCAAGAGCTAAGCTTGCATTTTTAAGTTCTTTGTCTCCTTTTGTGTGGTGATCTGCAGCAGGAGTTCATTCTAATTATTTCTTTATCTTTATTTATTAATTACTAATAACTTTATGCACAAAAAGTTGCTGTCACAGCAGTCTTCCAACCTGAAACTGTGGCATTGGCACTGTATTTTGATTTATGATGTTACTCTCCAGCATCTTCTTTTTTCACCTCTTTACTTGAGGAAACACCTGAGATTTTATTTCACTTACAACAATCACTCAAGTCAAGTTCAGCTGTGCCCACCATTTCAGAATTAATAAATGCATTGCATTTTTCATCTACTATTTCCAAATATCTCTAAGCACTCAGGTTCATTGATACTTTACATATTTCCATGTATTTCCATCTTCCTCCACTGTGTGAGAGTGGATGCACCATGATTCCATGTAAAATTCAGATCTGCTTTTAAGAGTACTATGTCATTTCTTCCTACAATCAAGCCGAGCAAAAGCAAAGCAAACCAAATGAAAGAACATTCTCAGAAACCACAGATTTCAATGAGTTTATTGTTTATTTTTGCTTAAATTAAAGCCTAAATATAGCAAACAAGTTTCTTACTCCTCCATAAATATTTTCCTGACCTTTTATAGTCTTTAGTGCTGATCTATCTTCTTACCCACTCCTAACATGGGAAGGAAATCTATGCTATCTATTTGTCTATTTTCGAACCTATTTTAGAATTCCTGAACTTGTTCTCAGTATATTCCATGAAGTAAAGTCAAATGTGTCTGAGTCGTTCTGGAAATTCCCTGGCATTATTTAGGAAACCTTGCATTTTTATTATAACATTGTTAGATGGATATCTGGAAGTGGATGATGCTAACCATTCCTGCCTGAAGCCAAATTATTTTTTTATATTCAGAAGTGCCAGCTAAAGGATTGAATATCTATTTTCTCTTTTAGCATTTTTCTTTAAATTATTTTGGAGATTCTATTGTCTAACAAGGTTGTCTCAATGCCATTATCTTTTCAATGGCAAAAGAGCTATGGGAGTAAATAAGTTTAAAATATTCTGTCATATGATCTCTTATTTTCCCTTTTCTAGATCTCCCATCTCTTATTTCTTGACTCACTACCTTCCTTTTGATCCACATCATGCCATTTGCCTGGTTTGCCTGCCTTCATTCTTAAGCAGTCTTGTAAGTTTCCAAATCACTGTCTCAAAAGAAACCAAATAACAGATATGAATGAGGTTGACATTCATGTGATTTAACTCATCAGTTAGATGTTTAGCCCAGGTGAACTGTCTTAACCTTCTCTGTTGTCAACCCAGAGAGACTGGTACTTCCAGCCTGTGATCTGAACCATCCAAGTTTCTGAACAGAGAGAATAAATCATCTTCTGAAGAGATTTGCCCTGGACATGTCCAGTTCTTTCCATTACTTTTGGGAAAGAATGGATACTGGCTATCCAATACAGACAGCTAAATTTAGAAGAGAATTTTTTTACTTCCCAGGTTCCCTAAAAACTGAAATCAACCATACCTACTGTACCAAGACACATACATGTGCTCTCATGCCTTTGAAATCAACTGTCATTTGATAAAGGTTTTTAAAAAAGATACACACTAGAGGTGCTATCTGCCAGATGAACATAAGCATTCATTAATGCACCTTTGGAGTTCTCATTATTTTCCTCACTTCTAACACCCACTGCCTGTCTCCTGGAAGTAGGACATCTGGCAACAAAGTGGGAATGTTAAATCCAGAATAACACACTGGGTGAACCAAACTAGTAGAGGAGTGGGGGTAATAAACATTTTGCTTTCTTTTTTTTTTTTTTTTTTTTTAGATAAGTATCAGTTAGAATGTTTTGCGTCATTTGTGGTTATGGTATCACCTAGATTTGTAAAATGTTAACCCAGAGTTCCTAAGGAGTTTAGTATTTGGTGACTGTTAGCCAAGGTGGATTTGACACAGGCACCAGTGGTGGAATTTAGCTGTCTGGGAGATATGAGTTACAGCATTTTGGAATAGAGAGATCTTAAAGCATAAATCTTCTGTACTCTGGATGACTATTTCAACAGTCTGATTATCAATTATACATGGATAACACTATAACACTTCAAAAAAACCCCACTAAAATAATGATTCAATTGTCTGTAAGTGCTTCTCGTAGTGTATAACTGCAACCATTTAGGAGTTGAAGACTACATGAATAGATTAGTCAAAATGTCCTTTTACAGTGAATACAAAAAACACATCCAAAACACAGTTCCCTGCAGATGCAGCACATGCAAAGTGAGATGAATCATCTTCCAGGGATTCTTTGTCCACCAAACATGGAAAAATCCAACTTTTAAATACTCAAAATTAGAGGGAAAAAACCATACCACAAAAAAAAAAAAAAAAAAAAAAAAAAAAAAAATAAAAAAATCCAACAAACAAAGAAGACCGTAGATGTCCAAACAGGGCAGTTAGTTTTATACCTATTTGTTTTGTGCACACATGCTTTTCAGGACTGCAAAAAGGCCCCTTAAACTAGAAGAAAGTTAAGATTTCACATATCTTTCCCATGTTGTCTGCTGGCTGCCATGGCAATCCTCCTTCACAGTGTTTTATCACAGGACTCTTCCAGCACAATCTCCCCAAGTCACTGGTCCTTCCTAGGAGCAGATTCTGAAGCTTTGGGCCTTACAGAACCCAACAGGAAAAACACATAATGCAGGTGGTGCTCAGCATGAGCAAATGGAAAGGTTAAACAGTCATTAGATAGCGAAGCAAGCCTGTTACAAAGCTCGTGAATATTTCAACAATGCCACTCTATCCAAGAGGATCCTCTGTTCAGCCCAGGTCAGCTGCCAGCAACCACAAACCACATGAAGGGAGGAACTTGCAGCAATCACGTATCACATAAGGACAGCCACTGGGAAACAAAGTCCTCACTTGCCATGATCACAAGCTCTACTGAGGTTACAGACAGAAGGAACAGCACCACTGATTGGCACAAATTCTCTCTTTTCTAGTGTGTGTCCTCTGGATCACAGCTACTCCAAACACTGTGCTGCTGGTGGAAAAGGCAGGTGCTCAAGAAAGGAGAGAGCACCAATACAGACATCGGTTTTGTTGGGTCTCCTGGAAGATCCATATAAACCACTTGGAACACACAGCCAAGCCTTGAGCAAACATTTCCCTGAGGCAGCTAAGAGAAGTGTAGAGATTCAGTACATTGGACTGAGAAATATCCTTACCACAGCAGCATTTGTTTATAACTTAGGCATAATGTATGATGCAGCTTCTGAGCTGTGTGATTTATCCAAACATCTAAAAGAAAGACATAACATTGCCAGAAGCTCATTCTGGGGTGTCAAAGCAGATTCAGGTTTTTGCATCAATGGCTGACAATCCCAGCTCTTCCGCTGAAGACGCTGTCAGTGCTTTTCAGAACACATTCTTTAAAAAAATAAATCTCTGCACCAGGGGAAATGTCTTTAAAGCAGTTACAGAGAATGTTCATGGAGTTTCAAAAATAACACATATTGTGAAATGCTGTTCACAAGAGCACTGAAAATTAGCACTGCTCTGTGTAGTGTTTCTTGCGAAAATCATGCAATGTGATTACATACTCTTGATAGGAGGTGTCAGCTCCTGTGTTATGGCCAAATTCTAACCTATATAATTACCTTCTGCTTATCTACATTCCTCTCACAATTTCAGCTGAATAAGAGCTATTGTTTCACTTCACACCCTAAAATTTTGAGAAGTGCAGTCTTAGTGTACCTCTAACAAGAGGTGGCTGAATCTTGGTATTTGGTTTTCTGAGAATTTTCACTTTTAGAGAATACTGGACAAATTATCACTGTAAAGAAACTTAATGTAGAATTTTTTCTAACATTGGAAGTGCGAGTGCTTGTAGCTCAAAGAAGTCACTATGAAGTAGAGAGCCTAAAACCCTTGATGTCTCTCTAAAATACAAGAGTTACATATATATACACACACAAATTAATAATTTATACATGATATAGCCTATATAGCATATATTCTATATGCATGCAGAACAGAATAAAATGCATTCTTTGATAAAATCTTTTGCCAGAAGGAGACTAAAAATTAATAAGGAAACTTCTATGTATTTTCACTCTATCAAAATTTACAACTCATATTTGCAAAAGCCTTTCAGAGTCTTCTGCTGCTATACAGTTGGCTAAGTCAGAAATGAACAGATGAAACTGGTAAGATCTGTGCTTCACCAGCAGTCATGTCAATTAATTTTTTATATACTGCTGGGCTTAATATAGAACTTTCTAAATTAAACAGGCATTTATTTTTATCAGCAAGAATGCCAAAGTTACTTATATCTGTTTGTGGCCCTTCACCTTATTTTTTTTCCCTGAGAAGGTATATTGCAGAAGCTTAATTTGTGGTATTGATTTGAAGTAAGAATAGGTAAATAAAAATCCTTCAGATAAACAAAAATTTGATTTCTTAATGTTATTTAAAAAAAAAAAAAAGAAGGGAAGTGTGCAATGGAATCTGGTAGAAGACAACGAACAAATAAACTTGATTTTGTAGTCATGTAATATAGAAACTAGAACACCTGGGTCAGGTCTTTTTTCTCCAGTCAGTCCAGTCTTCTGACATCTGGCAACAAATTCCTATACTTTTGTAGTTCTTTCTATTTTCTTTCAAAATCAGAGTTTATTTTTCTATTCAAGTTCAGAAAGGTCAGAGGCTATCAGATGAAAAAGATGTGGGAGGAAAAAGTCATCAATTGTGGAAGTTAAAATCCTTATGGAAAAAGAGACTTTAGAATGTAAAAATAGCCTTTGTTTAGGCATTTCAGAGCTTGACTTCAGTTTTAGCCACTGCTTTCACATGTTTTTGAACTATTGCACATGTTGTATGGAATCAACCCTTTTTAATGCATAAAACAAACCAGTGTTTTCCTTGGAGGAATGTAGCCACACAAAGTTTTGGAAACTAAAGTACTTATCTAACATCTACCTTAATACATTTAACATAATAGGAGAAAACCTCAGAATTTGAGGTTTAACCTGTAAAGGCATCACTTCATTGTTCAAAGCACATGAACTTTCCTCCTCACACAAGTTGTGGACACCACTGTTCAGGGACAGAATTAATGTTATGTAAACTCCATTCTGCCTAACTACATTACCCAAATCAAATTAAGTGAAGTCTCTAAAGAGAAATTTAAAACTTGACACATATTCCTCACTTGACTTTGTTACACAGTTGTATTTGTTAGTAATTAAATGCTGACAGGACCATCCAATTTAAATGCAAAGGACAAGAGTGTAAGTAGATCTCAAAAATAAAAAAATGGAAGAGAAATTTAAAAAATTATTTAGGTACACATAAATATATTAATTAGAAAAAATGTGAGCTAATGTATGAAGCCATTGCCCTATAACTCTCACAGAAACTAATAAATATGTAATATTGTTTTGTGATCTTGTGTCACAGCACAATCCCTCCCATTTCTTCCCAGAAAAACTAATTTCAAGTGGTAGGTTTGGTTTCCTGGTTACACCATTCCATGGAGAAATTCCCTTTCTTCGTATGGAAACACTATAATACTGCAGCCATGGAGTGGTAGTTCTATCTAGTTTGTAGCTTATTCTTACAGGATTATGCAGCAGAGATAAAGACCAACAACTTTCCAAAATATACACCTGCTGAGTGGGTTCAAAAGGGACCTTCTCAGATTCTTCCAGTATCGTAGAATCATAGAATAGTTTGAGTTAGAAGGGGCCTTAAATATCATCCAATTCCAATCCTCCTGCCATGTGTAGAGTACTTTCCACTAAACCAGGATGCTCATTAGTCCATGCAACCTGGCCTTGAATATTTCCAGGGATGTGCATCCACAGCTTCTCTGGGCAACCTGTTCCACTGTCTAACCACTGTCACAGTAAAGAACTTCTTCTTAGTATCCATTATAAACTACTCTCAGTTTAAAGCTGAGAGCTAAGTGTCCTGTCACTACGTACCCCTGCAAACAGTCCCTCTCCAGCTCTTGTAGGTCTCTTTAAGTACTGAAAGGCCTTAATTAGGTCGCTCCAGAGCCTTCTCTTCTCCAAGCTAAATACTCCAAATTCTCACAGCTTTTCCTCATAGTAGGTCTGCTCCATCCCTCTGATCAATTTTGTGGCCCTCCCCTGGGCTCTCTCCAGCAGGTCCCTGTCCTTCCTGTGCTGGACCCCAGGGCTGGGTGCAGCACTGCAGTGGGGTCTCAGGGCAGAGCAGAGGGGCAGAATCCCCTCCCTGCCCTGCTGCCCACGCTGCTCTGGATGCAGCCCAGGACATTTTTGGCTCTCTGGGCTGCAAGAGCAGTAGAGAAGCTCTTCAGGGCATTCTCTGCCCCACACTAAATTTTGACAAAGGGGTGGTTTTCCTAAAATCCTCTAAGAATAAAAAGAATAACACTGCCCACTAGAGCCTGTGTTCCTAACTGGCCATTGATTAGGTTCCAGATCCTGGCTTCTCCTTCACACATCAGACTGTGTGAGTTAATGAAAGTTAATGATGTTACTGCTAGGCCAAACCAATCAAGTAATTTTATCTGAATTCAGTTTGCAAGCTGTAACATATTTCTTTACTTTACTGGAAATATTACAATGATAAATTAGTTTAAAATTTGTGAGATGCTGAGAATGCACATTGATGAGTTCCAAAGAAATAAAGAAAAAGCAATTAAATAATGAAGTTGTGAGTATGAAGGACTGCTGATCAGTACTTCTATGGTACTCAAATACCACCCCAAGACAGAAAATAGAACTGGACTACAGGTAAGGAATTCTGTGTGCAAGATGCCCTTTGGTATTCAGCCAATCTCTTAGGCTCCTGTGAGTGTTCTCATTCCCACAGTCTCTGTAAGGTCACAGTGGTTTTACACAATTCCTAACGACAGTTTCCTAACCAAAGCAACCTTCTTAGTATCTCAGACTGATGGGTGGCTTGTGATTTAGTAGTTATGGGTTTCAGCAGCACCTAAGTCAAACACTGTTTATTGCTTACAGTTACTTGTCTGTTAAACGGAAAATTATACTCTCCCAAAAAGACTTAAGTTACTGGCTTTATTTCAACATGGTACTGACTGACATATGCCAATTTACCTGTCATCGTATTCAAAATGCCAGTATTAACATTTTCCTAAATGATTCAGATTTTTTATCACAAAACAACTTTTAATAGCAGCTCCTTAGGGCTACGAACATGTTTTTATTACATGATAGGAAAAAAACCTAAAAGAAATCCATATTTATTCATTATCATATATATAATTTATGTTGGGTAAACTGGAAAATGCTTTCAAGAATCAACTAACATGAAAAGCATATTTGATAAACATGAATCTTTTTTATAATTTATATTCTGTTTTTCTATGTTTCTGCAATATTTTCTGACTTATATCAGACTTCGTTATGATTTAAATATAAAGATTAAAAAAAAATAATAGTACAAAATTCTATCAAGTGGGACTCTTTAAAAAGACAAGTCATTTAAATATAGAACTGGAAATGTTCAGAACTTTAGCTAAAAGCACAGGTAGTGGAAAGTGGGTATACCCTGCTTCTGGGTTTCAAAATTAGAAAAGAGGGATTTAATAAAGGAAGTTTCCAATCTGTCAGCCACATGTTCTTTGCATCAGATACTCAGTGCATCAGCAAGTTGTTAAACTCCTGGCTTGCAACTGCTTTCAATTTAAGAACAACAGAAATTTAGAAGCCTCAATTTAAATTCTTTTTTAATATGGAAGCAATACACCACAGTTTTTAAATCCCTGAAACATAAACAACATAAAAGCAAAGGAAGAATGAAAACACTTGCAAAAGGTTTGCATAATTCTTATAAGTGCTTCATAATTTGTGGAAACGGAAGTCTTGGTACTTTGTTCATAGCTGGGAAGAGAACGAGCACTTCCTTGTGTTTAGCAGTCCTTAGGAACAGCATTAACCCACTTGGGTTCCTGGGCTTTATGTCAGGTTAGTGGAACACTCAGAAGCAGCCCCTGCCCAACAGCCTGGATTGGCTGCATGGTGCAACCACACACCCAGCAGTGTGCAGGCTGCCGGTGACCATGCAAAATATTAGCAAGGTCATAGTTGTGTAACACACTCCTATAACTCAGAGATTACAAAAGACATTAAAATTCTGATGCCCCATTCATAAGGAAAAGATTGTAATGAGAGCAGAGAATGGTACAACATTAATTCATTGTGTGACAAAGAATATAATGAGAATGGGAAATAGTACAAACATAACTCATTCTTGTTACAGCTTTAAGATTGTAATGTCATGGTTCATATCACATACTTAGGAAGAAAGGTATGGTAGAAGAAGAGTTGCAATATTAAACATAACTAATCTGAATGCAGCACACATTACTCTAAATGCAATGCAATAAAAAATTTGAAACATTACTTAGAAATGGTTTCCTAAAAGTTGTAATTTCTTTGTACACTTTTTTTTTAAACAATTTATTAATACTGTTGATATGAAGGGCTGCAGTGTGTGTGTGCATTTATAAAGAGAGCTGTCCTCGAAATCTTTTTACTTTTGTATGCCTTTGGAAATCAATTAGAATTAAAAATAAAAATATTGAGGACAGTATCTTGTGACACACACTATGAATCTGCAAAGACACAGGCAGTCATGTTCAGTCACTTTGTCTGATATAGTGGAAAGAAATAAAGCCATGAAACAAGTAATGCTTTTACCTCCTGAAATTATTGAATAACTTATGTTATTGCTCGTCTACCAGTCATTCAGTGATAGGTAATATCCCACCTAATGTAGTAGAGTTTATTGAAACATGCAACTGATATGAGATCAAAACATCTTTGACCATCTCAGAGTTTGAGAAAGCAACTTGTGTCATTTATTAAGATCTATGCAAGATAACAAATCAATACATTTTATTTTGCTTTTGAAAGTAAAACATTATCTCTGTGCTTCTTTCTGTTAAACAGAAAAAGGGGAAACATTCTCAAAGACACTACAAAAACATTGAAACTTCAGGGAATGTTGCTCTGGAGATCATCTTGTCCAACTCCCCAGCGTGAGCAGGACAACCCAGAGCCAGTGGTTCAGTGTGTGCCTGTCACCTCTTGTCCTGTGACTGGGCACCACTGAAACAAGCCTGGCTCTGTCCTTCTTGCACCCTTCACTCACTCAGGTATTTAAGTTTCCCTCCCCGCTTTCTTCAGGCCAAAGAGGTCCAGCACTCTCAGCCCTTCCTCATGGGAAGGATGCTCCAGTCCTTTCATCATCTTTGTGGCCCTTCACTGAACCTCTCTAGTGCCTCCATATCTCTAAACACAGTATGTGACTTTGCCAGTGCTGAACAGAGTTTACCAGTACCAAGTAGAGGAAACATCAAAAAGAATTGCTCTTGAATTAGAAAAAAAAAAAAAAAAAAATAGAAAAAAAAATCATCAGAATATTTTACTCTTGAATTAGAAGATCTGCCAGTTTTCAGCTAAAAAGGTTAAGACTTTGAACTAGATCAGCTAGATCAGGGATCAGTATGACCCACTTACAATATTATTGGCAAATTTAGAGAGATATATTGTAATACAAATAAAACCTAAGTTATTTTTCTCTTTTATAAAGTAGGAGGTAAAATATTTAAAAAATGTAAAATTGTACTATGTGGATTAAACTTAGTCTCTTAATTAGTTTAAAAGACAATTTCTTCTTGAAAATCATAGCTCTGTTTTCAGTAATTTGCTTAAAAAAAGAAAATTATTTTATGTGGTTACTGCTTTTTCTAATCTAGGTGGATTTCTTTGATTCTATATTTGTATAAATAAGTAAATTCCAAAAGGTGGCACATGTGTTTTTATGATGTTAGTTACATTTTAGTATCCATATTACTTCCAGGCTCATTGTCAAAATGAGGTAGGTGTAAAGACCATGAGCAGAGGAAAAAATGTGATTGTATGAGGGATGTTATGACAGTTCTGTATGCATAATACATGCATCCCAGGAGGCAATTCTGCATCTGTTACATATATTTATGTATTTTTACTTGTAGTTTTGGAGATATTTAAGATTTATGGTGATAGATTCGATCCCCTTAAAGACAATAAAAGGAAACATGCAACAAGGGTACTATTTTGTTAGTGAGTGAAATGAGCTGGGTGTGAAAGTTGTGCACCTGGTAGGCTCTGTGAAGGTTAAGGATTTTCTATTCTCTACACTTAGTAGCATTTCTATAGTGGTTTTCAAAATACTTTCAAAACAAGCCTCTAATAGATTTGATCTATGTGCAGCTAAAGTATGTTTCTGTTCATTACAATGACTGAAGGAGGGTAAGAAAACAATTGCTAGATGTTAAAGACTAACACAGGAATGATGAAGACATTTTGTGAGTGAAAAGAAAAATCCCGAAGTCTCAGGGAATGATGAAAGTGATGATAAATGAAGACAACAACACAAGGGTAAAAAGACAGAAAAGATAAAATGGCTAAAGAGACAGACAATTTTATACAACTAACTGTTTGAAGAAACAACTCACTGTGTTGTGCTGTAATGACATTTCCTGACCATTGAATTTTCTATGAAGAGATAGATGAGCCTTCTGCTGCCTTCCATTACACAGCAGGTATTTCTTAGTCTCTGTGATACAGGAGATTTCAGAAACCATCTTCATTGTAAACTCCTAGATACACTTGGAGGACCAAGGATAATACATTTGCAGTTTAATTTTGACTCTTTGAAGCAGTGACTTTAGCCAGCCTTCTCTGAGCGTTGGAAGACTATCTACAGAAAGGAACATACTGAAAGGTGTGTCTTAGGGCATAAACCAGACAGAGGCTTCACCATTCAAATGTATGTAATTCTACTGTTGCCTCTTACATGGTTTTGAAGCTTCTCTGAAGAAATCTTCAATTGGTCCTCTCAGACACAGGCTGCTATACCCATGAACTCCTTGCCTTTCCTGGTATTTCAATTATTATATATAAATTAAGAAAAATCCCAAACACAAAACTTTAAAAATAGGAGTAAATGCTTAAACTGAAAAAATAAATCTGGCAATATCTTCTTCCAACTGTAATATTTCAAAGCCATTTTCATTTACATGAAGAGCAGAAGAAATGGAAATTCTTTATGGAATATAATATATACCACAAAAGTTAACAAAGGAGCTATTGCTACTAATTAGGTGATAAAAGCATATATACTATCAATTAAAAAAAAAAATCTCAGAATGCATATATCCCTTCACGGAAATGAAGAAGTCAAACAGTTATCAAATGTAAATGTAAGCTAAATAAAGTTTGTAGAAGAGATTTATAGTAAAACATAGCATAAAACATCATTAATGTTATAATGAAATAAAAATTATGTTTACAAAGAATGTGTGAATATCATGTTGTATTTATTGAGCTCAGGGAGCTTCAGAGTTGGATCTGTGCGAACCTCATAAAGTTCAATTAGGCCAAGTGCAAGATTTTGCACCAAGATTCCCAGTGCCAATAGAGGCTGGGAAATAAAGGGAGAAGGGCTTGGGGGTACTGGTGGATGAAAAGCTGGACATGGATCCAGAGTGCAAACTGTATCCTGGCTGCATCAAAAGAAGCATGTTCAGCAGGTCAAGGGAGATGATGCTGCCCTTCTGCTCCAGGCTCCTGAGACCTCACCTGGAGTACTGCATCCATCTCTGGGGTCCCCAACACAAGGAACACATGGACCTGTTGAACTGGATCCAAAGAAGAGCCAAAAAAAGTGGTCAGGGTAATGGAGCTTGTCTTCTAAGAAACCAGACTGAGAGAACTGGGATTGTTGAGTCTGGAGAAGAGAAGGCTCCAGAATAACCTTATTGCACATTTTCAATACTTAGAGGGGGCCTATAGGAAAGATGGGGATGAACATTTTAGTAGGTCCTGTTGCAAGAGGACAAAGGTCAATGCTTTTATACTAAATGAGGATAGATTTAGACTTATGAAAAATATTTTTTTTTATGGTGAAGGTGGTGAAACACTGAAGCAGGCTGACCAGAGAGGTGGTAGATGTACCATCTCTGGAAATATTCAAGGACAGGTTGGACAGAGCACTGAGAAACCTGATTAAATTGAAGATGTCCCTGTTAATTGCAGTAAGGTTGTACTAGGTGAACCTTAAAGGCCATCTCCAATCCAAAATATTCTATGACCCTATGATTACCAGTTCAAATTTCCCATACAGATCTACCTTAATTTCTTTAAGAAATTAGATTCAAACATAAAATAAATAATATATAATATTGCAAATAAGAAGATGTTCGGAACTACAAAAATCAAAATACCAACATCAGATAGCCAAAACACATTAAATACATCTGTGAGCCATACACTAGTGTGCCATTTTGTATTGAGATAGAAATTTACTTGCAGTTTTTGCAAGTTGCAGGTCCTAGATATTGGCATAGATCTAGTCCAGTGTCATTTTATAGTTAATAATGGATTTATGGCAATGCTTATTTTATCAAAACAGGTAAATTAAAAAATATTCGAGTTGAAAAGTTATGGGAGAAGGATGAAGAGAGAGAAGCACATTTTTACAGGTACCTCTTAATGAAATTTCTACTCTCTTTAAAAACATAAGTTCTACTAGGATGCTTAGGCGCATTTCAGCAGAAGCCCTAGAAAGTCAAATATCTTTACACAAAGTATTTTCATGGCAATAAGAGTTTAGGTCAGTTTATGGTAACTGAACAATAGGGATAATAAAGGTAATAAAGATATTAAATCTTTACAGATTTGTTTAGCATGCATTTTGTTTGTTGGTTTTGGTTTGGGTTTTTTTTGTTTGTTTTTTTTTGTTTGTTTGTTTGTTTTTTTGCTTTGGTCATACTGCAAAATAATAGAATTTTCTGAAGGTAGGTCCAACATATTTTATTGTAGGTGGGTGGGAAGACTGCTTTTACCTATGATAGTAACTCTATAAGCAAATTAAAGTTAATTTTGTTATTAACTTTAATAAAGTTAATTTTCAAACTCTTATTTTTCCTGTATTTTTGCTAAACTGTTCCATTCATCAGTAGAAGATAATGTGTTAAAGTTGAAGACAGCTATTTAAGTGGTTTAAAACTTAGGCTTAATTGGCACATTAAAAGTTAAAGAGTCAGAGTCAACTCCAGTACGTAAAAATGTAGAAGCACACAAATTATGGCACTCAGTTCCACGGCTCAAGAGGCATCATGCCATCCACTTCATTAATCAAGGGTATGCTCCAACTTTCAACACTTGATGATTTACAGTCATCCTTTGTACATGCTTAACTATAAGAAGTTACAGGTCTCTCTGTATTGGAGCAAACTTAGCACACAGATATCGAATTTGAAACTAATTTAATAAGCCCTTTTTCTTATTTTAGTAGATGCGTGGTTTCTTACCCTAATCAAGAATAGGGCTGCTACTTCTGATATGGTTCATGCCACAGTTGAGAAATGTAATTGTAGTACTCAGAATAATTTTATCTTTATTATAGTCAACAGTGTCAGTTATGAATGGCTCCTTATGAAGGAAGACACCTATTCTTTAAGAAGTGGATTAGCACTGTACCTGATTAGGAATCAGCGCCATATTCAGGAGACAGCAAATAGAAATAAATTACTGTGGCTTCATAGGTTGAAATCTACTGGTGCCTCAGGGGTGAAAGGCTGGCTGAAGGAAAAACTGAACAACAATGGAGAATTCTAGTAAGAAAGAGAGAAAGAGGGCAGGGAAAAGGGGGAGGAGAATGAGGAAGATGAGGAAGGGAGAGGGAGAGAAAAAGAAAGAACTTTTCCATATGTTCCTTTTAAATTTTCCCCAGGTTATATAATCTTGTTCAACAAATTCTATTTTTAAATTAAAGGGCCATAAATCACTTCCAAATTCTTGTATTCATGTTTGTATCATTGAGTGTTCAGAATTCTCCAAGGGGAAAGTAAAGAATTATTCCCCTTCCCCAGTGTCCTTGGCAAGATAAGAAGTGTAGCATCCTAGAGTCAGGAGTAGGAGACCAGGACACTGTGGTGTGCCATGGGTACTCAACTGGTGGAACTTTAGTTTCCAGTTCCAGTGCAAAACATCCTGCCATAGACTAGTTAAGTCAGGACTATAACGCAGGTATATATGTGCTATACTATAGCACATGCATATATGAGCTAAGAGTATGCTTTATTTACTCTTTATTCTTCTTCCTCTTGCAGAAGTTGTAGTTTTCTTTGCATTCCACTGTTGAGAGAGAGAATTTACTCAGAGGAGTAGAGATCTTTGCTATGGCACAAGGCAGACAAGGCCGATATCTTCCATCTGGTCAGGAAGATCCCTATCTACTGGATATATATGTTCAAAAGGAAACATGATGTTTTTAAAATAAAAACATCACATAATACCATCACAAATGTGAGGTAACATCAGTCTAATCTAATAATTAGGCACTGAATCACTTGTTAGAATATTTAGCTATTTCATTTCATAACTCTTTCACACAGAAATAGTCTTTAAAGCTTTAACCACTAGTCTTGATTCCCTGGTCTCATCCAACAAAACCTATTTTCTTGGGAACTTGGCATTACTCTCCTTGTGAATTTATTTTTAAGGTGACTTGTGTTTTACCTGTGCTGTGTGGGAAGGGTAAATCTGAATGCCTGGTCTTGGGGATCTGGAGGGAGCTATTTCCATATTTAAGTGCACTGAGCACCAAGTAAAATGGACAGGTTTTCAGAGGTGAACTCCCACCAGAGCAAAGGCAGAGCTAGTTGTTTGACATTTTTAACTCATGTAGCCTGTTACTTTCCATCTGATTGGCAAAAATTGACTAGAGTTTGCAGGCTACAAAGACTGCTTTGAAAGTGGCGAGCACGGTTGTAATCAGGAAAATACAAAGCACTGCAGCAATCTCTGACCAGCTACGGACTGAATTCTGGGCTAATATGAGCTCCAGAATCAGATGTCTTCTTAAAATCCATTACCATAGAATTCCCCTTGGAACTGTGGTTAGTTTCATCAATTCATGGCTTTAAGAGCTAGCCAATTAATATGAGTGATATCCCGACTTCCGTCCATAAAAACAATCTCTCTCTAATGCTAGTATAATTTGGAGATATAATACTCAAAGAAGTAACTTTCTGAACAGTGAGGATGGTACTCTACAAGAGCTCATATACCATTATGCAAAACCTGGATGACCAAGACAATGAATGCTCTTTTTGAAGACATGCACTGCGTAGCACACACGCAAAATATGTAACGAACACTTGACTCAGCTTCAGGTAAAATATTTGATGAATTATTTTCTATAGAGTCACTAAGAAAGTAATAAATGTGATCTCCAGTTTCTCTAAATGTTGCCATCACATAATATGCATAGTCTATTACAGTGGACCATATTTGTTCCAAAAGCAGATATATTCACTTCTGTGAGAGCCAGATCTATTTATTCCAGAAATGAATATGATATTGAATTATTCAGAACAACAAAGGTATAAAATTATAGTTATTTCAAGTGAGGCCCTAGATATGATAGTCACAGATCTTTTAGAATACATGTTAATTATATTGTTATTGTTTTTCATAGTTTCCAATTATATTGTGAGAGAACTCATAGGGGCAGAGATCAAAGCCATTTGAATATCAATACCAATCAGCATTGCTGATTCTTTCTGTTTACTTGACCTTTAAAGACATCCTTGGAAAAAGTAGAAATTCTCATATCACTAGGCAGATTCAGTGTTTTTAGTTTTGTTGAATTTCCTCAAATTATTTATTTGATGTAACTTAAAAGTAAGAACAATCATAGCCTGAAGTGATTTTTTACTTTTCCTTAGTGGTTTTGTTTTGTGTGTTTGTTTGTTTTTGTTTTTGTTAATTCCATTTGATTAAAAGTCATTGTACTTCCTTGAGATGATACCTTAGTTATTTTGATTTGGGGGATAATACCAACATTGACAATGAAACATAACTTGCAAGAAAGAAATATATGTTATGAAGAAGAAATATGCATTTGCTTCTTTAAAATATAATATGTGTGCCATTGTGCCATGGACGGTCATTTTAAGAAAAGACATGAAAAATATCAGATATTTTTCTCCACCTGATTGTTTTGAATTTGTCACATATGTTTATACAGACTTATTTATATTTTTATGTATGACAGTTTCATCAAAAGCAGTGACATATATGCCTAGGCATTATTTGGAGTGTCTTTACCCTATCACCTTTAATAGGACTTTTAAAACTGATTATCCCTTGTCATTCTTTAATGGAGATCCTGATGACAGGCAGGATTCAGGGACACTACATACTTAATCTCAGTACCTCAGACACATAAAACTTGGGACGGTGGTTAACACCATTAATTGTTTGTGTGATTTCATACCATACCAGACAATTGCGTTAATCCAACCATGGAGCAGGATATGTAGTTTGAGAGGTGTTGCAGGATCAGACCAGAAAGCCTCTGGATCCTACTGGTAGGGATCCAGCTATCTTCAAAAACTAACATCCTTCAGTTAGTGACAATTTTTAGACAAATTAGGCCTGGACAATGAAATCCAAAGCCTTTTAAAATTCAATATCTATGTGAAATTTCTATTTCAAGTTCAGCCTTTAGTTATCCATGGGTCTTAATTTTAGATTATGGAAGTTTGATGAAGTTAAAATTCAGAATTAAGGACCTGGTTTGATTAGTAAAGATTTAGCTGAGCTTATGTATTGTAAGTAGGTAAAAGATGGGTCAGTCTGTCCAAAAATATTTGTGGTCACTAGCGGTCAAAACATAGGAGAGAAAATCTATTTCAAAAAAGAGGCTATGGAGATATAAGCTTCATCATAAAAAAACCACCCCATAGAATAAATATCCTGCAGATGAAAAAACTTATGGAACTGTCAGCAAATGGACTCATACACATCTATGAATTTCTGTTTAAGTTTCACCCTTCTCATATTTTAGGAAATACCATACTTGAGGAATTCAAACATCTTTGTAATTTTGTCAGGGTAGAAAGGCTTCTGATTCATAATTTCTGAAGCAGAGATAGCAGGAGACAAAATATATAAGAATTCAAGCAAGTATTTTTTGTTTGCTTTGTTTTGGTTTGTTTGGAAAATCAGAAACCTGTGAGCAAGTAACGTTATCAAGGTCTGAATAATTCCTCTACTCAGCCACATCACTTGCAGCTTCTCTCACAGCTGAATTTTATTTACACGCACACACAAATATGTTGTGCTATTCTTTAATTTTGTCATACATATCTAATGTGCACTGATAGCAGAGAACTCAATCCTTGCACGCAAAGGATGTGAAGTGAGAGACTGATTTTCCCTCCTTCTCAGTAAGATTTTTCTCACAGGAATTAATTTAGTGTTTAAAGGGGTTGCATAAACACAGATATATACATTGACATCTTAAAAAATTAGCACTTTTTTTTCTTATATTCACAGGAAGTTACATCTTCCTGCTTGGCTCTGCCCTATCCATTCATTTTATTTTGAGACCTATCTGATCTGGTCCATGTGGGAATCACCAGACGCAGCACAGCAGCTTCTCAACCTCTAGGGATTCTGCTTACTTCTTTTTCTTATGCTAGTTCACTTTGTCCTCCAAGTAAGAATTCAAATGTCAATCATTTTTTGTTCAATTTCATGGGGTAGAATCACAAAAATGGCAACCAATCCAATTGCAAATTACTTGATGAATCTTCTTTGAAGAGTTGCCAATAATGCTAATCATCAAATGGTTGAATTCAGCTCTGTAGAAATGCATTTGTGAAGAACAGCAATCTCTGTGACTTTGACAAAGGAACTGCTGACTTGCCTCACTGTTTGTCTTTTGATGTGAAAGAGCAAATCGATTTATAGAGCTTTTGCTTGCAGATGTAGGATATGATTAGTATGCAGAAAGACCTTTCTACAGTGTCATTTGTTTATTTAGCTGTCTCTGCACTCAACCCTGATTGTGTATACTTAATTAATGTATACAAAGCTAAAAGAAATAAAATCCTGGAACCATGATCATAGAATACAGTACTACATGTCATTCGTTACCATGAAAATGCTATTTATATTTTATTGGCTACAAGGAAGGGAAGTGCATACATTTAGGAAACTGTTTCAAAAAGTCCTTATGTTTGCCAAAAGCAGCCAGTTATATTTACACCAAAAAAGTGTCAATGAAAGTGGTTCAATTTAAGTAGAAGGTTCTTTTTTTCCAGTGTTTAAATTTTTATTCCAAACAGTTGTTGAGTCTTTATAAAAAGGTACCTCTGATGCCTTCCTGAGGTCAAAGTACTCTGTAAAACATCCTAAGAGACCTGAATCATCCCATTCTTCAAGGCCTTCTGGTTCTGTTGTTTGGAAATTTTAGCTGAGAAAGAGTTTAAAGAGGGAAGGAGAGACACTAGAGACCTTCATGTCAATAATGAATGATCAATAGAAGTCACACACTAGAAAATTGACATTCAGTCAGCAATTCAGTGTTATTCATGCACATTTTACATTGTCTGTTCAGGTTTGTTGTGAGGAAAGTAGATACATAAAGGCAGAAAAATTTAGAAATCACCAGAATACCAAATAATGGAATCCAGAGTGACATCTAGTGACATGCTGTATAAGAAGCATGAACATTTAATTACTGAAATATACTGATTTTTCTAGTCATATTAATTACAGCTTTCCAGAGAAATTCCTTTAAAAATGTTACAGAAGTTTCTTCAAAATTCATTTCATAAGAGTATGAGACTATTCACAGTTCAAATTACTGAAATGTTTGCTTTTGTCTCTTGTGAGCAGCAATTAATGTTGAAACAATTTTTCTACAGAAACATTTTAAAAGTTTATTAATACTGAAGCTATAACTAGTTTGTCATTACGCATTCACCTTATAAATAACTTCATGAACTCATCTGAAAGGCCTTTAATTCTTATGTTCTTCAGCCATGAGCACTGAGTCACAATCATAAGGTAATTAATCTAATTCAGGCTTCTGTACCATATTTTTCAAGATGGCAGTTACTATCTATAGGAGTAAATTGTGTTTGACCTTCTGTTTTAAACTTTTTCATGGTATTAACTGCAGAATTTTGGTCACAGAAAGTGCTGTAAAGAAGGAGATTGTTATTAGAAAGTTGAAATCCAGAACACACTGTTCGCACCCTGTCCATCAAATACTGACATAGATGATAATGCCCTTAATTTCTATGGCACAAATAAGCTAGAGAAATTCATGTTATTAAAAGAATGAGATGATATGAAGAGATTGTGGAATAATGCAATGCTGCAAGGAATCATATAGAATTCTCCAGGTATATCTCCTATATAACATAGAAACACCTTTGAAAAGCCACTTGCAAATTATCTTAATGATACTGTGCTTCTGTAAATAAGAAAGTGAAGAAATCCCTCCCTGGGACTAAAATAATTTTGTGGGTTGTAATGAATTAATATAGAAGTTACTTTAATCAAATTTGTTCATTTAAATCATATCTTTGTTCATTTTTCAACTTCAGTGTACAAGAAATGTTTGTCATTTTCATATTTACACTAAAATCATTGCAGCACAGAGAGGAGGCGAGAGAAGAGATATCACATATTAGTCTGATTAAGCTTCCATGTCAGTAACTTTAAATCAACAAATCAATTAAAGGGAGAGAGAAAAAAAAGAACATTTAAAATATTTAGAAATTAAGTCTATATTTATCTCCGGGACCACTTCTTTCTAGATAAGTAACCAGGGTAAATTATCTTATAAACATATTGCATTTATGGCATAACAGCCATATAACAGACATATCTTAGATTTAGAATTACTTGATTGTATAGAGATCTCCATCACTATAGTTACTGCATTTCTGTGTTTTTTAATGAGTTTTCTCCTTCTTGCTCTACATACTTGGACTTTTAAAACTTCCTTTTGGAGGCAATTGCCACTTTACTCAAGTGTTCATCACAAATATCCTCTTGAAAATCTAGAAGATGAAAATACACCTCTGGGCTACACTCTCTTGTAAATGCTCAGTTCTACAAATAACAAGCCTCAGATGCTAATTCCTAAGAGGGAAATAACGAGTAGTAGTTTTAATTTCAATGTACAGTGTACCAGGCTCTTCTTTTTTTCTTTTCCACTTTTAGAAATTCAGGATTATTGAGAGTATCAATGTCTTTTGTGTAGTCTCCCTTTTTATGCTCTTCTAGAGAAGTGTAGATATATTGGCCGGGTAAGCTGAATCCAGCTGGTTTTTTAATTGACATACAAGATAGTAGATTATGCATACAGGGAATGTTTACTTCTTGCCTTCATTCCTCAGAACCCTCCATTCTGTGCATATATCCAGCAATTTTCTTTCTTCTATCCCTTGATAGATCCTTGTCCCCATGCTCTACACAGCAATTTCTCTCAAATTCTCCCTACTTTTTCATGTGTTTCTTCTTTCCTCACACTTAAAATCCCTTCCAAAATTCCCCTTTTCTATCCTCACTACTGAGAATAGCTGATCTTTCACATTAGCAGAAACAAACCAAATAACCAATCAACAAACCAGACAAGCATGTCACAAAAACTCAAATAATAACCCTCAAAAGAGGGCATCTTTTTTAAAAGTCTCTAATTGCTTTCACTGCTATGACACCAGCTCAGAATTATTGTGACTACCCTCCAACATATTATTTTCCAACAAGCTTAGGAAAACGTTGTCTTTCTTCACAGTCAAAAGGAAGGGAAGGGAGGGAAGGGAAGCTCTATCAAGAAACAAGGCAAAAAAATTATTTTCAAAAATCAAGGAATAAATTTTAAAAAAATGGAAAATTAATTTTTTAATTTAACTTCTCACATGGTTTTAACAAAATAATTTTGACTTCATCTACACAAATTAAAACAGCTGCAGTTCTGTTCTTAGTGAACACGACCTTGGTTGAGACCTTCTTAACACAAAAAATCTTTCACTTCCAGACTGAGAAGAGGGAAAGTTGTCAAACATGTGGAAACACAGCAGCAGTAGTTGCTACTTTTCATTTGAAAGCCCTGATTTTTCAGGTGTTACACATCACTTAAACCCTTTCTCTTTTTATTTCATCTTTTTTCCCTTCCCTGAACTGCTCAAAACCCTCCTCCTTGCTCCTTTTCCATTTCCATCATCTCCACTGCATTTCATTACTTAGGGACAATTCCTCCAGTGTTGTTGGTAGTTGGTCTCTTCCTCTTGCTGTCACCAGTGCTCATGTAAAACAAGGTACTTTTAGCACAAACAAGACCAACAAGTGCAACACAAAACTTGAGCTCCTGTATGCATAAGATAGCAGTCACAGTGACAACTGGATTTTACCATGAAATCTGAGACCCTCAGAAGGTGTTCCTTTAATTAAATAGAGTTAATTCAAATATGTCATGCCTTGTACTTTCTCTGAAGCTGCTGGTGCATTATTTTCCTAAGAATGATGACCTAATTAAATAGATTTTGGCATAGACTCATGAAATCCGCTCTTATTTTATTCACTCAGAAAAGAGTATAATTCTTTCATAACTGCAGGAGAAAAACTATTTCTCAATACCTCTTCAGTGCATAACGAACATTAAACAGGAAATACCAGCACAATGTACCTTTATTATTTTTCAGATGTTGAAAAGGTGTAGACCAAGACAAGGATTTATTCACGGATTTGGGTGCCTAATGGCCCTAGGCTTTTTTCAAAAACACAAGCCAGTAGAGAGATGTTCTCAACATGTTTGCACAACAATCTGATGGAATAAATTCTTGTATTTTAATCATAGTCTTCAGATTAATGGATGGCACAAGAGTGTGTAGATTTCTTGTACTGGCTTTCTAGTTCTCATTTTGGTATCATTATTATTAATGTTCTCTTAATTTTCCTTATTCTCATTAAGGTTGATAATCTCTCTCTGATCTAAGAAGTTTTTGTGTCTTGATTCATTCTTCACCCACAAAGCTATAAAACTTTCAAGAAAAACTTGATGAACTAATTGTATGAGAGAAAGGGGAACCACAATCTCTTTATCTGACCCCAATTTTAACCAAAGAGGTTGATGTTTTCCTTCTCTATTTCAAGAGGATGTGTGTGTGTGGGCATACATGTTAAATTTGTTGAGAGAATGTCTACCCAACTGAGATTGAAAAATTACATGGCTGGGGCTGCTGAAAAATGTTGGGAAAAAATGCAGAAAGCAAACAAATGAAACCCCCCAAACTTCATTGGTTTGCAAAAGCAGAAGACTGTTTTAAGCATTGTGCCATAGAAATAAACTTGCCCTTTTTTATCTCTTTTTGATCCTTCCTTAGTCCTTTTAACAAAGGGGCAGGGGTAACCTTTAGGTAAACTAGTGCCCATTTTGAATCATTGTTCAAATCATCATACACTGGGTACAGACAGACAATAGAATTGCCAATATCTTCCTTTTGCACACACTGAGGATAAACAATTTAAAAGAAACAAGCAAGCAAACACAGCCATACAAACATAAACATCAGGGGAGGATACAGATCAAGGTTCTAGTGCCAACTGTGTTTAGATTGGAGAGGAGAAAGAGTGATGGACAGGTTACTAATCTAGCAAAAAAGATCCTGTAAATCACAAAGCACTTATACTGCTGCTCTTCCAGATCTACAAAAGCAGGTGTTGATCCATCACCAGAGACTTGCAGAACGTCTTCTGTCTTACACCTTGTTTTTTGAGCCGATAATTTTGAAAATCAAGTTAGAAAACTTCTATCTAATCCTGCTATTAATGTTTCAAAATGCTACTCTTTCACTTCAACCAAAACAAATACTAGAGTTGATATTCTGAAATTAAATAGAATTAAAGAAAATCTGTAAACATACCTGTGTTGTAAAACACAGAAGAACAAAAACTATTGAAGCTTTTAAAGCCAGTGCTGAAAAAGTGGTGCATGTGATTGCAAGGCTAGGCTCACCTCCTGCTGTTTCCAGTGCCCTGTGAGCACCCTGTGTGTGGTGCTTTGGAGGCTGCCTCTGGGAGCTGTAATAATGATTGTAATGGGAGAAACAAGTGTGGAAGCATTTATAGCCCCTTAAGGCCTTGATTTTGTACTCTCCTTGACGCAGCCATGAAGGAACAGCTCTTCTGACAGAACATCTTTGGGAAATCTTCAGTTCAGATGGTGTTTCATATTAGAAAATGGAGGTTTCCTTGCAAAGACAAAGAAAAAAATTACAAAGAAGCTGTATTAGATAGGAAGAAAAATTACAGAGCTTCTAAATTTATTTCTCATATCAGGGTCAGACACATCCAGTAGTCAGCATGCAAGTTTTGGGGGTCATTTTCTCACAGAGTCACCTGGATATTGGTGCTGACCTTTTCTCCAACACAGGCTTGACTAAGCCTTTTCATCCTTGACTAAAAAAGAATTAACACCTACTCTGCATACCCAGTTCATATTTTTTCAAAAGCAAGACCAAGAAAAAAATAGAGCAAAAAAAAACATTAGACATCAGAGCATTCCCACCAACCAGACAAATGCTTCCCTGGAATTGCCTGACTGACATTCATATGGAGAGACTGGATGAAGTTTACCTTCTGGCATGCCAATGAGAAGAAGAGTTCTTAATGCAATATCTGATTGTCCTGCTAATGGTCCATTTCCATTTCACCCTTTTATCTCACAAATGATATAGTAAAATTACTTAGTACTGTATTTAAGAGGGAGAAAAGCCATGTGGATTCTAAAACTGAAGATTTTATATAGAAAGATTGACAGAATAGGTGACTCTTATCAAACATTTTCAAAGGAACACAATTCCAAATAAAGAATTTTTTGTTTAAGGATGCTAAGCACAAACAAATTTAGGACAGAAAAACCACATTAAAAATCTGCTCAAACACATTGCTAAAAAAACAGAAATTTTTCTTTTCCCCTTTCCTAAAAAAAGTCCTATTCCAATTTTGGGGATTTTTAAGGGAAGATTTTATTAAAATATACTTGAAAATCTCTCTAGTACTTCTGCAGTTGCCACAGGATATTCTATGCCTCAAGTGCAAGAGGAGGAGAGTGACTTCAGAAAAAACATTGTGTAGTGTAATGGTGCCCTCACTCCTTAGCCTATAATATAATTCATTTCTACTTCTAAATGTATATAATTACATTTAAAGATGTTCCTTAGATGAAGCCTCATGTAATTGCTATGATCCTACTTAATAATGAATGCTTTGAGAAACAAAACAACAGATCCAAATAAAATATCCCTCCTTAAAGTGTAAGTCAAAGGCTATCCACATGGAAGGCTGAAAAATAATCAGATTTTGCATTCCATCCTTTCAACAATACAACTGCACTTTCAAATATGCTTTGTTGTTTTCTTTTAATTCACAAAAATTAATCTTATAGATGTAGATGCCAGATTTGCATTAATTAAAACTCCACTGTAGAAGCCAGACTTAATTGCAATCAAATTTGCTTAATTATGCATGGCGAGAGATTCCCAATTGAGAAAGGTTTTAGTAAGGATTTTTGTTTTTTATACTGACAAAATAAATTGAAATTGTCATTTTTTGTGTTTTATGTAACACTTGTAAATAATTTGTGGAGCACCTTAAGTCTTCTATGTAAAGCAATGTTATTGCTTAAGTAATTATAACAATCTGCATTTTTCATTGTTAATTGTGGGTGTCAGCCTCATTAATTTTAATTTACAGCCTGTAATGAAATTAAGAAAATTTTGTGCTGATCTGCTGAAACTTGTCTTATAGAAAGTTACTTAATAAAACTGAAGTTTAGAAAAGTAAGGAATTTGTTCGTATATTGTCAAGACAAGTAACAAATGTTCATTTTTCTTAGAACTTTTGCTTCTAATTTTAAATCAGTATGTAGTAAAGCAATTTGTGTCAGAAAGTTTGAGAAAGTTCAATCTGCAAATTTTTCACTTCAAAGAGTAATTACATAGAATGTACACATAATATGTAGTTTTATTTATAACAGATAATATGTCACTGCACTGAAAAAAATTGTTGGAACTGTGTTCTATTGTTCGTCTCACAGGACCATTTTTTTTTTCCTTTGCAAAAACATTGGAGTGTTTTTCTGCACATTTTTGAAACTTCCATAAACTGTAATATTCTTAAAATGAAGCATAATAACCTATTCAAAAGCCTATACCCACATTGTCTATCGGCCCTTTACTTTGAGTTTCTTTTTTAATAGACTCGGTTTTCTGATTTTCAAACTTCAGCCCTTCAAAACCACATCCTCCCCTTCCTCTGTTCTGCTGAGTTTGCATCAGCCCCAGCCATGCAAGAAAACAGAAAGATATGGCTTAATTACTCTGCAACTTTATTAATATAATTTATCTGGGGATTATCCAGCAGCAATTTCTAT
This sequence comes from Muscicapa striata striata, assembly GCA_030060385.1. Taxonomy (NCBI): domain Eukaryota; kingdom Metazoa; phylum Chordata; class Aves; order Passeriformes; family Muscicapidae; genus Muscicapa; species Muscicapa striata. The sequence continues at coordinate 1,097,405 of JAREIS010000080.1, forward strand.
CATACAGGTAATAAATTTTTCATTAATTATTTTCACTTGTAGGAGGGCTGCCATTAGCTCTCATTCCCTCTGGTAGCAGATCCTTGGCCTTCTGTGTGTGATCACCACCATTGTCAGATGATGGATGGGAAGGATGGCTTCTCATCTTGACACACAAGACTTTGAGACTCCTGCTTCCAGTACCCACCTCCTTTTGAGAGGGCTTTTGGATTTTGCTTTTTTCCAGTGCAGGTTTTCTGAGGAGGCAGATCCTCTACGAGTGTCTGAGATGGATTTTACTTGGAGAGGCAGATGGCAGGAGCAGTGGGCTAGACAGTCTGGGTTACATCCCCTTCACAAATTAACAAGGTCTGTTAGTTGACCTGAGCTCCATTGACCTGCCAAGCTATCCACAAACCTTCTGTCCATCTGAATGACTGACTCCCAAAACCTGTGAAGGAAGGTGATGCTTAAAGGAGTTACAACTCCTTTTCCTTGATAGTCTGCTAAAACAAGAAAGGATCAAATTTTTACACTGTATATCTCATCTCAGAATCTCCACTTGGCTCATTTTAATATTCCCTGTTCTATTTCGTTTTTACCAAAAACTCTCTCATTTTTACTGGATTTACTTGTCTTGTTTTCTTAATTGGTGTCGAGAAGCATTTATTGTTAAGGTCCTGCACACATTTGCACAATGCTTTGGGTGGAAAAGCATCATATGATTCTATGAAATTAAATGCAAAAAATTTGAAGAAACATGATGGCAATAGGCAAGTTATGGGGAAAAGCTGTTATTTTTCTAGTATACAAATACACTTCTCAAATATCTAACACCTCTAATAGATTCATAAAAGTAGAAAAATTATAATATGCAATATTTGTTATGTATAATATTAGATAAGGTATAGAATAAATTAAATATACAGCTTTTTTATATTCACCTGCCTTTAATAATTTCAATCTGAACAAGTGGAAGATAGCAGGACAGAGGAAGAAATAATAAACCCATGACTATGAGGATGTGAGAAAACCCTCTGAGCTTTGTTCTGCTCTTTGCTGTTACTTTTTGGATGCATAGTTTGCTACTTATATGAAAATGGAAAGCATAGTCTTCTAACACAGACGTGTCCCAGAACATACTGCATGATCTGGCATATGCTTGACCCACCACAGCAGTACAGGTGAGACAGAAAAACACTGACTCGTATAACAGTTTTATTATATCAGAGATAAAATATTTTAAAATTTCTGAGGTGAAACTCCCCTACAGAAAATAAGGGAGAGTGGTTGGTTTTTTCTTCTTTTTTTTCCTATTACCCTGCAGTGAAACAATTTTCAATGTGCTTTTCAATATGAGCTAAAAATATATAGCAAAGCCTTTCCAAGATTTTCCAGAGATGATAGATGAAGTCCAAAGCAGATTGTCACTCCTGTGTTTGAACTAAGATTTGGTGGTCATAACGATTATGGTCTTTTAGTGTGCAATAAAACTGAGAATGTAATTGATCTGATGTGTTATAAAAATGTACAGAATTAAAACCAAGCAGTAATATTCTCAATTTTTAATATCTATCACCTAAGCACTTTTTCCTTTTCAAATGGATGACAACTGCTTCTTTTGAACTTCAGTAGTCTCCTGAATTTTGACACTGCTTCTGAGGGCTGTATTCGGAGCCATGTCAATAGGAAGTGAGTTCCAAACTACAATGCAACTCTCATTTCAGTGTTACTCATGACTTTCATATCATCTTCTGAAAATAAATGTTACTTCTGAGAGCAAGACTAACAGTAAAGTACAAAATAAGCTGTGTTCTTTAAAAGAATGAAAAATATTACACGTTCTAAGGATATCTACAGATCTAAGTCTTCTGATCATGAATATCTGCTACTCCCCAGTGTTCTAGTGAGCTGCCAAGATGTAGAGATGGGGTCTGATAGGAAAGGCACGGCATTAACAGTAAAAAAAAAAAAAAAAAAAAAAAAGCCATTTTTTAAATAATGGAGCATTTAGTGTGGCATAGCATATAATTTTAAGTTTAAGAGCCAGTGTGGGTACAGGGGCAGAGGCCAATGAGGATGGTCATCAGCAGCTTCTGGGCTGGTTGTACTGGGCCCCCACACAGGCACTACCTCAGCCCTCCATTTTTTGCCATCTTCCCAGTGACGTGAGTTTCACTTTGAGGATAGTCTTTAATGATTTTTCATTCTTTGTGGATTTCCACCCTATCATTGTCCTTTCTTAATTGTCCTCCACCCCTTTGTTTTCTGAACAAGAACAGGTTCAGCTGCTCCTTTCTGACACAGCCAGATTCCATTTTACCTTCCTGCCTATGACAAATCTTGTCAGCTCTGCACAGACAAGATGTATTTAATCTTACAAAACTGATAATCTCCAATCTTCTTGAGCACATCCAAATGCTTACCTAATAATTTTAGTGTTCTGCTGAGGTTCACAGCAGCAGCACCCATAACAAATTACCAAGGGGTACTTCTGAAACCCTGTGTGTAAAGTGCTCCTTACATTTTTGCAGGTACTGCTGTGGGGGGGAAAAAACATATTCTTTGCTCACTGTAGAATAACAGAATGGTTTGGGTTGGAAGGGATTCTGACATCATCTTGTTCTAATGCTTCTTCCATGGGCAAGGACATGTTCCATTAAACCAGGTATTTCAGGGCCCCCTCTATGTTATCTTGGACACTTTCAAGGATAAGACATCTACAGCTTATCTGACCAACCTGTGCCAGGTTTTTTTTGTGACATTTTCACATATCCTGTATGAGCCAACGTAGCAGAGTACCAGTTTGCCCTGTTGTCAACAAATTTGTTTACAAATTAGTTCAGATAATCATATTTTACTGTACTTTTTCTTTCTCTTCTCAGGCAGGAGCACATAAATGACTGTGGAAAGTGAAAGACTAACAGAAAAAAATACTAATAGAGGAAAAGAAAATGAAAGAAAAAACTAAAGCCAAAGAAATGCAAGAAAATAAGTTAAAAAAAAAAAAAAAAAAAAAGAAAAGGAAAAATCTTGTTTGCAAAGGAAGTACTTTGGCATTCTTATTTAATTATCAGTGGATATACAGGATGGAGTAAAAAGCTCTATTTCAAAACTGTGACTTAATGACAAGTCGATGTGTAATATTTTGCCTGAAGACCCAGACAACATCGTTAAGAGAGAGACAAGTAAATTGTAGGTAAGAAATAAAAATAAATGTTTCCACACCTCTGACATAATTGTAAAAGTTAAAAGGCTACTGATAAATTTGAGACAAATGACTATTGTTCTGGCAAAATAAGGAATCTTAACTCATTTTTGGATAAAAATATTGCCAACTCTTGCAATTTTATTATTAGCCTCATGATATTTGATGCCTCTCCTAAAGACCTAGCTGCTAGATTTATACTAATTAGGAGGCTATTAACTTCCATTAAAAAATCATGTTTCCAGTGCTGATATCTAAGCAGAAAAAAACCCAAAGCATTTCCTAAAATCGTGAAAGATAGAAGTCAAACAAGGAGAACCCCAAACAGGTAGTAAAAAATCTTACAAACCAACCCAAACCTATAAATTCTGGAAGCCTTACTCATGATTTTTAATATTTGACAACACTATATTAACTATAATTAAGTTGGAGATTTATTAGGTATTAAAAACAGAAAAGCTGATTAGAAGCTTCTGCAATGAAAAAGCAGAACATGCTGAAAATGAGCCAAAAGAAGGTGAAATTAAAAAAATATTTCAATTTGAGGTGTAGACTTCTACCTTTTTAGTTGCTTCCAATGAACAATTCTGCATAGTTTTTCATTAGGAAAAAATCTGACTAATTTCAAAACCTTGTTTTCAGAACCTGACTTGTTCCACTGGCAACAAACCTAATCTACTATCATAATTTTCCCATCTTAGGGATCTGTAAATACTGCTGAATTCCTGTTCAGCACTATTTTAATCTTCTCAGACTCCAGTAATTTGATATTGTTTAGGTGACATAAGTTCATACTGCTAGCAAGGTGACTTGAGTAGACAGCTCTATTGTTTTTTTTCTGCTAGTTAAACCGTTTTTAGGAGAAGTGTGTAATTATTGCCAAAATGCAATAATTTACCATGATGTCAAACACTCTCTGGTAAAAGACAATAACTCAAATATTGGGCCATACAAACCAACTCTGCTTTCCTGCAGCACAGTCCATCACATCATGGAGGTGGACTTGTGAATCCTTATTCAAATGCTGGGCAAGTCATGAGGAATTCCATCCACATTGTTTATGTGAAATATACAAGCCCTGGAGGAAGACTATATTAAGTCCAATGATAAATTAAATAAAGAATATGGTTTCAATAATGTGTGCAGTCTATCATTTTCAAGAAATAACAGTAATGACCAGGTGCTGTTACAAACTGAAAATATCCAAGGAGATTCCTTGATTCTTATCTGTCAAATGAATATTTTTATGGTGCTGTCCCTTCTGTAATATTTTGAGGAAAAAATATTTCTGTCTGTGTTTTAATTTGTCATTTAAATTGACCATATACTCCTTCTCCACTATCTGAGTGCCCAGGTCTTAATTGCAAGGGCACTGCTCCAGGATTCACTGGGTCCAACCACTTTTGCTGCAGTGAAACCACAATTGTCCCTTAACTCCTGACTTGTTGGATGTGATGGGCACAGTATAAATCCTCCAAGTCTATTTGTCTCCCAAGGCCTGAAAGACGGATCAGATTTGAACCTGGTAAATATAATTCCAGGAACAGAAACACCAGTCTGATCAAAAATGTCATCACTGAGAAATTTTGACAGCCCAGTCAGACCTTAAGTTCCATAGTCTGCTGCAGTAATGCTTTCAATTGAGTGTTGCTGAGAAGAAAACTCAAATATCAAATACAAGTAATATATTCTGTATAAAGAAATCTGTATATTCTGGCTGCTGTCTGTAACACTCAGTTCCAGTACAATAGTGTCTAGGGGAGTTGTAACAACTGCTGGATGAACTTTGGCTTCTTGTCCCAGTAGCTCCTGCATCCTGCTCTGGTCTCACACTCTTGTGGATGGAGTGGGAGCTTCAGACAAAGTTTACTAGAGAAACCCTCCTTCTCAGAGAGGAGTCCAGGTGCAACAGGGTCCAATCTTAGCCCTAGACTCTGTCAATAATTTAAGCAACTTTGTCCTACAGGATCTAAAGGTCTGGCAAATCAGGTATACTTACATTAAATGAATTAATTTTTGTGGCAAATGATCTTAATCAGAATTATTTATTATACAGTATAAAAGCTAAAACTACTAGTAGTGTATAGCATAGGATATGATAATGCACTATATCAAAGCAATTATATTAAAAGCAATTATAATAAAGCTATAAAAAATAAACCATTATTAAATATAGATTGATGCAACTCACCACACCAACACCCATGGGCGGATCTCTTTCACTCAATTTCAAGATGTATCCATGATGGGCATCTTCTTACCCAAGGGAGGAAACTTCATGTGCACATTCCAAGAACGAACATATTAGAGGAACCCAGCTGTAGGATTTTACAGAGTATACTGATAGACTGACAGTCATATGTCTCCATGTCACCTTAGCAGCTTAGCTGCCAAATGTTTTTCCTCACTATCAGGATATTGATTTGAGATTAATTACCAGGCTGGTTTTAATATAATTCAAGAGCAAAACCAGCATATGGACCTCCTCTTGGTCCACCACTAATAGATAAGAAATTGGATATTGAGTTGTTTCACCACATTCCAGAGCGCAGCATCTGGGGCACAGCATCCTGCTACACACTGTAGGTGTGATTTGAGACCTAGCTCCCCTCTAGCTTTTCATCACATGACACTTGCCTGAATGCCTTGTCTACATGTTCACATTTCTGTGACAGACTGAGAATACCTGCAGCTCTAAAGGCCTTCTCATCTTTCAAGGAAAGGACAATTTTTTCTGCTGGTTATTCACAGTCCTTATTTCTGTGCAATTCTGTCCCAAAGTCACTCCCTGATCTCTACATTCAGACATAAGACGGAAGGAAGGACTCTGCATTTTCCATGTTCCTTTGCAAGAACATCTTTTTGAAATCATTACAAGCTCATTACCCATGAGCTTCTCATTTGACCTACCTGCAGATACACTGTTTGGATATTGCTGCTTGGTTCTAGTGGCTGCCTTGAATCCAGAGCCAATCAACTCTCCTTGAGATGAACAAGCCATCCTCTTTCTTTCTCCCTTCCATCAGTGTTCTCCTGACCAAGGGCCCACCACAGGAAAGACTAAGATGACTGACATTTAGCTCTACCTCTCACATAGGAAAAGGACCCTCAGCATACACTGGCAACGTTGGAAGGGATAAAGTACTAAAACAGTAATGACTGAGAAGATTTCCTGGGTCCTCAGATGTAATTTTTAAAAAGGAAGATTTTCAGAATAATTATTTTAATTTGTTTCTCGGTGTGTATTACTAAAGAAGTGGGGATAATAAGTGCAAGAATGTGTCTGAGAATGTATGTATGTATTTCAGCATAAGTGAAGAAATAAGATGCTAAAGCTCCTCTTTCTGAATCTATGTTTTTAAATAAATAAACTGGTTGCTTTGGGACTGAATCTTCTTTACAAAAGTTTTGGAGCCATCCTTCAAGTTATTTGACCAACTGACTGAATAACTTAATAACAAATTACACTATACCTTTACCAATCACCATGCTTCCTGAGAACTGGAAAGTCATTAGCATGATTTTTTTTATTTTTTAAGGATTTAGAGGATGTCTTGAGAGTTACAGTTTGTTACAATGACTGAAAATTAAATAGTAGTGCAACATTTAGGGAATTGTAATATATATGGCAAGGGAAAAACCAACAACCTTTCTGTTACTGAGAATTGTGCCTCTCTAATGTGTTAGAAGGTTCTGAAAATATTAATAAGGCAGTAGATGAACATGACCCAATGGACATAATTTACTTGGATTTCAAAAAGCTTTAGAAAAGGTCCCTCATAAAAGAATATTAAAGATAATAAATAACAATGAAGTAAGGGGCAAAGGCTTGTCATGGATTAAAAAGTGATTAAATGATAGGAAATAAATAGTTATAACCTCAAAGAAGAGATATATTAATAATGGAGTGTCTCAGGGGTCAGTACTACGATCAGCTTGTTTAATATATTTTTTTAATAATTTGAAGTAAGAGAATTGCAAGGTGGCAGAGTTTGCTGATGACTGTACTATAGAACAAGTAGCCACTTGCATAACCTCCTACTCATTATAGTAGTCTAAAAATCTACATGTACTGCTCTGAAAATCACTGACAACAGGAATCCCTATGAATAACAGTCATGGAACATTTTTTTCTTTTTGTTGCCTGTTCAGCTCTCTCCCAAGATGGACACAGTGAATGATCACATTCTGAAAAACCTAAAGTAGGAACTGAGACAGAGGAGAGTGTACACTTGGCCCTTCCTGTAAGAATGTTTTTAAGATGTGCCTTCAGTACATCACCTTCAGTAAAATCAACAATATTTCTGTATAATTTGAAGAAATCGAGCATGCAATAACTACATTCTGTTAATCCTTCCAACAGAAACTTTGTTTTATTCCTTTCTCAATTATGGATAGGTTTGAATGGTTATGGGTTTGTTTCCTAGAGGATGCTATATTTTAAAAAGACAGGTCAAGCTTCATTCCAAGTAAATGTGAAATTCTGGATATATTTATCCCAAGTGAAATTAAAATTTGTGATACAAGAAAGAAGTTATATTTCACAGCTTCTTCCTAAAATGTGAAGAAGTAACATCAAAAAAGCTCTGGTCAAACACAGTCCCAGCCTTTCACACAAATTATACCCTTTAGAACACTGTTTTACTCATAGGTACAGATATGAAGATTTATCCACAACTTTGTCTCTTGTTGCTACCTTTGCAGAAAAAAGGTATTTTATCCTGATATTAGGTGAATGAACAGGAGGGTATAATGTAGGCAGGCCAAAAAACTGCTATTGTTGAAGTATAATGTTAATCCACACTTTTTTAGAGGCCAGTGCAAGCATTTGGACAAACAAAATTTTTAAGTTATGCAACGCCAAATAATGCTAAATAAGCCTTATCATTTAGGATATCAAATTATGTCTACTGAACTTGCAAAGTAGTTGTTTCATTATGTCTAAACTGCAAAATTATCTGATTGTTTTGGGAGATAACATGAGGTATTTGACAGTGGCTTCATTTGTAAGCAGATCACTAGCTTAAAAGGCCAGCCATTTAATCCATTATATGGTTCTTCATTATTCCAAATATCATGGGAGAAATTCAGTCTATGCACAGGTTGAAACAACTTGCAGCAAGTTAGGTGGTAGTTAAAGCCACACAACAAGGGACCTGCCTTTGGCTCACGTGTTTTACATGTCTGATGAAATGTATAGTTTTAAATGCATTAAGTTTAATCAGGCAATTGATTTCTGAATTTGCAAAAAATAAATTAAGGGATCTCCATGTCAGTCTTTATTTTTATTTTTAATAAGACATTAGATAAAAATTCTTGTTCATTGTCAGCTGGTTGAGAATTACAGTATGTTGCAGTATAATCACAAACAAATATAATTACAAATATCAAGGGAAATTTAGGCCATAAGGCAAAATGAAAAAAGAATTTGACTGCGGAAAATTAAATTAATAAAACATTAAGTCACTAAAACGAAACCTATTGCCTCTTATAACTAAATTGTTTGCATACCTAAAATAAAGAAACAATCTCAGTGTTTGCATTTATGAATGTTACATGGTAGTCAGCAGGTAAAAGAGAAACAGTGCAGTTAAGGTTATTGTCTCCTATCCATTTCTCCTACATAACTGAACACTGAAAATAATTTAATCCCTAACATTTTTATTTAAAGCAATGAAATTAAGGATTTATTACCCTACTTAAATTTCTAGGAGACAACACACCAGTAGGTTACAAATACAGACATGGTATTCCATGTCATGGCACAAGCTGGGAACTATTTTTATGTAGAAGTCAATGACAGCAGAATTAGACCAATGCTAAAAGCTCATGAGAAATCATTCCTAGGATGACTTTCTCAACATCAAATAGTAAGTCTGTAGCAGAACTGGGATTGGACTTGCACTCAGATCATCTAAATCCCAGTTAAGTGCCTTCATCACATGACTTACTGGAGCTCCCCTAAATGAATTCATACATGTTCCCATCAGTTCTTCACCTGTAGACCCAGTATTTCTGGTCAAAAGCAATCTGAGGTAGCTGCAGTTATGAGTCATCTGCCTGTCAGCTCTCATCTGCCAAACATGAGCATGAACTGACCCCCATCATTCCTAAAGGAGGGAAACAAATTCAAGTGGAATACACCAGAATATTGAAATCAAATTTCTTAAAAGACACTTGTTCATCTAGAAGGATTGTATTTTTTTCCTGTTAGTCAAATGCACAATTTCCTTATCAGTCAAATGCATGATTTATTTTCCTGACTGTTTGGCTGTTTGGTTCCTTGTGGAAGAGAAGAACAAAAATTAGAGAAGTGCTAGCTTCAATGCAAAATCATCTTTCTAAGAAGAAACATTTGCAGAAAGACAAAGCTTCAAGGACATTTTTTGTGAAAGTTTGAGAGCCACCCAGACCAGCTGTGACATCTGTACTAATTGAAAAAGCAAACGAGGCCACAAAGGACTGTTCTTTGACCATTTAATCAATTTTCCACTCAATGCATTGTTCATTCTTAGAGACTTTAATGCTAGAATTGATTTTAACAGCCATTACCGAAATACGTGAGTCAAAGGTCTCTCAACCTTTTTTAAGTTTGACCAATGGGAAGAAAAGATTATGGATACGCGAATAAATCAGTGGCTGTGATTCAAATGCCTTACTAAAAAACACCGTGTGGATCCGAGTCTGCCCATGTCCTGGTGGCCACGTGGGCTGCTTGGAACACAATGGGAGAAATGGCAAGATGGTGATCTCTGAAAGTGTCTGCTCTGCACTCTGAAATTGCCTCTTAAACTTCCAGTAAGGCAGACCTCACACAGCTCCCTTCAATGCAGGGTTTTACAGCTCACTTCAATGCACGAAGAGGTCAGACTTCAAATGTTTGCGAATTCTTTTGGAAATTGAATATTTGGCTCAAGGAAGCAGAGGGGAACAGGAGGATGAAGAATATTAAGATCTCTTATTGAGATGCTTTTAGGCTTGACTAGTGGGTATATGCACTGCAAAACAGAGGAAAAAGTAATATGGAAATATGCCTTGCAGTTATACATTCCTCCATAGAGAGGGAAAAGTCAGAAAAATTAATGCTTAAATAATTTTTCTTTCATTTTGAGCAACTTCCTTTAAAGAGAGAAACACACCTAACCTACCATTTGCATGCTACTGGCCAGAGCTAATATAGATCTAAGAAAATGAGGTGAGCTCTAGTGAAAATAAAGCACACGAAAATAGATCTGGATCAAAACTCCCAAACTGCTATTATTGTACTACTTCTGGATTGTAGGAAATGTTTGTTTTTAGTAACAAATATTAGAATGTAGAATTTCTATCTCAGAGAAGAAAATCTTCTCTGAAGATGAAAAAGTGCTTCATAAAATTCTTTTTCACAGTACAAATATACAGCAAAAGGCAGCAATGGCTGTGGGTGTTACATGTAGGCAGTGACTTTATCATCTCTGTAACATCAGCAATTCCCTCATGTGCTGCCTTCTCCTTCTGTGTTTGGTCCTAATGAAACAGATTTACAGTATGACCTTTGCATACATGCATGATATATGGTGATGACAGCCACTCCACTGTGAAATATGATGCTATGATCTTTCAGTTGTTTCCCTTTGGAAGATGAGCCTTACATGATTAGATTGATAAGCATCAATGTATCAGAAATTGTGCCAAAACAGCAGCTACTGGCATGCTATACTGTAGGAACTTTAAGGGTATTGACATAGTTCTAGAAAAGCAACCTTAAGGACAAGCTGAGCCACAAAAATCAAATAACGTCATTGACAGGTTATTGGATGCAGTTACTGGTGGCAACTTTCCTGCTTTACTGAGATACACTGACTTACAAAAGACCTTTGACACGCCGCTGTAAAGTGTATGAATTCTTTAAAATTTTTCATCATTATCATGCATGCCTGAAATTTGGTTATGCTGTCAGGAGTTTGTCATGGAGTCCTCAATATTGTTGTAGTATAAAAGGGCATCCATCAGACATATTAAATACCATGTCTTCTCCTTAAGGAGATTACCTGTATCTGTGATATGTTGCACTATTGACACACACATGACATCCAATTTAGCAGTCTGTATTTATCCAGAGATTTGCATGCACCATAAAGCAGAGCTTTAATTTAGTTTTTCTTCTCAACTGGGGGAACAAAGGAAGTGGGAAAAGGGTGCTGATTTTTGCCATTCATATTCAATGACACTGTTGAGTGTTATTCATTAATCTGAATGTTCATATTGGTTTAAATCTAATTTATAAAGGTCAAAGCCAAACTGGTACAGTTGCAATACAGAAGTAGGTAAAATATCAGTCATTCCCTCAAAAATCTCAAAACATAACTGGTGGAGGAGACAGAAAAGCAGGTTAAAGTAGTTTGAGAAAGATGATAGAACAGAATGTACACCTGTGTATCCTTAGTTCTTTTCACATGCCTTAATCCTTACAAAATTTAGCTTTCATCTCCATTCTGATAACAGTCTAAGCTAAAGTTTCTGCATTACTTCTAAACTTTGGATGTATTCCAGGTCTCTATGAGGTCTCAGAGTACTTGATGATGTAAACACCTATACTAATTTTGAATTCAGTGTCATACAAACGAACTGTGTCCTATTTTGCACAAAACAGTTCTTATGACATCTCAAGTGTTGCAATCTATAAACTAAGCACAGAGTAGTTTCCATGTTTGAATTTTTTGATGACGTTTGTAGCAGCAAACTGAAGCCAGGGTGCAGTCCTGAGCACAGACACCAGATGATGTACCTCATTTGCTTTTTGGGAAAGTGCACACCACTGCTTCAGAATGGGGCAAATAGTGCTGTTTCATAGTGTCCCTGAGCATGGCTTTGAGATTATTGTGGAACAAGGAGTATTTCAGCATGTTCTTCAGAGGTGACTAGTCTGTTCTGACAGGTGAAATAAGTTTGACTGTATAGATATGGGTTGTGCCATGAGAGGGTTTTTTATTAATACAGATACAGCTGTAATGCTGGGCAGTAATGTTCATCCTATCTCTAAGACAATTTGTAGAAGATATTTCAGAAAATAATGATTTAAAAATGGACAATATCTCAAAAATAATTAAAATATTTATATGGATTAACTTGAAATGGAGGTCCAACTCTTTCTTCAAATGAACTGCGAAACATTAACTTGAAAATACACCTAAATATGCAGATACTAAGACATCTAGAACGCTCTTCTGCTTTCCCAAATGTAGTGAATGCCTTAAGGTCTTCATTAGAGTAATTACTCCTTGTTTAAATTTAAGTAGTTGAAAGATAATGCAGGAGGCTTATCTCTTAAATTTTCTGGTAAAATCTGAGTACCCTTTTTGAATAAACTTAATGTTAGTTTGAAAGATTTCATTTCAAAATGAAGTGTGCAAACTCATATCAAGGGAGAGCAAACTACCCCACATAAACTCAACAGTAACACACATTTCCATAGCTGCTATTTTAAGTGTTCATTCTCTCTAGTGTTCAGTTTCTGTTATTAATTTCAGGGTACAGTCACACTTGGAGAAAAAAAAAAAGTTAATGCTATTAGTTATAGAAGAACAACTTTTGACAAAATATTGGGAAAGACCTTGACCTTTCAGTCTGGATTCTTATAATTATGATGACAGTCTCTAGACCATGTAATCAGTATTTCACTTTCTTAAGTACCTTGCTAACTTTTAAAATTTTCAACAGCTTTAGATAACTGGAGGTACAATAAATTATGGAGTTTTGATACATTTCTGGGATACAGATTATCATTAAATAGGGTCATCTAATTATCTGTTTTGTTGTCACTGAGATTCTTTCAGTGCTGCCATCTCAGTGGAATCGGTTAACTATGGTATGCATCTGATATATTTTAGACATCAATAATGCTTTCTTTGCTTGTCTTCCCATAAATATCAACATTTTGGGGGTAGAAAAAGGATTTAAAATGTTTCAGTTGTGCTATTATTACAACTCTGACCTTGCTAAAGACTCTCGGCAAATTGATTAGCTTTGAAAAGCTGCCATCCATCTGCAGTGAGAATAATCTGTAAATAAAGCTGCAGAGAGGTCTGTTGAAAAGAATATTTCACTCTTGCTGGTTGCTAAAATACCCCTTCAGAAAAGGACACTTCACCTCCACCTGAGGAAGCATGTTGGCTGCTTGCACTGGTACAGAGCAGTGTCAGCACACTGGCAAAAAAGGACAGAAAATCTGCTGCTCTTTTCATTTTGTGAGATAAACCCCAGGGCTTATTAGGAAGAAATAGAACAGGAAGTGGTACACTGTTATGTTGGTTTGATTAAAAAAATATATTAGAAAAAGAAAGTAAACTAAAGAGCAGAAATCATAGTTGCTATATAAAATGGCCATTTCTATTCTCCCAAGTGCAGTCTTTGTATTCAGGAGAACTCTTAATCTACTTCTGAGTAATCAGGCACTACTGGAATTGACACAGAAAACAAAATGTTCCTGATCTTAGTTCTAATTTGCTTTATAGTTTTTACAGTCTATTTAATTTTGTGGCTGTATTTAATACTGAAGGTGTCTCAGAATGTCATTTTTAATAAAACACTGTATAAAATGCTGCACTGGAACTATATCAATTAAAGTTTAGAATAATTGTTGTTAGTGCTCCATTTCTGTTGCAGGCATTGCACACACCAGTGGACAAAAGTCCAGTCCTTGTCTCACACAACTTTCCTGCTAAACTGACCACCATGGATTCACTCATTTGCAATGTGATTGGGTAAAGAAACAAATGCCTCATGTAAACCAAAGGGATGCAGAGGTGTGCCAGCTGACAAAAACTTAATGAAAACACCAGGTTGTTTTTCAGTCATTTTTCTCCCTTTCATTTTGAGGTTTACTAAAAATTAACTTAAATATTTCTAAAAACTAAAGACATACGAATGACGGAAAATTAAGGGAGTAAGGTTCCTCTAACAGGATGTATGAGGAAGGGCACTAAGGCAAGAATAATGGAAAGATTAAAAAGAAAACAGGCAAGGAGGCTTGTGTTAACCAAGTCAGTCGAAATGAAGAGGAAATGACCATAATAAGGCAGAGATATGCAGTTTTTAAAGGACAAATCAGATGCTGTGCAGCAAATCCAAGGCTTCCACATTAGAGCAAACAATCATACTAGGGTCGGTAATGTGCATTTTATCTTAATGTCAGAGATAATTTTTTCCATCCTTTGAGCTTTACTCAAGCTTCTAAAATGAGCTTTTCTAATTTATTTTAAAAATGAAAAAGGCTATTTGGATAATAAACATGAATATTAAAACAAAAAAGAAGTATGGTTTATGGAAGTTCACTGCCCAAATGTCTAAGCCCTCTATTGTGAAGCAAAAGTATTCATCTGCTCTTTCAATTGCTTGGTTAAAATGCTAAATTATTCCTGGTGCTTTGTAGCAGATCAGTTAACATTACTTTTAGCTTTATTCAGACAGCATGTTCTAGTTCTTCTTTGTATACGAGGCACTGGCAGCTTGACCTTCCTGTTTATTCCTTTATAAGACCATTATCATCAAAGTTCTGTGGCAGACAATTCACAATTTTCAAATGTTAATGTTTAAAGACCTAGATTTCTGACTGATGTCAAGCTTTATTTACACATTTTGAAAAGGAAAAAAAAGAAGTTTCTTATCACACTTTGAATGAATAAGCTCTAGATAAATAGTGAAATGCAGCTTGAAATGTTTCTGTATCACATTTTTGAGAAGAACAAGATCACCACAGATGCTATCCAGATTTTATACTGGGAAATAGAATCTAGGCAATATGTATGTTGGGAATCCATACTGTGAGAGCCAAATGACAGTACATTTTAATTTTTTTCTTAATGCAAAACTATTTGAAGGCAGGATTTAAAAGGTCCCATTGAAGGGCTCCTCAAAAGCAGTGCCTCTTTGTGTGGATTCAGATCCTGGCTTCACATCCAGCATTAGTGGTGCTAACCAGACTGAGCAAGTAATTAGTGGAAAACAACTGATGAATTCAGCCTTTTATGCTGAATATGCTATAATATATGTGATCAGGCAACAATTATTTGAAACATACTCCAAATTCCCAAATAGCTTTCATCTGTAACTTTTAGTCACAGCTTCCTCTGAGTTTTCAGAGCTTACATCTCTGTAGCTGTGACAGGTGAAACCAAACACCCAGCAGTGTTTGTCTCTACATTAATCACTGCTTCAGCTGCTTCATGCCCAAAAATACTATTCCAGGGTATAGAAAGTGTGCTTTCCATGGCGCCTTTGCACATGAGGGTTTGACATTCACCTGTGATGGCAAGGAGTTATGCCCTCATGGCAGCACCCCCAACCACCACTTCTGGGGACAGTGCTGGAGGAGCCACCTTCAACTTGGAACAGAGAGAAAGAACTAAGGAAAAGTTTTATTAACAATCTGGAGTTCACTGTTCCCAGCACTCTGTCAAAGAGACAGTTATATCAATTTGTATGCTATTAAAGCCTATGCAGTTTGTGTATGTTATTCTGTTGCCATGTTTAATGAAAGTAATTTGACAGTGGAATGTTCCATAAATGTAACCTGGTTGGCATATCTAGGGACCAAAATTATATTGATTTATTTGTGGATCAAACTAAAAGCTGAAGAGGTAGATGCTGACTTTAAAAAAAATCATATTCCGTGCAGAGCTGATAACAAAAACCTTATTTACCACACCATATATTCAGCTTTAATTTTTTGTTGTTTACCCTTTTTCTCTGCAAGCTGCAGCACTTGCACAGAATATAGCAGTGAAATAGTGGGTAAACAGGCAGTGTTATTCAGTTTTGCTGGCTGTTCTAAGTGATGAAACTATAATTCTCTGGGTGATAGATAACAGAAGGTAATTTTATGGTTACTAAGAATGAGTTTGCATTTGTTGGGATAGTTACTACATAAATTTATAGATCTATTTTGTATGTACTGCATTTTAAATTTTAGTGGCAGCACAAGGAACAGTATGAGAGTAACACAAGTAGTCCTGTCATGAACTCCTAGTTTAGCAGCCACTTGTAAAGGTATACTGTAATTCAACATGAAATAGCTTCAGAATGTACTCACAATCTTGTTATAAATCATGGTCTTTGGAAGGGAAGGTGTTATTAAGTTTGTTTTTTGATTTTCTTTTGCCCTTCCTCCATCATCTTATCTAGGGAGAGTGTTGAAAGGTAAGAAAGGCAATTCTGTACAGGAGGTCCTTTTAAGTGCTGGATTTAAGTGCCCTTTCAGGATTTAGCACTTTTCTAAGCTTAACTGACAGGTCACTTTGCCCCTTGTTATCTGGGCAGATAGACCCTGGGACCTTACAAAGACAATAAGATTAATTGTGGGGCAGGCAGTAGGATACTACAGTTTCAGATCACAAAATTCAGACAAGGCTCAACACCTGTCAAGCTATTATGACGTTTACATTCAATAAATATAATGTCTCCAGAGAACCAGAACTGTTTTTGTTTAAAGATGGAGATTGGGCCCCAGGGAAGCCATTTTGCTAAACATGCCATTCTGTGGTGAAGAAATACCAGCTTTTGTCAAAGATTTAATTGTTGGAAGACCCATTAAGATTTCAGTTCAGGTTACAAATCTGAAGGAAGCCTAGACTGACAGAGGGGTGCTTGATTTGATAATCATGGGAGCAGAAGAGGAATGGAGGTGGTAGATGTGCTAAATTTGCATTTAAAAAGCTCACCTAGGAACATAGCAATTAGACTTTTAAATATAAAAATATAACTTCAGAGCATCCCAGAAGTATTCCAAAGTACTGAATTATGTAATGGCCAAACCAAGGACATTCCTTGAAAGTTAGGTTATCTGCAAAGTACTGTAATGGAAAGTGTCAGAATTCTGAAATGATCATCAGGAGTTTGAATGGAAGTTTTATTCCATTTATAAAATTAAAATGAACAGTGTTAAGAAATAGTTTTTCTTAAATTAATTGAGATGATTTCTGCCACCATGTTTCCATTACTCTATTGTAATGTACTCACAAACAGCAAAACGCATCTGGAAAAAGAACAGCTGGGGAAAGAAATTGAGTGTTGTCCAATAAAAATGTTATTTCAAATCTTCCTTTACCAAAGCAGATTGAAGTGATGGCATTGGCTGTTATAACTTACCCTATGGGAATAATTTGGGATTTTCACAGAAGAAATACTAGATGATCGAAGATAGCCTTACATAGTCAAGAACAGTTATCATCAAACCCTTTGATAAGCACCTGTAGACCTGACAATAATGCAGAAAATTTTCAACAAAACATGCTTTAATGCCTCAGAGACACATGGACAAGGAGCTGGAGCAGCATTTGCTTCTGGCTCTTAAAAATATTCCACTGCTTTTCTTCTTTTCAGAGTAATGCGGAGGTATTCTGTGTTTGTAACCTAACCGTGGAGGTGAAGGAAGCCAATTTGCTGCCCAGAGGAGCACACATTGATGGAGAAAATGAATGGAAGCCGAATCCTCTGAGGTCTGCACTCCCAGCTGTCGCAGGAGAGCTGCCAGTGAGACCTGCTGCCTTACTCCAGGGTGGGGATGCACCGGGAATGGGAAGAGCCAGAAGCAGCTCCTTACTTTGAAAGATTTCATGCTCTGCTTCACTTCAGCATTTAATCAACCACAAAAGTTTATTGCTGTGTATACTCCAGTGCCAGAAACATTATCGCCTAATTAAATTGTTTCATTGTTTTGCTATATCTAGCAACACGTCTCTTTAACTCTCTGTTTTATTTAGCAGTGAGATTGCTTTAATGTCCTCAGAATGGGATATTAAATTGAAAGGGTGGCTGTTTAAATTCAAGTTCAAATCAATAATACAGGTAGACTTTTGCTGCCAAAGTCTAATTTAGGCCTTTCACTTTGCTGCAGTCTTGTGTTCACATGTGGTTTATGGTTATTCCTTTTGGTGGGGCATATGCTTCAAGGCCTTTTCACTGTTTAAGCTTTCTGTAATCAATGGGATTTCTCTCTTCTGCAGTCCTTTTGGATATACTGCCATGATAAGTTTCATTATTAATTTCAGATGTCAAAAAGGCAAATATTTAGATATGTCTGGCCCTCACAATACCTGAAATTCTAAATACACATCCCAGAACCCCTCTAAATAGTGAATTTATTATAAATACCTAGATTCACTTTGTGTTTATCCTTTATTAGTTTTAAGAGGTCTAAATGGATGATACTTAAGTGTCCAAATGCCCTCAATGTTATTCCAGATATTCTGAGACAGTTCAAGCCATAAGGTTCTCATTCCTGTAACTATAAATCATTAGCTACATTACAATGCTACTATTTCATTATTTCATTTGCATAATGAAAATCACTATATAAATAACATTGCAAAAAAGGCTTTATATCACAGTATAAATAATTACTACCTATTTAAAGGGAAGAAAAATGGAATTTTGTCACCTGATGGCTCCTAAAAAATGTTGCAATTCCCTTGTTCATAGTTGAAAAGTTTATTGTGTCCAGTAAAATTTAGAGTTACATAGATGGAAAGAAAGGAGGAAGTACATAAAAATTGTTTGTCACGGGATTTTATGAGGAAGATTATTTAAGGGAGAAAATGCATGCTAATGCATGGCTGGTCAAACTCTGACTGTGAGCTGAAGTGTGGGGTATTATCAGAAAAATCAACCTCTATCAACCTCAATCTATCTCTTCTGCCAGCAAACCCAGGAACTGAAGAATTCAGTATCCCTGTTGGAAATGCAGAGGTCTATGCCTGAGCTCAGCATCCTTCAGGCTGGTAGAGGAGCCTGGGTCACACTGGTGCCCCCTTCCCTACTACACAGACACCTATGGCAATGATGCTTCAGCACTAAGAGGGACAAAATGTTTCTCCTGTATAGTGGGGCCATCTTTAACAAGCACAAGCAGAGGACCCTTTTGGGTGTGCAGGAATCTGCAATATATCCATATTTAAATTTACTTATCACATCTTCATATTAGCTGATGAGAGTTAACTGATAAAATTTTGCTTTCTGCTCATAACCCTTGTAAAAAGTAACTGCTTCCCATGACCTTTTCACTGAGTGTTCACTTCTCCCCCATTAAAGAAATAAAAATTATGCTTTATTATAATTTCTCTCACTCTATTTAATTTGTTCTCCATTTGTCCGTAACGATAAACCAGCCATCCTATTTTTTAGAATGTAAGAACTGTGGCTTGGAGATAGTCCAGTCAATTTATAAATGCACTAAAGTTATAAAAATAATCTCACATCTAAATTCACTTTTAAAATCTTTGAGTACTAAAGGTAATTCTTGGCTCTGACCTCCCAGAAAAAGGAGTAAGATGCAAAATTCTTATGGAAATCCCAGTTGTTTCTGAACTGTTTAGGTGCTGGAAAGTAACCTTCTTTTCAAATGTTAAGCAAATGTTAAAAAGGGGAATGCAAAGTCAACAGAAAGGAAGGCAGTTTGAATCACATGTAACCTTGTTTCTCTTTTTTAACCATTTTTTATGCCAAACAATGATTATACTTAGTGAGGATCACAACATAAAATAAAGTATTTGTAAAGAAAGGGTTATTTATCACTAGCTTTTCAGTCTGGTATTCAAACAATCAATGGCTAAAAACCAGAAATCTTGACATGAAAGTTCTAGTACAAGTAAGAATTTCTGAGTAAATTTCCATGATAAGGGTAATTAATAATCCATCAATTGTTTGAATGGATTCTCCTTTAATGGACCCTATTGGATCTTGGGCCAAAGTTAAACTTCAAAAGGGAGAGGGATAGGGAGAGGGAGAGGGAGAGGGAGAGGGAGAGGGAGAGGGAGAGGGAGAGGGAGAGGGAGAGGGAGAGGGAGAGGGAGAAAGAGAGGGAGAGGGAGAGGGCTGAGAAAAATTCCAAGTTTTTTATCAGACATCACGAAAGATTATCACAGTGGTCCCACTGGATTTTCAAGCTAGGAGGAAACGATAGTTCAATATGCTGATAAAGTAATAAAAATTGCTAAGAATTACATAAAATCTATTTTGTGCTTTTAAAAATGGTTTTGACGGTGCAGAAAATACAACCTCATTTTAAAATAAGCCATAATCACAAAATTTAGCAGTGTACTAGATGGGCTAAGCCATACCTATTTCAATTGACAAATAAAAAATGTTTAAAAACGACACTGAATGAAAAAATGTAGATTCATTGTCTTATGACTGAAAAAGGACTCACAAGTCTCTATTTCTTGTATTTCTGAACTTCTATTTGTAAGGAAGGGAAATAACCTTTACTGTATTGTTGGAATAAAAGGAACTAGATGATTCATCTCTGTGAATCTGCTTGTTGAATTTGATGGATCATTCTTAAAAGCGACGTTGCTAATCTTCAGGTTTTCTTTTTTAGGTTATTCACAGATCAGTGGGTTTTCCGGCTAATACAGGTCCTGATGCTCTTCTGTCTTCACACATAGTATTCATCATATCTTGACAAGAAAAGACCTTCAGTCTACAAATAACCTTCACTGAAGTAAGACATGTAAGTGGGTTTCTATATGAAAGATAGATTTTATGGCTGAATAAAAAACAACTGTAGTTAAAAAGTGTCGTTGTGTGGCCCCATATGAAGATTTTTCCTCAAAAGAACTTTTAGTGTTTGTTGTTAAATATCTCTTATAGACAAAAAAATTGAATTAGTTTATCATTAGCCACAAATTCAACAGGAAAGGAAGATCAGTTGAGTATTTTATCATTCTGAAATGTGCAGCCTTTAAAATATTTAAGTATCCACATTAGTTCTTGTCAAACTAGCACAAAGCAGTGCATAATATGACCTATGTGTAAAAGCAGAACAAGATAAGAGCCTTTGGTAAGGGTGAAATATTCACAGTATGGTTACCATGTGCAACAGTTAATAATTTTGTTTCCTAACACTATATTATTATTATTATTATTATTATTATTATTATTATTATTATTATTATTATTATTATTATTATTATTTTATTCCTCATCACAGTGACAAAATTAAAACATTTCTTCCTCTGTTAGGCAATTCAACATCAATACTGCTAAAAAATAATGAATGCTTGTCAGTGACAGCAAACTTCAGTGCAGCAAAAACCTGATTAAATTTTGTTGTCCCATACTACAGAGTCAATTTAGCTTTGTATCAGAAGGATTGGTCAAATTTTACTATTTGCCACACAGCATAATCCTAGTGAAGACAACAGATCTCTGACACTGCAGGTTAGAACTAATTCTTCCTCAAATGATTTACTGATTTCAAAGGACATATAAGGAAAGAATTTGTCTCTCTTCAAAGAAAACATTAAAAAAACCTAAAAAAAATAGACAAACTAGAATTAGATGTAATGAAATTTAATTTCTAACATCTGTAACATACCAGTCCTGTGAGGTATACTAAAGGATGTTATATTTTCTTCCTCATTAGGAAAGTTTTCCTTATATCCTGATGAGAAACACTAAGAATTCCCATGTTTGAGGCACACTCTTTTCATGCAGCATATAGAAGCTTAATATCTTCATGACATCCATTCCTAATAAGTCAGCTGGAAAATGGTCACTGGTTTCCAAGAAGGCATCAGTGGGTGGGAGAAAAGGCATTGGTAATAGGGAGACTTATTGAAGCAGAGTGATTTATCTGAAACTCTTTCTCCTACAAACACATAACTGCACACCTTGTCTGTGTTCACACTAGAGCAGAATATTTCTATTTTCATGCTGAGTTAATAAGGAAGAAGAAATTATTCTAACAAGAGTTCAAATATCATGGCATGACCCTTGAAGAGGTAAATTCAATATTAACATTTAATTGATTAAATTGTTGAGCAGAAAGGTAAGACACAACAAAATAAAATCTGACAAAACTAGGATCATATATTTTGATCATTTTCACAGGAAATTTCATATTATTATCATCTTTGTTGTAGATTTCTGAAAATTAAAACAATGTTTTTAAGGTGGTCTGAAAAAATTCTGTGTTACACCAAGAGTTACTAAGAATGAACAGCAAACATCTGTAAATGCCTCCAGATACAAGTACAGTCCTAAGTGGGATCACAATGGTGTAGATCCAGCTAATGCATTCAGATAATGCTATGTAGCCCAACAGATCTTATATTTTTTACTTTGTCTGTTTTCTTTTTCTGTTGTTTAAGTTGTTGGACTGTATCTTATGTTTGCATCTATTTGACTTGAAATATTGTATTTAAATACCCTCAAGTACCCTTACCAGAGAACTGATAAATACAAAATTCCATAACTTCTCTGTTCAAAGCAGAGAGGGTTTAAAAATATTTTAAGATACTGATATGTAAACAATTGAAAATGCTTAATAAATTTGTACACTTAAGTTCTTAAGCAAAACATCATAAAATAGTTAACTCTGACTGACTAGAGAAGAACATCATGGACTTGGAAATTTCTTGGATATTGCTTCATCTTTCTCAGAAAACGTCTAAGAATGTAATGCCATTTCCAACTTCAGAGTTGAAGACTTAAGATATGAGAAATGCACTCCTTATGTGGATGCTGTATGAATTTTTTTTCTTTGGAATCTTTTGAAATAGTCAGAAATCTAAAATCATATTTGAAATTTAATATTTCAAATTTCAATGCAAAAGTCATATTTTACTGAAGACTGATTGAAAGGTCTAAAGAACTAAAAGTTATTCTCCCTACCTTCAGAAAACTTGTGTGACTCTCAGTAATCAGTTAGTGATAATTTGGGATGTTACCAGCGTATGTCTTCACTCTCCAAGTTTTTATTTTAGCTTAAAATTTATTTACAACAAATCAGAACAAAAATACTCCAAATTAAATTTGATAGTGGTATGTTGCAAATTTAGTTCAAAATTATTTTCTCATCAAAAAAACAACAAAAACCTAACCATTTATTGTGCTGGAGCACAAGCCCACGACATGCTATTACAGTAAAAGCTAGGCATTATTTCCATCTGGCTTTGAGCACACAGGATATTGTACAAACTACCAGAAGAGCTCTATTTCACTGTAATTAAAATTTAGTGTTACACTTAAGCAATAAGGCAACTCCAGGAGATGTGATTATCATGAGATAATGACCTTGGGGTGTTACAAGGCAAGGAAGCAACCAAATGCCTCTAATCCTCCAGGGGGTATGATTATTTCGGAATAACCACACCCCCTGAGGTTGTGTGATTAGTATCAGAGACAAAGTCTGTACTGAGAATACAAATATGATTTTGTAGGGAAATGTTGGGGGGCTGGTCTAAGTAAAGTTGGTAACGAGGAGTGCTGAAACAGCAGTTTTGGATGAGTTGTGTTTCTCACGTGCTGATTCTAAAGTGTCTTTAAGAACTCTCAGGACACATATAGAGCTGACAATGATGTCATACCTGTATAAGTAATCCTCCATAAATGCACAGATCTAATCTTTTCATCCTATTTTGATTTCATAATTTCCATTTCATAATAGCAATAAGCTGTGGTAAGCAATGTGTTTCAGGGGGATTATTCCACTTCTCAGGTGGCTGAAGTCACTCAACCTTTAGCCTCACATCTTTCAAGACATCTGAGAAGTGCAATAACTCCCCAGAAATGCACTGCCTGTCATGTCTTATTGCTTAATTACTTTGTACTTATCAAGTAGTCACTCTTTAAATGAATGCAGAAGCACAATATGTTTTACAATTATGGTGTGTATAGGAGCAGTATAACACTGTTATGGCAAAACATAAAATAAGTAATTGTTACAGCAGAAGTACAAACTGAGGCTGCAGTACAAACTACAGTGCAAACTATGATGTCTGTAGAATACTTTACTGTTCTGATAAGTGTCTTCTGTATGGTTAAATAATGTGATATGTTCAGCTTCAATAAGAATGCAAAACAAGGACCAGAAGGAAAAGATACAACAGATAAAGCAAAACTAAACTCTAATTGCAGAGTTTATATTCCTCTTGCTATTGATAGCTTTGAGAATATGTCAACATTTCTGAAACTAGTGGAACCATATTAGTAGTGATTCTAGTAATTAAAAAACAAGTCAAACCAGTGTGTAAACAACAAAGAGGAGAGGCCACATATTGCTATTGATCTATCAGAAAAGAAAGTGCCCAAAAATGGGACATGGTGAATAAAACACAGATTTTACTTGCAGTAAAAGGAAATCCTGTTTGATTTTTCATGAAATCCTAAAAACCAAGATGTTATTCATACATGTGAGCCACAGGAAAGGATGTGGAATTGAAAAAAACTCCATTTGCACAATTTCTTTGAGAACTATTGTTGAACCCATCACAGGTAGTCACTGTAAGATCTCACTACAGTTTCTTACTGGAGTGGTTTTCATTACTCCTTTCCTACAGCTAAAACTGGTTTCTCTGGAAGTAGGTGTTTATCTTAATGAGTGAAAAAAAAAAAAAAAAGAAGCCAAGAGAAAACTCTTCAGATTTCAAAGGTTAGGTTTTACATGTGTGACCATCTACATAGGTTCACAATCAAATTCTGAGTTACAGAAGGTCAGAAATGAAAGATTTTAAAAATATTGAGAGCGTGGCTATG
This sequence comes from Muscicapa striata striata, assembly GCA_030060385.1. Taxonomy (NCBI): domain Eukaryota; kingdom Metazoa; phylum Chordata; class Aves; order Passeriformes; family Muscicapidae; genus Muscicapa; species Muscicapa striata. Next base: position 1,122,105 of record JAREIS010000080.1, read on the forward strand.
GATGTCATGAGCTCAACGTATGTTTGAAAACATCTACTTATGACAGAGACCACCTTCCCCTCCTGGTGGTGCTAAAAATAATGTCCATCTTTTTAAAAGCAAGAAATGTATGAACACACATACATTTCATATTTGTGTACAGACTTTGGAGCCCTAGATGTCTAGGAGGAGCCACACACAAATATTCAGCCAGCCCAGGAATTCTGTTGCAGTTCAGTATTTCAAAAACGAGGAAACATTTTGACTATTTTCATTCAAGGATACTAAGCTCAAGGACAGCCTAAATGATTTGGAAATACAAAAAGATGCATTTAACAATGTAACAAAATAATGTTTATTCACAACTGGTGTTGTCTGAGTTGTCTGCACCATGTAAATAAACTATTATAGAGAATAGATATGATTGCTAATACTGATCGTCTCATTTAAAAGTGGATTTTTATGCTAATGTAATATATTCCAGTGACAGAACTATAATGATTCATTAAAGGAAAAATGGTTGAAATTAAATTTTATTTTGCACTTACCAAATATCTGTCTTACATTGCCTCATTTTGGTTTGCTGGAAAAATCAACACTTGGGCCTACTCAGGGTGGTGTTCTTCCCCTTCAGAGAAGGCATCCCCCTCAAAGCAGCATTACAAAAATAACTGACTGACAGACACGTGACATACATACAGATGCAACTACAATACCTCAGTGCTTCACAGAATTTTTTTCTTCATATGGTACACAAAGAAGAAAGTTCTTTTGGGAGAAGAAGGCTGAATTTGGCCAAAATTAAAACAAATCCCCCTCATTAGCCTGATAATATATGACTCAAGAATCCTATGATATATAAAAAACACATCATTGGTGAATCTCTAGTTATAACTGTGAACCTGAAAGAATAGAGACTTGAGAATTTCCACCCAAAGTCATAATATAGCACTACCTCTGTTCATTGCTGTATGAAGGTTAATTCATGTTCTAACAAGCTCCTTCACATTCTGCCTCACTTTGAAGCTAGGAACTTATCTATTAATGCTGAATACTCGTAATGAGAAATTTTAATACTCTGCCAGAGTAGAAAAAAGACTTGCCATGCTAGCATCCTAATTTTCTCAATAGTTACTGTCACTGCAACCCTTAATTTAGAGTGCAGAAGTGGCACAATGGTAAATTACAACACTCCTCAAAAGCTTCACCTTCCAACCCCAGCACTGTGATTGTGTCAGAATTTGAAAGAAGAAGAAGAGTTTATTTCTCAGTGAGTGTGATGTCACATTGAGCAAGAAGAAACACATGAAGTGAGGAGATTTGCAATGCCAGTGTACTAGTTCAGAGCTCGTCACTGACATGAATTTCTGGAGTGCTGTTCTTGGAAGTTTTTAAAACTTGCCACTTCAAAACTTCTCGAAACCAGCTAATAGGGTGTTGCAATCTTCAATGTCATTTAGGTGTAGATATATTTTCTCTATGTAGACATCATCTGTTTTTATTTAAAAAAAAAAAAAAAAAAAAAAAAACAACAACAAAAAGGGATGTCAAAGAAAGAATATTGCATATGGAAGAGCACTAAGAAGGGATTTTCTTCCTAACTGCTAGGGGATTATTCTCAACTGACTTGGATGACGATGGCTTTTCATGCCATGGGTAAAGATATGGAAGGTAGGTCAGAGATGAAGCTATGCAAAAACTTCAAGTTGCTTTTCAAAGACTATGATAAAAATTCTAAAGTACTTTACGAGTATTGTTTGATCAGAAACAAGTTCCAGAAATATTAAAAATCCACTCTGGGGCTATGTATAAAGGCAATCACAGAGGCAAAGAAGCATGATATATTATCCCAGAGGATGGTATCATTTGTATGCTCCCTGTGGACCTGAAAGGTCTTGTAACCTCCAGTATGAAAATGTTTAATTAATTAACCTACCTGAATTCCTCTCAGCTAGAGCCAAGGCTTTAATATACAGCCAGTGAGTGACACAAATTGTATTAAACCAAGGAACTTCAGAAGCAAGCACCCTAGGCTGTGTTCTGACCAAGACATACCAGCACCTTTCTGCTTCTTGAACACAGAAAGGGGATTTATTGCTCTCTCAGAGAAAGCAAAACATGCCAGGATGAGTGGAGGGGATCAGAGCTTTGGCATGCACAGCAGCACATTTCTGCAAATGCACTGTGGCTGTCTTGCAGCACTACCTTTCTCTTCTGGCCTGTCAAGGGGCAGAACAGTTTTTTGGTCCACCTGGCAGTTGCTGGCTGAGAGAGAAGCAGAACAGGCCAGATGGGTCTCCCAATCAATCAGTATTCACATAACTCAGTTCAAGATAACACTTAAGATAACACTTAAAAGTGTGGAGGGAACCAGGGAATAAAAGGGCCCAGCAAAACATTGGGTTGAGCAGCTGGTGTAGAGGAAATGGGCAAACTGAACCCTTTAACAGCTCAGTTTAAAGCAGGTGCTGCTTCTAGGGCTAACATAATTTTAACATTTCTGATATGAGTTTTGGATAAAATAACTTGTCTGCAGACAATGGGAAAGTGGCTGTAATATCTTCCAAGCTGAGGAATTAATTTCTATTTATTTTCCAAATGCTGAATGGAACTACCTCTGAACAGGAGCATCATGGATGAGGATGAGGAATGAGCATCACAGGATGAGGAATGACACAGTCAAATTTTTAAAAAAACAATATAACTGAGGCAACAGACAAAGACAAGGGAAAAGCTGAGTCAAATCAAATGTTGAAGTATTCATGGAAGATAAATAAATGAAGAATAAAAATTGTACCTTGAGGAATTTGCTACAATATGGTAATTTGTACATTGAAAACCCCTCTACTGCGAACTGGAACATCCTTCATCTCATTTGTGAAGCTTGTTACAGTAATTTTATTTAACTTTTTCCTCATTAATTCAGTTCAGCATTTGTAAGCATGGCAGAAAACTATCTTGTTGCATAGTAAAATAAGTATACCAGTCTGAAAATCACAAAGAATGGTAATTTTTGTTTTCTTAATGGTAGACAGAAAGAAAATCTTATTAAAATATTCTGTATGTAAGAGTAAAAACCTATTATCATTCTTGATGCTTCTAACCCAGAGGAATTCATGTTTTATAAATGAAATGTTAGATCTTATTTCTTTATTGACTGGCAAAAGCCAGGTAAATCCCAGAAGAATACCTACAGTAGATCTTTTCTGACATGGGGCAATTGGCTGTTTCATTACAGGGAAATCAAACCAGATGTAACTTGATTCTTTATTACCTTCTTGTAGGGCAGAAATGGATCAATCTTTGGAAACTAGTATGGACAATAAAAGAAAGCATATTTTAGTTTTTAAGGCCAGAAAAAATCAGGAAATTTTGCTTTAGAGCATTTAAAACTTAGTGACAAGCACTGCTGCACTTAATATATAGGGACTTTTTGTCAATACTTATAAAATAAATTTTAACCACATTTTATTTCAATATTATTTTTAAAACACTTTGTGGTGCAAGGGCTGGGAAATATTTAAACTTATATACAGGACTGTTATCTAATGGGTAAACCCATGTGTATTTCATCCGTGTTAGGCAAGAATGCCAACACCTCCAGATCCCCTCATTTAGAGTGGCCACTTCTCATTTTTCTGTAGTCAACAAACACTGCTCATGCAAATTCCGTCTGTAGTCAGTTGAAAACAATAGGATTTCCAGATAGTGAGTCAACATCTGTGTTTTAGATGTATTTCTATGGATGGAATGAAATCTGCTTTGGAGAGCTTCCTTTTCTCTAATCCTTCCTCAGGAAGACTTACCAAAGGTTATAATTAAGTCTAAAAAGTGGGCTGTGTAGAAAAAAAAAATGAATCAACTGATTTAAGTGAGAAATAACCCAACTTTTACAGATTCATTTCTAAGTACATAAATATGTAGAGAAAATACATGAAGTGACATTTACCATGTACTGACTGAAACAACACTCAGCACTATAAGTAAAATGTGATGAATCAACAGTTGAATTAGGTGCTTAAGCTTAATCATTAGAAAAGTATAATAAACTTTACTAAAAGGAATCTCAAGAAATTCAACAAAAGGAAATGCAAGGTCTTACACTGAGAAACATCTGGAGAAATGGAGCCAATACTGGGCTTTCCTAAGTCTGGAGCATGGACTTACTGAAGTGCAGGAGGTGATGGGAGCAAGAAAAAAATTATTTTACTGAAGTGGTGGTCAAACACTCTAAGAGGTTGCCCAAAGAGGCCATGGAGTCTCTATCCTTGGACAAAAAAAACAACCTGACTGTACACAATCCTGGACATCTGCTCTACCCACCCTGCTTGGGTAGGCTGGACTAGATGATCTTCAAGGCTGTCCTCCAACCTCAGCCATTCTTTGATTCTGTGTTAGAAAACCTGAGTGCATTCGTTCATGATTTTCCCTGACTCCCAAAGATGAATAAGAACCAAACCATATCAAAAATCAGAAAGGAGGACTCTGTCTCACTGAGTGGCCTGATCTCTGTATATGATAACCCAGGTGAAAATTCTCAGCTATATCAAATATGTAATTTACAAATTATTGTCAAAGTTCCTCTATGTTCCAAACAGTAAAGGAATAAAGATGGAATCCCCTAGATAAACCTCTTTCTTCAACGAGGTATTTGGCAACAATTCATTAAACAATGCTATCAACAATTACCAAAAAGTCACAAAGTGTATGCTTTCTAACCAAATCATGCTGACAAAATAAACTTATCCTGGCTAGACAGTACAGTTAAATACAGAACAGGAATGAGTGAGGATTTAATCTAGACCTTTCTTTTCCTCTGAGACTTTGTCAAGACCATACTTGCCAGAAGCCTATTTAAATTGTTTTTTAAAATATCCAGGTAAAGGGATTCTAGAACACCCATGTCTAATTTATTTCAAAGAGTTCCACTAGCTTCCAGAGCTGGAGAACCTTTCCTTATACCAAAGTTCCCCTCAAGAACTCTTTATAGTATTCTTATATATTGGCAAACAATGGTGATAGATACAGCCACTAATCAGTCTCTGTCTTAAAGAAACAAGCATCCCAAACACCCAACCATTTCTCCTAATGAAATGTTTTTCACAGAGCTGTCATAAGGTAACTTAGAGAATCAGCACAAGGGAAGAATGGGGAAACAACAAATTTAAAAGAAAGCAGTTGCAGCTTGCAGGTAGTTTTTAATGTGCATCTTGTCTTGATAACAGCAAATGCAAGGTCTAAAAACTGGCACAGTACTTTCTCAGCCTTTCTCAGCTGTGGTGCATTAAGGTATTTACAATACCTTTTCTAACAGCTAAAGGTCATCCAAGATTTATGCTTGCCAAAATAAAAAGCTGGGTTGTAAAAACACGATAGGTAATGTAGCCAGGCTCGCTGTGCCTGTTCATTTTCAGTTCATTTAACAGAAGTCATGAAGCCCATGTAAAATGAGCAAAACAACCAAAAATAATATTGTGTATTTTTGTGGAATGTACTACTGCATTAGAAGCACATTGCACTCCAGTATTTGAAACCTGAATTTTGCAGTAAAGTTCTTAACAGGCAGGTTCTTCAGTCTTTTGTGAATAGAAAATTTTCATTTAAAAAGTAGGATGTAGGCATATGTCCTACATCTGAATTAGTATACATCTGAATAATTTTCTTAAGAATAGACTCAGATGTTTCCAGGTTTGTTTTTTTTTTTTTAAACAAACCACAATGGAAACAAAGTCAGCATTTTGCTAATTGTTGCAAAGAACAGAAATAGCAGTTATTTCTCGATGATATTTTTCTGAGACCAACAATCTCATATTCTCTGTAAGCATAAAAATCCTCGACATGATATTGAATTAAGAGCTACCTTTTGACAGTCATTCTCGTGTAATATCCAAGCCCTTTTTCACTATCACAGGTACAACGCATGCCTGAGATCTCTGCTTGAGGAAGGTGGAAAAGTTGATTCATACCTTTATTGTGTCTGGGTTTGGCTACAGATATTTATTATTTTAGACAAGTCAAGCCAAAATGCCTGTTAAAATGCATCTCCAATTTTCTTAAAACATCAATTGCTACAAATCTACACCAACTCAATATTGTTTATCAACCCAGTTCTATAAGTGGTTCCATTTACTTCTGGTGAAATATCACATTTATTTTAAAGGAAAGATTTCATCAGGAGAACCATACTAGTCTTGCTAATTTGCGTGTTTATTTAACAGAATAAATTTTGAAAGAGGTTTTCAAATATGTAGTCATAAGCATTCACATGTGTAAGTAATGGAGTTTATACTTGCAAAACTCATTTTGACAAAAGGGATTTGCTTCAGAAAATTCTATCCTGTGTGTAGGTAAGTGCTAGATCCATCATATGCAGACAGAGATGACAATGTTTTAAAATATATAAACAAACAGAAAAAAAGTTTTCAGTATACCCATGGAGTCAGGAGTTTCAGAATTTAGGTTAAATTTGGAGTGGATTTGCTCTGGAAGGAATGTATTCTCCTGGAGAATTTTGCTTCCATTGCTTGGATGGATGGACTGTTCACTGGGTAAAGAACTGCCTGGATGGCTGAACCTAAAGTGGTGGTGAATGGAATAAATCCAGCTGGCAGCCAGACACAAGTGTGAGGTTCAACAAGGCAAAGTGCTGAGTCCTGCCCTTGGTCACAACAACTCAGGCAGTGCTACAGGCAAGGGACAGAGCTGCTGGAATGTTGCTGGTGGAAAAGGATCTGCAGATGCTGATCAACAGCTGTTGGACATGAGCCAGCTGTGCCCAGGTGTCCAAGAAGGCCAGTGACATCCTGGGCTGTATCAGCAGAACCAGACCAGCAGGACCAGGGCAGAGATGTTTCCCCTGTACTCCGCACGGGTGAGGCCATGCCTTAAGTCATGCATTCAGTTTTTGGCCCTTCACTACAAGAAAAGTGTTGAGGTGCTGGAGCAAGTCCAGAGAAAGGCAGCAGAGCTGAGGAAGGGTCCGGAGCACCAGTCCTGTCAGGAGCAGTTGAAGGAGTTGTTTAGCCTGAAGAAAAGGAAGCTCAGGGAATCTTGTTCTCTCAGACTATTCGAAAGGAGGCTGTAGCCAGGTGAGGGTTGGTGTCTTGAAGTGTCCCCAACTTCCCCCAGAAAAGGTTTAGATTGGATATTAGAAAAATTTTATAATTATAAGATTTGCTCAACATCACAACAGGTCACCCACCATAGTGATGGTATCCCCATCCCTGGAGATATTTAAAAGATGTGCAGGTGTGATGCTTAGGGACATGGCTCAGTGGTGTACTTGGCACTAGTGGGTTAACAGTTGGTCTCAATGATCTTAGAGGCCTTTTCCAATCTAAACAACTCTATGATTCTTTGATTGCTAAGGCAGCAATTTCAGGACAATACCGTCACAGCTCACTTCCTGTTTTAGTGGTTTTGAGGGAAACAATCTGGTAGTTTGTCTCAATTATTTTTTTTTCTCATAACCTTACTTACCATAAATTGCTAAGAACAGAAGGGGAAACTGTGCTAATCTAAAGCAATTTTCTGCATGAAAACTGTAGATTTCTACTCCTTATTTGTTCATATAACCTAATAAAATGTTATTGAAATAGATTGTTTCTTTTGGAAAGACACCTGACATTGATAAAAGGACTCCAAGTGATGAGGAATTTACCATATTCTTCAGTAATCCATTGCAAAGCTGATTGCCCTCACTGTTATAAATGTGTATCTTGCATCTACTCTTTCAACTGAAATCCCTTGCGGCTGCACGTTGGTTCAAGTAAGATGCCATGACTTGTGTAAGAGCTTAATACATCAATGACTGCTCCAAGTGCTGACAATACAAAATGAGTGAGCTTTCTCCAACCATCAGATCAGATACAATAATCTTGTTACAGAACATTTATGCTTAAATTTAAATTTATAAAGCATTGCACAGGATTTTAACCATGCTATTTCACTGACCATAATGGAAATTGTCTGACTGCATGCCCTACAAGCTGCTGATAAAATGTATGTGTTAGACACTGAAGGCAAGATATATGAAATGAATTGGGTGCTGCTGTGCTGGGATTTGTAATGCCTAAACTTTTAAGCGGCTTGACTTCCTTTCTGGCATCAAGGTCCCAGATTAGATGGCCAAGACTCAGTGGGAATAACAGCATAAATCAGTGGGAGCACATAGCTGCCTCTCAGCAGCCAGCAAGTTCTGTAGGAAGCCTCTTAATTCTACACATGAAAAAGCTTTAGCTATTGCTAAGGAGGAAATATATATTAAATAACATTTCTGGCCGTGGTTTAGCAGATTACTCTGCAAATAAAAGGCATTGAAGATTCCTTCTGTGCTTCCAGGTCGTGTGTCCAAGCAGTAAATATACTTATTTCCTTCTGTGTGAGGGGATGGGGAACAAGAAAAAATTCCAGAGAAAGCATTAAGGGTGATAACACTTTTACACAGAGGACCTAAGCAAAGCTTCCTTTGACACATGTGTGAAATTAGAAATCACTTGCTTCCTACCCCTGAAATAATTATATCCCCAGCACCTGAATCTAAGTACAGCAGACATCATCAAACTCTTTTCTGAACTGCACTGCAAAGTTGCATATAGCAATCAACCTTCAAATTAATTTCCTAAAGCCAGGTCACCAGCATGATGTTCCTGGCATCACTATTCTCTAACCTGGCATTCCCAAATAAAGATTTAGATACTTCATTCCACATGTCTCAGCCTTTCACAGGATCACTAAATGATTGAGGTTGAAAGGGAGCTCTGAGTTTAACTTCTGGTTTAACTTCCATTGCATAAACAGGGCCACCTAGGGCTGTTTGCCCAGGACCATGCCCAAACAGCTTTGGAGGAGGGAGATCCCATAGCCTCTCTGGGCAACCTGTGCCAGTGGTCAGTTGCCCTCACAGGGAAGGAGTGTTTCCAGATGTTCAGAAGAAACATCTGTGTTTCAGCTTGAGCCTATTTCCTCTGGTCCTGTCACTGGGTACCACTGAAAAAGAGCCTGGCTCCATGCTTTTTTCACACTTCCTGCAGGTATTTATATAAATTGACAACTTTCCCCTGAGCCTTCTCTTCCCCAAGACAAATATTCCCAGCTTTCTCAGCCCTTCCTCATAAGAGAGCTACTTCAACCCCTTCATCATCTTCATGGCCCTTTGCTGGGCTCTCTCCAGGGTATCTGGAGAACTGTCCAGTACTGTCTGCTGCTCCCCAGGACTGAGAAGTTCAGAATTCAAGATGGTACTTCAGGAGTGACCTCACCAGTGCTGAGCAGAGGGAAAGGATCAGCTTCCTTGCCCCAGGAACAACCACATGAATCAATCCAGGATGGCACTGGCCTTTCCTGTGGCAAGGGCACCAGCTGCTTCATGTTGAGCTTAGTGTCCAGCAGGACCCCCAGGTACTATTCTGCAAAGCAGCTTTCCAGCTGGGCAGTCCCCAGTGTGTATCAGTGCTCTGCAAGTATGCTGCTCCCATGCTTCCCATTTCCCAAACTCCTGCATCATATACAAATAAGATGGTTTGGATCCTCATTGCCTGAGGCTTTACTTTTGAACTGTATGTGTTACAGGAAGCAGCAGCAGTTCCACAACCACATCTCAGAGCTATGACCTCCTGTTCTGATGAGATGAGAGGAAGTGAGGAGAAGAAATGGACAGAGGTAAGGAGAAGAATGCAAGAATAATGATCTAGCACATTCAGCTGGACAGGGAGACACAACTTATGAACTTCACATGATAAGTCACCAGGACTGCAAGTAATTTCATGCTCTTATATAAAAGACCTCAGCAATAAGTGCCACAGTTCTATTATTTTTTTAACTCCTCCATTTACCATCAAATTTAATGCCAGATTATTCTACAGAAAATATTTTTTTAACATATGTCAATTTATTTACGTATTACACAGTAAATTACTTTTTGTCTTAAAAAAATCAAGGTCTCTGAAGCCATAATCTGCTAAAAGATACTGTGTCCTTTTCCTAATTAATCTAAGATCAGACAAAGTATATTTAGCATGGATGAAAAAGGGATACAAAAGAGGCTCTTTCAGTTTAGTTTATTCCGTGGTGATGATATGGCTGGAAAGAGGCAGAGACTCTCTGGGAATCAGGTCTTCAGGGGACGGGGAATGGGGAGTGGTTTTGGCTGCCAGCCAATGGGATAGGGACACGGGGGCTTAGGGATCAGAATACAGGAGCTCTTAAGGTGCTGCAAGGTCACCAGGGAAGGTCAGGGGACAGTAGGAAGAGGGATAGGAATTCTGGGATGAACCGGAAGATGTCAGGGTATGTCAATCTTTCTTTTACCTCAGTTTATCAAATTGCAACAATAATCATCACTGGAATCAAAATTAAGTTTACTCCTTTCATCACAATTGCCACTTACAAAAAGAGCAAGAAAAAAGAGTGATCATACCCAAATTTATAATATAAACACTGGGGTGTAAGAGGATACTTTCAGGTTTGAATCACACAGAGGTAAATAAACAATTACAGTCATGAGACAGAGACAGAGTTTTAAGTACCTTGTCCCATGCCCCAAGTGTCTCATTTATTATTGCATATATAATATTAGTCATACAGTTAAATTATAATTCAAAAGTGTGATCTAGTTAGGAGCATCCAGGGCAGAAGTTAGGAGACCTCTTTGCTATTTCACATTCCATAATTTCTTCCCAAGTGAGCAAATCCCAAAACATGTTTGTCTCAGAAATTGAATTATGTATATCTATTTTTATTTATTAATAAATGAGATGTTACATGGTCAATAATTTACTAATTATAAATATTGCTAGTATTAGCAGGAAACCAAGACGTATCCTGAGTTCATGATTTACATTTTGTGATTATCCTTTCAATGACTTCATTGCACTGGGTGTTTAACAAAGAAGCATTCAGAGTGCACTACAACATTCATGGCTGCAGTTCAGGACCTGCTGACATGAACTGAATAATACATATCTTATATAATGCTGGTCTAAAATATAATACATGTGCTCTTGAACCATGAGTTTGCAGGCTGCTCTGTTAGTCCCCTGGCTGGAGACCTAAAAGTTTCTGTACAAATTTCATTGTCACCTTATATACCTTTGCTGTTGGATGTAGAAACTTATGTTGCTCTTTCTGTTTTGTACCTAAGACAAAAAAGTTAAGATATGAAGGGCTAACTTTTCTTGCTCTCGTGTCTGGAGTGTGACTTCCACCCTTGCAAGTAGGGAAGGGGATTCATTCAGTGTTCAACTCTGCATAACTCTACCAAATCTCTTACCTTTTTTAACATGAAAAAACAGTTGCTCACTCAAGACATTGATAAGTGCTGATGACAGAGAGGTACCTTCTGAGGTATGTGATTTGCAGAATTACTGCATTTGTTTTTGCAAAGTCTTGAGATTCTAAATATTCCTCATGGGATATGGCAAAGGCAAAATTGAAGGTTGCTCTGTAAAAGTACACAAAATGCTTAATAAATCATGTGGACTGTATTATGGCACACCAACCTCTAATATACCTGGGGATGAGGGACCTCAAACAGCATCTCCAAAATCTATCATTAAGCTCAGCTTTATATCACTATGTTACAAACCAGCTGAGGGAACTCTTTTTCCCTGTTTGTTAGTAATCAAACAAAGCATTTCTGTGTCTCTCAACATTTAACATTCAATTTGTTAAATGTCACAGAAGAAAAATTAAATTAAAAAGACATCAGCTCATAATGTATTCTTTAAAGTTTCATCATCCCATGACTCCGTGTTTCTCCATATTGACCTAATTTGCCATGACAAGAACATGGTCTGTGTTTCACAATATTCCGAGTGTAGAAATTACTAAATCTTTGTGAGAACTGTATGTTAGTTTAGCAAACAGAGCCATCTTTGTTGGCATTAATTTCACCTTTCATAGCAAAGATATATCGTTCAGCAGACGAGAAACATCTTTTATGTAGGTACCTAACATTTTAATTGTCACAGTTAGGGGGTGATCATTCTTCACATGGCACTTTGACTTTCTTTCTACGTCACACTTCAATGTAGTTAGTTGGTATCTTGCCAAACCAGCGGTAATTTCAGATTTTTGTTAGGACTGTCTGACTCTGTAAACAAATCTGACAATATGAAACCTTCAACTGGAATTAGACAAGTAAACTAGAAGGTTAAAATAAATCCATCTATATCTGTTATCAATGAAAGTCATTAGGCACTGACAGGAGAGGCTGCTGCAGGAATTTTAGGAGAGGGAAGAGGTTACTGCAGGAATTTCAGTCATTTGTTGACAGGACTCCACATTACAAAATCATAAATACAAGTTGTCTAATTCTGTAGCCTTTAAAGACCAAAGATGAGAAGAACCAAGGAGCTGATAAAATTAACCTTCTCTTTCACCTTCAGGGCAGCCATCCTAAAAAAACACTGAGGCATTCTGGACACTATTGTCAGTAAGGTTCTATTTCCATGTTTAATAATTCTGCGAATGCAAGAGGTTCTATTGCAGTCATTGCTATTAGGTGCCAAATCAGAAATATGAGAATTCAGAAAATGAAGGGTTAGGATGAGCAAAGTGGTGAAGATTTAGGTTAGATGTCAGATTGGAACATTCTGTTGAAATTATTGCAAAATACTTGCTGGCAGAGAATAATAAATCTGACCAACTACATTTATTAAAAGTATTCTCTATGCATTATTTATTTACAAATAATCACCTTCTAGATATTTAAGTATTAGAGAGACTCTGTTTTTTCCTAGAAAATTAATTAATTTAGCTATCCCAGTATAACCCCATTTATCCAATTTACCTACTTTTTTATTCTACAAGCTACTCGTAATTTGAGCTGTCATATTAATATATAGTGACTCTAGTGCACTTAATCAGGACAACTCTAAAATGAAAAAATGGAGGGAAATGCATAAACATTTACAAGGTCATATGCAAGCATATAATTTCATGAGTGAAAGTATCCTATGAGGCACACCTTAACCTTAAAAGACAAGGTCAACATGACTTTATGTATTTGTTTATTATTGAATAAACTGGCACCAGTTTCCTTTGTTTAGTGGCAACATAGGAAAACTCCAGGAAAACTAGTGGTATGACATATCCCAGATATTGACTATGATCAACTCCCTAATTTTCCTTTTTTAATTTTTTTCTTTTGTTTCTCTCTTTTTTTTTTTAATTTCTAGTTCAGTTAAGCAAGAAGCAGAGCAATGTGTGCAATGATGGCCTCATGGAATACAGGTGACAGAAATTAAGAGCAAAAATTTTGAATTATTTTAAAAAAATTGAAAACCAAATGTATGAAAAATTAGTCACCTATTACCACTACTTATAGAGACTAAAGTTTTCAGCACAAGATTCTTTGTTAGTTTCCAGTTAGATTCTTGGTTTCTTCAACGTTTATTCAGCATCACTTTCAGCCACAAGAGGTTCTTTTCTTATTCAACATATTCACATCTTTTTTCTTTAGGACTAAAGCCCTCCTGAAGGAACCCAGGGTTTATCACTCCCAGGTTTAATCACAGTGTATGACTCTACTCAGAACTACCTAAACAAGCAGAATTTGATAAGCCTCCTCATTAAGTAATTTACCTGAAAGAATACATGAACCTTGGCTGCATTTGTGGTAAAATGACCAAAGCAAATTTTTACAGCAGTCACTTGGAAGCACACAATTCCAAATACACATATTTCTGAGAGATACCTTGTCCCTCACTCTTTGATATCACTGGGGCAAATCTGATCACACGTGTTTTCTCTTACACTGCTGTGCCATTAACAACATTTTCTCACAAGAGTTCATATATATTTGAATTTTTAAAACTCTATATTATCAGTTACTAATTCTACTTAATAGAATATTAGTAACACAGACTTTACTTCCTCAGCCTATTCAGCATTAGGTCACAAACCAGACTTTAGCACCACAAGAAACAAACTTCTCTTTAAGTAAAGTTTGTAATTGCTTCTGTTAAAAGTGCAAATGTAGACATGCCTTGAGATCTACTTTGCTCTGAGATTTCCTTTCTTTCTTGATTAGGCAGGATCTTGTTATCTTCAACCATCTATTCTTCCAGGTTTTGTAAAAACACATTGCTCATGGAGCTGTGAGGATTTTACAGGAAGTAACAGACATTCCTTTGACATTAGATTCATGGGAATTCCTCTTTTCAATCCTTTTATGCATACTTCTCTAAGATGTAGTTTTAAAATCATGTGTTGCATTTAGACCTTACATGGAAAATCCTTAAATATATAAAGAATAGCTTATCCTATGAAAGTTATGTAATTCCATATCTTGATACAGCAGTTTCACACTGTGGATGCAGTCCCACTGGTAAATCAGTGTGAAACCATAACTGGCATAATTCACAACTACCATTTTTAACCAAGATAGGTTTTAGAATTTTTTTATAGCTATAAACCAAATATTGATATTTGCCATTAAGTCTTTTCATGCTGTGTTTCAGCCTGTCTTGTCAATCAATACCTAATACAGTGTTAGTCTAATTAGATACATACAATGTAATTATACATACAATGTAATTATATTGTAAGTAGAAATCCTCCTATTGAACATAACAATGCTTTAGACATGGGTAGACTAAAGAAACAAAGCTCTACAGAGTTGTGTACAATTATTATTATCTAAACAAAGAGCTGAAATGTCATATGAAGATGGAGCACAATAAAAGTGATTGATATGTCATTTTTTATATTAGTTAAGATATTGTAAGATGACTACTCTACAATGCACTCTAGATACAAAAAAAAGTGTGTCACTATGCTGCTTGAAGACATATATATATTTCTTTTATTGATCTAGCCTGTTTAAATTACACTATTGTTTTCAAGAAAAGCTTATAATCCTTTTTAGATGAGTGACATGTTTTCTTTTTAGCTTTAGTGCTTTACAGAAGAAAAGATGAAGCAGAGAGAGCATCAGATCTAGGAAGCACGTGCATCAGCTATTATCAGTCACCTAGCTCATACTTGTCTCCTTAATGTGGTTTCAGAAGGTCAGACCTGTAGCAGATGTATTACTCAGGCGACAACAGGAACATCAGCACTGATGCATATCACCCACAGAAGTAAAACCTCTCTGCTTGGGCCATTGCTACCCTATCAGGACACCATTGCAATGAACAAATTGTTACTTAGTCTCATAAATGTATATAAAAAAACCTGCCATCAGTGTACTTCCTTCAGGCCTGCAGAATAGATCTCCTCAGATGCAGAAAAAAAGAGGACTTTTGCAGAGACAAGGGGGAAAAACATATATATTCTCCAGGTTGGTGGTACCATTTGAGAAGGACCCTACAAGGCTGGTGAATTTCCAAAACATGAATTTATCAACAATGAACACAGTGGATAAGCATTCCCAAGACTATTCAGTGCGAGGTGCAAATCCCAATTTAATTGTCAAAACATCTGTACCTATAGGTAAATTAAGAGTCTAAGCTCCTGTGGTCAGTTGACTTTGGCTGGACAAGAGGTGCCCACCAAGCTGTTCTATCCTCGTCCTTTTCAGATGGAGAGAAAAAAAAGAAGGTGGAAAAAATCTCGTAGGTTGAGACAAGGCAAAAATGAAAGGCTACACATGCACAATAAAAGGAAAAAAAAATCCCCAATGTGTTATTCTCTCCTTTCCATCACCAAGTGATACCTGGCCACTTCCTGGGACTCAAGGCTTTAGCACATGTAGGGGCTGCTCTGGAAGGCAAATATTGTTTATAACCAATATGCCCCCATCCTGCTCCTTTTCTTAGCTTTTATATCTGAGCTGACATAATGTGGCATGGAACACCCCTTTGGTCAGTTTGGGTCACCTGTCCTGGCTGTGTCCCCTCACAGGATTTTGCCCATGCCCATCCTGGTGAGGGTGAAAGGCTGAGAGAGGGCACTGAGGCAGTGCAGAGCTGCTCAGCAGTGCCCAAAGCACTGGGCTATTACCAGCACCTTCCCAGCTACCAGAGCAAGGCTCAGCATGGGAGGGCTGCTCTGGGCAAATGAGCTCCATCTCAGCCAATACACCTCCTACTATGGTCAGCTCAATGTTAGTCAAAACAAGCAAGGCTGTACGTCTGACTAGATACCATTAGCTAATTTGGGGTGATTTTAAGGACTCTCATCTTCTATTAATTTTATTGACTAGATGAAATCTTGAGTACCTAACTCACATGTTGGTGCTTGCATTGAGAAACCTAAATTTAGATTTTAGAATCCAAAGCTGATGATCTCCACAGGTACCTTCCAACCTTGGCCATTCTGTAATCTCGTGGTTTCCCAGTTCCACATGTCTACTCAGCAGAAAATAATGAAACTATAAAACATTTTGTACAACTCAACCTTCTGAAAACTTTGAAATCATAATAATTTCCACATATTGCACAAGACTTTTTAGAAATTTGCATTGCAACAGAGATACTGGGTCCTCTTGTATGTGTCATAGTTGCCAGTTCATAATTAGTGACTGGTGAAGGGACACAGCCATTAAGTTTAAGTAACCTTAAACAACAAGTTTAGTGTGCTTCACCCATCTACAAAGCACACTCAGAAAACTGAGATCACTTCTGGCCCATGATATACCACTCTCAGCTGGGGTGCTATCCTTCTCCTCCACTTTCATTTATATCTTCAGCTCTCTGCTTCCTTTAAGGGTATGCAGCATCTCTTGGAGGTGCACCTTGGTCCACCTTGCACAAAATGGCTTACACTGAAGTAATCTACTGAATATATTCAAGCATTGCTTTGAAAATGTATGCCTGTATTTTAAAGTGAGGTGTATTTTCATTTACAGCTGAAGCAGGATTTAGAGGAAGGAAATCAATGAAGCTTCCCTTAGCTCATACAAAACCAGATTTTTTTAGACTTTAGAATAATCAAAGAGTTAACTTAGTTTCATTCCTTCATGAGTAAAACTCACTGGTAGGCTTTTATTATGTTAATTTTCCAAGCTTGCGGAGCAAAAAACTCAGTAAACTGAAGGTAACCAAAGGGGCTGTTTGGTAGAGACAGAAATGAACTGTGTCTTTTGAAGTGTTCTAGAGAAAATGTGTTCAGAATATTTAAGTCTCAAGTGAGTTACCAAAGGTTATTCATTCACAAGTGAGATAAATTCATACCTGTCAAATTGTCTGGATCCTCTGTGTGATCACTAGGGCCTCAAATAATTTATTTTTTTTCCCCAGTGAAAGTTCAAGATTTTCACATATCCAAATTTAGTAGCATTTCCTGTGTCTGAAAGTAAATGAATTCATTTTCCTTTCATCTCACTTTCCACTTTTATAAGACGAGTGTGAAGAAAAAAAAATAAATCCAGGTTGGCTGGCATAAATTGTTTTAAAGTACAATTTCACAGTGCAAACAGCCTCCAACCTCCTTACAACAGACACTATATTTTTAAACAATCTTTTTAGAAAAAAATCCTATGGCTGACAGTGATTTAAAATAAGTGTGTAAAATATAATTTCAAACCAATTCAAGACCTGCATAGACCTTGAAGAGTTCTCTATGACTTAAACTATTGGATGTGCAAAAAAAGCATTTGCTTTTTCTCAAAGCATTTGCTTTGATACTTAATCCTAAAGAAATTACTACAATCAGCCTAAACTTGCATTATTGTGATAACATGAATCACTGCTCCCATCATGCAAAGCATGGACTGTGTTTGGAATCAATCCTGTGGGTTGATGAAAATTCCACAGAGTGGGGTTAAGGAAGGAACAAGGAACTCAGCAAGAATAGCAAAAAAATCTTACATTTTCAATGAAAAAATAAATGGACAAGGCAGGCAACAGAAAAACTCTTTGTTCATGAAGCCAGAACTTTAAAAATGGTGGACAGAAGCACTGGCCAGGAGACACATTACTGAGGGACACAAAAAGAGTCAGAGACTGATACTGTGGATGTTTCCTATCTTTTTCTAAACTGTTCTTACTAATAATTGAACATAATAGCAATTCAAAATGTAGGTGGATTCAAGGTCACACACACTGCAAAGGTCAAACGTTTGCAAAATAATATTTGTATTTTGCATTTCTGACTGCATGGCAAATTGCTTAATCTTATTTCATTTCAGAAAGAAAGAGAATGTGAGAAAAATTCTCCCATTCAGTCCCATTGTTATGGTTGAGATCTTTCTTTCTTTCTTTCTTTCTTTCTTTCTTTCTTTCTTTCTTTCTTTCTTTCTTTCTTTCTTTCTTTCTTTCTTTCTTTCTTTCTTTCTTTCTTTCTTTCTTTCTTTCTTTCTTTCTTTCTTTCTTTCTTTCTTTCTTTCTTTCTTTTTTCTTTCTTTTTCTTTCTTTCTTTCTTTCTTTCTTTCTTTCTTTCTTTCTTTCTTTCTTTCTTTCTTTCTTTCTTTCTTTTCTTTCTTTCTTTCTTTCTTTCTTTCTTTCTTTCTTTCTTTCTTTCTTTCTTTCTTTCTTTCTTTCTTTCTTTCTTTCTTTCTTCTTTTTTTTTCTTTTTCTTTTTCTTTTTCTTTTTCTTTTTCTTTTTCTTTTTTTTTTTCTTCCTTCCTTCCTTCCTTCCTTCCTTCCTTCCTTCCTTCCTTCCTTCCTTCCTTCCTTCCTTCCTTCCTTCCTTCCTTCCTTCCTTCCTTCCTTCCTTCCTTCCTTCCTTCCTTCCTTCCTTCCTTCCTTCCTTCCTTCCTTCCTTTCCTTCCTTCCTCTTCTTCCTTTCCTTCCTTCGTTTCTCTCCTTTCTCTCCTTTCTCTCCTTTCCCTCCTTTCCTTTCTTTTCCACTAAATTTTTTATTTTCAAATCTATGCATTACCCCTCCCTTAGGATATGTTGGCTCTGAAAAATGCAGCCCATATGTTGTCTGCTGCTTTGGTGATGCCTGATTCGTGATGGGGAACAGCTATTTGTGGAGAATTAAAACAATTGAATAGTCAATCAAAGGAAAAGCAAACTATTCAGTCTCCTAAAACTGATAAAATTAAGTATTCCATGCTTGTACCTTGAATATTACTATATTACTTCTTCAAATTGCATTTTTTATATTTACATAGGTAAGTTAGAATGTGCACACTAATGAAATACAAAAGATTATTGTTATTGTTGCTCTTGTTATCAAAAAAGAACTTCTTTATTTGATCACCCATTATATGTATATGAAACTTCAAAACATAATTTTCAAGGGTTCTGATAGTACTTTTAGTGTACTAGCTAGCTATTTTAATCCACTACTGTAGAACATACAAAACTGAACTATTTTGATCGTACCAAGGGGAGAATCTGA
This sequence comes from Muscicapa striata striata, assembly GCA_030060385.1. Lineage (NCBI taxonomy): Eukaryota > Metazoa > Chordata > Aves > Passeriformes > Muscicapidae > Muscicapa > Muscicapa striata. The sequence goes on from JAREIS010000080.1 coordinate 1,141,317, forward strand.
CCCAGTGGGGTCAGAGGAGAATGTAGCAGCATATGTATATTGTATAAATACCAATAAAATAGATCACAAGGTACTCAGAAAATGACAGATACTTTAATTCTTAAAAGGCCTAGACTTTCAACTCCTTTAGAAATTATGAAATGAAGAATAACAAAAAAACAACCCCCCATTATTATCCAAGCAGAAGTGGTATAAGATCATTTATCTTGATGGATGTCACCTTAGAGCACATATTATCCCTATCTCTCAAAGTGTTTTTTCCCCCTTATTTCATCTCTGACATTCATTGTAAGTTTAATGATCCACATACGATTTGCTGGTGTCTCAGTCTGGTGTTTTGAATCATGAAACTAGTACTAAATTTATGGCACTGCAGTACCACTTAGTGAATCATTAAGCAGTACAGTGATTTTAACGATTTGGATCATACTGGACCTCATCACTGTATAATGAGGTTCCATTTAGTGTAAATTTTATGTAAAAATTCAATTTGCAAACCAACAACGTGAAACTACAACATTTTTTTTAACCTGACATTGCATTTATTTATTGTGATTTCCATCAGTGTTTCACATGGGAAAGGAAAATGTTACCTCATTACAAAAATAATTTTTTACAGTCCTTGCACCACTGAAAAATATATACTTTCAGACTAGTATTTTTGTAGAAATCTATTCTTAAACAAAAACCTCTAGAGGGCTCATATGTGGTTATTAAGTATGCTGAATTAGACTGTGGTATTACTGATGTGGCTGAGCACTTGGAGAAATGATTTTTCAAAGGGGTCCCAAACCCTTCTCTGCTGCCCAAGAGGATCCACCAGCACAGAGGAGAACATTCCTTACTGACCAGCTCAACAACATTGTGCTATACCATTACCTTTTTTATTATAAACCCTGTTTCTCAAATCAAAGTCTTCTGATGCTGATTTGCTTCTCTAAAATTCACTGAAGGACTATCTAGCTATATGTAATCAATCCAATTATAGATTCCTCATTCTGAGGAGTTTTGCACTGTAGTAACTGTGCAGGGTACAATGGAGATGATATATTGTTAAAATAGCTAGCAGGTCCTATAGAAAGTTTTCTATTTGCAATCTAGTAATTTTATATACTGTTTTCAGTAAAGTTTGTTTCTCGAATCAGTTTTCATCAAAAAGCAATCTGAAACATTAACTGATAATAATTGGGTCATAGTGTCTAAGTCCATTTCACCTACTCTCTTGGCAGTATTAACTAATCTGGTTGGTTCAGAGTCCTAAAACAGAGGAACTTTAATGGGAAGGAAACACCGCTCTTGAAAGGAATGATGGTTTTCCAGGTCTTCCAGTCCAGATTATATACATTTATGGAACTTGAGAATTAATTAATTAAGTCATTGAAGCCCTGCAGTGTTTTTGAGGAGGTGTAAAAGAATGGGGATATACTAAAATCTTTACATTAATTGATTTACTAGTTCAACAGCACATAACAGGTCAGACTCTAAGTATTTCATAGATGCCAAGGGCAACAAAAGACATGAGCAGGATGAAACTGGAGTTTTTCCCCTTCAAAGGAAAATCAAAGAAATGCAGAAAATCAAATGCATAGAAGTGACAAATAAGAAAATGAGCACAATGATTTTAACAAATTCTTAGAAAAGGTCCTCTCAACCTTTTAGCTTTCTTCTCCATGGTGCAGTTGTAGGCATAATATTTAATGAAATCAGGAACATTCAGTAATCTGACACGAGCAACAGTAAATCTTGCTGTATTGAGTTGTGTTGCTGAGGGGGAATTAGAAAGAATAGTAGATGAAATGCAACATAAGATCTCTAGCAAATAAAATGCACATTTTAAAACTTTACAATTGAATCCATATTTGTAACAGTGTTTAGGAAATAACAAGACTTGCTTTCATCTAGCTGAGGGAATATGTGCACTCTCTCACATATGACAGATTCAATTCAACATTCTCATTCACAGATTAGTGAGTAGTAGAGCTAAATAAAGCTGAGTTTCCTGTGGATTTGTATGGCACAGCTGATACTCTCTCCCCCACAGATGCTACATTTCCAGTGAACATTTCCTGGTCAGAGAAAGCACATCTGTTTTGTGCAGGTTCTCTGATGTCTAATGATGGTTGAACTGTGGTTGCAATATTTTCTTCAGCTGGGTCATTAATGGGGTCCCTCTCTCCAACTTTGCAATCTACATCACACATTGCCTCTGATCTGTGATCAATGAAACCTATAGTCTACTGTCAAATTTGGTCAAAACTACCTAAAGCGTATTGAGAGGAGAGGTTAAGGAAATAACTGAACAGACTTAGGCCAAGATGGTATAAATGCAGATCTTTTTCCTTTTTAATAAAAATTTAAAAGAAGCAAAAAATTCAGAAAGCTAGCAGTTTCATGAAGGCTGCCTTTTGCTTAAATTGGATGGAATATTTTAATTTACTCTTGACATGATCTCAAAACTTTATAAGATTTTTAACATGCTGCATGAAATCACCACAGTCAGAACATTTGAATGAATTGACCTGCAATTTTTTATATAAAGTGCATCCAGCAAAACCACAGAAAACCTTTGGAATCTCAAAGGGATGCTTTTGTTACAGCATGAGCCAGAATAAAAAGCTTTTCAAAGAGAAAAAAAAAAGATTTACCAAGTGAGACTGAGCAAACTGTGAGGGTTGGCCAAAGCACCCCAACATTCACCTGTGCCTAACAGACTGCACATACAAACTGCTTGTGGTAGTTTCCTAATGAAAAAATGGGTTTGTTAATGAATAAAGGACTACTCATCCATCAGAGCTGATCAGCTCCTGGCCACTGACAAAACTCTCGTCTATTTTAGCCAAGCTTGATAAAGTACTAGAAGAGCCAAAAATATTTAATTGGAGCAAGTCTTTTGAGAATTTGCAGCTGGGCTATGAATGTTCTCCCTAGGTAGCCATGACCCTGCTGCCCTAACTCTCTCGTGCTGGTGACCTGCTGGCACCTCCACAGCCTGGAATCAGTGAGCTCTCCATGGCCACTTTCCCACACAGGGATCAAGTGTATGGCAGGTGACAGTGGGCACTACAGGAAGAGGAAATGAACTTATAGGAGGTGTGAAAGAGAATAGAAGGTGGTGCAGTAGCAAATTAAATTACTTTATTAATTTAGAAGACAGAACATTTGCATCTGCGGGTGATGAAAAATCTCCACAACTCAATGAAAACCTGTTTCCTCTTTTTCTGATGTCTTACCAAATTAAATTTCATAATTAGAAAGTTATAGTGTACCCTTTGGAAAGGAGGAGCTAGTGATAGCAGCAGTTATTTTATTACAACTTCCTCAGGTGATTCTGACTACCCAAGGCACACAAACAGTGTGACCAAAGCAAGCAGTGCTCTTGACAAAAAACACCTTGAACCATTCTCAGCAAAGATCAACAAACTGACAAAGTAGTACGACAGCTTTTTGCTGGTTTCACAAACAGCTTTGTTCCCACTCACACAGGGCACACAGTTCATCCAAAACAAAGATTAGACATCTAAACACACAGCAAATAAAACTTCAAGGCAGATGACACTATTAAAAAATATTAAATTATTTTTGTAACATTGGTCTATGCCAAGGTAATGGTGTTTAGAAAAAAAACCTTGCCACTATTGCCAAAGAAGACTTGTGATTCTGGCCAACTGCCCAAAACATCCCAAAGGTTAATGTATATTTCAAAATATTTCATGTAAAACAGAAATTTTAAAGGCAATTTGAATTATCCTTCTCACAAATCACCATTTTTTAAAATGTTGGCTGGAATCTATCTTAAGTTTGAATTATTTCTCTTATGAAGTATAGATCAGTCATGTATAGACTTTAAGGGTAAAATGAACATCAAAAAGTTTCAAAAATGCAGTTTCTAAAGGTGAAAATACAATTTTTGTGGCTGTAATTTGCTAAAAAAAAGCACCCAAGCTAACCCTGAAAAAGAATCAAACCTCAAGACACTCTTCCCTACACACACACGCTCCCACACAGGCACACATATCCAAGATTTGCCACAGATGAGCTGAGGGAAGAATGCATTTGAATACTTGAAAATCTGTGTGTTCTTTCAGACAGCCTTGTTTTGCCAACTGCATTTTCAAGCATTCAGGAAAAACTAAGCAGGTACAGCTAACTTGTTTTTGGCATCATACCCACGATATGACTAGATAAACTTGTATTTGTCTAAATTTTCATTCAGTCATTTGTTGTGATAACAAGTAATTCTTCTGCTTAAAATTTAAGTTGTATGCTGCTGCATTTTTAAAGCACTGTGTAATGTTTTGCAGCATAGTTGTCTGGGACTATCTGTATATCAGGGCAGCCAACATCAGTATTTTATTCTAGATCATAATATGCTTGGCAAGATATGGCTTATTTATTTATTTTTAATTGGGCATTTAATTCCCATGTAATAAAAAATCTATACCATAAAACCATAGAAAACTTTCCCATAGGAAGAATTTCCACCTTTTTGGTCACTTCTATTTTTTCAGCATGTTTCTCTTTTCTGCACACAACAGTACCAACCTCCTTACATACAGTGCTACCATCTTATAACACAATCTTAATTTTATGTTTTGGCAGCAACTAATCACATAAAAACAAATAACAAGCAAAAATTTGTTTGACAAAGGCATGCCTAATATCACAAGAAAATGACACAAAAAAGCAAGATCCTGCTAAAAGACATCACCATCAGTCTAGCAATCCATGGAGGTGTTTAGCTAAAGCAAGATATTTAAAGGTTTATTTATAAGAAAATGTAGACTTCAAAAGACATATTAACCTTATTAATTCTTAGGCACTAAATTAAAGTTCCTGTACTTAAAGGCCTCATATTTTTCCATTTACAGATATTTGGTTTTTACAATGCTTTTAGTTCAGGTACTTCTGCTCCCTTCTTCCTCTGTGCAACCCTCCATGATATTAATGAAAAGTAGCAATATAGGCATATATTGTGTGGTTTTGGCACTCATGTACACGTGCTTGCATTTAGTCTGTTTTATTGAAATAGTAATGGTGAAAAGCTTTTGGAGATAGTCCAGTTTTGATGAAAACCTCACGGAGCCTTAACCTAATGGACAAGATAATATAAAGAAATTGGGTTTTATATTTTTTCTAGTTATTTAATTTGAAACTCAATTCTAAAATATTCTTTTTAACATAGAAACCTTAGATACAAAATGTTTTATTTTAAAACTCTGAACTTTATTGGTAGCCCATTGTTGATCTTATCATTCAGATTTTAAAATATCTGATCAGGGATTTTTTCTGCTCCAACAGTTTTAATTTTGCAAGCCACTGGACCTTAATGTGAGCTAATCTCCACACCTATTTTGTAGGGGGAGTGAGGAATCTAAGGAGGCTTTTTTGTTTAAAATAACGACTTTATGTGCACACACAGCAATTACTGACATTTCATAAAGTTCATATGGCTGATCTGTACATCTCAAATGTCTGTATCGAGGTTGTATCAAGGAAAGAAAACACTTTGAAAATACAGCCAGAAATGAGATGCTAAAATAATACAGGAGTGAGTCCATTTTAATAGCAAAATTTTGCTTTATTTCATTGTATTTTGAACATAATTGTTTTCCATTTTCCTCCTCTTTTACACTAATAGTTTGTATCACAGTTTAACCACAGCCAGCAACCAAACCCCACAAATCCATTCACTCCCCCATCAGTGGGATAAGGGAGAGGATCGGAAGGGAAAAAAGTAAGAAAACTCATGGATTGAGATAAGGACATTTTATTAGGGAAAGCAAAAGTCATGCAAGCAGAACAAAGCAAGGAATTAATTCACCACTTCCCAGGTGGTGGGCAGGCAGGTGTTCAGCCATGTCCAGGAGAGCAGGACTTATCATACCTAACAGTGACTTGGGAACACAAACACCAGCGCTCCGAACATCCCTCCCTGGCCCCTTCTTTCCCTCACCTTTATATACTGAGCATGGTGCCATAAGGTCTGGAATATCCCTCTGGCCAGTTGGGGTCACCTGTCCCAGCTGTGTCTCCTCCCAGCCTCCCAAGCACCCCAACTCCCTCACCAGTGAGTCAGTATAAAAAACAGAAAAGGCCTTGGCTCTGTGCACGCCCTGCTCACAGTAACAAAACAGCTCTATATCACCAGATATTTGTGTTCAGCACAAATCCAAAACACAGCTCCATACCAGCCACTGTGAAGAACATTAACTCTACCCCATCTGAAATCAGCACACTGTGCTAAGGAAAGTTAATATCCTTTCTTGTACTATGTGCAGAAACTATGGTAAGTGTAGCAACAGCAGAGAAGAGTGATATGTGTCCAAAGAATTATTAAAATAGCAGAAAGATAAGTGGACCTATGCCTAAAAAACTGTTAAAAAACAGAGAAAAGTGAAAGTAGCAAGTGTAGAAATATTACAGAAAACAGTGATGGTCTTAATGTGTGAGACGGTTTATATATATGGTATCAGGCTGTATTTGGAGTTTGTATTGAACTCTGACTTCTACACAGTTCACTAAGCTTTTGAGAGCTGCAGTAGAATCTTGTGCACTGTTAACTATAGTTTTACCTCGGTTAGTTCACATTATCTTACTTTAGACCATAAAGGACTGCATTGGTTTCCATGGTTTAACACTGTCTACTCAGTTAGAACTGAATGATGAACCAAATCTATGTAGTGGACATAAAGTGAGAATTTTGAAACTGCAAAATTAGACTAAATTTTAAAAATACCAAAAAGTGCTGCAAAAGAAATTGTAATAGCAACTGCAGTAATGGCAAACTAAAGCCTGGGCTCTAAGCTGTTTTTCTCTTTCATGGGATCTGCAAAGCTTGAGATCACAATTTGAAATGTCATCTTAAAATACTTCTGGTATATTCTAATTGTGTATCAGAAAGGAGAATGTTCAACTATTTATAAACGTAATTAACCTACTTGCACTTTATCCACCTCCATGATTTTGTGAATTTCAGCTGTATCACCTTTAACTTTCTCCTCTACAAATTGAATATCTCCTCATAAATCTGCTACTCTGCCTCCTAATTCCCAATACTCCTAAAATCCTTTATGTTCATCCACGGAGAGGCCTAAATTATCCACAATACTCAAGATGTTAAGCTAATGAAGTGTTAGACTGTAAGAAAACAAGAGCTTCTGTTTTCCCCTTCCTTCCCTTCTTTGAGATGACCAGCATTTTGAAGGCTTCTTTGGACTTCCCCAGCCACCAAACTGATGATTTAAGGACTGACCCTTTCCACAGCTGTGACTCCCAAGTTTGTGTTCAAACTTTACTTTTTCCTAAAAGCTTTAAACTTGCTTGCATTAAACTTCATTTGCCATGTTTTTGCCTGCTGACTCAGATTTTTAAGGTCATTCTGGAGTTCTCTGTCATCGGTAACATTTTACTGAAATATCTACAAACTAAATTTCTTGGTCTAGTCTCTTCTCTGGGTTGTTAATGAAGATTCCAATAAAACTGATGCAGACATTTCTCTGTGTAGCACTTCAGCATGGATTTATTTCTGTTCCAAAAAGGGGCTAGTAAGGTCTGTTCTGTGTTTAATACTCTTTAAACAGCTTTCATAAAGGAACCTTTCTTCCTATCCTGTGTCGACTCAGTTTCATTAGCTGGTGAAAAGACTCATTAGAAATGTTTGAATATAGAAAACTTTCAAGACCTCTGTAACAAAGCTGATGTATACTTAATTTATATAGCTAATGCAGATTCCAGAGCTCTGAGGGTGTTTTTTAAATCATTTTTGTCAAAAACTATAATCTTGGCAATTTTCCCAGTAGACCAAAAGAGAGACCAAAGTTTCCTACGTTAGAAACTGTTGCCACAAATAAAAGAATTGAGTGGAATGTCATTCTTTTATTTTAAATGCACCACATGTTGTCTAATACCTATGCACAATAGGGTGCAAGTTTAATGACTTGCTTATTGTGCCCCTGTTGTAATTAGATATTAGAGGACATATGGCATGGTGAAGACTTAGCAGTGAATTTTCTTGTTTTGATTGTTTTCTGCTACAGGCATAATATTACCTCAGTGATGATATTGTTGAACAAATTAATTCACATGTTGATTTCTAGGTTTATAAACTGAAATCCTTTCCAGATTATACAAAAAAAACCCCCAAATATGTAACTAGTATCAACAAGTGAATGATCAATTAAAAAGGGTATAATCACTTCAAAGGGTATAATTTTAGACACCATTGTGAATGCTGCATTAATGCTTCAAATTATGGTCAGAATTTAGCATTCATTGGTGAAGGAGTGGCTCTCTTTTCCTTTTCAATATCTTCTCCTTTTACATATATACATGCTCCCCAAATGAGCATCCAGCCTCACATCTTTCTTCCTCAGTTCTCCCTCTTACTGAAGACTCTGAGTTCTGTCACCTTTGGTATCTCTTGTCTTTACTCAATGAGTCTGACTGGGCATAGGCATTTTTCTTTTTTTTTTTTTACTGGAATTTGTGGTTAACAGTTTTCTGGTACAGGGATGATACTTTCTTTTAAAAGAAAGTATTATTTTTGTAGATATAAGTAAACTATATATGGATAAGGTGTTAAAAATATGAATAAAAGGCTACACATTAATACACAAAAAAGACTGGAGTGAATTAAGTCAGGCTGTTCTGTACACATTCTAAAAACTGTTCTATACATTATTGTTGTAATGCAATTCTTAACTGATTCTATACAATTTATTACTAAAGATGCATGTAAGCATGGTGGGAGGATTGTTTGGGGGTTTTTAAATGCCTGGTATCAGACCACACAACTAAGTTCTTTTTACTTGCAGTTCTCCTGGCAAGATGAATTTGCCATGTGTTTTAGAGGACATATGGTATCTCAGTAATTCATACTGCACTAACCTCCTAAACACATTAAAACATTTCTTCTTGCATGACAAAAGCTGACATTCTGTTTCCTCAGCTGGTAATCTGGGGGACGTTACCAACACACAGCAGTAGGAAACTATCAGCAGCATGTGATATTTCAGCAATACACACAACAGGCACCAGTTTTGCCAAGAGTCATGTTTTTATCATGAATCTTGCAATAGTTAATTTTTTTATCTGAAGTACTTATTCTTGAACAGTGTAAATAAATTCGAATCTTGGCTTGTGTGTATTTTATAGATATGTCACTATCTTTTACAGGGGCACTGAGAACATGGTCTTAATGCCACAGAAGCACTCAACATGCAGAGAGGAACAGAGAAACACTGTTTTTTTAATTTTTATATTATCTTGTGTTATTTACTGCAGTTTAATATCTGTGGAAGGAATGATACAAAATCTTTTCATATGGGAATTGGCATCATTTTGATGAATCACAGTGTTGCAAATTAATATGATCTTAAAATTTTTAAAAAAACATTAAATTTCTTCAAAATTACTGTACTCTACCAAAAATATCAAGGGAAAAGTCAAGGAAGAGAGAGCAAATACTGAAATCCGTAAAGTATTGTCATTGCTTCTTTTGATTGACAACAGTTTTGAGAGTGGCATTAATGTTTTTATGCATCTTTTCAATTTTCCTTTTGGAGAGATATCTGCAAATAACTATCCTAAGGGGTACAGAAATGCTAAAAAATTTACATTAAAAGCTCTATACAAGTGTCCTACATTTGATATTGAATTTGTCAGGTAGACATTGCAGAATTGTTGGGTCAGCACTACATTTCTTCACTCAGAGATTATCTCATCACAGAGAACTTGTACAAGTCCCCACCCTCAGCAGCACTCGCAGTTGCTTGTCCCTGTCCCAGTGAGTGCTGGGAGTAGATCACAGTGTAGTGAGCCTCCCAAATGAGCCATGAAGATTGATAAAATACAATCTCAAGTAGCTGCTGGCACCTCCCTGTCAGGCTTACTAATGAGTGCTGTGTTACTGCTCGAGTCAACTGTCACATTATCTGCAGGCTAATAAACCGATCCAGTGACAAAAATACACAAACAAAAAGGAGCTGATAGAGGATCTTTCCTTTTAATTCCTTCTCTGCATGTCCCCAGGACACAATCAAATTGTTCGCAGAGGTGATTTTTTTGTTGCAGAAGGAAGTTGTTCATTGTTCGCCGCTTTATGCATTTATTTATTTTTAGTTATGAGCAGCAGAATCCAGATAAGTAAAAATTATTGTGGGTCTTTGTTTAAAAGTTAAATCCAGTGAATATGCAATACTTTAGAAACTCAACTATTTCACAAACCAATTTTCATGGTTCCCACTGTTTCCTGTTTGTAGTGATGGCTGGAAAGAGATATGCCAAGTCTCAGGGTGAAAATCTTAGCTGAGGTATTCCCTGCACTAATGAAAACAACAGAAAGGATAATTACCTGCAAAAATTGGGTCACAGAAAAAATTAATTTCTGAAGACTCATGTCAAATTTAAGGAATGGCAAAGTACCTGCACAACCTTAATTCAGCACCTTAGTGAGGGTCATTAAAATAGTTTGAACATTAACAATTGCCTAAGTTTTCCTCCTGATGCTACCCACCAATCAATGGACTTTTGTAACATCAAATATTAGGGGAAAGTAAATTTCTAAGCAGCTTTTGAAAATCTCTGGAACTTAACAATGTTAATTTTGGAAGTTACTGTATCTGAGAAAACTGTATTATATATTTCTTTCTGCATAGATTGTATACTAAAGAAATTTATCACAAATTTGTTACTGCCTAAGTATGCAAATTCTCAAGTAAACAAAAAATGAAACAAGGAAGGAAACAAGAAGAAGAAGAAGAAGAAGAAGGAGAAGAAGAAGAAGAAGAAGAGGAAGAGGAAGAAGAAGAAGATGAGGAAGAGGAAGAAGAAGAAGAAGAAGAAGAAGAAGAAGAAGAAGAAGAAGAAGAAGAGGAAGAGGAAGAAGAAGAAGATGAGGAAGAGGAAGAAGAAGAAGAACAAGAACAAGAACGAGGAGGAGGAGGAGGAATAACTAATGAGCAATGTCAGAAAACACATTATAAAAGCCGTGAAAGTGAAAACAAATTCCACTTCCTTGTGACCTAGACTCCAGAGGGACTAAGATGCTCATTTTCCAGTTGTGCAGCCATGTCCCATGCAACTGAGGGGGGTTGCAACTCAGCTACTCTGTTTAAGGCTCTGGAGAGAAGTGGCTGTTTACTCTTGCAAGCTTTCCTTCCCCATCCTCTGTAAGGTACTAGCACAGCTTGTGTCCTGCTTTGCCCATGTCAGTCCTTTCTCTATTTATTGCTATTAAAGTCTTCTTCCTCTGTCCACCTCTGAACAGGTTCCCTTCAGCCTCCTCTTCTATAGTTTTCATTCCCTCTCTACTGCAGTGATTCAGACCACTTCAGAAATTTGAAAATGTTGGGGCATTTGCCAAAGAGCTGATGTGACCTTCCAGAAAGTTAACTTTGGATGTTAAATTAAAAAGACCAGCACTTTTTGTTACACGTATCAGGAGTAGTCCCACATTCACTTAAGCACGAGAAGTAGTGATGCTTATTTTAATGCAAGAAACATCAGTTTCATTCCCATAGACATATTTAAAAGTACTGCTTTTGGGTACACATCACATGGAATACTGAATTGTCTGAAGATATTTTAGAATTCACACCGAGCAAGAAATAGAAGAATATTGCTTTCTTTAGTTTTCCATTGTCATGTAACACCTACTGGAGTGATGATCTTAGGAAATTAAGTCATTTTGTTGAAATTATTGTGCATGATTTTTTTGGTAGACTTCTACTCTTCTTCAAATCACTTGGACATCTCATACAGCCCAAAAGAAGAATTTGAACAGTAAGGGTGTTCAAGGTTCCAAAGATGCAAAAGAATTTTTGCTACTGGCATCCCTTTATATTTATCGCAGGCAGAAAAGGTTAATATAGAAGAATAAATCAAATTCCCTTGCCCTTGAATTCATAGCTTACCAATCTGGACAGAAACTCAAAATACAATTTAACCTTACAACACAGTATGTTGTGTGACACTTTATAAGCAACATTATTACCAGAGATGCTTTAATGTATGCATATCAGTTCATGAGCATTCATGTACCTATAAGGGACTGCCTTCTAATTCTAGAACCTCTTCTCTACAAAAAGCCTAGTAAACTGTATTTTAAAACTAAAGTCGAATAATGAATGGAATAAGGTGATAGTTGAGTCATTCATCTAGCAACATTGCACATAATCCTATGTATTTATATTCAGTGTTAGGGGAAATCTCTTTTGAAAGGGCAGTTTCTTCAGTCCTTAAGGCACACTATTCCTTTAACACTGCTCCTATTTGTGCTTTAATCATGAATATCAGAGATAAAATATCAAAAGATAATGGTGCTGTTTATGCTGTCATATAATTCTTCACATTGGTTACAGGACAGAGAAAATTCTTACATTACAGATAAAGTTATTCTACATAGTGATCAATACAATTTTGTGTTTCTTTATCTTTAAATGCTGCAAGTTCAGGCTATTTGTATAGATTTGCTATAGATTCATTGACTGAAATAAATTTGTCCAAGTTTACTTGCATTTTGCCAGGGGTATAAGTCAGTGGGTGGCTGTTACAAACCTCCACCTGCAAGATACCACTACACTTCTGTTTCCAAGCTGCAATTCCTAAAAGTAAGTTCTTTTCCAACAGCTTGCAGATATCCGTGTTAGCTGCTCAATTCAGTTCAATACATGTTAGGTCTCAATTCAGTTCCTACCAGCTATGTGAGAAAAGAGGTTGACAGCGTGGTTCATTTTTAAATATTTGTTGGAATTTTCTGCATGATAAAAATTGGGAAAAAAAAGTCACAATTTTAGTCTCCTGTAAAACATTGTCCAAAATTGCAGTCAGGCACACTTTGCAACACAGTGGGAAACAGGAGCATTGTTCTAGACATGATTCTAACGCTTCAGTTTTCAACTATTTTATGTTTCCCAAAAAGAATACATGCAATACAGCAAATAAAAAGGTATGTACCTAAATATTCGTGAACAGCAAATTAGAGGTTCGTCCATTTTCCCTCTGGAGAGCTTGCTTTTGTTTTATTAAAAAAACCCCATGAAAGCCAGACTGCTTCTGTAAATATGATGCCACAACAAATAATACTGTTGGCTATCTCTGCTTTGGTTTTATGTCCTGCAGAGAGTGACATCTGTGTGCAAATTAACAACAGATTTGTGTAAGCTAGCTCTGAACGCAATATTTGAGGGGGAAAGAAGGAACTTACCTATAAAATAATGAATGTGATAATAATGTGATTTAATTTGATTTCAAAACACTCTTGTTACCTTCTAGGTGTGTACATTGTTAAAAAAAATCAAAGTGTTAATTACTAACTTCAAGTCTTATACTTGGATTTTTACTGTCTAAAGACACACTATCTTTGACCTGCACACAATATCTTTGGAGCTAAATGGCTGCTGCTAAGGACCTGACATACACAGAAATGTTTAGGGGGAAATTTACAATGAAATTCTAATCCGGTCCACAAGATGAAAATAAATTAGCAGCTGGAACCCTTTGGTGGCTCCTAGATTACACTCTTTTTGCTAATTCCATCCCAGAGGGAATCCAGTTCATGCACTGTTAAAATTGCTCTGCAATACCAACCACAACATGGAAAGTGGGAACAATTTGGTTACTGATCTTAAAAGCATATTCCTGATCTGAATTGAAACCTTAATGCAGTCACATCCAGTAAAGTCAGCCAACTCAAAACATAGTCTATTCCCAGACCCAGAAAAAGTTTCTTCAAAAAATAAGACTGTGAATGTATTCTTCCCAAAAACACTGATAATACTTGCATTAGCATTTTTTAAAATCCTGGAAGGCTAGAAATGCAAGCTATTTTCATGAGAGTGTCTTATCTGACTTGATATTGACATGAAATCAGCTTGTTTTAAAGGTGTAAATGGCATGTGGAGCAGAGGCTGGGAAGTAATCCCACTTTTGTCTGGTTAAAGCCCTGCCTATGACATCAGGGAATTTTGTTCCCTCTTCTGCTCAGTTAAAAAGTCATCATTTATTTAATGCAGAACTTAATCTAGAGAGCTTGTGTCACCTCTACAAAGCCCATCATCTCACTCAATCATGAAAAAAAGCTAGGAATCTTTATTGGGATTCATCATTTGAAGGCTTTCAGAAACATACAGGGCTAGCAGAAGTAGCATAGCAAGGGGCAGCAGCTATTGCTGTAGTTTTGGTAGAGACTGACCTTCACCTGTTAAAAATGTCCACTGATACAACTCCCCTTGGAAAATACGGAGAGAGGGAGGTTCAATTTATTGATCCAAACAAAACTTAAATATGAAACAAATAAAAGACAACCCATCCTGACAAAAGTGAGGCAGCCAAGAACCTGAGTTGGATGCATTAGCATGTCTCTCCTACTCAAGTCTGAGGCACAAAAGTACTTCATTAAGACTCAGAGGTGGCAGAAGGCAAATGTGAGTTTGACCAGGAGAATTAAGGTTTCTGTTTGAGCTGACCAGCCTCCTCCTGCTCCCTTTTCTAGCTTTACAAACCTTAGCTGTTCCTTGTTTACTGCCAATAACAGTAGAGGTGTGTGCAGGAATGTGGTAGATAACAAGCAGGCAAAGCATGGCTCCCAAATTTCATCTTTGCTAAGACCTCTACCTCTAGATTTTTTATATTATCCTGAGTATAACTTGCTCACCTCTCCTGTTGTGCTTCTTAAATGTCTTCTCATTATTTTTCCCTTCAGGATTAGCTGTGAAATAATAATTTAGAGGTGAGTTCTTTCTTAAAATGTACCTTCCATTTAGAAGATCTAAACCTTTGATAATTATGAATGCACACACAGGAGCAAAGGGATGCTTATTCATGATGGCATGGTACAGCTACTAATGATACTCAAAGCACTGAAAATTACCATTTCAGATGTGTCCAGAGCAGTAAACTGGTAAACAAGTCTGCAGTTAGTGCTATGGATGGTTTGAATCAACAAGGGTGAAAAGATTTGGTTACTCTGTGTATTAGTGTTAATAGGAATAGATTATAGAGGAATATTTGTGATGTGACCTTCTGTGCACTAATTGAAATAGTATTCAGAGTCAGCAGTGGAGTAATCAAGTTAAACACTGAATCATAAATCATCATGAAAAGTGCTGTCACAACTTAGCCATTAATGCCCTGTATTGCTGGGCAGCCTTACGAAAATATCTGCTATGCCGATCTTTAGGTTAATAGGAACAGAAATGGCATTTAAAGACTATTTGGATCAAATCTGCTCTGAGGTTGAAAGTGTTACTCTGTTAATTTACTGGTAATTTGAAGTGATGTAGTTGGGGTTAGAAGCAACACAGCTGAGCCCCACACAGCTAAACAAAGAGTAGTGGGAGTTTGTCTAATATTTATTTAATTGATATAAAATGAAGCACTCGACTTTAATATATCTTTAAGTGTGTACCTTCCCTTTGTCCATCAGGTACCATTTGGTATGGAGGTGAAAATCAAAACACATAAAAGCTTATCTTCCTTATATGGTTAAGTTACCAAAGCAGTTTAAGGATATATTTCTATGTATTTTATAAATAGATGGAAATACCTGATTTTACCGTTATTATGAAAGCTGTTTTAACAAAGGATTTTATAAAACAAAGTACTTTGCATTATTTTTTTTAAATGTAGAGATCTTTTAATCTTGTATTTGCAGAAAGGAGAAATAAACCTTAGCCTCCAGAATCAAAGATAAATAGTTTCCAAAGGCAGTAAATTTCTTTAGAGTAATTTTGTGATTCCAGTTTGATCAAAATAATAAGCATAAGAAATATCACATCTGGAATGATGTATACTTTTCCTAATAAAGACCTATGTCTAAACACTGGCAAAGCTTGTGCTAATTTGATTACCTAGACAACTAGATGCATAATGTTGGGGGGGCGTCTATTTATCATTATTTGCTTCAAATATTGTTAATTAACATTAACATAAATTATACCAGGCATCTGGTACAAAGAAACTCATTTTAAACAATGAGCAAAGCCAGACCATAAAAAACTTTGTAGATTTCTGTTTCAAGAAACCATCAAAAATGTACATTTATATAAATATGTGCCAAATGCTGCTATGACACTGAAATCTGGAAGCAACAGCATTCTATACACTAATATTTCCTACAAGATCACAAAGTATGCCTTTCTATAAAATGTATCTATTAATGAACAATGAAAACAGGGGATAAAATTTAAGTCTAATAATAGACTGCAAAATGAACCCAAGAGTTTGGCCAACTGCAGTTCATTTCCAAGCATTTATTTTTTGCTGGCATGTGCCTATGAAGTTCTTCCCATTTTTGAGATTAAGTTCTGTTCTCCAGTTTACTGTTGTAAATTAGATTGTTATCCCAGAAATTCCCTAAGTAAACTGGCGACAATATTCAGCCATAAAGTCCTAGGAGTTTGTCTTTTTAGTGATAAGTGATAAAAAAGGGACTTAATATGACAGTTACAAATGAATAAAAACATACAGTGCATTTCTAAACAAATTGACAGGAAACACCTGCTAAATAAAACCACCATAAAACTGAGTTGCAAGAACCTGACATTGTTTTGTGCTCAGTTAAGATTTCGACAACTGATTTATTCTTGAGTGTCAAATCATGTTGGAATTTGGTGTATTTCCAACATTTGCTTGAGCATTTTCATTCTTTTCAAGTTCAGATCTCAGATACAGTAAAATAAAAGATAAAATTGTAAAAGTAAAATAAAATATAGATGTTATGGGAGGACATCCCAAATGTCTGCATCTTCCTGGGCCAAGAGTTGAGGTAGTGATGTGATGAGCTCTGGGAATGGCACCTGGAGGTGGAGGAGGTTCCACACGGAATCTCACATGATGTTAGACTCCTCTGAGCAAGCAACTAAATCATACCCCTGCTCTGGTGTGATGCATTTCACACAGAAGTTTGAAACAGGTTTCCTGCAAACAGGTGTGACAGTATTCTACTGGGAGAATTACATTAAATTAAAGTTGGTAGAAGAGGAAAAGGTACTCTTCTACTAGCAAAGTAATGAATTTTGGGTAAGCTAGGTACTGGTTCACTAGTCAAAAATCTACTAAAGTTGCCCAAAATTATAAGTGAAGATCAATTATCTTGTATTCTTTCACCACATTATTATTTACTTTGCTCTATTCTTTCAAATGTAACTTTTAACACATATAAGTGTCTTTTTAAGAGCCTGGCCATGTGATGTGAAAAACCGGAATGTTTATGTTTCGCCTCATTTAATACGACATCTTCCAGAATTTGCCTCCACAAATGTTTATGAAAATTTCCAGGGCATTGTCTAAAAAGCCAGACAGCTGTTCCCAATTTGGATACAGCGTAAGCCTAAATAAAATTACCAGGAAGAGCTTATTGCCTCATAGAAAATAAATTTCAAAGCTGTATCTGAAAACCTTCTTAACATTTTCAATATATTTTCATTTAGTAGCATGAAATTTATTTAAATCTTAAAATTTGACCACAAAAACAAAATTAAAAGATCACTTAAATCTAGTCCTCAGGATCACACTGCTGCAGAGAAGTATTATGCTTGTTTCATGGTAATAGATCTGATGGACAATGAGAAATCAATGTTTGAAAGAATTCTTAGGTCTGGGCAACAGAAGCTTATCCTTCATTCCTTCAAGTTAGCTTAACTGGCCAGTGAAACAAAAACTAACTTACCACAACATAAACTTCAAGGAAAACTACTCTCTGTGGCCTTGTCTGATCTTAAGGTTATACTGCAAGAGTATTTTTTTCAGTATATGATCCCTTCCACCCAGAAAGTTATTTCTAGACCCCTTGCCATCTGGGGTGTTATTAACAAATTATACCTGATACAGTAAAACATAATTTCTTAGAACTTTAAGTAATAGAAGATTCCAAGCAATTTATTTCACAGAGTTTTATGAGAAATTGGAATTTATTGCATTTTCTGGATATGTTCATTTCTAGCAGTTATTGCCAAATTCAGCCTCAATATAAAAGGGCATAATTCTGTTGAAGTCAGTGGTGGTATATCAGTGCTGCATATTCCCTAGCTGGACAATGAAGTTGTAAATAACCAAATACATCAAAAATAAAAATTGATTACTCTATTTTATAGTCTCTTAGACTGAATAAGTTTATGATTTAAGGCTGTGTCATAATAAAACCATGCTGGGAGGAAATCAGAGAGAGAATACAACATAATGGGCCAAATCTAGTGTTCAGCCAGAACAATTACATTAACTTCCCTAGAATTGTGCTAATTTCAGAGTTTGATTTAAAAACATGGTGATATGTATCACTGGTTTGCCTTCTTGTTTACCTGTGAAATAGTATTCTGTATTTTCAATGGTATTCTCTATATGCTCTAAATTTAAGCTTCATTCCTAATCAAAATTGATTAATATAATTAGCAAGTTATAACAATAAATGATATATTTAAAGCATTTTGTGTACTTGTAGCAGTCAGTACACTAGAGGCTCAGACTTGCTTTAGGAACACTTTAGAATAATGAGATCTTTTGGCTGGAGAGGAGCCATGGACAGAAAAAGCCAGTTGTGTTTCCAGATTAACCAGCAAGATTTCAGAAGTACAGGAAGTGGAAAGCTGCCATCTACTAAGACCATTTGTCATCCCTAAGTGTACATGGTGGCTTTTTATTGTTTGATTGAAATTTTTGATGGAGATTTTTTTACTACTGTTCTCTTTGTCTGAATGTGTAGTATTTTTTAATTCATTATTGTGTTTATTGCATTTAATTATATTTATATTCTTTGTGTTTGCCTACTACTTAGTTGCCAGTACAACCTGTATCACCAGGTAGGTTCATTAGAACATGAGCAAGTGCCTGGTTTCAAAGGCATTGAAAATTGCTTTAAATTATTCACATAGCTCTAACAGGAAATCATTCATATATATTTATGCACACACAAGTGTGTGTGTTTCTACATATAAATAAAAACAAAATAAATAAAAAGTCAATGCAATATAGATTACAGCTCAATGTTCTGCATTGCTATAATCTTATATAAATCCAACTTGCACAAATTAAGCATTGCTTTGAAATTTATATATATATAAATGTAAATTGTGTGTTATTATGCACACACAAATTACATTTTCACACACTTTGCAATTTACCTCAGTTGATGCTAAAAAATAAATAATTGCTTTCAAGGTAAAGATAAAGAAAAAGGGAAAGGACGTGTATGTTCATTTAAATTGTTAAAGCTGATTTTTTTTTTTTTAAAGGCTGAATTAAAAATCTACTGTAGTGACCCTGTCTTGTGCACTATAATACCCTAAAACTTCTAAGTCACTCAATGATAAGAGGCTGATCTAAATGCTTCCACTGCATTAATCAAATACCAGGTCTAATTAAAAGAGCCATGCACAAAGCTTTTTCAAAATGTTGCTCAGGTATTGCAATAATTTCTGATCACCCAAGCCTGGAAGACAAATAATTAGAGCTGCCAGAGCATTCTGATGAGTGATGTCAGCATCTCCAAGTGACCTTCCCTCCACTAATTAATTTTCATCTTAAGAAAAGAGACCCTGTTGTTGCACATTATTAATTGAGTTCACTAAAAGATGCGCCTGATTAATTTTTGTTGATAATACTTGTCATTCTATGCAGCGGCTGTAATCATTCTATTGGGTTTTATTTTTTTAAGTTGATCTAGGTCTTTTACAATGTGACTGATACAGTATCTTCCATACAGAATATTCTGCATAAGGGCATACTCTATAATGTGAGTACACAGCTTTCATTGTTGCTGAAAGTTTAGGTCAAGTGGAACTTTGTTGTCTAGTTTGCTAATTCATTTTCAGTTGAGTTGATAGAAAATTTTCCCTTCTGCTGCCTTCTGGGACTTCCTTCAGTTCCCCAATTTAAGGGATTCTTACCTTTTTCCACATACTCCTCAAGTCTCCCCCTTTTTGCCAGCCAAGCAGCAGTGCATGGCTGGCTCAGCAAAAACACCCAGGAACCCAGCTGGTCCAGGACAAAAGCCGTGGTCAGAAGGATGACGGCGAATGGAGCCAGAGTGCAAGGCTCAGCCTTATCCACAACGAATCATCCAAATGACAAGTTTGGTCTGTCTCAAGCAGAGTTCTCCCAAGCAATGATCACATCTGTTTTGTGAGGCCACGGACTTCAGTACAAGCACAGTCACCGTGGGGCTTTGTGTATGGGGGGAAGCAGGAGATATGTATTTCCAGGTGGATAGCAATCAGGACACAACATCAGCTTCATCCATTAATTTAGATGTGGTTACAGGTGGTACAATGAATAGACTCTCCCAAAAAAGTGAATAACAAAGCTACCAATGCATAACCAGGTCTTCTATTTCCTCAACTCAACTGTGTTGGCTACTCCAAAATTTGGATCTCTCAAACACCTCTGAAAGCCATCTAGTTTATATAACTAAGCATTTGTAGGACTAGGGAGAGACAAACACAAGGACAACCTGCAATTAACATATTTCTGTCATTTCATTAGGTCAGACTCCACAAGTTCATGTAATTTGTTACAGTCCAGACCTATGCAGTTCTGCACATGGAGAGACCCATACACACCCGAATATGTTTGGGATCCTAATGCCTTGGGAATCTCACACCTACAGGGAACATAGCTGAGCATAATGATGTGTAGTAATTTGCAGAAGGTCACCAAGAATTTTCGCAGGAGGTGAAACTGATTTCTTATTAAATTATCTTAAAATGTATAGGCAATGTAAGCCATGAAAGTATATATATTTTTCTCTACTTTGAAGAGTATTTTAATCATGTTTTAATCAAGATAGCCATGATTACCAATTTATCAAATACCAATTTAACAACAAAGATTATGGAAATTTTCCCCCAGCCAGTGAACAAAATATGATTAAAAGAGTTCTTCAGAGCACTGTGATGAAAATATGCATAACTCTATTCTTCAGCTATGTTCTAGCACATGAAGGGACCAACATATTGCAAAAGCAGTAGGCTATCTAGTTATATTAAAAAAGGAGAGTTATAAGTTGGAGTAAAAACAATTATTTTACAACAGATTTGAAGGTATCTTTTCCTAGACATTCAAGCTTGGAGTGCATGTTCTGCACTTCAGACTGTGATGAAAGCAGCACTATACCTTTATTGGTGCTTGCCAAAATTCTTTACTGAGCATTGTGGTTCCAAATTTTGATTGGCATGTAAATAATAAAATTATCTGAATCGGGGGAAATGTTTATTACCCTGGGATTTTTTATGTCCCCAAGTAGTAGTAGTAATCCCCAATAGTCCCAAATCTTAAATCTGTGATTGCTCTTCCTAAAATCTTCTCCAAAAATAAATACTGATTTCTTTTTGTCCTTTTGCCTCCCCAAAAAGCACTATTACTACAGCTGCAATAGCAGCTTTGATTTTTCATTAAAGAAGATATTGATATATAAGTAAAGACATTAGCAGAGACATTGGCTTCATCTAATTTCCTTTGGCTTTTTAACTTACATTGGTGGATACACAAACACAGATCCCAGTGATTAGATCCTTTTGCTACATCAAATCACTTTTCATTTATTCAGGATTCCTTTGATATTTTCTTCAAACAGGTTCACAAACTGTTTAAAAGACAAAACAAGCATCTTAACATAACTAAGCTACTTGCCCCAAGACCTGCAAGAAAGATGGAGAAAAAAAAGTTTTCTTGTTCGTATTCTTAAATGCTTTGCCAGAATGAGAATGAGATAATATGCAGAAAAGACAGCTTCACAGAACATTGGAAATACCCTTAAACTACTAAAAATTATTTTCTAAGAGATTAAATATTTATTTGAAGTTTAAAATTGTTAATTAAAAAAAAAATATATTTGCCTTAAAGCATTGCTTTTTATAATATACATATCTGATGGCATGATCACCAGGCAAAAGCAGTGTGTTCAAGCATTTCTATATTGATTCTGAAGTTCTCACACACATACACACACACACTCATTCACTCTAATTTACTTGACAACCTGTGGAAAAATAGGTATTTTCCTTATCATCCCCAGGAGGTAGTGCTTCCACCATGATACATACTGACAGTGTATAAAACAAAGAACAAATCTGGTAAAACATAACTACATATAAGCAATAGCTTTACCTAGGTGTTATAAGTTGCTTTCCCTCTGTTCCAATGCCTTTAGGCCAATGCTAGCATTACTGTTATGCCAAATAAGTCCAAAAAGCTGCAGGAAAGTCTTCAGTTTCCTTTTCCTTCTTTTTGTTCACCTGGATAAGCAAGTGGCTGCAGGATGTGTGATTCACTTCATGGTGTTCAAGTGCAAAACTAAGTCTGAAAAATAATTTTTTTTAAAGTGAAGGGTTTTGTCCTCTCAGCCTGCTGAACTAATTTATCTTGCTGATACAGACATTTGATTCACTGAAATGAAAAAGGAGTAGTCTATGGCACAGTGAGGGCAAGAGAACAAGAACTGTCCCTTTCAGAGGCAACTTGACATTGCATCACTCATAGCAGATCACATCCTCAGTTTTATTGTAAATTTTGCCCATGTAAATATCACTGAGTGATGTTTCTTTGACAACCACACTACACTCACTTTCTGCTTTGGACTCTGTTACTGGGAAATTTCCAGCTCTGCTTCTAGCTCCAAACCAGATTTCCATGAAGAGATACCTGAGGTGGAAATCAGGTCCCACTTGTAGCCACTTAAATTAGGTATCTATATGTGAACTAGGTGTCAAAACTCCAAATATATTCAGTGGAGGGCAAGGCTTTATTCAATTCCTGCAACAAAGGTGTTTGGGGGCACCATACAAAGCTCAAGACAGCTGTTGGGATTGGCAGATATGGCATAGGATTTATGAGAGGCTTAGACACTTGTGGTGAGACAGCCAAGGACTGGTGAAATACTTTGAGGTGACTCAGAAAGCATTACATATCTCTGTAGAGGTCACTAGCTGTATGATAGTTTGGCTTACTGTAATAGGAGCTTAAACACCTCACTCCTGTTGGACAATATTTTGGTATCCAGTTGTGAGCTGAAATCAACTCCACTTTGTCAGCTCTAAACTGCTAAATTTCTCCAAAAGCTTTTCTCCAAACTCCTGTGGCATCCCCTCTAATCAAAACTCTCTAATCAAAATCAAGGTTAGCATGGTGTAAGCAAGTTATATAATACTGATGCCATCTAGTTTAATTTTATATTTTACACATCAGGGACTTAGAAGTTACTGCTGGTTCAATTTTGTTGTTTCTCACCATCTATAGCTACCTCTGGCTTCTGCCATCAAACTAACTATTAAATATTTTTGCCTTTCGCAATTGTTAGCCAGTCAAGAGAATTTCAGCAGATAGCATTTAGCTCTGGCTGTTTCATTTTAATAAGCAGAAAACCTACCACTGTGAAGAGTTAAATTGACCAATGAGAAACTGACCCAATTCCCTCAAAACCAGGTAGCCCAATACACTGATCTCCCCTCTCTGTTTGCCTTAGCACCCCAGAATTAAATCTAGAGTGTAAACACCAGCAATATTCTTTGGAGGGATTAAAGGAACCAACCTCATCAGCTTGCAGACCCATTTATTGGCTTGAGTTGTACATTTTCTTTCTCCTGAACAAAATGACATGAGTTAGTTGAAGCCACTGAACTACACCATTACTTCCCCCTGAGAAGAACCAATTCCCTCTGCACATTTCCCCTGGTATTAAATGACACAAAAAAACCACACTTACAGACCACAGAAAGCTTTTACAAAGTCAAGAGAAGTTAAATCTCTCTTTGCCAGTATACATCCAGCCTTGGAAAATGGGTGGTTTTTCATTCCACTGTCAAAAAAGCCAGTCTATTCCACCATGTGTACCAACATGAGTCTTCACTACCTGGGCCCCTAGATGCTTGAAGGCAGTGAAAGTTTCAATCAAATATAATCTGGTAAGATCCTCAAGCTTACATTCAGGTGGAAAAAAAAATCAGCATTAGTGTCTGCATTCAAGATAACTTTATGAAAGTGAATTTATCTCCATTAAAAATTAGAGACAACACACTGGAGACACCTGCAAGGACTGCTCCAGCCACAAGTAAAGCAGATCCTAAGTTGCTGGATCCCAAAGTATCTAGGCTGGATCCATAGGTTTGCAGAAGGTTGGCTTCACAGGGTTTGTCCTGACTGCAGCTGTGGATGCCCCCCCTCAGCTGCTTTGTTCGTGTGGCCCCTCTGACTCTGGTGGTTATGTCCACATCCTCAGTGGTGAGACCAGCAGGGTCTCGTTGGTGATGGGGTTATTTTGTGTGACCAAAAAAACATCATCAACTCATTGTATGCTATCACAGACTTGTGTCAAGTGATGATTTTTGCTGCAGCTGACCTGAGCTGATTGAAGCTATGAGTTATGGATGAGAGACTTTGCTGCCTATTACAGATCCCCAGAGTTTTTCAGTCCTTCAAATAATGTCCAACATTAACACTAGGCCAATGACACACAATGATAAACTTTTATTGCTATTGGAGACTTTTCTAATTTAGAGTATTCTCAGAGTCATCTTCATGTGTAACTTTATGCCAGCTATGCATGTACGTACACACAGTATACGTGTAATTGTTTTGGATGATATAAGATTCCAGCAAAAAGAAGAAGAGCTGAAATTACTAAATGTGTTTTCATCAATGACCTCCTATTAGGCTCAAGAGTCACTGGGTTAAATGTCAATGATCTGATATCTATCCTGTAGAAGAGCCATCTCTTTATTCACAGAATATCTACTATTAAACCAAGTACAAATCAGAGCAACTGTTTTCCCATTTATAAGATTTATACAGCCATTTAAAGAATTTTTTTTCTCATGAAATCACTGATAATATCATCTCAATAGTAAAGTGAATGGTTTGAATCAAATTTCTGCCAAGCAAGTTTTGTGTGTCAGCAGGAACTTTCAGAACATGCTGGCTTATAGAAGTGAAGATAAATATAGGCATATTAAACTTGTCTTTTTCCAAAGAATCATTCAAACCTCCTATCAAGTTTTCATGTTACCTTGGAGGAGGGAGAGGTTAAATAACTCCAACACCACATCCAGACACACACACAAAAAAGCCAAGCAATCAAAATCCTCCAAAAAAATAAACACTGCTCCAAAACTCCATGCTAAAGCAGTCCAAGCAGAACTGAGGAAAAACTCTTTGTCCAGTTGTCTTTTCTTTCAGAACTATTCTTACAAAGTCCCCAAGATGAAAAAGAAGGCCAGACCTCTCATCAGAGTGTGAAACAGTTTGACTGTCCAGCTGATTATTCCCATTTCATCCAGAGCTGGTCCTCTTCCTCCTGCTGATCACTGCCTCACAACTATGAGACTCCTGCTGCTCATCTCTTCTACCCTCCTGTTTAGAAATTGAAAAATGCCAATCGCCTTTTGCACTTCTGCCTTTACTTGTCTTCTTGTTGTGCTGTGTGCAGTGGTCTTTGTGACCCCTACTCTTCTTTTGTTTTCCTTTACCTCTCTCTCAAAGATGATATGAAAAACAGAGAACACAACATGTGCCTGACATCCTGAACTACTTCTGCTTCTCTACCTTTAAGGATCCCATTGTCAAGCCAACAATGTCCCTGTTGGTCTCTCTTTTACTCCCTGGGATACAGACCCATTTGAATTTCTTGCATTCATGAGCTTCCTATTCCTTCCTCTACAGAGTTCATCACATACCAAACTCTTCCTATTCTCACTCTGGCAGATATTAATCTTCCCAGAGCAAGGGAGTTCACCCATTACCATATAATGTATTCCCTCTCCTGGGCACAATAGATAAATATTCCCAACAATTTCTTTTAAAACTGACAATGAAAATATGTTAAGAGCAGAGTCAACTAACACTTGATGGAAGTCTCATTAAGGTCTCAGAGTGAAGATGGAAATATAGGGAGAAAGAATGTTTAAAAACTCCAGATATTAATAAATAAAGGTTCCAGACAAGTCCCTTGTGGCACATAATGCTCTGTCACTCATTATGTTGCAATCACATGTGTGAGGAGCAAGCTCATCTACACATATTGGAATTACAGCCATGAGAAGATGAGGATGTAATTAGCTGCACTCCTAACTTTTAACTATAGCCCTTATAATAATAGAAGGATTCTATATATCTGTTATAAAATTGCATCTCATCCTCCACACCTGGTTTTATGCAGAGTGCTGGGTGCTCACAGTGCTGGTTTTGCTGTTCATTTGGGGTTTTTTTTCCAGTCTCATTTCCCAATTGATTTCCATTTGTTTCATTTTCTTTTGATGTATCAGAAATCATCAATCACATAATTTAAAAGGAGCTGAAGAATCATGATTAATTACTATCTAGAGCAAAGGAATGTTAAATCCCCACAACAATTGAGTATGTTCTGTAAAGGGCTGAATACCTCTCCAAGAAACCAGCTGAACTGGTTATACCAGCTTCATCTGCTTTGGAGGCAATGTTTAGAGGGATGTTTTTCTTGTCATAAATTTTACTTCAGCATTGTAAAGAGAAATAATCAAAAGTCAAGGAATTAATAATGAAAAAATCATTGTTTCTTTTGGCATCCTTGCTTTAATTAGTCATTTATGTAATTGCACAATACATTTCCATAGGAAAAATTACCACATTTTGTCTACAAGATGGACAAGGTTCTGTGAATGAGACAGCTGTTCTGTGTTTTTTGCTGGCACCATATTTCAGCACACAGTCCCATACCTCACTTACCAAACAATGGTAAATGTCTGAGCTCTACTTTAAGTATCTTTTTCCTTGATAGGATTTGTTTTTATGACATATCTAAAAGTCACCAGAAAACCTCACAAGCGTTAATAGAAGCATGCATATTTACAACACTTTGGGAGGCAATCTTCATTTTCAGTGGTTTGCTCCATCAAAACACAGCATCTGCTTTATTTCAGGTGGTCCTTTCAAGAGCAAGTCCAAGGAAGAGCCTTCCCTCACAATGCTGCAGCTGCATTCCTCATGTCTGCACATTTTTCAGTAGCCAAAGATGTAGCAGAACTTACAAACTTCCCCAGGCACTGCATGTGTTTACTAATGAAGCATTTGTAGTAAAAAATAAGAAATATATTTTGAAGATACTAAAAAGCCAAAAAGTGTGACTTTTCCTTTCCAAATATCATCTCCTCATAATATCTTACTAACATAAGATATCAGTCTACAGGTATTATAAGACTTTATCTTAGAAGAATTGTTAAAGTATTATAAATAACCCTCAATATCTGGGTTTTTTAGGATACCTGAGCTTTTTGTGTTTGGCATCCCAGAAAAACACTTCTGGGCAAAGACCAACCCAGCAAACTCAGGGCTGGTATAATAATCAGCTGAAAATTGTAACTTAGAATTGGACAAAGAGGAAAAGTAGAAACAATAAGATTTGCTATAGTGAAGTGTGGGTTTAATGATGCCCATTAATAACAACTTTGTCCAGGG
Organism: Muscicapa striata striata; assembly: GCA_030060385.1. Classification (NCBI taxonomy): domain Eukaryota; kingdom Metazoa; phylum Chordata; class Aves; order Passeriformes; family Muscicapidae; genus Muscicapa; species Muscicapa striata. The sequence goes on from JAREIS010000080.1 coordinate 1,168,731, forward strand.
AAAATTAGGGGCCTCTGCAAGGCATTTAATCTCCACAGAAGTATGTGAAAATGTTCTCTGAACAGACTATTTACCTAAATTCAGTCAGAAAGGTTGGTCAAATTACATTAAAATACAAAATCTCCAGAACTGAACTAAGTGGCTGAGCCAGGACATAATGAATCTTCCCTCATCCCACAGTCCACAATGAGACATTAATTAGCATTTTCAGTCCACTGCCCATGGCTATGTTGTTAATTTTACAGGCTTTTGAGTAACTCCTCTGCATCAGTTCTGACTGGTAGTGTATCTCCTGGAGAAACACGGAGTCAAAAATGTTTTTTTAACCTAGAGTTCGCAGAAGAACCCAGCTCAGAAGACAAGTTACCTTTTTAGTTTACAAATACTAGATACAAAAAACATAGAACACGCTGGTGTTTAGATCTGAGACACTTTTGTGCCTCAGAGATGCAAAAGGAGCATCTATTTCAAATGTGTGAAAGTTGGTAAATGGACTTCACTTCCAAGAGAATTAAAGAGATGTTTATGGAAAAGGAAAACCAGAGAAAGATGTTTGACCAGCAGGCTAAAAAGTGTTGCTATGGTTCCAGACATCCAGTTCCAGAATTTAGTGTTGATTTTTATACTCCCCATAAAAAGACAAATACAACATATATAAGTGAGTTAACTTCCTCTGATACCCAGGACCACTCTTTTAAACTCAACTTATACTTAATACATGAAATAGTGCCCCAAAATATTCCCTAAGTCATGCAAGGTTATTAGCATTACCTGAGTAGTGCTTCTCAAACTCACAAAATTATCTGTGTGTTAAAAATATCAAACAATCTCCTTGTTTATTGTCCAGAGTAGTTTTATCAGATCTGAAGTCACTGATTTGAATGCATCATTTTACTTACCATCTTCTGCTCCAGACAATCTCAGCAATCTTGAAGGGCTTTCCTTATTGGATGCTTTATATTTTTGATTTTGGTGGATTCCTTGTTTTTAATTAGAAATTGGCAACATTTCACATTGTTTGAGTACTTCATTGTGTGCAGAACTAGAAACAACAAAAAACAAACAAGCTACAATGCAAATAATTCCTGAAAACATTGTACATTAGCTTTCTTACAGTTGTACTATATAGATGGATAATAGAAGAGGTCTGTACATCCATTTTTTTTTTTTTCAGAATTTATTATGTTTTCAATCTAACTTTATATTTGTATGGGTATGTTTAAGTTGATACTGAAAATCAGATGCCAGGTACTAATTTGAATTTTTTATAAGCAATTTTTACAGAATGGTGTGAAATTTAATGTCTTCTGCACATTTCTAACTGTGACCTAAATGAATAATTGTATAATTAAATTTACATAATTTGATTTATATAATGACCTCTACTATTTTATTATTTTCTACTGTTAAGCATTTACAGTAATACTGTAGGATATTGTATTAACCTAATAATGTGATTTTTTTTTTTTTCTTTTTGACCTTTGTGGACTGCATTAAAATCTGTCTGTTAAAGGGTAGAGTGTGATTACAGTTATAGTGTTGTAAATTTGGGACAATCATTTGAGTGACAGTGAAGTTTAACTGTTTAACTGAGTACCCAATATCATTGTAAGAAAAAAAGCCCAATTACAGTAATAGGGCATACGATATAACTAAAACATGGCAAGAGCTGAGACAAGCCCAGCTGCTTAAAGCTCACTTCTCCTTCTCATGCAAGCAGATCATTAGAAAAGTCCTAGTCAGTGCCACAATTTTATCTCACACATTGACTCTCTGATTAAAACATATATATGGGCTTTGGCATCCGGCTCAAATAAGGCTATTCTTTCACTCTCATAGAGGGAACACAGGCACCATGGGGGTGAATATACAAGAGAGAATGAGAAAGGACATGATCCATCAATACAGGCAAATGGGGCAAGGATGTGTAGCCTAAAATGAAAGGATCAGACTAGCTCCAAAAGTCCTGTGTGGATCTGTGAGATGTGAGACATCTTATAGGCCATTTACTAGGGAGCCATTTGAAAGAATGCACTGCACAGGGTTCCTCGTTATTCATTAGGGCTGAATCCTCATTCATTCTCCTTTATATGCCATTCTGAATCTGCCCTACAGAGTCTTTTACAGGGAAATAACAATAAACTCTCTTATCAACAGCTTGTTGTAGCAGATACAATACATGGGGTACTGAGATCAAAAAGAGCATGAAAAGCATTTCTGCCAACATCATGCAAAATATTGAACATCTGCTATATCTGGGATCCTGGGAGTTGTAATTATAATTTTTGAAATCTGCACACAAGAGTTATAAATATTAGAACTGTAGCCTGTGAAAGCCATGAAATATTTAAGTTGTTTGGCAGGCTTAAGAAAAACTCATAAACTTAATTTAAGCAGCCAAACACTGTATTTTTACAGGTTTTACATCTTTCATGTCATTAGTCATATAAATTAAAGCAACAACAGAACAGCACAGAAGTTGCAACAGCAAGTCCTGCGGGTGAAAAATAAGGTCAGCTTGAGATTTAAGACTTTCACCAACACTTCACCTTTCCACTTACCCTGTATTTCAATTCTTGTATTGAATTTGTCATAGGTATTTTTAACACATCCATTATTTTTTGTCTGTTAATTCTCAGCAGTGTGCCTGATGCTGACTGGGTGCATAAACACAGTGGGTCGGATTCACTGGTTACTTGGCATCAGTCTAGTGATGCAAAATACTCCTTAACCCACCCTCTTTGTCCTTTCCAGCAGGGTTAATGGCTCCTCTAAGCTGGTGGTGAGATGCTCAGGGTCTTGCCCACCCTTCCTGCTCTAAAGAAGCAGGAGACGGGACAAGCACACAGCATCCAAACAGCACTCAAACCTTAAAGAGAGGCAGGTAGCTTACACAAATCAGTGATGAAAGGCATCAAGGAAGGAGCCTAGACAGGAGACAAGCTTCTCAGGAGACAAGGAAAAGGTACTGCCACACCTAAAAGGTTTCATGAACCAGAACAACATGATAGTAGAGAGAGAGGAGTAGGAACAGGAACAAGAGTCATAAAGTTGTGCGCAGGGGATATTCAGTTTGTAACAGTCTTTTAAACTTGTTCAGACACATCAGAAATGTGCTGGATTAAGATGAGTAAAAAAAAAATCCCCAAGTTTAAAATAGCAAATTAGTAAAAAATGCAACAGCCAGATTCACAGAAGCTAAAGTATGAAAAGACCCAAAGGCAAATTCTCATTTGTACAGTGTCTGCTCCACCTGTTAGATAGCCATATGCTACTAGAGAAAATGGAGCTCTGCAGAAGGATTCAGGGATCGCCAACTGTGCCATCAAAAGGGAAGCGAGAAGTTCCTTGGAAACAAATAAAGCAGAAAATGTGAGAACGAGGGCCCCAAATTTTGTTCTCCATAAATCCGTGTTTAGCAGAGAGCACTGCTGTACAAGAAAATCATCTGACATCAGAGATGTTACAATGGATCAGTGTAGGGAAAACAAAAGAGAATGTGTCTCAAAGGGCACAAATACATACAACACATTCCCAGAAATTCTTCTTTGAACTACTGAACTATGAGTAAACAGAAAAATATGTCCCCATTCTTGACTTATCTAATAAAACATGTATCTAAGTGCCAGATGCCATGAGGCTATGTGATGGTAGGGTAGCTATTAGTTAATTTAATGGACCTAATTATGATCTCACTTGTACATATTTTACACCAGTCTAAGACCATTTGATCCATTCAGGAAAGCCATTCATGAACTGCACCTTTGTGCTGCACTTGCCAGCAGATTCCCTTTTCAAAGGTGCTGTAATCAGACTGAGGTGCACCATAACTAGGGAGGGATCACTGTGGTTTAGAGGCTTTCATCTAAACTTCTTTCCTAGCTGCCATTTTAAGATTAGAGGGAAAAGGTGTGCTTTCAATATTCCGCATTATACAAAGATGATGCTTCTTTCATAAAGACAGAGTCTAAGAGGTTTTTTCGTATTACACAGGAGTGTAGCTACTTCAGCCAAGAGAAGTAGTGAAAGACTCTCTACCTTCTTTGATTGATGATAAGGAATCTGGTTTCTGAAAAACGTTTGGAATTTAGTGAAGCTCTGCCATGATTTTGCTCTGAGGAGCAGCCCAGGTAGTCACAGTGTGTCTGCGAATCAGGAAGTACTGAAAGTACTCCACAAAGAAAGTATTGCACAAGAATCTTCTTAAAACAAATTCATTCCAAGCAAACAATTTCAAAAAATGTCATTTCCTGACTCATTTTTTCATACAGTCATTAATATTTGTGTTACAGACTAAAGCACAAAGAGCTTTCACTCCTCATTTTCAGATGAAACACTGAAAAGAGATTTCCTGTTATTCTCAGCACAGACAGTTGTAACTATAATCATTCTCCTGCTGTACAAGTGTGTTAGAGAAGCAGGCATGTCCAATTTCCCTGATAAACAAACACACACATGCATACCTCCATCCAATACATGAGCAAGAAGTCATCCACTCTGTTATCATCCTCATTTTCTCTTCCTAAGCCCTTTTCCAGCAGCTGCGTTTTTCCCTGTCTCATAGGTGTGTCATTGAACACAAGCTGAGAGAGCAATAGCAAGGAGTTTATGCTTTCTTATTTTCTACTTCTTCCTTCAATCTCTTTGGCATCTAGAGGAAAGAGGAATAAAAAGCCAGGAAAGCTAGTGCCTATCAGAATGGAAAACCTACAGAAGGCCTTAAAAGGCCTTAAGAAACCTGGAGATCATAACATGGTATCTGCATCTCTGAATTTTCTAAGCTATATGCTCTCTAGCCAGTCTCTGGCAGAGAGACAAAGCCAGTGTTCTTCAACTATAGGTCAGTACTGAATTTCCACCTCCACTTTAATGCTAAAACAGTTCTTCAACAATGTTTTGATTAAAATATAAGGTCAAGTGAAAATAAAAATTCATAAGATAAACAGTAGCTTTATGACACTGTGAGGCTTTTCAGACAGCAGTTGAGTGTTTTATTTCAAATGGTAAAGGGCTGTGTTTCTAGAAAATTAATTTCTCAGATTTGCCACAGGTATTAGTAGGATGATAACTGTAGTGTCTGCATCTGTCACACCTGAATCTTGTTTACTCCTGTTTTCACCTACATTTCTACATCATTGCCACAAGGTATTTGCATATACCAATGATAAAGATGTTAGGACTACCTAGCAACATCCCTAGGAGTTCAGGCAAGCTTCTATTGACCTTAACTGGATGGCAGGTTTTAGTAAAAAATATATAAACAAACAAAGTACAGTATTAACAGCTAATACATATTTTTTCAAACAAAATTAAAACTAAAAGGGAATAATTCATAGTCACTTTGATGTGACAGTGTTACTTGGCTCAAAAATTAACCCCAAATGTACTGAATACAGTATGAGGCCCACATGGACTCTTTAAAAATAGTTGCCACATCTTAAATAGTTTATATTTGTCCATTTTCATATATTCTAAAATGAAAAAAAAAAATCCCATCCCCAAAAAGGATAGGTTTTTCTATGTTAATAGCAATGTTGAGTGGACTGGACTGTCAGGTATGCTGAAAATTGGCTGTTCTGCCATATCCAAAGGATGGTGATCAATGATTCAACATGTGGCTGCTATCCAGTGACAAGCACAGTACCCCAGGGGTCAGTACTGGGGCTCATATTTTTCAACATCTTCATTAACAACATGGATGATGATACAGATTACATCCTCAGCAAATCTGCAGACAACACAGAATTTAGAGAGGGTGGCTGACACAAATGTATGACTGAGCTCTGATCCAGAGGCATTTTTTTGAGAAATTTGAAGACTGGACCAACAAAAAGCTCATGAAGCTCATCAAGGAAACTGCAAAGTTGTGTGTTCAGGTGAGTAATCCCAGGTGCTGGTGCAAGCTGGGATGCAGCAGCCCTCTGGACAGCTCCACAGGTGCTGAGTTTGTTTGCAGGAAACACCTCTAACACAAGGCAGCAGCACAGTTCAGCATGAGTAAGGTGTGTGAGGAGGAGCATGCCCTGCACTGTTTAGGTATAAACAGAGAAACGTCAGCTACATTTGATGGGGGACAGGAGCAAGAACAGAAAACTTCACTCACACTGGCATGTCCATGTGTCCTCTGCATCAATAATCTGGCATCTCTGCAGGGACCATGGGCACACAGTACACATGCACAGCCTGTGTGTGCATCTGAGGTCTCATGTAATACTCTTAGTCACAACGAAGCCATAGGAGATCAAAATTAACAACCCAGGTACAACAGTGAGGACAGAAGCAGCAAACTGACAAAGAGCAAAGGCAGAAAACCCTGTACACACTGCAAGGCTTTAAAAAAGAGCCTTTCATAGCACATGGGAAGCAGGCAAACACAGACACATGCACACACATTCCCTTCTGAGAAGGTTAGATTGAATGAGAGTAATCATTTTAAGTGCCCAAATTGCCTGACACCACATGGTGCTATCAAAAGCATTTCCATTTTTATCCAAATCAATGTCACCGTTTCTCTGTAAAAATCAATGTGGAAAATAGAAGCAAGGATAGAGGAAGATGCAGTTTCTGAGCCCAGTGGAAGCCATCACATGGCAGAATGACTGTAGGAACTCAAGACAGTTGACTTCAGCAGCAAAGGCATGTCCAGAAACTTCTGATGAGAGGTACTAAACAGCTAGAGAGAAATTCTGGGTTTGCACATGGATTAGGAAAACTGGTGTTTCGTTAGTTTTGCAATTGTGATCTCTCTTTCCCCCAGTCTCATACCTAAAAGCATAACTGTCAGTCTTCTGAACATCTTCCCTTCATATACCCCTAACTTGTATTAACAAAAAAGTGACTCTAAGTGAAAATTCAGTGAGTGTCTGTCTTAAAATGCATGCAAGCAGCAGATAAAAGGGAGTACACTTGGTGCCAGTGTGCAGAGATGCTGTGAGAGCACAGGCTCTGAAATTCTGGGAAGGAAGCACCCTTCAGCCTATACCCCACCTGTTAAAAGAAGAAAACTGAGGCCCTCTCTGCAGACTCATAGTGTGACTTATGGAAACTCTGAAAATACATTAAGAAATTACCTTTCCAAAGATGTTTGTTGCAAACCTGGCCTCCTAATATAAGGAAAACATGTAGGGTATCTTTTCAGGGTCTCTATGTTCTCCATCTTGATTTTCTCAGAAAAAAATTTTATGTTTCCCTTTTTGAAGAAGAAATGAATATAAACACATCTTTATCGAGGACTTCCCTTCTCATTTTCAGCAGGACCTCCTAGAAGAACGAACACAGACTTGTCAGGAGCAATCAGGAATATACAGACTTATTCCAGAAGTCCCAGCCAATGCAGTTTGCATCCCTGGACCACTTCACACAGTCACTTTTCAGCTGCATGATAGCTATAACTGAATGGGGGCCATTATAAACCTTTAAGAAACTCACTTTGGCTTAATCAAAGCCAGATTTCTCTTCCCCTCAGCAGTACAGCCTCACAGCATTTTTTGACGTTTCAAAGAAAAACTGACATTGACTATATAGCAAAATACCCAAATCATATGAAATTTTCCTGTCATAACCCAGTGATTCTTAATTAGAATACCCTAATGATTTTGGGTTAAAATACCTGCAAGTACATGCAAACAATAATCCACCATCATTGTCTTGCAGGTAGATCAGAATATCCTGCTGCAATTTAGCTAATGTCAGGATTCTCAGATGAACAATCTAAATTCTCCAGATATCTTCCCCATTAGGGGATTGGTGTTGCAAATCTATGAAACTGAATAAGGTTATTCAAGGAGCACCACGTTTTGATAACAAAATCCTTTGTGATGATTACCTAATAGCCAGCATTTGTTCAAACACTTTTAACAGACTCTTTTTATCACATGCAAAAAGAATTTCAATGCTAGTTCAGTCTCCTGTTTCATTCTGTCATGAATCACTTCGTAGAGACATTTAGAAGTCAATAATCCACTGTAGCTTTGATGACAGGTGATTAATTTCTACATTTTAGAGACATAATAAGATTTAGCAATAAAAAGGCCTTGAAGTAACCTACCAAACAGCTTTAATCTCAGCCTTGGGACTGTTGCTAAATATGAATGCTTGTACACAAATGCAGATGATTTAAGTTAGGAGGTTTTATTGCAGACTTCTTGCCTTTCGTATTAATCTTGCTTTACAATCAGGCTATCTGTACAATCACTTTATACTGAATATTGTTTCTAATGCAGTACTTGAGGAAGGAAAGTACGATTATTTACCCACAAGGGCTATATTCTACCTAAAAACTAGTTTTACATGCTTTCCATTATGTGGCTTACCAACACTCTTTGTGTGGCTAGGTTGGATGAGTAAAAAAAAAAATTAGCAGACACACAACTAGTCAGTACCAGCCCGCACAACCACGCAGAGCCCTCAGGGCTCAATCCATCACTCAGTGAAACTGGTGGGAGTATTTTGTTACTGTCAGTTGGCAGATCGCTGTAACAGACATACTTGAATAAAGGACCAAATTCCAAACTCTCCAGACCTGCTGGCAGTAAATACAGAATACCTGTGTAGGTCCTGATCTGGCTTTTCTGAGCTCTCCCAAGCACTGCCTGGATTCTCATCTTTCAAAAGTGGTTTTTCCACTGAAAACAGTATCTGAGAAGACTGAAAAATGGCTCTTTTAAACTCCTAATCTCTTGTTTTCTTTACACCTATTCAGGAATGCTCCATTTTTCTACTCAAAGTACTTCAGTCTAAAACCTCTGTCTATAAAACACTAAATCTTCACTAAAATTCCTTCAGCCAGGAATCTCAAGATAAATTCACAAAATGGTTCTATGATCTACTTCCCTTGAGGAGAAGAAAAGACACTGCAGTAGTAACTGCCTTAGAGAACCCATTTGCTAATACCAAATTGAGAAGACTTTCTTAAATTAAGTGGGGCCTAAGTTACTATTTGTTAGTGATCATATGCTTTCCTGTGTAAAAGTAGACTAACAAAAATCACAAACAGCTCTGGTAGCTGGAGAGACAAAGGAAGTAGAGGAACTCCTTTCTTCTTCTTGCAGTGTCTAAATTTTGTAGTGATCAGTCCTTGGGAGAAAAGGTAATAGAAACTGAATTTCTCACATCTGAGGGCAGCATTAACATTCTGAAGAATATTAAATGTATTGTGTTGCTCCTGCTTTGTGTTTTGTGAAGGGCAAAGCATTAGCAGAGAAGGGATGGGTTCTACTTTTCTGTCTCTCATCACCTTTGGGGATGGATGTTGTAGAAGGACAGAACTTCAACTCCTGAAGAAGTGACACCCACAAATATCTAAGCAAGCCCTAAAGATGGGAAAATTATAAAAAAAGAGGCAAAACAAAACACATGTGACAGAATCAAAGGCAGCAGTAACAGCTCCTTCCTGTCAGCAGACTTTGGGGAGGAGGAACAGAGGCTTTAGCAATAATGACAAATGGTGTTTTATCAAAGACAAATGGTAGCAATATTGCATTTCACTAGCATCTATTAAGAAGCCATTTGAATTTTAAACTCATTTGAAGTAAAGGAGATTTCAATGTCAGGAGATGTGGATGAAGATGTTTAGGACAAGTGCTAGATGTGGGGGTAATTGGAAGGTTGGGAGGCATGAATGAGACAGTGACAGTGGTGGTGAAGATGACAGAAAGAATTCTATTTGAGAGTATAGATGTTCATATTTGGCTAAGTGTAAAGTGGAATCTGTGACAAATCTATCTCCTAGCTGTATTCCAAACCTCTATGAAGGCAAGACATGAGTGTATATGTTTTTCTCCTTTCTTTTCCAGTGTACTTAGGTTTCTGCTGGAAGAAGTCCTAGGCAGCTTTGTTGGAAGACATTGCAATATGGTCTGAGTAGATGGTTCCATTCTAGATGATCAGGAACAAGGACAACTCAGTCTAAATATATCGCTCAGTTTTCTTTACAAATTTCAGGGATATACCTTCTTTAAGTTGAAAATGTCAGTTTTAATCCAGATTCATAAGTGCTGAAATCTTATTCTTTTACTTTCTTAATTTTTCTTGCTAAGTAACAGGAATGAAAATGCAGTTTTGCTCATAAGAGCTTGAATATAGGAACCTTATAGTTAAGAAGTCTTAATTACCACAAAAGTTGTGCTAAAAAGAAAGTAAACATTTTTCAGACTTATAAAGGAAACAATATTTGGAACAGCAAAAGAGGATAATGGGGCAACAGAAGGAAAACAAGCATATGCAAGTATAATCTGAAGGCAAAGAAAACTCAATACATGATTGAAGCCAATGTTGAGACATGGTGTAAAATTGGAAGGAAAAATGAAAATCATAGACACCCAAAGAGGATGAAATAAACAGAAGCCCTCTCTGCATTTATGATGTGTAAAATCCTAATTGTTCTCACAAGTACAGAATATACTGACTAATTTCAGTATTTCAGAATATAACTTTTGCACTTCAGACTTCCCAATATTTGTATCTCAGTAGGGGAAAGAGCTGCTTCTACATGTAAAGTAGCAAAATTGTGTGTGAGGACAAACACATATTGAGGAAATGAATCATAGCAAGGGACTGGACAGTTGAGGCAGATTAGATATATCAGACAGCAAATGGCAGAGTGAGGTACCGCAGTGGAGCTGCCTTCGCTGCAGAGCACAGGAAGAGTTATGGCATTTATGCATTTTCATTTCTACAGGTGGGGACCTCAAATCATTCCATGGGATAGGCTCCTGGTATCTCTAATATGGTCCTGCTGTGGCACACAGTTGATATACTTCCAACTTGTCAAAAAAAAGCACAAGATGCACTTAAATCTCTTCATGGCCCTAGCATGAGACATTAAGTTTGAGATGCTTGTGAATCCAATAGTTCTTTCAGGATGTTATGTCCCAAACAACACATTAAATTTTCACTTTCAGAACTTAATTTCTCTTACTACAATGTGATTTTTAATTCCTATGTATAGCTCTTTTTTAGACCTTCAATGTGAAGTAGATTATTTAAACTGTTGTGAGAAGGCATTTCTTATCAACTCTGCTGAATCAAATGCTTTATAATAAAAATTGCCCCTTTTTGTTTTATCTAAGGGATTAAATCCTTATTCTATTTCATTAAAAGAAGATATAAAATGGCCTTTTTAGCTGTTAAAAATTCAGTATATTTGCCATTTTGGGATTTCTCCTTTTTCTCAAAGAAAATTACTAATCACAGAAAACAAACCAACAGCTTGGTGGCTAGGAATTTCAAGGAATTGAAATTCTAATCTGCACCTTAACCCAGTGACATTCTTTTACAGAGGAACATCCTACCTATTCTGCCCCCTGTCATTAGCTGGGAGTCTCACAAAAGTTTTCTGCAGTCAGTTCTGCAGCTTCAGTTTCAGGGTCAGAGTGGACACTTAAATAAAAATGGCGCTGGCTCAAGCCCTTTTACAGAATCAAGCAGTCAGAGAATACATTTCAGCTAGTTCCGTAACTTTGTTAAATATCTATGCCATTTAAAATAGTTATTTCCACTGCTGGAGATCACTACTAGCTATTCCTGCTCACTGAGCTCAACACAACTGCTCTGGACTGCATCTGCTACAGGCTGCTAGACCACCTCAGCACTTTTGGTATGGGGGCTATGATGTACACATGGTTTTGCTACAAACAACTACTTCCTTTCTCTTTTACAGAAAACAATTGCAAGAAAAATGTTTACCCAATTCTTCCTCAGACTGAGAATGTAAGCAACCTGTTAATGTATGTTCTAGTCATGACAGGCAACCCTGGTTTGCCTGTGCTCTCTCCAACATGACTGTAAATCTCACTGTGTTTCTGTGTTTATTACTGTACAGTTATTTTTAAAAGAATACCTTCCAAAATAATTAAAAAACATAGGTGAAAATAAAGGTTATTTAGATCTCCCCATTTCATCTTTCTAGTTTTATCTCTGCCCAGCAAAACAAGATGAAAACACATTTCCTGTCTTACAATCATACCAGACCTTCATCCTTCTTAAGTTTCTAGGAAAAGCAAAAACAAAAATTTAGGAAAATTTCCAGTCCTCTATATCCATGGATGCAGTTTCTGCTTTGAGGATCCAAGTAAGTATATCTTTGATGTTGTGCTCCTTTCATGGCACTATGGATAGTTAAAACTGTTTGGATGGCAAGGGTGCTGTGAATGCAATCACATCCAGCTGGCAGCTGGTCTCTAGTGGTGTTCCCCAAGACTCAGTGCTGGGACCAGCCCTGTTTAATAACATTATCCACTAGAGTTCACCTTCAGTCAGTTTGCAGGCAACACCAGATTGGGTGGGAGTACTGATCTTCTGTGGATAGAAACCAGAGTCCTGCATCAGGAAATACACACAAGGCAAACCACACAGCAGGCTGGTATCACCTCCAAAATGCACTGCAAGTGTTTGATAAGAAGCACTGATCACAAAGTGTGTGCAGTCCTCCTCACACTGCTGTGCTCAGCATCTCCAGACTAAGCCCAGTGTTACCCTTGACTCTGTGAATCAGAAATAAGTGCATGCTCAAAATGAATGACATGGCTGAACAGAAGCTAAAGCAGTGAGATACCAACTCCAGAATATGGGTTTTTTTGGGCTGGAATTTTAACACAGATGTTTACACATCCAACATACCAACTTGCATATAAAAGCAAATTTTTCAAACAATTTCATACTTAATTTATTGCCATCTACCATCCCTTGATTTTCTTGAATATTATTTGCCAAGGGCTAAGTATCAGCTGAGTTGATTAAATGGTAAAGCTCCCACAGAATTCAGCATTCTTAGGATTTTATCCAAACTATCTTCTTATCTATGCATTCTAGAGTATTTCTTCTAATATTTCAAAATTTTATTTTCAAGATTAGTTTCATTTTATTTCCTGCTTATACTTGAACCACTATAACATCCTTTATCATCTGTATCATTCTGATTTTCACATGCCATCTCAATTCAGTGTTATCTGTGAAATCTATGTGTTTCCATGCCTTTAGAAGCACCAGAAGTCAAAGGTGAAAAAACGTTGCAATAATATAATATTGTAATCTATGCTATCAGTAGTAAATTACAAAGGAACAACTTGTTGGACTTGTTAAAAACTACACTTCTAGAATGAAGCCCATTCCTGTCCATGGTAAAACAATTTTAATTTTCAGTTAGATGTGATAGCAGGCTAAGCCTGTCACTGGAACAAGCTGGCAAATAGAATTTTGGTAAGCTGAGAAATTGCTGTATGAAGAAGTTTAATATATACATCTGCTGCTGAAGCAAATAACAGTGGTTTCTCTGCAGGCCAAGTCTAGAAGAGCTAATGCTAGCAAGATGTGCAAGACTAAATAACAGGCATCAGGGTCACGCATCTTATTAAAACCAGTATTTTAAAAACTGCTTGCTTTAAACATTTACCTTGACATTGTAGATTATCTTTAATACCAAGCCAGCTCTTCTTCAGTTGACCTCTATTTGAAGCAGCTAAATCCCAGATATATGATTGATTTTTGGTCTTCCCTATTCAAAGAAAAATATGAAGCAAAAATAAAGCTTCAATATATTTAAAATTTATGCTTGCAGAGACAGACTCTGGTGAAATTCATCCAGCTTCATTTTGTGCTGAACAAGATGAGAAGATTGGACAAGATACATTTTGAGAGGACCTTTACCAGCAGATAACCTAGATGTTTGTAATTAACAATTTAGCCATTTCAAATATTTAGTACAATTCACAGTTTCAAAGTTCTGTTTAACTTGGTGGTGCCATTTAAACTGCTGATGTTCTCTGCAATACTCACCTTTGAGATAACTCTATATTCTTTATAATTGTTTCCAAAGTAGACATGAAAAGGGAAACAGGATTTGTGCAGAAATCTCTTAATTTAGTAATAAGAATTACATAAAGATACTTCAATGTCAGCTCATTAATTGTACAGTACTGTAACATTTTCCCACACCCAGAATTTGGACACACTGGGAAGCTAAAAGAAAAGCACGAAAATTATATACCTCTTGTGAAAGGGTGGCTGTCCAAAACTTGAAGTTTCTCTAGATATCAGGTAGCAGTACAACAAAATTCTTACTCAAAACAACAGTCACAAAAAAAAAAAAAAAAAAAAAAATTTCAGCCATGAGTCCATCGTCTTCCCTTTCCAGTCAGTTCAAATGACAGTTCAACAAAAGAACTGCCATGAGACCAGAAGAAAAGTGAGTAACCTAAAAATTTCAGCATAATATTTTAACAAAGTTTACTTTTTTGTCTTTTGGTTACTATTGAGCTCTTGATGCTCACTAATAAAACTTCAGTAATATCAGCACTAAAGTTTCGTTTTACCTGTCAGCAGATAAGTAATAGTTTAGTAATGCCTCAGGGTGATTGATGGCAAAGTAGCAAAAAAATAGCTAGCACTATAAACCCTATTTACAACATGTGAGAAGAACCTTGAAAAGATAATACAATGGATTACCTTTGTGTTATTTTCTATACTTGTTATAAAATTTGTCACGGGTTCTTTAATTGTCTCATTTTCCATTTTTTATGGTCTTTGTCATGACAATAAGTTTTCACATAACTCACTCTCTGCTAGATTGCTTCAAACTATGCAGCAGAAGTCTGAATGCATTGGAGGTGCTGTAGCATGATCATCCAGCTCTTCAACCCTTGTTCACCTAGTTATAAAATTTGTGAATGAACAGCGATAGAAAATTTTATGCCCTCCAAATGAGAAGACATTCCCTACCTGTTATTTTCACAATATTATTTCTTCTCTTTCCCTGGGCTGTCCACTCAAGGACTAGCTAATGTGACCACAGAGGAGTTGGACACATGCAGGCCCCTTTGTAGTGCCACACAAATGTGGGAACTCCACATTGTTCACTACAGCCTCCAGAACTCTGGGGTTTTCTCATAAACCCATATTATCATAAAATAATACAATTCTTCATTTTCTTTTGATAAAATGCAACAACCTTTAAAAAAGCTAATGGAAGAGGAATAATGAAACAAGCTAGAAGCTTAGCAAGATCCATAAACCCCATTTTCCTCCCATGTATTGTAATTTTTAAGTTTATTCCAAGTTGTATTGGGGTATGATTCATTATTTTTTTTAATGTCCATGCTTGGCAGTGTGGATGATTATTGAAAAGGGTTGATGGAAGACACTAAAAATCTTGTATTCTAACAAATACATTGATGGCTCCTAGTGCAGCCTGAGGAAAGCTTCCTTAGAGCCCATCTGGCAAAGCTCATGGAAAATGCTTTCTTCCCTCTCCAGCTGGCTCAATGACTCCATTTTATCCTAGAAAATTGTAGCTTGGCCTCAATTATTCACATTTCTCACATTTTGTCATTTGTGCATAAAGACTTCCAAACCTATGTCCAAAAGGTGTGTAACTACATGTTACATATTACTGACATTACACAGATAACTGCAAACACATTTTATTTTTCTGCTGCTCCCTACTTTACTGTTTTCAGATTTAAGTACATTAAAATTCCAAGTAAAGCAAAAGGATGATGATATTTTTCTTCTTTGGCACAATTGGAATTTGAAACTTCCTTAAAATAATTAGAACTTCATTTTTCAGATGATTTTGGGTGGTTTCAGAATCATAAAACTACATCCACAGAAAGAAGAACCAGCAGAATTTCACATTCTTCAGTCAAATGTGAAGTCAGAAATCTTACACAGAAGTCATTTGCACATCTGTGCAGAGATGGCAATGGGAAAATGTAGTAAGTGTCTTAGGAAATGGAGCAGACACTGACCAAAACCATAGGCTGCACCAGGAGGACAAAATGCTTTGCTGTCTGTGGCCAATGCAGTCATTACTTCTTAAGAGAATTGTAGTTCCAGAAATTCCACTTGTGAAAAAGACCTGCAAATATGATACAGAAGCAGCATTTGTATCTCCAGCAAGCAAGCTCTTTAATGTTCGGTGCACAATCATTAGCTTAAGTAGAAAAAATATAAGTGATAATAACAATATTCTAAGTAAAAAAACAGATTAGTGATGATCAGCTGACCCTTGCTGCATGTTTACACAGGAAGGCAAGGAACCAATATCATCCCTTCCTCCCCCTGTGTTGGCTAGTATGATAAGTATTTAGGCCAGTCATGAGAAAGGAGGTGACATGCAGCTGGAGTGGAAGGAAATTAGACATTTAACAGCAAGTCTTACATCTCATTGCCATTATTTTTATCAATGTAGAGCCACATTTTAAGGGACTTAAAAAGAGCAGAATGATATTCAAACAAAAGGTCTTATGTTTTAAGTTACAATAAAAATTGAGCTTTCAGGATACTGAGGAAAGAGGTCAAGAAAATGGGATACATGCTTGAGTACAGATACCACGGCTATCACCTTGTGCCCACTGTTCAGCACCTGGAGCAGGGTCTGTGCTGAATGGAATGACCAAGCTGCACAGCCTGTGGCTCTGCCCAGCCCTGCAGTCCAGATCCTTCTGCTGACACCATGCAGAAGAAGGTTGAGCAGCTATTTTAAAGCAGGGAAATGTCCACCTGGGAACTTCTGCATCAGGGTTCCTTTGGCCAAATAAAGCAGAAATGTCAAGATCTTAAATCACCTCTGCTAAAATGTACTTCTGTGAAGGAATTTGTGGGGTGGAATGGCATCTGAAAGAAAATAAAGAGTATTTGGGTGCCAAGAGATCAGGAACTCTTTCAAAAGGAGGAAGGAAAGGAAGCTCCTCAACTTTTACCCTTATTCTACAACTCCCAAGATCTGCACATCGAACATGGATATTACAAAGGAGACAGAAATCCTTAGCATGACAAGCTGCAATTTACATAAATTTGATCTCCCAAGAGCTGACTTTGAGAAAAATATTGCCACATCTATTTCTCCTCTATGTTCACTGTAGAAATGGCACGCAATGTTCCCAGATAAAAAGTAGCAATCCAGGGCCGGAATAAAGGGGGGTGGGGTGAAAGAAAACAAAGCCCCTTAGATAATAAAGTCTGCACTCGTATATTTCATTCTTGAATATTCAAAAGCACATGGGGAAAAAAATGTAGCTTTTGTTTTAATTTATATTTAGCAGTGTTAGGTTTTATTTGGCATTGTATGTTTGGCAAAAGTTTATCAAGCCATTTACTCAACAAGCAAATCCCTTATCTTGAACACAGTCTCAACTTCTTATTTCATTATTTTGTTCCCAGCAAGAAGATGGGAGTTTTAGTTTGGTGTACATTTCACATTGACCATACCATAATAGGCCTGTTTAACAGAAGGGACAAAAACACAAGGAAAATACATTTTAAAGGGTACAATGAAGCATTGTTCCCTTAGTGTCATTGAACAGGGCCCAACTATACCATTCATGGATAAATACAGAGCTCTGACATTTAGCTCTGATGTTACAGACCAATGTTTTTGAAGAGTCACATGCTCAGTAACTGCAGCACATTTACAATTGTCTTTGAAGTTTTAATCTCAGTTCATGGTACTAAAGCACCATGAAGGCTTATTTTTAGCTTGTTATATAAAATGTCTTCTTAAAAAAATAATTCAAGGAAACATCTCCAAGTATGAAATATGTCAAACTGAAAGCTGCTAATTGTGTAATTTAAGTATAGCGGGTTTTTTTTCTTAAACTTGGGGGCTTTTTGTCTTTTTTTTTTTTTTTTTTTTTTTTTAATGCAAGAGAAAACGTGCTTCTTGTTTTATAGCAGTTTTCAGATTTTATTTTTAAGTTGTTGTAAGGGAAGTAGGAAGAGTGTATCTATAGTGAAATAGAAATAAGACTAGAACAGATGATTCCACTAAGCCTAATATTCTCAATAAAGCTCTGAAAAAAATTATAGTGAAACTATAATGAGAAAGGATAATGTATTATTACTGAATTATGAGCATGTTCCAGTATTTCAGTATTTAGTTTAGAAAACCCATTTTGCCTAACATCATATTCACTTTAGACAAATGAATTTCACTTGGGTTTGCTGTGGGATCAGGGTCTGAAAAGAGCAAAGCCAGTTGTAGTCTGCTGTGACAGGAATAACTGTGTGTTGCTACCCAAACATGACCAGATCTAATGCTTCCATTGAACTTCTGCAAAGTGTAGTCACCACTGCTGAAATTTCTCATACCCTCTGCCTCCCACTCATCCCTGCTTGGCATTGCTCTTGCCCTTCATCTCTAACCTCACCAAACAGTGTGTTTACAGCCAGTATTGAGAATATTCTTTCAAATCCATGTTAGATCTCTAAATCTGTCCTCTGCTGAAACTCCTTTCCCTGGTGCCTCCCTGGTTTCCTCACTGGTGAAGTTCACACTTAATCTTTGTTTACCCCTCAAACATCTTCAAATCAAGTCTTCCCTTGATCATCCAGGTTGCTGTCCCAGTCTTCTTACTTCTTTGGTTGTCTTTCTGTTTGTTTATTTCTTTATTTGGATGGGGTTTTGTTTGCTTGTTTGTTTGTTTGAGGGGAGTTGCAGGAGGTTTTTTGTTTGTTTTTTGAATTTTTAAAATTTTTTTTAGAGCCTCTCATGCGGCCTCTAACTTTGGGAGTGGAGAACAGTTATGAGGGCATATGGGCCCTTGCTACCCTAACTTTAAGAAAATCTCATACATACAAATGCAAATTCAGTGATGAGGTTCATGCAGCTAAGTCCTAGCCATTGCATCTGGTATGTAAATCTGGCCAGAAAAACTGATTTTCTTCTTTTCAACACCACTTTCTAAGTTTCTAGCCAGCAGGGCTAAGACATCCTTTCTCCTTCTTTGCTATTCATTTTCAGCTTCTCTGGATAGTACTTTAGAATATATGCTGAACACCATGCTTACCACTCTGGTTATAATTAAATTTTGTAGATTTTCTGTGTATCTTCTCAAAGACACAGCCTTTTTTACATATTCAAACAGCCAGGAATTTTTGCCCAATGTTTCCCGGTCTTTGTTTATGGCAACATTTCATGACAAAGCCAAGCCTTCCATTTTCCTAGACTGTTGTTTAGACCATATAATCTTTCTAAAGAAATCTTTGTCCTAAGTACATCATTTACCACCCAGGCCCTTCATGGTCTAGCCCCCACACTATTTTTCCCTCTGTATTTCAGTGTCAGCTCCCAACACCAGCCAGTGAACCATGCGCATGCCCGTGCCCATGACTAATTTGTTGCATCCTCAAACACTTTCTTCCATGGTACCCTTCATGCTTGGGAGCTCTCCATAAACATCCACCTTCATTTGCTGCAAGGCCTCTGAAAGACCTGGCAGCAGTTAGGTTGGTAGTGCTGGCAACACTTCTCATCACACTGACTTACAGTTTCCTGTACTCCCTCATCTGTCTGTATCAATCTGCTGTGGTTTCATTGTTTGAAATTCAAAACTTGATATATCCATCACCAACTTTTTCTTCTGATTTTTTACAGCACCTAGGGCAACTGGGACATGGTTCAGAGCAGTGGTTTACAACAATACAAATAATTGGGACAGAACACAGATTTTTCATATCTCTGAGAACAAGTTTAAATTCTATTTCATACATTGCCTATGAGATTACAAGCATCATATTTTCAGGTTACAGAACACACTGTTGGGCAGCAGCTTGGTGGCAAAACACAAGCTACAGAAGTAAGATTTCTCTGAGACAAGCTTTGTTCAAGAGAACCACCTAAAGTAGAATAATCAGATTTATTTTACCACATTCTGAGATTAGACCACATTCTCTCAATGGATATGAGCATTTGCAGGTCAAAATGAAAGTTAAAGTTTGACCTTTTCTTTCTTTTTACGAATTTGAAACACAGAACCTCATGAAGAGGTGAATAGCCTCAGGCATTACACAAGAGACAGGAGAGCAGCAATCAGAGTACACCAGTTATTTCTAACAAGTACATCAGTCTACTTCCTTGTTACAAAGAGATTCAACAAGATTAAAATTCATTGCAGTTCTCCAAACATTTTGATCCAAGCTGCAGCATTAACTTACTGTTTTCCTCTTTTTTTCCCAAAAACTGAGAATATTTTGCTACTTAATTATGTATATGAACAAAGTTAATTGCATTATTAAGTCTGAAATTTGAGGATATAAAGATTTAGTTTTACTTTTCATATTCTAAGAATAGGAAATAAAATGGAACATTTGTGAGAACAGACATTTTCCATTTGAGTTTTGTATATAAGAAATACAATCTTGTCAGGCAAGAAAATGGGTTAAAAATGTGCTCATAGCACAGTATTTTCATTCAGGAGTTTGTAACCCTTAGAAAGGTAGAACTAAATAACGTAAATCTGATGAAGAAGATAATTATGAGGGAAAAGGGCCAAAAAGTTAAGAGGAGAAGAAGAAATATCATTGATTTGACAACGATGGCTGCCAGAAACAGCTTGCAAATCATGGAACTATGCAGGAACGAAAAGTTGACTCTAAATTATGGTCAGACTGGGTCTCTCTAAATCACTGGGGAGCAAAATTATTTCAGTAGACCTTTAATTTTCAGTTATTGAAAGTCAACATCATGGCAAATAGCTGCAATGTTTTACAGCAGACCATCATGAAAGTATTTTATTTTTCACTTCCCAAAAATGTATGAAATTTTCAAACACAGGTGAAAATCAATCATCTCACCAATCATACAAAAAGCAGCTCCCTTCCCAAGTGAGGAATGGATTCACAGAATAATGGAGATGCTCAAAGTCATCTTCGCAGAATATCTTGCATTTTTAGTGGCTTTATCCAAGGACTTCCAAGTGCTCTACCAGTCATAAAAATGTTTTGCTCTAGCAAATCCAGCAGCAGAACAATAAGGAAGGAATATTCATTAAAAAGAGCAACCCATTTCATGCCTTACCTCCCCCTCTCCACCCCTTCCCCCCCATCCCATTCCAATGTCACTTTCTGAACACAGAATTTCCTTCTTGGAAAGGAAGGAAAGGAAGGAAAGGAAGGAAGGACCCCATGCAACTGTGGGGTCTTGTAACAAAATAATCAATAGTTAAAATTTTTGAAGTACCACATGGCACAAAATTTCTTATGCTTTTCACCTTCTTTCTCCAGATACACAGAATCCTACCTAGAACTATGTCTCTAGTACCCAAAACAGCAATAAATACTAAGCACAAAGGTGAGAATGGAGTTTTGCTTTTTCCCACAGCACAGAAAAATATCTTAGGTCTGTGAGCACTGGCTGTTTGGAGCCCAAAATCTTTCCTGAGATCAGGGCCCTATCTTTTGCAAAATTTCCCTTGTGTATCCAACCAGTGAAAAAGCTGAAGACAGTAATGCTGTCCACCTTCAAGATTCAAGTTTGACACAGAGAAAGGGTTTATTCTGCTAGTGAATAAAATGAAGCCAACACAAAAGCTCAAAAATTTTCTCATGATTTTTCAGATAGTCTGTTGCCATATAATCTGGCTCCTTCCAGACTCTGACTGGATTGGTCTCAAGGACAACACACAAGAACAGGATTTACAAGGAAGCATTTCCAGTACTATTTTGGCTGCTACCACCCTTTCTCAGAGGCAGAGAAGAAAGAATATTCCAAATTCCTTTAGCCTTTTGGGACATTTGAAATGTTACTAGCAGTAAATGTCAGAATTAGGAACTGAATCTTGCATGTCTTAGTCATGTTAACCTGCCAAAATGTCCCTGGCTTGCTCTAGAACAACCTCTCAAGCCAAGCCAAAGGCTAAGCCTTTGTATTTGCTTAGTCCTTGACCAGATTGGTTGGCCAGATTGGCATGACAATGCCAAAAGAGTGTTTTGGAGGCATATATACTGTCCAGATTGGGAAAAAGTGACCTTCAGATACCTTTGATCATTTCAATGTGGAAACAATTCCTAGTTGCTATGAGATAGGACTCAGTTTTGACTTGTAACTAGATCTATGCAAATGATTTTGGCTCAATAGGTTCAAGCTCTAATTTTTTATCCTCTAAACTCTCTTTTTTAAAAATCTTTTTTCATTTTTCTTTTTTTAATAAAAACGATTCTTATCCTAAAGGATGATAAAAATACCAATTTTTTAAAACTTTTTTTTTGGTTGTTGTTTGAGTTTCATTCACCAAATTACAAAATATGTTTTTTTTTCCTTTTCTCAGAGAATTTATTATTGTCCAAAATTATTCTGATTGAATTTTGCATATTTCCAAAGATAATATCTCCTTGTTTTCCTGAATTCTACATTTTTTTCAGAAGAGGATGTACTGTATTATGAAAGATGATACAGCAAAAACAAAAGGTCTGCCTGCTGGTAATTCTCAGGCACTGTCAATGCCATGAGCAGCATTTTTTTACATTACTTCTCTCAGTGACATCATCTTTACATTTATATACTTTTATACAACCCACAAATAATCAGATAATAGATTATTTAGACAGCAAAATAGAGAAGGACAAATTAAATATCTGCTTTTCAGAAGAGCAAGACTGTGTGCAAAACTCAAGAGAGGCCCAGAAATACACAAAAAACTTGGTATCTGAACACAGAAATGACCATTCTTCTTCAAAATATAAATTGAAACCTCAAGGCAGAAGAACTTGTTTTCACAATCCATAATATATTTCCAGGATGGTAATGTACATTAAAGGGCACAGGATGATCTTTTGTCCTACTTTAACTCCAAGTCCAGACATTCTAAAGCTGTATGTTTTTTGTTGGGTTTTTATTTTTTTATTTGTTGATTGATTGATTTTTGGCATCTGGGCTTGTTGTTTTGTTTTTGTTGTTGTTGTTTTTGTTTCGATTTTATTTTTTTTGTTGTTTTGTTTTGGGGGTTTTTTTTATTATTTTGTTGGTTTTGTTTTATTTTTTGTGGGTTTTTTGTAATGAAAGCCCAAAAAAGGGCACAAAAGGAATTTTGTGAACAAAAAGAAGACCAAAAACTACTAGGATGTCCAAAAGCAAAATAATAGGCCAATGCTGGCAAAAACTTAGTGCCATCTACCAATTCACATCCCTTAACTGAATCTTCACAATGTCTTAGTTCCTTCCCTACTTTATGTAAAAATATGAAGAAGGAAGGGCCTTAACTAGAGCACACTCTTCAAGACTTTAAATCTCTCTATTGGATATAAGGACTCTTCAAAGAGGATAACCATAATGTAAAATGAGGTATTTTGGATCCAGTTCAAGGGAATGAGCCAAGCATGATTAGCACCATAAGGCTGCATCTACAGAACATCTTGTACAAATAGCATTAGAAATATTAAGTCAGGAGGACACAATGTGTACAAGAAAATACAAGCACAGTGATTTTAGGGAAGCTGACATTGATGGGAATTAAGTACTACAGAACATATTGATTCAAATTTCATAACAGTGTTACAGATATGAATAATAAAATTCCATAGGTCAAATCTACTTCCCCAGATTTGGAAATGCCTACAAAAGCAACAACAAACAACAACAACAAAACCAGGAGAGGAGAATTAGTGACCCATCATGCTGAAAGGACAAAGTTTCTCAGCCTCTCTATTCACCTCTGTCCTTACCAGCACTGTTGGGCCCTTGGAAAAAAACTCAGGTTGATGCAAACACAAATCCATGGTCAGTGAAGGAAGAGTTGGTTTATGAGCTGTCACAGGAGCTTGATCCCCTCCCCCAAAAAAAAAGATGGAGAGTCACTGTTTGCAAGGAGACACATGGGAAAGATGAGGCTTGATGGATACAAGTTACTCATGGGGAGATTCTGATGGGATACAAGAGAAAAAATTTTCACAGTGCAAACAATAATCCATTGGAATAATTTCTCCAGGGAAGTGGTGGATTCTCCAACATTGGACACTTTTAAGTGTCAGCTGGAGAGGGTGTGAAGTCAATGTGGTTTTGCTAAGAAAATGTGGACCAGAGGATCCTTGAGGTTCCTCCCAGCCTGGTGTTCTCTGACTTGACTAAAAAAAAAAAAAAAAAAAAAAAACCAACTAAAAATAAAAATCCCATAAAATATTAAATAGGATTTAACAGAAATATTGCCATTTGCCAGGAGGCATAGTTGAAGACCTTTCCATTTATTTTAGTACACTGTGAAGTTCACTGTGTTTGAAGTCAAAGAACATTGCCAAACTTACCTAGTAGGAAATTGATCTTTCAACTAAAATTATTTTAAAATACTTGAGAATTTTAAACTACTCCATATTACTGGCAATTAAAACAACAATGTGGAGTCACTGACAAAAAAGCAAAACTTCAAGGGAAGTCAAAGTATTATGTACTGCATACCAATTGTAGAAGAAGTTTGGTGTGACTTAGATATAAAAAAATAGCTGTCAGTGACCAGTTGATAGAGCTGACCTCCCAGGATTGGTGGTTGAACACACCCCTCAAAAACAAGTGAGTGGGCATGAACTGCATCAGCATGAGACACCTACACCAGCATGTCTTTTGGGAAGGATGCTTCTCACCTAGCTTCAGAAACTGGACATGTAGCCACAACCAGTCATCAGTGTATGGAGTGAAAAAGCTCAGAGAAAAATCATTCTTCTGCCCAAACACCCACAACATATGGACAAACATTCCTCCAGGAAGTTCTCTCCAAGGACTCTGGAGGGAGTCAACACTCTGCTTGGGCTGGGCAGGTGAGCTGGGACAGTCCCAGGCTCTGCCAACTCTGCTTAATTACAAATATGCCCCTTCCCCTCTGCCTTCTGGCTAGAAAGGTTACCCACACACAGCTTGCAGCCACACTTACCTTTCTTACCTTTACCAGCTCTGCCCTCTACCAGTAACTGCTGTGACACGTGCAAATGACAATCTTTACACAGAAGCTACCAGAACCTCCACTTTTATATGTCTTGCTCCACTTTGCACAAAATTAGGCTATGTCAACATATATATTTCAGTGAAGCAAGCCTATTAAAAATTAACATTGTTTTATCTATTGAATGAAAATATTTCTTACACTAAATGTTTAAATAGCCAGTGAAATTAAGTTCAACATTTATACTAAGATGTTTTTAAAGCTTCAAACACAAACAATCATAATAAAAAATGTTCTTGTTTAATCTACAAAATAAGTACATTTGATTTTAATTATCTGGATAATGACCAAACAAGTACATCAGGCACATCTCTTCCAAGATATAATGAAAGGAACAGAGGAGCAAACAATATCCCTGAGAATAGACCAACACATTCTGACTCTAAAGATGACTCCAGTAATGAAAATCTGTCTGCTGCAAATGACTCATCTTCTGAGGACTGCACTGAAGATGTTGAAAATCAGGATGATGCATGTGAAAATAAAATTATCAATATGAAGATGAGGAACAGCAGTGTATCATTGAAGAGCTATTTGATAATAATGAAATTGAGGAAACAGCTAGTGGTACAGAAACAAATGAAAGCAGAGGAAATGCCAGTGATTACAGTGAATCAGTAACTATTTCTTTAAATGTAAGAGGAAGAGACAGAAAACGGTGAGGAAATACACTGGACAATGATGTTCCTGGCTGAGTAATGAACTGGAAGGACTAAAAATGTTAAATTAGAAATAAATAAATAAATACAAACCCAACAAAAAGCCTTGTTGATGAACAAAGACTGTTAGCACACTGTATTCGGGTCTACACAGCAATGTAGTGACATTATTAACATACCCAGATCCTGACAGGGTCTGAAAAGAATGAATCAATGGAAAGTGTAGGTGCTTAGGCACTCTTGGGATTTCACTCCTCATTTTCACTGAAATTAAGACTCATATTGACTATACAAGGACATAATTTTCTTTTTTTCTTAATTTTCACATTAGCTGGTGGTACTAGCAGTGGTACTGATGAAAATGTACCTGATATAAACCATCACTGGAAACTAACGATCAAAATGAATCCCCGTCTGCTGCTGAAGTACAAAGATGGTAGAACATACATTTGTTTAAAAATAAAACCAAACAACAAACAAACAAGACCTAAAAGCAGATTTTTTTTAATATAAACAAGTATTTTTTATTACCAGTGTCTTCCTGCTTTATACATTTACTTGTGGTCTTTTTCCCTCTTTAAATACATTTTTCATAAATAACCTTTAAAAATATTAATCTGTTTCTATCCCTCATTGTCATACCCCCACAGAGATTTCCAAAGAATTTCCCTTTCTACTACCTCTGTCTAATTGTCATTGTGTGATGGCTGATTAATCTCTTTCTTTCTTTTTCATCTAAAGATAATCAGTGGTTAACTGGTATAAAATATCAGTTCCCAAAGCAGGTAATGCTCTGTCAGACCTATTTTTAGAAATCTTTAACTTGACCATAAATGATCACCCTCATCTGATTTTTACCTAGAAATTTTATTTACAATATTCTGTTAGAGAATTTCAAGAAGCAATGTGTCAAGCACAAATGTGTCCTTCGTAATTTCATAGCAAGTGATTTTTTTTTCTCCTAGGCTTAATCCTTGTTGAAGTGTTGGGCCTTATTTTATTTTTTAGACAGGACAAAAAACAATCATAAAAGGAAGTTTTCTTTAACACAGCACACAACTAAATTGTGCAACTCAGATGTTGCAGAAGCCACATTAAAACAAAGCCACATTAAAATACAATTTTTTTAAGGCAATTACATTTAAAAATGTGAGGAAAAAAAGTATTTTAGAAATTTTGAACAATAAGGTTGCAGACAAAGCCAGCAGCCAAAGACTCAATGAATGCATACAACTCTGTGCTAATGGTATCTATGACATGCATTCAACGTGTGTAAATACTAAAGAGAATTCATCCTTATTTTTTCTTCAGAGAAAAGAGAAGAGCTTTAGACTTTATACATTTTAGCTGTGAAAGTCAAGGTTTTTACTCAGCATAAGCGATGAACTAACAGTTAAAAGGGTCAAGAAAGGCCAGAAAGTTTAAGTTGTAATTGAGGAGGTGTCTAACAGTGATTGAAGCAGCAAGGGCAACTGGTGGTATGGAACCAACTTAGAAGCCAAACCTATGGAGACAGTCAAAAAAAGCAGAGATGAACAAAAATTACTCTTGTAGGTGTAAACAGCACCACTGGACAGAAATGAGAGACAGTATGAGTAGAGGAATGAAGAGTCACAGCAGCCATAAATGTGGCATTCAACACATGGGTTTATATGAGGAGAAGGGAGATAAATGTTTGCTGAGAGACGTCTACAGGTAGTTGATTTCAGAAAACCTTCCTTCTCCCCTAGGATGAGGAGATACAAAATTATACTAATGGATAGCAGAAACTACATGGAGATTTCAAGAAGATGCTGAGAATCTATGGATGACAAGAAATCCGTGAGGCCAAGACTGAAGACCTTATAAACTGGAAATTTGAACAGATCATAAAATAAGACAGAGAAGAGATAAGAAATGTCACCAGAAGAAAATGAGGAAAACTAAAATGAAAGGAGAGCCTGGCATGCACTTTTTTAAATAGATGTGGCACCAAAAGTTCAAGGATGAAATGTCAAGCCTATGATTAACAAAACTGATTGCTTTGGTACATTTCTTCTTCCCAAATAATGAAAATATTTATAAGGTATTGCCAGCTCCTTCACACTGTTGTCTGAAGTTCTGAAGGAGAAAACAGGTAATAATTTTTTCCTTTTTCCTTAAAAATATCAAGAAGCAAAAAGAGCCAGGAAGAGACTCTCAATTAATTTTTCAAAATCACATGAGAATGCAAAAATAACAGATTCGCTGTTTCTGGACAAGTCAAAATTAGAGGAAAAAGAAAGGATAGACTTGCACATTCATGTACAGCAAAAGCACAGATGTAAATTGATGTTACCTGGTTACTGTGTAGGGAAGCATACTGTATTTCAGAGTATTATCTATATCATAATTCAAGTCAAAGAACACATTTAAGGTAGCTTTTATGATTCTTGGGCAAACTTAGATGAATAAAGAATGAGCTGAGTAGTTTTTGATACTACAGATGTGTAAAAATCAAAGGGAAAGAACTTCCATTCATTCCTTTGAGCTTTCAGAATGCCTTTAGGTCTTTCCATTAGAAGACAGAAGTCCTTTAGAAGGATCAGAAAACAGTATTCCATTGGGAGCAATTTGATATCTGTAATACAGTTGGCCTTTAAAAAAAAAAACAAACTTTACTGATGAACAAATTTAATGCAAAAACACTTAAGATAAAAAAGCATTTTAGATCTCTTAGCTTTGCAAAGTCAAGCATACAAGTATGTTTTATTTGAAATAATGCAAATTATCTTACATTATCTAACCAAGAACTCCAAGGGCTTGTCTGACTATTACTATCAGAGATAGAACAGAAAAAATTGCCAATGCTACCCCACAGTTTTACAGAATGCAAGTTAATGAAAAATATTCATGTCACTGTTGAAAACTGCTATTTATACCAAGTCCTCTTTAATAAACACTTGATATATGTTTGAACATAACCAATATGTGTATCATGAAAGGGGCATCAGTTCAGCAGTGCTGAGGCAGCTACCTGGTTTTGGGAGCACAGGACTAGAAGGGAGCAGGTAGGTTCCCAGTCCCAGATGCCAACAGTTGTGAGCAGCAGATGTTCAAGGGGGTCTGCTGAACATCCACTCCAAAACCACCACACCCAAGGGGCACAGAGCAATTCTCTTCCCCTGTCATAAACTGTAAAACTGAAATGCAAACCAAGCTGTAACATGTCCAAGACACAGGGTGAGATTCCCCAGAGTTCTGGGCCTCTCCAAAAAAACAGGGACATGGCCAATTTAACTGCACACATGCTCGTAGATACTCGGCTGCAAAACTTGTACAGAGAAGTACAAAATAAGCCATCTCTCCTTGGAATGTTGTCCATGGGAGAAGAAAAAAATATAAATCAACTGTTTTTCTTAAATCCAGCAGTGGATTTCTAAATATTTTAAAGATGCACAGAGTCCAAGGACAGAAGATACTTTAAACACCTTATAAGAACAAGCAGACCCTGCTCTACAGCTGTGATGGAATCTTAGATTGCATAAAAATTTAAATTTCAAAGTTCGAAATTTTAAAATACCCTTCCTGTAGTAAGACACTGCTGCTGCTTAGCACCTGCTTTGCAGCTTTGAAAGAAGATGACTGTGTTCAGGAAAAATAAGAAAGACTCTGCTAAGGTTTCTCAGCAGACACATTACACTGTTACTACAGTCTCAGTTTTGTCTTTACTTTCCTTTGTTTCCTCCACAACAGTAGGACAGTTTTTCTGTCCTGAAATGTTAAAAGGAACCTTTTGAAAGTACTTTGCTGAGAACAGCTGATTTAACATTGAAGTTTTGCCTCTTCCTGCTTGGTACTGCTGAAAGAATTTATTTCAGCTAACTTCAGCTATTAAAAAAATTAAATCTCTCACCTGAGGCGGCTATTCAGCACCTCCTCATTGACTATAAGGAAGAACAGCACATTCACAGGGTAAGCTATCCTAAAATAAATGCATTGGGTAGGTCAAAAAGGAGACTCTCTGAGAACAATCTTTGAGGACAAAATTTTTGGCCATCTGCTGAGTAGTGCTGGATGCCAGGGTCTTGCAGGGCATTTCCAGATTTGAAGGGGTGGTGGGGAAGGGGAGCAATCCTCTGTCATACTGTTTTATTCAGACACACACACACATGTAGATGCAAACACAGGGTAGGTCACATCAAACACAAGGCTGCAAACAACTTTGACCATAATTGTTCAGCAATGCATTGTTGGAGATAAGGAGAACTGCTGTAACTGCATTTAAATGGACTTACCACCTGACTTTGGACAACAATGAAACACTGAGCAGCCCTCTGAATATCGATGAGGCACCTTTACCATGAGGTGTTGCCTTCCTCTTCCCCTACCCCTCACAGACAAAGCTGTGCTTCATCTCCTCTCACAGCCTAAGACGAGTTGTTGGAAAAACAGGTAATCTTAGCACTTCCAGCTCCAGTAGTAAGTGTTGGAAGGGAACCAGAGTGATGGTGAGTGCTGTTCTGGGATGGGTGCCTGTACAAAGCAGTTATAAACATCTTGCTAGTCCCCCTATTTTTTTTTCCTTTTATTTTCCTTTCTTTCCTTTTCTTTCACTCTCTCTCCTCCCCAGTACCCACTGGAAATTTGGCTTCAAATGGCTGAGAAGCCAAGTCTGAAAACCTTCGTGCTGCTCCCTATTTAACTGCTACTGAAGTAGAATAGGAAGGGAAACAGGAATTTCCCCTTCGAAGGCTTGCTTTACTGATCCTGCCATGACAGCACTTCAAAGAGAAGCTGTTCCTTCCCCTCCCAGGCCAGCTTCCACTCTCAGCAGCTCTACAGAGCAGCTGGGCTCATTAAAGCTCTAACAGCACAGGAAACGGCACAAAGAACTAAATGAAGTTAAGCACTTAATTTATTTATTTTGATGTATGAATTAAACAACTTTGTCATAAATCTCATAGCAAATCCTGGCCACATCAGAAAAAGAAGCCAGCAAACATTTCCAAGGGAAAATTGAAAGTCCCTTTAGTTCTCCAGATAAGAGTTTTTATTTGTCAGACTCCATCCCAAAATCTGCTTTACAACAGGCTGATTTAGTTCAAGGCAAAACTACAGAGAGGAAAATCCCTATGGAGAAGAGCCCAGATCCTTTTTGAAACAACTGGGTTCCAAAGGCAGACAATAGGCTAACAAAAGGATGCTGCCTCTTTAAATAGGAGTTTTAACTCATCCCTTTCTAATTATTCATGTAAATTGAATTCTACAAGTGAAGAAAAATTCATAAAAGTCGTACTTATTCATCTCAGAGGGAGATCTGGCATATGAATAGTGCTCATAACCTCAGAAGGTGAAATGTAGAAAATATCACAGGCAACTCCCACCTCAAGTTAACTGAACCAAAAAAAAGGGAGAATCTTGATGTGAAGGAGACTTGAAGGAGATCCTCCCTAATCGCTTCTTAATAGACTCACAGTCCTGACACAGGAAACAAATCAGAAATTCTGAGGACATGTAATTGTTAATCACTAGCATTCACTATCAAATTCAGTCAGAACTTAGAAGCACAGACAATGAACACTATCACTCTGAAAAATAAGAGTTATTGCTAAGGGTATTCACAGACTTCTATAGTGTACTAAAGCAAAAGCTCCAGCCATGACAATGCCATTGTACTTCCATAGTTATTTATTTGCCTCCAGTGAAGAGAGGGTGGAAAAATCATTATCAGTTGTAATCAATATATTTCATAAGCAATTTTTTTCTGTAGGATTTAGCAATACTAGATTTATAGTTCTAACCTGTTCAAAATACTTATTAGACTTTCAAAAGATGAAACAGACTGAGCTTCCTTGGGAAACAAAAAAAAAAAGACCAGGAGAAAGAAATTGAATTAATAGCTCTTACCACACCACCACACTCTATATTAATGAACATTGTGTCAGAATGACATTGCAACTTGGACAACTGAAACTCAATATTTTTTTCATATTTCAGCTCCTAGAAAAAGAACAGTGGGCTTTGCAAACAGAGTTTTAGAAATCAGCTGGTGTGTCTGTGGAATAAGCCACTTAATTTGATACAAAAACGGTTAAAAGTATGAGGGAAAACTATATTAAGGATAATTAGGCACGTGTTTATCCAGTGCCAAGCCAGCAGACCCATGCATGCCTCCTTTTCATTAAACCTTCTTGTCCAGAGCCATGAAAGAATCCCACACTGGGGTTTTCTCTGCCCAGAAAAGCCACACTAGCAGAAGTGGTGCAACCCCTGGTGAGGTTTCCAGACCATGTATGATTTGTTGTTTTATTTCACTAAGCCTTTCCAGTATATATAGAGCTTACCCTGACAAAAGAGTACTTAACTTGCTAAAACTTCCTAAGCCAGGTCTTCAAACAGGAGCTCTATTAGTGAATGCAGGGGTTTTTTCTTTGGTGTTGTCATTGCCTCTACTCTTTACCTTCTGTCAAAACTGAAATAACTGTGAAAAGTAAAATTCCATTCTGGACAGCAGAAAATACAAGCAAAAATTGCTAGTATAGCCCTCACCCTGGTGTGAATACAATCAGAATATATATGCATGTGCATGTGTATACCAGCAGAGCTTCACTCTTACAGAATGCAAAGAGATTATTCTTGTACAGAACTTTTATATCTATACCTGCACCTGTCTATCTAACTATTCCACACACATATACATGTAAATACACACATTTGCTATCCATGGATATGTAACTGCATCCATAGCTAAACTGCATCAGTGTAAGTGTATTAACACAAAATACAGATTACCCCTCCACCAGGTAACAGAACAAGACAGAGTCTGAGTGCAAGCAGAGCCTAACACTATACCAGATTACAATGTTAGTCAGAGATGAAAGTTCCCAGAAACATCTTTCCCTTTAATTGGGCCAGTTGCTGGTTCCCCTTCAGTGAGTTTCCTGACAGGACCCCCTATCCTCAGAAGGTTTGCTGCTTACAATTGCTTCAGCCTCTCCTTGCATCTAATTGCCAGCTTTCTTGTGTTGCAGACAGAAAGACTGATTGCCAGGTGTGAGGAATGGGACAGAATTTTCCCATACCAGCAAACTTCTCTGTGTATTTTAGAGTTTATTTTTTGTTTTTGTTTGTTTGTTTGTTTGTTTGTTTGTTGGGGGTTGTTGAGGGTTTGGGGTTTTTTTATGTTCTAGTAGTCTGATTCTTTGGTATTTAAATGAGCACTCTTTGGGTAGCTCTGCTTTGTGAGGAGGCTGGAAGGGTCCAAAGGGCTCTGCATGCTGGTAAGACACCAGCAGGTGAATGTGTATGTGTATGTGTATGTGTATGTGTATGCATGTATAATCAGGACAAGGATTGTGTTTCTGCACCTTGGCTGGTTCATGTCTCACTGTGTCATCTGCCCCTGCAGAGTCCCCTGTGATGGATCAGAAGTATGGATCAGAACTTATAATCCCTGAGTAAGATCCAGCTTTGCCAGCAACATTAGCTGGTTGTACTCCAGAGAGATTAACAGCTGTTAAATACAGCTATAGCATCTTCATTTAGCCAGGAACAAAGTTTCTTACCAGGTATAGGCTCAGGGCTGGCTCTGCTCACACAAATACAGCTTCATAATACATTTATTTTGGAATTGCAGGGGATATTGAAAGTTTTTCTGCGACACTGCCATTCTGAACTAATTTCTGGAAGGTTTCTTTAGCACTTCTGTTTCATGGAGTCATGAAATATAACTTTATATAAAGACAGGTAGGTTGTTCAGGAAAATAACCCACTCTCTGGAGACTGGGTACTTGCTGTTCTTGGAGTCATGCAGAAACTTGTACAAAATACTCTAAAGATTGCTGGTGAAATGTTGAAATTCCCTTCCCTGTGATTGATAGATTTAATAGGCTCTCCAAAACTCAGTCAGAACTGGCTAAACCTATCCAACAGTCACATTATTGTCACATTAACGTGACATACTTTCCCAGCACAGAGATAAGAAACATTTCTGAGATGTCAACAAGGTAGAAAAAAAATTTTCAACACTAAGCCACTAAATGTTGAAATAGCCACAAAACTTCACAAATTTTTTTCCAACCATACCATATATCTTAAGTTTCTATTGCAAGGATTTATTCCAGTATAGTTAGATGGGAGATCAAAACTGGCCTTACAGCTCCAAGCTAGTTACAAACTTAACTACGATGACACTAGTGTGCTTCCATAATTAGCCCATCAAACAGGGAATGTACTTGTCAGCCTGTGAATGCATATACAATTATTCAGCAATGTTTAAGGGAGCAAAGGAATAAACATGATCAAAGAGCATCCAAGAATTAGAGATATATCATTTTAATCTCTGAAAATTGCGCTACACATCAAATGCATGACAAATAGAATAAATAACAGACAAATCTGATTTATGAAGTTTGAATACCACCTAGGGGTTATGGTGACATCATGCAACAAAAAAAGAAACTGGATTTGAGATTAAATTTCACCTTCAAATTTCACCAACTTTTACTTTTTTCTATACATTGAAATGGATCTCAAAACTGTGTCTTTCACACCCCTCTGGCTCCTTTGTATGTTTTCATTAACTGTTCATATCCCTCACCCTGGGCTTCCAAGCTGTTGAAGAAAGCCATAACTTATTGTGGTAAATACAATTATTTGGTTGCCCCCACACTCTTTGATGAATATTTTTAGTTGATCACAAAACTGTAGTTACTCTCCCTTATCACTGAAACTTAGCTCTGTTAAGCAGAATTCCTTCCAGACTTTTTAGGTATGTGTAAAACACAGTAAATATATGAGTGATTTTTATTCTGTTTGATCATACAGGGTAAGCAGTTCTCAAACCTCACAACACTCATCTGCTCCAAGAGCTCATACCTCTGCACAGGTGAGATAAGCTGGTGCAGTCTCTGTGGGTCCCTTCCTTTGCAGCTACCCTAGTTCCTGGCTCGTGCCATGTGGTATCAGCCTCTAGCATCTACACAGATATGAAAGACTCACACAGCAATTCTCCTTGTTATCAGGTGTTTGGATCTTGAGCTGTTCGATTGAATTACATCAGCCATGGTGTATTTACACCAGCCAGATACCAAGGCATTTGGGTATTTTTTTGAGTCACAGAAATGTAGAAAGAACAAAGAGGGCAATCTTCAATGCAGCCTGGTTCAAAAGCAAAAACACTGGCGCACTTTTTAATGTTTGTTGTTACTCGTGTCAAAGCAAAACAACCAGCAGGCAAAAAGCGTGTCTAGACTCTGCCACAATTTTCTATTTCATGCTGGTTAAGATGTGGCTGTCCCTTGTCCCTCCTACTCTTGCTTTATGCAGGATGAACCACCTCAAAACCTGGTTTGTACTGTATGTCTCCAGGTGGCAGGTGGGGCAGGAGATCCATGCAGCCAGAAAGGACAATCTAGATGAAACAAGAGGATAGAACAGTGCAGCTTCTGTACAGTGCCATCAGCAGAGTTTACACATAATGCTATTTATGGGCCCAAAGTCCTGCCCTTATGAAGCTTCTGTGCAGCAAGACTGTAGATAAACATTCACATAAATAAAAGTCTGCAATTAAAGAAGGAAGATGCTGACATATCATTGTGTAATGGATATCTGCCCCTCCTAACTAATGCAGCCCTGATATAGGATCCCAACTCACCCAGAGTCTTTCAGCTGAATCTTCATAAGCTCTTAGCTTTCACCAAAAAAATCAATTAAAAAAAAAAAAATACAACAAACCCAGACTCTCTGGGTTTTTTGAAATAAGATCACTGAAAATTACAGAGAATAGAAATGAAAGAGTTAATAAACCTCTATCCTCCTTGCCCACTGGTGAGATGTGCTGTTTTCTTCAGACTTGTACTTTGGCCAACATCTTTTCAATTGCAGCAAAATGTGTGTGTCTTCCCAGGTCCTTGGGAGAAGCTGGGAGAGTTTCCCCACTTCAGTGCTCTGGCTGCTTGTCAGCTTCCTGCTTTCCATGGGCAGTTGTCATCCCAAGCACCCCACAGGTTCCACCCCCGTGGTGCCTCTCTCTCCCTCCCTGCCAACAGCAACACCTGGGAAAGTTCTTCCAGAACTTGCTCCCAGGGATGAGCCAAGGTCTCCGTGTTCTTTAAACTGTATCCCACAACTCCTGTGCATCCACCAAAATAATGGAAAGAAATGCCTTCTTTTAGGCTGCCTTTCTTGGCTACCTCTTTAAAAGGAATATGACATACATTGATGAAAAACTAGCCAGAAAACACATCAACCAGGTGCCATCTATCACAGGTCTCCCTATCCTCAAGTAACTGACAATTCAGCTTTATTCCCTCTCCTGCCCTGTAGCTCACCATGTGCCTCAAAGCTCTCTGAAAACAGGTATTGATCCACGATGCTGCAAGGATAGAGCCTTTTGAGCAGCTCTGTGCCATCATTTTTCCTGAGGATCTGAAGATACAGAAAGGCTGGGTCAGCTCAGACTGAGCCTGGACTTAACCTGGGCAGGTGCAGGAGTGGCAGTGTCTGCCCCAGCTGAATACACCCAGGACAGTTTCTCTAAAGGCTTACTGGCATGAAACATTTGCTCTCTGCAAAGGTGTATTTTTTATTGCTCACCCACTATCAACCTGATTAAGGTTTTTTTATTACCTTCATCAGCTTAGTATCTGTCACTTTCAATTTTACTGACTCATATTTAAGAATAATGTTAATTATTTTAATGTGTTTGCTGTAAATCTAGCCTATGCTGAGAGCTATAATGCAAATAATTTGCAACCTGAATCTTGAATTATAATTAAAAACAAATGCTTTGTATTGTTTGTATTACCATAGTGTTCAAAAACCACTGAGGGCTGGGATGTGACTGCAGAAAAATTACATCAAACGCATAAGAAGACTGGCTTCCTATCTCTAATTAAAAAACAAAAAAAAAAATTAACAAATGGATTGAAACTATGACAGGTCCTGAATAGTTTTCTCAGACATCTCTTCTATCAGACATGCAACATTAAACAAGGAAAAGGAAAAAACCATAAACATAAAACAGCTAATATGGATAATTTTCCTGGTGGTTTGTGTTTTTTCCCAAATAAATATGTATAATATAAAACTAACAAGTCTTAGCATCTACTGACTTTTTGCATAGAGTGGCACAGGCAGCAGAAGTTTCATAAACATTTCAGAAAATGAAAAGCTCTTGAGTTTAGGAAAAAGTAATTATCTTCAGATTTTCCAGAAGCATTTAATCTAGGCTTACATTTTTCACCTTCAAAGTTTCAAATATAAAATATCACTCCCTGGGTTAAAAAAGAGATAAAGTGACTAAAATCTGCCTTCTAAAGAAAAAGATATTGCAGCCAATTTGTAGAGAGATTAATAGTGTGTGCAGTTACACCAGCTTCTCAGAATAAGGCAAACTAAGAACTAAGCATATATCATTTACTTACAAGCTGGAAAATACCAGCTTAAAAATACTAGGTTAGAACAAGATACCAGTTGGACCAAGTCAGAAAGTGGCCATAAGACAAACTATTTCCATGATGTTTTAGGGCCTGGGTTGCAGAAATGAACAGTTGAAAAAACATTCTATAAAATGTTAAGACAGCAAGAAAGAGTAGTCAAGAATAAATAGGTAGCTATGGGTAGGATTTTGCCATCTGCTGAGGAATTAAATACAAGGAACTGATAGCATACAAGTTTTGCTTTCCCTACTCGTGGTGTCATCCAGCTGAGAACCTCACAGCTGTGGCTTGGTCCAGAACTCTGGTGCTTGTTGTTATCACTTTTTTTCACAAATTTTGATTTAAAGACTCATTTTCAGTGATGCACAGGGAATCACAACCGGGCCCTTCTCTTACACAGCTGTTTGAAATGTGTCAGTCTCTACCTCTTAGACTATAGAGAAGTGACCTGACCTACTGTCTTGCAGTAGGTTTATGTGATAAAAGAAATCAAAAGATTTGCACCAGGAAAATAGAAAGAAAGTAGCCCTTTGATATGTATAGCAGTAAAGCAGTGTTTTTCTATTTGTCACATTTACCAAGGGACATATTTTTGGGTTGGACATCTGTATGACTGTATTATCATTCCCAAGCCTCTGATCTGTTGGGATGGGAACCATATAACAGCGAATGTCGGGTTTTGCTGTTCTTAGAATAGTTTTTCAAATGTTCCTCTATACAGAGACAGTCATGTGTGTCACACTGTGCACAGATGTGCAACTCAAGAATCTCTAATCTCTGGGCTTTTATTGTCTGAGAACGACTTTATCCACTAATCACTCATAAATCACATTTTTGGCAAAAAGTTGCTTGAAAATATTTTCATCTTCTTCTGAAACTGGTGTGTAGCTTAATTTTCCATCCTGCACCTACAGCCCTAAACCTGGAAGACAATTCCTACCTCACTTTTATATTTACTGGAGAAAGAAATATAAAGAAAATGCCTGTTGCAGTGTCCACAAACAGAGAGCTTCTAGGAGCAACTCACTTGATCCAGAATTTCAGACAAAGGGACTTTAAAGGCAAGCTCACTGCCTGAAGAGTGAAGGGGAAGAATAGGCAGGATATCCTGTCAAAATAATTTTGTGGGTTTGGTGCCAGATTTATTATATTGGTGTGGTCCAAAGTGATTTTCCATGCCAGGCTGGTAAAAATGCCAGTGTTCACTTCCACAAATATAGAAGTTTCAGGTGGATAGTCAATTGAGGTTAATGCTGGTAAATCCTGTTTGAACTGGGTGTTGACATCAAATACTTTCTTGTCATCCTGATAAAGATGGGGGACACCTGAGGTGCAAGCCTGAATCTCCCCAAATGCAAGCTAGCTAGCACATTACCTTGCCCTGTACAGCCCTACCACACAGGAGAAGTGTTTTTGACAAGGCATCCCTAGCAAGTTTGCTATTCCTTGTGGCTAAAAACTGCAGTGACCTCACCAAATCTGCTCTCTTGTCTAACCAACCTCACACTGCAGAGCAGTCAAGGTGTGTCCTCGATGAAGGCTTAGAAGAGAAGAAGCAAGAGCCTCTCATTCCTTCCTCCTCTATTCCCTTTTCTGTTTTCACTCCTCATGAGTGCTCGGGTATACATGATTTGTTGCTTCCACTGTACAGCACAGTCTCCTTTTGTTTCTTTATCCCACAATCAATCAGCCTGTGAAAATAATTCTGCTTCTAGACCAACACAAAATTACTAGAGTAATTAATCTTGTTTCAAATTCTGGCCATCTGTACAGAATCTCAAAAGACAGGTGCTTAAAATTATCTTTGAGAATACCTGTGGAAAAAATACTGATCATCCAGCTATTTACATACCTACCACATTAAACACAGAGAGGGGGAGCTTTGAAAATTCTGGCATAGATTTCAATGCTCTCTGCAATAATCTTAGATAAATTGCATTCTGCCTGTGCTTCAAAACCCCACTTCAAACACTTGTGCCAGCAAAATGTTGCCATTTTAATTCTGAGCAAACAGTGGATCACCTGCTGAGTCCAATGTTAGGTCTAAAGTTTTCTGTCATTTAAAAGCGGTCTTCTGACTTAAATATAAAATCAGTGGCTTACACAGTGAATCATTATAAATCTCTTGCAAGCTTTTAAATCAATCAGTCAAGCTTAGAAAGCAGTGATTTGGAGAATCATAGCTCTGAGGCTTTGGGGCCTTTTTGTACAAGAGTAATAAAAGTAAACCATTTTGTAGCTTTTACATATAGGGGTTAGTTTGCTTTTTACTTCCCAACGACTACACAGGTCTGACTAAGTAGATTTACCACAGTATTTTGGGGAAAAAAATCCATTATTTAATACTTTTAAACTATAAAAGAGAGACTAAAATATATTTTAAAAAATATTTTTGGTTCTGCTTAAACATAAAACTTGATCTAAAATGATACTTTATTCAGAAGATGCATTATTTTCTGGCTGATCATTAAGACTGAAAATCCTAAATGCATTTCAGTGCAAGGCTAGACAAATAATTGCTACACTGGTGGCAAAAGTACTGTCACCTAGAATTAAGGATGCTTTGCAATTTCCATAAATACAACACTGTTTCCAACTGCTCTAAACTTTGGAAAAGTTGAATTATGAAGTTGTAATTTTTTATGCCTCTGCCTGGCTATAGCATATTTGTCAGAGAGAAGCAGAAATTCAGCAAAGGAATTTGGGAATTTTTCAGAATAAGATAAGAGAAATTTTTATTCATGAAAACTGTGTTTAAATTCATACAGCTTCCACAAATTTTCCCATTTGTCTAGGGACCATTGGACACTAATTTTTAGTTGCCATCATAACTCCTAAGTGTTGGATGAAAAATGTATCTTTGTGACAAGAGGTACAAAGTTTGATTTGCTCTGTCTCTTCCTAATTTTGTGTGTGGTTAAACATATATATTTATGTGTGTCTACATTATATATGTATATGTATATGTATATGTATATGTATATGTATATGTATATGTATATGTATATGTATATGTATATGTATATGTAAATACATACACAAATAATATCTATGTACGTGTGTATATTTTTTCTTTGATACTGTTATGAAAGTTGTGCCTAACCATTAGAAAGGAAGGCTGCCTGTTAATTATTTTCCATCATCTCCACTCTGGTAGAGGTGAACCTTCAGAAAAGAGAGGGCCACATCTTTCCTGAGAATGAGATTTCTTTCCAGGGGAGGTTTTGGAAGCAGGTAAAGGTGGGAAGACAGAGATATATGCAGAGTGGCTGTAAGGATAAGGAGCAAAGGAGCTGGTTGCAGTGGGGAGGCTGA
Organism: Muscicapa striata striata; assembly: GCA_030060385.1. NCBI lineage: Eukaryota > Metazoa > Chordata > Aves > Passeriformes > Muscicapidae > Muscicapa > Muscicapa striata. The sequence goes on from JAREIS010000080.1 coordinate 1,208,805, forward strand.
GGGAAGCCACATCCAAACTTTAGGGCTGACAGAAACAGGATATTCTTCATGACCAGAGGGGTGGCATGGAGTCTGTGTAGCTTTATGAGGAAATTAATCTTGCCACTCTGGAAAATCATGATAGAGAAAACTAAGAATCAACCCAGAAGGACATAACATAAAGAGTGATACTTCTTTTACTTTAAATGGTGCCACTGAACATACTCACTAAGGACAGATTTATTTTGTGGGGCTGCTGCTATCTATTTTAACTAAACCAAGCTTTACTGACTAGAAGCCCAAAGGTGCATCCTGGCACACTTGCTATGCTGTGGCCTCACCACAAGGATCCAGTTGATCCAGATATTTTTGACCTTCCCATCCAAAGGCCGGAGATTTTGCTGTGGTCTGGGATCTGCATCTGTCCCTCAGCTGCTGGCAGAGCTATAGGTTTCTCAATTTAGGTGCCCAGCTGGCTGTCTGTAATACAAAAGGAGGAAGAGAGAAACTTCAGGGATCTGTGAGTCATTTTCCTCCTCTCAGCAAGACAAAGAGCCTTTGGCTGTGGACCTGGAGTTTATGCTCTGTGCCATATCCCTCACAGATATGCCTCAGGAGGGAAAGAGGCACCAAGAAGAAAAAAACACAGATAATTGTTTGATATCTGCTGTGATTTTTCTTGATGTGGTGCTTGTGATGATGTGAGGGAACCACTACAGTGCAGGAGAAGCCACAAACCATCAGCACAGTATTCCATCCATCCAGAGTCATCTGCCTTTGGTATCGTCTACTACTGCCTAAAACAAGACACAAACTTAATAAAAGAAAGGAGCAAAATTTCCTCTGGAAAAGATGTTTTTCTGCCACCTCTGATGACTTGTATGTGTTTAAACTATAAAATGGTTAGGGACAGAAGTTCTAAAATTATTTTATCAAACTCAACAGTGCACATAGTCATTTTGTGCAAATACGCTTTTAAGTAATATTCTTTCAACAAATACCAGGTGCATGGCTCCTGCCTACTCTTAAGATAATGTGTTTCACATATTGATTATGCCTTGTAAAAAAGAACATTTCCTTTGATCCATTTTGCTCTTCAGCTGCATGGAGAGCTGCTTTGTCCTTGTGCAGTGCAAGGGAGAGGAGCAGCCAGGCCCCCACCTGAACTTCTCCTGGTTTCAGTGAGACTCAGAAGTGCTCAGCCCCCTTGAAAACAAGAAGGCTTGTTATGTGACTTCTTGTGGATTTAGGAGCCCAAACATACACAATCTCTGTTAAAACAATTCTGCAATTATGCATAACCTATGATTTCTTTTTGCAATGACTGGGCCCCTCCTGATTTCACATCACAGCCAGAAGCTATTCTTGCTATTGTTGCAATGTCATTTAAGTTATGCGTGAAATTTATCATGCAAGCAATATAAAACCTATTTTTTTTACATAACAGCCCATAATGTGTATAATTGATGGAAAAAAATCTCTATTTTTGGTCATCTTCAGATCAGGCCTAACATTCATTTTGTTCCTAACATACACTTTGTTCCAGCAAATTTTGTAATTCCCTGATCTTTGTGCCTTTCTGCCTATGGTACTGCATTAACATACTTTTATTGAATTATATTTTGCATTCATGTTAACCGAAAAAAATTAAGAGCTTGCAGCAAACTAAATTCAGGTAGATATAACATCATAGGAGCAGTGCTTGAATAGAAACATGAATCAGGTAATAAATAGCTCTCTTTGATCATTGTTTTTAAAATCTCTTGAACCATACTTTGATTAGTTCTATTTAATATTTAACATCTGGTTAGTCAATTTCAATCTGCAACGAGCGCTGCTGGAAAAATTCTATGCTGACTAAATACATTTATAATACTACAAAGCTGACATGTAATTGATTTTAGTTCCCATAAAAGGATTATGTTAACATTTCTTAATCCATATATTAGGGTTTCGTGAAGTCCAGTGAATTCACACTAGGGATACTAAGTGTTTATTCCTTATCAATATTTTATGTAAAAATGATAGGACTATATTTTAGCCTAAGTACTGCTTGCTAGCTTTTCCTCTGGAAAAAAAAAGTTAAAATGCAGAAAATTGCTGCTGTAGCATTGGTGCAGTGAAGGACTATTTGGTGTTTTCTGGTTTTATATTAGTCCAGCAAAATCCTACTGCACAGAAAGCATAGCAGCAAAATACCAAAGATTATTTCTCCTTCTGCTAAAGGAGTATGATGGATGTTTGGGTTTTTTAAATTTTCATAATTGAACAAAAAGTATTAAATTCTTACCTAGGCTTTTGATTTAGCAAACATAGCACTTCAGGTCAATGTGAGTTTAGGAAGCCATGAAAACTGCCAGTAGCTGCTGCTGGCTGTACCCAGGTGCCCACGTTAACCCAGGCAATTTGGTAATCATGTCTATCACCAGTCTAACAGAATAAATACTGTATTGATAGCAAATTTAAAGTCCTTATGTGTCTCAAAAAAATGCAGAATTCTCTAATACAAAACTGAAGGTCTTTGCCTATCTGAGGAGAGTTTATTTTATAAAAATTTCCCTGTTTATCTGATCAAGATTGTGGACATTGCTGTTCAAAACCATAACTAGAAGTGTGAGATCAGGCAGTGCAAGTTGCCAACTGCATCCCCCTTTGGAGATGGGACAGTAAACCCATCTCTAATCTAGAACAGTAAATCCAAAAGGGCTTAATCCAAGTATTGGTTCTAAAGTGAGGACCACTTTTGCACCATCCCACTGTATCCATCCCACTACATAATATTGGGTCAGGAACCAATATGTTGCTCCAAGGCCAAGTGACAAGGACCAGTTAATCTTCATCCCTTCACAGGAAATTATCTTAGGGAGAGGTAGTTTATATGGTCTAATTTAGAGTGGGGGGCAACAGTATGTTAATCACCGTAGCATCCACACAATTTTAAAGACTGATGCTCATTTATCACTCTCTCACATGATATTTACGTTTGTTTCCCCTGCAACACTAAATAAATCACAGCAGCTTAAAATTGCTGATAAAAATTAGAAACACTTTTGCCATTTCTAGGGAAAAGAATGGAACTGCACACAGTGTTTTTTCTCCTTACACCAGCTGTACTGCAGTGAATCTGGACTGCGATTTCTCATGATGTATTCTGTTATACTTTCCAAGCTACTCCTTTAGATTAAGACTAACTTACATAAAGAAGTGTTATAGATTGTGAGGGATTTGGTGAAGAGAAACCTGAAAATGCTAATTGTGAATCTCTAAGTTATGAACCGAGATCTCAGTGCAAGCAAGGAGGTATCTTTGGCCCTCAGAAGCAAGAGTGCCTAGAAGAGTTTAGCAGCATGTACACATAAACTTTCAAGAACTAGATACTGGTCTTGTGCCTCCTTCTCTAGGATTTAAACAACTGCTTCCACCAGAGCCCCTCAAAAAGCAATAGATTTTTTTAAAAATATTGTGCCTTGCCCTCTGTGTTCCTCACAGGCAAAAAACAGTCATCTGCTTGCAATCAAGAAATGAATTTCTGAGGCAGAAAATTACTAAGCAATAAGGGCAATCCAGAAATTAGTGCTTCCTACAATCATAGATCCTATTTTATGTTTCCATAAATTATTTTTCTCTGTTCTTTTATCTTCACAAGAATACAGATTTATAGCTTAGTAGTAATATTTATATGAACAAGTAGGCAACAGCACTTTAAACCACTTGTTGACGTAAGTCTTCACCTCAAACTACTCACACGAATAAAAAAGGCAATGCTTTCACTTTGGTTTGTCCAGGGCATCCAGAAATTCCCTCTGCTTAACACATAAGCAAAAAATTTACATGCTTGGGCCACACATAAAAATGAGTGCTGCATAGCGAAAAACCAAAATGTCCATTCTATTATGCTATCTGTTGGCTGTAACCCAACACAAGAGCTATTATGTATGATACACAAAATTTACATTATTTGCACTATTAAGAACACTTGAGCAACGCTGAGGCATTTGTTTTGGAACTAGGACCCTTCATCACTGAAAAAGGTAGTTAATAATGGAAAGAGTTTATTCCTTAGCAGCAATACTACACTGCTAAATCTGAACACTCCTTTTTCAAAGTTAGCATATGGCATATAAATGATATATGACTTCAGGGTGTATTTCCATGAAAAAAACTATTCTAGCCTCTGTTCTACCTTGAAACATCATCCCATTATAAATTTAGAGAATTGAAATATAAATATATAATTAAATGTCTCTTTACATTGTTCTCTTACTAGTGTTACCCTTTAGTTAGTCCTTAGTATAAGATATGGACAAATTTCTATTGTTTTTATTGAACTCCTCCAAATGGCCAGTCTGAACAGATCCAATGTGGTTGCTGTGCAAGGCACCCAAGCTCCATGCAGAAAGTCCTTGCCTCACTTGTGCAGAAAAAGAGCCCCTGAACTGAAAGAAAACCCCTAGGAGGGATATTTAAATCCTAAGTAAGTGGTCAGGTAAGTGCCTGCAGAAGCAGAGGACAGATAGCATATTTGGTATGCTAATAGAAACCTATTTACTGGAGGAAGTGACAAAAACATCAATCAAATCAGAAAGGGCTATTAAGAACCGTTAACTCCCTTTCATATGAGCAATGATTTCCATTGGGAAGTAAATAAATATTCATGACAGGGAGCAGTGACAGAAATTTCACCAAAATTACACTCTGGCAAGGTTTCCACACTAGACAAATCTTTAGGAGAGGCAGTTGGCCTGCATGATGGAAGGGGATTGAGTATTTAAAGAAATCCGCATATCCCAGGAAATCTACTTCTGTATTCTCTTTTCTTCCTTGGAAAGCTGCTGTAAGTATTGTATTTCAGTATTGCCTAGTAAGTCATCCAAATCTGAGATTTTTAAGGATTTAAAGACCACTTTAATATCATTAGAAGCTCCCATCTCCTCATACTTATTTTGGTACCCTCTCAAAAAAATATTTTTATTTATTTATCCTTTTATATAAAAAATCTTGCAGAAACTGATAGTAGATCCTGTTATTTCACGCCATATGAAAACAATGTTTGAGCCAAATCCATTTGAAAACAAGGTTTCCATCAGTTCAGGAGCTTTTTATGCAGATAGTTCTGTCTACAGAGCTCTAAATTTATCAATAATACAAAGTAATAAAAGGTTATTATGCAGTTACAATATCTCATAACCAGACTAGAAAACAAGCACCTGCTGGTTTTTCCTATAATTCTGTAAGAAAGAAATAAATCTTTGACTCTTATTTCCTCCTTTTTAGGCTGGCACATGGGAAGGTAAATTCTAACTTAGTGCAAAATCTCCCTTTTCCACCTGTTCAGAAAAGGAATAATTAAAAAAAAAAAAAAATCAATGCAAGTTAATAAATATAACAGCTCACATTGCATTAGTGCATTAGTAATGTAGTCTGAAATGAAATAACCTACTTACAAATATGGCAGCATTCCATGCCAAGTTTCAGCCTGGAGCAAATTTTTATGGTTAAGTTATGAACCTCTAAAATGATGACATGTCCTTAATATGCAATCTTAAATATCTCCATCTTTACAATTTACTCTTTTTTGGTATCAATTAAGGGATATCTTTCAGATGTCTTTGTGGATTGGTTTCTTGCAGGGAGTTAGCTGGTAAGAATAAATGCTTATGCCTTGTCTCAGTGAATGGAAGAGATTTTTGCATAGAAAAGCAGAATATTTTGCCTGAGATCTTAAGTGGAAAGAAGAAAAGGATACCTTGGCTCATTTCCTTAAAAGCCATCTCCTACTTTATCAAGATTGCATGTCAAAGTCACAGGAGGAAAAGATTTCTTCACTTCTTTCTGCTGAGAGAGGTAGCAATTTGAGGAAATAAGATTTTTTTTTTTCCTGTGAAGATCCTCTGATCTTGTAAAAGGGTCTGGCAGATGTTTAATTTTGTACTTTTGCTTTCTAGATGCATTGTAGGGGTGCAGATGTAAATCTCTAAGACTGGTGCCTAAAAGGCGAAAATATTTGTAAAACCTCTAGAATTTCATTTCAGCTTGTTGCTAGTATATACCAAAGGTCAGAGACTCAAAGAAGCAAAAGTAGGATTAAGGGAAAAGGTGGTGATTTTTACAGACTAAAAGAAAAAAGGTTTAACACCAAGGGTCCAACACCATTTAGTCATTCAATGTAGGCACCAAGAGTCACCTGAGATGCCACTTAGAAAGCTTACAGGCATGATAGGTATGACAAAAAGAAGATTATGGAAAGCCCAAGCTGGATTTATAGTTGTAGACTAAGCAGAAAACCCAGGCTACCTCATGTGACAGCAGTCTCATGCTCAAGCAGTAAATTTTTGCTTGCAAGGTAGGATTCAGCTGGAGATCAGATCTTCCATATGTCAGTGTCCATGTTTAAGTTCTCCTCCTAAGTGAGGAGCTTGATTCAGCTCAGTCTAAATGTCAATATCTAGTAGCATTTGAACTGTCTCTTTGTCAGAAAATCCAGATGCTCTTCCAGAAGTGCTCATGTCTCCCTTGGGTCCCATGTCACATTTGCCAGCTCTGTGTGCATACCAGGATGTCTTAAATGGCATGAGATGAGCTCTCTGTAGATTCAGTACAGGTGTACCCTATAGAAACTGAAGAGCTATTTACTCTAAAATAGACATGCTAAGTGAAATTCAGATACCTAAAGAAAGGCACTTGTGGCCATTTCAGAGGTTCTCATGGATCAGAGATATCCTCACAGGGCTGCTAGATATGACACACAATTTTTGGGAGACCTGTAGCCTCCCAGGGCAGCAACTAGAATTTGATGAAACACCTCACACGATCTGATTCAACAGTTTAAAACTACTTTTAGGCATGAATCTCATCATAAACCTTTGAGTCAGCGGCAGCCTAGACACCATGGACACCCTATGGGCACATGCATGGCTTAGCTGCACTCATAGGCACCCATTTGAGGTGTCCTTGGCATGTTGAACATTGACAAAGGATGACAGAAATTACACAGAACCCATAGGAAATCCATAACCTTTTGCCACAGCTTCCTGAATCCAAGTACTCAGGTAAATGCTGGGATATCTCATGTAAATGCACATCTGTGTGGGGGCTCCAGATCCTGGTCCTACATCTCTGCAGGCTGCTAAGGGCTTCTGGAGGAGAGGGCTGGGGGTTTTGTGTGTTTGTTTCTTTGTTGGTATTAGTTTTTGTTTTGGTTTGGTTTTTTTACTATCTACAAGAATAAAATGAAAGAAAGAGTAGGGGAACTGAATCTTAGTAACAAGAATCACCTTGAATACTGATTATATGCTAGGGAGTAGGCAGGCTATGTAAAAGGAGCTCAAAAATACCTCTGCCTCTCAGATGTGGAGGTGAAGAGACATTAACTGCTGCCTATTCAGTGAATTTGAAAATTACTATAAGTGCATCTACCCATTTTAAAATTTCAGCATCAAGCATCTGCTTTATTTTTTGTGTTCTTCTAGGCAGCAATTGGTATTAGCATGGGGTATATAATCCAGTACAACTGTGGCAGCTGCACAAAACACTGCAAATCTGATTTGGATGACAGTCTAGCACCAGTTGGGCTGTGGCTCCAACACAGCATCGTTGCACCTCAGTGAAAAACTGCACCGTGCATGCAAGTACTTAAAGGTATGAAGCAAAGCACAGGAATTTGCATACAGTGGTATCATCAGCTCTGACCCTAGAACTTGCATTATTTCCAACTTGATCCTCAATTTGCTGGTCATTAGCAGCACTATAGTCAGAGTATGGTTACCAAATATATAATGTACCTGTATGTAATTGCATTACTGCAGTCTATCTTACCCTAATGGACAAAAAGGCAGGTTCAAGTGCTACCATCTGATCTCCTTTGCATCCCCTTCTGTTTTGTAAAGAGATGTTGTCTCAAACACTGTGTAACTGATAAATCATTACTTGGAGGAAGGCACCTAGTCTCATGTCTGTTTATTGTCCTTATCAATATGCACTTTCAGGGAAGGGATAGAGTTACTTGATGTCGGATAAACATCAATACCATGTCACAAAACAGCACTTCTAATTGTGGTGCTGCATTAAACTAGTATTGAAATTTACATGCATTTCTTTGAATAATATATTGTGAAAGCTCTCAAAAGTAAAGTGGTATTTTATGAGATCACCAGTCATCTAAAATTTCTTCATTCTAAACCTAGTAATATGTGGGCTTCAGGGAATGACAGCCAATGCTGATGTGTGACTCTGAAGTTTGTGCCTAATGATTGTGGTTGTCAAGAATCCCCGTTCTTTCCACTGTGACAGTCTATATCAAGACAAGAGCTGACTCAGTAGTCAAAGTCAGCCACATTTGCCTTTTGACCACTCTACAGTTCAGCCTTTTTGTTATGGAAGCTGTGAGATGAGATTAGATTGTTGTTTCTCATAACATAAATAAATAATGTACAGCTATCAAATGTATCAGCTTCATCTTCATTCAAAGGTCTGAAAAATATTATAGTTACTGTAAGGTTTTAATAATTAAGATTTTTGGACCCTTTTCTTACAAATATTTGCCTTTGAAAATATAAATAAATGTAGACCAGTGTATCAGGGTTGAAGTTTATCTCAGTTCTTACAGACATGACAATAGACATATGAACTGTAGGTACTTTTAAAGATTAGCATTCTCAAGACCTTTGGAAATGAAAGAAAAGGGAGAGCCTGCAGTGAAAATGTAAAAGCGGCTGTCAGAACTAAAGAGATATAATTAAATCTATTCTTCTTTTAACAAGATCAAAAGGGAACAATCTGGTCAGAAAATTAAAAAACCAAAAATTCAGTGATGCCCATCTGATCAAATTCAAATATAGTTTTTAAAAGGTGTAGGAAATTCAGTTGCATAGATAAGTCAATCAATAACTACTTCTTGCATCCCTGAGTGCTGCCTGAAAATGTTATCCATGTAAAAACCACTTAGGTACGCACCAGATGAGAATTTGTGACCATATTACATGGCTGGAATCTATTTGGTGTTACAACCAGATTTTTTCCTGGCTGGATTTAGCCCAGCCCAGGACAAGTCTATTTTTAATGGTTTGGTTATGAGAAATTATGTTTCCAATGTAACCTCAAACACCATTTCATGATCTTTCTTATTGTTGGCTTAGGGGAACATTTTCCACGCAAGCGCTTACTCACCAATTTTAATAACTGAAAAATTAACCATGTTGTAGTCAAAATACGGGGTGAAGATAATTTCTGCAAATTTAGCGTACCTAGCTGTCCAAACTGTAGTGACCACAGCCCCCTATCAGCTTCTTTAGGGACCTAGCAGAGCACTGTCATTGTTTAGATCACTGGGTGTAGCTATAGTCATTCTTGTCCCCTCTGAGTTGTAGAGCCAAGACTCACTCTCATGTTTCTGAGCAGAAATGTGTGGGCATCTCTGGAGCTCAGCTTTCCCACATGGCTCAACAACTCTGCTTTTGCCATAAGATAAAATCAGGCTGTTTTTATTAGACTGAAATATCCTACAGGAGGGGCTGGGTGACCTTCACTGCTGAAATACAAGAAATGGGCTGAAATGGATTAAACTAAGAACTAGTAGCAAGAACTTTGATTCTGAGCTGGGAGCTTACAAATTAGAAATTACAGAGGAGAAAGAACTGGCTGTGTCAGTCACACAGAATACTTCTGTGGGGCTTTGTGTTTATCAGCTCCTAGAGCACATCACAGAATCACAGAATTTATGAAGGTATTTAAGAGCACAGAGCTGAGGGTGGAGCCCTGTGGAACCCCACCAGTGGCAGGTCCCCAGTCTGATGTCACCCCATTCCCTGTAACCCTTTGTGCACCACCTGCAAGCCAGTTGCTCACCCACCACATGATGTGTTTATCCAGCTGTGAGCTGGACATTTTGTCCAAGAGGATCCTGTGAGAGACAGTATTGAAATCTTTACTGAAATCCAAAAAGATTACATCAGCTGGCTTCCCTTGACTAAGGTGGGTTACCCTGTCATGAAAGGAAATCAGGTTTGACAAGCTGGACTTTCCCCTCTTGAAGCCAAGCTGGCTGTGACCAAAGACTGTGCTGTCTTTTGGGTGTTTTTTTTAAGACCTCCCAGAACCTTTTCCATAACTTTACCAGGCACTGAAGTGAGACTAAAAGGCCTGTACTTTCTGGGGTCCTTCTTGCCTGTCTTTAAAACTGGGATGTTTTCCAGGTTTCAGCTGGAACTTCTCCAGATTCTCAAGACTGCTCAAAAACCATCGAGAGAAGTTTTGAGATGACATCAGCCAGTGTTTGAGGATTCTTGGATGAATCCTATCAGGCCCCACAGATACGTAGGAATCCAGCTGGAGCAGTAGCTCCAGCATAATTTCAGCATTAACTGCAAGTTGATCATTATCCCAGTCATGGTCCTCCAGCTCAGGGCACTGAGACCCCCTTGGTCTGTCATCCATGCTGAAGACAAAGGCAAGGAATGTGTTTAACACCTCTGCCTTGCGTCTCTCCCTGTTTGTGAGGTGACCATCCTCATCCTTTCATGAGCTGATGTTACTTTTACACAGCTTTTTGCCATCAATATGTCCTGGCAGCTTCAAATCCAGTCGAGCTTTGGCTACATGAATTTTCGGCAAGCAGCATCTCTGAATTTTTCTCCTAACCTCACTTCTACTGGGCATGCACCTTCCTTTTTTTTCCTTAATTCCAAGAGAAGGTTCTGGTCCAACCAAGCCTGCCTTCTGCCTTGCCTGGGTCGCTTCCAAAATTTGGGAATTTGATAAATACCATGGAAGGTATATCTATCAAATATAGGAAAATATTAATGTCATTACACACAATTCACATTTCACCTGAAATACTGTGTGTGGCTCTGCTTATTCAGGAAAGATTAATTCAAATGAGGGGGAAAAAGTCTAGAAAAAGACTAATAGAATAGTCAGGGGAATGAGAAGGAGAGAGCAGAAAGGAGCCTAAAGCTGTGGTTGCATGTCACTTCTGCCAGCAGGAACCCAGCCTGTGTGTTCCTGATTGTGCAGCTCCTGATTGCATATCTCTGCCCACTCCTGCCAGGGAACTTGGGCACAGAGACCTGCCAGCTTATCTCCTTGGAATTCAACCAGGGAAAAGAACAGTGTTAGGAAGTCTAACATTAAATCTGTACATGATTTAATTTGAGGAGAGGTTGAAAGATTTCTCCTGTACTGAGCTTTTGGAGTTGCCATCTCATAGGACGAGTGGGGGCAAAATTTTTACTGTTTCTCAAGAAGCTATGGTAGGATAACAACTAATATTACATGGCACAGTGCCCTTAAAAGCAAGGAGATGGACTGCTGCTGTGCCTTTCAGTCCCATGTTCTTTCACCAGTCCCATATTTGTTTCTATGTATATTAAAGACTTCAGAGATGTATGTCATTTTTTATCTTTACTGCATTAAAAAAAAAAGAAAGTAATAGCACAGATCTAGAAGAGAAATATTCCTCCAAAGGAAGAAGAATGGATTCATAAAGCTTGGCAAATTACAGTCATTGACAAATTAACTCTCTCACTGAGAGATCAATATCAAGATTGTGCTGTGACTTGGGCTCCATTCCATGTGTCCCACAAAAGGGTAAAACCTCTGCTAAACCATTCCTTTTTATTGTCGCTTTAAATAAATGAATGGCAATTTTATCATTCAGAGGACCTAGGAGTAGCTAATTGATATTTAGGTCTCTCCTTTTGTATGATTTCTCACACTGAACACATAAATGTGTGCACATGGGTGTTTGTGTATGTGAATAAACACGTGTGAAGTTGAACTAGTATTTACTGTTTCATGAGAATAATTCACTGCACAATTGTAATTCTACCAAAAAGCCAACTGCTGTTTACTAGTTTATTTAACAGATTTCTGTGACCATATTTATGAAAGAAATGTAGAAAACACCCTAAAATTTAAAGGGAAAATTAGAAAGTGGTTGAGTAATGGTGCATTGGATGTACCAGGGTTTGGTCCAGTATGTCCCCACTGTTTTTTCAGGCCAACCTCAATTTGCCAGAAGATGCCACGTTCTTGTCCACATCAGAGTTTCTTAGCACATACACCTATATATTTTTGCAGCAATGACACTCCTATCTTTCACTTTGCCAAAATATTCATCCACTATTGGAATAATTAAACATGCAAAATTCCGCACAGATCCCACTGTCTGAAGAGAAAAATCAGCAATCATCCTTTCAGCAAACAGATAGAAAAAAGAGCAGCCATACTTGATAGCAGCCTTCAGAGGGCTGGTATTTTAAGTCAGTCATAAACTCAGCCTCACTGGCCTGTTAAAGAGGAATATGGCTGCTTTGCAACACCAAAGCAGTGCAAAATGGATAGAGCACATCAGTGGAAATGGTCCCAGATGTCTTAAATAATAAAATAATATACTAAATGCTTTGCAGTGCTAATGTGCCTTGTGCACACAGATCTCAAGGCACCTTGCAGACATTAATGAATTAAGCCCTGTAAAGTGGGTAAGTATTATCCATATTATGCCCAAGGGGGAACTGAGAAACAAAGATGTAAGATGATGGTCCAGGAAGCCTGTGACAGACGTGGGAATAGAACCCAGGTCTCCTGGTCCCCACTCCAGGGCTGGAGCAACAAAATGCTCTCTAAATTCATCTGTCAGTTATTTTTTAAGTAAATTTAGTCCTCATGAAATTGACAGCCTCAAAGACCAAAGTGCTCAGTTAAACCACAGGACAGGTACATCATCAGCACTGGCTGAGCACATCTTTCCCACACTGCCTCAATAATAATCATCAGCTACACTTGTTTGGAGACTGTGGGCTGGTCCTTTTGCACTCTGCCCATTCAGCTCTCAGGTTTCTCAGTAGGACTTATTGAGCTACATACGAGGTGGAGCTTGTTCCAGGAGAGCTGGTTGTAAGAGCATTATTTCTCATTTAAACTAAGGACTCAGAGATTCATCACCACTTTTTTTTACAGTCCAGCCCATGTTTAGCAAGGTAGATTTTTGCTAAGAACTACAAAAATCATATGTCAAAAGCATCAAAAACTCAGTAATATTATTAAGAAACTGGACTGTGGGGATTACTCCTCTCATCATAGCTTTGAACTCTCTCACAACTTGCTAAATTAAGGCCAGCTTTACCAGCACTATCACAGGATCATTCAGGCATGAAGACATTACAGGATGTCTCTAGTCCAAGCAACTGCTCAGAGCAGAGGTAGCTCTGACCAGGTTTCTCAGTCAAGTTTCAAAAATTTCCAAGGTTAGAGACTGGATGGCCTCTCTGAGCAGTCTGATCAAATGCTTGGCTCTCCTCAGGGTGAAATTTCTTTCCTCACATCTAGATGGAATTTCTTCTGCTTCAGTTTATGCCCTTTTCCAACCATATTCCTCTCTGAAGGGTCTGGCTCCATCCCTTCCAAAACCACCCATAGGCACTGGAGTGCTGCTGGTGCCCCTGCAACTGCCTCTTTCTCAGGCTGAATAAATCCTGGTCCATTAGGCTCACTTTGGCAAGGCCAAACAACCTTGGTGGCCCTCCATGGAATCCACCTCAGCTTATCAATGTCTGTCCTGTACTGGGCATCCAAACCCAGTTGCATGATTCTGGATGCAGGTTGGTGGTTACTGAAAAGTCAGAGATTAATAATTTCCCTTTATCAGCTGTCTCCACTCCCCCTGCTACTGCTCAGGACACTGTTAGCCTCCAGCAGAAACCTCAGCAATGGGGTAGGGGGTGATAGAAGCTCTACTCAATGCCCTTTGCCTGTTTGAAATCCATAGTGTCTCTGCACAAAATTTCTGTGCTCTTATTTGCACCCTGTCCTCACAAACCTTGCCTTTATACTGCCTTTTGCACAGGAATTCAGGTATGAGTTCCAAGTTCAGCCAAGTCAGTCTCCTGATACATCCACCAGCTTACCTGAGCATCAGAGTGGCCCATTCTTGAGCTTGAAGATGGTTTCTCTGAAAGACCTGCCAGCTTTCCTAATCTCCTTTTTCCCTAAATGTTGCTTCCCACAAGATCTCACCCATCACTTTCCTGAGGAAACCCAAGTCTGGCCATCTGAGCCTGTGGGCTGTACTCTGCTACTTTCCTTCCTTGCTCTCTTCAGGATGTTGTAGAGCATTGTTTAACAGCAGCTACACCCAAGGCATTGACTGGCACTTCCCCAACCAGTTTGTCCAGCAGGGCAGTGCCTCACTTAGCATTTGTGTTGTCTCCAGAAATGCTCTGTATTGCTTCTTTCCTACTTGTAAGTTTCTACAAGTGAAGTGATTAGGGTTTCTCAGTCAGGATTTTCCAGTAGGTGTTTTGTAGACCCCTGGAGTGCCCCAGATGAACAGTACAGACCAAAGGAGGTGAGCTTGTGGTTTGGGACTTGCACTTATAACCCTCCTTCTCAAAACCAATTCTAATTAGAAACATGGTACTATTCAAAATGAGATTAATTAATAGCACCATTTCTTCAGAGATGTTGCTGACACACTATCATTTGAAAGTTTTACATTTAAATTAGACACTTTCTGAAAAAAAATCATTAGCTATTAAAAACTTATAAGTTTGATGTAAAAACCGCTTGGAAAAAATTTAAAATATCTATTGTGTCAGACAAACATGCTTCAAATTAGAGGTTTATGCTTATAAGTACGTCTCACTGTCTGGAAAACCCACTCAATTTACACATAAACCAATGGCACTCCTAAGAAAAATTAGTCTTTGCTGAGCCAGTTTGGATTAAAATCAGTGACCTATAGATAGAAAGCTTTGTACATCATTAGTGATTCCCCAGGGCAGCCTGGTAAACACTAATGTTATGCCTTCTAGAATGAAGCTTGTTTTCTGGAAAGATAAGCTTATTAATTCATTTTTTGACCTTTATTGAGCACTCAGGCAAGGTTGTCCACCCGCTGGACACAAAGGTAATATCTGTTGCATACATTGTTCTCAATGCCATACACGTTCTACAATTAAATATTTCAACCTCTTCCTAAAGACTTCACTTCCATTAAGTAGTAAACAATCATTGAAAAGCAATATTACCCTAGATTGCTTCCTGAATGTGTATTGCAAGTTAAAAATTCAATCAATTTTGCAAGGAATTTGTATTAATTTCGGAGAAGGTTGTACACAGGTTCATCAAAACCTTCAGTCAGTCATAGAAGATTTTACCTTTTTGAACCTGAGAGGCACTGAAATTTCATTGAGACCTAGGAAGGAGAGCAGCAGTCTGCTCTGCTTTCTCAGCAACCATTGCTTCCTAGAAATATTCCCAGACTCTGGATCTTGGTTCTTCATGTTGCTGAACCATCAGAACAGATTTTTCTGTGGTTTTGGCCCAGGCCAAACAACCTTCTTCCAGACATTCCTAGGCATAATTTAGGAGCCAGCAAAGACCAAGGACCATTATTAAGTAGCAGCAATTTACATGTGGTTACCCCAGAGGGTAAGGATTTTAACAGCATAGATGTCAGCTATTCCATGCCAATTAGTCTTGGTGCCAGAGAGAAGTCCTAAAAATATTTAAAGTTTACCATTTTAGATCTGGTCTGGTGAAGACATAACACAGACCTCCCTTTTAAGGTGGCTAGAGTATTTAAACGGCAACAGAATGAATTTGAAAAGACAAGATATCTCTGTTTTATTTTGGAAGAAAATTGAGGACTGGGCATTGCAGACTTAACAGGCAAGCTTGATCATTTGTAAAAATAAAACCTGAAGATTTGGATTTAAGAGCATAGATGTTCATGGTACTTTTTTGTTATACACAATGGTCTACTCTATTAACAAAAAGCTATGCAAAAAGACTAGTTTCTCAGCTTTTCTAAATCAACATATGTTTTTTCAAGGTAAAGGATGGAATAGAGTGAAGATCTGAAGATCTGTGGGCTACAAAAGCACATTATTTGGTTTATTCAATTTTATATTAATTGCAGTACAGTCAATGGTATTGGGTACTACTAGGCATACTCAATTTATAGATTCAATTCAGTGACATTGTCAAACTAATTTTTTTATCTTTCAAATCTGTGAGTGATAGTTACCTAGAAAGATATCTAATAATAAAGATTATGGAGCACATAGAATTGAGTAAAATGCTCTTGGCCTGGAGCTCAACGCAAGTCAACCTTGTGTGCAAATTAAGGGATGAGAAAGAGGCATTTTCATCCAGAATCAATTATCACAAATGATCCCACAGTCATGGCCAAAATCACATTACTCACAATAAATTAAAAATACCTGGTGATTCATTTTAAGTGCCTATAGATTTAGATACAGAAAAAAAAAAAAAAAAAGAAAAGAAAAAAAAAAAAAAAGAGTTCAAGTTCAATACAAGTAAGGAAGATTCCATCATCTTACCATCATCTTATGGCCTCTACTGTGCTTCTAATTTCTTCCAGCCACAGGCTCCATGTCCCATTATGGTGCCTCTGCTCCTCAAATGTTTCTTTTCTTCACTCTCCAGCATTCCTGTTTTCCCTTGCTGTTTCTCCACATGCTCTTTTCTGTCAACCCTCCTCGTACTTAAGTTGAAGATTCAACAACAGATCTTCATTCTATTCCTTCTTTGTCATTGAAACAACATGCATTAATTTATACAATCCAAGAAACTAGGCTAAGAACTTTTAAACTGTTCCTGTAATTTTTTTCTAAGAAATTATGTGTAACACAGCATGTAAAATTCCAGAGAAACTGGCCAGAGGTACTGGTTAACATGAGGTGTAGGCAGTGAAACTGGTCTCAGACGGGAGGATAATTCCTGACATAGTTACCCATACTGATTGCAGTTTCATAATACATAGATGGGTCCAGAAGCAAATGTCAGAAAAATAATTCTATGATCATTTGCAAAATTACATATTACATAAATAGACTTAATGGGCACATATACTTCTTATATGTTCCTGGAAAGTAAACAGGAGTTAAGAAGACTAATGTCAGTTTGCTTGTGTTAATGCTTGAGGAAGAAGAGGTTTAAGCCCATATTAAGGATGCAAACATCTATAGCACACAGATTATTCTCTGCTGTTACTGTGTCAGGAGCTGTAGACTGGTAAATGCAAAACTAGTAAACTGGTAAATGGAATACATTGATTGCTTTTACGTAACATAATACAAGTTAAAATAAATGGTCAGTGTCCTCATAAATCTTTGCTAGTGCTTTTCCACAAAGACAATTAAATAATATAACAGCACCCTTCACTGCTACAAGCGTGCAGTCACGAGCAATGCCTTTGTGATGAAAGAACATCACATTTTAATTCTTCACACAGACACTAATTTTTAGTGGTCTACTTTCCTGTAAGAATGACACTTTGAACAAGATAGTAGCAAGACCAAAAATTGAAAGTTTCTGAAGTTTTTAGTCTTGTATACCTGATGACAGATTCAAAATCCTAGTGTTATTTTCAAGCCATTTTTTTGTATCTAGGACACAGGAAGCAACAGAGGGAAATATTGCCACATGAGCTAAATGATCAGTCTGTGCCATAAAACACAACTTGATTTTAGGCATGAACTTGCCAAAAATCTTTCCTAGTTAATTCAATAAGACCTTTCAAGTCACAAAGAATATTAAACAAGTTGAAAGATGTGTCTTTGAAGAAACTGCAATGTAAATACTCCAGAAGAAAATAAAGCTATGTCCACAAATAAAACAAGTTGCTGAAAAATCATTTGCTTCAATTCTAATTAATACTGTTTCTGCTAGCTCATATACAGCTGGGTAAAAAGAGAATAATATTGATGCAGACAGAAGTCCTGCAGTAAGAAAGTACTCCTGTACCATCTTGCTTGACCAAAAAATAAAAAGAGACATTCTTTTGTTTAGTTATTATTATTTCTCCATGAGAAATACACTGGAGAAAGGAAAGTTGTTTTCAGAACAGCACTGAGGCAGAAAGAATGGGAAAATGTAAGGCAACTGCGCTCTGATCTTCATGTACATCAATTGCATGCAATAAATTCCCTGCTGTTTGAGCACAGACAGAATCTCAAATGCACATACACTTGTGCTATTAGAAAATATAAACCAAATAGTGATAAACAGTGACTATTTGTTGTTTAGATTTATTTTCTGAGTAATATAACTGGGTGAAAAAAAAATAAAAAACAACCTAGTATTGAAGGATGTATCATTTTTAATCTCAGTGCTTTGGCTACTGCCAGCATCAGATAGAGTGTCGTATTGCAATAATTCAAAGATCTCTCTATTAGTTTCTCTAAGCCTTTAAAGTAAGGGAAGATGTTACAGTGGGAAATGTTAGGCACATTCTCTAATTCTCCTCAGGTCTGGGACTTAAATTTATTTTAAGGAGAAATTCAAGGTAAGCTGTATTTTACTTAAATGCATTAATCTTTTTAACTGTTATTGTTTGATACAATATCCAGTTGTGGGGCTTTTTTTTTTTTTTCAAAGCCTGCAATAAAAATTGCTGTTGCTCCCTTCTGCAGTTCAGCTGTATTAGCTGCAGCATATTACAGCTATGAGTTACTGCCTAACATCACAAACTTTGGGTAGTGGTATTCTCTAGTTGCTCACATCCAGCACTTACATGTACGAGGCACTCAAAAAGGGTTAAGCAGCTGAATCCTCTGGAGCAGTGTCTCCCAAGGAACAATAGAAAAATCATTAGTGTGTTAACAGAAACAATGCCATACTTTTCTCTCTATTGTTTAACCTTTCGTCCACGTTACAAATATCTCAGTGTAGTTCTTATCTTTGACCTTGAGGGACTGTAGCTTTATCAGTGCTTCCGTTTAGATCACAGATGACCTTCAGCTGATATCATTGAGCCCTGACCTGCCTCCGTGATCTGCTCGCGCAGAATACATATGCTGAACAGTGCTGGTGTGTGCAGTAGGGGTAAGTGAATTATTTACAAAAATTTGAGTTGACACCTTTTATCAAATGTGGAAAGATGAAGACAAAACAGCTGCTATTGCTGTCGTAAGCAATCTGCTGGTGATTGAATAAAAGTGTCAAGAAAATGGCTGCTTGATGGCCTTTTGTTCTCTCTCATCCAGCTTGATGTTAGTTTGAGCTGTCAGTTAGGAATCACGGCACAGTGATTTATCAATAGGCTGAGTGACCTTCCCGCGCCGCCGGCGCTGCGCGGGCAGACAGCACCCTCTGCTGCGGGCCGGCTCCGCTTCCCGAGGCACCAGCCGCCTTTGCTTCCCTTTCCCTTTTTATCCCTTTCCCTTCTTTTGCTCCTTAATTTTCTGCCTTTGTTTTGTTTTATTCATATCTCGAAAGCTTAGCTGGGAATGCTGAAAAAAAAAAACCAAAAAAACCGAATTATATATATAAAAAAGGAGCGCTATAAAACTGCACTACGTATTTCCAGGCTTTCTTCTAACAAAAGGGAAAGTACCAAGCGAGCCAGCCACCGCTGCTGGGGCAAAACAAACTTGCTGCAGTCAGGCAATGGGACGGGGCAGGGCTGTCAGACGAGGCGGGTTTGAGACGCGGTGGTTTTCCCGCACCACCTAATTCCCGCGTTTGTCCCAGAGCTCCCGGTTTCGCAGCTCGCAAGTATTGCCACGCAGGGAAGCCCCGGCTCCCACGCAGTCAGGCTGCTTTGTTGCACTCGTGTGGCCAAAGGAGCGCTCGGGGTGCCCCAAGCCATACACCCCTCTCTCTCTCTCTGCCAGAACCCGGCTCTCTTCCCCGCAGCGCGCCAGCTCGGGAGCATCCCACTGCTCTCACCGCCCTCCCAGCCGCAGCTGCTCCCGGCGGGGCTCCCGAGCTGCTGGCAGGTCAGCCTGTGCTGGGGTAGCCCCTCGCTGTCCCCAGAAGCCACCCCGCGGGCAGGGCAGTCCCAGCCCAGCTCCGTCCCTGCTGCCGCCGCTGCTGCTGCTCACACGGCACCTGCGGCCGGGCGATGCACCGCACCTGTGATGATGGGTACCGAATTTACGGGTACCCCTTCAGGATTATTACAGGCTTTCAAAGGCATTCGCACAACAGTTTGCTTTCTGGACCAGCTTTCCCTCTTCGAGATTCTTCCCTCGTGTTTTCGCTAAGAATAAATTTTGCTCGGTTTTCTTTCACAGATTCACAGGTTTCAGGTGAAACAGCAATTGTTGATACTCCTAAATTTTTAATTTTTTAAATAAAGGCTAAAGTAATGAGTGATTTTCTTTTTGGAGGACTCCACTTTTCATATATGCAAGCATGCATACACAGCACCCAGATTGTCTTAGCTTTTTTTCTAGAAGTGGATAAAAAAGGGAACTAGAGACTTGGAAGGACTAGTTTATTTATTTTATACATACTGAGTTGAAAAGTAATTATGGGAAAAAAGTTTTCCTTAAAAACTGCTATAATAAAACAACGACTAAATATCCCAGCAGCTGTCACTGCTCAGGAACAAGATTTTAATTTTTCTCTCTTTTATATTTTCACAGCAATTTCTTCTCTTATTTATTTATTTATTTATTTATTTGCCTCTTTTTAGGACCCACTAGTTAAGCCTGCTTTATAGCCAAGGTGTCAGGTTCAGCTGAAGTTTAGTGAAGTTTGGTGAGCTTTGTGCATATTCAACCAGGCCAGATCCCATGGTTAAGTCTGTGGCAGCAAGAAACTTCCACTGACACTAGGACCCAGATTCCAGGGCAGGCACCAAAGAAATCTGACTTGACCAAGGAGAGAGATCGTCTTGGTGGCACAAAGGTGACCAGCTGGCTGGTGAGGAGAATACAATTCAAAGGATATCCTTGGAAATCCATTTAGTATCCTAATCTGTGGAGTGCTAAGACAAGAGATATTTTACTTACAAAAGAACATGAATTTCCACATTTCTGTCCAAGGCAAGTGTAGTCAGTGGCTGAACGATGTGTTCACTCTCATATAATTTCTTCAATCCTCTTCTGAAAAAAATAACCCTTTTTCCCAATTTATTTTTCATTGCAGTTTCACTCATTTTCCCTGCCTTGGTTTCATGGGCATGATTCCCTTTCTGTCCCTATCGAGTTAGAGCCAACACTCTGGAATAGTTCAGTCAGGCCAGTGCTAATCTGACAGAAGTGAAATCAGAGTAATGGCCAACATTTTCTAGCAACAGAGTTGAAGCAGTCTTTGTGCTCACAACATGGCTCCCGTGCTGAGAAACACCTTGCTGGCTTGGATGAAGGTTACTGAACTGCAAGTTGTGCATGGGTCTTAAAAGCAAAGTTCTTTGGATCATGAGAGCCTGTAATAGGACATAAATGGACATTTCATCTATAAAATCCCTGCTCATACACTGTCCTCACACCATAGCTAATGCATCAAAATCTGAAATGGGTTCCCTGCGACAATTTATTCCCCTGGTTACAGAAAATAATGTCTTGTAATATCAGTAGATTTTCTGTAGTACTTATGTGTTCTATTAAGATGTCTTGTCAGCTTGTAGTGTGAGCTTTATTATCAGTTTATATTATTTCAATAAAGCCTGTTATTTTAGTTGCATTTTTCTACGTTCAAATGTTTATTAATTTAATTTTCTTGTTGCTTAGGTGCTCACTTTATTTCTCTCAAACTTAATAGCTGGGGGAAAAAAGTTGTGTTACATGCTGCAGTTGCAAAGATCAGCAAAAGTACAGAGGGTGTGTCTTTGGTGTTTTGGGGTCATTTTCTTAGGGATAGCGTAGATATTTTTAATTAAGATATTGGTTATTTGCATAAATCCTATGTGGCATCTTTCATTAAAGGTTCTGAAATGATTTTGAAACCATTCAATGAGCACAGCTTCCTGAGGAGATGAGAACTTTGTAGATGGCAGGGCAGTACAATCCATTAAGAAGGCTACCCCAATCTTCACCAATCAAGATATTGTTTTGCTTGCAAAAATTTTTAGGGTGAAAATTTTGGTGCCAAGCATCTTCTTCTTACCCTTACTGTGTTTCACCCCTTGCCTTTCAGCTCACATCTTTCCAATGTAGCAGCACAGCTCTGGAGAATGTAAGGAAACTCTCCTATGTCTTTGGGCATGACATAGATGTCATATCATTCTCAAAGAATGTCAGAAATGCATTTCTGCACTGGATGGGAGAACTGTGTGAAACTTACCTCTTGCAGACCGAGGCTGCTGTTTGGGTCTGTAAGACACAGCCTGCAGGGACATGGTACAGCAGTCTTGGGGCGGGGTGAAGGGAGAGCTGTTTCAAGAACACTCCCAATCAGACATTCCTGGGACCATTCACAGAGCAATTAAAGTCCAATTTACCATTGCAGTGAGGATTTTCACCCTCTGTAAGCCCACCTCAAAGTTGAGTGTATTTCAAATCTCTGAAACTATGTAAAATGTGCTTATAAGTGACTAAAATTTACCAGATTAATTCCTGAGAGATTCTAGCCATCACAACTGCAAATGGCTTTTCTTGCAACTGGAACTGAAATTCAGATTATCTAAATGTAATACACTGCAGCTATGCCTGTGTAAGTAAGTGTGCTGGAAAAGGAAACATGGAGAAAAATGGGGTATGGACTATGTGAAAAAGCAATTGGAGAGGGGTGAGTAGATCTCAGGATGGAGATGCTGGGCAGGCACTTTGGGAGAAGAGATTGGACAAGGAGCTGTACAGTGGAAAAATGGGGTTTATGCATCTGTTGAAAACCCTGCATGAAAGAGACTGAGCATGATTTGTGGAGAAAATGGAGGGCTGGTGTTAAAATTTTGCAGAGAAGTGCAACTCAGAGGAAGAGCGTGACCTAAGTCCAAAGCATGAAACCATGCATGCTTTGTGCCCCAGAAGTGCTGTTCTCCCAGAGAATGGCAGGAAGCCCAAAACTCCTGGGTCTGATGAGAGCCAGTGTCTATAAAAACCACCACGTTGTCCACCCAAGGCACCTGCAGTGTGAAGCTCTCTTTATTTGTACGCCCCATAACTCATGATGCATTCAGTGAAGAGGGTGGACCTGCTGCGCTAACAACACAAACACAGTGATCTGGTATTCCTGCCCATTAACTCAAGTGGCTAATGTTTTCCTGATTGATGTCACCATCCGGAAAGCGCCGCTGATGGCTGCTCATATGACACAAAGTGACAGCTCTGGGTGGGATTTTTTTTCCATTTATTGTCTCAGAAATAAACCAAGGTGTGGTAAAATAACTTCACAAGATTCTGTCAGTCAAGAATGAAGAAACATCAAAATTAAGATTACCTCTGAGAACTTTAATTTGCTCCTGCACCTGCATTTTAAGAATTCTTAAATTGTCATCATCACATTCTATCTTTTCCTCTTGCTTCATTCAATTCATGTTAAGGCTAATGCTTAGTTAACAAACAGATTTTCAGTATTGTTGCCTCCTCACTGTTCAGCATATGAACCAGGGTCTTCCTACACACAATTCAAATCCTGCTCTGAACACAGAATTATTTGTTTCCCCAAGGGCTTCTTTGTAAAACTTTTCTAACACCTCTGGGAGATGAGTGTCATTATTCCCATCTTACAGTTGGGAATAATGGTACAAAGAATTTGGGCCCCAAAGTATTCACCAGTTTGCAATGTTGAGTTTAAGAACAACAAACCCAAGTATTTATGAGCATGTAGCATTCTACAATAAAATTACAATTTACTTCAATTTCAGTTGTGAATGCTTATTGCTTCTGTAAATCAGACTCCAGACACCCATAACACAAGAAACACACAATTATTGACCACCTGTTCAGTGACTTGCCAAGCATCCCACAGGAATTCCCTGACAGATGCACAGATAGAGTAAAATTCCCTATGGTTGCATTCAGCTCCCTTAACCATGACACCTTCTCTCCTATTTTTGCAATCTCTTATGTTGGCCACTGCACATGGGATTACTTCATCAAATCTGAGCCACCTAGAAGTTAGCCCCAAGCTGGTCATCGTGCCTCTCTCCTGACAAAAGGGAGGTTGGCTGAACCACTAAACCTCTGTAGGCATAAATTGGATGGAAGAGTAGGTGTCCATTCTTACCCACTGGCTACAGAAAGATTCCAGACTAGCTTAATAGTTTTCACCCAAGATCTAGAAGGCTAACTTATGGTAAAATAAACCTTTCCCAGTATTACTTTATTATCTGTAAGAAAATAAGTAGACAGCATCATTCTTCACAAAAATCTGATAAACGTCCAGTGCTCAGGTTCACTTTTAAAATAAATGCAGCAAAATTTATGCCTGTGGGGCATATAAATAAAAATAGTCTCATAATGCATATGTCTAGTCAGGGTAAATTAAACCATAATTATTACCAGCCTTAATTACCCAACCTTATATAAGTCTGTACAACTTCTGAAGGAGTTTAGTCACATTCTTGCAAAAATTTGCTTTGCAAGTAAAACCCTGCTTAACTCAGGCAGGACATGTAAAACCTTGCTTAACTCAGGCAGGACATGTCCTTGTCTCAGTCCTCTTTTCCATCTCTTAAGCACATTACTGCCTGTATTATCACATTTTGTGATAACAATAAAGAGCCCGTGTTCCGTAACCTAGCAGAGGGTGGAATTTTCAATCCATAGAGAATCAGTTCAAATTCAAAGCCCAGGTCCAAGTCTTTGCTGAAGGCAATGTGATCAGCAACCCTTAGATAAAACAGGGCAACAGCCTGAAGCCAAATCTGGGGGGGTTGATCTAGCAAATAAATTTTATCATAAGTGACTATGCTCTCTGCCTAACTAATGGAGAGAAATAGATGGTTTCAAAGACCCTCATAAAGTAACTTTGCCTGCCTAAATCTAGCCACCTAGGTCTTACCCCTGGAGTCTGACAAGCAAAATGATCCAGTCTTGATCTGCTCTTCTCCAAGTGAAAACCATGTTAAGCCTATGATCTTGACACAACACTGAAATCTGTCTATAAATTCTGATGTTTTGGAAAATGCTGCCTCAAGATGCTATAGAATGCCACACAAATCAGTAGAGAAGCCATCACAGCCTTTATAAGAGGTTACAGCTAATATTTGGAATGATACAGCTATCCAGCTTCCAACAAAAGTCAATGTGTACTGCTTATTTGTCACTACCACTCCTCTACACGTATTTTGGAGCTTGGATAATTTACAGGTGCTGTATCAAATGTCTTAGCCACCCCCATGTATTGCCTTTGTACTTCTACTGGTATGAAATTATAGGATGCTCTCCAACAGCAAGGTCTTGGAGCAGTGGCACAAATGCAGAACACCTGCTGGTGTGAACACCTGGTGCATCTCCAGATATCCACAACTGACTGCACAACAACCAGGTGCACAATATCAGCTGCACACCTGAGGTGTATCAGTTAAAGAAAGAGGTAGATTGCAGCTGCTGCTATCTGCTGTGGCAAAGAATGCATGTTCATACCCCCAAAGAACAAGAATAATTAAGAATAGAATAAAAAGGTAGGACTGCTGGTACAATTTTCAGAGAGGGTTCCAGCTGTGCGAGCACAACGCACAGAAAAACTCATCAATTTCTCACTGATGAAATCCCCCAGCCTCAGTCTTCATATATCCTATCAGTGCAAAACTTCATCAAATGCAGGAACAGAGACAGGTAGGTCTTGTCAGGATTTACAAAAGACACA
Organism: Muscicapa striata striata; assembly: GCA_030060385.1. NCBI lineage: Eukaryota > Metazoa > Chordata > Aves > Passeriformes > Muscicapidae > Muscicapa > Muscicapa striata. Next base: position 1,234,287 of record JAREIS010000080.1, read on the forward strand.
GGAATACAGCTAATATCCAATACAGCATTGTCTGTGTGTGCTCCATTTATTTTTTCTGAGACATTGTTCAAAAAGGTGCAGCCAGAGTCATCCATTTCATGGATTAAAAAAGTGAATCTTTTCCAAACTGCAATATTTTTTATTTCCCATTGTCTTCAATCTCTAGTCTTCAATGTGCAGGGATAGTTGTCTGCCCTAAATCTCATGTACGTATGCATCATGACTTCTTCATAAAAGGACAGTAGAATGTTGAATAATATGTAAATTTTATGTTGTAATGAATTGGGTCCTAACATCTTTAAAGGTCAGACACCTGATATAATACATCATGTTCTTTAATATCAACTACAAAATAACTGTAATAAATTTTGCCAGTACCATATCCTCACACGCTGTTACCCACAAAGAAGCACCAAAGGAAATGTGTCATTTGTCAAAACATGTAGGGAAGGTGATGTGTGTACAAGTAATTTTAAAAGTATTGCTAAGGTTAGGCATAGTTATACAAGTTACAAGGTTGACTTTTCAGGGAAGTAGCACATTGTCAACAAGCCTGTTGCTTAAATTCCCTAGAAGATTCATAAAGCTACAAGGATATATCTTTTGCAGTGAATGCACATCTAATGAGATGCCCGTGAATTAAAATTAGCTAGCAAAAGCCAGACACATGGCAACTCGAAATTATTGCTGTTCATGTAGAGTTAACAAAACACCAGTTTTGTTTTTAACTTAAAAACCAGTTTATTTTGTCACAAATTCAGTAAAGCCTATAAAAGCACTCTCTAGGCCCAAAAGTTAAACATGGTTAAATACCTTGTTGAACAGGGAAATCATAGACATGTGTTTCAACTTAAGCACATCCTTAAATGTTTAATAGAAGAGGTACTGAGCAGTTAAGTTCAATGGGCATTTCCTTAGCAGAATATCTCCTGGCAATACTGATGCCAATGGGAGGAGAGATAGACAAAAATGTGAAATATACAGAGATTTTACATACTGTGATGACTCTACTCAAGATTCCTTGGGCACATCAGAGTGTAAAAAGGATAGGGAAAGCACACACAAAAAAGTATGTAGCTCTGTGATAAACTTTGACAAAGATAGTATGTCAACCAATTTTCTGGCTCTTCATAGTCTGCACAAGTAGGCAGCAAAGCCAAGGACAAGCAGTACACATACTCACTGCTTTCTTCTCTGGCTCACTTTGTGCCTATGGTCCTGTCTTTGAAATGTGAAGACAGTGAACTGGTTACAACCTATGCGAGTGGCCAAATCACCAAACTGTACTTTCCAGAAATAATGAACAATATGAAGTGCCCTGACCCAAAAGATAGCAAAAGGAGACTCAGGATCATGTCAGCACAAGAAAAGATGTGTCCAGACATAGGTAAAGCCACTGATAAAACTAAAGGGAACTTGTCTAAGCCAATAAATTATTAGTTGTTGTACTATGTTCCCCATCATGCAGCTCTAACAATGTGGCACTCGATCCTGGTCTTCCAGTATGCTCCTCCTCATATGGCTGCTTTCTCCCACACTCACAGGGTGGGATTGAGATTCTCCCTCACATTCGCTCACATACATTTAGCCACATCCCATACAGTAGCTCCTTGAGAGTTAGGTGTCTAACTTTGTTATTCTTTTGCATGTGTGGCTGCTCCTGGTACTGCCTGAGTCACTCTGAAGTATCCCAGTGAACCTCAGGCTGCTGCTTCCAAAGCTCCCACCTGACACAGAGCTGGGCAGGTGTGTGCAGAGCCTGCATGGTGCAGCTGACTGCCCTGTGAGCTGAACACCCAGCTCATGAACAGATGCCTGCAATGTAGGCATGGACATTTAGATAAGAGAGCTTTGAGGCACTCCCACACTTGCTGTTTTCCTTTGATAAGACCTACTTAGCCAAGATCAGACTGTCCACCATTTATAAATAATTGGCCTCCAGAGAGATTGTCTGTTGCTGGGAACATCTAGAACTCTGACTGCTGGGCAGGAGTGGTGAATGAACAGGCTTCCTTTTAGCCCTAATGAACAACTGCTTTCTCATTAACCATAAAATGAAGCCCCAACAAGAAGCTCTTATTTTTTATGCATTTCTTTATTGCCACTCATAACGTATTGATAGTTCATATTATTTCTCTGGTTCTATGGAGTTGTAGGCATGGTCAGTGGCAGAAAAAAAGTCCCAGAAGAGAAAGCCCCTCTGAACAGGAAGTGTAGTAGGGAGGTTCCCTTTGGCCCTCTTGCAGCAGGAACAGGTAGACCTGAACAGAAACAGCATGAGAAACAGGGAATAATCAATGAGATTTCAGTCTGTATATTTGGCAGACTGTACTTACCTACCTTGCAAAAGTCTTTGGAAAATTACTGCTAAAGCCTGTGCAGTATTTTACAGGGAATGAAATGTGCAAATTTTTACTTTTATACATATTTCCTAAGATACATTCTTCCTTTGATACCAGCATATAACCATCATGTATTAAAGAAATAAGATATTTCCCCATTAGTGTAAAACAGATGTGTATTATAGGATTAGTACCTGAAGAATATAATTTTAATTTTGCCATTTCATAAAGAAGCCTTCATTCATAAATGTTAATGACACTGGGGAGTAACAGTCTTTTCCCTGGAGAAAGATTAGACCTTATATCATATTGTATATTATTGGACAGAGTTTCAACTTGAATTTTATTGTTGCGTGCATTTGATGATTTTTTTTCAGAGTTTATTCCATTGTGTAAAATATTTTCACGTACATGAAAATTTTAGATTTGAGTATACATGACATAAATATAATTTTTTAACCACTTAAACCATTTCTGTTAAGGCATCACAGTTCACTCTCAAAGAGTGTGTCTATACAAAGCATTTTTTACTTACTAGTGTTGTTTACCTCAATGTGTGATGCACAATCTTCTAAAACTGTTTCTAACATTTTAAATTAATTCTAATATAGGTTTATCAGTTCCTTGTTATGGTGCAGAACTTATATTAAATTCTGTGATCCATAAAACCTTTTTTTGAATGACACATAGTTTAGTTTTTCATTTAGAGGCTATAAAAGTGTTCACAAAAGTTATGTTGGAAAAAAAATGATTGAAAGTGCTAAAACACTGTACAGAATATAAAATCCTTTCATAGACTTTTTATGACACATGAAACATGAGTCTTAAAGGTTTAATGTTACTGACTTTTATACAAGGCTTTTTAATTCTTGATTCCAGTTATGGTTCTGCAAATGAACTGTGACATTAAAAAGAATCAGGCTGGAACTGCCTTAGCTTTCTCTCTAGATGAGTTTCTCCTGGCCATGAAGGGTTCACATAATCTGCCCCACCCTGCCCATGTCTGGTTAACACTAACTCGCTATAGCAGCAGCCAAGTGTAAATCCTGCACTGCATTAAATCTTCCTAACACAACACATCCTACTCAAATTTGTCATTTGGGTTAGGTGGGCATATAAATTGTTAAGAAGGGTGAAGTGTTACTTAATTTCCCTTTCTCTTAATATTTAATAGTGTGCTACAACAATTGGGCACGTGATTTAATTGACTGAATACAGAACCAGCACTGATATATACTCAAATAAAGAGAGACAAAGCCAGTTACTGCATTATTTGCATAGGGTTGAGGGAGCTCATGCTATTGGGACCAGTGGAGGAACAAGTTCTTACACCTTCTGTAAGCTAAAGGAAGCCAAATATTCACACAAGGACCACTCTCCCAGCTCAGCAGATTTCAAGGACTCTCCAAAGGGATCTCCAAGGATTCTCCAAGGAATCTCCAAAGATTCTGAGAGGGAATCTGTCTCTAGAAGACAATTGTAGGTGATAGATTCCCAGCCAAATGTAGCCATGGCACGGCTGGAGGGCTTCCCCAGCACACCAAGCGACCTGCAGTACATGCATCACAGCAGGGACTACTCATGGGGGAAAGAACTGCAGTCTTCCTGCTCTCCTGGAACCCAGTTATGCACCTTGGATAATTCATTTTGCCTGAAAAGCAGATCAGCTCCATTGCCCCATGGATTTAGAGGGGCCTGAAAATGACTGAACCTGGCTTTTCTCTGACCTGGACGTTTGCAGCTGTCTGCTTCAACAGGTTTATCTGACCATGTTATCTGAGCAAGTTTTCTATACAATCAACTGAAAGAAAAAGGATGTGACTAACCCCATTTTGAAATAAGCATCTTACACCATTACAAATGCCTGTTTCTCTCTCCAAAAGCAGCTAGGATGACTAAGACAGGTGTAGATTTATATACTGGGTCTCAGCCTTCGAGTCACTGACAGCAGCCTGTTGAGAAAACATTGCCGTAGCCGACTGTGCCATGCAAAGGCTGTGTCTTGCAATTATTCCCTACTGGTTTTGCATCTATTCAACTAAAATTCCTTTACCTCCAAACACAATACCCTTATCTCTACTTCTTACTGAGAAGAGCCCTCAGCTCATGCAGAATTCTGCCTAGTTATCACTAAAGATACACCTAAGGACCCAAGTTGTTGTGGGTCCTTATTTGTCACAACATATTTGGACAAGATGAGTGATCCTGTGCTTAAGGCCAGGCCCCAAACCTGTTTAGTTTACTTGTTAATTAGTTCATTAGTTTACTTGTACAGGTACAGTCAAAAGCTGTGAGAGTCTTTAGCTTGCTAGCTGGTGCAAATGTAATATTATCAGTAGATTAAATGATTGGCTGGGACTAAGTACCAATTGACTTTGGGCCTTGATGGAATAAAAATATTTGCTGTAGATTCTTGTTCACGCTTGCTTTATATTTCATTACAAAATTATTATAGCTGTAGTATGCTCACTTAACAAATTTCAGAGTATGCCATGTTATAAATTATTGAAAGGGAGCCTCACTATTCTCTACAGGGTTCAAAAATCTCAGTGAAAGTTTTCTGGCTTTCTTTTTTCTTTTTAAATCAAATTACCAAGTGACAAAAACACATTTACAGCAAAAGTTGATAGTGCATGATGGTGAAGCAACAATCTAGTTCATGAGCACTCTGTCCAGCAAATGTTATGAGCAGTGTGATTCAGCTGCTGATGAAGAAAAATTCAATGCTGTTACCACAGTACATTGATCTATTCTGAACTAATTTCATAATTCGAGGGTTTGCATTGGTTGCTCTTGAAGATTTGACAAACATATTAAGGGCAGACAGAAAAAATTTGTATATTGTAGATCGACATTAGCATCCAAACTTTGTTTTCATTTTATTTTTTAAGGTTTTTTTTATTTAGATTTCATCTAGAGAACGTTTGAGTTGCATTTGTTGGGAGACATATTATCTTTACAGTGTGGAGGAGAAGAAAGAAAAATAAAGCTGTAAAGTGCCATGAAAAGCTGTCTGCTACAAGAGCAGTATTTCTCTCCTGACAAAAAAAAAGCTCCATGTTCTTTTTCCAAAACCCCTCACTAAACTCAGAAACATTGATCCAGACATTTCTATTGCTTCCTTGCTCCACAGGTTGATTATATACCTCACAAAAACTCAGGGCTGTTGTAAATTTTAGAACAACAGAAAGCATATTACTTACCCACACTGCAGTAGGATGGCATTTTCACTTTCCTTATAGCTTCCTCACTCACTACTTCCATTCAGTCTCAGGACAGATTAAAGTATTTAATTATGTTAAACTGTAATGCAATGTAAATACAAATTAGAATTAAGATCTTGCTCTCAAATATCTGTAAAAGCAATTCAGTAATTAGAAGAGTCCTTTTTCATGATATATCACAAAAAGTGACAAAATTGTGCTGAAAGAATGAAGGTCAGATTCTGGATTTTTTTTTTTTTGGGGGTGGGGGTTTCAGTCAGTGCTTGGATAAAAGTTCTGGTGCCCAGTTTCAAGTGGAGGTATACTGGGGAAGGGAGTAATTTCCTTCCAGTGGGTCATCTTATAGTCTCAGGTCTCCCTTTTCTCCTTGCTCTTTCTTCAAGACTTCCCCACTTCAATACAGCTTTTTGGAGCTTCTCTCTGTAAACCGTCCATTGAGTCAGAACGAATCCATACCCAAAGCTTCCTTTTTCCTTATTCTCAGTGTTGCTCTAATACATGACTTCTGAGGTCAGAAAATATATTTTCTCAAGTATTTTGAGGAAGGCAAGGTAACAAATGAAAATAGCACCTAGACAAGCATCATCTCTTGGGCAAATGTTTTTTACAAAAGAGACAATGTATTTTTCCTCAAAAAATCCAAAATATCAGAATCAAAGTAATTGTTAACTACAGTTAAAAATGTTGAAAGGAATTGTAGCCAACTGGACTATATGAGAGAGGAATGGGACAAAAGAAGAAGACATTTTCTTAAGCTATTGAATTAAAGAAGGTAGGTTTTGAATAAGGGATAGGAGGAAGAGTGAAAAGATGCAGAATTACAAGATAGCAAAGAAATTTTTTCATAGGAAGAAGTGAATTAACTCCTTGCCAAAATTCAATAAAGGTACCTAAGCCAGATGAATGCTGAAAATAAACAGGAGTGCCATGTGGATGTAAAGCAGAGCAAGACAGAAACAACATTAAAGTAGAAATAACAGCGCTAGTAAGGAGAGCAGAACTAGAAGGAATGACCTGAGTTGTTAAGCAGAGTTTTGTGCTATACCAGTTGTAGGTACTTGCTACTGCCTTCAATGCTTTCAGAATTCACTTTCATTTCTTTCCTTGAAAATTTCTTTTACCTCTCATTTACATATTCTGCTTGTCCCTAAAATTATTTTCATAATCTCTTCCTGTTACATTGGGTTGTTTTTCTAGATGTCTCCTCACTTTCTTTGCATAGAAACTCTAGTTTATATATTTTTAACTAAAGGAAATTCCAAGTCTCCTGTAGATTTGACTATCTAAATCCACGTGTAGGTGAATTCATTACCATACTTGAAATTATTCATTCATCTTTTTTTTATTATTATTAAGATACTCAGCTACAGATATACTTCAGCTTTTCTTTCCACTGAGTTCAATTTGAATCAAGTTGTGATTGCTTGAACCAAGACCAGCTCTTCTATTTTTTATCTGAAAGAAAGTCTAAACTAGCACTGTCTCTTAGTTCAGGAAGAGCTGGGGAAAGATGTGCTGGGCATGTATCATTGCATGTAGATTTCTAGGCACTTGCTCTTGTCTCCGTTGGGACTGGGCTAATGGGAATTCTGTTTGAGTGTGATAAAGTCATTCTTATATTGCTATTAGCACCACTTAGTCTGGTACAGCCTAGCTTTTCTCTACAATGGGAAAAACCTAACTCATACTGACTGAACTGCTAAGAGTTTCCTTCTCTCTTACTGCAATAGAGGATTGTACACAACTCAAAGCAGAAGAAACACGTTTATAGCTGGCTCCTAGCCCGAGACCAGGACTTCCTTTATCTTTGTTTTTTTATGATTCTGGGTCAGATTCTTCCTTTTCCCTGGAAGCACTCTCTCCTGGGATCTGCAAAGACATGTGTTTCATGTGGGAGGCTGGACCAGGAGGGTCACAGCTGTGGGAGCCAGCTAACAGAAACCAATAATTTCTTTGCCTGGACTGTGTACCATTCATTCTGCCTCCTCAACATGGATAAGTTTCTAGATGGCATTTTAACTTACACATATCATTGTAAATGCTTTAAAACACCCGGCAAATATATTATCAAATATGGGACCTGTAAAAAGCTGCCCTTGGCTGGTAGGATTTGAATCTTGTCCATGGTGTTGATCTATTCTGCCTGCAGAGGGAATTAAATTAATGTCAAAGTCTCCTGGCCAATACATATCTACATCCACAAAATGGAAGGCATCTTGATTCTTGCAATAGTGGCACTGAGCTGACTAAAATAATACCCTTTTCAGTGCCATTATACTAACACAATATAATTGGGGAATTGCTAGTGTCCCTATATTTAATTTTAGTGCCTCGGCAAATGATCCTAATAGCCTAATGGCTAGATGCTGCAGTTGCTAATGCTGTTCAATTGACTAGATTTCAAAGTGCATCAATGAGTCTTTTAAGTATCCACTAGAGCTGTAAGGTTTCAGATTACAGCTCTTAAACTATATGTGATCTCTAATGAAAAAAGGGGAAAAAAAGGAATTGATAAAGCAAGCTAAGGCAGCAAAGTCAGCAAAAATTGTGCAGGCGATCTAACTTCACTCTATAACCGGGTGAGCACAGAAATTACATTTGGTCACTAAATAATGCACCTGGGAAAGTAAGAAACAATGCAAATAATAATCCATTTTTTAATAATTAAATCTTAGCTAGGTCACAATTATGATTCTTTTCATAGGCTATAAGTATAATCAGGGGATTTGAAAACAAAAAAATTGCCTTGTAACTTTTCATGAAAATTAACACATATCTAGTATTGATCCCTATTTGTGCATGTTAAAACAAATCTCTTTGGGTAAAATATTCTTAAAGTCAATAATATGCTGTAATCTCATGTGACACTAATAAAATAACACAAATAACAATTCATTTTTGTTTACTTGTCTCCTCTTTAATGGATTGATAAATTTTGTTAAAAAAACCCAAACAACTAGATCTTGGTGCATAGTAGGCATATTTCTAAAACAGTTCTGATTGATTTTTTAAGTCATTTTTGAAGAACTAATCAATCTCGAGAATTCTTTCCTGAAACATATTTTAATGGCTGTTGATGTATGTTGTGCATATCACAAACACCAAAAATGCTGCGCCGAAGGTCTCAATCCAGCAAACACTTTACACTTGCCTCCCCCAAGCATTTGATTTCTCCAAACATTCAAGCAGCTCCAGTGAGGCACAGCTGATTTCACAGATTTCAAGTTAAGCATATGTGTTTGCAGATTCTAGCTTAAAAGAAGCTGAGATGTCACAGAAAACAATTCTGTCATAATCAGAGTTTATCTGTCTGCAATGCCAGCTGTATTTATTTCAAATTACTCCAAATTTAAATTGCAGCTATTACCATTCCTCAAGAAGCTGTACTTTGCAGCTTCTCAGAAAGAGAATAGGAAATGGTGAAAGTGCTGTCACAATAGCGCTAAGAACTACATGTATTCAGTGAGACAAAATGAGCAAAAGTGAAACTATTCTTCTGCCAAAGACAGTATTCCATCTCCTCAGTTATGAGGGAGAGAGAGAGAAAAATAAGCTAATTTAGTCCACCTATAAAACTGCTAAAAGGAAGCAGGGTTTCAAGGTGTTGCAATGCTTTAGAATTTTGTAGGTATGGGCAAATACTTTCATGGGAGTAATCTTAGTAGTCTCAGCTGATATTTTGATGTTCAAATAACAGAGCTAAGAGCTCACTAAATGGCAGAAAAATAAAGCCTGAATGGGGAAATGCCACCAACCTATCTTTTTAGAGTGGAGGTGGATTTGGAAGAATGTTCACTGGACCAGAATACAAAGTGCTGTTGTGACCAGTAGAAACATTCACAGAGCCAATCTATGGATAAACTTGCTGTCCTTTTGCACTGACAACTCCAGACACTTAGTTTCCTATGACTGTGTATTTGGGCTGTCCTTACTCCCCAGTTACAGGCATTCAGGTATGACTCAACAGCACAGAAATGAAAACGTGCTACACAAAGCCAAACTGTTTCCTCTTTTAAACAGAGCTTCCTGGAGTTTTTTCTTCTTTTTTTTTTTTTTTTTTTCATTATTTATTTTTTTCTTAAATTCTAGGAAAAATCTCTGCCTTATAGATTTTCTGGACCAGAAAGGATATTGTCAATGCCTGGTAATTTTTAAAATAAAAAGCAGGAATTGCTGCGAATAAACAATAAATTTATTAAAAAATCAGGGCACTGTAATTTATTTCAGTTTATTGCTTATGAAGTAACCTAAGAAATTCTCCCTTGTCAACAAAACAAAAGAAAAAATTTTTATATGCAAACCAAAGAAAAAAACTTTATATGTATACCATATCAATTTAACAATTTACATATCCTTAAAATTCCAGTTTAAACCAGGTAAATTCTCTGGCTAAACAAGTTTTCAGTGTCGCTACTCTGTTGTGTAAATATCTACTCCAGAGACAGGCTAACCTTTATGCTTTCTGCTGTCTGTAGGTATGCATTGGCTGAAATACCTTCCTACCTCTTCCTGATTCAATTTAAGGAAACAGATTACTTGAATTACGTTACCTATTAAGTCCTTTGCTTTGTTTTTTGCCTTAAACAGCCCCACTTCTAGTCCTAAGCTCTTAGAAATTCCATCCGGCCCCCCAGTGTTCCTTAAAACAAACACTGCCTATTTTATTATTTGCAGTCCTGCCATCTCTCTGCTGAAACAAAAGGGTAGATTGTCTGCTGCAGGAGACACCTGGAAAGTGCACAAAGTACAAAGGCCAGAATTCAAAGGAGCTCCCAGTGTATTCAACAAGCAATTACTTCTGCTTCTGATGGGAGACTGTCATCTTCAAACACAAGGCATTCTTTGGAAAGATTAGTCTAAATTACATTTTATTACATTGGCCTTCTTGGACGGCCTAAACTTCATCTCGTTCTTATTCTAATGGAATTCAATCAAGGGTATTAATATATTGTTTATGACATGTTTGGAGTTCTTGTGTTATCAGCACACATTCATGAGAGGAGCTTCAAACAGTATCAGATAACAGTGAGCTGGATGTTGGATGTTGTACAGCACAGGGGATTTTATCATCTTGTTGAACCAGTGGCAGTGATTAAATTAAACTGTCTGAACAAAGCTTTTGCATGTCAGGCTGTTGAATGGCAAAATGAAAGAGTGACACACTTCAAAGATCAAGGAGAGAGAGAGCTGAAAAATCATACTTACGTAACTTCTTATTTAATATACTGATTAACTGAACCATTGGCTGCCTGAGCTTGTACTAAACAATAACCAGAACAAAATATTTTATGCATCCAAGCATCAATACACTATATGTGAATGCCAAGGTGCATACAAAGTTTTCATGTTGTTCTCTCATGTCTGTGAGCACCACACTGAATCTTACCAGTTTTTCCCTACCATACTTTAAAATAAATTTCCAGAAAATATGATTTACACTCATTTCCGTTACGGCTTACTTTTCATATCTGTGAGGTCCAAAGGCAAAATTCTTACATCTTCTCTAAATGTGTAATACCAATATGCATCATTTCATAGACACCAGTAGAACTGCTTGTGGGAATAAAATTGTTCATTAAAGTAAGGGCTAAAATATCCAGACCCTAGTCTCTTGAAATGCAACATGGTAAAATAACTTATGTACTCTTTTATTATAATTTAGAAGAAAAAGGAAAAAAAAAAAAAAAGAAAAATAGTCCTAATATGGAAAGATTGGTTGAAAGAGAAGAAAAAACAAATTAGTCGACTATTGTCCCAGACTGTCTAGTTTCTGAAAATAATGACTTTAGACAAATTTTGTGTATGTGAGAGCTTTTTATGTGTGCAGCATTATTTACAGTGTAGCATACAGATTGCAGATATTTATGGTATGAGCTCTGATATCTTCCTTCTGCCAAATCTTATGTAAAAAAAGTCCTGCTACCATTTCATCTATTACACTGCAATCTGTATTAAAAATGGCTTTCTTCTGAAATCACAAATAAGAGAGTCCTAGATTTAAAATAAATAGGCTGAACCAAAAGGCAATTTCTGTTGCAAGGTTTAGCTGAATCTTCGCCGAGGATGGATTATTGGTTAGATATTCATTTTTTTAAATATTCATTGCTAGCATAAGTCAGATTTTAAGAAACATCAGAATGATTTTCTTTCAATTACCTGAGAACCCAGAATAGGTCTTGACCTTGTGCACACTGTTAACATAATAGGAATTATCATTTCTTATCAATATTAATTTAATCTGATTACTTTACTTCGCACGTTTAAACAAGCTTTAGTATGTTTTCTGCATAAATAAATAAATTTCCTTTATTTATACAGCAAGATTAATTTGTTTTCATGGGAAAAAATGAAAGCATCCTTATTTTTGTCAGAGCTGTGGCTTAAAAAATATCTTCTTCAAAACTTCCAGTGTTTTTATTTGATAGTAATATTCTTCCTTCTTGAGAGCCACAGTGCAATGACACCCATTAACATTCAAAACTAGAGAACACTTTCTAATCCAAATCCAGTTGAGATGGTACAGTAACAGAAATGGAGCCTGAGGGAAACAATTTTAAGAATAAACAGAGGACCAACCCATTAGAATATTCCACTGTGTATATCAGTTTTTATAATTGGTGGTACATATGTGTGCATACATGTTTGTATTTCATTGCAGCTCCATGAATAAATCAAGATTTAATATTTATAGCAAATAGGCTAAATATTAGATGTTTCAGCGCACTACAGTGTTTATGCAATAGGGAAATGACACCTTCTTATCTGGTGTAGATTTAAAAATATATATATGTGTGTGCTTCTTCAAGAAAAAAAAACACAGTAACCTTCCAGAGATACTTGTTGATGTTAGGCATTTGAGGAATTACAACCTATGATTTACTACCTGTAGAATTCTTTTTTTTTTTTCTCCATCATCATTAAATACTATTGTATATGAAAAAAAAATTAGTAGCCAAATAACTTTAAAAGTTCTACTTGCTTGGCAAATGCAATTGCTTAATTTTCTTTGCAAAAAGTAAATATTACATATTAGCGCCTTTTGAGGCATGGACAATCTAACTAAAATAAGTGAAAACATTTTACTAAATAGCAAGTTTGTTTTACTATTTCCCCAATATTTTGATTGTTTTTACACGTAATTTTACTTAAAATGCCTGTATATCTAAAATGCCTATAAAAATGCTGGCTTTAGTATCATGCAAGTTCCTAACTTTGCTGAGATGACCAGCATTATAGTAGAAGGAATCAAGGAAGCTCTTTTATTTAATTTCAATTCTGCTACTAGAGATGGCCAAAAAAATGGGTCTCATTATTCATGTGCATATTCATGTAAGACAAGGAGAGTGTGACCCAGGTTGTACAACAAGTTTCTACCTCCCTCTGTGTTGCAGGTTTTTTCAATCTATAGACCAGAATAAAAAACGCATAGTAGTATGTACACAGGTACATATCTTTCATATGTGTCTAAGCATCTGTGCATATATATATATATATATATATATATAGTGCTTTGAGGCTTTACTCTTTTTCTTGCCTAATACAGGTGAAACTCACTAGCAAGGAGGGTAAAAGCACTGAATATCCATCAGATTACAACCATAGTTTCGAATTTCCTCTGGTGTCTTTTAGTTACTATGTGATTTACTGAGACTTTTCAAGTAAGACAACTTTCAGATATTTGTGGTATAAGGCTGCCAGCATGTAGACATTTATTCATACAACCAGTTGCACTGCACTCAGCTAAAATACTATATGACTAATGGTAATTGTGTCTCCAAGAATGAAATTCATCTGATCGATAATAAAAGGCTGTGTCTAATTTAATCTAGATAATTAGCAAATTAATATAATTTGATTTATCCACAAAACAAGTCAGACTGTGCCCCAAAATTGCATCTCTCCATCAACAAACAAAATGCCTAAGGCAACCAGCTCAGCGGTAGACCTCAGTATGGCAAACGTGAAGTTAGACAAGGTGAATCGTCATGTTAAATATCTGTAATGTCAGGTTGTAGCATGTGGGAAGCAGGGCTCCACCACAAACTATTCAAGTGCATGGGAATTCTATTGTAGTTTGTAAAGAAAAAAAAATATATTCAATACAGGATTGCAACCCAAAGCAGAAACAAGATGAGTACTTTCATGGGTTATATAGGTAAGAAAGAGTACAGTAACATTCATCTGAGACATTCCTTCATCATCAACTTTTCTTAAATAGATGCATTTCAAATAATTGTAGTTTTTTAATTATGTTCTCAACAGCAAAATTCATACTATGTTCCTATATCTAAAATAGAACAGTGTTTTTCTTTGATGGTATTATTCGCCATGGAAATGTGCCAGGAAAAATGATATCTAGTCTTCATTTCCTGCATTGCCAAAGACTTCCAAACCCTGGATAGATTCTGGGGAAAGCTGCTTGTGAATTTCTTTCCTTACCATGCTATTCCCTACAATGTCATGCAGACATAGGCTTTAATGGTTTCATAGTCCATATTGAAAGTAAAACCAGTGAAGAGTGGAGTCCTGTTTGTCCAGTAAAAGCCTCATCTAGAAAATAACTTTACAACATGACTTTCTGCAGCTGGAGGACACATTATTTCAACTAGAATGCCTGAGGAGTTCATTCCCATTCCTAATACCTACGAATATATTAATTATTCTTAAGCATGGCTATTAGAAGTGTTAGCACATCAATATAAAGCAAAGAAAAAGGTGGTTTATAGTGTGCAAAAGGAGCTAAGCAATATTTTACTGCCTGAACTATATGCTTGCATTAATACTTGTGGTCAAAATCCATCATCATGCATCAATGCATGCCAGGTTGTGTAGGAAGGAAGCAGTGCCCTGACTGGCAGCCATAGCATGGATCAAAAGACTAGAGTGATATGCTAATTTGGTTTAAGATGAATAAGCATGTCAGCCATAGCATTTTATGTAAAACAGAACTTGTGAAGTTTTGCAATCAGGTAGACACCAGAGAGGAATTACAATAATCCATGTGGAGGTGACAGAAGTACTGCATGGATTAACATTTTAGTTATGGCCTGAGAAAATATTATCCCAACCCAGCAACAGCAGGCATGTGAGTAAAAGGTGTAGTGAGGATGGTATGTAATGGCCACTGAAGAACACAAAGAGTAAGGTGACTGTGATTAATTTTGGCAACCGATACAGGGAAAAAATACAAAAAAATGTGTCTACAGACAACTCAAGGAATCCATTTAAGTACTTAACATGTCTTTTATCTCCATAGTACATGAAACACCTTTGTACTTTTATCTGAAGGCCCTTACTCATCAATGGATTTAAACTGGCAATTTGAGATACATCCAGGAGAGCTAAAAACCGTAGCCAGTGCCTGGCAAGAGAGATGACAACCCCTACTACATGTAGTACAGGGCTGCAAGAGGTGTTAGCTCCTGAAATGCTGAGAGGAATTTTCTTTTTCATATATGGTTTAATACAGTGCTTTAATAACAGTTCTTACTTCTTTTCAAAAAGATTACCATCAGCTGAAGGAGATGCAGCAAAATCACTGGTGTGCAATATGGCTGCCTATTTAGAAGTGGAAAGTCATGGTGAGTGTGGTAAGCCAGTGAACTTGGATTGAAGTAGCTGTGCATAACCTTATAGAAGTGATTAAAATACTTGTTTAACACTCCACCTTAAATGTTTGCACTTGAGGAAACACTTGTACAAGCCTGGCTAGGCTTCCCACCTTCCAGTGAGAGAAATGGTACTTTATGCTGCTTAAAGGGCATTTATTTCGGGCATGGCTTTAAAGCACAAAGCTTATGTTAAATGTATATACTGATGTTGCTGTGCTTCAGTTTGTATAAACAAGGGTTTGCTGAGTGTCAATAAATTATATTTCCCTAGTGAATTACTGTCCATGTTGGGAGTCTACTTTAAAACATGTAGACATATATATATATGTATATATTATAAAGATTATGCATTTTGATAAATATGGATATAATTTCTTTTTGCTTAGCTGGGATGGGTTGCACCTGGACAAGTGTTCTATGGGGACATTTCCCATGAAACTGGATATCCTTATTCTATTGAATGTAATCAGGTATTTTAATTGAGAAAATTCTTGCACATTCAGTGTCAAGTAGTTCAGTGGCATTTAACCAGATGCTAAATTAGTGTCAAATATGAGGCTTCACACTTTGAATATGTACATTGCAAACTAGAGATTAAGCATGTACATGTACATTCATATGTACATAACCAGGCACAATCCTTGCATTGAGAAGCAAATAGACATATAAGGCTTAAGTAGGACCTAAAAAAGTGAGCTGGGTTTAGAGCTTTACTAACAGATGAAAATAGTTTTATAGGAAATATGCAATCCAAACCCATCAAAGTACCATGTATGTCTGCAATGGTATTCAATATATACCTGCAAGTTTTGTTTTTATGAATTTACTACAGTTAGTACTTTGATAACCAAATGAGTGTAAGATCTGTATGTGCTTCATTACACAGCCTCATAATTTTTTTGTCATTGCCAATCCCCTATCTTGCTACTCTTCTCTGGGTGTCAGATTTGAAACTGGCTTATGAAGTTCTTCAGAACTTCATTAGAAGCTGCATGAAATTTAAATAGGGTTATCACTCCCCTGTTTCTTCTTGATTTTGATGATGAAACAATATAAATGCCCCTACCATTCTGTCTGACTCAGACAAGCAAGTAACAGAGTGTTTTCCTTCACATTTTTGTGGTTCAGGACACTCTAAATGTTGCTAGGCTGTGTAGGAGCTGCTTAAGCTGCTCACTCTCCAAAGGTTGACTCCTACTTTCAAAAAACATTTTGGACAATTGAAGAACGTCATAGTCTTGGCCACCACTTAGGCCACTTGTGAGGTTTGTAGTCTTTATTATGTTTAGCTTGTTTGAAGGCAAAAAGTTTGGACTATCACAAAGCCAGTGAAAAAATATTTAGCTTGCGCTAGATTTTGGCTGGGCTACTGTGAGGGAAAAATAAACAAATAACTAAGTATGCCTTTCAAGGCCTATTTGTTCCTAGTCTCCTCTAAAACAAAAGAATCAACAAGACACTTGCAACAGTGCCATCTGGTGACTCCCATACAGCTAGCCCTAAAACAGGATTCAATTGCAACAGCTACAAGTTTGCAGCTAAAAGATACCCACAGCAATCAGGAATGCCTTAATTTTCATTTTAACCAGTAAAAAAAAAAAAAGAATTTCCATACTTGGACACTGTCTGTGGTCAAAGAAGTGCACTGTCTACTGTCTATATTTACAAACAGCAGCTAAAAGAGTAAGACATACAAAATTGTAGAACACAGAAATACTAAAATAATACTTCATATATCAAGGTACTCACGCTTGGGGCTACAGAGGAGCTAGTTATGCATAGTTAGGGAAAACAGTGGGATTAAGGAAAAAAGCAAAATATCTTGAGTCTAGTGTTCTGTATTTAAAATTCTGGAGAAATTAGATAATTCTTGAATTAGCACTTACATTGTACCATTTTTTTGAAAGGGAAACTGCGATGACCCAGGTAACTTAAAAACCAGGAAGCATGACAAAAAAGCCAGGGAAAATTAATGGAAAAGCTAATAAGCTGATGTGGGATTCAATTAATACAAAATTGAAGGAATGAATGTAATTAATGATGGTCAACATGGTTTTGTAGAAAATAGGTCTTGTTAAATAAAACTTACTTCATTCTTTGATGGGATTATTAATTTGGTTTATAATCAAATCACTGCTCTATCTGTAATTGCATGCTTTTGGACTTTCAAGGGAGTTCTGACTTTAGAAAACATGACAACCTTTTATTTTTTTAAAAACTCCTTTCATGGGCTTCAGAAATGGATAAATCGATAAGTCTTCCAAAAATCAGTATTCAAAAGCAAAGACAGTGTTGAGACTTGATTTTAATAAGGAAAGGGCATATAAACAAGTACATGTTGTGGCCATATTATATAATCCAAGATCACACACAAGCAGGAGCAACCCTCCTGATTTTTGCAGGGTGCTACAAAGTATCTCAGCTGATACTCTGTCATGGATAACCTGGGACTAAATGACAAAATACTGGCTGATCTGGTTTGTAGCTTACAAAAAAGCTGACAGAGTGGTAAATGTAAAGAGAAGGCAGACAGAAAGAGAGATTTGAACTGTTCAGTAAGGTGGACCAATTTAAATGAAATGCATTTTAATGCAGATATATGAAAAACTAAGGAACAGGCAACAAGTTGGACCATCCTTGAAAAGTGGAGGACCAACTTCTGTGAAACAGTAACTACGGAAAGGACTTAAGGGGCTGCTGAGGAAGCATTAAGCAAAAGAAATAGTGAGTGTGATATTGGAGCAAATCAGATCGATCTTATCTCCACACAGCACAGACGAGATTGCTATCAGACTGAAGGGAAAGGGAAAACCCCACAGGTTGCAAAAAGAAGTACTGGAGTGAGTACTGGAGAGAAAAAGAAAAATGTTTTACAGAAAGAAAAAAATCCCTTAGATTTATCAAAAGGAAGACAGAGTGGTGACTTGATTATAATAGCTCCCTCAGGAGAAAATCCCACACACTAGAGGGTTCTTTAGTTAAGAAGGAACAAGCATAACAAGCAGCTGTGTACTGAGCTCGAGCCAGATAAATTAAAACAAGAAATAAGGCACACAAAGTTTAAGAGAGGAGATGATTAACTGTGGAACAAACCAACAAAAGAATCAGTGGATACACTATCTCTATTAATGTCTTCAAGTAAAGAATAAATGTCTTGTTGGATATGCTTTATCTAAACACAAGTTATTGAACTCAATAGAGAGGTTGTTGGGTGAAATTCAAAGGCTTGTGAAATACAGGAAGTCAGAGTAGGTGATCTAATGGGAATATTTGCAAAGACTAATCTTAGCCTCAGGATACTAGTCTCCTTGGGTTACCTTTTCAGTCAATAGAGAGTTTCCTTTAGAGAGCAATTTAGAATAAACTTTAGTGCTCTCTTTGCCCCTCTCCACTGAGAGCTTCCCTTTCTCCACTGACTGCTGAGCAAAACAGAGGTTAAAGGACAGTTGAAATAATCTGGGGTTTGTTTTTCTTTTTTCTACAAAAATACCACTACCATAAAGTATAAAATTGCAACTTTATTAAATATTTGGGAAAGGGCTTAGTGGGTGTGGAGAGTACTGGGACCGAGATGGGCACAGCTCTCTTTTCACTCATTAACCCTTGATAAGCTAATCTGCTTGTACTGCTACACCTTGTTCCTGAAAGATTATCATCCATGAAGAGAGACTGAAGATTAATATGGTACTTCTATCCTACCCCCTTAAATATCCTACTTTAGGAAATCTCCATCCTACCTCCATTCTCCTCTCATTTTGGAGAACAAAGAGAAGAAAGACTTTCAGAAACGTATTTGGTGGACAGAAATTACCTCCTCACCAGAGAGCAGGAGGGAGTAGTCATCCTATTTCTACTTTCTATTTTCACTGCTGGAAATGGTAGGAGTTAATTAATTCTTAATTCTTATGTAATCTACCACATCTAATAAACTTGACTATTTATTTGGTGTTTATTTTAAACTGTGATGCTGCTATGGTGTGGGTACATCCTTTGGTATATCTCAGCAGGGGAGGTATATCTTCCTACACTAGTTAGTCTATGTGACACACTCAAGGTAAGGGTGCTTCTTGTCTTAAACACTGTAGATTGCTGAGTAACTGCCAGAAAGTACTTAAACACACACAAAAATAGAAAAGCTAAAGTTGCTACGAATTACAGCAGGTGAGAGAACTTCCTTCAGTGCAGTTTCTAACAGTTTGTGTTCTCTGAATGAAAGGGAAAAGACACCACTACCCATTTGCCATGCTGAAAATTCTCTCTTCTGTGATCATTTTATTACTGCTATACCCCTTCTTAGTAAAATTTAAATACAAAAAATACAAAATGTTAAGTTCTTAAACCTCAATTCTTTCTTTTGTGAGCCAGTCATGCAATCAATAGCACACTTTTTTATTCTTTCTTTTACTATTTAAAATGTTTTAAAAATAAATCAAAAGGTTAAATTGCACCAGTCCTTCATTAAACTGGAAATTGATCCTGAAATACTATTTATTAGAACCCATACAAAACTAATAGAAGGATATTTTACAACGCTGCAGCAGAGGTTGCAAATGTTTGCCTGCCATCTAGTGGAATATGCAACAGTTTCCAGCAATACTATTTATTGTCCTGCTTTGTGTTTTACAAACGTCGGAAGGGTTTAAAAAAATTACTGACATAAACACAAAGAACATGTATGATAATCGTACCTTCTCAATAAAATTACTAAGCAGCAAATTTTAATTGCTGCATAGACAAAATAGTAGTTTTTGTGGAAATCAAGGCATGTAACATTAATCAGTGTCTGCTGATCATCCCAGGAGCTGGGACAGATAAAGCCAAGTAAATTGAAATTAGGGCAAGGCATTGCCTGTGGCTTTTTCCCTAGAGATTTTTTTTTTAAACTAAAAACATGTCAAATGTGACTTGGACAAATCACAGGACAGTAACAGCAAAATACAAATAAAATATGTATTTTAGAATGAAGGATATTTATGTGATCTCTATAAACAACATGGGCATACATATACCAATGCATTGGATACCTATGCTGCACCATATAACATTCTCAAAGTATTTTAGGGATACCTAAACAAAGATGTCTGTGCACCAGGACACAGAGCAGATTTGAGCATGCAGGATATTGCACAACTCCATTTTCTCTGATACTTGTGCACATATGATGACCAATCAAAACTGTTCTATCAAAACCATTTCCAGAAGAAGTCAGTCTCCAAGAAAACTATTACTGAATAGTGCCTGATTATCTTGAGGACATATTGTAGCAATGACTGCTGAGAAATTAAAAAACATTGAAGCCTGACCCTCTCTAATGGGAGAATTAAAATTGAGGGGAGAGGAGATATGAAAATAATGAATTGTGGCAGATGTAGTTGTCAGAAAAGCTAACTCACAGAAAATAAATGGAAGCACAAGACATAGAACAACAAATTATAAAACTACACCAACGGAAATCTTTGGAGTTTTAGTAAAATAATTTTCCTTTTTATTTTAATTATTGCTATTTTTTTAATATTTAGATGAAGGAAAACAACCTATTTTAACTACAGTGTCCTCCCATGTGAAAACCAAAGGATTTTCCCAAACACAATCATGTCTTTTTTTCCCCCATCCAGCCACAGTTAAGATGAACAAAATCCATATTCCCTGTTGATTCATGTGCTCTATTGCTATTTTCACTAACTTTTGTAAAACTTTACAGGGTCAATGCTGAATTTGACCCAAAATGTCTAAAAATGGAACAGCTGCTGTAAAGTCAACTAATGAGAGCAGACAGCCACTGATGGACAAAGTCTGGTGGCTTTATTACTGAAATCATGCTTACCAGTGAAATGCATAGCCTGAAACACCATAATAAAAATGCAGGCCAGATTAGCAGTCTGTGTATGCACCAGAGTTATTTTTCTGCCTTCAATGACCACAATCATCACATGTGGGAATAAATAGCTGTGCATGTATCTTGTGTTGTTCCTATATGACTGTGACAGGGTTTACCCGAAGTGAAGCTAAACAAAACATTCCTTTTTGATTTAGAAAAGCACTTGCTGAGTTTTTCTTCAGTCTGTATATCCAGTATCTTACACAATTCAAACTGTATCCAGAATTCTGCTGAAGAGAATAACAAGGCTCCTCTTTACAAGTCCTAGGAAATGATTGTTCAGATGTTCTTGTATCTTTATTTCAAAATGTGCAAGACCAGTGTACAATTCTTCTTTAAATCTCTTATTAAATTTTAGATATGCCAGAGCATTAGATTTGCAAAAATTTAGTATTTTTCCTTAACACTGATCTTCAGCACTTATGTACCAAAAAGTCTCAGGATTTATGTGCATATTATTTTAACATCCTGGGGTTTTCATAGATGTGAATCACAAACAGTAAATAACTACCTGCTGCTTAATATAGGCTTTGAATTCAACACAATTTCACTGGTCACAGGAATGAGACTATTTTTCTGTCCCTGATGACGTTCACAACTGAATGGCCCTATAAACTGGCTTGAGAGCAAAACCAGAGTGTGCATCAAGCAGCTTTCTAAGAGTGCAAGATGCAACGTCATGATGAGCTTTTCCAGTAGCCCAGGAAAGTGGAATGGAGCGAGAGTGGATAACTCAGCTCCTTCCAGGTCCATCACCAGCTACAAAAGGCAGCAATGCAGGAGGGTTGGCAGCCTTATTGCCTTACCAGCTTCAAGGCCAAATGCCAAAGCACTGTGACCACCTAGGTTTCTCTTTCCTCTGTCTCCTGGCCATTAAATAGGAAAACTATTGGTATCTTCAATTATACTAATTTTGGATCTGGTGTACAAATAAAACAACCATAAATAAATTCAAGCCAGGATGTCCCTCAGCCTCTTCACCCTCCTGAGGCCTCCTTTTCTACTAAGGGGTCCTCCTGGCTGCTTCCTTGGGTAAACACAGGGTAGCCTGGCATCATCTTCTTCACTCCTTTATTTTCCATCTCCTTCACTGAAAGTTAAATTTGAGCATTAAACTCCCACTCGCTTACATAATGACACCACTGAGCTCTTCCAGAGATCCATTTTCATGAGCTGGTCTCTTCTTACATGTAAAAATTGGAGGTGAAAAAATAAGAATATTTATAAAGTGATAATAAAACTGCCTAGTCTCAATATATTCCAGATTTCCAGTGCAGATAATTAATAGTTGTGGTGTTTGGTTTTGGTTTTTGGGGTTTTTTTTTTTGATCAAGGGAACATTTAAATATCTTGGAAACCTGGCTTCCATTTATCTTACTGACAGAAACATCACTGATAGTCATCCTAAATATTCCTAATTTTCTTCACATTACTTGGAGCTGTTTTACACTGTCCTTCACAGACTCTGCAGTCAAAAGGAGCTGCTACAGCCAGCCTCTCTGATACCCTGCAGAGAGGTATTGTAGACTTCACCCCAGAAACCAGATTAAAGCATGTCTTTTAGAAGTATTTTTAATTTCATTTTTACAACATCAAGCAGTAGCCAGTTGTCATTTCCCCAATATGTCATGTCAAAGTTTACTTACTTTCACTCCTGGAAAGCTGTGCCTTACTTTTAAGGTTTGATTTCTCCAATAACACCTACTAAATCTGGTTTTCTCTGTAAGGTTAAAAAAATGCACCCACAAGACTTCCTTTATGTTCAAGGACATAACTAGGGTCATTATGTCCCTTCTCAACTTCTCTTTGAGAACCTGCACACCCCCTGAGTGCTTTCATATCTCTTCAGGCTTGCTCCCCCATCCCTAAAGAGTTTTATGGCCTTATTTAAATTATCCTCATGCTTTCTTGAAGTATAAACAGTGGGTCTGGAAGCAGTAGGTAGACAGCACTATGGTTTTACTTCACTATTTCTACTTGATGAACCTGTTTTCTATAACCATTCTGTAATAGCCATTTTCTCTCATTCTGTCTCTTGTTACTTGACTTTATCTTTCATTCTTTGCTGATAAAATCCCAAATTTACCAGTTGGATATTTGCTGCTATGTGAGGTGAATGGTCTGCAACTCTGTCCTCATCCTCACTCTTTTTAAAGTTTGAAATTACTGTCATTCTTTGAAAGTCTGTTTTCAAACTTTAATTAAACAGTAATATTTGTGGCTCAGAGTTGAATCTTCAAAGTAAAGTAACGTGCCAAAGTCCCTAGCCCAGATCACACATAGTAATGTAAAGGCCCTCTGTTCAGCATTAGATCTCTTTAAAGCAGTTTGTCTACAGCCATACTACATCACAAATCACTGCTGAGTCTTAAGTTATTGTCATTTTTGTGCCTTTCAATTTACAGTATATTCAAATAATAAGGACTTCAGTGTTTCTAAAGCATGAAACTATGAGCATGTAAAAGCAGATGGGATGTCTGAAGGTGGAAAGAGTTGGGGAAAAACAGGAGGATCTGGTACGCAGCCTGCTGGGAACAGTCCCTGGAATAAAGTGTGCCTGCAACAGTGCACAAGTTAAACTCAGAAGGAACTAGTTGATTGATTCAAAAAGCAAATCTAGGATTGAACCAGTTATTTGCTCACCCAGATAACAGCAGGTGGGAAAAAATATTGGGGATCCTGATAGTTATCAAGCATGCCATACTCTCTGCAGGGCTAGATTCACAAGTCTGCTTAAACTCAGTGAGAGTTGCTGTATGTGGCACTGAAGACTAGCAGTGTAAGAATGATGCATTTTATTCACAGCCACTGAAAAGGAATGAAAATAGTCAGCTCCTGCCCTAAGTCACCAGCTGTCCTCTGCAGTCTTTGATACATTGTGTGCTGCATCACTTGCTTATAATTAACCTTAAGAAAGGGATAAAGCAACAAAATTTCCCAATGATAAAATTAGTGATGGTAGCAAGACTACTAGCAAACTGTGATGAACTGCAGAAACACATGGAAGATTGATCAGGAAAAAGTGGCAGATGCAATTCAGCACAAAAAAAAAAAAAAAAAAGCACATGTATATATAAATAACCATAGTTTCCACATATTAAAAAAAAATCTCTGAGCTTATCACTCCACTAAAAAGCGATATCCTGCAGTTACCATAGATAATGCCATGAAAACTGCTCAATATCCAGATCAAATTTTAAAAAAGCAAGTCAAATATTAGGAAGTACTAGAGAAGGAATAAAGAACAAGAAAGCAATCAAGCAGGCCAGTTACTTAACTACATGGCTAATGTTGTGTGCAGTTTTGGTTTCCTTCTCAGAAACTAATATATGAGACCCAGAAAAGTTTGAAAGGACAGTAAATACAGAAGATATTCCATGCTTTCAGTCACTCAAATGGTAATGCATTTCAGTTTAGACAATGAAATTTAAAAGTGACTTACATATCTGCAGAACTTGACATGGCAGATAAAAGTTTACTGTGTAAGGGACATTAAATTAAACCAGTGAAAATCAAGCTCAAAATGAACAAGAAATGGCAATTCTTTATGCAACAGATATCAATTGATAATGGCTGCTATTATTCAGAAAGCATATTTAGACCAAAGGAAACTAGACAACTACTGGAAAAATAGCATTGAAAGTTACTAAATAGACAAACCATATGATGTTCAGGAAAGCCTGGAATAGAAGACATTTAGAAGCCAGGAGAACACAGAAGAAAAGTAACCAAATGTGCTTGAATTGTTCTTATCCTTCC
This sequence comes from Muscicapa striata striata, assembly GCA_030060385.1. NCBI lineage: Eukaryota > Metazoa > Chordata > Aves > Passeriformes > Muscicapidae > Muscicapa > Muscicapa striata. The sequence goes on from JAREIS010000080.1 coordinate 1,259,101, forward strand.
TCAGGCAGCTGCCTTTGACTACAAAAGAAGCTATTGTGTTAGAGAAAACAACTTTGTTCAGGACCCATATAGGTATTCATATGTTTATCTTCTCTGAAGCTCCAAGAGCACGTAAGTAAGGAGCACAGAGGAAAAGCACGTGCTGTTTGCTCAGCCTCTTGGTTAAATGTAGTAGAAGGTGATGTGTGCTACAAACGCAGCCAAGACTTCTCAGTCATCAGGGCCAAGCCTCAGCACATAGTGGGGTGATAGACTTGCCTTGCAGCACAAATATTTCCAGTATGAAACATCCTACTAGAGGGATTTTCCTCTTCATTTCTCAATAGGAAGAAGAAAAAAAACCTTATTGTATTTGTTATGGACAGTACCCCAAACCGAAAGCAGTCAGGACTTCTCTTACATCTCTCTAAGAGTCATGTTCTCCTTTTAGTACATTAAGTAACCAATGTTACCACTTAGCTCCATGTAACAATGAAAATAATGCACTTTTAGTTTTATAGACACCAAAGTAGGGTTTTGAATGTCAAAGACATGCCCCTCTTCTGTAATTCTGCAGGACAAATGGTCTGCCAGAAAATGTCAAAATGCATAAAAGCCATAAGCTTACCAATGGTAAAACGGTAGATGCAATTTACTGGACAGTTCCAGAAGTATATATAATTTTATAAATTATGCATAAACTGTCATATTGCATTTGCAAGCTGGTTTTAAGCATTTCAATGACATTTCAACCCAAAGCAAAATCAAGCTACCAAGTTAGAAAAAACCCTGGAAATATATAAAACTAAACAACAGAGTGACATTCAAGGGAAGTCATCAGACTTCCTGTATTACCCAAAGATTTGGCTGTGGAGGAAAAGGAAATGCAGCAGCAGAAACATATATTCTAATAAAGTTTCATTATTATTTTGGTTACATTTGCTACAGTTTACAGAAAATTTTCAGAGTTTAAGTTACACAAGGGAAATCTCATAGACTGAGATGTGACTCCTGAGATCAGCAAGAATGCTCCCCAAGTCTTTTCTCGTTTTTGCCATGTAGTACTGAGTCTAGAGAAAATTAAGCAAGAGAGCTAATTGCACATTTGTGCTGATCTGACCTGGACTTTTCATGATATTTTACTGAATTTTCAGATTTCCTAAGATAAATTTCATTGTTGATATCTTCTCATACAGTAATTATTCAGCTTATGAACATTTAAAGTCCTTTGTAAATTGATGCTATGAGTGTGCAACATGAAACCACTTAAAAATCCTGCAGTTTGGTTATTTACAGCATCTTCCCAGAATGGTATTTTGGCCAGGCTAACTGGAAATAAAGTTAAGTGATTCAGTGCAACATAAATATTTTTCTATTCTCTTTGTCAGCAATATGAAGTATTTAGCTTCCTTTATTGCTTTTTGTAGAGCTGTGATCTGGAGCGTATATGATGTAAACTCTTCAAGTAAAAATAACTTTTTATCTCTGCACAAATACAACTTTTGGCTTAGCTAAGATTCCAGGTTAATTTCCAAATGTCCTTTGCCCTGTTAATCCTGCAGGTTGCTTTAGGTGCCATTAATGCTACACTTTGAAAACAGCTTAACAAAATATCAAAAAACTTTTAAAAAAAAACCAAAAACTTACACAGCAGCAGATGAACACCCAAGAAACCATTTTCTTATGAAGTAGAATTCCTGGGAGCACAGATACTTACTGGATATTAACACTTGTTTTGGCATCAGTGATGGTCTCTAGTGCTAAATGAGAAGACATTGCTCTACCAAGCAGCTGTTTAAGACTTACTGGTACTCATCAATCAAATCAGATGCTTCTCATGAAGCATCTACTGACTCCTGTATTGCAGTAACAATACAGCATATTTTTAGATTCTGCAGTCAGAACAGGTGTAACAAATGTAGCATCTGATCTCTGTGAAACAGTGAAACATTCCGTGTCATCTAGAATTTAAATTTACATACATATCTACAAGGATAGCTGAAGAACTTTTGTTATCTAAGTTAAGCACTTTTCCCAGCAATTTGAACCCAATTCAAAAGCACAATTCATTACCTACATTATTAAAAAATGCTTTATTTATTACTTTCAGCTTGAGACTTAAGTTACCGCTCTTACTCTAAAATAAAGTCAGTATGGGCTTTGATCCTATCTGGACCATAAAGCAAGATTAAAATTGCACATGTAGTTTTTCATCAAAGCAAAAGATAAAACCCATTATATACTACCACTCCTAAAGGATGCATTAACAAAGACACACTCGTTATAACAAGATTTGTTGGTACACTCTAGTAAATTCAACAAATATACAATATCTAGCATGATTTTAGATGCACATTTTAGATGCCAAAGAAGAGCAATTGCACTACATTCACAAACAGTTCACAAAAATACCAAATAATAATATTACTGGTGAACTTTAAAAAAACTTTTCAGAGCTATTATATACACCATTCTTTTGAAAAGTATTACAGAAGTACTCTAAAACCTTCACATACACTTATTTCACTTTTTTTCCTAATAGTGGCAATCTTCAGAGCTCCTGGTAAGTTTAACTTGGCATTCTCATGCAGAGATCTTTTCTCATGTCAGCCTGTCATATTTTCAGCAGCCTAGAAACAGAAAAAAAAATATTCCAAGTCACCAAAAGAAATATCGTGTAGATTAAATTTACTCTTTTCTTGTAACTTTTAAATTTACCTTGAGGACTTAAGGGTCTGAAAAAAAAAAAAAAAAAGCTACTTAGGAAATTTTTTCTAATGAACACTACTATTTTCTAAAAAAAATAATGCTGTCAACTGCCATTACCCTCTACTAAAAGTGCCTTTTTACTGCTGTTTGCTTGTGTTACGTCCTGTATCTGATCAGCTTTTATCTTGTACATTTTACCCTAATACTTTCAAGAAAGGCTCAAATGCATAAACATAGTCACCTTTGGAGTTTATATAATTTATGGTAATTATTACCCCATCCATACAGGTAAGTTATTGACACAAAATTCAGAAGAATGACGCTAATCATAACTGCATAAATCACACTACCAATTATTTGATTAAGAATATTAGTATTTTTATTACTGAATAGCTCCAGTCAACAAGGCACAGTTGTTGAAGACTGACATTGGTAGATTTTAAACCAGTTATGGGACAAACAGGAAAAGGACAGCAACAGGAATGGGAAACCAGTGAAAGCAATGGAAGAAGTAAAACAGCCCTCAATTATTTATATACATGGTTAAATGCATATGTAAGCACACATTTAAGCACAGACAAAAATACAAAATACGCATGAGCACAGAAAAATGTTAAGTTAAAAATAAAGTATGCAGTCTTCCAGAACAGAAGCAAGATATAAGTTTCCCCTTTCAGCTCTCAGAAATAACCAAATATAAGATGTAGTAGTAAAAAATCCTGACTGAGATGTTTAGGTAGACAGTAAAGAAAGAAAATCCTTTAAAAGGCAAATGAGATTTTATTTTTAAAACCATGGTTACCCTCTACTAATTAAACAGGTAAACACACATAAATGAAAAGCCCTATATATACACACATGACAAAATCCCCTTTCTGGGCTTTGGAAAGGTTCAAAGCACAGGTTAAGGAGGTAAAAGCAATATGTTAAAATTATGTTAACATGCTGCATGTACCTGTTTACAGTACTGCTGCATACTGTTAGATCTGAGGCTGTAGAAATGAAGTGATATTGGTTAAAGGAGAAATCTATTTGTGGTATTACGCAGGTAAGAGGACAAATGGTGAGTACAACAAAAATTTATGAGTTTTGGTTGTGTTTTTTTTTCTTCAGTAGAGTTAGTCTAAGTTATTTTATTTCTGTGAAAAATGTTATTTGTACCATTTCCTGTTTCACGTTGAATTCAGTCGTATTCATAGCCCTCTCTATTGAACCGTTAATTTCCTTGATTTAAAAATGAGCCATATCCAAGTACAATTTACAAATGGAAGTATAACAAGTTGCATGTACATCTGATGCTCAAAAATAAATTTATAAGCTTTTTAAGCTAGAGCATTACCTTCAGAGCCTCTGAAGCCTTACGCAGTTCTTTAATAACAGAAGACAATGCTTCTGGGTTTATCCCTTGTTCACAAAGCCGCACACAAATAGACAACGTCTCCATATCCAAGCCAGTGTTTAATATTCTTGAAATCTCAAACAGAACTGCAAAAGAAAAAAATGAAAGCACTTCAGTCCCTACAGACTACGAAATTTCAATGATCAAGATTATTCTTTATCAACATTTCAATTCGACAGTACTTCTACACTGCAAACATGGCAGATGTACATTGCTGTTGGAACTTCAACAGTATTTATCTTCAACTTTCCACCGTAAGCTAAAAGCTACATAATGCTAACACCATGCTTTCCTGGTTCCAGAAATTTAATACTAGGTAATAAAAAAATAAAATAAAAAGTGAAGAATTCAACTAACATTTACATAAAAGGGAAGCTATAAGAACACTCAGTGCTTTTGGATTCCAGATACTGAAGAAGTCCTTTCTTATATTTAGGTGTTGAGGCAGTGTCTTTGGCAGAGAGATGTAGCAGTTTCTTCACAACAATTCTGAGCTCATAACAACTTTGCAGTCAACTTACTAAATGTCTGTGTCTATCCTAAATAAAATATACACATAGTTATACAGGAAGCCTGGGCTCTTAAATCTGAAAATTAGTGCACTTTTTATATCTCTTCTCAAAAGTCTTACTTTGTCTTTAAATCTGCATGTTGTCCCTCTTGTCTAAATCACTCCTGCACTCTCTGTCCTTCCCAAAGAAGTCTCTATCTGCACAAAACAGTTTTATCCTCTTGCAGCATGACCCTGCTAGTCCTACCTTGCCTCCAGCAGTAGGTCATGGCATGGAGGTCAGTAGCTGAAATGTTAATTTTTACACCAGCTCAGCTCATGAAGGTCTCTATTAAAAAACCTTTTTGTAACAGCATCTGTAACTTCAAGAGGAGAGATGTTGAGAAAATAAATTCATAGCACTATTCCTTGTACATTCCCCCTAGCCTCTACTCCCTCATTAGGGAATTTTCAGAGAAAGGTTTCACATTTAATAACCCCCAACAGACTGCTGGCTGCTTTCCACCCCGCATATAAGCTTTTGGTATAGACATTCTGTGGAATTCCAGAGTTTCACATTACACTGAGAAACAACTCCAAAACATGCCAGCTTTGATTCCTCACAGTCAGGCTGAAAGCGAGCACCTGAACTTCACTCACTTGCTCATATTTTTCATGGCTTATCAATCTCCAAAGTATTTCCCATCTCACAACAGTGCCTGGGCTTTTTTTTTTTTTTCCCATACTAGAATCTATTCTAGTTCTGCAACACTATTATTTTTTTTGTTTGTTTGTTTGTTTTAGTTTTTTTTAAACAAACCACCGGGGTTCCAGCATGACAGGGCCGGTCCTTCCTCTCTCCGCGCACCTCCAGCCCCCCGGCTTAAACCCGAGATGCAGCGATGCATTAACGTTAACCGTTACAAACCGGCGTCGCCTCCTCGGCGGCGGGGCTTGGGGGAGTGGCGAGCAGCTCGGCGCCGTGGCACCGTCCCGGGGAGAAGTGTGAGAAGGGGCTCAGCGGGACCGCATCCCCCGGGGCTCCCGTCCGCTTTGCGGCCGGAGGCGCGGGAGCGGCCGGGGCCCGCCTGGGCGCTGCCCTCCTGGCGGTGCCCTCCTGGCCCGTTGAGGCGGAGGGCTGCGGGCGGTTTCAGCGCCCGGGCGGAGCGGGACCGCCCGGTGCGTTATTGCTGCTGGCCCCGTGTGCAGCAGGACGGCCGCTCGATCGCTTCTGGTGCTCAGTTGGAGGGCTTTTGCTTGTTTGTTGGATTTTTGTGTTTGTTTTCTTTAATTTTGCTCTCCCTCTTTTTCAGGTGTAGCTTAGTGTTATGGGTGATACGGAAGAAGCTAAAATGCAGATAACACCAGAAACTCCAGGACGAGTCACAATCCTGAATCCTTTTGAAAGTCCCAGTGATTATTATACTCTTCAGGAGCAGATTGTTTCCAGTCCATTGGTCTTTAAGTCAACGAAATCCTCATCTGTAAGATCTAGTCGTTACACTACTAGATACAATACAGATATAATGCTAATATTTTTAATTTAAATGCATTTAAAAGGGTATTTTATTTAGTATTCTTTGACGTATATGCCAGGCTAAAGAACTTTGGTGGCGTTTGGAGTTTTTTCTCTTACAGAACTATGCTGCTTTTAAATACTAATATTGCCTCTTAGTCTTCCTCCCTCCCTATCCTTTAGATATTAGCAATTGAGTGCAAAAACCAGTAGAAAGTAGATAAAGACCAGTTGTTGGAAGTGGTACTCTGGTCCTACTTAAAGTGGACAAAACCAGTTTCTACTTTGATGATAAGTAGGCTGGTTGCAAATAAAACCTAATTGCACTTATGTTGTGAGCTGTTTGTGTATTCAGATCAATGATTTTGTGTATAATTTTTTTTTTAGTTGCAAATTACATGTTGATTTGCAGTTGATATTATTTTATGATAAGAGATGAAACTGCTAATGAATCTAAAAAAACTCACTTTGTAGATAATTTTCCTAATATATTTGTAGAGTACTTTGTAACGGTTAAATAAAGAGGTGAAGCTGATCTATTTCTGAATTGGATTTTGTTGGGCCCTGTGTATGGCATTTATGAGGGAGACATTGGAGGATGTACATGACAGTGCAGCTCTGGTCTTCTTAGAAATGGGAAGTGAAAGGAAGTCTGCTCTATTATTTGGATATCTTGGGTCAGGATACTGGATTTTTGTGGAACCAGTTTGGATTGTGGCAATCAAGAAGCAATTTAAATTCATCCCAAGTTACTTATCTTTAGTAGACCTGTCCTTAGAAATCGAGAAGAAACTGTTGCCTCAATTTGTAAATACTAGGTGTAACTTTCCACTTACTATTATGCTGTAAATCATTGTAATACCACTACCAGCAGGGCAAGAAACCCTGACTTACTTTTTTTTTTAGAGTAGATCATTAATTAGAAACACTTTTGATTGTTTTTGACAGAAGCTATATGGATGTTGTGATTGTATTGTTCTGTTGAGATTTGGTTTTATTTTTGTCTTTTTAGAGTGGCAAGCATTAAGATGCCTGTTTCTTTTTTTAGACACCAGGAAAATTCAGATGGTCTATTGATCAACTTGCTCTAATAAATCCTGTGGAAATAGACTCGGAAGACATTCGACGCCAAGGAATGTATTTGAGCCATGCTGGGTAACTTACAGTTAATTTTTATGTAGCTGACTTAGCTTTAATACTGAAACACTTGTTCCTTTGCTTTATTAACATTTCAGCATAGCATTGAAGACTTTTTATTCAAAATTTTTAACAGAATTTTTTATTTGATGTGGGTATAATATTTAGATGAGGCTACCTCTGTGTTGCTTCCTTTTAATGTTAAGAGCTGCTGATTCACTCTGATTGCAGTTTGGAAGGCAGTAGATAAAAGCAGTTAGTGGAAGCAAAAAAATCTCTTGCCAGTGATCATTACCAGGCTACCTCTTATGCTCCTTGTTACAGTTTATCTTCTCAAAGTGCTCCATAGTGAGGCTTCTTTGGTCTCTGGGGCTCCTGCAGAATGGTAGAAAACTAGCTGGGGAAGCCCCAGTACTCTCTTCCAGAGTTTTATAGATTAGACTTATTGCGAAGGAGGGGCCACCAGCACTTGAAGGAGTTTGGAGGCCCTATCTCAACTTTTTTCCTTTCTCTGAAAATAATTTGAATGAGGAAAATGAGTGGGAAAAGAGTCTTGGTATTTGTAACTTATCTTGAGGTTATCTTTTACATGTGGGTGGTAGAGAATGGCATGCCAAGTGAAAACAGCCAAGGGGAGGCCTTAATGGTGAATCCTGCAGACTGTCCCCTACATTTCTCAGATACAAACTTGCACAAAGAGCTGCTCCCCATGGCATGAAGCACTGTAGGAATAGAATAATAAACCAGTTCTGTTTAGATCAGGTTGCTCAGTCCCATCCATCTTGATCTTGAATGTTTCCAGGGATGGGGCATCTACTGCCTCTTCAAGCAACCTGTTCCAGTGTTTCAACACCCTCATCATAAAAAATATTGTGTAGTAACTTTCTGCTTGAAGTGTCTGACTGAACCTACATCTCTCTTTTTGAATAATAAAAGCTTTAGGACTATAACTGTCCCCAGCTGTATCTGAATCACCAAGTCTTAATGTTTCCTGTCCTTCCTCTAGCAGCTAGTAGGTTTCAGACTAATGCTTTGTATACATTTTAAAGCCTTAAGCCTTATGTTTTTAGGAAGTTATTTACATTGTTTCTGGAACCTTATTCAGACAATCTAGCTTTAATATGACTTGGGTGACAGTTTCAGTGATGATGAGTGACATGGCCCATAGGTATAAACATGCATTGTCTCAGTGGGTCCTTTCAGTCTGTCCCACTGTTTCCTATCAATCACTGTGGCTTTTTTTTTTTTTTTTTTTTTTTTTTTTTTTTTTTTAATAAATCATCTGCTGTGTCCATGCTTGCATGTTTCAGGGCATACATATACCTAAATGCACAGTGATTGTATGCTTGGTTTTTTTGGTACAGCTCTGCAAGTGCGTCCATAGATCTGTCATTTAGTGTTGTCTAGGCAGATGTAATTGAAGGTGGCATGTCCAAACATTGCAGATATATTCGAAGTCTGATGTGCATAAAAGAGCTGTGAGAGTTCATGTATTTGGTACATCTATGCATGCTTGTGTATCTAATAATATATTGTTATCTGACTGATTTCTAAAATTATTCAAGGGTAATTCAGGTATATGAACTGTGAATGAGAGTATTGGGGGGATTCAGCTAAGACAATGATGAACACCTGTAAGCTTCAAGAAATTTTACAATAAATTACATTGTAGTAACTGAAAGTCAGGCTTGAAGGTGACCGTTAGAGGAAATATAAATATAGAATCTCAAACATCATGAAGTAACTGAAGTAACTGCAATATTTTTTTAAAAACTAAGTTTAAAGCTGCATAAGGAAATATATTCATTGTTAGAAACTGAAATATACTGAAGTAACTGTGGCAGACTGAGAATTTGATTTGGGAGAACTCTCTGCTGGGAAAGTGGCCCGTGTCAGGAATTTGACTGTGCAAATTCCAGAAGTTTTCTGTTGCCCTTTAATTCCTTACAGCTCAGTTGTTTAATCTGCTTGGTTTTATAGTGCAAGTCTAATCTCATGTTAACTTTAATAGTAAAATATATCCATTATTTTGGAAGATCAGTTATGACTGAGTTTTTGTCCAGGCATGCTGAGTAAACAGAATATTTGCTATTATGTAATTTTAAATGGTACAAATCTTTTTCAAGTCAACTGAATTGAGAAGTGTATTTATATTTCTGAATTTATAATATGAGATTATTTCTGTAAGAGTAAAAACATCATAAGATTTAGGGTTTAGTGCAGTTTAATTTATAAATTTTCTCTCTAGCATCTAGAAATTATTGTATGGCTGGACTTTATATCTTTTCCTACTTATGTGATGGTTTTGATAATTCAGTTGTTTTTCATTTGTTACTTAGAATTGATAAGGAGACAGAAGACAGAAGGCAAAAAGCTATTGAGGAGGTAATTAAACTTTGTGCTACCAAGTACTGATTTGTCTGTAGAAAAGATCCATGTCTTTACAGGGTTTCAAAACCCAGAAGCATATCATATTTCAGTAAGGAAGTAATTTTGTGCCCTCATCCCTTGCAGCTGTAGTTGGAATCCACACACTCCTTCTTTTCCCCTCTTCTTTCAGACACATGTAGGTCAAAACAACAGATTTTTTTCATTCGTTTTTCTTGGCTAGTGGTAATGTAGCTGAAATATAACTCTTATAGGTAACTTCAGGTTAAAAATGGTGATTAAGAAGTTGAGGGTTTACAGTAACTGTTGGAGTGATTCTGCATTTTTTTAAATATTGGAGAATTTTTGTGATTTTTAAAATTTCTTCCAAAGTCTGCTTGGTTGGATGGAAGGCTTTATTCTGGTAGCTTGTATTTTTTCCATCCATTTTTCATTTTATTTTTCATTATTCATTTGGCTAGCAGAGAAGGAAAAGTGAAGTCTTTAAAATATTCACTGTGGAAATTCTAAGTGCTACTTCAATTTAAAAAATAAATTAAATAAGTCTCTGATAGGAGGTCTATCCGTTTGTTTCTACAAACAAGAAATGTTTTATGATTCCATAAAGGAGCTGTGTAGTTGACCTGCAGCTAAGATGCTCTGTTCTAAATTTGCATTATAAGGGGTATTTCCTCTTTGTGAGATGTAACCTTATGGATTATGTAGCTGAGCAGCTTGAAACCCTGTCTCTGATAAAAATTATACCTTTAATAGTTGCATGTTTCAAGCTGAGTTTTTTCATTTACTTTGAGTCTTGCATTTATTTGAGAACAGGATTTGCCATGTGTTTCTTGAAGCTTTGTAATAGTATTCATCTCCTCAGCATCAGGGTGTTTCTCAGTGCAACTTCTGGTTCACTGTGCTACTACTCAAAAGTATTTTACCACTAATGATTTTAGCCAAATACACTAACGTTAATAATGTTGCCAAAAAGCCTTGGTTTATCATTTTTACTGTTACTGCAGTGTCTTATCACTTCTGTGAAATAGCTCAATTGTCAAAATAAAACTTAACAAACTGAAAATTTAAAAATAATTATTTTTAAACTACTATGCAAGGAGCATGGTAGTGACAATTTAATTTCTAAAATGAGTAACTACTGTTAAATGAAACTTGTGTATAGTTTTCACTCTGCAGACTTGAAAGATCTGAGGTGCTATGTGTTCACAAAGAACATAGGGGTTTTCAAATTGTTTTTTTCTTTAACCTCCTTGGGCCTAAAATAATGAAATGTTCTACATTTTTTTTTCTTGTTCAGGGTACTAGTCTAAATTTATGTTGAAAATTTTAAAAAGTGCTGAGATGGTTTGTTTTTATTCTACTCCAGTTTTTCACAAAAAAACTCATAGTTCCTTCTCCTTGGACTGAACATGAAGGCAAGCAAGTTTCTCAATTTAATTCAAGTAAAAGTAAGTTGCTTTTGTGTGTCCACCCAAAATAATATAGTTTTTGGAGAAATTATCAAGCATAGTTTTTTCTTCAATCTCAATTTAAATTTTTAGAACCAGTATAAAATATGGCACAACTGATTGATTTTTTTCAGCTGTTGTCCCCAAGTGCTTTTGTTGTTTTAAGATTATTTATTTAATTAAAAGTCTTATATAGTTTTTTCCTTTTTGTTATTCTTCATCTTTGTTCTTAAATTTTCCTGCTTTAATGATCTGTCTGCAACCATTTTAATTTACACACATAACTTTGTATCTATAACTATTAACTGTGTTGATACTGGTAATAGCTAAGTATTCTACTTCACTTTTTTTCTTCAGATATTTGCACGTCCTCTTATTCTGACTGCTTTCCTCATCATATAAGCATATTGGAAATGGAATTCTGTATTCTTTTACCTTTACAAGCAGCATAAATTCCTGTTGTCATCCTGCTAGCTCACTGCCACTAGTTGTGGATTTTCTAAATTTGTTTCGTTGATGCCACTCTTAGATATTATTCTTAATGTACTTACTGAAGTTTATATATAAACAGCAGAATACAGAAATGGATTGCAAGATGGAAAATAAGAGCTACAAAGTATTGTTTGCATGCCCTGTTGTTTGGTGTGAAAGTCTTGAATAAATGGGGATTTTTCAAGATTTGGAAAAGACTAAGCTGTTTAATTTTTTTATCAAGGAGATGCAACTTGTGGATAGCATATTTTTAATTGTCAGTTGTAAGATGGTCACTTTAAGGGCAGAGAACATAAGGCATAATCTGAAATCTGGTAAAGTGAATGTTAAAAGAAAATGGTCTTATGTGTTCTTCAGCTGCACAAAAAATGTTGAAGTGTGTCTTCACCTTTCTCCAGTCCAGACGGAATGATTTTCTGGAAATGTGTTTTACTTTAACAGAGCCTGTTCATAAACGTGAACTAGTTTGTTTCAAGTCTCTGTCACATAGAGACAGGAGGAGACAAAGTTTGGGGCAATGCTGATGCTGCTTCACTAAGCTTTTTTTTTTTTAACAGAAACGTACTGAAATTTTCTTGATAGCTATAATGGTAACCTTTTCTCAGTACTCCTTTCTGATCTCTTCCAAACACTGATTCAAAAACTTTGGTTGTATAAAGTATTCTAACTTAATGTTGCTACATTTTAAAACTATATGCAGTGCATGTTAAATTTAAGTTCCATGTTTTCCAGCCATAGATATAAATAACATTTCTCCGATTGGAAGACAGCTGAGCTTGCAGCCTGGGAAAAGCAATGGTGAGTAAAAGGCAATGCCTAGAATTACAGGCTTTCTCTGAAGAAAAATAGCCCATTTATAATGGATATTTAATTTGAAAAGGAAATTAATTGTTAGTGTTACTGTAGAAATAGTTTTTCTTGGACTGTATGGTACTATTGATTTTAATATTTATTTCTCATAGGAATTTAGTTCTATTATACTCTGTTGTATTTTTTCAAGTGAGAAATAAGTCCCCTGTAGACTGTGGAGTGCATTTTGTTCCAACTCAGTGTCTGTATTTTTCTGGAATAAAAAGTGAATGTGAACTTCAGATTTACAAACAAATTACAGTTTCAAAAAACCTTTATGGTTTCAACCTATATGTTGAATTGTTTTGGGTTAGAGAATCATGATTATTTTCTGTGTCAAATAAATACCAGAAATCTTAATGCATCATTTAAACTGCATCATTTTAGATACATGGTTACTGTTTTTCCCCCAGCTACTTTGATTTTTCTGCTACTTCCTTTCCTCAGAGATGTCTCTTCTCAGTTAAAATAAAAGCCTTTAGTGAGGCATTCTTAAAACTCTTGGGTTTTTATCTCTAAGCCTAGTGTGCTCCATGCAGTGTTGTAAAATCAGAATTATTCTTAAATTAACACTTCTTATTGCAACTGTAATTTAAATAGCTCAATTGCAGTGCAATTTGAAAGTGAATTTTTGGTTCTACAGCTTTAGTAAAAGGTCACTGTAAGCTAATTTTGTTGGTTTTATTCATTGCAGCTGCTTGTCAGACAGTACTATCTTTGCCAGTGGATTTTAATTTGGAGAAAATACTAGGTATGTTGTGCAATATCTAAATTTAATAATGAATGTCTAAATAGAAAACTTCATTTTATATTGTTAGCTGGGTTTGTCTTGTGAAATACTGAAAACTAAATGTATGAATAAAGTTTTTAAGTATGCATTCTAAATAGACAATTACTGCATGTTGCATGGGACGTGTGACTTAAATTATATGATTTGAGTCTGGATATAAAGATAAAAAAGGAGGGATATGGAGGACAATGGAAATTGTTCCACCTGCAGGTGACTGAGGGAAGACCTCATTGCCTTCTACAATTTCCTCATGAGGGGAAGAGACATCTTCCAGAGGGTGGTTGGGTGCTGGAAGAGGAAAAAAATGTAAAATAAACTGGTAGATCGGAGCATATTTTAATGGGTCTTAGTTTGTGCTTTCCTACTGTAATCAGCTAACTACTTGGACTTTCAAGTCTAATCTGGTTTGCTTCTGGATGTATCATGAAGACCATCAAAGCATATGGGAGACCTGAAAAAAGAGTCTAGGTTTGCTTGGGTAGTAAAATAATCCCTGTTTGACAGCTGAAATGTAAGGAATAATACAATTCTGGGGAAAGATCAATATGTAGATAGAAGCCAATTTTTATTTTCCTAAATTCAGACTTTAGTATTAAGGGATGATAGGCAGAAGTAGAACGAACCTTTTTATAGAACAGAAGCAACTTTTTATAGGGATAACAAGCAAACCTTTGGGAAAGCTGCCTAAACAGATGTATTGGTAAATTAGATTAAATGTTTTAATTTAATTATATATGTGTCTGTAATGGAATGTATCTTCTGCATTTGTATTGGAAATGATTTTTCCGCTACATTTCTAGGTGAGTATTTTAGAACTGATGAATTTGCAGATCAGTCTCAGGAAAATCTGAGTTCTTCTTCACTCAGAAGGAAGCTGTTTTTGGAAGAAAATGGGAATGTATCTGCATGTTTGTCCCCTTCTCTGCATAGTCCATGTGGTAGTCAGCCACTTGGAGTGCTTTGTTCAATAGAATTATCTCCAGTCCGGTGCAGAAGCCCCCTAGACACATCTAGTTCAGTAAGTAGCCTGTTTCGTGGGCTGGGTGGGATGTACGTTGAGAGCGTAGGTGTTAGACTAAAACTTTGGGTTTTTTATTTTTTTTTCTTTGCAAATTCCAAATTCTGAAAAAATATGTGAACAAAAGTCTTGATTACTGACTTTTTATTATTTCAAATTATTTTGTTACACTGCTATTCTTTTGTACTGGGAATGATGTTTCAATTTTGTTATGAAAAGGAAGTAGGGATTAAAACACACAAAAGATTTGCTGAAAGCATGTTAAAACTTTTTTTTTTTTTTTTGTTTCATAAAATGTGCCTGCAAAAAAAGTCCTCTTTAAATCCATGAATTGCTGCCTACAATACCAGTTGATATGAACATGTGATATATTTCCTTTAAATCTCATAAACTCATTTATAGTGAAAGAAATGATTTGTGGATCTTTGTAGTGTGGTGCTAAATATGCCTTTCCTTCCCATTGGCCAGAGTTTTCAGATTAATAGACATTTATTAGAACACAGAACATAATATCAATTTTTTTAGATTAAGCAAGATGAACCTTAACCCCATGTGGACATAGTGCAGCTAAAGTGGTTTCGGTGATGTATTTTCATCTGTTTGGTGGTTTGAAGTGCATGGTAAAAACCTACCTACATTAGGATAGTGTAACTTAAAAAAAAAAGTTAACCTAGTGAAGAATTCCTACAATATATTATAGTGCTGGGGGTGAGGGGGTGGGTTTTGGTCTGGGTTTTTTTATTGTTGTTTTTGGTTGGTTTTTTTGTTTTGTTTGTTTGCATGTTAGTCTTAAGCAAGGTCATTCTCTTCAAGAGAAACATTTTTGTATCTGCTGCTGAATTAAGTAGATTGAATTACATTAAAATGTAAATAATGGCTGACTTTCATCTGCAGTCATACGAGTAAGAAATTTAAACACTTGACTAGATACACAGATAGCATTAATTCTCTATTTAGGTTATTCATGGTTCTTAAACATAGTGTATAAAATAATCCTAGCTGGCATTATATTACGGTTTGTGTCCATTGCTCTTTTCTCATGTGTGGAGGCATAAAGTCCAGGTGAATCACTGCAACTGGAATATTTAAACTAAACTAGAGATTGTCATTGTAAAGGATTAGTCTTCCCCAGTGCTGCCATATTAAATGTCTTAGAACAATTTTATATATAGATATTAGCCACAGTTTACATTATGAAAATAATTCTCTATGGGTTTCGTTTTTTTTTTTAAATTCTGAAGGGTCAGTTTTCATCAAGTCCTATTCAGGGAGGAACAAGAGCTTATAGTCTGGGAAGTATAACCAGTCCCCCGTTTTCAGAGGGATCTCCTGCACATAATGGTTCTCCTGCTTTTTCACCAATTGCTTTTCACATAAGAAAAACACCACTCTCAGGTATGATTTAATTGTATATGTATTACTCTATCTTGAGTAATATATTTTTATTATAAAAACTTCTCAATTCTTAGTGGAACCTTTTTCTCTTTGGAGACAAGTTCCTGTGCTTAGCAGACCAGCAGTCTCCTATATTACACATCTGCTGTTCAGCAGTGAAATATGTGAAACAATGAAATGTATATGCTTGCAACTGATCAGCTAGGGAATATATTTTGGAAGAAGGCATTGAGACCCAACAAGAATGAACAGGGGTTAAAAGGTTAATTTCATTTAGTATGGGAGGGGTTTTAAAGCCACATGCCTAAACTGAGTCAGGTTACAATTCTGATTTGGCCCAGCCTGAAGCATTTTTAATGGTCAATGGATGAAGAATGTTTTTTGAGCTTTCAAATTATGCTATGCCATCATGAAGATTATTTGAAATGAAATGACTAATGAAAAAAATCACAAACATTTGGTGTCCTCATTGCTCTAGAAAATGTACTGTTTCATGGTGTGGCCATACCTGGTAATGCTTTATGCCTTGTTTATAAATGATTATACACATTTGGCATGATTATACATTACTTTTACACAGTTTGATTAGTGGTATTTTACACCATTATATGTGGAGATTGCACAGATGTTTTCTCACTTGTTTGATCTTAAACTTCATTGCTGCCAAAAATTTAAATGCCAACAGAATGTGTATTGATATTTGTTTAGGAAAAAAACATAGAACCAGATTTCACTCATTTTCCTTTGAATACTGTATAGAAATTACATTTGAAAGTACAAGGTCTCCAATATGGTAAATCATGTCATAGAAAAGAAATTTGGTGGAATAAAAACTTGCCTTTACCATGGTAGCTGAAATGTATGGGTGGTGGGTTTGGTTTTTGGAGTTGCTTGTTTATTTGGGTTAGGAGGCAACAGTCTGTGAAATACTCTGTAGTTGGCTATAAATTATTCAATGGACTATAGGGCCTTGAGAATGACAAGTTTTTCTATCGGATATCAGGTGGAGTTAAACTTTGCTTTTTTTTCAGACCAAAGAAAATTTACATTTTGTTCTCCAGATATTCCTTCTTCCTCAAATAGAATGACACCCCCAAGTACAAGAAGTCCTTACATAGATGGTTGTTCTCCAATTAAAAATTGCTCTCCTATGAGGTTTGGAGCCTGTAGAGGAACTGCCCAATATCAGACTTCTGTCATTAGAATACCAATTGCAGTTGAGAATCATGATGAGGATGGGGAAGACAAGGAAAACACTTCTCCAGTAGAAGCTCGGTTCCCAGAAATGGATAATGGAATAAACTTACATCAGGAAGACAGTGATGCTTTTGCACATGGTACACATCTTGTGGTGGCAACTGTTTCTATTGCACCAGATCATTCAGAAGGTTGTCATCAAAGGTTGTCATCACTTCGGGATATAGAGGGCTTAAAGGAAAATAATACTGTAGACATGGCTGATGCAGCTGAAGTCTCAGAGGAAAACACTTGGATAAAAGAAACAATTGGCAGTAGCAATGCACCAATGACCAGCTTTATGACAGGCATTACTTTCAGTATTGAAAGCTCTCGCATGTGCATGTCACCTCTTGCAGAAAGCAGTGCAATTCCTTGTGACAACAGTAGTATTCAGGTAAAAATGTATTATTTGTTTCTCTGTAAAACTGAGCTCAATATAACTTGGAATACATATACTAATCTGGAAGTAATTGTTATTTTTTCATAATGGATATGGCATGTAGGTGGTATTGTGACTTTTATCCCTTCCCTCCATCCCCTCTTTCAGTGGAGTTAGCGTAGCAATTATGATTGTTTTTGTGTTGCTATGTACATTAGTATATTTAACTTAATCCAAATGAATGGTGACAGGCAGTATGTTTTTCAAGTCCTGCTTTTTGATTTCAGGTGGACAGTGGTTACAATACACAGACTTGTGGAAACAGCATTATGGATACTGTGGGGGCTGAAAATAGTTGCAGAGAAAATGATGTGAATACTGTCATGTTTCAGAATAAATCTCAGCTGATTAGAACAAAGGTAGGAATTATAGTAAAACAGTGATAGGCTTCCAATCTAAAGCATCCATTCCCCATTTTATTTGGGGAGTCTGAGTCTTTATTAACTGTCAGTTAATAAAGATGTTAATATAATGTAATTTCAGAGACTGTGTTGAATTAATTCAGGACAAATATCTTAAACTGGCAGTAAAATGAATGTTTTATGATAAAAGCAAAGATTGTTTTGGAGGAAAGAGGTTTATGCATTAGTAGTAGTGATGAGGCTGCTCATCACTATTGTAGTCTTTCTCTAGATTTTGTTTCTTCTTGCTGCTTCTTTTATTGTTAAGTTTTAAATATGTGCCTGTGGAGAAGGACATTTCTGGGGAAAAATTGTCTGCCACTGGTTTTTATAAAGGTAGCGTCAAGTCCTAGACCATACCTGGCATACTGACTTGGTGGGGAACTTTCTGTGTGGGTACAGTCTTTTGATCACAAGCCCTTTGAGGACCTATCCGAAAAACACATTACAAAAGATAATATGTAACTAGCAAAGCTCCTAACCCCTAATCTTGTGACTGATAGGAAAGAGTTCTGTTTCTTCCAGAGAACTGGAAACAAGGGTAGTTTCTTTGTAGAAGAGAGCACAGATCATCTCCTCTCAGTAATTAATGGTCACATGGTGCTAAAAACTTAGTAGTTTATGGTCTGCTACATCTTGAAAGTCCTTCAAGGGGAGACAGTAGTGACCATTAGTACCAGATTATAAAAAAAGCTCAAGTAAACCCATTCAGCCCTGACTTCACTTCTGGATGTGACATGCTAAATAAAAGCCACTTCTCAAGGGGAAGTGGAGACCGGTGGTGTCATATACACCCCTAACATAAAATTTCAAACTCTGTTAATTTAAGACTAGGACAAATGGGCCCTTACAGGAACAATAGCTAGATATTTTATCATTAACTTCTAAAAATACTCACCTAAGATCCTGCCCCAGTCACCCCATTGAACATGGATTTTATCTGTGCATGTATTACCAGAATCAATTGTCTGGTATCAAACCTGTCCTAGAGGGACTTGCAGTGTCACGCAGCTGCTGTTTCCCACTGTTTGTCTTTGAACTGCTGGGTCCTGTCTAAACCAGGACTAAAATTTTGCGTTTTAGGTTCAGAGTAAAGTGTGAAGGCATTAATTCCTTCGTTCAGATCTTAAAACAGAATCCCCAGGGAATGAAAAGAAAAAAGCACAGACATTGCTGGCTGAAATATTGAAGTCTGGCTCATTCAGACATTCATGTGAGCCCTTGCAATGAGGTAGTTCTTGCAGACAGTATGTTTCAAAGATCTGTGTAGAGCAAACATGTTACTTCTACTTCATTTCTTATTCATTCCAGAAGGGTAGTGTTAGTGCTTAAGGTACTTACTGTACTTGAAATTTGTGGATAGTAAGCTTGCATCTTGTTTCTTTTGGAGAATTTCTGTTTAAAATGGTTTTAAAACTAACTTTTTCCTATTCACCTAGGAGTGTTCTGTTTTAAGTCATAAGGACAATCAGTTGCTGAGAACAAAATCTCCAGAGAAGCAATCCTGTTTTCAAAAAGGAAAAACACATAGCACAGTATTTGGTCAAAATGCAACTTGCAACATTTCTGCTTGGAAACATAAAAATGAAAATCAAGTTCAGGGATTTCACAAAAGTGGTATGTAGTTTTCTGATGGAGAACTTAAAGCTGTGGTTTTAATAAATTTTTATACATATGACCTCAATTACCTGGATTATACATACTATTTTGCTTTTCTAATGTAAATGTAATAAACTGTTTAGTATATATTAAGGGAGTTATTAAATAATGTGGGATTTTCCAGGTCTTATGAAATTTATTATTGTCATTAAGTGATCCTTTTTTAAAATTAAGGCGTCTAGATTTGGTACAGAGAAATAATAGGTTTTTTTTTCAGACTCGTATTCCTTCTGTGATGGGGGGATTCCATGAGCAGCCTAGGATAACTTCCATAGGAATCAGTATAACTGTAAAATCACCTATTTTTTAAGATTTGTCCCTCCTAAAGGCATGAGGGACATTTTTCTTCGTGGGAAAGAAAAAGTGAAAGGGGTATTAGTGTAGTTTTGGATTGCTTTTTTTCAACCAGTTATATTGTGTGGCTTCATAAATACTACCACTAGTACCGAGACTAAGTCACTGGACAGTAGTGGACTGCTAGGGTGTGATGAGAGCAAACACCAAGTTTAGTTCTCTTAGAAATACAAAATGAGCTTTATGTCAAAATAAGCTGTTTAGCAATTCTATGAACAGCTTTTTCCTTGGTTTGACAGAAATCTGTAATATCAGTTAGGTTTACCAGGTACTTAAGTAAAATGTATTACTGGTTACCTTAAAATGAAAAGATAGTAGTGTTGCTTTGGTAATTGTGTTAGTACTAAACTTGGAGTTGATCTCCTGACACTGCCAGTGTCTCTGAAGAATACTTGTGTCCAGATTGATGCTCTGGTACTCTTTGAGAGGAACTTAAGAAGGTGCAATAGGATTCATTGGTCTCAATACATCACTAAGAAAATAGTGCAGCCTTTCTTCTGTAAGAGTAAACCATTACATTTATATTTCACTCTTTTGTTTAATTCCTAGTATTATGTTGCTTACAGGAATTACCAAAATATTTAGTTAAATAGTTAAAAATATAATTAATGTTTGCATGCTGTTTATTACCAAAAGTATTAATACAAGTGAACCTTTGATCCTTTCAAGAAAACAATCAATGAATTAAAATGATGGACTGGGGGGGCGGTCAAAAGCCCAGAACTCCCTTTGTGTA
The DNA here is from genome assembly GCA_030060385.1 of Muscicapa striata striata. Lineage (NCBI taxonomy): Eukaryota > Metazoa > Chordata > Aves > Passeriformes > Muscicapidae > Muscicapa > Muscicapa striata. The sequence goes on from JAREIS010000080.1 coordinate 1,279,539, forward strand.
ATCAAATCAGATTTGGTTGAATTTGCTTGTATTTGTTTAGAATTCTGGAATTTATAAATACGAGTAAGGGAATAGAAGTCCATTTGGTAATCTTGTGGTCCTAGTGACCAAGAGGGAAAGAAGAGATAAGGGATACACTGGTATTTCTGGGCTCTGTTTATATAGAGCTCTGGTAAGCTTCATTGGATTAATGAAAAAGAGAAGTCCATTTTAAACTGTTCAGGTGAAGCAGTCTTCCTCTCTTTTCATAGCAAGGATGTCCCAGGATACTGGACGGAAGTTCTGCTTTCTGTTCTGTTCCACAACCCAAAGTGACAGACAGTGGCTGATGAGCAGCTGTTGGTACACTAGGCCTGAAATCTATTGGTCATATTGGTCAGATCTAAATTTGAAGGCTAGACAGCATTTAAAAAAATTCTCAAAAGGCAAAGTGTGAACAGAATCTCTCGGCGTTAAAATAAGTGTATTAGACCTGAGAGTTGTGTGTTGTTTGAACAGAACAGTTCTTGAAATGCTTTCATTAATAATTTCCCAGTGAAGGCTTTCCGAAAAGCGTATTTAAAAAAAAGGGAAATGTCTGTCTGCATCACTTGATTGTAGCTCTCACATTGCAAAAATAAATATTAAAAAATTTACTTTAGAAATCTAATGAGCAAACATGATGTGCATTATTTTTACTTCTGTAGCAGCTTAATCACTATTTCTGTACTGCATGTGGGATTGACAGTAATGAAATCTAGTGTCATATATTAGCTATTTCATGATCTTCAAACAGTGCCCTACCAGAAGGTGGAAATACACTGGATTGTAAAAGTTAAGGGATGGATTTTGTTAAAAGCAGGAAATTAACTCAGACTTTTATAGAAGAGGGCCTTCAAAATGTTCTTAGTTTTATCTTCAAAGTTCTGTCACTCAAAAGCAGGCTACAACTTATTGAGATTTAAAAGTTACATACCTTTTGTAATTTCTGTTTCTCATGATGATTTTAACAATACTCAATTGAAAGGACTGTACAAAGGATTTATTTTTGCAATTGTGATTACTAAAATAATAATATAAATTTAATAAACGTTAAGCAAGGTAGCCCAAATTATGTTTCTGAATTTTTCTGAGTTACATGTATAATTAAGATTTGTTTTTACTTTTTTACTAAATTTTTTGATTGTTTTTAAAATATGTTCAGTGATCAGAAGCTTTTGAAGTATTCACAAGTAAAAAAGCAATTCCTAAAGTATTTCATTTCATCCTGTATTAGCATTTTCTTAAAGGTAAGAAAAAGGAGCAGAAATGGGTGGATATGAGAAGTGATTAAGGATGCCCCCACCTGAATTGCCTGTATTTTTTTGTCCTGTTTTGTAGTCTTCAGTTAGATGGGAAATATTTATTTTATAAAAACATGCCTATTTTTTTAATATGTTTGTATAATTGATTTGTAGAGAAGCCTGCTGTGTAAATTACCATGGAAGTCACTTGACCATTCTGTTTCTGTAGTTGTAAATGCATTGGCACACATTGCACAAAACGGTCATTGTTTACATTAAATTTATATCAGTAATTCTAACAAGAGTCCTTTAACATGTCTAACTGTAAATTGAGCAGTGAAACAGAATAAAGACATTTCCTTAATACCTATATTGTTCAATTACTTCTTTCAGTTCTGAGGTGCTAAAGAGAATGCACAGAAGTGCTGACTTCTATCAGACTCTCAAACCTTCCTTTTAAGGCTATTAACAAGAAACTACAATCATTTCTTCACTTTGCAGAAACATTTATTTTCACCTACAGGACAAAGATCTAGATATACATGATTTTAAAACTTGTTCTGCATTCACAGTCATAAAAAAGTAGCTTTAAAAAATTCTTTACAAATTATTAAAATGTGTATTTAAAAAGTAAACAAAACCTGCTTCTAGCATTTTTGCCCATAGGGAAAAATATGTAAATGAAAGTACTTGTGATTTCTTCTCAACTTTTGTATCCAGCTATTTTTGGAGCTTCTTTTTCTTTTTCTCTGGTTCACCCTTGCTGCTTACCTCTGCAGAGACACTTGGAGGCATATAATTTCCTGATATCTACGGTAAGAAAAGAAGTCAGAACATTTTTATTCAATTTTTGCTATGCTGGTAAAACCTGCATTTACTTGTACAGACTTTTTACCAACACTGTGCCAACATCAGAAACTTGTGATTTAGATAATCACCTAAAAGAAAGTCTACCATCTTAGAACAATCACAGGTAGAATACTCACTTGAAATAAAAGCTGAAAACCACAAAGAGAAGCAGCAGCACCCCTCCTGACAAAGCCAGCAGGTTGTTAGCACCCCAACCAGAGTCTGCATTAGCCTCCGGACTCACACTAGAGTCATGACCACAACAGAAGCTCTTGACAAGCTAGTTGTGAGCACTAGCAGAGGGCAGCTCAGCATGTGAATGCACAACAGAATAAAAGGGCTCTTCACCCCTACATTTTTTATTGTCTACTCCCAGCTTTTGAAATCACACGGATTCACTTCAACACAGGCTGAGGGAGTGGACAGATCAGAGCAGCCCTGCTGGGAAGGACTGGGGGGTGCTGGTTCGTGAGAAAGCCAAACATGTCCTGGGCTGCATCCAAAGCAGCAAGGCCAGGGAGGGGATTCTGCCCATCTGCTGAGACCCCACCTGCAGTGCTGCATCCAGCCCTGGGGTCCCAGCACAGGAAGGACATGGACCTGTTGGAGAGAGTCCACAGCAGTGCCACAAAAATTATCAGAGAGCTGCATGAAGCAGCTCTCCTGTGAGAAAAGGCTGATAAGAGTTGGGGTTGTTGAGCCTGGAGAACTGAAGGCTGAAGGGGGACTTTTTAAAAGGGCATCCAGTGACAGGAAAAGGGTGAATGGCTTCCCCCTGCCCCCACCTGAAAGAGGGTAGGTTTAGTTTAGGTATTAGGATGAGGCACTGGAACAGGTTTCCCAGAGAAGATGTGGATGCTCTGTCCCTGGCAGACTTCAAGGCCAGGTTGGATGGGGTTTTGAGCAACCTGCTCTCAGGAAAGGTCCCTATGGCAGGGGGATTGGAACTAGATGATCTTTAAAGGTCTTTGCGCCCCAAACCATTCTACGGTTCAAGCTCACAACAGCTCAAAGATCAGAATATATTTACATGTGTTCAGAAACATGATTTTTCAAGGGAAAAAAAAGTAATCATGTTTGACTGTATAAACAGAAAGAAGCTCTTGCTTATTTTGGGTTGTCTTTTTCCACTGTAAAAAGGGATGCTTGATTGCTGCAACTCTCTCGTTTACCAAGAAAGTTACATGTACCTTACTCTGAGAGCATGATTTTGTAATATCATGCAAAATACTTATCAGGCCTAAAGTGTGAAAGCAAGTAAAATCCCAGTGTCCCAAATGCACTAAGAAGCTAGAACTGAGAAGTCTTGAGACTAGAGAGAGTTTTTAGGACATGACAGTTCTTACAACGTTATCAAGAGAGAGTTTTTATATTATGGGAGTTGTAGGACACAACTGCTGTTGACAGCCAGCAATTATACAGAGCTGAGCCACCCACTTCACAGTTATATTGTAATTTGCTGGAGTAAAGTGAAGATCCTACCGAATTTTGGCAGATTTTCAGGGGCACACTTGATTACAGAACTGTAAAATTCAATACCTTACTTCAGCAAATCATCATAATTCCCAACAGTGGAAATATCCTGATGGGCCCAGAAGGGAAGTTTAATTTAGAGGGCTCTATTCTTTTCAACAGACAGTGAAGGCAGACCTGCGTTTTATTGATTGGATATGAAGCAATCATTACTGCTGCTGCTAAATTACGTCTTTTCTTCTGGGTTAAATTCCCATTTTACCACATGATGATTTTTTGACATTACTGAAGGATAAGGTTTTAAGAATTTTGGGCCTTACCTTGGGTTCTACCAAGACCATCCGCATTTTCTGATGTTGGATGTTGGAATCATCTAACATAATGTTCACTTTAACTTTATCAAATACATGAAATGTTGTGTCTTCCACAGTAAGTGAAGGCACCTGAAAGTTCAAATTTTGTATAAATACGCACTATTTGCAACAGCAATTATTTTTATACAAATAAATATAAATAAATATTTTTGTATGAAAATATCACTTGCTACATATAAATAAAAATAACCAAAAATTACTGTAGTGAATATTCAGTGTTGTATAATGTGGTACATGCATTTTTTTTTTTGCAGTAATTAATCAGATTATTAGATGTCAATACTATCCATTACAGAAAAAAATTCCTGTCAGAACCTACTTACTTAGACTTACAAAGACTATAGTGACATTTGTTACTACTAGAGATTAATGAAATTGAATTTATAAAAGCCTCTCTTACTCTTCTAAATCCAACTAATTCCAACATTAAGAATAATAGTAAGAACATACCTCACTGTTGTACTCCAGTTTTGGTGTTGGTTTATCTTTTTCTTCAAAGAAGACTGTTCCTTCTAACCCATACTTGGGAATCAGAACCACAATTGCATTTTTTCTTACAAATAGTATGTATGCATCTTCATTTACTACTCCCTTGGTTTTGAAGAACAGCTGTAACAAAAGTAAAACACACAAATAAAAAAAAAGCACTAGAACATTCTCTTTTGAATTACAAATACACTATCTCAGAAAAACAAAACATTCAATTAGACATCTATACTTGGTGCTAACTACACAGCATAATCCTGAAAGCAGATTTTAAAAAAATCACATAAACCATTCATAACATTACTGTAGGATTGAGAATTTGTATTTATAAAAGCACAAAACTAAAAGAATCCTCAAGATGCCATTCTGAACAAGCAAAGTTGTTTTAAGCTTTTTCAGAAGCATCCCTCAGCATTTATCATTTCTGCGCTCTTGCTTGGTTTTGCCCTAGCAGTGTTCATAGTTCAACATAACATCTCAGAACTACTTACCTGTGTATGGAATGCCACAGAGGCTCTTTGTGCATATTGTGCCATTTTATGTCGGTAATTGAGATTTTTACACATCTCTGCCAGTTTGTGTTTATCTGTAAGCTCTGGGTAAGTACTGTCTGCTCCTATGGCCACTGCCAAAAGCCGATGGACTATGATATCAGCATACCTGCAAAAATGAGGATAAAATCATCAATGACATAGTAAGATGTAGTTTTTCAAAATTAATAAAAAAGTTTCTGAACATACATTTGTCTTTGTGACTCTTACAGATTTAAGTTTTTGTAATAATGATGGGCTGCTGGCAACTCCCTCTATTAATTCAGCATCCATCTCTTCACAGACCAAAAATGCGCTGCAGAGGCAGAATAGTGTTACAATGTTTGCTAAATTCAGTTCTTTGTTGTGCTAGAAAAAGAAACAAAGTTGTATTTTTGGACTAAAGAATGATCTTTCACTATGGCATTTTAAGCCAGTCCTTCTTCTCTTTAGCATGAAATTAGACAAACTTAGTGTTGAATAGTATTTCAATGCCACAGATCTGCAAAGCGTAATCACATTTGAACTTCTTGTTACATAACTTATTAGAACTTCAGTGAGGAGCTTTTTAATACATCTGGTAAGAACTAAAATTTACTATTTGGACTCCTAGAAGTTCCACAAATCATCTATATAAATGCATAGGAATTTTAATCCAAGTCTAAGAGATTTCACTCGCAATGTTTCTAAGGAGCACAATAACAATTATTTTCTTCAAAACTCAGTGACTTCTTGGTCAGACGAAAAAACTAACATACTTTTCCAATAAGTATGATTTCATTGTATGCAACAGCTGCCAATAGCAAATTCCCAATTATGCATGTTTTCATATGGAAAATACAGTCTCCTCAAAATTTAAACACAGTTTCCATCTCAAAAATGGCTGAGCAAACTCTTCCTCAGTCTCTGGCTGAGACTAATGACTGACCCTGAAGTGCATTTCTATGCCAGACATGTACATTAGAGATGTATTCCTATTGTTGGTGGGTTGCTTTTTTTTTGGTTTTTTTTTTTTTTTGTTTTTTTTGGGGTTTTTTTGGGTTTTTTTTTGTTTTTTAATATTACTAAACCCTAAGGGTTTTGGACAGTAAACCTGAGATGTACATGAAGATGGACACCATGCAAGCCACTGCTGTTTCAACTGAAATCTAACATTGAGCGGAAACTTTTTTTTAAATGGAAAACACCACAATTTCTTCACAAATAAATCACTTATTTCGTTTCTCTGAAACTTTCATAAAATACAACTACCTTCTAATAGGTGAGGTAAAGTGAGTATAAATAGGTGAGGCTAAACCATAGTGATGAAAGTCATTATCCATTCCTGAGCAGAAATAAACAGCTTGCATCATGCAGCGAGTGGTCAAAATTCGCAGCAGTGTATTTAGGTAGGGGAATGTAGGAGATTCAGCTTTGTCTAATGATTCAGCTAAAGCCTTTGCTGAATCTGTCTTAATTTCCAAATTCTGAAAGGAGAGAAAAAAATGAAACAAGAAATGTCAGGTATTACTAGCAAATATTATGAATATAACTAGGATAATCTTAGCAACTGGCACAGTTATAACACCTGATGGAATGTTATTACTACAAAAGCAAACAAACAAGTAAAATCCATCCATGCACAGGTCCCTCCCTCATTATTACTAGTGCTCTATGCAAAACCCAAAATGCTGACCCAGTAGCCTAGGAATTCAGAAAAGACACCTATTCTAAGAAATACTAAGAATAACTAAGAAAAAACAAGGTTTTATTTCCTTTGGTTTGATTTTTCTATCGCCTTATTATATCAGAAAGTATGTAAAAAAAACCTAATGCCACACAAAGATTCCCATCCAGGCACAGGGTAAGTAATTTACTTTATGGTATTTCCTCTGCAAAATTATTATAATGTATACTTGCAAAAGTGAAATGTAAAACTAGTACTCTGTATGACATTTTTTTCCCTGTTTGCCAGTGCTCACTGGCAAATAAATTCAATAAAAATTCAGGTAGTGTGAAAATACGTAATGCATTTTTAATTTCCAGAAACACAAGGTAAATTTCATCACATGATCAGTTGAATGCTCCTTCCATCACATACAGCACTGGCAATAAAGTATGATCCAGATTGCATTTTTCTTAAGAAAGTATAAATATAGCATATTATTACCTAATCCTGATGTTTGTGTCAAAAGGAGTAGAAAAGCCACTTTGGTTTATTTAAAAGAATGTTTACCTATGCACAGGAATTTAGCTTTCCAAATAAAACAGTACTTTAACAATAATTTTCAGAACACAAATGAAATCATTATCATTATTCCAGTTTTATAGCATTGGAAAATTAAATGAGCTAGGTTTAGGCTTGTCTATTTATGTCAAATGGTGAGAATCTGGGAGTTTCTCTCTTGACCTTAAGGAAAAAAAGGGGGCGGGGAAAGAGTTGAAGGGAAAGGAAATGTGGATGTACATCACAGTAAATACAAATTTACAAGTTTAGCTCAAATAAAAGATCCTGAGACTGGAAAAGTAATTTTTTTCTGTCCAGACTCCTTAGTTAAATTAGACTTGTTTCAGGCTAAATAAACCTTAGCTGATCTATGGAGAAGATGGAAGCTATAAACAGATTTTTTTTTTTTTACTTCCTGACTTTAAGAGAAACGTGTTATTTGATGCGACTGATCAATTTTTAAGTACATCAATAATGTATGTGATCCAAAGCCAAAAACTGTCTCAAAAATCACATGTGACTTGGAGAGAAGAAAGAAACACTTACAGCTTACAAGTGCTACTATGCAAGACTTAGGAGTGGTATGTTTTCTTTGTCTAAGAATGGTTTTAGAAAGCATGAGATTCTTACTTTGACCTAGAGGTACAATTATCCTGCTGCAAATATTAGGAATTTCAGTGTAGCTGATACACTTTTAAAATAGTGTTTTCCAGCCTTTATTTTCAGGTAAATGGCCAACCAGAAAGAAAATACAGCTTTTCATAATTAATCCACTTAATTAGCATGGTAGAAACTTGCCTTAGACTTTGCAGCCTTCACAAGGATGTCGTAATTTGATGGGGGAGGAGCGGGATGTTTCCGGAGCAAGGCAAACTCTGGGAACTCATCATAAATTTTTTGTGCTACAGAAATATTGGCAAGCAACATGAACTCTTCAACCATGGAATTTGTCTCTCTATCAAGATAAATATTTAATATTGTTAGAAAAGCATTAGACATTTACTTCGAGTGCCTAATGAAGAAACATTTCACCATCCAAACGATGTTATATAATATTAACTACTGGTTTTGAACATTTATACAAGTAGGCAAGCAATTTTAAGAATAAAAACAATGCTTATTAAGCTCCAAATACTGATTCAGAAGAAAAAAAAAAAAAAACAACCTGAAATATTCTAAAATGTCAAATTAAAGAAAAATTAAAATGCCTGCCTGAATAGACCAACAGGCAAATCTCTTGATGTCTCCCTAGGAAGTTCACACATGAAGCATAGAGTTCAAGACTTGCTAAATAAATACTGCACTAAAACAGAGGAAATCTCTTTCTGAGGATCAGCTTGACCAAAGAAGTTGTGGATGCTCTATCACTGGAACTGTTCAAGCCCAGGCTGGGTAGGACTTTAAGCAACCTCATCTATTGGGAAGTGTCTAGGCCCACGGCAGGGGGGTTAGAACTAGCTAGGCTTTCAAACTCCCTTCTACCTCAAACCATCGTCTAACTCTATGACTGTCCTGCACTATTACAGGAACTTTGCACACTATTCACTAAATGTTGCTACTTAAACCTGTCTTCAATTCCATCCCTACCCTGAATTAACTAATAAATAAAATGCATACTTGAGCTCCTTAGTCTGCAGATCAATAGGATCATGAGTTTCACTGTCCATGTGGAAACGAACTTCTGGTGACGCAAGTGTCAAGGCTCTGCAAGACAGAAAGTGATAATAAAAAATTACAGTAAAGCAGACAGAGCAGCTGAGCTGCAAGCCTGTAACATCATCTGGGGCTACCATGACACTATAATTTAAAATTAGCAGAAATTAAAAATAATTAAAAATTTTGGAATTAAGGTTCAAATTTGCAGGAAGTGTCATGCGAACACACACCATATAAACTACTAAAATTTCAAATGCTACTCCTCCAGTTGTGCTTTTATGACTGTGAGATCCATATTGATTGATCTTGTGAAGAAAAAGTTAATATTCCAAGTTTATATATTTTGGGAAATAAGGATAAGCATTCTTATGCAAATCAAAGTGGCAAAATACTTCTCTTTCACAAGATTTTCAATAGAAAAATGGACACAGGACCATAATATATTTTGACAGCAAGAACAGTCAGAAAAAAGGTGGGGGAAAAGGTAACAGGTACACTACATGGCTTACCCATTATCAATTCTTTTCTTCTTCAGAATTTTTGCTAATCTGTTTAGTCCACGTAGGCTGATAGTAATATCATCATTCATAGTTGCTGAATCGATTCTCATCTGTGCTTCAGCATATGTAAGAGAAGCCTTGAAAAAGATAAAAAAACCAGACATCCTGATACATAACTGAACACTTGGAAAAAAAAACCCCACAGTTCTTTCTGTCTTGCAGAACATGCGGCTTGCTGTCGTAACTTGGTTCACAATAATATAAAGCTTTACATTTAATACCTAATGCCTGTTATTCACAAAGAATAATGGACAAATGAGGACAGATCTATGCAAGATATTAAGATATACCAGGCATTTGCAGTGGGTTATGTTTTTTTTTGCAGATCACATGTGTTTTATACATTGGAAATACAATTTTCAGAAATGTATTGAACATCTACACAATCCACTGAATTTAACTGATTGGCTGGTACATATCGGCCATGTTCTATATACATGATACACACAGTAACTGCACACATAAACACTGCAGCCTGCGAGGCTTAGAAGAACACTGAGGAATCAAACATTATTTTTAGTATTTCAGCATCATTTTCCAATTCTAATAAAATATAAATCATTAAAAGAAAGAAAACTTTATTATCAAGCCTGTTGATCATTTTTTTAATAATACAGTTTACAGCTTTTTTTTTAGAATTATAGTAATATTTACATGACTTACCTTAGAATTAATAATACTCTTTGTAAATCTGGTTTTTAGAATTTCAGCCTTATGGTTCATTTCCCATATGCATGAAAATGCAAGCCTGAGAGAAAAAGATAGAGATAGAGAGAGAGCAGGGGAAAATCTGTTAAAATCCCCACATAAACAATTGTAGTTTCTTGCCAGGATCACAGTATGGATCATATACATATACCTGTCCACATTAGATCTCAGAGAGCATAAGTTGGAACTAAGCAGCTCTGGAACCATATCAATCCTCTGCAAAGAAAAGAATAAAAATCAGTACTTTATAAGTTTAACTTCCTGATTTGTAACATAATAAAAGCTTAGAGATAGTAATTTTTTTTTTTTTTTTGCCAAGAAAGCTCAGAATACTGAAAGAAAAGTAAGCCACTTTCATTCCAAGATTCATTTTAGTTATCATCTTTTTAGTAGCAGTTATTTCTGAAAAGAAATCATGGTCTACATGACTAAGTCTACAGTGTTAATGAATACAAATCATAGGAATCTTCAATGATTTAGCAATCACAAAAAACGCAAAAACCAATGGAAAAAGCACAACCAACCCACTTCTACAATTTCAGATTGGAATTAAAACAATATTCCAGTTTCAGAACCATATGCTAATGCATCAAACCAGAGTTGAATGTAATATTGTCCAGACAGTGGCTTTTAAGAGAGAAAACAGAAAATAAAATTATCTTAGACAAATCATCTACTTTTTTTTTTCCTCCTTAGTTCAGAGAGAATGTCTCCACTCCCAAGAATTAAAAGAGTAAAGCAATGAAAATACAACCACTTAATCAAATAAGAAGCTGTAGAAAATAATTACTTTTTCACACAGATACACTGTTGTTCCTCTTTTTACTGACTCCTCATCCAAAGCATTTCCTGGGCGAATAAAATGACTGACATCTGCAATATGTACACCAACCTAAAAAACAAGCATTGTGTTATTGCACCTTGTGAAACAGAAACAGCTCTGAGTGAAAGAAATTTTCCCACATTTTTACAAACTAATTTATCCATTTCCAGATCCTTTCAGCAGCTCCCATATTTCATAATGAGAATAATTAAAACCTATCATACTGATATTTAAAAAATGAACAGTTGCAGCAATTATTAAAAAAACCAGCATTTGTATTTTTAGGGGAAAGTTATATTCACAACCAATGCAACTTTACTTTGAGGGCCCAAATAACCTCTTTCATGTTCTTCAAGACTCACTGCAAATCTGCTTTTTCTTTTCTGTTTGCTGGATCTTCCATTCTGGCACACCCTGCTATTACAATTCCAAATTAAATTCTAAAGAAGACAATCTGACTGAATTAGATATAAGGGACTAGAGAGCTGGTGTTAAGCCTGCAGCTTTTTACTGCCTTTTTAACATAAAATAACTCCACGGCCATTACAGCAGTAGCTGAACTTTTTTTTTTTCATAGTTCCTTATCCTAGCTGTAAATATCCTTATTTATAATACTTAGCTAAAGCAGTAAATAAATTTTATGTTAAATTCTCATGTCAAATGAAGATAAATCAGAGTGAATTAGGAAACACTAAATTCTCACTTTTGACACTGATCTGATGCAAATCAACTCCCTTTTTTTATTACCATCCTGCAGCTGTGCAAATGCCATTAATTTATTTATAACAGATCTGGAGCTTTGCACGCGTCATTTACCACTACTGCACTGTTTGTAAAATGAAGAAGTAAGTAAATAAATTACAAGATTGTTACAATACCTCTAGATTTCCATTTCCTATTTCTCTACAATGTAATGCATCATCAATATCTGTGCAACCAGGAGGATCAACACTACAAACACTCAGATGCCTTAAGTCCTCTCTGTGTTTCATATCCTGAAATTTAAAAAGAAACAAAAAATTGTTTTCAATAACACCTTCCTTTTCCAAGTAAAAATGATCATTTGAGAAAGGCACATTACAGAAGATTTTCCCCAGCAACCAAGTATTCTCAGAATGTTTATTTTGTTTTGGGTGGTTTGTTTGTTTTATGACAAGATCAAAACAGATATGCAGAAACTACACTGATAGAAAAAACAACACAGAAGATTAGTACTAATTTTTTTTTTAACAGAAATGAGAAGAGAATAAGAATGCAACCATTATTTCATCATGATCTTAGAATTAGCAGGTTGAGGAACTGAGAATTTTAAGTGAAATTTTGACTGATGTCCAGCTGAATGACTTGTCTTGTATATGACTGCTCTCAAGTCTAGCTTTCTAAGGGCTAGATGTCTACATAATTGAAGGAAACTGCATACTTTGAAAGTATCTATCCTTGAAAAATAGCTATCTCTCTCCTTTGCAAAATTCTTCTTTTATCTTTTTATTCTTTAACAAAACCTGCAGTATCATCTTTATCTTAAAATATTTTAATTATTGTTAAACTGCAACAAGTGCAGTTTTAGCCAAAATGCAAAAACTTGAAAAGGGTCTCGTTTCCATAGGAAATCCAGCTGAAAGTTCTCACTAAGACAGAATGGTCCTGGACAACATTTCTCATCTACTTCTGATGCATTGGGATATGCATCAAGAATGTCACAGTTTGCATTGAAGGGGAAGGCACAGTAATTACTACAATAATTTACAAATTATTACCTCTTCTGTAATGCTCCATGGCATTTTTGGTAGGAAACTAAGGACAGCCTGGGAAAAAGCCTGGTGAGGGACATCATGTTCAAGCAGAAGAACTTCTGTCTCTGTCTCTTTATCTCCAGCGCTTCCCAAATTCTTTACAAAATGACCCTGAGGAATAATATAGGTATATGCACACACACACATATCAAGCAATACCATTTGTCCAAAAAATAAGTATTTAACAACATTAATCCTTAGGTTATTTTTGTATTAAACTACACAGCAGAAGCATCTTTTTAAATTTGCTTAACTTTCTCATCTTTAGGAGAAATTTAATTTTAAACATTTATTTGATCCAGTAAGTCTGAACTGAGTCCATCCAGACTCTTTTCTTAGAATGGCTCTAAATTCCACAATTAAGGCTCCAAAACTTATAGATGTGACATTATTTTTGCAGGAAGGAAAAGCCACTGCTGCAAAAGCAGCAGAACTAACATACTTTCATTTCTCTGTGGGTTTGCAGTGTGCCACACACCTCACACCCTAATACCACATCAACTCTTCTTCCTCACTTCTCTGCAGTAATGCTGTCTTTGTCTTAATACTACTTCCACATATTCCATGCTCCCTTCAATTCTCTAAACTAGTGGGAGACACCTGTGCTCTGCTTCAATACAAGCTGTGCATTCCCACATGAGTCACTAGAAGACTCTTCAAAACCTGGCTAGTGTTCAGTACAAATGGAAAGCAGCGTTCTCAGTTTCTCATACAGCCTCCATTATTTTCACTGAACTTTTAACTACTTTTACCCTACTGGCAATTTGATTGCATTGGGTGTATTTGTCAAATACCTGCTAGAACAGTGATTGGTATGTGTGAACAAGCAAAATCAGAGCAAAAGATTAGTATTTCTAGGAACTCAGACTCAGGTTCCTGGTTAATCTATATAAGGCACCCTGAAGTAGAACATATATATATATATATGTATGTTCACTGCAGAACTGGATGACTGAATTTTATAAGTATGATAACCCCATAGCTGGTGGTAAGTGCAAATTAAATCATTTAGGGACTTCCTTAATTTGCACCATGAAATGGCACTCAAAGAATTTAAACCTCAAGACTCTTTGCAGTTACTCAGTATTGCAGATCATAAAAATTTTACCTAAGAAACACAAAAAACAGATCAAAAGTTCAGAAGAAAATGCCTAAACTTACATTAGGATACCTGGAATTCCTGGGCCAACCATCAATAGCAACAATTATTCTTTGCCCTTCCAATGTATCTGCTTGTCTGGTTTCTATTCGAATGCGAGGAATTCTACGATCAGCTGGTGTAAACAAATGGCGCCTTGCCTATGAATGACCAGATAAAAAACAATTAATTTCCAAATAAAGAAAATAACTCAACCCTGCACTTATAGAATAAGGGGGTTATTTCCTCACCTCTTTGATCTGAGACTTGGAAAGCATCCCACAATATGGCCGCCAGTTTCGTTTTATAATGCCCACTACTCTTCCCGTAGGCCTCAGCATGTCCTTGCTGATGGAAGCCTTCAGCTGTAGAACACAGGTTAAAAATACAAAACTGTTTGAACTCATGTTCAACTACAGCAGGTAACTTAAAACTTAGTTGTAATATTTTGCAACTCATTATAAGGACATAAGTTCTATTATGACCTCATAAATAGAACCTCGTGTGCCTCCCTGTGCTTTGCAAGACTTTCTATTTTTTCAGTATATGACACGACTGAAATCGCATCAGTGATGCAACTTAGCAGAGATGGGGGAGAAGACAGTGTTCTGCAGCCTTTTTCTGCTGTTCTTCATTGTTCTGAAAGGATGTCCATTAAGAAAACCCAACAAATAACAATTTCCATGTTATTTTACAATATATTATTTTAATTTTTTGAGTTCTTTTATGCTGCTTGAAAATTCTCCAGTAATTCTCCACATAATTATTAAAAAACATTTCCATGAAATTCAGTAAAAGGGTAATTTTTGTAGAAATTATCTTCTTATAAAGGGCATACATGTCCATGCATTGCATGCACAGTAAGTGGAAATACTACAAGACCCAAAAATATTTTACAATGGGTTCCAAACATATGTATTGCCTATAAAAAGTGACTCTCAGCATGATACAACACCTACTCTAACAAATCTTAATCCGCACATAAGTAAATACGGATTTACATTATTACATGACTACCATTCAGATTCATTAAGCTTACTAAAGTAATGTGGGAATTTCTAGCAGAGACTAATTGAAAATGATCCATTTTATCCATCATCATGTATTTAATTAACACAACTGTACAACTACAAATTAAGTTTTATAATTTCTGTATTCACATTTTATAAAGAGGATATATAAATCTAAAGCCTAACACTGTCAGAGTACCACAGATTTAATCTCTTTCATAACACCACAGTTAAGTAAAATTATTTATTTCATACAATGTTTTCTTTCTCCTCTTCATTTTCAATGTCCTCTTCATTCTGACCATCATCTTGCAAAACCACTGAGGATGGTGCTACCCACTCATCTTTTGCCAACAGCTCCACAGCTACAACATCTTCATGAATTGCTCGGTTTAAATGTTTCAGTCCCTGTATAATTATCTGTATTTTTTAGAAAACAAAATGGAAATGCAAATATTCATGATGATGAAAATAGAAGACTGAAATCTAGAGCAGTGTAACAAAGAGCAAACATGTATGACAGGCCCTACATTCCAAAGAACATTTTAAAGTATGTTTGTGGTGCACTTTTTTCCTCCGCTGAGGTTTCTTACAGAACAGATGATCTTAGTTCAAGATTCCAAGTACATCTGTAAGAAATATGTTTTCCCTGTTGTTTTGTTTTTGTTTTTTTAAATTTAATTAAGTCAGACAATCCTATTTTTGCAGGATTGGGGATTCCACATGCTACTGAGAAAGAGGAATAAAAAAGAGACAAGTACCTCCAGCTGCCGCAAAAAGGGAGGGAGGAGACAAATGCCACTGCTTGGAAACAGCGTCTGTACAACTGCACCAACTGAGAATCCAGCAGGCAGACAGATGAATTAACTGCTGCGTGGGAAATAGCCCATCTACTCCTCACCAGGCAGGAAAATAGCACTGGGAAGCAAAGCAGGAGAACCCCACAAAGGCCTCATGACTGCTTTTTTACTGAAAATCTTCCTACACACTTGTTCCTTTGCCTTCCACCATATATTTCAAACTGACTTTAAAAACTGTTAAGAGGTCAATTGAAAAACTGTCAACAATCAAGATTCATCTTTATTTTACCAATTACTTTATCAAACTGTAACTTGAAAAACATTATTCTTTTTCCAAAAAGACCATAGTCAGCATTTCAGAAGTCTATATCCATAAAAATAAAAAAAAAAGAAAACATCAGCACAAACATCAGAAAAACAGAAGAGTAAAAAATTACTAATATGCTCCATTTTAACATATGTCACCACGAAAGAATTAAATTTTAAGTCATTACTAAGGCTAGTTAAAGTTTACAGCATGGAGGTAAAATTAAAACTCACCTCTTTGTTTTCTTCAGCATCTCCATGAACCCAAACAGTAGCTTCAAGATAATTCTCTCTGTTTGCCCTGTAAGTTCCTTGGAGGTAAATACCAGATTTTATTCCTTGCTGCAATTTGCTAAGAGGAATATGTTCTGGGAATATTACTTTTCCACCTTCTATTTCTTTCTTTAGGAAAAAAGAAAAATATGCAAGGAAACTTTCAGTATTTTATATTCATGCTAATTTCAAAACTGAGCTTGGGAACACAACACACTCAAGCTGACAAACTCCCTAATTATAACTGTGTAGGTATGAATATGCGCAATGATTAAAAACTTATTAAGCAGTACTTTTTTTAATGAAGCATCAAAATGTGGCAATTCTAGGAACTTTTCCTGTTTTGCTGCAGTAACTTAAAAACATACTGCACAATTTTATGTTGATTTAGATGTAATGACTAAACAGACACTTAACGAAAGTATTAGTGTAGTAAAGAGTATGGCACACAGTATATATACTGTAAGCTACAGGAAGCATAATGAAAATACATTACTGTGACAAACTCTGGAGCAGTCTGACAATTGCTTACACCTGAATGATCTACAGTTAACTGCTGAGAATACCTGAGCCCTCCACTTTCTTCCCACTCTTGCATAGAGCTCTATTCTGTTAAAACTAATGGATGAAATTAATTTTGCCATTTTTGTGGTGAGTGTTCAGCTATATCAGTTGTATGTGAACATGTAAGTCTTGATTCTGATACACACAAAGCACAAGGAAGTAGAAGATTTGACACATCTTGACCGGCAGCCTGCATTTATGTCAACTTAAATAATCACCAAATGAAAATGCTTTTAATCAATAACTTAACATAGATTTTCCAGCAGACACAAAGCAAAGATCTAAATGGTTTGCAATATATTTTGTTTTCATTTTGTTCCAATTGTTTTGCACTAATACACTATATTTAACCAATTGTTATAATTCTTATCTGCACAATATTCATAAGTTATGTAAAGCAACTGGCTTTCTACAGATAACATACTAAGAAGCATATAAGCAGAACTGAAAATGGCTAGAATATTTCCTTTATACTTTTCAGTTGTCAAAAAGTTAAATTGCCAAAATGGTAATAAAGTCCAGACTCCTTGTATTCCAAACTGATGCCAGTACCCTGATACATAGTATGCAATATTATACTGCAAGCCATTTGAGATCAATTTATTTTATGAAAAGAAAATAAAAACATACCCCTTCATCAGATACACAAGCAAGACGATCTACAAGCTCAGGATTAGCTGTCAAGCTTTTTATATACTCCTCACCTACAAAAGCACACACATAAATATTTATGCAAGAGATGCATGGGATTTAAGTATGAAGTGACTGCTCAGTTTATTTGAGCAATAAATTAAACATGCATACTACCACACTTACATGTATAAGCAGTTATTCCTTCCTCCACAGCTTTCTCTTTATTAGTTCTGTCATTTGTTAAAAAGATAACTTGAATCTTTTCCTCATCCTCTATTTTCTTCAAGTGTTCATTGTACCATTTCACCGCTACCCGAATGGCTCTGTCATTGCGGTCATTGGAAGTTTCTCCTCGGTTCTGCTCTATGTACGTTTCTCTAAATAAATTTTAAAAACAAAGGGGGGTGTTTGACAAACCAAAATAAATTCTAGCATCTATCTACACTTAACATTTTCAGACAAGCAAGACCAAAGCTGTTAAGAATTATTATTTTACCATTTTCATAACATACAACACTCATTAGGCCACTGAAGGGCCAGAAGACATGGATAAAGGAAAATAAGAAGGAAGAGTTAATTTCTAATACAACTTTCTCACAGACAATTGAAGAGATTTGCATTCAAGCTGTTAGAACTATGGATTCAAGATTCCTAGAACTATGTAACTTAATGAATTTTTGAATTTTGCTACAGACTAAGTTGACCATATTGATAAAGCATTGGAATAAGTTTAAAAGGGACACTTAAATGGAACATCAGTACCCTACTGCTCAAGATAACAGCACTGTAAAGCTTGATACTCAATATTCTAACGTCCTTTTCGATTTATACTAACTCTAAACAGAAAAGATCCTGGAACACCAACTACTTCCCGACAGGATTCCTTAGAAATATACAGTTCTATGACACCAATCTAATTTTTCTTCCAGTCCACATGTTCCAGTTTTGTTTTCCACTTTTTTTACTGGATATCAGCACAACTTTGTTATACCCCATTCCACCCCTTACCTGTGATGCTCATTGGTGAAAGAATAGAAATGTTTTTCTGGGTTTTGAATCACGTCCCTAATTCGCTTGTACACTGGTGCACTCCTATGCCTGACTTCTTGTAGGACTGTCTGCAGCACAATGACATTCTTAATAACAGGATCTTCCAGGATATCAATCTGAGGAACAAAATAGAAATTAATCAAAATTGTTGTTTAATTCTATCCAATAACAGGACTTGAAATATTTCCTTGGCTAATACACAAAAAGCTAACATGAATAGTGAGTGGCACTCCTACCTTTTTCTCTCATCAATGGGAAACTGAACAGTGTATTAAGTTGCTTTCTCCTCCTTGTGGGAAAAAAAGTCAAATAGGATTTTTCAATCTCTGTGAACTGAAGGACTAATTCTGACTTCCAGCAAATTTATCTCCAGTATGTGCAGGATTCCAAACAAATGAAAGGCTGAGTGTACATTACAAATTTTTCTTACATAAAATGGGTTCCTATAAAATTTACCCTTAGTAAACAAAATGCAACTATACACAATCTGACAGAAATCTGACATCATTTACAGGCTGTCTGCCTTTGTGAGGAATGCAAACCATAAAACAGTACCCAACTATTCTTACACATCTGATGTGACTATGCACATGTAGGCTTGAGTTCTCCAAAAAAACCCCCACCGTTAAACTGAAATTTTAATTTCCATGGAGTCAAAATCAATGGGCATTTTGTGAGCTGCTCTTTCCTTTTGAAAAATCTTTCTCTTTTTTAAGGAATTTTGTTAAAATTTTTCAGCACTTTGCTTTGCCAACTCCTGACATCAAGACAGAGAAATATCCACCAGAAGTCGCCGTAATCTGTTAGGAGAAAAAGATGGAAGTGCCACTTCCTAACCTTGTGGCAAGAAACTGGGAAAACCCTCCTGCAAAATGAGACAGCAGTGAGGCTCTGGAGGGCATAGCTAAAAGAATTAAAAGCAACACCAGACCAAACTCCTGTGAACCTGACGTTTACACGGCCTGACAGATTTAGAGCCATGTTCATAGGGGAAGAAATCCAGCATTATCCTATGCATAAGCTAAAACACCAGGCCAAGTCTTACTGTGGCAAAACTGTTTCAGTTTCTAGGCAAAAACTTTCCCTACCATTACCAAGACTTCTTAATCCCCACTTTCCCCAGTTCACATCAGCACACCTTGGCACATTCTTAGAGCATTCTATAGGACACACATACAAATTTTACCAAGAGACACCAAGAAGTCCATTTGTAAGAGGCTGAAAACATCCCTTGACCTGGTGTTGGGACAAAAATCCTTACAAATTTTGGGATCTCTGCTAAAACATGCAAGTGTTGTGCGCCTCTCCATCCATGTTAGGATTCATGAATTAGTTACAGTCTCCGGTGTACACAGGGCTGTTCTGCATAGGTATTCAAACATAATGAAAGGATAAAGTTAAACATCAAACTTGGGAATTCCTCCCAGCCTCAAAGTCTACTGTCTGCCCTGCTCAGACTCAAAGCTTTGCACAGCTGTTGATGGGCTACACAGTAAAGTTGCTCCCGTGCTTCCAGAACAGTACACGGGATGATTTTGCACCTTCAACTCATTGCATGAAATCAACATCACATTATAAAGAACCTGAACCTACACCGTGAAAAATACAAGAGCCATTTAGAAAAAGTCAGCGACCACAGAAGATCCAAAAATTCAGTGACGACATGAAGATCCCAATCGCTACTTCAGCCCCCAACCTTCTCGGCTTGAATTTTCATACCCGTATCAGACCACGACAAGCAAAGTAAACAAATAAATAATGCTGTTCCTTATTCCTATGATTCAGTCAGAAAAAAAAAGAACCAGGGAAAGACAAGACTACGCAGGCAGGGAATAAGCAGCCACAGGAAACACGGGAGGAGCCAAGCCTGCACCGCGCTGCCAAACGCGCCTCTCCGGCGCGACGCCGGAGCCCACTTGGAAACTTATACCCGTTTAACAAGGGATTTAACAAGGCCGGCGCAGGGAAGGCTTGAGCCGCCACATGGAGCCGGGTCGGGCCCAGAGGAGGGCAGCGGCGGGCCTTCCCCAGAGCTGAGGCGGCCAGGCCACCCGTCCCGGAGACGCTCACCTGGTGCAGGAGCAGGTTGGTGTCGGGCAGGAGGAAGTGCGGCCCGGGGCAGAGGCTGCTGGCGGGGCCGCTGGGGCGCGCCTCCAGCCCGGCCGCGCTCCGCTGCCGGTGCCGGTGCCGGTGCCGGGCGCGGCGGGGGTGCAGAGGCGGCACGCGGCGGCGCCGCACGCGATGTCGTCGCGCAGGTAATGCTCGCGCACCACCTTCACCACCGCGCCCGCCCGCGTGCGCTTCACGAACGTCCGCGAGGTCAGCATGGCGAGCGGGGCCGCGGGGAGCGGCGCGGGGCGGCGCGGGGGGCGGCGCGGGGAGCGGCGCGGGGAGCGGCGAAGCGGGAAAGGCCGCAGGAAGCGGCGAGCGGCGCGGGAACGGGACGGGAAGCGGGAAAGAGCGCAGGAAGCGGCGCCCCGGTCGCCGCGGTGATGGCGTGGCGCGCGGCCCCGCCCCCGCCGCGCTGAGGAGGGGTGGGCGCGCGCGCGTCGGCGCCGCTGGCCGAGGTCTGTGGAGCAGAATCCAGGAACGATCCGGCCTGGTACGGCCAGGGCCGCTGCCCCCCAATCCCCGCCGCTGCCCGAGGTGTGTGGGGCTGACCCTGGGACCGATCCGGCCGGGCAGAGCTGCTGCCCCCAACCCCCGCCGCTGCCGAGCTACTGCTGGGGCAGCTGCTCGCTGCCTTCCGCAGCTCCGGGCAGCCTGCGGGACGAGCAGTGTCCCCTTTCCGAGCTGCCCTGGCTGCTGTGGAGAGGAAGGCGGTGGTGGTGGCCCCGGAGGGCAGCCCGGCTCCTTGCTGGACAGCCTCTCCTGGCTCTGAGCAGCGCTGTCTGTAAGTAGCAGCCATGGTCTATGCCAGGTGGTTATAAAAGTCCGTGTGGCTGCTGGATTAACCAGCCTGGCAAGAAGAGTGCAGCTGCTGCTGCTGCTGCTAAGGCAAAGGGCAGCAAGGTTTGAAAGGAGCTTGTAGCCAGGTCGGGGCGGGATCTCCTGCCAGGCACCCAGCTGTAGGATAAGAGCGCAAAGCCTCAAGCTGCACCAGGGCAGTTGAAGGTTGGACATCGGGTGGATTTTCTAAATAGAAAGGGTGATGAGGCATTGGAATGCCCAGCCAAGGGGGGAGGTGGAGTCACCATCGCTGGAAGTGCTTAAGGAAAGATTGAACATGGCACTGAGTGCCATGGTGTAGTTGACAAGGGGGTTGGACACGATAATCACTGAGGTCTTTTTCAACCTGTGTGATTCTGTGATCAAAGTATTCCTTTACCGTTTCCTCCAGTAAGTCGTGTTATGGCTCTTACAGGGTGATGCATGTGCTTTTGACAACGTGTATATCTTTATTTAGCCATAGCATCATACTAGTAAAGCTAGATTCACACCAATGTGTGTTCACATTGGTATTTAGCTTATTGTAGTCGAAACGCTTGGTAGTGATTGTTTAGGAAGGGGGTCCTCAGCCAGCAGCCCTCCAGAGCTTTTCAAAGTGCTTTTCTTGGGTGAAAAAAAACAAAGTTCATGTGATACTGAAAAGCATTGCTTGCTTGTGGTAGTTCGTTTTTCATAATGACATTTCATGTAATTGTTTTTATTCTTGCAGTTGATTCTTCAGGGGACTCATCTCAAAGTATAGTTTCAAAAAGCTTTGCGAATAGTAGAAGAAAATGTCACATAAAAGCTCTAAGGTAATCAAGAAAGTAAACGTTTCTAGCTCCTTGGAATCTGAGGATATCAGCTTGGAAACCACAGTACCAACCGATGATGTTTCTTCCTCTGAAGAGAGAGAAGGTACTGTAAAAATCACTAAGCAGCTGATTGAACGGAAGGAGTTGCTCCATAATCTTCAACTGCTTAAAATAGAATTATCGCAAAAAAATTTGATGATTGACAACTTGAAAGTTGAATATTTGACCAAGGTAAGTAGTGTTTCTCTTTTCATTATATAATCTTTTCTTGATTTTGGTACTTTTAGAGTATGATAGAAACTTCTGTTCTGAAAATAATTTCTTTGAATTACATGATGGAGATCTACTTAGTTGGTTTGGGGGTTTTCTTAGTGTGTTTTGTTTGTGTTTTTTATTGAGAAGAAGGGGGAAAAAAGATATGGAAAACATTGCTGACTTGTTCAAGTAATTTTGTTTATAAATAAGGGAGGATCTAATTAGTTTTGCCTTTCCTAAATACAAAGAGAAAACACCTCTTTTCTTTCTGAAATGAAAAATAATTTTGTCACTCATGTTAGTAGCATAACAGGGCTTTGAACCTGAACTTGTGGAGTACTAGAAACGGTGATCTGAATATTCTTCAATGCTTTGTTAATGTATATAGGGATAGAATATACCAGCATGCTAACAATAGATTTTGTTGTGTACAGCTTGCATGAGGATGCATGAAATGAAGAAAGGTGTAAAAACATTGCCACATTTCTGTGCAGTTCATTTTTACAACATACTATATGCTAACTGGTTTTTATTTGCTTTCTGCTCTGAGTTTAAGCCTGACTTGAAAGTAGTTGAGCAAACAGCTATTTGGCTGAAAAAGACCCATTTAAGAACTAAGCCTTTTCTTATTTTTAGCACATTGGGACAAAGTCCATATCACATTCTGTGAAGCCCTAGTGTATTTAGAGGTCTTGTTGGACAGCCATGTTTGCACTGCCCACAGCACTGGGGTCTTCATAGTTTTATTTTAACTTGTTCTTTTTGTAAAATATTTTTAAAAAGTTAATGGTAATTTATGGTAACTTATTTTGTTTTATACTCACTCACGTTCTTTATATTCAGATTGAGGAGCTGGAGGAGAAGCTTAATGATGCAACCCATCAAAAGCAGCTGTTGTCTTTAAGACT
Organism: Muscicapa striata striata; assembly: GCA_030060385.1. Lineage (NCBI taxonomy): Eukaryota > Metazoa > Chordata > Aves > Passeriformes > Muscicapidae > Muscicapa > Muscicapa striata. Next base: position 1,302,939 of record JAREIS010000080.1, read on the forward strand.
GGATAGCCAGCTGGCATTACAGCAAGAAGATGCCAGGTATGATGGAAGTAAAATTAAGAAGTTCATCTTTAACAAGTTTGCGGATTAATTAGAATTTGTGTAAATAAGTTATTAAGAGAAACATATAATTACTAATTGCAGGGATAGTATTTCTTTTGCAGATTATATTAGTGTTTTCATTCTAAAAATTGAATTTGTGTATTTAATTTACACATAAGTAAATTTGAATTAAATTCTCACTGGCTGAAATTTGTGGGTTTGATTTTATGTTACCTAAATTCAAAATTTAGGAGGAGGAGATAGTAAAAGTGTTCTGAAAACCAATAAAGAGCAAAAGGACTAGGCAGAGGTGATAGAATTTCCATTAGTTTAAACAGAATTTTTAATAACTGCAGCATAGAAGACTTGGGAAAGGTAAGTGCATAATGTTTAGCTTTTTCCAATTAGTACTTCTTATTTGTCAGAAATGCTTTCAGTTGATGATGTAGAAACTCACTTTCCATGTTGTTGTTTTGAAATATTTGGAGTTAACCTGGAAAACAGACTGGCTAGCAGGCTTCTCCAAACCACCTTTTCAATTGAGTATCTCCACACCTGTGAAGAAAGACCATTACTTATATTGTCTCATGTTAAAGTAGAGCTTATGGGATGTTACTACTTCCAAGTCTTATTGTGGAGTAAGGTTAGAACAGATTTAGGGTTGTGGAGCCAGGTTCCAGCAAAATCTTTCAGCTGAGAGCAGCTTATTGTCAGAAAAACATTTGTCACTCTGTATGCTTACATGCACTGTGCTGGCCATACTTGAGTTATCTAGAGAGTGCTCAGTAAAAAAGTACTGATGTGCAGACTGTTATTAATACATGTAAGAAAGTTAAAACCACATTTCCCAATCTTTTCATTATTTTTCTTGTCAGTCTTTTTCTTCACTTTTCATCCTCATGTAATAGAATTGTACACACCACAGAGTGTGTCCTTGTGTGACTGCTTTGCTGACCTCAGACTTCCTGTTACCTGTACCTTACCAGTGGGGTAGATGTTGCTTTGTAGTACTAGTTAGTATTTTTTTATTCCTTTTTAAGTAATGCAGAAATGACCATATTTTAAGGAGTGATTTGAATATGTGTTCAAGAGTTGCAGCTAAAAATAAAAAAATAGGTTAGTTGTCTTTGATTTAAATAAAATACTCCTAAACACCGTTAACTGATGTGCAGTTTCTCTTTCTGTATAAAACCTTATCTCTCATGATAATAATAGTGTTTAAAAGCTGAAAGTAAGGCTGCTTATTCTGTTGTAGAAGTGGTTGGTTTGTTGCTGTTTGTTGTTTTTTTTTTTTTAATAAAGGACTCCAACTTATACCTTACAGTGGTTAGAAAATTAAGGGTTGGTATGACTGTGCATGTGCTGAAACGTGGTAAGACCCAAGTTCAAGTGATTTACCAGCTTCCTTGGGTTTTGTGTGGAAATAGATTCTGTTTTTTCATGTTTTTAACCTTTTAATTGGTAAATCAAGCTTAGTTCATAAATTTGAGTCAGCATACTGGAGATTTTCTATACTCAGATCCAGCTTTGAATTGCCAATGACTGTAAAGTTCCTGGCTTGTTATATATACTGTATCTGATATGACTATTTAACCATGGTGGTATACATTCTGGCACTAATTAAATAATCTTTGTAAATTTTTCCCTCTACAAAAGGAGCAGAACTCACTTCTTTGACAGAGTATTGTGAAGCTTTGTCATTATGTTACTCACTACTTGATACCTTTTGTTTTCAAATCCATCTTAAAGGAAACATCAGGCTCTAATGAAGCAAGAAATGGAAACTGTTTTATTGAGACAGAAGCAACTGGAGGAAACAAATCATCAATTGAGAGAGAGGGCTGGAGATATCCATCGTAGCTTGCGAGACTTGGAATTAACAGATGAATGCTATGAGAAGCTAAAGTCTCTTCCTGAAGATCAGCTTTCTATCCCTGAATATGTTTCCGTAAGTATTGGATTTTTGCTGCTTTAAAATATAACCTATATCTTGGTTCTGGCTGGGACAGAGTTGACTTTCTTCATCGCAGTATGAATCTTTCTGTGTTTTGCACTGGTGGCTAAAACAGTGTTTTGACTATTTCTGGACAGTACTTGCAGGACATCAAGGCTTTCTTTTTTTCCCATTCTGCCTCCCCCTGCCTCAGCAAGCTATGAATGGTCATGAGATTGATAGGGGATACAGCTGGACAGCTGACTTAGATTGGCCAAAGGAGTATTCCATAACATAAAATGTCATACTCAGGTAGCAGGTAGAGGAAGAAAGAGGAGATGGGGGTTGATGGCTTCCCAAAGTGGTTATTACTCAGGGACTAGCTGGGTATCAGTTTCCCCATTTTCTGGGAGGTGATTTCCTTTTTCTCTTTCTTTTTTACTTTTTAAGCTCATTTCTCTTTCCTTCAGTAATTGTTTAGAAAACTTGACACCTGGGTTTTCTTGCTTTTGTTTGTTCTTCTCACTTTCTCCTCTCTCCTGCTCCCAGGGAAGGCAGCACATGGGTGAGCAGCCAGATAGGCTGCTGGGCAGGCTCAACCCATCACAAGCTATAAATTATGGTGGGTTGGGGTTTTTTTATCTCCAGCTGGGGATAAAGGACCTTCAGAGGCAGATGTGTTCCTGATCAGTTTGTTATGACTGGGTTCCAGTAAAGAGAGGAACCTTTTAATCCCTGATTCTGACGTTTTGAAAGAGAGTAGAACTGCTGATGTATTTTAAGGAGGTTAAGCACATGGGATGTTACAATTTAAATGTGAGCAAGTGTTTATGGTATGAAATACAGCAGGCTGAAAAAAGGAATTTGAAAGTTGGTTTGCCAGAACCACAAGCTGGGATCGCTCTTGCAAACATCCCTTACTTTTCTGTTATGCTTTCCATATGTCCTTTTCCTATTTGATTAAATGCAGGAGACAAAGTATACTGTAAAGTATACTCTGAGATTAATTTTCTTGATTTAAGATGTTTCTTAATTTTGGCTTGTGGGTATGTGGACAGGCCACAATGTACTCTTGTTTGCAGTAAGAGGCCTGTGGGATGTGTCCAGAGCATTCCAGCTGACTTATGAGAATGAAGAAGATTTAGACATCTAAGCCTAAATTCACCAAAATATTAGCATTGTACTTGTCTATAGAGCTCGTTATTTAGGAAGCTGTAAATAATACAATGTTAAAAACCTTAGTACATTTGTTGAGGTATAAATGCTACATGAATGAATCCTCCAGATTGAAGTCATGCTTTACTGTGCTCTAGGTATGTACAGAGAAGTAAAAATTGTCACCCTTATCTAAAGGATGTTCTTGTGAACATCTTTTAAAAAGCTGGGGTTTTGAAAGTGCTAGGAAAGTCATAAGGCTCTGTAGGATAAACAAGAACATGTATCTTGGATCCTGTTAGGTTATCACCCCCTAGCTGTCTGCTGTACCCACTGCCCTCTGCAAAAGTATTTGACCAGATTTTTTTTATTCCTGCATGGTCATAAAACACAGATTTTTAACAGAAACTTAAACCTGTGTCAGTGCATCTATTGAAATGGATGTGCAGGAACTTCAGGACTTCAGGAACTGATTGACAGTCAGCACAAAAGACACTGTAGCCAGGCAGGATAGATAGCAGAAGTTGGTCACCTTGTGAGCTGCTTTAAATGAATCTGTGACAGCACAGTTTAGATTTAATTTGTGACTAGAGAATGGCTGTCAAAAAGATGTGAAGTAGGAGGGATGAGTAGTAGCCATCTTAATATTTAACCTTCTATTGTTTTACTCTTGTGTTCAACCAGTAGGTGTTACTTTTATCTGTGACAAAAACTTCTCTACTTAAATAAATGTTGAGTGAAGCTCCTTTCTTCACGCATTACTTTTTCTTTTGAAGAAGTTATTTTTAGACCTTTTCTTTTTCTGGATAAGGCCTTTAAAGATGTACTGTAGTAAAGTGCTTTTTTCAACTTCTTTTAGCAGAGGATGAATGTGAACCTAAAGGTATCAGTTAAGCTTGGTGGTTGTTTATCATTCTTTTGAGTTATGCAGCTGATATAAATGCTGGGAGGCTACAGAACTGTTTTGCACATCGTGTCTTTGCACGCATTTGGCCTGCAGAGGCTGGGGAAAGGACTTTGAAGGGAATGCTGTTTCCTGCTCTGCTTGCCTTAGGAGAAATTGTGCATTTCTAGGCAGTTAAAATTTCTGACTCCAGATCTATATGCAGACTAATAATATAGCCCACTGATATTAGGGTAAAATTTTCCTTATCCAGAAAGCATCCTGCTTAGCCAACTTGAGCAAGAAATTTTCAGGCAATTTTTTCTGTTTATCAGTTACAAAATACTGCCTTGCAATTCTCCTGGAATGGAAGTAAATGCTTAGAGTTTATTTGAAACCTGGTGTACTGGACAAACAGCAGGAAGAGCTAAAATGCAGATTTTGTATATAGAGATACTGTAAGTTTAAGACACGGGAATTAAAGCAAATATGAGATGTGTTTCGCTGTTCTTCCACGAAGGGGTGCAATAGTGACATGTTAGAACAAAGCCTAGGTAGTGTTTAATGCTAAAGATGACAACTGAAAAATTGTATTTTACACATCTTTCTCTTAAAATCATACTTTTTTGTTTTGAACTTATATGTAAAAATTCAGATTTTTGTTTAGTAATTTCTAAGATGTTTTTTGAAATAGTATATGTGAAATTTGAAAGTACTTCAGGCTGCCAAGCACCAGTTCAGTTTGTTCAGTAAAGAGAACTTCTTGTGTACTCCACTGTAAAAAAAAATAAATTAGCAATTAAAAAAAAAAAAGATATCTGCAGGTTCTGTTTGAACTGAATTGCCATGTCTTTCAGGTATATAATTTCGCTAACTGCAGCTCAGTTGCTGTTTGTTTAAGAAGGCAGTTAACTGGTGCAACTGCTTTCACAAAACTTCACTGAACAGAAGCCAACTTTTTCAGCCTCTGCTCCCACCCATTTTTACTTAATTCTACTTTTCCATAAAGAGTGGTGGGCACAGGGTAAGAGTTTTTTAAAAATCGCCCAGAAAGTGGAAACTGTTTACACACATCAATATAAATTTGTGATTTTTTTTTAAGATACATGATTGTTTCTGAAATTGCTTTTAGGCTAAGTTTTGTTTCTGCTATATTGAATTCACAAGAGGCAATGCATACTTTGACTGCTGGGCTACATGAATGTTTATTGGCTAGCAAACCAGCTAAATAGCAACAACAGTTGAACTGCTAAAACCTCACGCTCATCTGCTGCATTCATTTGCACTTTCCTATTACCATGTAATGATCTTTTCTTGGGAAGGCTGTGTAAAAACATTTATCCTTGATACCTGTATCCCATATAATCTTGGTTTCTACTGGGAAATCTGTTTTAAGGTTGTTGTATTTTGGGAAGTAATTGTGGTATGATAGTACAAGTTTCCTAGGGATATTGCAGTAAAAATACAAGAACTTACTGGAGAAGTGAGTGTGGTTTTAAAAGAATCACAATTCTTTAGATGGTTATCAATTAGTGATAATCAAGGTTACTTTTTTCTTAAGAAATGACCAATTGAATCATCAGATGCTATAGTTAAAAATACTGATCTTTCAGTCATGTTGCATGCTTGCCTTAGTGTAAAAAGCTTACAACACCTGTGTTTACATTGCAGATTTCTATGGCTTCTGTGTTTATTAGAATTGCATGCTTTCAGTTATATGAAATATACCTGGAACTTTTGTCTTCTGCTGTTTACAGGTAGCAAAACAGAGATTGGTCTTCCTTCTGCATGGAAGTGCAGTACAGCTTGCTATTGAATGCTTACTTAATCTGTGCTTTCTTGTCTGTATTTCTTCTTTAATCATATATCAAAGAAGGCATTAGGGATGAAGGGTATGCAATGGCTTTTGCATGAAAACAGTGCCTACTTATTTATTCTTTTCACACACACCCCCATATGCAACATTTTAAGGTATCAAGTTAATCTGGGAATAATAACCTCTGTGTACGTGTATGTGGGTGTATATCAAAAAAGCTCTTTCTTCTTTGTTTTGTCTCTTTGTTTTTTAATACTGACTTTGTGGTTTTACTACTGTGTTTTCTAGTCTTCTCTTCTTGATCAGAAGAAAAGTTCTGAAAAAATTTTACGGATGTGAGACTTACTTGCCTGAGACAATGCCTATAACTAAGTCTGGGGGAAGAGAGAGGAGTATGTGTTACAGATTTTAAATTTTTTTAATCCTGTTAGAAGGTTGGATTTTTTTGGTGTTAATTTAGCAGAATCAAGTCTTTCAGATCCTTAGTTTCCTGATGCAGTTGAACCTATATACCAGCATGTTACTGCTGAAGGTGTGTGGGGAATGGTGTAATGGTTCTTCCTGGTTATGTGCTGTTCCTGCTCCCTGTGCTTGCTCTTGCATTTTTCTTGGTGCAAATTCAGCACACTGAGCTGGCAGAAAACAAAACAAAACAAATCTCTTCATTTCTACACACCCCATAAAATTTTATATTGGCTTGGGGGAAGTTAGCAAATTGCATTGATTATTACTAAATAGGATTTCGGTTGTTTGGGGTTTTGTTTGATTTTGGGTTTTTTTGGTTTCTTTTTCTCTTTTTGCAATGTTAATCAAATTGGCTCTAGATTTGGCACAAGGAAGTGCATGGGGCCATGTGTCTATTAACAACTGTATTTTTTTGATTGGTCAGTCTGAGTGGAAGCTGCCTTAGTTGTACAGCAATATAATCTTTATGGCATACCCTAGAAATAATTTGGTAAATTATCATCATAAAATTGCAGTTGCAATTTTGTTAGTTTCAACTTTGATGTCTGTCTTGTTCTTCTAGGTCCGATTCTATGAAGTAGTCCATTCCTTAAGAAGAGAGCTAAGTGATCTACAGATAAAAAAGGAGAGTCTAACAGAAGAACTAAGTGGGTACAGATCCCAACTGAAGTGTCTGGCAGAGGTCTGTGCTCCTTAGTTATCTCAGTTCAGAAACTGAATACATATATTGCTAAAATCTCATTCTTCAAATCATTATGCATGTATAAGATATAAAAGCTTTTTTGCTGTATAAAAATTATGGCAGGGAGAAGAGGGCCATGAGGGAGAGAAAGAGGAAGCAGGCTACATGCCTCCTTGTATTACAGCTAACTTTTTGCTATGGCCACCCTGCAAGATTTGCTCATGAGACTATTCAGGATAGTCTCTTACCAGCTGTGTTGTGCTTTCTGAAGGCAAGATTTGAAGGGAGGGGAAGCTGGACAGGAGATCTGCCCAGCACAGCTGAAGACACCATGATGGTTCAGTGCATAATTTTTGAGATGGGGATGTCTTGGTAGTAGTTTGCTTCAGCTTTTGTTTTAATGTTATAAAAATGTATTTTTAAAAATTCTTTGGAGTTGCATCCTCTCTGTTATGTTTTTCAATTATTTGTATTTTAATTGTCATCTTTCACCTTTGTTTCTAAAGAAAAAGGTAGTTTGATTTCAGGTAAGGCATAAACACCAGAAGTAGAGAAACAAATTATACAATTTTTTTTAACTTTTATTTTTAAAGAGCTAAGGAATTGAAAGAGTATAAGAAACATGTTTTTTTTCTAATGTATTTATATTATTCTTGGCATGTATATAGCTAGGGTGATTTATATTTTAGTTTAGTTTTTCATAAATCTGGAGCTGGGACAACAGTTTCACATACTCAAAGTATATTTATCCAGGTCATGGCTAGTAAAGACTTAAATGACGCTGTCATTTTACTAGTTCTGAGAATATGTTTTAGTTATTGCCTTTTTTCCCTGTGAAATTTGCTTGCAGAATAATCAGGTGTAAGGAGAAATTCTTTATACAAAGTTTATCTTTTGAAATTAATGAACTTTCATTTCTCAGTCTGATTGAATTAGATAAAGTAGTCAATAAAATTTATGTGTTTACGTGCTTCAGCATTATTCTGTGTCACCATCTGTGGTCATAATTGAGATTAAACTAATCCTGTTAATTTTTGTCTTGCATAAGCATTCTCCTTCATTGTACATTCAATGTGCTTTGATTTAATAAAATTGTACAGGAGGATTTCAGCCTTTGAGATTTGACTGACATATATTAACTTCTGCTGAAGCAAATTAACAAGATAGTCGATAACAATAATTAAAGTTATGCTAGAAACAGTTTTCATGGGACATTGACCTTTCTTTGATATTTTGCACCACATGGTGGCACTATCCGCCTTTCCCACTGATTTGTTTCTCAAAGTTTGAAGTGCACTGTGCTTTTATTTTATGGAGAGGCTTAAGAATCTCTGTGTTTTGATTCTGGCAAGTTCAAGTTTTACCTTGTGACTTGCTGAGTGTCACTGTAACAAGGTATCTCAGAAAATAAGGTAAGAGGAGCATCATCAGGATGTGAGGGTACTTTAGAATCTCTAGTATTCCTGGTGCACAGGAGCTGACATACCTATTCATCTCTTGCAGTTTATGAAAAAGTGATTTCAAGGTGTACTTCTGGGGTAACGTTTTTGAGCTCTTCACTTAGGTCAAGCTTTTTTGCAAGGAAATTTATCAGTAGGAAATAAAGTTTTGTGCAGAGCCTTACCTAAGCTCTTGCACTCTTCTGCTGAATTTTTTATTTTTTTGTATTCCAGTAGTTCTTGTTTTTCCAGGTACATGAAATATAGTTGCTGAAGTTTCTTGTCTGTTGTTTAATAATTTATACTCTGCAAATCCTTTTTCTCGGTTTCCATCCAGTATTCCGTAAATTTTAAGTTTTCTCTAATCATTGCAATATTTCTGGTTTTTTGTGTAATTTATAAACAAAGTCTGTTCTGAGTTTAAAACTTCGTTAGGAAACTAGTAATACAGAAGTTTGAAATACAGTCATCACTGAAGTTATGACAATTGTTTTTTGGGTTTTTTCTTTTTTCTTCTGTGAGAATAAGCTTTTTTCTACAGTAAGCATTCCTTCTTTTTTCTACCCTTGCAGATAATTAAGGCTCTTCTTAATGAGTTTCAACACGGTTTCTTCCTTCTTTTTGGGACATAGAAAGGAACAGAAAAATATGCATAGGCCAAATCATGGGGGAGGAGGATTTTATTGGCTTTTCTGTTTGTGTGTGGCTGACAGACTAGATTTGAGCAGGTTTTATACATGTATGTATTCACACCAAAATAAAGTAATAGAAAATATGAAACAATTTGTTCTAGACTCATAGGAAAGATTATCTAGCCAACTAAGAATTGAAAATGTTTGAAGGTGAATTGTCTTAATAGGTTGTCAACTTTAAGAAAATTTAAAATGAAATTTTAGAATTTAGAATTAAAATTTAAAGTGAAATTAATTCCTCAAATAAGACAACCATTCTGACTCTAAAACTTTGTAAACTTCTCTTGGTATGCTGCTGCTTCTAGCCCTTAAAGGCTGCTGAATCTGTAACACAGATCCGGTAGGGTAGGGAGCTGTTTCTGACAACTGGTAGCAGAAAATGGCTCGTGAAGACTGATTTCTAGCACTGGAACATGGTCTGATAGAATATATTGGTTCTGCTGCTTTCTGTTTTTAAAGTGGTCAGTGTAAGTGGTTGTGCTATCCAGCTAAATTAATGGCTCTTTGTACATAATTGTTGCATCTGTGATTTAAATCAGCGCAGTTCCTCTGGCTCCAGGTACAGCAGCCACAGCCCTGGGGGAGGTGGTGGAACTGGTGAAAGCCATGTTCTTGTTCTGCTGCCTGACTTGTTGCTGGATGTATGGTACAGGCTTGTTTTAGCCCTCCTTTTTCAGTGCTCAGTACTTCAAGTATAAATAATGTTGGCACCACCAGCTTTGGAGGTAAAGATAGAGGAGGAAGTCCAACTATAGTGGTGTATTACCAGGAGCTTCCCAGAAATAAAACCAGCTTCTGATGTGTGCATTCCTATGCTGAACATCAGTTTACTATTTTCAGAGTTGTTTGTTTCCAAAGTGGTTAGAACCTTCCCTCAAACAGATGTAATTTACTACTAGTTGGTTTCTCTCAAGGCTGGGAGAGTGTCTGGGAAGGAAATCTTGTTTTTCTTTGTACCTCCAGAAGATTAAGTATTGCTTTCTTCTTCTGGCTGGAAGTTTCTTGGCAATGTTTTCATTGAATTTGGTATTGATACAGTTTTATCAGGGCTCCCTTTTCTTCAGTTGTTTTATATATAAAGTTGCCTTCAGGATTTGCAATAAAATCTTTAGCATGAGAGTATGTGAAAGCTGTGGTTATCCTAAAGACAAAGCTGGTTATGTGTATGACAAAGATCGTTTCTAAGACTTCATCTCTCAGTCAGGATTAGTAGCTGTCAGGTTTTGCTAGACATAGCTAACAATTTTCCCTGTGATAATGTTTTCCAGCTGGAGTGAAAACATTACTATAGTCTTCAAAGAATAAACTAAGCTTTTGTACTCAGAGGATCACTTGGCATTAGATGTGTCTGAATATTAGAAAACTGAGGCTGTTGTTGCTACTCCAAGAGGACTGGGATCCCTAAGATTTCTCCTAAAGTTTGCATATCTGTAGAGACTGTACTCTAGAACCTTCCCTCAGCCCCCTGTGACACCACTTCTACAAGCAGTGCCTTTATCATTTGGTCTTCACAACTCTCTTTAGACAGTTGAGGTCTTGGTCTTAGGTGAAATATGTGCCTGTATTTTTTTTGCTGTTGTTAATATTGTTCAGGAGAACAGCTGTGTGAAGATGATACTCTACCAGTAACTGTGAGCTTGAGGCAGTAGTTTAATATTTCCAAGACTTAAGTAAATTTCATATCTATGAAAATTCCCTTTTCTATTCAGTACCTTTCTGCTCTTTCGATACATAGCTATGGCTGCATGGACTGCTAGCTGTGGTTCAGAAGTACGAGATTGTTTGATTATACTGCTCTGTAATGATCTCAAGGATCCTTTTCACCTGAGAATATTTCACTGAAAATTCTAGTAAGCTCAGATCCAGAGAAATAAACTTATTATTCCTCCACTTTCTTTTGCTATGGAAGCACTTAATCCAAAGCTTTTCTTTCATATGTTCCTTGCAGAGTTTCTCTACTTTGGAGTAGCTCAACATTTTTTTTTATAATTTTTAGTGGCAAATAGTGACCAATCTGCAATCAGATTACCAATTTCTTACCTACAAGCAGAGTACCAATTTCATAGCTAGTTACTAAAAAGGTATCTTAGTTATCCAATTGTGTATAGCTTCTTCTTGACATTTGGGCAGTTGCATTCCAATAATGTATTGACCAGTAATTTTGGAATGTAGAGTATGTAAACCATTGAAGCAAAATATCATCTTTACAAAGAAGCAGCACTTCATTCAAATAACTGGAGGGAATTTTTTGCACATCACATTAGTACAGTAGCTTTACATTTGTCTAGGGCCTTTAGGATATGAACAAAGTGCTGGCTTTTGTAAGTGATTCTTCAGAGATGAAGATCTTTGAAAAGAGAAAAAGCTTTTTAAAAGCAGGATCACTTTCTTTCACAGGCTTATCTGTAGATGGTGTGAAGAAGTCATGCTGTGTCTGCTTGATTGGCTGATTAATCTATTCCCTGCATTTCTATTTATCTTCTTATCTCCAAAGACTTTTTGAAGCATCAGCTAATCCCTATCAGGTATTATATGTCACTAACTTAGTTCAAAAAGTATGTCACCTGGATTTTGCACTTGAAGTTCAGATAGTGTTTATTTCAGTGACTGCTATAAACTGCTGCTCATTCCAGATTGAAGATAGCAGTGAAGATTAATATCTTTAAACTTAGGTCTACTATTAGATCTTTAGTTTTTCTGTTGATTTGGAGTTTTAAATGTTGCAGATCAGGCAAGCTGAGAATATTCTTCTGAAAATATTCTGAGAATATTCTCAAGCTGAGAACATCATCTGTGGACAGTGTTTGTAAACAAAACGAAAGCACTTGTTAGCTGACCCATGCCCTGTAGAAACCACCTGTACTGGCTAATACTGTGTTTTTTAGGCAGCTCTGTCAAGAATTTCAATAGGCATTGGTTGCCTATCTGTCTCACATAGAACAAGTTTGGTTTTTCACTTGTTTTAACCATCTCATCAGTCTGAGTTCCTGCTCTCTGCAGAAGTGAAAATTAGTAAGAGGCTGAAGAAAAGCCATGAGGTATTTGGAGTATTATGGTCATAACATTCAGTATACAGTAGTTCTGTTTGTCCTTTAATTATTTTAAGGTTTATGGGCTTACTTAAGCCAGTATTATTTGTTGGTATTATTTCCAGAACCTCATTTCTGTTCTTGTAAGAGCTCTGTATATTGATTATTCTAAGAACCCCTTTTTTTGCTGTAGCAAGACAAAACTGTTCATCAAGATATTCAAGCTATCTTTTGAAGATAAATGGAAAGATAAAGCTGTTCCATTGCAGAGATCTTAAAATCAGTTCAATGCTTATGGACATTGTTAGAAACTAAATTAACTTAATCACATGCAAAGCGAGGCTTCTTCTGCCTAAGCACAGGCAGCTTGGTTGCGTGTCTTTAAGTTGTATTGCTATGGAAGTCCAGAAGTTTGTGTATGTGCTACCTGGAGATGTGCATACCACATAGGGGGTTTTGTGTCTTAGCCTATTGACAGCCTTATGTAGAGGAAAAACAGTGTCCTGTGCAGTATAATTAGTGCTTCTTCAGGAATTATATTAAATCTTAAAAAACCAAACATGACAAACCCCTCTAATTAAGGTAGGTCTTAGTATCACTTTTCCAAAGCAGAATTTGACTTTCCTTCCCTGGAATTACCATATTGTTACATGACATTAATAACAGATTTATCAAATACAATTCAAAAGTAAGTTTAGGTCTCGGGTACTAGAAGGTGATTTTGCAGATATTTAGCTATTCTGTTAATTGTTGCTGTAAAGCTGTGTATGGCAACTTTTCCCGGTGGTTAACCAATTTAATTTTATATTTCTGGTAGTTGTCTTCTAGCTGCCAGATAGATAAAAGTGTAGGAGCTTCAGTGGCCCACTTAATGAAGGGTGTGTGAATTCCAGCATGGTATTAGCAGCAGAATGGCATGGGATATCCACAGAATTGTATTCTGAACTGAATCTTTCAAATTGCACTTAAAAGTTAAGTGCCCTTACCAACATTTCCTGTTGCAAGATGAGTAATGTTTGCACTGCATAACAGGGTACTCGCACCAGTACATTACATATTTTAAACTTCAGCTAACTTCTGCACAACACCTTTTAAAAATATCTGACAGAGACTACCATTATAATAATGCCATCTTCATGAATACTGACATGTAAACTGATTAAAGAAGAGAATGTTTTATAGTTTGCTTAATGTTTACGCATTAATTAGGGTAAACATAAGCCATATATGTGTTAGGGTGAATAACAATCACATCTTTACATGACATATTTTTGATGGTAGACCATGCAGAAAACTCATGAAAACTGTCTGGGTGTTGTGATTTTTGTGATTTGTGACCTAAAGTGATTTTAATAAAAATGAAGATAAGTAGGTATGTGAAATATAAAACAAAAAAAAATATTTTTTATCAACAGAATAGTTACAATATGGTTAGTAGATTAGGGAGCTTTTCTGTAGTGTCTTACAAGTATTTAGGTGTGTTTTTTCAAGAAGGCATTCTGTCAGTTGTTCAGCTGATGATGTCTGTGAAGTTTATCAGTGTCCTTCTGTCATATACTCCATATATGCTGTTGCCCTCAACTTTTCTTGTCTGTTGAAAACTAGCTAGACCGTTGTCCTCCTATAACTGTATAAAGCATAGTTTCAGCAATGTTGAAACAGTTGATACAGTGTCTTTCACTGCAAAATAAATGTAATTTGCTAAATGCTTGGTTTAGTAATGACATCTTAAGGCTGTGCTCACCTTCAGTTAATAATATTGTGATGTCCATTCATAATAACCAGATAGAATAATTGTTTGTCAAGCATCCATTATTGAGCTTGCTATCAATCACAGCAGTAAAAAACTGAACTCAGCAGTACTCTAGAAAGTAGGATATGGAAAAAATCTAGGTGCCAGGGGTATTCTCAAATTTTTAACAAGCAATTCTTTTTGTAGTCCATCAACTTTACCTTGTATAAGGAATGAGCGTTATTTTGGTTGTTCTTGTGAATAAATTGCTTAGTAGTATAGTATTTAGGACAAGTAAGTAAGATAAGTTTGTGAAAGAAGTACCTACGTAGTAGAAAACTGGAAAATGCAATCTAGATTGGGGATTAAGGTATGAAAGTCTGCTGTTTCTGTGGAGAGTTGGAGGGAATGAGTGTGATTAAGAAATCTGTTTATCTTCAAGGGGAATACCTAGTATTTTAAAAGATGAATACTCTCTCTCTGTTCTCTTGCTTTGCTTTTGTTGTTTTGGTTTCCAGAATAATCCGTAAAAGTATGTGAGGAGGAAAAAGATGGGAAAGTGGAAATTAATGCTGATGGACCAGCATATTTATTTTATTTTATCTTTTCTTCCACCAAAGCTTCCCATGACATGATTCAGCAAACATAGGTTACCAGATACAATAGCTACAATTTGGGAGTAGCTGGCTGAAATCTTTCAGATAATGACAGATGTTGTTAAACTTGCTGAACAAATCAGCAAGTCTTTCTTTTTCTCTTTCAAATTAACTAGCAAGTATCTTCTTAACTATCTTCATTGTTTGAAACTGTTGTAAAGTTGGTGTGACTTTTGTGCTCCTAGTATAGGTTTGCAGACCACCAGCTGTATGGAGGGTTACTGGTCTTGGAAGTTGTGCTAATGGACAAATGCATTGGAAAAAATAGGTACATTTAATCAAGTATTTGTAATAAGATAAAAATAAGTTGAATATTGATACAGCTGGTTACTTTGTGATATGCTGAATTTCCAAATATTGAGACAAATGAAAGCATTAGCACCTGAATATTCATAAGAGGTTTTCACAAACTTAGCTAGTTATTACTTTAAGTAAATATCAGTGCAGCTGTGATAATTTGAAAATGTCTCACTTCATAGAGCTATGAAGACGAGAGGAGGAGTCGGTCAGAGCTTGAGGTCAGATGCCAGCGTTTAACACTGGAACTGGCTGATACCAAGCAGTTAATTCAGCAAGGTGATTACAGACAACAGAACTATGATAAAGTAAAATGGTAAGTATCTATAAAATTCAAGTGTTTAACTAAGATAGAAATGTTAATAAAGATCAGCCTTGATTGACCAGAGTTCTTAGTTTTATTTTTGACTTGCACACACCACAGATATCTTTCTTTACTTCATACATTAACGGTTCAATTACCTCCTCAGTATATTGCAGACATAAAATGAACAACATTCTGAAAACCAATGCATCAAGTTATCTTCCTAAAAGTTTGTATTTTCAGATTTACTGTGTTTTTAGCAGTGCCTGCAGTCTCATTGCAGCTAAGGAAGTGGGAGCTGTTGATGGCCAGCATCTTGGAACAAGTACTCTTTTTTTATTCATAGTTTAAAAGCAATGATCTAACAAAAGGCCCTATGCTCTACTCTGTGCTGCTTACAGAATGAGTTAGGAGGGCAGGACCTTGGGAATTAATATTTACAACTTAAGATATCCTTGAAACCATAAATTTGAAAGGGCTGTTATGAGAACTCTGGCAGATAATCTCAGGATTACCTTAGTGAATTGGTTTAACTGCAGGAAGTTCCAGTGTCTAGCTTTTTTAAAATACAGATTTTGCTGTTATAGCAAATGTTTTGAATATCCATCTTGCAAAAAGCAATTGCAAAATAGTGAAAATAGACTTCTTGTAAATATACTCATAGATGTATGCTTCACAGTCCAGCTTCCAAATAGCTTTTTTAGTGTGCTCACAAGCACAAGAAATCTGGTCCCTGGCACATTTATTGAGAAATTGATTCAAAAATGGGGATTATGAGTAGAAAAGACCCTGTCAGCTCATTAGTTGTTCATATGGAATGAACTCAGGCATAGTTACTGACAAAAATGACTTTGCCCACTAAGTCATTTGAAGGGGAATCTGTCTTCTGGATTCACAGCACTTTTGCTTCACAGCTATATGTACAAAAACAACCTTGGAATCTGTTTGCTGTCTTGTTGCAAATAGGATGGACTGGTGCTATGGTTTGTTTCCTATGTGCAACTGTATCTTAATAAGTGGATTGTAATAACTTTCATGTGAATGGTCCCAGTGTTTAACAGTGAGTGTTTAAAATAGTCTTGAGCTGAGAAAAGCATGAATGAACGTGCCAAAACTGTATTTGAGAGAGTAGGTTGTATTCAGCTGGGTAGGCACAGATGAAGAGGAGGGGAGAGCTCTGTTGGCATAACTACGGGAGCATATTTGGGAGCACTGCAGGAGTAAATCACTTCCAGACTTGTTTCTGCCTTTAAAAAAACATGATGTCAA
Organism: Muscicapa striata striata; assembly: GCA_030060385.1. Classification (NCBI taxonomy): domain Eukaryota; kingdom Metazoa; phylum Chordata; class Aves; order Passeriformes; family Muscicapidae; genus Muscicapa; species Muscicapa striata. Next base: position 1,319,330 of record JAREIS010000080.1, read on the forward strand.
ATCTAGTCCTGTTATACTACCAGTTATCTCAGTTTTAAAGTGATTCTATGGTTGATGTAATATTGGTTAGTTTTTTTCTAAACTGCAAGCTCCTACTGGCTCATTCATTTCACTGTTCTGACAGGATAAGAGTGGAGACACAGCGATGCTTCTTTGTGCATGCAGAAAGCACTTTTGCTCAGGACGCCAGCACAGTTTTTGCAGATGTGTCATGTATATTTTAAACATGACAACCCACTCTCATATCAAGGCTGTATGCAGGGGAGAGCACCTATTGAGGACAAGTATACATTGCTTTCTGCTCTGTTAGGAGGATGGAAATGAAGTTGCTTCACTATTTCATTGGATTTCCATATCTGTAAAAGATTCAAGAGAATGTCACAGGATATAGCATCAGAAGCTTGATAAAGCTAAAACAATGGATAAGGGTACTTACAGATCATTGCTAAGAGAAGAAATTTATAGCCCAAAGTTACACTAAAGAAGAATAATCAGAGGTGAATGAAATAATTTAGGATGGGAGTTTGAGTATTGAGTATGTAGAATTTCCTTTGTTTCTGAGTATTTAAATAATCCTCAATTGTTTCATATAAAATTACTGTTGCAGGTATTAGCAACTATAAAAGGTTAAGATTATCACCAATTTTTTTGTGAGTGACCAATTGGAAGAAGTCAGTGTCGTGAACTGGAAGAAGGCTGAGGAATTAAACAGGCACAGGAATTTTGTTCTTTAGGCTTTATGCATCTAATAGTTTAACTTTTCTTTCACAGTGAACGTGATGTATTTGAGCATGAATTGTCAGAACTCAGAAGAAACTATGAAATACTGGAGGTATCATACAAAACACAAACTAAAGAAAGAAATGACTTAGCAAAAGAGGTAAACATAAAATTCTTACCTTAGTAATTGTGTATTTCTTCATCTTGGGAATTTGATTCTTTGTCTGATCAAGTTTGTCAGGATCATGGAATTAGAGTGGTCTGAAGAGACCAGCTGCTCCAACCTGCCTGCCCATGCAGTAGAGAGCAAGATTAGGTCAAGTTGCTTAGGGCTTTTCAAGTTTTTAATATCTCCAATGATGGAGATTCCACAGCCTTTTGGACAATCTGTTCCAGTATTTGTCTGCCCTCTTATGAAAATCCATTTCTAAAAACTGATCAGTTGTTAAAGCTTTTTTCTGTTGCATCTTGTCCTGTCACTATGTACGGCCAAGAATCTGACTATTTTTATGTGCTCCATTTAGATAGGTGAAGATAACAATAATATTTTCCCCAGCCAGATTTCTCTTCTGAAGGCTGAGAAAAGTTCCAAGTATTTCACTTATTCCCTTGTACATCATGTACTGCAATTCATGACCATCTTGGTAGAGTTCTGGTCCTGCTTCAGTATGTTAATTTATGTTTTTAGGACATGCATGTCATGGGATATAGCACTCTAAATACAGTCTCACAAGTCCAGAACACAGGATATTAATTTTCTTTAACCCACTGTCTGCACTGTTGTTAATATAGCCTTGTAGCCACTTGGCCTTCTTTGCTGTCAGGGCACTTTTCTGTCCCATGTTCAGTTTGTTCAACTGATGTTTGTTTATCTGATCCATATTTTGCCAGTTTTTCCATAGAGCTGTTATGGGAGGTGGCTGAAAACATGTAAAAGATCAAGTAAATGACATAGACAGTGGTTCCCCTCTCCACAGAGCTAATATTTTTGTCAGGTTTGCTAGGTTTGGCCTTGGTAAATTCCTGCTAGTTTTTCTATCACTTTCTCATTTGTATGCATGATATAGCTTCCACAGGAATTTACTTCATAATCGTTGCAGGACTGAGATTAGATTTACCAACCCAACTGAGCAGTGCTTCTGCTTGCAGGAGGACTCTGGTAATCAGAAGCCTTGATCACTTGCTATGATCCTTTAAATGGCTGGTCAGCCTCACAGCAACATAGGCTATCTCCCTCAACACTGGTCAAGTGCTTCCCGTTTTTTTCCTAGGCATTATATGCATGCCATTTTCCTAGGCATGTGACTTAGAAGGCTGGAGCAAAGACAGATTGAACTCTGCCAATAAGCTTAGTAACCTGGGAGGCCCTGGGGAAAATTTATCAGTGGAAGATAAATGCTGTGAGTATTCTCGATATGGTTTAACCCCAGCTGGCAACTAATTCCCACACAGCTGTTTGCCTGTCCCAGTGGGATGGGGGAGAGAATCAGAAGAGTAAAAGTCAAGCAAATTCATGGGTTGAGATAGGCCAATTTAATAGACAAAGCAAGTCAAGGAATTCATTCCCCACTTCCTGTGGGCAGGCAAGGGTTCAGCCAAGGAAGCAGAGCCCTGCAAGAATAGTATGGAAGATCTTTGTGTGTTAACACTTTAGCAGCTGAATAAATGTGACAGACTACTCTTGAGAATATTCAGGGGAGATGGTGTTCCTTAGTGTCTCTGTTTAAATAACAATGTTACAGATAAAATAGTGGCTAAAACTACCACTTTAAAGGTAATATTGCTCTGCCTAATTTTACAGGTAGCTGTAGAGATTATCATAAACATTAGGGAAAAATCTGAGCTTTTATTAGAAAATACCTCCTTGGTATCAGTCTGGAGGCTTTGTTGGTTCTATTTATTCCTCAGTCTAGCTTTGTAAGAGGACACCAAAAGTCAGGTTTATTCTCATCATCAAACAGTGGCCAAAAAAGTACCGTCCTGTACATCAAGTTTGTACGTACATATGAAGTACTCCAGAATAACAGCAACAGTGGCTTTTTTCATTGACTTTTTGCTAAATTAATCAGAGTAGATAAAAGTAGCACTACTTTAAACTAAAATACTGCTTCAAACTGTGTATTACTTAAATCTCCTGGAAGATTTGTGCTGGGTCTTGTGTATACTGATACAATATCAAGTCCCGGACTGGAAGAACATACAATTGGAAGTTTTTACACAATACTTGTTCTGGAGGAGGAGTATTTATAGGAGCAGTAACTGCTTGCTTTCTTTGTGTAGTAGTCCATGATGTCTGTTCACTATGGATATACATATAACACATTACTTGGAGAGATACCATGTTTACCTTTTTTTTGCTTAAATCAAGTGTAGAATGGGCATTTATACTTCATCCTGAGTGTGGTGCTCAGCGAGTGGGCTGATGGAGAGGAGCATGCCTCTGAGAGCATTGCTTGTATATAAATTGTCATCTGTTTAATGACTTGCTCTGTCTTTGTCTCCAGTATCTCCTTAAAGTAACCTTTAGTCTTTCTATGACTTAGAAAAGGTGAATTCTGTCCAAACCATGTGCATGATGTATTTATAGCTGTAGGAGATATGTTTCTGATAAATTATTAGTTTATCATTCTTTGAATTTGGTGTGTGAAATCTTCAGGAGTTTAAATGCCAAAATTCTTAAAGAGGATGAAACTGTTTTGTTATCATGATTATGGAGTTGGGCCACCTTGCAACAGTGCCCTTATGCTCTTTGGCTGTTCCCTAACTGTGTTCACCTCGAATGGATGGAAACTACTCTCACACTACTTGGTGTAGGAAACATGGCTGATCTGATGACAAAGGCGGCTGTTCTCGACATACTATTTTTCCTACTTTGGCATCAGTTCAGCCTTCTGTAGCAACACCAGCTCTTCACCTTTGGGGTGGGCCTGGAGCATTGCCTTGTCCACAACAATCATGCCTTACATCAGCCCCAGAACTATCAGTTTTACCATTTCTTTATGGAGCAGTAATCACCCTGGTGCCCTTAAACATTTCACTGCTGTTCCTGAGAATGTTGTAGTCAATATGGCAGGTTGGCACCAAGATTCTCCACCAGTATTTCTGGCACAGCACTATTCAGTACCTCCGCTATTCAGTACTTCAACACTATTTAGATACTGATGTAATGATGATGAAAGGACCTCTTTTTTCCACTACCGGAAATAAATAATGAAAACTCATAAAATTGTAATATTATTTAAATCTTTTTTCAGCTTAAAGCTTCATCAACTTACTTAAACTAAAGTGTAAATAGAGTCTTTTGGTTCAGGTGATTTCACAGAAGAGAGTTAAAATTAAACTGCAAATATGTGTACATAGGTTAAATACTTACCTTTAAATTTGTGTTAAAGTGTTCTTTTTAATACTTTTTATAGCTGGCAACCGTGCAACAATCCCTCAACTTGTTGCAAAAAGACAAAGATTATCTTAATCGCCAGAACATGGAGCTTAGTGTTCGCTGTGCACACGAAGAAGATCGTCTTGAAAGACTGCAGATTCAGCTAGAGGATGCCAAAAAAGCTAGGGAAGAAGTGTATGAAAAATATGTGGCATCCAGGCAAGTTATTTTCTGTTCACTTCTATCAGTAGACAGGTTATTTAACTGTTTTCCTTGTTTCTTGCACAAATCCCATTTAATTAATTTTATTTTTCACAAAGCTAACCCATATTTATGTAACTAGAAGCAGAACACTTTTCTTGGGTCATAATATGTATCACAAACATTTTTTTAAAAACCTTTATAAGATCATAGTAGTGGAAGTAAACTTTCAGCATTGGGAATTTATGGCAATTATTCTTGTAGGTTTACTCAATTAATTTTAAAACAAACGTTTTGTTTTCAATGTATATTCATAAATCTTGTGTATAACTAAGAATAAGTGTGCTAATAGGACTCTCCTGATAGACAACTAAAACAAAAATTGTTACCTAAATGAAAATAGAAAGGCATTCTTGAAATGATCGGTTATGGAACTCCAGCCCATATCAGAAGAGTTCTAAATATTATTTTTCCTTTCTATGCAGTCACTCAAATTTTTTTAATTTTGTTTTGCATGTTTATATCTCAGAACTATGTTCTCCCAGAACTTCTGTATTTTAAATAAAATTTTAAGTCTTACTTTGAAGTGGTATTTTAAGAAATCGTGTTCTATTTTTTTTTTTTTTAATGATAAACCTCTTTATAGTGTAAAAGGTCTCCATACAGTGTTTGCTATAGTGTGGCACAGTTGAGGAAGAAGAAGTAAGTTTACTTTTGTCTTGAAAGGTCAACTGAAATACAGTGTCTCAATAAAAAGAAAACCTGGAAAGTTTTCTTTATATGAGGAAAAGGAAATAAAATAAAATGAAACCTGGACAGCAAGCATTCTCCATTTTAATATTTTGGAGCTTTTAGTTAATGTGAGGGAGTTTTTGATCAGCTCAAGTACTGATTTCTAAGAATTATGGGCTATCACATGATTGGAAATCAAATTAAATATAAAACCTTTTACAGTTGTAAATGCACATATCTTCATAATATGCTTTTATTTTCCAAACCTGTGATTTTTACCAGTTGTTTCATTGCTGACTGATTATTCTTGAACATTAACTAGATGCTATAAAATTTTGACATTCCTTAACTTTTAAGTGCTTACAACATAAGCCTATTTTTGTAGGAGAGATTCTTTATGAGGTTCTTTACAATCTGTCATCAGCTTCCAAAGTTACAAAAAAAGTCAGTGTTTCTCTGAAATAAATTATTTTATCCTCATATCTTCTGATATCTGTTACATAATAACTTTGTGCTTTTAATAATTTATATGTTATATTGACAGGATAAATTCCCAAATTCGGGGGTATTTTGACTTCACAAATCTCCACTGTATTTTATTTTCAATGTTTCTTGTGATGTTTTTTCCCTCATATGAGGTGCAGATAGTACACAACGAAGTCTTGTAGTGGCGTGGCAGCATTGCAAGTCAATAAATTAATCAATCCTTACCCAGTGATGAAGAAGAAAGTGAGAAGTTAAGTGGTTGCTTAATATAAACACTCGAGTAGAGGCTGACAAAGAAGTTCTCGAAGAATGTTAATGTTATGTGATTAATCAATATTAAATTACTTTAAAAAATTTAAATCTGTATGCAAAAAACTTATGTTTATTCACAGTTAAATATTATTTATTCCTGGTTGGTTTTCATTTAGTTTATGTAGAAACATAGACTGATCAGTCTTTTAAATCATTAAGAGGTAAATAAGTAAAGATTGATATAAAATGTAAGATCAAGAAGAACTCTGCTCTTGCAAAGCTATACCCGAAGTTTTGATATTTTGACTAGTGCAATATATTTGTTTATTTACAGAGACCACTATAAAGCAGAATATGAAAAGAGACTCCATGAAGAGTTGGAACAAATAAGGCTGAAAACGAATCAAGAAATTGAGCAGCTAAGAAGCACCTCAAAAGAGATGTATGAACGTGAAAACAGGTAGGTAAGGTGTAGGCAATAACCTAATTGGGGCGGAAATGACCAAGCACTGTTTTGTGTTTAGGTGTAATCCTGGCTGACTGAACATCTCAGAGATGTTCAAAATGTAGGAATTTAAGTTCAATTGTAAAACTGATGGGAGTCCTGTAAAAACTAAAATGAAAATATACTTGTACAGGAAGTGTATGTTGTTACATTTATTATTAAATGATGGACAGCCAACATTATCACCTGAAAAGGATTATGAAACTTCATGTCCTACGTAAACTTTGGTAGTTTGAAGTTAGTTCAGATATGTCATATTAGTTAATTAATAAGGGATGACAATTTACCTGTCATTCTCTAGGGGCATTCTTGAAACTATGCTGGGAATCCAGAAAAGAAGATGCTAATGCAGAAGATAAGGCAGAAAAAACCCAAAAGAAATAAGAGTTAGGCCTGTATGAAATAAATCTAATTGAGTTTTTTAAGAGCATTGAGATTTAGAAAAAAGGATTGATTTCCTGTAAATTATTGTAAAATACTCTTTTGAAGAAGATTTTAGTCCTGCAAAGATTTGCATGATGAATTTGTATGTGTGCCATCTAGTTGAATACCAAGGAATTGCATGCACATGCATAAGCCTTTTGAGGACTTAGGGATTTGGACCTTTGGCACCGAATTTCTTTTTTAGCTTGTTTTTGCCATTTTATTGCTTTTAAATGGGAGGAGTGCTTAATAACTTAACTTCACTGTCCTGATGTCCTGGAAGTGTTGTGTGGAGAAGGAAAGTATAGTAATAAAAAGATATTTGTGACATCATCATCTGTTCCTCTATTAGGTAGCTTTGTTTCTGCTGGGAAGAGTGGAAAAAGAACATTATTTCTGCTGTCTTTCAGTCAACTGAAAGGTTCTAATTAAAAATCAGTTACATCATTGTATAGTTTTGCAAGTGTGAGTAAAATACATGCACACACATATACATCCACACCACTTCCTGTATGCAAATCCATATTGAATTACAAAGTATGAATTTTAACATGAGCTCCTTGTGGAGATTTGACAAGTGTCTGTATATCATTGAGAAAGCTACTGAGAGATACTTCATTTGTATCTGGAATTGCCTTACAGAAGTTTTGTTCCTCATTTTGAAATAATTACTCTGAAATGCAAATCCTGTAGGTTTGCCTACATGTTTAGTAAAAAAAAAAAAAATTAAAAAGGCTTTCTAGTGTATGTTCTTTCTATGAAATTCTAAAAAAATCCACCATAAGGCAGTCTGCCTCCATGGTAAGACAAATGAAACCTCAAATTGTGAGCAAAAAAATTTGCAGTGAATTTGTGTAATGTGATGAGATGCTGTTTGTGGCTGAAAATGAAGTTAAGATGCTGGTTTCATCCTCCCGCTCAAAGCATGGAATGGTATTACAGCTAAGCTAATCCAATATTCAGCTGCTGGTATTTTTTTCCACTTTGCCAAGTCTGATGGTTCCTTTGAATTTATTGGCACTTATTAGACACTTAGATTAATCAGTTCAAGAAACTAAAATGGGAGTGGGCGACTGAAAAAAAAGGTGATGCTTTCATGCATAATTTTTTTGGCATTAGTTTCACTTGTATGATTGTTGTAAGCATGGGCTATGTTTGCATTAGCAAGCGTGAGTGAATTCACAGGGCATGTGAATGTCTGCAAGAAGTCTGACACTGGATTACCTCTAGTCTGTTCCCGTAGATCAGACACAATTTAGTAATTGAGCATGCGAGATGATTTCCCTGAGCACCTTTTCTGATGTAGTCAAATCTGACTGGGATTCAGGTTGTGCATTCTAGAACAGTTTAGGGATGTGACAAAGTGCAGTAAATGGCAGCTGCCAAGAGGTTGGTTTGAAAACCTAATAAAGATGCCCATGAGCTGCTGCCTCCCCTGTCCTCATCCCACCTTTTTGTTTCCCCATGCCCATTCTTGATCCCCTAGATAGTATTTCTGTCCCATTTCAGAAGGTTCCTTTTCGATCGTGTGATAGGCTGGGTAGATGCCTCATAAGGCCCCAATGGCCATTTGGGAGGTGTTTCACCTCCTTTGAAATGACAATCACACAACTGACAAGTGGCAGCGGCACTGGTGTGTCTGCTGGCTCTCTGAAGAGCATTCCAACAGAAGTTGCATCACATCTCTGATTTTGGTCATGTTGGTTGAATAGTACCTCACTTGTGTCCTTTTTTCTCCTATTGCATTTTAAATTGATTAATTATTCAGCTAAGCAAAATAGTTTATTCTCTAAATGAGTCTCTGTATCTCTCCTACTTTGAATTTTTATCCGACTTCTACTACTCTGGTCTTAAGGATACAGCTCTGGATTCTTACTCTAAGACATAATATGCTTGATCCTAACGCTGTTAACGAAATGTACTGCCATGTTCTCATATTTTTGTATAAGTCACTTTTAAAGAATCTAATCTTAAGGTCAGTCCCTGAATTTCTGCGCTAAGTTCTGTAGGCTAGTAACTCAATTTTTAAAGAAAATTTTGGTATCTTTCTCTAATAGGCAGTTAACTGCTACATAACTCTGATGTTAATTTTTTCTAAGTAAATGTTTGCTGTTCATATGAATTACTTTGAATTCATGAAAGTGCTACTGATAACATTTATTCTAGAAAATAGTCTTTAAACCAAAAATTATATACCTTTGGTGTGATACAATGACCTAGATTAACATTTACATGAGCGTAATAATTTTCTGTTTTCCTTTGTATCCTGACTTTTCACTTTTCTTCAAAACTTGTCTGAGACTTTAATTTCAGTTTGCCTTAAGTCAGAAAGTTGTGGGGAGAGAGAAAAAAAAAACTCCAGTGGGAAGATCTTGGTTGCATCCACATAAGCAGTTCAGTTCAGATGAAGAATGTGGTGTTGAAGTGAAATCCCCTAGTCCTTGCTGCTAGCCTTGCAGCTGTGCTTGGATTTGCTCACATTTGTAGCATATGAATAGGATTCCTTTTAGATAAAACAAAATTGAAAGGAATCTTTAAGATCATCTAATATGTTCCAAATGCTGGTGAATGTTCATCATAGAAGCAAACCTGCAGTAGAGTAAAATCCTTAAAAACTCATTACATAGATGTCTGATTCTCAACACCCCCTGTTAGCTTGGGCAAATTGGCTGGTGTTGTGTTACACTAAATATTGGACATTGAGTTTATATATACAGTATCTAAGCAGTGCTTCCCCTTAGTACACTCCACTGCAGTGTTAATCTGTAGCCTGCTTGCAGCATAACAGACTATTAATAACTAATTCCAATTTTTAAACACAAATACTATGTGTTTTATTCTTAGTATCATGCTGTTCTCATTTGTGTTGATGAAATAATAATTGAGATAGTTTGAACATCGTGACTGATCCTTGGTTATAAAAAAAATGAGTATCAATAGATTGTAATAAAATGTTAATTTATGGTTCTTTGCAGATCAAAAATATTGCCAGCAATAAAACCCAGAAGGAGATACCAATGATATGCAATAACCTATACTTCACATTGACTAGACTATTAGTTGTATGTGGAAATAGGATTTCTATGCTTACCTAAACTTTTCTTGCTCTATCAAAAATTGTGAATCATCTCAGCTAAGTAGACAGCATTCCTGCAGTTATTCCCAAAGCACCAAGGAAAATCATTGGAATTTATTTAATTCCTGCAAAAAATAAATTTTTTAGTTCTAGTATTGTAGATACAGGTTTCCAGATGTAAATAGGTGATTTGATAATTGGTTTTTACAATTTCAGAACTGGTAGCTTTGCTGGTATATATGAAAATAACCTGAAGTAAAGCCTCTGTAATAAATAGGTGAATGGATAGATCCTTCTGTCATTCTCTGTGAGCTGAAGAAGGTAGAATTAAAGTTCAGATCAGAGCAGTAACTAATGAAGCAAAGCAGTCTTGTTTCTAACATATTCTTAACAGAATAATTTTCTGTTTCCTTCAGAAATTTGAGAGAAGCAAGAGATAATGCTGTTGCTGAAAAAGAGAGAGCAGTTGTTGCTGAAAAGGATTCTTTAAGAAAATACGATCAACTCTTAGAACAGTAAGTGTTTTTAAAATGCATATGAAAATCTAAAGGTATAAGTGTTTATATCTAGGAGGTGTAGGTAGGAGGAATTACTAGCTTTCTGCTTACAAAGAACAAATTGAATTACAAACTTTGTTTAAATGAAGTTGCAGAATTAATTCTGCTAGTAAATTCTTTCTGTTATCAGTGCAATAATAAGATGAAAGTTTGGTAATTTTCTTACCATACTATAGAAAAAAACAAGTATAATTACTCATTTCATAGAAAGAATGTGGATTTTATACTGTACAATGGTAGTGGTCAAACTCTGGACCTGTTTGTTGGGTTTTTTTCTTCAGTTGAAAGTAGAAAATTGTCTTGTAAGATGACTTCAATTAAAAGTTTTTGTGAAGTTTGGCTAGAGAGCAGTAGCCATGAACAGTTATGTTTGCTACCTGTTTTTCCTCTTACTACTGTCTCTTCTCAGTCTTTCATACTCCATGTGTGACATATATTGTCTATACCAATGTACAGTTCCGTTCAATAGAGAAACAAACTCTGGTTGACTTTCTGCCTGTTTACAAGCAGTCTTACTTTATGTTCTGTAACACCTTTTCCTTACTTTTTGTAAATTCAGAAAATATGCTGCGGTAAACTATGAGGCAGTATAAAACTGTGGACAGTAATCAAAGTTGTTCAGGTTAAGTTTGTCTTGTGTCTTTAATTTTGTATTTAATTAAGTGTTTAATACAATTTTTTTTTCTAAAATGAAGAGATCAGTTCATTAAGTGACTGTGCTACCTAGTCATCTTCTCAAAGGAAGTACTAGATGAGCCTTCTTTAAGTAATTTTTAATTACAATTAAATTGTTGTTAAATTAAGCATAGGAACAAATTTACTAAAGCTTTTAATTTTTATGTATAATTCCTAAATTGCAGTGGTGATACTACTGAAGAAATAGCATTTTCTAAGGATTGAAAAAAATATGATTTTTTAACTGGTGATGTGAAACAATAGGGGTAGGTGTAGAGCAAGTGAGATGGGTCAGAGGTCTTTATATACACAGTGAGTTTAAGGGGCTTGACTTCAGATTAATTCTAGTTCAGCTAAATGGGCCCAAGGGTGCTGAATGCCTTTTAGTGGTTAGAGCATATTGGAGGGGTTGTTGAGTTCTCAGAAGGAATTCAGTTTGCAAGCTCTAAGATGATATTTCTACAGTACAGAAATCAAAGCCGCTTGAGTAGGGGGGAGCAAGAAACTTGGTTCAAAACTGATCTCCTGAGTTAAAATAAAATGCTAATGTGAGTCAACTCAGATTTCTTTCTAATGAAACTCCTCCCTTTCACTGTGGTAAGATTTACTGAGACATGGGGATTTCATATATAACTGGAAATTCCGCTTGAAAATCAGTCTGGTATATCATAATTTTGCACTTTTAATTAATAAAAACACTAACTTTGCAATTATTCTATATTTATTTTTTAACTTAAGAACCGCGGAGTTTTCTGTCCAGCTGTATTCCCACTCATATAATGTGTCTTTTTTTCATATTGTTGCCTTATTTTGAGGAGGAATGTTCTGCTGCAATTAGAAACACAGGAATCTTATTTTATACACTTACACTTCTGAGCTGTTACATCTTTTTCTAGTGATAATCCTTCCAGTTAAGTAAAACTCTCCTTCTGTTAAATAAATCAATGGAGTTCTAAGAAGTAAATTGTTCCTCAGAAGATTATTTTTTGCTTGGGAACATGGAAAACCCATATTAGCCTTTTTTTGAAATGCAGGTGTCTCTCTTTAAAAGTACCTCACTCTGACCACATAACAGGTGTCAAGACCGTGACTTTCTCCGCATTCCACATTATCTACCTAAGTGAACTGCAAAGTAACTAACTGGCGTGTTGAGATGGTATAAATACCTTAACTTAAAAGACCTCAAATTCTGAATTTACTGTGGACTCACATGTGACAGGTCTGTGGAACAAAGAAATTTTCTAATACCACTAGAAACCTCTAAGATGAAAAAGGAATACCTATGTTGTCCAGTTCTGTATTTAAGTGATTATAACAGCTTGTTCTACTTTAGTAAAGACAAGGTGAGTCATCATAGTTACCACTGGTATCATAATCTGTATAAACAAACATGTTTGAAAGCTTCAGAAGTATGTGGAATGTTGACTGGCCTGAATGGTGGTTAAATAAAGCCCCTGGCAAATCTTGTGATCAGAAGTGTAACTAATACACAATTTTCTAGTCAAGTGCAGTTATTTTCATTTTTTTTTTTTACTCATGTTTGTGATAGTTTTCTGTGAACAGCTATTTACAAATGCCAAGAAAATATTAAAGTGATAATATTCAGGAAAGAGTTATATTGAGAAAGGATCTTCTGTTTCAATCTTAAAAGTAGATCACTGTAATGTTAGGATTTAAGTTTTGTTGCTTTCTTTGCCATTATACAGTTTTAATTTCAGTCTGATAATTCATTTCATTTTCATATTTCATTATGACAATGACAAAAACCATAAAATATTTGATATTGTTAGATTAAGCTATTGTTAATGTTGTAACATGTTTTTACATGTTGTAAAAAAAATATATGACCAAAGGGAAACATTTTCATTTGTTAGGTCTTTTTTCTAATTTCAAAGCTGTGTTACCTCAACTGATATTGTCTGCAGGTAAAATGAGGAGAGCAATTCTGTAAAAGCTCCGTCATCTGCACAGCTCAGTGCAGATGCTAAATATGTTCCAGCTTTTCCTTCTTTTGAATATTCCTGGAGTGTTACTTTCAGCTAACAATTATTAATCTGTTACTTTTTCTTGCTGAAAGAAAAAAAAAATCCAACCCATCAAAACACCACCACAAAAAAAAAAAACCCCAAAAACAAACGAACAAAAAAAACCCTAACAAAAAGCCCCAAACAAAACAAGAAACTAAAGACAAACAAAAGCAAAGAAAAAAGTAGTTCACTGTGGTTTGCTATTGAGTTTTTTCCTGATGGTCAAATTTTCTAGTTTCCAATAAGGTGCAGCTTCAAACTTGAATGGTTCCTTTTCTTAAAGTGGACTCAGAGGTCTAATATGGAGTGAACTCATACTAGAGCACTTCTGCTACAAGAACTATCTCTTGCCTTTGATTGTTGGCTTCATTTAAATTTCCTGTAAAAGAAGTATAATATTTTTTTCCAGGACTCAGCTGTGTCAGTGGAAACTGGTTTAAAAATTCTAGAATTATTGGGAATGATGCAAGGGAAATTCATGCAAAACCTTTTTTTCTTAGTGATAGAGAACAGTTGTACTCTTAAACAGCCAGTTGTTGCTCACATTATGTGCTTGAGGTGATTTTTCTTCTCCTGTCTTTATAATGACAAAATGTGAAATGCAGAATGATGAAGAGAAACAAACTAGGTATGCAGTAAACAGAAGAAGTATTCAAGGAAATTGTGTTGTGGCAATGCTGAATTCCTTCAACTTTGCAGTGGACACTATTCATAAAAACCCTCAGTTTTGTAAAAGCTAGTGAGAGGTGTAATTTCCTGCCTCTGTCCATTAGGTAATAGGGTATTTTTAAGTAGGTACTTCCTTTTTCTTATTTGAATATGTAGAGATGATGAATTTTAAACCATGTTTCTGTAGTTGTGTAAAGCCAGAGTGATGACTACAGAAATTGTTTAGAGCCTTAGGTTTGTTCTATAAAGATTTCAAAGTATTTTGTTGTAGTATTATTATTATTATTTAAACATTTCTGGCTTGATGTACATAGCTCAATTTTTAAAAATTATTAAATGTATAATGTATGATCTGCTACAGGTAAAAATACCTTTAGGAGTATTTCTAATGTTTCTATTTAGAAATGTTTTTCTCAAATTAAAAACAGAATAAAGATCATTGCAATCTCTTGATAACATTTGTCTCTACTTCCTAGGTTAAGAGAAGTATGCAAAAAGTTGTCTGCATGTTTGTATTTACAAATTTATTGCTTTTCTTTCCAGTCAGCTGCAAGCTGACTCTACAGCTTAGAGACTTATTTTAGTCTCTCTGTAGTCTTTTTAATTTAAATCTCTTTTATCCCTATTTTCTTCTGTTCTTCGTAATTGTGGTACATTTTAGAACCCGTCTAAAGTGAGATTGATGCTATCTGATGTTAGCCATCTATCTTAAACTTCTTAGGTGATGGAGAGAGGGGATCAATTCTGTTTATCAAATGGGTTTTTTAATGAAATGAAATTAAGATCCCTATATCTTAATTGCACACAAGCCTAGAGAACCATCTTAGGTGAGAAAATAATCGGATAAATTTACTGAATAAGTAAATTTAGAATGCATTTAGAATCTCTGTGTAGCATACAGGAATCTCGTAATTAGATTTTCATTTATTACATTATACTTTCATTGTTAACAGAAACATTAAAACTAATTATTTTCCTCTTCTGTTTAACATATTTGGATGTTAATCTGGATGTTGCTGACTGAAGTGACAGGATTCTAATATTAAAATTATTAACTCAATGTATATGCTGGAGTTTCTACTAATATTTAAATAGTAGCATATTATCTCTTCAAGAATATTTGAATTAAATTAAGATTTCAATAACGAATTTTAAAAAATCCATACTGAAAACTGCTGGCCAAAATATTTCTTGGGCAAGCTGCTATCACCCTGTGATAAAAACTACTGTCAGAGCTTATAACTCCCTACACATGGCTGCTACGTTTGTATATGAAGTGCTTTGTAATCCCTTGAATTGAAGAGCTATGTAGGTCTTGAAAATCACTACCCCTTTGAATCTTCCATTTCAATTAATTTTCTAAGCGCTTTCCAAAATGCTTTTTTGGTAATAATAATTTGCTGCTACTGTATTAATTTATGACTTCTATTGTATGATGTGTATGCATCGCTTTTTAACACTTCAAATTTCTATCAGAATAAAGCCAAGCTCTTCAATGGCATTATTAGACCTTGTTTAGATTTTAGCCCTAGCCAAAGTAACTATTGCACATTTCCCATAAAATTACCTTCATCTTGTTATCCTGATAGGAAAGTTAATTACGAGGTACAACTAAAAGGGTAAAATTCATGAATGTCATGGAAATTGCTGAAAGACACCCTCTTGGAAATTCTGAATAAATGCAAAGAAGTCAGGGAAGGACCCAAGTGCAGTAATATGATGGAGAAGCAAAAGTCCATTTCCCAGGTGACTTTAGTTTGTTTCCAAGCTGTAGAAGCAACGCTGAAATCCATAACAGAAAAAGTCTACATATCCTGTATTTCTACTGAAATGACTAGAGAGGCTCCTACTCCCTTCATTTTCTTCTCAGGATATGTTTATTAGAACCTTACATCTTAATAGATAATTCTAGGGTGCATTTTAATAAACAGAAGGAGAAAACCTACTTAATTGATTTGATGAAATAGATGAATAATAGTGTTGGGAAGACTGCACACTTGCTAAGGCATGCCTAGTTGGTTTTGGTTCTTAGATTCCTAATCAGGATCTTAAAATTTTCCATTCTTAGCTAAGACAGTGTTCTTGCAGAATGAATGTTTTGAGCCCTGTAACCAGTCACTTCGTAACTGTAACTGTCTTGATGTTGAAGAATTATCTACATCAAGACTCATAGGAATGCTGTTAGTCTGATGTCTGACCTTTCTGAGCTTCATTACATCTGGAACACAGGCTTTGAAGTTTGTTCTTTTACTGTGCAAGGAATGTTTAATGATTATATTTATAGCTTTAAAAATCTTATATTTCAGTTGCTCTTGCCCCAGCTCATAAGAAATAGTTTTCACAAAATATTTTCAGCCTCTGAGGGATGCTTTAGAAAAGTTGTAACATCAACATATCGTCATATCATAAAGATTTTCCATAAGCATTGTCGTTCTTATTTTACCTTTTATTTCCTGCTAGCCAAAATTTTTTAATCTTAAGCATTTAAATTAGTAGAGGAAAATTGTGAAAATGGTGCAATGGCTATTCTGAGTACCCAAGAAACTGTTTATTTACTCTTTTAAGTCCTTAGGGTATTTTTGCTAGCCTGGAAACATTGAAATATATCATGTCCTTTGAGAACAAATTCAAAAGCAGTTGCAAATTCCTTCAAAGAGGGATTCTGCATTATAAGGGTGCTGCAGCTGCTGCTTATATATATTTCTTAAATTATTGGTTGAAATTTCCACTGCAGTCCATGATTTTGCCATGGTTGTTAGTATTCCTCGAGTACACACCCATTTTTGTGACTCACTGCAGTCAGCTTCTCATTAGTGGTGAGCACTGCCAGGATGAACAAAGTTCCTTTGTAACTCTTACCAAATCATGATGCAGGTACTAAATTTTACATGGGCTCAAAATGAGACTGGAAAAGCTCAAGATAAATTTGAGAATCCCTTTACAGCTAGAAAACAAATCGCCTTTCAGGAAATGCTCAAGTGAGAAGTTGCTGAACACTAGTGGTAGAGGTTTAGGAAGAGATACAAAATATGCAGAACTTTTTCTTGCTTTTCTGAAAACACTTTTGGCTGCAGGTGGAGCCAGCTTTATCACGCTACATATGCATTTTTTGTGATACACTACAGCCATTCTGCATAAAGAGCTATGAAAAACGGGAACTTTGTAGCATTTTTACTACACGTGCTTTGGGTCCCTTTGAAAAGGGGACATTACACTGCATGTAATGCCAAGATACAAATGAAAGCTTTTATCGGAAGAAATTGTTAATCTGGGTTTTTTTGTATTTTTTTTTTTCAAAGATTGTTACATACATCAGTTCATCTATGAAAATAATGTTTGTTTCTGGAGTGTTTCTAACCATCTGGGCTTGAAGGACTGTGTTTGTGAAGTCCCTACCAGCATTAAGTAACCCAAAGCATTAACACTTCAATGGCATGTGAGAAAAGAACCTGTTTACAGGAAACTCCCAAATGTATGTTTTTTAGAATACAGAAGAAAAACAGGTCACAAATAACACCATGACCGTAGATACAGCCAGGGAATGTTGATTGAATATATTTACCAGAACAGTGTATTATAATGCCAATTCAAAGTATAAACTCTTCGAAGCAGGAATAATGTATTTTCTGTGTGTCTGTACAAAAATTTTGATCTTCAAATAATGGCTATTTATAATATTATATTTAAGACTAATAAAACCAGAAAAGTTTTCTTTTAGTAGTAATTACTTTCTCAGTCTGTGGTTACCCTCTGGAAAGTGACTTGAAATCAGATTACCTTTTGGAAAAGGATGTGATGCTACACTCATTTCCAGATAGCAGACTTTGGAAGATCAGTGTCCCATAGGTGTTTGTGTGGTGAGAAGGAAGTTATAGCTTTGTGATGTTAAAACAGCATAGTAAATTCTGAAATGTTGGACATGAAGACTTACAGATGTTAAGTGAGAGCTTTGTGCCAAGTGTTGGGTAGTTTTTCTTCTGCAACAGAATCACATTGGAATTGTTGAGAGAATGCTAGATATAACTGAAGAAAGAATTAGGCTGGTCCTCATTTCCATGATGGTGACACCCGTTTCATGTGAGTAATTCTTACAAACAGGAAAAATGGTGGTATGTGCTTCTGGAATAGAGGATAGGTAGTTAATTTGTAAATGAAAGAATGAAGAACTGAGTTAAATGAAGGACCATCCTAGTATGTTCATGCACAGGCACCCAGAATAGTGTACATCAATGAGCCAAGGTACTTGCATGCCATAAACCACAGGGAGCTGTTTGTCTTGGACATTAGTACATCCAGCATTGAATATACCTAATTAATCACATCAAGGACTTCCCTAAAGAGAATGATGTATGATATTTATGTGTAGTGCTCACAGCTGGTGAGTCCACTGTTCACAGCTGATGAAACAGCCATGCAAGTCCTTGGCAGCTGTTCTGTTGCTTTCTCTCTTCATGAGATTGGCATGTCTGATGACCAGTGCCTTGATAAGGAAAGAACAGAAAGACCAGGATTGGAGGGTTGATTTCCCTTTCGTATGTTCTTATTCCTAGATAAGATTGCCTCAAGAATGTATCCCAGACTTTGTCATGGTTAACTCAAAATGTTGTTTACATTCAGGGACACCAGAAATTTTTTTTTAAATATTTGTGTTCTGTGCTGAAGTATTGCATCACATACTGGATACAGGGAAGGCCATGTCCTTCAGTTTACTCAGTGCAAAGCTATTTAGATAATTTTTACCATAATTTGTGTTTCTAGCTGAATGATCTAAAGGCACAGTTGTGTCTACTTGTATGACTATATGGGTAACTGTGAGTATATTCTGTGAAACCAGCAAAATGAAATGTGCAATTAATGTTCAAGGCATAGTTGGCCTGAGTTCAAGAGCTTCCTGAGGAATAACTTGATCTGGGTAGCTTTGGGTGCAGCGTGAGGTATCAGAACATTTTTACCAAACATCATTTAGCCATAGTGACACTTAGCTGTGATATGACATTTGAATCATGGGGGTATCAAGAGGGTGGCACTGCTTTTGAGCTATTTATGATAACAGTGAGCGGGAGCTGGTTTAGATTAAAAGAAACCCAAAAAGTAACTTAGAACATTAGCAAGACCAACAGGTTCTCCAGTAGGAGATGGGAACATTTGTTCTGGATGGGCCTCCAAGGGGAGCACAGATATGCTGGTCTGTTTTAGAGGGTGGCTGCTGGTGATGAGGGAGAGGATTTGTAATTCTGTGGGAGGAGTGTGGTGAGAGGCAGTAAAGGACACAGAGCCTGGGGACTGAATAAACTCAGCCAAGGTATAATGGAGGGGTGCGTATGAAACACTAAATCAAGAGGCTTTACTACTAGCAGTAAAGGGCTCTTTTAGTTCTTACCACTGGGCAGAATCCATAAAGATCCTGTTCATGTGTCTATACTGCCAACCCTTTCTGATGAGCCCTGTTTAATAGTTGGTTTTTATACTAGCAAAGAAACAAATGTTGCCAAGTCAAGACATTGCTGCACAGAACACCCTACTGACTCATCAAGAGTGGAGAACGTAGGGAGATGTGTGTGTGTCCTTTGAGAAAAATTGCCTTAGTTTATGCAGCTTCATACCCATGGAATAAACAAAATTGAGAAACTTTCTCTTAAGAGGAAGTAAAATTTTTCTGTCAAGTGGCAGTATAGTTGTAGGAGTAAATGTAAGCAGAAATAGGTTCCTTTGAGATGAAGCTTAGGCACTACCTAAAATGTTTATACCTGTCAGGCACTTAGTCTTTGTATGAAATGTTGGCTTTCGTAATAGAAATGTAAAGTGTACATGCTTGTACTTACAAGCCTATTTGTACATCTCTTCTAAAATTTAAATATCGGATATGTTGTCAGACTGCTGCAGCTCTTGGCTAACATTTTAATATGAATACTACTGCATGCATATGTATATAATCTAGTGTAAGCTTTGATGTGGAACTTGTCATCTGGAATTGTTTTCATAGATATTTTAATTGTTTCGTGGAAAGTGTTGCCATGGATAGATATAGAAGTGCACTGATTCATCCCTTCTGAAACTTTGCTTAATGTTTGCTCTGATTTTTCTAAGATTGTTAGCGTTTCCATTCCAAAAATATAATCAAACCATAAGTTTCAAAATGCTTCAAAACGCTTAATCTTCCTGTTTTACCTTGGATATATTACTGGGGTCTCTAGACTTGGTTGTAGATTATAGAGAGTAGAATAATTTGTCCCACTCAAAACACTATGGGAAGGGGAGAAGGTTTTATTTTTATAAAATGGTACCGTAAGTAGATGAAAATAATTAGAAGCCATAGTCCTTCCCTTGTCTTTATAAGCTGCTCACTTCAGGTAATTAACTGACTCCTGAATCTCTAAGTACACTCGTGATAGAGGGTTTCTCTGAATGGTAAAGGGTGACCAAAGTGTAAATAATGAAAATCCCATGACCTTGTGAAATACCCAGCATAAGGTGGAATGGAGCCTTTATTGATAACTCATTTCAAAGATTTTTAGACCTAAAACCAGGTGAGGAAATACTGTGTCTTTATTGTCTGTTGCCTGTTCCTCTAGAACATTTTTGTTTCTACAAACAGTTATTTTATAGAAGCTAGTGAGGTTGGGGTTTTTGATTTTAGCTTTGACCTTTATGATACTGTTCCCAGTCACAAGTTGTGAAATCTGGGTCTAATTTTCTGTGTCAGAGTTCTTTTTTTCTGTTTTCAAAGTATTCTATATGCATAGATTAATGGGATACATTTCAGGTTTATTTTCTCCATGCCAGATGACTTCTTCTTTTCAAAGAAAAGAAACTTTTTAAAGTAGTGCATTTTGTGCAAGATAGTTGTATTACTAAAATGTGCAGATCTACAAAGGTAGTTGACATGCACCAAGTTAGAAAAGGGGCTACCTTACAGTAATTTGTTTGCCTGCCAAGGCTGTCCCCCTGCCCTGCATTTTCTTACTTTGTAAAATAATCAAATCTTCCTTTTTCTTTCGTCTCAAATGGTTATCTATTTATACTGAACAACTGTATTAAACAGCTTTGGTTTAACCACTAGAGTAAGAAAAAAATTGGAATCTTTTTTTATTGCTAAATTGATATCTTTTGGCAGAATTACTAATTATTTTTGAAGACAGTTTTACATTTATCTTTGTAAGTCTCTTTTGTTATGCCAGCTGTCTAAATCTTTTCATAAACTTCAATTAAAAGAACATATTTTCCGTGATTATTTTAAAATATAATGTTTACTGGAAGGGAAGTCTAGTGAATTCCCACAGATGAAGTGTGAGTGTATTTCTCCCACTTGTAAATGAGTTCTTATTTCCTACAGTATGTATTCTGGTACCACAATGAGTCATTTTCAACATGTTTTAGTTTAGCTTCTAAAACATTTAAAAACTTGGCAGATACATGTAAATTAATATTACATCCAGTTTTAGAAACTGCTTCCAAAGAGTATTTTACTAAAATGAAGACTGTGAGTAGACATTTCAGAATGCAGAAGTGTCTTTTGTGATAAGCCCAAAGTAATTTGTAGAGGTTTTTTGATTTGGGTTGTTTGTGATTGGGGATATTATCTTCACCTTTACCAGGTTTTGATTTAACCATCCTGTAAAATAGGGAGTGAATAAGCCTTTAAGTTTGCACACAATGTGTTGTTAATTGGATATTTTAGCCAGGCAAGTAATACATTTCTTCAGTATGTTAACTGAATTTTGCAAGTTTTCATGCTATTTTATTTTTAAAATTTTCAATGTTTTAACTTTTTCAAAATGAATGTACTGTCACCTCTGCTTTAAGGTGATTTAATGTGTTTAAGATTATATATGCCATGCCCTACTTAAATGTATTTCCTGATGCTACCTTGACAGTATTAGAAAAAAACTCAAGACTAAGTAGTTTGTACTATTAAAACAAACTGAGGAGTTATGGGGGTGGAGTGTGAGGAAAATAGGGGAGACCAACCATGTTAAGATTCAAAAGGGAAAAAAAAACCAAAAAAACAACCAACCAAAAAAATGACCCCAAACATAATTCCCAATGCAAAATG
This sequence comes from Muscicapa striata striata, assembly GCA_030060385.1. Classification (NCBI taxonomy): domain Eukaryota; kingdom Metazoa; phylum Chordata; class Aves; order Passeriformes; family Muscicapidae; genus Muscicapa; species Muscicapa striata. The sequence continues at coordinate 1,341,085 of JAREIS010000080.1, forward strand.
ACCAGTGTTCCATTTCTGAGAAAGTCATATCTATTGTTCAAAGAATATTTTATATTTTAGCTTCAGTGTCCTGCCTTCCTGGCATCTGAAACATTTAATAGAAGGGGAGCTTTGCTCACATGTGAGACCTGTGCTTATATATGTGCATATTTTTGCAGTCTGGATTTGAATACCACCCTAAATGTTTTCCAATTCATGGCAACATTTGTGTTGTCAGTTATGGTATGGATAACTTTGCAACTCTCTGATTATTCTGTTCCAGTTTTAATCATCTGTATGTTGTCCATGATGCAACGCCATGTTATCAGTAAGGTCTGACTGTAATTATCACCCTTAATTTTTTCTGTAGCTTTTTATTAGACTCAGAAGAACATGGGAAAAATATATAAAACTTAGATCAGTAAGTCCTTCATTGAAAGATTTCCTGGAATCCCTTTTCCCTTAGTTATGTGGTATAAAATATGAAGGAAACCTGTTTCAAACCCCCTCTCCACCTGCCTCCCCCCTCCCCCCTCGCCGACTGGTCCAAAATAAGGTAAGTTTTCATCAAGGACAAAATCGGAAAAAGGAGGGGAAGAAATTAGTTTAGAGATTGAGAATTAATTAATTAATTAATTGTTTTGTCAGACAAAAGCATTTTTCTCCTTCCATTATGTCTGCATTGTGAAACTTCCGGAGGATTGATGATAGGCAGAAGAGTAAAGGAAATAAAGATGAGAGGTGGGGAAAGGAATAGTGTAAATAAAAGAAGAGATAAAACAAAGAAATAGCCATCATGAAAGTTTCACTGAGTGTGTGATTCATCTGAGTATAAAATATATGGTGCAGTTTCCCAATCTTTCTCTTTGGAAGAGTAGTCTAAGCCAGGCAAAGACAAAACAGTTGCATTAAGGTGTAGGTAACCAAATCATAAACAGCAGAAGCTACACAGCTCAAGTCCCACATGGCTTTTCTGAGTAAAAGGAGTTCAGCATAGACTCTTCAGAAATTCATGGGTTTTGGAACTTTTGTGTTTTATCGTCAGTCTTACTCAGTCCTCCTCTAATGCAGAATCGTCAAGCCTTTGAGAAATGCTTAAAGGCTGGTCATAAAATAGAATGTTTTCATTATGAAGTGCTATATGCCTTACATGCTGCTTTTTTTGGCCTTTTTTTTAATGTACTCTGCTGTCTTCCATGACTGGAATTATTTTGATTGACAGAAATTCAATCAATGTAGGTCTAGATGTGTGATTATACAATGGTTTGGACCTGGTTAATGAAACTACATAATGTAGGAAGATACCATAATCCTTCAAAATTTTCAGTTCCTAGCTACCTTGCAGTAACTCAGAAAGAGATGCCAAACCCAAATGAAGAGGAAGCTTGCTTTATTTATTTTTTTTTTTAGAGAAAAGGGTAGAAAGGACAGAAAAGGTGTGTGGTGCAGCAGAGATCCACCTCTTGCCCATGGGAGGGGTGGTGATTGCCGTAAGGAAGCTGTGACCCTGTCAGAAGCCAATGGTAGAGCAGGTTTGCTGTCAAGACTTGTGACCTCACAGGGACCCCCACTGGAGCAGTCTGTTCCTGAAGGGCCGCACCCGTGGGAAGGACCCACACTGGAGAAGTTTGTGGAGGGCTGTCTCCCATTGGAGGGACCCCCATGCTGGAGCAGGGGAAGAGTGTGAAGAGTTCTCTGCTGAGGAGGAAGGATTGGCAGGAATGTGGGATGAACTGACCACAGCCCCCATTCCTTGAGCTTCCGCACTACTGGGAGGATGGAAGTAGAGAAAATCGGGAGTAAAGTTGAATTCAGGAAGAAAAAAGGGATGGGGGGAATGTGGTTTATTTTAGGATATGGGTTTGTTTCTCATTACACTTTTCTGATTTGATTGGTAATAAATTAATTTTTCCCCAAGTCAGGTCTGTTTTGCCTATGACAGTAACCGGGGACTCATCTCTCCCTGTCCTTATCTTGACCTATGAGTCTTCTGTTATATTTCTTCTGCCCTGTCCAGATGCAGAGGGGAGAAATAGAGTGGCTTTGGTGAGCACCTGGGATCCAGCCAGGGGTAATCCACCATACTGTACTCAAAATATAATGCATAATTGATAAATACAGGTTTTGCACATGTTAGTGACTTTCCAGCAGGTTGCCATAGTGATATCTGAGAGTAGATTTTCCCTGACTAGATTCCAGTGTAGTCTTACCAATACCTCCTGTTCTCAAGCACCACCTAACCTCAGAGGCACTTAAAATCATTCCAAGTTGGAGCACATTGAGGTAGAGGTCCTTGTGCATGCTCGGAAGTCTCCTGCTTTGGAAAGCTAAGTGCTTATTTTGATATGGGTAGGAGGTGCTTGAACTCTGTTCAAGTCCCTGAAGGGCCTGTTTTTATTAGAACATGGCTAACTCATTCAAAATCATTGAGTTCACTCCAGAGCACTGTTAGAAGAGGTAATGGCTAAGCTTTGCCTCTTTTGTAACATGATTTGAGCACCCAGAAAGTTTAAGACCCTTGTCCTTTCCCTCTCAGTCTCCCTAATTATTTAAACAGCTTTTGGTGTTACCTGGAAGGTTTATGTCAATTTGTCCAGAACTACTGTCAACAAGTCTTGATATACGTGATGCATGAGTTTAGCAAAATGCCACAAAATCGGAAGAATGAACAAATTTGGGGTTTTTTTGGTGAAAGACAATCAAATTCTCAAAAAATTATAAAAATGCAATTAAAATATAACTTTCAGAATCTTTTAGCTATTTAATTGTCTTTTTTGTACTTCTTTTTCCATTATAAAGTGAAGGGAAAAAAGAAACCTACAAATGTGGAAACTGACAATATAGTAGTTACCTACAAGTTTTATAAACATCATTTTTAGAGTCAACCTTTTGGATCATTGATTATTTTGTAATTTCATGTAACCATATTTAACTGAACTGTACTATTCCTAGTGGAAGACATTCCAGTTGTTATGTTCAGATGGGCTTTTAATTTCCATTTCAAGATTATTTTCTCCTGGTTTATATCACAGTGTTCCGATGATAGCATTAGTCAAATTTATCTATTGTTTTGTCCTCTTAAAATCTTAGTCAGACTTTGTTTTTCTAGATTGTAGCTTATTTGACTTCTCATGGGATAGATTCCTTGTTCTCTTGGACATCGGAGTATCATTTCTTTTAATCCTGACCTCACTTTAACACAGATAACTGGAATTCTGAATAATGTTTCAGATCATTTCCTGCTCTATCTCTTATGATACCATAATTTCCACTAGATGTACCTTAGCAATTCCTGGAACTTTGTGTCTTTTGCATGGCTGGGTAATGTTAGCAGTTTAGTTTTAGTTTCTAGATCCTTCTCCTTAGTCTGCTCTGTCTTGTAGGAGTCTGGAAGAACAGAACCATCACCTTAAGTTTCCTGGCCCCACTCTAAGTCTTCCATCCATATACATTCTTATTAGTTTTTGTGATTATGCTACATTATTACCATTCTATGAGAATCACACTCTCCATCATTTCAGAGAAGCACATCACTAGATGATGTGCAGTCATTTTTGCTGCAAATACTCAACGTGAGATACAACTTACCTAAAAGAATCTGTGCTGAGTACACTTACAAAGGAGCTGCAAATGTCTGTGTTATCATTCCTCAAATATGTTTTTATTCGGCATTTCACATCTTCAGCTATTCCTATGTGTCGACAGATAAAAATCGGAATTGCTAAAAAAAGAAAGGAAGTAGGTTTCAAAAGCTGTAATTTTAGCTCTGGTATATGATGCTAATCAATTTGAACTTGCATTACTGAGTTGCGGGGGGAAAATAACATTTGTGAAAAGTGGAAATACTTGTAAGTTGTTTCTTTATTCTTATCATTTAACAGTTTAACCATACAAACCTGCCGGGGCAATTTTTTGTTTCCTATATTAGTTATGAAAAAGTTCTAAAACAAAATTACACTGATTTCTCTGTAATTTTTTTACTTCCCTAAGTTTTAACTTTTCTGTACATGTTATTTAGCAGCTACCAGGTTAAAATGTAATAAAAATGTTAAATAATTTCCCTCTTTTGGCATTTAGAAATACATAGATTTGAGTCATGTTTGTTTCGCCAATTACTAGTCATATGGGCTATCTTTTTGTGTCCTGTTAAACAGAAAATATTTGATCTGTAAGCTTGCCTTTTTACTATGCTCTGGGTTTAAGGAAGAGAATAGTATGAATTATGCTACAGTTCAAACAACATTCTTAGCTTTCACTTGCCTGCAACACTTCAATATTTTATTTATGTATTATAGCTCATATGTGAAGTGAATAGACATGCTTAAGCATCACTTAAATACTGAAATTCTCTCATCATATTAGTACTTGTTATTTTTCCATAATGTTTGCAATTCAAGCAGCTTTTATGCTTACTCGTATTGGCCTTCCTACTCCAGTTACCAGCCTACAAAATAAATCCTTGTATATTCAAATTGATGCCAAGATGCCAGCAGTACAAACTATAATGCATGATTCATAATGCAAGCTCTCAGAGCCTTTACTCATGTACGAGTACATTCCTATGAAATGACAGCCAGATAACTTTATATTTGTAAATGTGTGATCACTGAAAAGAGATTCTTTGTTGAGTTTGCATTTGTACACATTTTATATCAATTCACTTATCTTAAAGGTGGTTAGAAAGTAGTAATTTTCTCTTACTCACTTTAATGCTAAAATAGGAAATGAACCACTTTAAAACAATCTTCTAAGCTGAATTTGGTTTTGAAAAATAGAACCATATTTTCCAAAATTAAAACTTAAGTTTGTTGAAGGAATATAATGAAGGAAAATTTCCTAAAATAAGGAGATTTTAAAAATACTGAAATGCAGTTGTTCCAAAGAAAAAAGAGTAGGTTTTGCCATACAGCACTGATGCTTATAAACAGTTTTGTAGGTCTTCGCAAGTTTTAAGTTCTATCCCTACCAACTTAATTGTGCTCAAGACCTCTTCTTTTTTGCCATTTTCACAAATGTTTTTCAAATTAAATTTTCAGAAATTGCACGGTACTCTTGATAATACTTATAGAAGTAACAATATTTGAAAAAAATTGAAAAAAAGACATTTTTAAAGTCTATTCGGCACACACAGAAAATTTTGCTATTGCACCTCCATAGCAAAACTCTTGAACACAAAGAGTGAAAGAAACATATATTAAATAGTACTGTAGAAAGGTTTCTCTTCTTGAGTCCCTTCAATGTCAAATGGTCTGTCTTCTTCCTGTTTTTCTTTTTTTAACTTTATTTTGCTGTTTAATATGCTTTTGAACAGTCCTAAGCTGTACATTTCTTTTTTGAGGCAGCATAAACTAATTTGAAGTCAGTGAGAAATGCAAAATGAGAACTATAAATCCGTGGAAATTCATAGGAGAATTATACCAAAGCACTAAGTATTGTTGCTTTTGTTACTGGAATTTAAAGTATAAAATCTGACCAAAATATTTGCAGTAGCAATAGACTATGCTTTCTTAAATACGTACAAATAAGAGAATATGCAAGTTATAATTCTTCTTCTAGTGTATATTTTAATTACTTTCCTAGCTACAACTTTTATCTTTGTATGACTACAAGTACTTCAGTCTGCTGTTTATTTTATTAATCATATTGCGTGCTGTATTTGATCGTGATCTGAGAGATGCATTGAATTACTTTAAACACATGCTTTAGATTCCTATAGATCCATAGTACAGTTGCTGAACATACCCTGCATTTCTAAAGAAGCAAAAAAAGATTGCTCACATTCATACAAGAGCTTGCTTCCACGCCAAGAATGACAGATGCTGTTACAGCTGAGAAACATAGTGTTTTAGGAAAACACTCAAACAGTAGTTATCTTGGGCCAAAGTAAAAAAAGAATAATTTAAGATGCCTTAAACTAAATTGGATTTAAAGGTACTTGCAGTGAAGATATTGGTTGTACAAACTGTCAAAGCTTATGTTCCAATTCAGTAAATCTGCAATATTTGAATGAACAAACCTGTTTTCTTTGCCGCCTTTAATAATTTCACATGTACTAAATTATTGTGTTTCTCGTTGTAAGTAAATATATTTGCAAAATTTTTTTTTAATTGTTTGTATTTTATGTTATAGAGTCTGTGTAAATGATAGTATACCAAGGAATGGTGAAGAGGGGAGTTGTCTGTGCATAATCCAAACTTTTGTGGCCTGTATTTGGCTTCACTGTGCCAAAGCAACATATTTGTCCTATTTTAATGTTCACATGATCAGCCAGAGTCTTTAAATTCATTCCATGTGCTACAGAGAATAATTAACATGAGAGATTGGTTCTCATGTTTAGCAAGAATATAAGATAATAGAATAAATAGAAATTCAGAAAGTAACTGAGAAGTGTCAATAAAACAGAAGTACCAAATTATATAGCATTCTATATAATGATGCCACAATTCTAGAAACACTAGAGTGGTAGTGGCGCAAATACAACAGTGTAGCACTTAATGGACTAGAAGTCCTGACACACACTATTACACTTGTAATACTTGTAACTTTGCTTCCTACAATGCTAAAAATGCATATGACTACCTAAATAAGCAAAATAATTGTTCTGAATTTTGCAAAACCTCTAATGATGGCATAGAAGTAATAACTTCTGAATTCTGTCAAAGTCATTAACTTCACAAAACTACAAGTACTTCTTTACAGTCCAGCAAGGAAACTTGGAAAAGGTACCTCTTGTCACTGACCCAAAAAAAACCAAAAAAAACCCAAAAAAACCCCTATAATAGGTGAGAAGGATACCTGCAGTTGTAAAAAGTTTTATTCCTTTATTAATTTATAATGATATGTGTCATGGTAAGTGACAACCAACCAATACTTCATTTGCTTTCAGAAAAAGGGAAATATTTATATTTTATATAAACAAGCAAGTTCTGTTGATTTGTGTTACATTCTGTGGCTGGGAAACAGAGATTCATAAAGAACATTTTCTTCTATTTCGACGAAACAATTTAAGTGGGATAAAATGCTAAATATTCTGTGTCTTCCTATTGTTGGTGTTATAGGCAGCATTGAATTAGCTTGAAACTTTTTATTATTCTGAAAGGGAGAATATTCCTTGAAAGTTCAAAGAAAATTGTTTAAATAGTTTAAGCCACAGGCCACATCAGAATGATCCCGGGTTAGAATTCGACACGTATCTGAAATACTGTTCCTCTCAAAGCAGGTATTCTTTACTCTTACCAGCATACTTGAATTCATACAAGAATTCAGGAAAGTAATTTACATTGTGTGGGTCAAACAAGCTAATCTCTGTGGTTACTTTTGGCTATATCTAAGACTATGTGTACGTTTTATTGTATTTTTGCATTAATCTGATCTGGCTTTATACTAGTCTGCACATACACTGTTACTAACTTGATCACAAAGCTAAGTGAAGACTAATTAACTGATGTCCTTACCTTATGTACTGAATGAAGCCTTGGAAAATGCCCTTCATTGTTGAAAGCCCAAACATCTGTTAGAAAACCTCCTGTGGCCAGTTGGATTTCAAATCTTAGCACTATTTATCTAGAAGTAACATATTTTTAATGAACTGTTAATTCCCTTAGGTATTTGTCTCCACATCTGAACATTCATGCACTCAAGTCTACTGACAGTTTCCCTTCTTTAGCAATATTCATGCATGTCACCTACAATCCACAGTCCTACGTTATCATACTTATTTTTCAACACAAAGCAGATGATAGCGCACAAGGTCCAGAACTATATTGTGATTTCTGCTTTATCTTCACTTCTCCAAGGTGTCACTGCCACTGGTAGCTTTCTCACTGATGGTAATTCTCAAATTTGATGCTAATGTTTTTTGTTTGCTCTGCTTTAAAGAGGAACATTTCATGCAAGGTCCAAAGCATCAACAAAAAAAGCTATTATTAAAAATTCCAGAAAGACTCTCATCTGAAAGTGTCTGTGCACTCCTTGACAAAAACAGGAAGCTTGGGTGGAGGCCCTATTTTGAGTAAAAGTGTTTTCGATCTTAACTTCCTAAAACCTTCACTCCCATGACAGAGACCTTTCACCTCATCTAAGGAATTAATTCCAGTAATCTGCTGATGTAATGCTTAAGCTTCACTCTGGAGGACAGTTTACACTTCCATATCCCTGGAACTTAAAGAAAAAGAAAACATATTCTGTCCTCTGCCTGTAAGTTCAGAATGATTATATTAATAATGATGGGGTGACACTATTCTTGTATCATTTGCTGAAAATAGGCAAAACGAGATCTCCTCACTTAGGAATAACTGACCAAATTCATGATGTGATAGGAGTGTTGAGTGAATCAGTAACTAGCATGGTTTGCTCCCAGCTGAAAAATAACTGAAGTGAAAAATTATGATTTAAGACCTATTTTCAAAGAACTTGGAGATAACACTAGATTAGACACCAACAGAAAGTAAGTGTAATTAAATTCTAATGAATCAGAGTTGAATTTGAGGGGTTTTTTAACTTTCTAGCTGGGAGAGCTGCAGAATGTTTTTCCTATGTTGCTTTTGCCAACCAGAATCATCTGTACAGTAAATCCCCAACATCCTGTAACAATGGGGATTCAGCAAATGGAAATATAACTAATCAGATTCTTAGCAGTGTTCTCCCTATCAGGACTACTTCTGGATTGTCAGCTTTTCTACTCAGCATAGTCACTGGGTTGTCTGATATGAGGAAGTGTGTGTGTCTGAGTCAATCAGATTCTTGACTTACTTTATGGTTAGGTCACTGATGTTTTTTGAGGTAATGTGGCTACTGCTTCATTACATATTGCACTTTGAAGTGTTTGGCCCTTTAACTCTGTCTTCTGCAGGGAAGTTCTGCACTTGTTTTATAGCTGATGTGCTTTCATTTGATATTAATAGACTTCAAACCTTTCAATACTTTTTAGTGACAGAGTGATCCTAGGGAACCTCAATCACTCAAGAGCTTTTTCACTGGATGAAAAAGGTCTAGTACTTAAAATGATAATGTAACAGAGTCCGTGTCACTGTGATGGTTCCCAGCGCAAGTTCACCCCTGAGATTTGCACTGCAAATCACAAACTTTAACTCATGAAACCCTTATGCTTTATGTTGCTTTCAGGATTGTAATTCTGTGGTTTTTATTGGAGATTCCTAACCCATGCTCACGGTGTTTTTGTGGGGAATACATATTGGAGTAACTAGCACACTGGATGTCCTGAAGCAATTTACCTCTAACTGTTCCTTGGAGTATGATTTCTATATACACATTTGCAATGTACACTGTTTATTGCTTGCCTTTGAATATCTGTTTTTGATTACCAGAAATTCTGAGGTTGGAAAGAAGTGAAAATATGGGCCAAACTCCAGCCCATTTATATAACAGTAGTCAAAGTATTAGACTGTGTATCCCATTAGTATTTCTAAGACAAGTATACTTTAGTGTCATATACCTATAAACTCTGCATCTCCAAGAACAGCTGACAGTGTGCAGATTTTCTTGTTTTCTGATAGATTGACTCGATTTTGAATGAAGGCAAATTGAGGTATTACCCTATTAAGGGATTTCAGATTTAGCCTAAAGTCTGGTTCTAACGTGGTTCAGACTTTAGCAGCAGAAGAATGGAATGCTAAGAATGGAGCTCAGAGTGGAATAGAGTTAAAATTACTTTGAAAAAATATTAAACACTTTCACCTACTGAAACCTTCTTGTAATAAACAGAGCAAAAGTATTGCAGATCACATAAAATAAGGTTAACTGAAGTGCAGTGGTAAGTAGATTGTTTCTCAGTCATGACCTAAATATTCATACAGAATTGGTAAATAGTATGGCCAGACTGAAGTTGAACAGTTCATTCTTCCAGTTTTAAAAGGAAATTAACTTCTTCTATCATTATTTAGGTCCCCATTCAGTGGAAATCTTGTAAACTATAAGAATACAAAGGGTTAAAACCATGTTTTAACATACTGGTTAGTGAATGGGTTCCTTTATCAAAGGAGTTAATGTTAACAATATGAGATGTCAGAAGAAACTTTCCATTTGCTCTTCAGTGAGTACAAGAATTTCGTCTGCAGTTGCTTCCTTAGTTGCATGATAGATGGAGTCACATTCTAGGGCTCCTAGAAAGAATGGATAATGACAGGGATGAAATGTTAAAAGCACTGCACACACAGAGTGGTAGGAGTTTTCTCCTTCTTCCACAATAAAAAGATGCTGACTTTGATATGCTACTCAGATGGGACAGGGAATGTTCAGAGATCAGGAGTGTCTTTGTCCACAAGCCCCATTAGGGGAATAGAGTCCAGAGAATAAACATTTATTTTCAAGTCCTCTACAAGAAGAAAGAAAATTATACTTCTTAGGCGTGGTTATTGCAGAGATTGTGATAGTTTAGCTGGAGAAGGAATTGTTGAAATGGTGAGAGAGAGCAGACCAGATGGGAGGAAAATAGAAAAATTAAGACAAAGATATGTAGGAAGAGAGAAGAGAGCTGAACATAATTAGAAGAAGCAGAGAGACAGAAAATTGAGAATGATATGCACTAAAATAAATGAATTTCAGTGCTTTTTGCTTTTGTGCCTCAGGAGGAAAGTGATGTTTCACATCTAAGATTCTTCTTAAAATGTATGCATGAAACTTGTATTGCAAAGCCTGTTAGTATCCCAATAATTCATGAATCATGACTTCCTTTTTTTGTTTTCAAACCTGGATTTTGTTTTCTTGATTTTCAAGTGCTTTTCACAATACTGCTTTTCTCAAATTAATAACTTAAGTTTTAAAGGCAAAGTTGGATCTTTCTATAAAACTTGTGTTAAACTTGTCAGATGACTGATAAAATACAGAAAAGTATGTTGTGAAAGCAAATATTCTCAAGAATGGAGACAGCTTGGAGTTAACTGGTTATTTTTCACAATAGTTACTGCATTTTTAAAGTATTTTCCTTTCTCACATGCCTCAGCAGGTAATATAGGATAATATGATAACTGAAGAATTTATTGGGATAGGCTGCTTTATAGAAAGCTTAGATTCACTTAACCTTTTTCATGTTTGCAGATGAAGAGAAATTAGATTGTTTCATTAGTGTCATAAGCAGCTTGGTGATGTATCTGTTCAGGATTCATTTACAACTCCAAGCTTTTATAAGCATGGATAAGGTGGCTATAGCTAGTTCATTTTGTTTTGGGCTGTAAAGGTATCTTCCATATTCTCTTGTGCTATTGATACCATTATCTGTATGTTTACTGTTCCTACAAAGACTCTCTGATTTGAAAGATTTGTACAGTTCAGGAAAATAATTTTTATAACCAATATATGTTTCATTTCTGGATAATGACACACAGAAATATCTACACTTTAGGACTTGTAATAAACCAGCAAGTATACAACACTTTATTATTTGATAGTTGTCTCTAGAGCTGAAATGAAGTCAATGAGCTTTTTTGGTTTTTAAGTTATGCTTATGAAGAGAGGTCTTCACATTGTCTGCTTTGTTTTCCTGTTAATGGTAATGTGGTTCCAATTATTGTGACTGCTTGGGAAAGGACATTTTACATATCTTAGATTTGAAAGAGGACAGATCCAGTTGTGCTCCCCTACCCACTGCTTGTCTGTCAGTCATTTTAGAGCCCTTTGATGACCATCTCTGCTGTTGCCATTACCGTGTCTTTCCATCCTTTGCTCTTCTAACAAAAGCTCCCCTGAGCTGCCCAGTTGCACTGAAGCATGCCTGATGGCCTGCAGGCAGCTTAATGGAAGTTCCTTTAAGTTCTGAAAAACAGATGGAAAGCCATGTATTTTTCTGGTATCACACACAGTTTAAAACAACTGCTGGAAGTACATTTATAGCAGTCTTTGGTATGTGAATTTTAATATATTAATAGTTTTTATGTAGCATTCAATTACTAATCAGGAAATGGAGATTATCTTGTGTGGGATCATCCTTCTTGTCTTTGAAGGGAACAAATGTTTTTTGTAAACAGCAAGCTCAGTATTAGCCAACAGTATACTACTCTTACAAAATCCTGGGCTGTATTATCAGAAGAATAGTCAAAATATCAAGAAAAGTCCAGTTTTGGGATCCCATACAAGCAACATAGTGATAAACTGACTGAATGTAGAGGATAGCCACCAGAATGATCATGGCTGGAGAACTTGCCCCGGGAGAGGGGGCTGGGGGAGTGTGTTCAGCCTGATCTCTGGGGCTCCCAACACCAGTATCCCCAGTACCTCTGGACAGGTCACTGGGAAGATGGAGCCAGGCCCTTCACAGCAGGGCATGAAAGAGAGATGAGAGAGTGTCAGTTGAAACAGAAGATTCTAACTTGGTCTAAAGAAAATCTTTTTCACTACAAGCATTACTGTGAGCAGTCTCCATCCTTGAGTTTTCAAGTGGCTAAAGCTTTCAAAAACCTGGTCTGACTTCAAAGGTGACCTGCCTCTGAACAGGATGTTGGACTAGATACCCTCTGAAATCCCATCCAACCTCAATTATTTAATAATTGATTTGTATTAATATCACAGAGATCTTATTTTTAAGGCATAATTTCACTGAAGAATAAATGGGATGTTGCGCAGCAATATGCTGGCCCTTTCATAAGTGATTGCAAACACCAAGACCATCCATTACAGTAATTATTAGGGGAAAAGGTAGTTTGCTCTCACTCATTGCTAACTGTAGCACTTTTAGGAACATGTCCTTGAAAGATAACAAGGTATGCCTGTACCTTGAACTCTGCTTATCAGGAAATCAAACCTGTTATGTGTGATATAAAGGACATACCAATCCTTTGCTAAATTATGGCAATTTGAACCCTAACCTTCTGACCTATTCTGCCAGACTCTCAATGGGGAAAATGCAGAGGGAGTAAGCAGTTTCTCTGGTGGCACAGCAGTTACCAGCTTTGTCTGATGATCTCCTAGTTAGCCGTACCTCAAAAGATTTTTCCCTACCTTCTCATTTCTCTCCCTGTCCTTTTCCAGGAAGCTTTAGTGATAACTCTTCCTTTTCTTATTTTTTCCTTGCTGATCGTCCAATTTTTTATCACTGTATAGGAAAGAATTTTAGTTTTTATATTACTGGCTTAATAAAAGTTACATTTACAGAATTAAGAACTTAAATATTTGTATGTTTATTTATGACTATTTTAAGGAGGTATATGGCATTCCAAACATTTTTCTTCTTGTAGTCTATAGTTGTAGTGCTCTTCAGATTTTATTTGTTAAAAGAAGAGAGACATTTAGTTACTGCTCTTGTCATTTATGTAACTGCTGCTCTGTCAGTCATTTCACATTGACTTTTTCCCTCTTTGCATTATTGGAATTAAAAATCATACAGAAATTATCTTTTGTTAAGTATAGATATAATACATCTAAAAGTATCTTAATGAATTTCCTATTAAATCAGAGGAACAGGAGCATATGCATCTGGAAATAAGGAATGCTGTTTAAGCTTGCAAGTAATAAACACTCCATGCAGAATCACAAGAACTATTACAAAATACTTATATTGATTTAACCATATATTTGATTAATATAGCCTCTCTGACAAATGGGAGGGGAGCATTTAAAGAGACAAATTTTTGTATGTTTTATCCAAGAGGAAAAAATAATTCAGACAACAGATTCAGAGTCTTTTGTAACTGTTGACTTCAATCTCTTCATTTTCTTGAGCACTGAAAAACAATGTTTGTAATGTTTGCAGTTCAATAATGATAATGTAATGGACAATTTCTGTAGCTTTCAATATCAGATGTGTTCAGGTATGTTTTATCTGCTACAACAGCAATTTATTACAATTATTTTCCAGAAACCCAAGTGCTCTTACTATTAGAGAATATTTTAATAAAGTAGTAGCATCTCTGGAAAAGCTAGTACTTGATTTAAGGAGGTAAATTGTGAAATCATTATTGAAATTGTACAGTATCTTGCAAAAATTATTATGAACAGAAGAAAAAAATTATCAAGTCAGGCAATTCCAAATGCATGCTACAAACTTGAAAATTAGTGTAGAGAAATATTTGATCTTAAATCTCAAGAAAGTTGCTGGCCTTTTCTTCACTCAGATCTGTTTTATATTTCTCATATCAAAACCCCTCACAGTTACAATTTCCATTAATTATTTCGTTATAATCAATATGCATTATTGGGGGTTAAGTCTCTATACTATTCCTTGACTTTTTGTTGATTTAGTACAAAGTTCAGCTTTGTTAGCATTGCGTTTTTTGCAAGGAATGAAGTAAACCATGAAATGAAAATATTGGTTTAATAAAGTTGATGGTTTGGGATGCCATGAGAAATCAAATAGAGAAAATTATACATGGAAAATATGACTAAAGATTTAATGAGGTTTTAATAAATGTACTTTGGGTTCTTTGCTGTTGGATTAAAATATGTACAGTAGACAAAAACATATTGCATTGCAGGGATCCTTTTCAAAGTGATTTTTTTTTAAATGAAGTACTTATGTTTTTGAGCAAAGATGTTGATTAGGCAATGAGAAATTTAATCATGCTTATTCTACTGCTCATCCAGATGTATGGTCCACCTCAGTTCAGCGTTTCTCATACTTGCAAGATCCATGACTTATGCCATTTTATATGCTAGTGCACACAGATGCAAAAAATAACTTTGTGTGGTGTATAAAGGCTGTGCCAGAAACGATTGAACTGTTCAGCTGGTTCTGAGATATTTTGGCTTGAGGTGCTGATATCTGCACCTTTTAGCTTGGCTATGTTTCCCTTTTAGATTGTTGTCCTTAACTTAGGAGACTTTTATGAAGCTATTTCCTCTGGTATCTCTTCACTAGCTTCAGAGAAGTCATTGAATAGCCTTCCTGTTTGAAAAAGAGGAATCTTTAATCTATCTTTGGGCTCATTTTGAAGCTTCTTGTGAGGTGGTAATTTATATTTTTGAATTCCCAAACTAGATTTCTCTGTCCCTACATCTCCTGAAATACCTGATCTGGTAGGTATTCTTGGACCAGCCATGTGTTTCATGCTAATATATTTTTTATCACCAGAAACATAAATGAGAACACAAGGTTATATATCTTGACTAATTGGTATGTGCAAAGAGAAAAGCAACTACCATTGGACTCCTAAAAATTACTGAGGTGATCCTGTTCTCCTATTCATGTATCTAAAAAACAAGTTTTGAGGAGGAAACAGTGAAATTACATTGCATCCTTTATTATATGCTCACTCATTTCTCCAGGTCCTTTCTTTTTGTTAAGGATGCTGTCACATCTTTAATAAGTATATACTGGTAAAGTTCAGTTAGGTTATTTGAACAATTTTTTTGTTTATTTCATTGAAACAAATAACAAAAGAGTCAATAAATATGCTGGTTACTTAAACCAAGTAACCAGTCAAGGTAAGTAACAGTCTAGGTAAGTGAGCGAACTAAGTATGTATTGGCAGCACTGTGGTATTGCAGAGTAGCAATTGCACCCTGCTTCATTTTTTGTAAGAGAGGCATGTTCGGAGCTGCTCTTCTTTTTTTACAGTTGCCCAAAATAAAGAATGCACTTTCAGTAAGTGAAAGGCTAGATTTGATGCCCATCAGAGCTCCAGGATGGAGAGAAACCTCCCTAGTGAAGTTTTGTTAGGAAATTCTTGTGTCTGAAGTATGACTCCCAAGCACAGGCTTGGCAGAAGCAGTCTCTACCCAGTAGTCTTGAAACTGTGTCTTGGTGCAGGAGAGAATCTTAGGTTTCACAGAGTCAGAGTCAAATAAAAGAAAGCACAATTGCATAGTCCAGAGACAAAGAAACAAAGATGGATTTCTGTCCCTGTCAGTCAGCATGATTCAGCAGATATATTTAAGGCAGATAAATCTTTCATATTGTTCATTCTTGTAGTCTAATGTACAGTGGGCATTAGTATAGTTAGAATAGAAAGAATATATAGGTCCTACACTCTGAAGAGCCCCTACTTATTGCGTAAGTGATTTTGGGTTTAAGTGTCCTGAAGCTATAAGGAGTGTAAACCAAGTGTTTATCTTGCTGAGGGTGGATGTTTGGAGCAGGCATTTCCTACAAACTGCAAAATAGTATGTGGAAGTTTTTTTCGACAGAATGAGGGTCAGAGGCCAATACGAAATAAATGCTTAGAATGCTGCAAAACACAAAAATCTGCTTTGAAGCAAGCAGCTTTAAACAAAGCTTCTAAGCTTTCTCTCTCAGATTTTACTGAACCACATGCAAAAGTACTGTATGTTTAATTACTTGATACGAAGCAAATGTAACATCTGGTAAGAACTTGAATGTTAAATCAAGTTTACCCTTTAGCGTCTAAGCTATATGTTTCTGGATTTTTTTTTTTTTAATTGCAACCTGAACCAGGAGTATTGTGCTGAAAAAAATCTCAGCATGTTGTTTGGGAAAAACAAATTTTAAGTGAAAATTACTTCAACAACCAAAATTTTAGTTGCTTAAATTTGTAGATAGCATGCTTCATCTTGTGTTTAATCATTATACTTGGAGCTTTGTTTTGTTGGAAGTATTTAAATTTTTTTACAAGATGCATTGTTATTTTAGACCAGATTAGAAATAGATTAATGTATTTGATAGACATGGATGAAGTAATAAATACTACAATAAACTGAAAATGCCTATAAAGATGGTATAAAAACTTCATTAAACGTGTATTCTTAAATGAATGACATATTTCTTACCCATTTTCTAGTAAATCTTGAAACTGGCTTTCATTTTGTGAAATCAGCCAGATATATGACTAATCAGACTTCATCTAAGTGCTGCAAAAGCTGAACAATGAAAGCATTTGAAAACTAAAGATCTGAGTTCTTACATTTTTAGTTATTTAGTGAGTAGCATGTGAACACAAATCATGGGGATTTTTTGATTGCTCAGAAATAAGCCAACCAGTTTTTAGTACCAAGGATCAAAAAGAGAACCAGTGGAAACAAGATCCTTTGAGTACCCATGTTTGAACTGGAGTCTGTCAGTTTGCTGTATATATGGACAGCATTAGTGCAGTCTGTGACAGTTTAATGAGGTTTATCTAGACCACTGTTACTCCTTCTGTGACTCCAATTGGCACAAAGGAGAGTAAAGAAAATTCATTTGTGTACTTTTATGCTTAGGTTGGGGCTCTTTGGAGTTCAGGAGGCAGACTCAGTTGCACAAGGTGAGAATGCTAAACTGGAATTTGAATCTCAAATTGCAAGAAGTATGTATGAGTAGGATTTGAGGAAGGATGCCGAACTACGAGGGTGATAGAGGAGGAGAGAGAAATCCAGAATGCAGAGTAGGGCTATAGGATAGGCATGGAGGCTGAATAGGCTATGAACATAAATAAGAAGAAAAACAGATGTCCTGGGAATAAAGAATGAAAATAGAATTGGAATTCAAGAGACGTCTGGGCTGGTGCTAGGACAGAGAGGGGAAGGTCAGGAACATTAGGGGACATGTTGAGGCTGGAAGTGGGAGATTTGCAAGAGGACAGGTTAGGGAAGAAATGTATGTAGCATTTAGGTTTCTTTGCAAACTTGGCTTGGAACCAAAGCTCAGATATTTGTACAAATATGAGTATATTCTAATTGCTTTAAAGATCTTAGATCTGGAACTGACCCAACTGTGGGCTCAGGGTGATTTCACAACCTTCAGGGGGTTTTTTTCCATTTTTAACTTGAAAATAATTTCTAAAATATATTCCACAAAGCTTTAGGTTGATATAGTCTGGTTTACAAAATTATAAAATTACAAAAATAGATTTTCATTTTGTATAATTTTGATATGACTTTCTTTGTAAGATACATTGTTTTATTTACTTGCTTGGCATTCTTTCTTATTAGCAAGTTTAATACTAGGATTTGCCACTTCTTGAAAGGGTAATTTTACAAATGTATTGTCTTCTAATGTACTTCATTGTTCAATTATCTTTTTAAGGAGTACTGCTGTACGTCTCAAGTTTTGTAGATGGGCAGTTTATAGTTCCTCCATTCAAAAAAAGAGTTGGTTGCCATATTTTCTTCAGTGTCCAGACTACATGATTTTACCATTAAATCTTTCTGTTTGCTCTCTGGTATGCATATTTTGACATGTTATTATGTCGTCACCCACTACTTGAAAGATAAGCTCCTGTGAATAAAAAAATCTTTCAAACCTTGAAAAAGAGAGTTCAAGTCCCTCTCTGAGTATTCCCTCTACTCCTTTACTGTAGAAACAATTTTTTTGAAAACCATTATGTCACTGCTTTAGCAAATTTCAGGCATCAACTGGTCAACCTAATGGAAGAGAGACAGAATTGAGACTTCGTTCTAGATGATTCTTACATGTGGGATTTTTTTCATTAGCTCAAGCTGTAATTTCTCTTTGATTCCCAACTCTCATTCTTATGTGAGACTGAAAACTCTACTCGTTCATTACATCAAGTTTGCTAAAATTTCTCAACGGAGAAAAATCCTGCAGACCCGCATTCCACTGGTTTGTTTTTTTTTTTCCATAATAGTAGAATTAAAGCTAGGGTGGTTATGTGTTGGTTTTTTTGTTGTTGTTGTTTTCCCTCAGAGACCATCTAGGCAGGTAAAAGAATGTATTTCAGCACATTGTGTTACATGACTCTGTACATACATGCACACACACTTGGGCTGAAATAGTAGCCAAGAAAGCAGAGATACTATCTGCCAAGTAAAAGCAAATATGACAAAGGAACTCTGAATGGTGCTATGGTGAAGGAGTTACTAGTGAGATCAACAGTATAGTAAGGTTAAAAAAAAACCTGACCTGTCATAACCTTGCCAGTGCAAAACAGATCGCGCTCATGTAAGCTACTTCAAAATTCCAAAACAAAGGATAATATTTCTTTCTGAAGTTACTGCTCATGATTGGGTTGAGAAGCATGCTCTGAAAGCACCCAGCTGAGTAGAATCATCAGAGAACTACAGACTTCTCCACCAAGTATAGAAAGTAGGTACAGAGAAGTATGTATTGTGTCTGTTCATGCATGTTTCCAGTGTGTCAGCTCAATACAGTACAGATCATTGAAGCTCAGAGTGGTTGAAGGTCTGAGGCTGTGTACAGGAAGGTATTGCTGTTTGTTTTGTGTTGAGGTGGAAGGTGCAAGGTGCAAATTTGTTGTTGAGAGTCAATAAATATAACTAATAATTAAATTAAATACGTGTGTTTAACTGTATTGTTGGCTGAATGACATGTATCTTCATGAGGACTTAACCCATTTTGGAACAAAGCGTTGTAAACAATGTGTATACCAGAACAGATTTAGTGTCATGTCTGCAGCCAGTTATGTGCAAAGTGTGGAGAATTCAAGAGTGCTGAAATATTTTTTGTGTGGTAAAATGAAAACAGGAACATAGAGTCAGGAAACAGTGATGAAAGTATCAGCACTTGAAAAGCATCCCTAAGCAGAAATGGCTGGAGTAGTCGATAGGTAATTGGCATTTAGCAGCTTGAGTGCAGTGACTCTGAGAACAAATATCATACTATTATAAAAAAAATGTTTTTAAAAGAAAAACTTTTCATGAGCTCAGTAAGCAGAACTTCCAAGCTTTGTCATATGCAGTGAGGAAACAATCTTATTCATGCGTTGGACTATTTGCATGTAGGTGGATGTCTACAGAGTGATTGTCAGGGACATCATAGTGACACCTGTTTGTTCTGTTCAAATTAATTCCAGTGAAAATTGCTCCCTCTTTGTGCCTTAGAAACATTCCTACATCTGAAATCCTCAGGGAAAATATTTGAAGTAATCCCCTTGTTTTTGTTAAACACTCTCCATCCCACCTAAAGATTAGGTGCTAAATAGGGTGGATTTGTGTTGCAACTGTTATTTGACAGATGACAGCTAACACAACAGCTATGCTGGGTTAGAGTAAAGGCTTATCTGGCAATCCTGCAATTTGTTGTGAAGTGGCTTCAGTGTGAGAAATACCATCTTGCATTGAATGGTTCTCAAAGGACTTTTCTGCTGCAAGTTGTTAAGTATTCTCTCAAATAAGTGTTAATTTTTAGCATCCACAGCATCTTATGGTAAGGAATTCCACAGCTTTCATGCATGAAGAGTGATTTATATTTGATCTCATTCTGCATCATTAGATGACTTCTCATTCATCTATTGGAAAATACAGTTGATTCCTTTCTCCATTCTTGTTTTGTGACAGGCCCCTTATTTCTTCCTTTTCATTATACCATCTCTTTTCCAAGCTGTGGACTCCTAGCTTGCTTAAGTGATTTATTCCACACAGTGCAGTTGTGTGATTGCATGGTATTGCTGGATGTCAGAGGTAACCTTTCCTACCCTTCTCTGATGCTCTGACAGTTGTAGTCCTTGTGAGGTGAGGTACTAGAATGGTTGTCAGTGTTCAGTAATGCAGACAACAACATGGAATTGCAAAGTGACACAGTGAGTTCTGTATTATTCATTTCTTCCACAGTAATTTCCAAAATGTTTGTTTTGACCATTAGTTAAAACTGAACCAAAATTTTAATGGTTTTATCAAGTATAAAAAATTCCCAGGATCTCACTAGTGAATGAAAACAGCCAGCTGGGAGTTCATCATTTTATGCATATCATCAGGATCATTTTTAAAACCTATGATTTACTTTGCTTATATCTCTTTTGAATTTCATATTATTTAATGCTAAGATTCATTAGACTTTCTCCCGTTCTTCACATCACCTAAATTTTCAGCTATCTAATATTGTAGTATTCCATCAGCAAACTTTTTTACACCTGATTTTTGAGATTGCCTGTTAAGTAGAATGAATGAATAAAATAGATTAAGTGCACTTCTAAGTGGAATATTATTTGTTACTTATTACTACCTTACAGTGATTTTCTAAAAATTATACTTCATTTCTGCTCTTTGAGAAGGATCTATGATTCTGAGTGACTGTGGAAATTATTACACCCTGTGGTCTGACTTTTCTTTATATCTTTGGATATGGAAAAAAGCAGTGTAGCTGATATCCATGATATCTAAAAAGGGTGCACTGTTGATATCACTGATGTCTAATGCCACTTCTCCCTATCACATGTAAACACATGGTGGTGAAGAGGAAGGACAACATTTCATTAATATCTCTCCAATGAAAAGACTTCGGTGCATACATTTGTGTACCAAGGAGGAAATTCACATTGATATATCACTTTAAAAATAAGGAAAATAAGGTATACTGTAAGGTCATTGT
This sequence comes from Muscicapa striata striata, assembly GCA_030060385.1. Classification (NCBI taxonomy): domain Eukaryota; kingdom Metazoa; phylum Chordata; class Aves; order Passeriformes; family Muscicapidae; genus Muscicapa; species Muscicapa striata. The sequence continues at coordinate 1,362,233 of JAREIS010000080.1, forward strand.
AATTTGATTCTGCATTAACAACATACTTAGAAAAGCCATTGACAGAGTTTCCTACCTACTGTGTTGTGTTGTCATTATAATACTGAATTTTAATAATGATGTTTCAAATGCAGGTTACAACAGTTACATAGATAACCATACTAATACCTATTAAGGTCTTCAAAATACAGTATTAATTTTTGAAATTTATACTTGTAATGAACAGAACTAGGATACATTCCAATTTTGCTTATTTTTGAATTATCTAAACTTATTTTTTCATTTTCCTTTTAGGTATAGACAAATGCAGCTTGGCACAGAAAGCAAAGTAGCTGAACTTCTTCACCAAAGTAAGTTAAAGTCCTTTGAAACTGAACATGTTCAACTCATGCAACAAGAAACAGCTAAGAATCTTTCACAGTGCCAAATGGAATGTGAGAAATACCAGAGAAAGCTGGAGGTATGTTATATAAAGAGACACTTTGCAGGGCAATACATAATTGTTTTCAGTTAGAATGTAAAGTGAAAAAGCTTGGGGGAAAAGTAACAACATGGCATGGCTGAATTAGTATCTCCACCAAATTCTGCAGAAGCAGGGTCTAATGACAAAGCTTACTATGTTTGATCAGTTTAGTGGAACACAAGACCACAGGGAGAGGAAGAAGCAAAAATCTGTCATGGAAAGATGTTAAAGACAGTACCTCATTCATGTGGGGTATATTTATCTGCTTGTGTCACAGAGCTGCTTATGTCAGTCTGTGAGAATTGTAGGGAGAGAAGACAGTTTCACCAGAACAAGTACAGTGAATTCAGTATCATTATTTGCAACAAGGATCTGTAATAGCATTGTTACATAACAAAATACTTTTTATTGACACACAAATCTGGAATAAATTTTTCACAGCTAAAAAAGTCAAGGTGAGCATGGTGTATACAGCATTGAATAGACCTAACCTTGGTAGTCCTAGCATGATGGGTTACCTTTGTGGGGTGCTAGACACCCACCCAGTCACTTGTTTCTCCTCCTGGAGAGCTTATAAAGAGTATGGGTTGATATAAAGTTAGGGAGATCACTTGCCAATTACCATCAGGGGCAAAACAGATTTGACCTGGGGAAAACTAATTTCACCTAATACCCGTTGACATAGGTTGGACGGTGAGAAACAAAGACAAAAAGTAAAACATTTTGCCCACCCTGTTCTCTTTTATTTTGACTTCCCTCCTTCATTTCTGACGGGAACCTCCCCCTTCCAGGGCAGTGCATTGAGGAATGGGAAGTAGGGGTTCAAGTTGGTCCATAAGAGCTCCCCTCTGGTGTGTTTCCTCCTTACACTTTTTTATCCTGCTCCAGTGTGGATCCTCCATGTCCTGCTGCTTCCTTCAGGAGAAGCTCTTCTCTTTGGGCTCTCCATAGGTTGCAGTGCCTTCTGGGGATGTCCACCTGCTCCAGCATGGGGTCCTCTACAGTGTGGACATCTGCTTTGGTGTGGTCTTTCATGGTCTGCAGGCAGGCAGCCTGCTTCACCATGGGCTGCAGAGGGGATCTCTGCTCTGGCAGCTGGAGCACCTCCTCCCCTCCTCTCACCTCAGTGTTGGCACCATGGCTTTCTCTCACTTCTTTCCCCTCACTCCTCAGTGCCATGCAGCATTTTTGTGCTTTATTAAATACGGTTTCCTTGAGGTGCAGCCCCCTTGGCTGACGGACACAGCCTGGGCACCTGCAGCCAATGAACCTGTTTGTGGGGGCTTTAACCACTTGGGCCTGTTTATCTCTACAACTTTAGAATGTACTGTCTTTCAAGCATACATATCCTACCCTGTTCGATTATTTTAATCTTGGAAATGTGAGTATTCCACAAAGAAAACTTACTTGAAAACAAAATTTTTTCATCTGTCCAAAGTTAGTCCCAAAAACATATCACAGAGTCCTATTTATGAGATTGGTAGTGTATGTTTCAAACAAATGTCAAGATACAAACTGGACAGGACAGAAGAAAGTGACATCTATGGCAACCTTTGTTTCTTGGGGGAAGGACTCCAGTCTTCAGGTCCCCTCATTTCTAGTGCTGAACCTGCCTAAGTTGTTTATGAAAAGGAACTATAGAGTGGAAACAGAATTAGAGAGCTTCAGACAGACTGTAATTTCTTGTTTTGTCCGTATTGGGACATTCAGATCCTGGCTGATGAGGTTAGTTGTGGTCACAAGCACTGGGAGTGCCAGTTTTGCTAAACTTAGAGGTTGCTAAACAGATTTTTAATTGCACAGACATGTCTAAACTTGGAGAACGTAGTTTGATTTGAGTTACATTTTCATTTTCTTTGTGGAAATTTTTTGATCTGACAATAACTCAAATATTTGGCATTCAATTCTACTAACACTTGGCACTTCTTTTTCTCTTTAGAGAGTCACTTTTAAATTCTTTCACGAAGAAATATGCACTTAAATGCTCTTTCATTAAGAAATATTCTTGCAGAATTTAAATATTTGATGTCTGAAGCTTTTATTTTTGTTCCTTCTAACTGAATTCTTGGAGGGTTTTTATTTTTTTTTTTTTCTTATATATAGCACTAATCTACTAAGTTTTTTTCCTTACTGTTGCAGGTCTTTATTAATAGTGTATCTTGTGGCTCAGCTACAGCTTTCTGGAATAACTCTTATTTAGGGCATAGAGTAGTTTCTCTTGCTAAACTCGGAAACAGATGGTTTGTATGTTGCCCAGTTTTAACATATACATTTATTTCTTCTGTGACACTAGACCGAACTTTTTATATTCAAATGGCTTGTTTCTTTAAGCCTTGTATATTCTTTTGAGGTTTTCACAGTGACCCTAGTATTACTGCTCTGCACACTGTGCATATATTTCTGTATCTTCAAATCTATATTCACTTGTCATTCTTAATGTGATTTTTACTTAGGCAGTTAGTATGATATTTAACAGCAGTACCACTTTGCTTTACCTGTTTTGGTGGGATTTTTTTCTGCAAAGTACATAGATTGCTACTTTAATTACCAAGGATTTTCTTATTCCGGTTTGGTGTGTATTTATTTGGGCAATGTTGTTTCCTATTATCCACCACTTTATCAAACTTAAATTATTATACAGGCCTTCCTAGCTTTTACTTTTGAGGGTTTTTTGTTTAAGCTTAGTGGATTAGGTATTTACATAATTCTTAAATGTTGATGGCATATTACTTTTTATTAATAAGCAAGTAATAAGACTGGTATAGCTTTAATGGCAAATTTTTAAATTTACATTCTGCAAAGGAATTTTTATATATTGATGACTGAAATCAAAATCCAGTTAAAGGAACAAAAATTATTGCATTTACACTATTTTGACTGCTGTGTGTGCATTTAGTTGTTACCTGGCTTTTCTTAAGTTTCCTTTAAAATTCTTGTAGCTTTTTCAGACAGCTGCTTGGAATTGCTAAAGCCTCAGCAAATAGGGCTAAGATCTGAGTTTAATCTGTGCAAGATAATATTATTGAAAGAATAACTGCTTTTTAAAATATTTTTATCTTTGCTGTGCAAAACTTACATTAAATATTTAATATCATACTGGGAGACATTTTACATGTCGTATATTTTGCCTCTTTCAAAAATCACAGTAATGCTGAATCTCTGATCTTTCCATTATTCATTCTCACAGGTCCTTACAAAGGAATTTTATAGTCTTCAGTCTTCTAGTGAAACCCGCATTATTGAGCTTCAAACACAGAATTCTGAGTTTCAAGCAAGACTAGATACTTATGAAAAACTTGAAAAAGAGCTTGATGAGATAATACTGCAGACAGCAGAAAGTAAGTTCTGTCATAAGTTGTTTTATCTGTAGGTGCTTCTGGCATTACGATATCTTTTTTCTCATGATGCTTGGAAAGTACTACAGTGCCTGTCATTCTTCTTCATTGTGGCTGACAAGTAAAAGGCAGTAATTATTTTGATAGAAAATAGTAATGGCAGGTTTCTAAGTGTACCTGTGAATGTGTATCAAACATCCATATGTCTAAGTTTGTGTTTATTGAAAATCATCTCAGTATTCAGTCATTTCTTTTTTCCTTATTCTAATTATTCATTATAATTATTTACAGTCTTTAGGATTCTTCCATTATTTAAGTACATTTTAAATGTCAGGAAGCCCTCTTTGTTTACAGGCAAATACAAGTTTTATATTTCAATACAGTGATTAATGTGAATTTTTTAACTAATTGGAAGCAGTTAAAAACTCTTCCTTCTGTTGAATTAATAATAATTAGACATTAATAGTTGCTTGTGGCAGCTCAGTCTGTTCCAAGTACTAAACCATGGATTAAATTCATGCCTGATTACTCTTGAAGTTTTTTATCTCTCATTCACAAAAATTAAAATGTTCCCAAACATAGCAAAATTTGTGTAAAATCTCTCTTCATTTGGTTCTCAGCCTAAATCAATCCACAAGGCAATTAATTTCTAATTTGAAACTCTGACTGTAAACTTGAAATCTTCTAGCCAGTGCATAAACAGAGTAGGACATTCTAAAACCTCAGACTAATTCAACTATCTTCATCTCCTTTTCTCCTTTCCTCCTTCAGAAAATAGTCAGAATTCATTAAGTATTCTGTATAGAAGATTATTGCATAAGCTTTATATATAAACAGTGGTGTCTAGCAAAGTGTGTATTACCAAGATGCAGTGATGTTAGGGTATCTTTAGTAACCAGACTGTACATGCTTTATTAATTTTATGCACTTGCAGCCTGTACTTAGAATGGCCTGACTACCCAAAGGTTCCATTGTGACCATAAGCATGTTTGCTGTATACACGTTTCTGTTTTAGTCAGTAACATGTTTTTTGAAGTGTGTATATATATATATAAACTTGCCTAAGTAGTATTTATGTATTAACACAGAATTTTTGGACCTTACCCTCATTTTCTCCAAGGAGAAGGTAGAGTTAAGAAAACTGATTTTGTTTACACTGGTTTACATTTTCTTACGCATCTTGGGACAGCAGTGAAGTTTTATACCAGATCATTCTTAACCTCTTCTTAAATATCTATTTTAATTACAATTAACATACTATGCTACAGAACGCTAAAGAAAGGAAAGTTTCCAAATGAACTGTTCTTTTAAAATCTAATGACTTTATTTTCTGATTTCCTTGGAGAAAAAAACATTATAAATTAATATTATTTCAATATACTTTCTATTTAATAATGAATTTGCTATTTCACTGTATTTGAAGTAGAAAGTTAAGATTAATACTAGTTAAGTCTAGTACCTTAGGGAAAACAGAAAAAAAAAGAGTATTTTAAAAAAAACAACACTTTGAAGGAAGAGACAGATATACTTCCTCCTGTGTATCAAAATATGCCCTGATAGTTATATGTCATAAAGAGCTAAAGGTAGAAAAATAACTGAAAGGAACTATAACTATTTTTCAAATAGAATGTGTTATGGAAATACTTCAGTCTGTCTTTCAGGGAATATAATTTAGACTGAAGCATTGTGTTGAGGACAATTAGAGTTTTCTACAAACTTTAGTGATAATAAGGATTAATCTTCATTCCTCTGGTCACCTCTTTATATTTAAATAGCATATAATGTTTTTCTTCATTCTGAGTCATGGAGCCTCTGCTGTTTTACAGTATTTATAGTATTTGGGGATTGGTTTTTCTGGACTTTTCAATAAACTGCGTATTTATTTACACATCTGAGACGGCTTTTGTTGTATTATATATATATATGTCTGTGTGTATGTGTGAAGTTGTGGTTTTTTTCTCTTTGGAAAATATCCATGTGGAAGAGAGCACTGAGTTTTTACTGTTACTCCCTGATCATTATGCTTCACTTTATTAATATTGAAATGATATGAAACAGCCTATTCAGCAAGCTATCAAGAATTTATATAGCCACTTCCTACAGCAACCGAGAGGTTTCCAGATGAGTAACAATAGTAAATTTCCTTGGCATTTGTTTGTTCTTCCTTTTCAGATACAGTCTTTACATTAGGTTTTTTTTTGTTGACTAGTTGTTTGATTTTTCTTGTTTCCATTGGTTAGTATCTTTCTAAGAAAAAGATTGAACATATCTGTGTCCTCAGAATGGCAGGTCCTTGCTGAGTAGCATAGGAAACTATCATTTATAAGTGTCCCCTAGCTTGTAAAATGTATATTTTACACTGCAAAGTCAGGTGAAGGGCCTGGAATGTTGTACGAGAAAAGAAGCGCACACTGATACAGAATATCATTTTGATACCTACAACATTTTAATTTTGTGTTTTTCTTCATGATGTGACATTTACTGGACACTACGGACAGATCTGAATTTACAGGACAGGATCTTACCGATGTTTTTCTGAGGCTGAATATGTAACCAAAAAGAAGAGTATTAACAATGGCAGGTTAAATTATTCTTTATGTTTTTCTGAACCAGAGGTGTTTACAGCACTGAAGAATTCCCTGTCATATTTAAGACAGCTCTGAATTGCTGGTGTCTCTGTAGTGCCACATTAGTAAACTTTTTCTGTCATAGTTACTGGAATTTCTATATTGTTTTTAATATAACTATATATGTGATATACCACAGGTGCTCTTCTAGAGGCTTTTCTCTTTCTAAATATGTTTTAAGAATCCTTGTTTAAAATAGCATTACAAGGGTATTAGACAAGTGGGAACAGAAGTTTTGCATTTTGCAAGTTGTTGAGAAATGAAGGTATTTTTGATTTTGAGGCACTTGAGCATTAAGAATGATGAGTCAGATAGGACACACATAATTTCCTACATTTGTTTCTCCAGTTTCCAACTATTTGATTCATCAAAGCTTTTGTGTGGTGCCTGGGCTGGTGTTTACTTGTTCTCTGTCCTTCTCTCACACCACTGCCGCTCCCATTTTTCTCATTGTCCCCCTTTACCTGTCCTCTCTGTCCCCCTCTCTGCCTTTCTACTTCACACATACACTTGTTCTTTTTCTTTCTTTTTTTTTTTCCTGGCTCACTTTGTCTTACAGGAGAAACCTGAATATCAGAACTTGAAATATGAACATATACATTTTAATCTTGCTGCTATTGGGATTTCTTTTCAAAGTAATTATAATCTGTTTAAATCCTTTAGAAATACATTTTCAGAAATCAATCACCTGTGGAGGCAGAGATTATTTTTAATATTTCCATTTTGCATATACATAATAATCTTTTTTTGCCCTTTTCTGAAGAAACACATGGCATTTGTGTGCATCAAGTGTGATGCAATTTCTGATCACCACAGCCTTTCAAAAAACATAGTGAGCAGCCTCACTGTGACATCAGCTGCCTTAGCAATATCAGATGTCTCCCACTGACCCAACTAGTCCCATGGACTTGGTTATCTCCTGTCACCCTAAACACTCCCTAATTTTATCTTCCTCTACTTTCTCATGTATGCACAGAAAATTAATTCTTTAGATTAAAAACTTAAGCCACCTAACCTTCTACTGCTAAATTAAACTTACACAAGTAGTATGTGTTTTGTGAACACACCAACAGCATGAATATTGAAGGCAGCTGAACTATTTTCCTTTACTTTCATATTGCATAAGTCTTATGTTAATCATAAAAATAAAGGTGTTGTAAGAAATTGAAGTGTGCCACTAAATGTAATGCTAATGGTGAAAAAACCTGTTCCACTCAAGTCCAGAAGGTTGCACCAACTGAAAATTTAGCTTATAGAATGATGTTTTTGCATGTTGAGTTGTAAATAGAATTGCTTAGCAGTTTATAAGCTCTGACACTGTTCTCAGCAGCATCTTTCTGCAACTTTTTGCAGTGGAAGATGAAGTTGAAGCTGAAAGGGTTCTCTTCTCATATGGATATGGTGCTAATGTTCCTACAACAGCCAAAAGACGACTAAAGCAAAGGTAAAGTACCTCATGAATTGAAGATGTGTTCAAGATAAACTCAATGCAGTATGTTACGTCTTAGAATCCAGCCAGTTTGATTAACATAAAGAGGTTTTTTAATGATTTAAATATACAGGAATAGATTGAGGACCAGGACCTGTTAATATGGTTGATGCATATGAATGAGCATATACATATTTTTCTAAGTCCTTTTAAAAACTCTGCTCATTGACTTTCAAAAAGATTAATTATGATTGTATAAAATTAAGCAACTGTAAAAACAGATTAGTTACAGTATTTAGATTTGTATTATAGGATATGCATTATTAATGCCCTAAAAATCATTGTATTTAATAGTAATAAAAACATATCTTGTCAGGATATTAGGTAGGACAATGGTTCAGAGCATCACTATTTTACCTTCACTAATACAGAATCTGATTCCACTTGCATTTTTTTTAGTTTGGTTTGGTTCGGCCAATTTGAAAATTTGATCAATAGACTAAAATGATGCATAGGTGAAAAACATACCTTTTGATCATAGTCATTTTGAACTAATAAATTTATACTATGCATTGTCGTTAAGAAATAATAGTGACGTTTGAATGGCTCATTGTGAGCCTGTGTGTTGTGGCTGTGACTCACTTCTCCCACGCAACTAACAACAGGATTAAAGGAAATGACCTCAGGTTTGCCAGGGGAGGTTCAGGTTGGACAATTTCTTCACAGAAGTGGTTGTCAAGCACTGGAATAGGCTGCCCAGGAAGGTGGTGGAGTAACCATCCCTGGAAGGTGAGGAGTGTGCAAAAAACCTCCAAAACCCTGTTGCACATCTGATTTAGAAAATGTTTAGAGTTCTATAGCACCACTTCCTAAAGCTTAAGTTAATTCCTCTTTTGTCAATAGGCTGGGGACCTTTCTGAATTTCAACTTCGATCCTTCTTTTTCCTCACCTTATTTGATTCAGTTTAGATTATTTACTTATATAAGAACTCTGTTAAATTTTCTTTGAATGCTGAATCTGATGATCAGGCCAGGATTTCAGATATGCTTGGAAGACACTTTCTGAGCTTAAGTGGCTCTTTGGAATGATTCATACACTCCACTTTTGTTCCAAAAAGCATTGACTAATAAACTGACTTAATCCTTCGTAATAGTGTTGGAGAATTCATAGATTTTCTTTATCTTTTAGAATTAAAAAGATTAAAGAGGCCATAAAAGACTGTGTATGGTTTACCTGCTGTTTTGATTCAAGGAAAACTGCCATGCTGATAATGTCTGTGATGCCTTTGGCTGCCAAAGATGCTAAAAGCAAAGACTCTGACACCATCCTCTATGTTCAGTGCCATTGAAGAAACACAGATAAATTTTCTGCTCTCTAAGATTGCTTAAGGAAAGAGAATCTATTACAAATGTCGATTATCTTCTCTCTGGAGTCCACTACCTGCTCTTTAATGGCAGACATATAGGATCCTAAATGAAGAACTCTTTTAAGTTCACATCATGCACTTCAGTCACTGAAAGTTTGTACAAAACCAACCTTTTCAAGCAGTGTGGAGTCAATACCTCTTTGCCCACTTTCCAGAAACAACTGTTCCATTGTTTCAGACATAGGCATTGTACTCCCATAGTACTAAATTAAGCATACCTGGGAACTTGTTGAAACATCAAGAGCAAATGGCCTGTAGTAGCCCATTGCCATAAAACAATTCTCAGTGTAGGTTAAGCTACATGTGAACACCATATTGGCAATGATTTCCTTGCTCATTACTGACTTCTCAGCTATGCCTAGGAACTGCTTGGAGGGTGTTAATGAGAGAATGCAGAACCCTACCAGGATGACTTTGGAGATTTGCTAACAAGGAATTATCACGTTCTTGAGCACTGCATAGTTTTCTAGTATAGTTGGAATCAAATGTTTCCAGCATAAGATGTCTTTGCACATCAGTCCCTTTGTCTCTTTGCTTTCAATTTAAACTAGTCAAAGAATATACCGAGGAGTATATTTGAAAGATGTACCTGTGTTATCCTTAAATATCTGCAAATTCAGGTGAAGTTCTCTGAATAGTTGTAGCTGGGAAAATTACAGTGGGCTGCATTCCTGAATTTGCCATGGGAAGGTATCTAAGTTTTCCCTTACACTCTGACAGCTACTAGTCAAAGAAGTGGTTCCTTTCTCTTTTGTACTAGATGAGATTAGTGCATGAAAGAGTATGTTTATAACACAGATGAAGAGTATTAAGACTTCTACCAAATCCAAAGTCTATTACATTTTACTGAGGAAGAGATGGAGGTTATGAGTGGTCAAATTTTCAGATAAACTTTGTACACTCATCTAGATTTACACACTCTTAAGCCTGAGCTTCAGGGTAAATATACTCTCCCTGTCAGTCTGCTTTAGGCCACTTGCCCTCTCATAGATTCTGTATCATAGTCAGGAACTTGTTGTGGAGTTACTCAAGAATCACCTGGAGGCAGTCCTGCACAACGTGCTCTGGAGATTGGACCAGATGACCACTGTGGTCCTTTCCAACCTTGCTGATTCTGTGATTCATAAAAGTTTGGAAGTCTAGGTTAGGTGTCTGCTAGTAGGCTCTGTAGTGCATAATGAATCTTCCCGGTGCAGCTTATGGACATGTGCTCTTGAATGGATAATAAACTCTTCGATTCTTGATATGAAGCTTGCAAGAGGTTGAGGATCTAATATTTTAACTAGGATATTTAAGCAGCTCAGTAATCCTTCAAAGTTAATCTGTAACTATGTAAGAGTTTATTTAAAACAAAATTGGCAATTACATTTAATTATTTAGCGAATTAAATGTCAGACAAAACAATTTTTCCTCTCTTTTGAAAATGATAAAATACTACATTTTTCAGTGTTTTACTGCAAAACATATATTAATGAGCATTTTAAAACAATTACTTAAGTTAGAATTAAAATGAGTCTGTAAAGTTGCTAGAAAGTAAATAATCATAATTGGATGAAGGATTTTGACAGTATTTGTACAGTTGTATAGTATTGCAAAATTGTATAGGTAATCACTTTGTAAAAAAATATTACAATAGCATAACTGTGGGAATATTATTTTAGTGCTGTTAAATTTTGTAATATTTTCACTGTTTTTCTAACTTTGACCATGCAGCATGTTTAACTATGTAGTTTATATATGCTAATATATATAAAATATATGTATATATTTTAAAATATATATATATAAATATATAAGCATTGGTGAAAAATTAAGGCAATGAAGTCCTGAAGCATAAATGTGAGAATTTCTTTGCCTATTTTGGAAAAAATTCAAGTTGAGCTTGCTTTTTGTTGGCACAGTGTTCATTTGGCAAGAAGATTATTGCAGCTAGAAAAGCAAAACTCGATGCTTGTAAAAGATCTGGAACATCAGAAGGAACAAGTAACACAGATTTCACAAGAGGTAAATCATTATTACACAAAAATTCAAATATGTAGAAACATTGCGGAACAGCTGTTCATAAAATGAAATATTTTCTAAACAGTTTTTTATCTATTTGATGTTAAAAAATGGCCTCATAATTAACCAAAACTCCATGATAGAAGTTTTCAAAGGAGTTTATATTGTATTTTGCAACTAATATTGAAAGGAGGATTACTTTACAGGCTAAACAAGAATGTGAGCCAGACAGACAACTTTTTGATTTCTGAATAGAAGAACAGCCAGCCAAGCTAGTTTGTTCTGTTTGATACTAAATTGTTCAATGACTGCATTGCTAGTTACACAGCTCTTCTGTTAAATCACTTTTGAAGATATTTAACAAACCTCAGCTTGAAATGTCCCAGAACTAATTTTTAAAAAATCTTTAAGATTTTCTTTTAATTTTCCTCAGATGAATGAAAGGACAACTAGGTTTGCTATTAGATGTTGCCACCAAATGTAATTTGTAGGCTTACTATTTCAGGAATGTGGTTAACAGTTTGATTTTTAAAGCCACAGTAATTACAAATTTGAATTGCTATACCCAAGCACTTCACAGAGTTCAAATACTTGAATTTCTGCATATTTTTAGATTACATGAATTTTATAAATTTTATATGTATATATATGATTATATAGATGATTTCAGTGAAAGATGCATGAACAATGAAGTTTGAGGATTTTTGAACCAATACTATTATTTGTTATGTATTCTTAGTATATTATGGTAATTTCTATTTAATTAAAACATGTTCTGTCAGGTTCTTACTTGGAAGACATCAGGAAATTGGTGAATCCATTGTTATTCTTGGTATTCTACCATATCACTATTCTTTATCTTAAATTTTTCTGTGTTTCACTTCAATACATTCCTTAGCCACAATAGTTTTATACTTGCTTCTAGATCACTGATGAAAGATTCAGTATCAGGGACCTTAGTTCAAATTCCTCTAGCTTTCACAGGAACATCTTCAGCTCATTTTTATCCTGCCATTAAATTTTCGATCTTTTACCATATAATTATATAGTTTAAATCACAGTACAAAGTTAAACATTGGGGTTTTTTGTGTAAAGGTCTAAAACCTCTCTTTGCTGTCTTTACATAATTTTTATTCCAAGCTATTATCTTTCTTGATTTTTTTTTAATTTAAGGACAAACCAGAGATCCTGTAGACTACAGCATGCTTAGGTAGCCCATTATTATCTGTTTGACTGACAGTTTGTTCAATCATCTAGATGAAGTCTAATGCATGGATAAAAAGCTGATGCAAAAGTGATTTTATCAGCTTTTGGTTTGAACTTGGCTCAAATACTGCTACTTAAGTGTGGTATTTGTGATACAATCTTTTCAGCTTTTTAAAGGAGGGAGGAAAAGACCACAGCAAGTTGGTAAGACCATAAACAGAGGCATTTACTCTACTCATTTTTTTTAATCAATGGAAGCTGTTACATTAAAACCCTTGAAAATGCAGATTAGGGAAGTGTAAAGAGTGGTACCATTATTGCACTGAAAATAGCACACAATTAGAACAAAAAATTGAGAAGATAATGTACTAATTATCAGTTTGAAGGTGATGTGTTTCCTTTTTCATGTGTATAATAACAGGTTTGGAGTTTATATTAATATGCAATTGGTACAATCAATAATACCAATAATAATTCAGTAATAACCAAGTACTTGTGATTTATAAGTTAAAAAATTTAGAGTGGTTCTACCTTTTTTTTTGCAGCTTGACAGAGCAAATTCTTTGTTGAACCAAGCACAACAGCCATACAAATACCTCATTGAAACTGTGCAACAGAGAGATTCTCAAATAAGTCTACAGAAAGAACACATTACACAGCTTGAAAAAGATGTCAGGTAATTAAAGTCACTGATTCTTTTTTTACTTTCTCTTAAACTGAGGGTAAAATCACTTCTATTTTTATCATTAGAAAAAAATGTGCTATTGTCCACAAAGTTGAGATGCTAACACCCCATCATTGACCAACTCCAGTCTTCATGCTGGAGCAGTAGCACTTGTTATTTCTCTCACAATGTCAAAAAAGGGTACTTTAAACCTGTCACAGCTACTTTTTCAAGCCTAAAGTGAGTTTGAATTTGAGAAGAGCTCTCATGAAATTGAGAAGAGTTCAGAAGAGTAAAAGGAAAGAATGACACACCAGTTGTACAACAGTAAAAATAAAGAAAAAAAAGTCAGAGAAAAATAATACAGTAGCCCACCAGTAAGGGGTATTTAAGCCATAATTAGGGACATATGCTCTCATGGAGGCTCTGTGATTTGCTGCTGTATCCAAGAGCTCTCTGACCACTGAGCAACTTCCCAGCATCAACTTGCCAGCAACTTCCCTAACACCTGATTCCCAGGTAAGCTGCTACAAAATAATGTCCCTTGATTTTCAAGGAAGTTGATAGCTGAGATAACTAGCTCTGAGATGACTACTCTACAGAAGAATAAGCATTTTAAGTGTTGGGCGTTCATGTGGTGTGTTGGTTTAGGAAAAGCAAACAGTAACTATTAGGAGACATTAATGTCATTCTGTTATGAAGCAATTACATGAAAAATACAGGGTTTTCCACTAATCTACTGAAGCAGTTAAAATAAAAAAACAGGATTCACCTTAGCTAATACTTAATCTTATATACTGTCTTACATATGTATCTATTCAGAGTGTTTTGTTGGTTTAGGATAGTATTTATTATCCCTTGAGGAATACCTAAGAATGCTTATTATCCAATCAAATCTATATATGAATCAGTAACTTTATAAATAAACTGAAATATTCATCCATACTTCCTGAAAAGATATCTTTCACTGGGCTTAACTTCAATTCAGTAAGAATAGATCTTTTTTTTTAATTCCAGAATCAAGCTTTTTTAATATTTTCCTAGACTTGTTACATTTTAAGAAACTTTTCAAATATAAATTATATTTTTCCAGGAAATGAAAAATCGCAGTGTTCTCTATATACAGTGTCTTACTTTCCAGTTGTGAAAAATATGAAAGAATTGGTCACAAATTTTTAGATTATGGTAATAATAATGGAATGGTTTCATTATTCACAAAGTAGTCCAAAAGTCTCTTAAAAGGAAGATAGAAAGGGAGCAAATAGATGATGTAATTTCTGAAAGTGTATGCTTCATGTTTTAAAATCTAAAAGAACTTAAATATCTTATTAACATTGATTTTCTTGAGTTAAATGGCTCGTTGCCAATAATCTCTGTGCTTAGATATTCTTCTTAAATTTACCCTACAAATTAAGGTACCTAAATTAGAGACATAGCTCAATTTTCCTTAGTAGTTCATGGAGGAAGTAACATCTCTAAAAAGTAAATCAGATTTTGGTTGGAGTTAGTAATTTCCTAGAGATGTGTGTTACTCTCCATTAACTGTAAAGGAATTTTTTTTCATCTGAAAGGGCCTCAGGCTAAGAAAGAAAATGGATCTGCCCCACAGTGTGAGCATTCATTGTAAACATACCAGCAGTACACTACTGTGGGGAGCTGGGGTGTGCTCACCATGTGTGTGTTTCTGTAAAAAAATATTATAGCAAAAAAAATGTTAACACTTATTTTGCACATCAAATATTTTGGCAGGATTTTTTTTTTTTCATGTAGTTTCCAGTATTTCTTGTGAACTGAAAATAGATTTTGCTCCACTATCACAAGTTTGCCTAGTTTCATAGGCCAGAGAAATTCTTGGGAACAGCCTAATGTCTTAGGGCTTTTGGTGCATATTAGTAGTCCCTAATTTTGTTATTCATAACTCCACATTTAAAACAAAGGTCCTAAATTGTTAGCTGGCACTCCCTGGCACACGTGAGAAATCATAATCTAGGGTAAAACTGATAATGTTTGTCCTTTGCTTTCCCATAAGTGAGAGGAAGGTTAGAGGTAGGGATTTCTAACCAGAGAACCATTACATTCAAGAAATTTTTTGTCATGAGGGTAACCTTTTGGAATCTGCTGATGACAGTTTTAAATGAAAATATCCCTTAGGTAATTTTAGATTACTCTCAGATATTCCAGAACTGAATCAGAATAAGATTTAAGTAAATTAATGATAATCCCTACCAAATATATGCCAAGTGAAGCTCTGCTGGATCAAAAGATTTAGCCCAGTATTCCTATCCCTCTTAGTTTATTAAACAGCATTTTGTTGGTTTGTGCGTAGAATATTTTTGAGAGGATGAGTTCAGAGAATTAATGCTCCTCAAGGAGAGCCTTAAATTCTGCAGATAATGTTGGTGCTATTAGAAAAGAATTAGTGAAAAGACTAAACACGGTTTACGAAGCCTGGTTCCTCTGTTTCTTAGAGCTGAGGGAAAATGTTAATATTTGTAAAACCATTTCAAAATGAAATTGTTCTTTCAGCCATTACTTATAGTTAATACTGCATTACTAATAGTTAATACTGCAATTCTTCAGCAGCCTCTAAACTGAGGATTAATTTGTGCTACAGTTACACAAGGTACATTATTTTCTAAAATTTTAGGTACAATAATGTGTTAGTTTTATTTCTAAACAGCAATTTCACAAGAACCAGCTAAAAGAAAAATAGTGCTTGAATTCCTGTTTTCAAACAAAAACCTTCAACAATACTAGTGATTTTTTGGATACATTTTTTTAGTCTCATATTTGCGTACCAGATTGGAGACAAATTAATGTAGTATTGATACGCCTGCACCCTGAGAATCAAGACTGAATACTTAATTTATCCTTACAAGCTGCTCCATGCTTGATCATAATTTTCCTTCCTTCTTGTTTAGTGTGCAGATTCAATGGTGGAGGGGTGTTCTTTTCGTGTTGTGTTCTTATATCATCTGCTCATCAAGATGGATGTTTCTGCATTATGTAAATCCTGGATTCCTCAAGCAGAACAGGCACATCTGTGTTAGTGATGCCAGTGTTCTCTATCACTTACCACTTGCGTATGGAGGCATCAGCAAGGACTTATTTGCAAGTGAATTTATTTTTTTAGTCTTAATCCATAATTGCCTTCTGTATTGGCAGTGATTGTGGCCAATAGTCTTTTTAGAACATACTTCTGGGGCGATTAGGTTCCAGCAGATTTCCCAGGATGATGAGTCAGTACTTTCTTACAACTTATAAATGTTTTGCAGCGACCTGCAGCACTTTGTATTTCCATGTCTATTGAGAAATGTGTTGGTTGTACTGGATTTGAGTTTGATTCTGTGATAAAACAGGCTGTTGTTGAATCAGCACAAGAGGAAGACAAGTACAAGGAAGGCAATCTATAACAGAAATCTCATTTTGGATGTCTTTGGCTATATCTTCATGAATTTTTCACAAAATGGGCTAAATTCACTTACATAATGGTCCCTTAACAGGCAACATTCATAAGTCTATTAAAGTGTCATTTCTGACAGCAGTTATTTCTGCAAGAGGAATGGGAAGGATTCAGGCAGATCATTTTGATATAATATTTTTTATAAATCCTGCAGGCCCATCTAAGTCTCTTTCCAGCACGGTCTTCAAAATTCACTTTAACTAGAGCAGCTTACCTGCCTTCATCCCTTAAGTGTCACACCTGTGGAGCTAAGGCTGTCTTTTAGAGCCTTCATGTCAAAATGTCTTCCTGGCTTGGAAGGGCTGTTCAAGTGATGCTCAAGGTTGCCTATGTCAGTAGCTTCAGACTGAATCACAGAGTGGTTTGGATTGTAAGGAACCTTAAAGATGATCCAGTTCTACCTCCCTGCCATCTTCCACTAGATCAAGTTGCTCAAAGCCCCATTCAACTTATCACTTGTCCTGGTTTCTAGGACAGGGTTCTGCCAATAAAAGGCAGAAGTTCCTCTTTGAAATAGAGAATTTAATTTCACCCCCTCTAAGTGTTATAATTGTTTGAAATCAAGGACTCAAGGCAGAGGTAAGGGGTAGAAGTAACAGCTGTTTTACTACTTTATCTAACCACACAGGTAGAAAACAACATTACTTATTAAAATTACCGACAAAAACAGAAGCAAATAACCCAGTTCCAGTCCTTTCTTTAGCCACGGACACACTTGGTCTGTGTCCGTTCCCGGGGATGTGACAAGTGGCAGGGCTGGCACAGCTGCGAGAGCAGGCGGGATTAGGGAGGTGGGGGGAGCGGCCGGGCTGGCTCAGGTGGGAGCAGCTCCTCGCTCACTGTTGTGTCCAGAGACCAGTTGTATTCCCAGAGGCAGGAGGCTAAGCAGGAAAGATGCAGAGAAGTTGACACAGGTGTCTGGCTCTCCTGCCTCCTGGCCATGTGCAGAGCAGACGGGTATCCCTCCTCTCAGCTCCTTCGCCGGAAACACAAGTGCCCCTCTGGAAGCTGCCCCACCTACCCACCCCGTCCAGGGCCGTCACAAGACCCTGGGCGCAGCCGGCAGGCCCCGTATCACAAATGGGAAAAATTCTCCAAACTCACGCAGTAAAGGAACAAAAATCCAACCCCCAACATCACTGAAAGGAGAGAAACAGTATACTTAGCAGACAGAAGTCTTAAAAAAAAAAAGTAGTATATCCAGCAGAGCTGGAGATTTTTTGTTGGTTTGCTGAGAGGTGTGTCTGTTCGGGACATCTTTCACACAGCTCTGTGGGTCTTTAGCCATACCTTCATAAGAGCTGCAAGAGCTGTTGTGGTTGGGGTAAATGCTTAGCTGGGCTGCTGTGATTTGCATGAACAACTTAGGGACCCACGCCAGGTTATTAAAGGTGTGCTGATACCACTGCTGAGGTTCAAGTGGGACAACACAAGTGTATTACCACTCAAAGAGAAGGAGAGGTTGTTTAGGAGTAGTGGAGGCTCTGTCAGGTGTTGCTCACATATGGTGTTCACTCCCACTCTCATTCCCATCCCTTTAGGATTCTCACAGGCAGGCCAAGGGCTGTGCTGGTGCTTGGCCTCAAACAGAACTTGGCTCTGGGAGCAGAACACTTCCTATGCTTCCGAACTGAGCCATGCATCTGCAGATATGTTTCGGATACAAAGCCTTGGTCTTGAGTGACAGGGCATCTGCAGGATGAATTTATAGGTGGTCTGCATATCTCAAAATACCCTGTTAAGTAACTTCTTATTTATATTAGCCCACATAGCACTCTCATTAGTAAAAGTAAATAGTGATGGTTAATAAGAGCAGTGCTGTATGTGAGGATGACTCCTTGCTCCTGTAAGGAAATCTCTCTAGCATACAGTTCTTTAGCCAGGAATGGAAACATTGCATTTAGCATCTTTTTGAAAAGAAATGCTTATAACTATGTCATCCTGTGGGAAAACAAATCTTAGTTTCATTCTTATGTGTGTAGTGAAGTAATTGTAGTTTCAGTGCATAATTTTCTGCTAAAAACATCTAGGTTTATAAATAACTGGAGATGTTAAAAGGACTTCATTCATAAAGAGAAGGTATTTATTTTAAATGCAGTTACTCAAATTTCTCAGGACCAATGGCTGGTTTTAAAAGAGGTTCACTTACCAAAAGCACTACTCAAAAGCCTTAGCTATGTGGCAAATCCAGAAGCCATATAAGGATTTTGCTCACTAAGAAGCTTTGTACTGAAATGTTCCTTACCTAAACATTTTGGGTTCTCTAATTGCCATCCAGACATAAAGCTCGGCATAGAGTGTTAGATGAGTTTTTCCCATTGCCCAAAGAATGGGCAATGAGCTTTTTATGAGAACATTACCATTCTGTGAAATATGCACGATCTATTCCAACAGTAGCACAGCTTACCAGAGAAATGCTCCAAGCAAAATTTGTACAAATATGTCCTTTTTATGCATTTTTGACCTGTAACGCAACTTTTAAAAAGTTGTTTAGATTTGTTTTGGTTTTTTACAGTTTGAAAAAGTTATTTTAATTTGGACTTCATAGATAGGTTTTTAAACCTCCTGAAACATTCAAATTAAAATCATTAAGCAATAATACTCTCCTAAATCTGTTTAAAAATCTAAGCTGAGGTTATTTAGCTTCACAATGAGAGATCACTGATTTGTCATGTATTCTCTCTTGTAACTTCTGTTTGCAAAACATCTTATACCTCTCTTTCTAACTGTGTGACTTAAGAGCAGAATGTGACCTAGACTAATAATTAACTGCCTACTTTGAGCTATTCATCTGTAATTTGCACACAAGGGATAGCTTCACTATCTGGCTATATTATATATTCCGTTATATGTACAAAACCTTTATATATACTATTTGTATTTAGTTTTTTCAATGGTAATACTATATCTGAATATAAAATGCAAAAAAAAAAATCAATATTGTACTATTTAACTTCATGATGTAAGGGCAAATTAACAGAAAGGCACAATCCATTTCTTACAGCATCTGGAGTACACAGTTCACTGAAAAAGTAACATACTTTTTTTTTCAAACTGAATAGAAGTAATAATAAAGTCCGGTGCTATATAAACCCATGTTTATTTTATGTGTCCAGCATAAACATATTATTCAGAATATCTAATTATAGAAGCTTCTGAACAGGATAGTAACTAGTATATTTACACTTAAGCATTAAAATGGTTTATTTGCCCACATTGAAAAGAGTTTATATGAATGAAACTGTGAAATGTTAGTATCCATTCTCCAGAAAAATCATGTTACCTAAAAATGTCTTACATATGATATCCAAGCTACCTTGGCTTTAGATCCTGAGTGAAGCAAGACAAAACAAGCCAGTGGTTGCTATGAGCAATGTGTATGCATATGACAAGTGTATTTTATGGTAAGCCTGCATTCCTGGTACCTGGATTCATACCTGGCTAGGCTTTAAAAGCATGATGGAATGAAACTGGATGTCCTCCCAGACAATCTGGTTTCTTCTGGAAAAGCACACAGAAAAAGCAGGACCTGCACTGCCTTTCAGTGATTTCTCTAACCTGGGCTTCTGTGGCCACAGTTTTATGACATCTCACAATGGGCACCTTCTCCACAGTCAGAATGAGGCCATCAGTGACCAGGACTGGGGAGCACATCATGGTCCCATCTTTTTAGATGAAAGTTACAACTCTTGAGCTCCAGTGTGAAGCTGGTTTGCCTAGACTTATAGATGGTGGTTTCAGAATCACAGCAAGGCACTTGAGGCACTCCATCACCAAATGGAGCAGCTCATCCTTGCCTTCAGCTGTAGATCTCCATTGTACATGGTAAATCAAGTTATTTTGGTGATCAATGTGAAATATGACCTTTAAAAAGACTCCAGTGTCCATCCAGATCAGTGAAGGGACCTTCTTATATGGTGACAGATTTTCTAGTACCAACAGAAAGAGTAGGTTAGGAGGATGTGGTGAGGGAATGATGATCCTTCAACAGTTCTCATTTAGGTCAGCTAAAACAAATTGTAAAGCTCTTCTCTGATTTGTCACACTGCCAGTTAAACCTGGACTAGGTTAAACTACTCTTCAGTGGGAGTTTAAGCGATAGCTTGGCTGCTATCAAAGATGCTGGTTCAGAACCTTTTAAAACCAGGGACTGAAACAGTCAGTCTTCTTCCCAAGATGGAACTTTCAAAGGTATTTCTGTTAAACCTTGTTATATATTATCATTGTGTCTGGTAAGTGCTTTCTCACTCTGTTAAATGTGTATATGCCTCTTGCAGTATTCTTTCATGAGTACATGAATTATTCCCTTCTATCTGCAGTGATGAAAAAGGACAAGTATTGCAAAACTACAAAATCTAAAGTGTGCACATGCTTTGGTAATTCTATAGGCATGTGTATGATAGAAAACACATCAAGTGCTATGAATGATGTAGTAGTCCCTATCCTATATTTGCCTATAAACAAAGAAAATTAGAAATGTTCTACCTAGATCACTCAAGTCATTATTTCAGAAGGTGTAAGTAGAATAGGTTCTGTTCTGTAGATGAAACTGAACCTCACACATGAACTTCTGGTTCAGTCATGAACACTGATGCTTATGCTTATTCAGTACACTACTTTAAGTCATAGGGAAACTTATATTACTGCTTCTCTAATAAGTTTGTGAGCCTCTAGAAGGATCAGTTTATGTTCTTAGGAAAAACAGAAAACCAAGAAAAAGTGACATGCAAGTTACAGCACATGAACCCAAGAAAAAGAAGGTACAGTAATTTCATCATGATGAAAAATATGACAGAAAATAAAACTCTTGAAAATCTTAAAATATTTTTATAGCTGTTTTAAATGTAATTACTTTTCTTTTAAATAGTTGAAACGACTGAGCAATTTGGCGAAAGGATACATTTTTTCTGAAAATTAATGAATGCCTAGAAGGAATTGACAGTTGTAATTTACAATACAGAGCTTGTAAGGAACTGCCAGAACATCTCTGGGGCAAAGGATGATGTTGCTTATTTGAAACGAGCGGATGATACACGGCCAATTAAAGATTGATTTATTTTGTTGATCATTTCTGGATCAAATACTGGACATATTACATAAATTGTGTTTGAAACATATGTAATTGCTCCATTTATAAAATTTTAATATATTTGCTTTTGAACTCCTGACCTGTTTGCAGTATTACATATTTGCATTCCATATGCAGAATTGCATTTTTTCATAGTTGTTCATTTATGTTACAGTTTATATTGCACAACCTATTTAGTTAAGTCATGCTAATGGCATATATAACATGTCTTCCAAGAAAATCTCTGTGGCTGTTTTAACAACATAGATTATATACTGGTATTATGCATACATTAGTCTAAAATGTAATGTTAGAAACTGATGCTGTGTCTAAATATGAAAATACATTTAATTATTATAGAACTGCTGCCTGGAACCACAATGTGTATGCTAAACATTTCAAATGTTCATGTTCTATAAGTATGAAGACAAAGAATGATTCACGTTAAACTTTAAATTCTGCTATAAAGGCATGCCTTCATGCTAAATCAATTTTCATTCTTGGTTCATAGGATAAACTCGATACCATGCATTATCCTGGAATAAAAAAATTAAAAATAACAAAAATATAATTACAATTTTTGCAGAAACTACACAGCTAAAAGGAGAGGAGCTGGATGTTTTTCTTCCTTGTATTTGCTGTTTTCAGAATTCTAAATACAGTAGTATAAAAATAGTTCATACAGTGTGCTTCTGCTAGTGACCAATACAACAAAGAAATCCACATTTTGATATGGAAGTGTAGGTATAAGGAGGCTTATTTTGCTTATAAAACAATCTCATTTTACTTAGAAAAAACCAAGAAATGATAGTAGAAGATTCTGATCATTTAAATTATCCTTCAGAAAAAAAAAAAAAAAGCATTTATAAAGGCTTTGAATAGTTTTTGTGTTTTACTAAAATGCGATGTGTGTATCAGTAGATTTGGACCCATTTATAAAAATTGCAGTGCTTGAATATAGAGAAAGATCATTTGATACAATTACTTGAGCAGATTTTTATTGTTGCCAGTGTTTGGCTTTAGAAAATACATGTTTCATCCAGAACACAAGATTAAAAGAGATTATCTGTTGCTATTACTGCATTTCCTATCCTCTTTTTACCAGTCTTTTAAATAAAGAAAAGACAGCTTTGCTGCGTGTCAAGAATCAAATGGCAGCAGATTTGGAGAGACTTCTAAATGACCGTGAGGTAATCTTCTTCTTTTAGCAGTGCTACCATAAGTGCACTTTTTTGCTACTGGCTGTTAAACCATGGAGAGAAAAAAAATTGTTTACTTTGGTTTGATTTGTTGGAGTTTTCTTGTCTGTATTGTTTTCAGCAACACAGGTGACTGTGTCTGCCAGGTACTGGGGAGGGTTTCAGTTTTACTCTCACTCGTTAAATTCTCTCTGATGATTTATTGTCTCTGTTCTTTCTTTTCTTTTGCCTTGAATGGTATTTGGCAATTGCAAGCATTTAACAAGAATCTAGATAAAGACAATGAAATTGATGCACATGTAATCTGCAAGGTCTACATATGCTGCAGTATGCCTCAGGATCTCTCTGTGCTCACCAATCCTTGCAGCCAAACATTGGACCAAAGCATTGTTCAATTCATTTCCCTTACACTCCTTTGAATTCCTTTTCAAATCCAAAATAGGGTTTAGGGAGAGGAAACAAGATGATAGTTACATAGGTTTCTGAGAAGAGTTAGGGTACTTTTTTGTGTACTTACCTTGCATACTTGCAAGTGAGAATCAGGGTGCTACCAGACTGGAATACACTCTCAGATCTAAAATTGTGGAAAATTGTGCCATTTAGGGAACTCTAAAGGCTCTTGTCAAGATTTTTATCTAAACAATTTTAATGGACTTATATGTCATGGTGTATGAGAGAAAATCTGCTGATTAAATGTCTGAAACAAAGGGTGAAAATAAATGAAGTTTACTGCAGGAATGTGAGAATGTGGATTAATATCACAGAATTTTCTGAAGCTGAAGAGTACTGAAGATATAAAACCAAAAGCTGACCTAAGCAGCTATTAAATCTTCTCCCAGAGCAAATTATAGATACAGAGTGATGGGACCTACCAACCCATTTACCTGTTCAGAAAGTAATTATAGAGCTATATCAATAGTTCTCTGACAACATCTTTCTTTTCTCTTACTGCTAAGAGAAAAGATGGAGAGATTCCTTTCAAGGAAGCTACAAGTCTCCTAAATTCTCCTGTCAGAGATTGGATTATCACTCATTTTAACACATTGTTTTCATGGAAAATTGACTATACACCTCCTGAAGTCTCATTCCACCTCCAAAATTGTTTTCCCTTGTCTCCTTTTCATGCTATTCATCACATTCCCTTCTTAGATCAGTAAACCAAAATCTATGTAAACCAAAATCCATGTCGTTGGTCCAAACTAGCTTTGTCTCTCCCAAGCACTTAAAAAACTCCTTTTTGTTAGAACCAAAACAAAACAGTTTCACTGACAGCTGAGTCCAAGTGAGCCTTAACTTAAATGAAAACTAC
Organism: Muscicapa striata striata; assembly: GCA_030060385.1. Taxonomy (NCBI): domain Eukaryota; kingdom Metazoa; phylum Chordata; class Aves; order Passeriformes; family Muscicapidae; genus Muscicapa; species Muscicapa striata. The sequence continues at coordinate 1,386,403 of JAREIS010000080.1, forward strand.
TAATTCTGTTTGTTGAGTTCCAAACCAAACTAATCTGATTTAAACATTTCTAGAGAGTTTATAAACCTTACCATTATATTCATGTTTTATCATATCCTTACATTAATGATATGAAAAATACTCTGAGGAAACATGACATAATTGTATAAACATGTAGTGTTTTTTTCCAATATGATAGGCCCTTGGTCTAATTTCAAATTAATTTCTTTCAAAATTTCCTGTTCCTACTCTTTCTTTCCCAACCAGGGGTGCTGTCAACTAGTTATGCTCACAAAGCAGTCACATCTTGGGTGCCTAGTTTTAGCAGTGTCATATCAATGAGCATGCATTACAGCTGATTAAAAACAGTAGAAAGTGATAAAAAGAAAAATTTTGCCAAGTTTTCTAAGAAAACGATAACATTTCTAACTTAAAGCTATGTGATATTGTTTAAATCCAAACTACATTAGCCCCTGTCAGTAACCTCATAAACTATTCCTGATGCAGTAGTTTGTTTCTTTGTGTCATGTCACCATTTCAAATTTTAAACTGTGTCAAGCTATCAAGGGAAGGCTGGCAGAGGGGAGCTTGATTGAAAAAGAAAAGCAAATAGTTGTCTGAAACAGACTTCTTCGATGTTCCTCATACCTTGAATGTTAAGAAATTGAGCAAATATTTCCAAAATTAGTACTGTTTGCTCAAATTTCTTTTTACATCTGTTAAAAATAGGACATATTAGTCATCCTGGTTTTGTCAAACCGTGATAATGTTTTTTAAAAATACCTCTGCAGAAAACTATATAAATATTGAAAATGAAATATTAGAAGTTGCATGTTTGAGGGAAGAAAACTATGAAATGTGCCAGTACAACACACAAAAAAATCTCCTGAGAAACAAAATATAAGCTAAAATTGTTTCAGGAAAATGTTTGAAAAGAACAGGTAGCTTTTGTGTTTATGTTTATCTTTTGTCACTTCTGTTTATTCCTAATGCAGCCTTTTTTTTTTTTTTTTTTACTGTTAATGCAGAACTTCTTACAGTAGTTTTACACTTTCTGAATTTTCTCTAAAATGTCTAAAATTATCTCATGTATTGAAGTCTTTGTACAGGATATTAAGTTAGTCTTTGAGTATACTTCTTTGCCATCTTAATAAAAGATTTAAATATGCAGTTACATCATGATTTTCAGTAGTTATCCTTGCTGACAGAAATAAAGAATACAAATTTTCTCACTTCAGGTTAGTAAAGAGTTAAATAAAACTGACATGCAACCTGTAAATACAGATGCATACAATTTGGAAAAAAAAAGATGAATTATGGGTTTTTGTGTTTGGTACATGCTGTCATGTAACAGGGTTACTATCAGCCTTGTACAGTCATTGCACATACTAAACTGTCATGTCTTGTTAGCAATTACCTTGTTGCTCTCATGTTTGCAAGTAGAAACATTAGAATTCTTGAATAGATAAACCAAAGATATCCATAGTTAAGATAAAATGAAGTTTAGGTATGTTAAAAGTAAGTGCTGAAAGTACAAGCAAAATGCCAAAACAATGTTAATGCTGTCTTCCAGCAATGTGTTTCAATAGGTGTACAGTTTTGACTTAAAGTATTCCAGCTTGTGTGGTCTCAGACTGTTATTAACTCTTTTTAATGGAATGTTAGAGTTTGAGGGGTTGGAAACTTCTTTATTTTTATCTCGTTGTGATATCAGCTACATTCATAATGCTGCTTTGGAGCCAATTACAGCATTTTATACACTTTTTAAATAAAGAACTTACATTCATGATTAATCTTCTCTTTTCACAGATTTTAATTTTAGAAGAAGAAAGCTGAAAGTTATACTTTGAATGTTGGAAGAATTTCTGTAGGATTCTTACATGAGCTCTTTTATTACAGGAAAAAATTACACTAAATGTTAATTTCATAAGATAGTTCATTATTTCAAATTATATAGACATCTAATTTAATGATGAATCTTATATTTTGCTGTGGGAAATCAAAGTGAAAACTAGTTATTTGATTGTGCAAAGCCTTAAAAGCTTCTATCCACCCATGAAGGAGAAAAAAGGAAGGTTGGGGTTTATTTCAGAACCAAATTCTGAATTGTTTCTTGGCCTGCTGCTTCCTTTTTTTTGTCTGAATTAATTAGTAAATGAATGTGGAAAACCTTTTAATCTAGCTTTTCATTTAGATCACTGAAAATCAGCTGCTAATGTAAAATTTCTTGTGTTCTTCATGTGGTTAAATGCAAACTTTCCTGTTCAAGGAAGTTCAGTGGCATTATCGTGAATGATCAGTATCTAGGATGATGCTGACATCATGTTGGAGGTTCTTAATAAGCCTTCCCAGTGCCCCTTGTCTCTTTGAGCTCTCAGAAGTGTCTGGGGTGCACAGTATTCTGATGCCATTCGTATACCCTTTGGTGCAAGACAGCAAGTTAATGCAGCCAGATTTTTCAGTTGATTTTCGAATAAGATATTTTTTTAATCAGATGAACTTTATATTGTCAACACTCTTAAATAACCAAACCACACCAACCTCAACTCGTACTTTTGATTCTTCCCACTAACTAATTAATTGCATGACCTATCCCTATCTTTGGAACTTATTGCCCATGTATCTTTGCATGGTCAGGGAAGAATGAGTAAGAAAGGTGTTTCTTCAAAGCATAAATGCAGATTAAATTATACATCATGCCTGAATTGACCCAATTGCTGTAACTCTGCCTTACTCCTTTGCTCCTGATTCTCCTCCTCTCTCCTCCTGCTGCACCAGCTCTGACACACTTCTCATGCTGCAGTAGAACCATTCAAATCACTAAACAGAAACCTAACCTGGCCAAAACAACCCCTACAAAAGTGTATTGCTGTCTGTTAAGTTAGCAGTTTGAATGATCTTTGGAAAGAGTCCAGCAAAGAAAAAAGACAAGTGAAAATATTTATATGTCAATATTACTTACCTGTGATAAAGAGGGCATTTTGTGCCCAAAACTGTATAGAAGACCAGTTTCTGTGCCATGCTTTATCTGAATCCAAACGTTATCCTTTTGTGCGTATAACGGACATCTATAATTTAAAGGCACTGAAATGCAGTTCTCTGTTAAGTGCTAAAGTTAATTGGGATGAATCCACTAAATCTTTTTGATGAAGCTCTTGATACATGATTCCTTTTATCTAGTTTGTTCATTTTTTAAAATTCTTTCCAACAATGGGCCTTCGACTAAAAGAAATATTTACCATGAGCTCTGTGATCCTGGCAATTCGATTGCCTTTCATGCTTGATGCAGTTGTTAGTATTTTGTAACATCAGAAGTGCAATTCTTGACTTTATCCATTGGCTTTCAAACTCCAGATGAAAACTTGGAAGGGCAGTCTGTCAGCACTCAGATGTTTGGCAAGAAGTTTTAGTAATAATTTCCTGAGGTTATATTTAAGAGGTTATAAATTTGCTATGCTTTGATGTATAGCATTGTACTATTTCTTCAGAAATTTAAGATGCAGATGTGTCACAATAAAGAAAAATAATAACCTGCACAATTAAATCTGTTTTAGCTTTTCAAATTCAAACAGGGTGTAGAAATTGAGTTCTAAAATCTTGAAAATTAACTAACTGGGTTTTATATTTTTAATGTGAAGTTCATAATCCACTGAGTTTTGGGGGGAAAAAACCTGAGCAAGTAGAAGAAATGGAATTATTTTTATGTTTCAAATAGAAATACTGTAGGAGACCTTAAAACAAAAAATGAGACAGTGGTGTAAGAGACAGCAACAGAAGGCTTTAATAGGTGTTCCTTCAAGTTCAACAATTAGTTGCTGTTTGTATGAATATAAAGGACTTCATTTACACTATTTTTTAAACTGCTTGAAATCACTAGTATGTGATGCAGTCTGGCAATACAGTAATTTTCAACCTAAAAAAGTAAAACTAATGCTATTAAATCATTGTCATAAGAAATAGAAGAGTAATATTTATGACCTAGATGCTGCAAATTCAGGCTGTTTACAATAGCCATTAATTTCCTACAGAGCAATTGTTTATGCAAACATGATTCATTATCAGCCCATGAATATTATACACCAGGTAAGAAGATGCGACAACCTGCCGATATTTTGTCTGCTTTACACATCTATGCATTCACCATACATTAGCAGCTGTGCATACAAGTGATAGAATGTAAACTTGCTGAACTAGTCACCTGCCTTATTGACACATTCATGTGTTGCTGTGCCAAAGCTCTTCAAGTGAAGTTAGCAACTAGAAACCAGGCTCTGGCTGTCTGCTAGGGGACAAAGTAGAAAACATGTAGTAGTTTAAATAAACCTGGTTGATATCAATCAGTTAAATGGCTACAGAGACATGGATTTTGATTGCTATTTGTTTACTTAAATCCAGTTAGCTTCTGTCAGTAAATTTTTGTGTCATTCAAATTGAGTGTTAAATCTAAATATGTGTACCTGAATCGGTAGGAATCTTCAACTACATGGAGTTAAGATTTATTTTGTTAACCATTGCAAGCTCTAATTCTATTTAAAACATATTAAGCCTAAAAATTCTTAGTGAGCTGTTCTTGCTGAAAATAGTCTGCCAGGTTAATATTAAAATGCTAATTGGCTGAGTGACTGTTGTGTTGAACTTACTTTCCAATTGGCGGGTGAAGAGCATTCCACATGTGATGTGTAACTCACCATTTATGAAGAAATATGCTTTTCCTTTAAAACCATGTAACTCTTTCCCCTTACAAGGTTTTCACAGTTTCTTATCAATATATCAAAATAATCCTATATATTAAATGAATATTTCTGTGGCCTTCACCACTGTAAGTGAACACCTGTCTCACAAATATTATACCCACATATTAGGCAGAAAACTATTACTATTCCTATTTTGCAGAAGCAAATCAAAATAAAAGAAATGGTGCTTTGTCCAAAACTCCCGTTTGTGGAAGAGGTTAAGAGTTCATGTGTCCTAATGCAGTATCTTACTCACAGCCATTTTTTGTTTCTTACATGTTTCAATTCAAAAGCCTGAAAAGAAAATCTCCTTAATATTTATTTTTCCTAACTAGACACAAATTAACTCTTTTCTCCAAGTCGTCTTCTTTTTATATAGTTACTGACTGAATTTTGGAAGCAGTTTTACAAACAATTACATTTTCACTTTGTATCATTGTGAGAATTTACATTCACTATTTAATCAATGTCTCCTGAAAAAGGCCACTTTTCAGTGTCCTGCCAGTCTCTTAAAGATTAAATTTTAAAAACTGAAAATGTAAATTATAAAAAGTTTTTATTTAATCTGTTGGATGAATATTTTGTACTTTTTATATAATATTTTCTGGGGAAAAAAAAAAAAAGCGATAAATTTCACAACAGGCCAGAGGTCTTACGTGAGTGAGATTAAAGGTCTAGCTTATTTTGTCCAAGCAAACAGAGAATGTGGTGGGATGCAAGAAAAGGAGATAAGCATAAGGCAGTATTGTGTAGATAGTAAGTAAGCATAGAGAAAAAGACAGAATAGGTGCGAAAGATGAAGTTAAGAACAGCAAATAGTAATTTCATTATCTTTAAAATGTAAAAAATCTGACTTATTCTTTAGTTTTTGATAAATGGTTGCCAAATGCATTTTCCAAGTGTGTTTGGAGACTGGAGAGAGTCCATGTGATCAAGATGAGAAACAGTTGCTGATTAGTTATATTAGGATATTCAGTTTGTGAAGGGCTCTAAGCATTTTTTCAAAGCTTCTATAAATTATCAAGCTAAGGTTTCCAAGGATTTAGATAAATGTTTATGAATGTTAGATTTGAAACATGGCCATATGGATTTCAGAATTCCATGACATTGTTCCAAAATTTTAATGTTCACAGTGTTTGAGGATCTAGTAGTCTCTCTGCTTGCATTCATCTTATGTCAGTATCCTGCACAAAATCCTGGTACTTCTCAATAGTTATCCTGGTTTTTTGCCCAAAAGAGTGAAAGAAACATCATATGTTTTTATTATTTTTTTCCTCTTTTGTGGAAATACAAGATGTCCTGAAGTATCTCTGCTTTACCTGACTTTGACCATTCCACTCTATATTACAAGGTTTGTCCTTACTTTCATATTGCCTTTGGGGACTGCCCCTCACTGCTAAATTCTCTGTGCCCGGATTTTAATTCCATCTCAGCAATGACCTTGAAAATTCCAGATGAGTTTTCAGCATTTCATTATTAGTCATACTTTAAAGTCTGGCTAATACTATACTTAGCTGTAATTAAGTTATTCTGAAGAAGATTGACTAGGAATAACCTAGGACAGAAAGCCAATATGTTGGATTTAAGAACCTGGAGAGTAGCAACAGCTGCCATCTGCAAAAAAACAGAGGTGGAGAGAAGTTCAGACGCTCATAAAAAGCTTTGGAGTCGTAAGGGGGAGGGCAGTACGTGTTTAATCAGGGATGGAAGCTTAGTGGATAAAAGGAAAAAACTGCTTTGTTGGGGAGAGGGGAAGGAAGGGGTATCTGCAGGGGTTGGGAAGGCATGAATGAAAATATGTGATTGGTAACAGGTGCCTTCAAAAAATCTCTATCTCTGCCTCTTCCCCCTCTTTTTTGTGTAAAAAGATTGTACATGATAATGTCAAAATTATTTGTGTTTTAAAGTGAACGACTTCCTGCTCATCTATGTGCTGCAACTTGTTTTATATAAAAAAATGCTTATGTACAATGCTTAGCTCTCTTTTTAAATGTTAAGCCACAGAGTAATTATCATTTTTCTTATGCTACGTTTATGTTCCAAGATTCTAGTTTCTATTAATGTTCTGCATGTTTTCTAAGTAGATTACAGGAACATTTCTGCATCACAAGTAAGCCCTGGAGCTATTCTCAGCTTTAAGCTTGGAGAAGCAAAGTGACATTTACATTGCTAAATGAGTGTAGAGAAGCTTCTGGCTCATTTTTTACAAAGAAAAATATGCTCATAAGCAGTATTTCTCATCTTTTTGTTATCTATTTTGTTGCTGTCAAGCTTTAATAAAAATTGAATTCCAAATAGTACTGAATTTAGGAAGAGGAAGGACTTAGCACTGATTATTTTCTTTGAGCTCTATTATTCAGAACGTATTGCTATTTTTCATATATATTCTTGCAAGAATTATCATTCTATTCACAGTGGTATACAGTCAGCAGTTGTGTACGAAATAGGAGGTTTCATAGGCAAAATGCAACATATATATGGGATGGAATTGCCATGTGTATTTTAAATTATATAGTTTTGAGAAAGCTAGAATCAATTAAAGGGATAACCTTTCAAACAAAAAAATTGTTAATTGTTGATTAATTGAAATTGTTCAAATTTTCTCAACATGTATCCCTTGTTATACTCTTTTTTTACTGTATTGACTGAGCATATTTCTGTCTCATTCTACTACATATCCAGTTGTGTAAAAATTTTACCTTTTTTCATTTAATGGTAGCATTTGACTATTGCCAAGTGGAAAGTGAATTCAAATACTCTGTAAAAAATAGCAAAGACAGGGAGAATTAAACTAGAATATTACCATCTCAGAATATACAGTAACTTCTACATAATAATTTATGAAAATAACGCTGTTTTATCACATTAGCAGGTTAGCATCCATTTCCTGTTAGGTGAACTTAAGAAAGCATACTTTTTATTAAATGTTGAGTAAATGAATGTCACAATGACTCAGATAAAAAAAAAAAAGTATTTGGAGAATTAGTCCTAGTTACAATTACAAATATATTTCTGATCTACAATACAAAAGTGAAAAAAAACTTAAGAATTTGATATGCTAGTTCTGATTATGAGACAAATTATTTCCTATTTTTGTTAAGAAGTTAGAAAGATTAAATTGTTAAGTACAAATTTAAGATACAGCTGAAATAGGCAGAGATTTTTATCTATTTAAAAAGACAGGCTGTTCTCTGCAGTTGCAGTGACTGGGACATTTTATTGTTGCCACAGTTCTAATGCATTCGCCTTATAAAACTAGAAGTAATTTGTAGATCCATATAGTCGTAGATCTGCCAGTTCATTTTAAGGTTTTTATATGCACTGGGATATAGAGAACTAGTGAATTAAGTGTAGTGCAAAGAAACTATCAAATCCTGTATATGGTCTGGCATCTTTCCAGCACCCAGTTATCAGGTTCATTTGTTTTATCGGGATGTTTCATACTGTCTTCCAGTTTCCAGCTTTACAGTGTGTATCCATGTGCCTTAGATGACCATATGTGCAACTCTCACACTTCAATTCTTGCTGACTTCCTGTATTTCCAGCACAGCTGCAATTAGGATGCAACTATGTCAAATACACTCTGCCTTACTTGAAGGATGTACAATGACTTGTGCTGTTTTCTTGATTTCATTGGGATTGTTAAAATCTTCTTTGACCTCTGTTACGGACATAGATTCTACTCCTGGTATGTACAGGCTCAAGGAGTTCCACTGTTGAAGCTGAATTTGCACCAGTTGTGCTACTGATTCCCATCCATCTGCAGTCTTAAACAATGGAATGGACTGACTGACCATTTGCTTCATTTTGCTGTCATGTCAAAATGGTGCTTCTACAGTTTCCTTCTCCTATTTCACAACTTGTCATCATTAATGTTACTGTCCAGTGTTGTGAATTCATGCCTAATGGTGTTGATCTTTTTTCCACTTCCAGCCAAAAAAGGGAACAGATAATTCATTCCAGGCTATAGGCTGTCCTGTGCAGTATGTCTCTAGCAGAAATAAAACCCCTGAAGGACAGTTCTAAAATAATTCTTTGTGTAAATTGTCAGCACTTCTGAAGAGGAGACATTGTAGGTACTACTTTTGCTTGAGAGTCTCATTCCTTGATAATGACACATATGTCTCCTTTCTCTAGTGCACTCCAAAGTTTGAGTACCATACTCAAACTTCAAAGTGCTGTGTGCAAGTCATTGCATATGTTGAAAGGTGGAACCAGGTTCTGTTTCAGTCATCTAGTCTGTTGTTGTGCAGAAATATGTTTATGCCAAGAATCCATACAGTGAGCTTCATTTGTTTACCTTAGTTTTATCTGGTGAACTCCAGTGCTGTCAAAGAGTACTGCCAGTGTAAAGATCATCTGAGAAGTCGATTGTCAAGTGACAAAGTAGAAGAGATGGATCTTGCCTAATTTTAAAAACGTATCATGTAGGTATCTGTATAGGAAAATCATGTAGGGATTTGCAGTCAGAAAAAAAACAAAAACAGGCACTATTATGGTGTGACTTACCATAACCTCATTTAAATAAGCAAAATTAATATTACAGCAACAGCAATATAGAGGAATCAGACAGGTTAGTTTGCCTAGATTTAAATATTGTTACTGAAGATATCTAAAGATGCATATGAGGAAATTCAACCAAGTATCCAGTTACGTGTTCCAAAGCCAAACTGCAATCAGAGTTCTCACAAACATCCCTCTCCACCTTAGTATTAGCAATTAAATGATACAACTTCATTTTTAATATAACTTTACTTTCACAAAAGTTACAGTAGGAGCCTAAGAGGGATCTACATAAGGAACTGCACAGGACTTCATAGAGGGCAATATCTTAGTATTTTCTCTACCATCACCTGATATGCCCATTAAGCTTGATCCTAGTGAATACCTTGAGGCAGACAACTGTGAAGATGGTTACTTCTGAACCACCCTGCCCTGCCTTTTTCCAGATTAAGGTCATTTTCCCTCAAGAAGGAGATATAGGAAGTTTCGGGGTTTTTTCTCTGAATCCTCTCTTGAACATTTGGATATTGAACATGAACTTTTAATTATTCAGAGACTGAGAAATCATTCTAGAATATGCTCTTTACAGAACAATACCAAATGGGTATAACATTCTTAAATGCTGGTTTAAGTTTCTCAAATCAGTATTCTTTAACAAACCCATAGCTTCAGTTTCTGAACTCTGTTTTTTCCCTGTGCAGACTTGTTTGAAGACTACAATAGTTGAATAGCTAAGAGAAACATGCATGTGAAGATAGATTGCACTGACTTGCCATGAACATGTTTTTCATCCCAGTATGACTATCTTCCCTCAGTTGTATTTTCTAATATATTTATTGTTTTTATTGTTAATGTTATTTTAGAAGTTAATGCAGCCATAATAGTCACCAGGCTGCTACATTCATAGCTACTATTTGGCTTCCACATAGTGGAAGAGTCCAGTCTCTGGACTCAGGTTGTGGTGCACTAAAAGTCTTTCTGTGAAACGGTTTTTTGTTCAATCCCTTCCATACATGGGGGATGTACAGTCAAACTCCAGACTGGATATATATTTTATTTTGAGTTATAGTTTAACCACATGGGGACCATATGGCAGTTAAAGTAAAGAATAACATGCTTTCCAGAGGAGGTCCTGACCATACATGCTTTGCTCTCACAGTACACAAGACTTACTGATTGAGAGTGAGAATACACATCTAAAATCATCATGTTAGTGCTTGACTCACAAATTTTGAGAGACTATAACTTTTGATCAGCATCTGTGAGGGAGGACACCTCTAATTTTATCCCTCTTTCATCTGCTTTTTCTGATTTTAACAGTGAAATTGGTTTTCTGTGCTATTCTTTTATGCTGTGTTCTTCTATGGGAACACTTGTCAGTCATGAGAATTCAGTGAGAATTCAGTTCTGCCAGAACCTGATACATTTTCTAGGGCAGACATCTCTTGTTCAGCTTCCACAATGAGAGTTCTCTGCTTCAAAATGGATTTATAATCTAAGGTGAAGTTTGCAGTTCAAATTCATAAATATATGCAGTTGGAACATGCATATAGAATTCCTAAATTCTATATGCAGAGCTAAAAGTAGAATGCCACTTGCCATGATAAAGGTTGTTAACTGGATGTACTATGATCAGCGTTGCTTTTGCTTTAGAGAACATTTACCTGCGTACAGTAAACATGAGCCTTACTGCATGAGGTAAGGGTCAGATGGATCTGACACCCATTGGCTTCTTCTATGATTTTAGTGATATAAAAAAGCCATTAAATTTACCATTAGAATGAGCTATCTTGAGACTATATAGATATATCTCTCTTCCTACTGAGGCGTTCCAACTGTTTGGTTTGATCTACATAAAACTTCTTTTCAAGATCATTGTACGGAGGTGCAAGACTTCCCTGCCATAATAACCTAAGAATTTACATGTATATGATTGATTCCTGTTAGCCAGGAATCAATCACTTTTTCTTGAGACTGTTATTTTGCATCTGCTTCCAGAGCATGATATATAGATATGTCTCATTAACTGCTTATATAAATTTACATGCACACAGATGATTCTTTCTTCCTTTGATTAGTTACATGACAGAGACAGAAAAAAAAATTATACTGTTTACAATTCACTGAAAAAAATGAAATTACTATCTTGATACTATACTTGATTGCAATTCTCAGTGTAGGCATTTCTCTCACTTCATCAATTTTATGATAAAAGACCACCTTTTATGCCACAGTCATTTCCCACATAAGACAGTTCTTTTTCATTTTGCTTTGACAATGTAAGTCATGGTTTTGTTATAATACTAATACTCTATTAATTTTGAATTAGGAAGATGTAAGCTGCTCTTTTGGTATGTGTACGTTTGAACGTGTGTCAAGGACATCAAAATCAATGTTAATAGAATTCCCTTTATAGTATCTGTAACTCAAAATACATTTATATTTTATATGGTGGCATGCCTTATATTTGTATTTGCTTATCTTCTAGTTGCATTGCTAGTTGAAGGAATCAGATTTTATCCTTTGTATTCCAAAACTGATCTTCTGATCTGTTATACAAAACTAATAAGTACTATTTCAATTATCCATAACAGACAGGTAAAATTTTAAATAAACTACATCTTAGTTTTTACTTTAAGTTCAAAAATCATTTAAAAGTCTCTGAATTTTCTGAAGTATGAGTAATGTGAGCAGGTAATACTCTTTTTTACTTCACCTTGGAAAAATTTCTTGCACTTTTTTGGTTTGGTTCCTTTAACACTATTTTAAAGCTTGATGATTTTCAGTTAGTTTCACACCACCAGCATTTATGCCAAACCAGAAAACATTTTAATTAATGGACACTGTGGAAAAGACTGCTGTCTATCCTTTGTCTGTATATTTTTCAAAATAAATAGTCATAGAAACACTAAAGTTGGAAAAGACCTCTGAGATCATTGAGTAGAACATTTAGATCTCCTTCTCTGCTTGTATATTGGCACACAAAATTGCTTATGCTATTTTTAACTAAGGTTGTTGGACATAACTTACCAAAAATAAATGGAAATAAGCAAGTAGTTTCTTCTGATACTATTTACAATGCAATACATGTTACCTTACTTCACCTCCTGCTACATCACTCCCCGTGTTCTCAGTCCATTCATTCTAATCACTTGCTTTGAATTCCAAGTCCTTTCTGGTTAGGTATGCAGAATTTTCAAATACTCTTTTATAGTTCAAGTAATCTTTACTAAATATGAATTAATGTCCATAAGTGAGATACAGGATGTGAGATTGTCCTAAAGTATGAATCTCGGTATGTTTTGGAAAACTTGGCAAGTAGATAATCCGTGGTGTGAAAGCTTGTTCAAAAAACAGTTCTCTTTAAGAAAATAATTTCAAATTCTGTATGCAGGGGGAATTATGATTTTACACTGGCTATTCAGGATGAAAGTTGTTTTAGGCAAAGTGGAAGCCTGAGAAAAGTAAATTATAAGGAGAGTGAGCTGAGAAATGGATTCAGCTTATCACAACTAAATTTAGGTTATCAAAATGAAGGATTCTGTGGTGAGGTATCTTTCTGTGCTTTATAGTTAACAGCAGCCTAATCAGCAAGGCTAATGTTGCAACACCAATAGTGTCCCACTTCTGAATGGAGTCACTTTCCAAGCTACATTGTCCCTAATAGAATGTTAGATTCTTAGCTCGTGGTTAGATACTGATGTTTAGATACAGCAATTCAAGTGTTCTAAGTTTGAGTGAAATCCCACTTAATGTGTCACATAGCGCATTACTTAGATTTTTGGGACTTGTGCTGGTACCCAGAGCAACATCCTTAACAAAAATTCCTCAGGTAGCTGTGGACAGATTTTCAAAATATTTAATAATATAGTCCTGATACTTGTTTGTATGGGTGACACTAATTTTATATAAGCACTGGTTTAGTGCCAGCTGCATAGGTTACTTTTTTCCTTGTGTCATATTAACCCACCTTTTTTTGCCAACTGCACTGTTTTCCATGTATCCATACTGCCACGTCCCCACAGAATATTGCATAAGTGGTGGGTGGGTGCTTGTGTTCCTGTAGTTTGTGACAGTGAGACCAAAGGTGTAAAGCCAGGGAGGAGTTGGGTGAATCCACTGAGGTGTTGGTACTCATAATCCTCCCAAGAAGAATTGCTGTCTGGCTCTCCAAAGCCAAAGCCCTCAGACTTGGAAGCCTCAACACAGTGACACACAGCTTGCATAGCATGGCTTATATGCCCAGGAGCCAGCATGGCAAAGACCAAATACTTCCCCAGAGAAACTGGGAAATGCAGAGCTTTAGCAACACTGTTTTCTACACTGCACCAAGTAACTGAAAGGAATATTGTAAGTAAACAATTTGCACACCTCTGCCTGGACATGGAAGCATGGACTTGACACAGTAAAAAATAGAAGAATTTTAATAATCCATTTCTCTTCACATCCTCTTCTACTTAGTTTATTCTGAAACTAATACATGTCTTTCTCCACAAAAGATTCTTCCCACCTCTTTTGAAGCCTGTACCTATTTTCCCCTTCTTTCATAAGGTCTTTTTCTCACTGGAACAAATTCACGTATTTCTGCTAAGTACAATCTCCAGAGCTGCTTTTTCCTTGCTACCTTTCTAGACCAACTTGCTTGATTTTAGGAATGGAAAATAATACTCATAGAATCAAGGTAGCATGCCAGCAGTAGCAGGTACTCATGACTGTTTGTTTGGAACTTAAAAGTGGAGAATTAAGACTATGTTCAGAAGCAGGGAAATCTACAGAGGTGGTTAAAATTACTGCAGTTCGAGACAGAGCTTTGTTTTCAGTATTTCCTTTACTGAAAACATCAAATCTCTTGCAAATATGTTGGGGTCATTTTCTTTCCATGTTTAGCTGTACACATACCAGTAATTCTATTGGATTCAGTGTTTTTTGTGGTATTTATTTTGCCATGTTTCTTAAGGTCTTTCTTGCAAAACGTGGAGGGGGTTCAGAACAAATATTAAGGCATCCTTAGCTAAATCTTCATGATAAATTTGGCTGTGATGTCAAAATAGCTTCTTCATTGTGGACTAATTTTTAATCCCCCACTCCCTGTCATTCCTTCCTATAGCTTCACATTAGAGAATCATCCTGTCACAAGGGAAGCTTGTGTGAGAGCTGACTCTCCAGAGCCTCTTCCAAGTCTGAAAACAGACATTGCTGTCAAGTACAGGACAGATTCTATTAAGTGAGAAGACTTTAAACTGCCAAGTTGATCTTGACACAAGAGAATTTGACCCTACACATACAAGTTTCAACTCTGTTTCTGAAATAAATCTGTGTGACAGTTTTTGGGTTTTGCCTTGTTCAAACGTGCAACTATTTGGTCCACAGAATAACACAGTTTAAGTATAGGAACACCATTTGCTAATGTCAAAACATTGTTTATGTACAATTTAATCTCCTGTGATGGTGTATTTATTTGCTGTATACTTGCTTGAGTTATTTTCATCAAGAAATTCTGTCTATGTGTTGCTTTGGCAACATCTTTGCAGAGTTTACAACTTTGAAAAACATGTTGGCATCAGCTATGCAGTCCTTTTAAACAGCTGCTCTGCAGTCATGCTGTTTCAACATGCCACCACACATGGCTGAATTATGCAAATAGTTAATATTAAATGACTGAGATACAAGAACAATTTGTACACTCGACAAAGCTGGTCTGTGGAGTGTAACTTCCATTCATGTAACTGAGTTAGTGTTCAACAATTTAAAGGCTTCAGCATGTTTCTTTTGACTTTGTTTCTTGTATTAAAGGAAGCAGTGGACAGAGAGAAGGTATATGGCAGGAGTATTTTAAATGGCTGAGGGGGTTTTTTAACTCAATACTAATAACTCAGTGAAAATAGAATGTGCATCAATGTAATTTTCCAGCAGGTATTAAATAGGTAAGATTTAACAAATATTTGTCATTCAGCTATAAAGACAAATTACCCTTTTCTGGCTGAGAGATGAGATGGAATGTTAATTATATTTAAGGCTAATACAGTAATAGTGTTGCTTATTGAAGACAACACCATTTGTAAAAAGCAAGCAAACAAAAATATTAATATTTTAAAACATGTAAAATTGTCTTAAATTTACATTGAAAGGCTTTTTTACTGATCTTGATTTTTGTAATTCTACTATAATGAATGCTCTAAATCATACTACTAATAGTAACGATAATAACTAATACTTTAAATTCTGTAACTTATTTTATAGTCATCATACCTGTTACATGGGGTGGAGGGGGAGCATTAGGAAGTAGGTGTGGTGAAAGATGACAAAAGAATTTGTCCAGTTAATGTCAGAAAATGCTATGGTTTTTCCTTTCTCACTCTACTGTACATTTTGAGTAATCTGTTTTGTTCAGCCAAGTATTAAGAAAAGATTACATTTTTAATTTAAATTGTTTTCAAAACAAATAACTAGGATATCCAAAAAGGCTGCATTTCTATATGTTCTCTTTCTTTTTCCACACTGGAACTTTCATTTTTCACAAAACTTCTTTTCCATTCTGATATTCTTTTTGCTGTACATGCTCTAAAGGTTCTTCATTGATTTTTCTTTTCTAATCTGGATATAAAGAAATATTTCTAGTAATGTATTTATAAAATTTCTGTGCAAGACCTAGTGCTCAAAAGTACAAGTTGTCTCACTCTTTCCAATTAGATTTGCACACTCCCTCAGCCTGAAAAAATAAATGCAAAAGAATTCTTTTAAATGTAATGGAATCTAAGTTAAAAGAGAAAATGTCCTTCTTACTACACAGTAAAGGTTCTGTTTTACAGCCTTTAAGCAAGACAAAATTTGAGTTGTATAAATCCTCTGTGCCTATTTTATTTTTTTTTTACTTTGCTAGGGTTTTAGTAATGTTATTAATTAGAGCAAGTATATATTCTTTTCTACATTTACCGATCCATGTTTGGTGAATATAAATTTATTATTAACAAATAAATATTTATAGGTTCAAATGTAATTTAACTGAATAACTTAGCATTGTTCTTTTGTGGTTTTATAGGAACTAGCCACAATGAAGCAAATTATTATTACTCTACGTGGTAAACGTTATGAACAAAATCTACCTCAGTCTCATATTGATGTAAAAAGGGCAACTGGAAGAAGATCAAACTCTTTGGTAAAACTGCTGCCAGAACATGAAGAAGAAAATGTATTTACACCTAAGCCAACATTATTTGTAAGTACTGTGATAAGAGTAAGTGCCAAAACTTGTTACAGTTTTCCTCACTTCTTAAAAAAAAAAAAGTGGATTCATCCTTCAGGGAGATATATAATTAATTCAGCTCTTTATGAAAACAGTCAGTGTTGAGCAGAAGAATTAGAGTTTGTGATGTTTTTAGCTATTTATTTACTTTCAAAATCTTAACTTCACAGCAAACCAGGTCCTTTTATTTTTTTTTAAATATCATTGTTGTATTACAACACTGAGTGGCTAGCAAGATTTTAATAGTTGTAAGGATTCACAGACCATGTATACTAATTTAAATCTACGATAATTGTGTATAAGTGGACTTTGTGCATATCTATATTGAGAAGCAGCAGTGAGGAAATAGGTGTGTTTCTGCATTCTTTAATTGATGTATATTAATGTGCATGTGCATATGTATCTAAATATATATTAAAAAGAGAACACCAGTATTGCTATCACTTCTGTTGCTACGAAAGCCTGGTGTTATCAAACCATTATAAAACCCTGTTTTATTCCTTCAGAAACTAAAAACTTGGATTTCAATATTTGCAGTGGTCCACTTCAGATTTAGTGTCTCCGGTACTGGAAAGTTTCATGAAAATGGTTTACAAGTTTCTGACTATGACTGTGTATATTCAAGACAGCCAAGTTGCAATGCTGAATCAAAAAACAAATCATGAGTCTTATTTACAAACTTCATGATGCTACCTTTCTCTGAGGTTGACTGAATGTATCCATACTGCATAACATATGTGCTGATTTGGTCCAAAGAGGAATATTTTTTTCCTCTTTTTTATTTTTTTCTTTTTTTCCTGGTGGAGACTTTAACATACAGTGTCTTAAACGATAAGAGTTTTGTAGCATAGCACACCACGTACCGGGTTTATAACACAGAAAGGAGGAAATTGTAGCATCTCTGGGACATGATGTGACGACATTGGGGGATTTTAAGAATCAAATTTTAAGTTCAAATTTTGCTTGAATTGCATTATTAGACTAAACACAGGCTTATCCAGTGCTGTTTCATCCATAGCCCTTCTGATAGTGCTAAATCATAGTGCCCAAACTTTGTTTTTGATTGAACAATTCAGAGATCCGAAACATAAGCAAATAGTTTGTGTAGATGATCTGGGGTTTTGGTGCATAATCTGTATTACTTAGAGATACAGAAACTGTGTAGGAATCCAGAAAACTGCATTTACATTAAGAAATTGTAACCAAATTCTCTGTGAAAAACTCTCGCCTTTGCAAACTTTGGAGTAGGGAACTGAAAATGGGCAGATAGCACAGGTTTTCTTCTTAGATAGGAAAAAAAAAAAAAAAATCAGTACTCCTGTGAAAATCCTGCCAGTTTAGGTCAATTTCTAGAATTCTAAAAGCTTGCAGATTTGTTTTTGTTGATAAAGCAGATTTTTTTAATGTAACCAAAATCTTCAAAATTAATAAAGCAGATTTTTAAATTGTATCCTTTTTAAGTCTTGAAGGAAAGAATGAATAGAGAGCAGTCAGAAAAGAGACCTAGAAAGGAACAAGTTTAGGGACAACAGAGACAGTGCTCACTAACTCAAGAGATTATACCCAACCCTGGAAGCAGAACAGTCCTTACCATGTTCCACCTCCACTTAATTAGTTTTATTTCTATTAAAACTTAAGCTATTTTATTTTATTCAAACCACCACTGAATTTGCCACAAGCAATCCTGACTGTGTAGCAGTAACCCATAGGATTATGAAGGCAAAGATAAATTGCTCAGAGATAATTCTCTGCAATTAATATACCTTCTACAGAGTTAGAAAACTACTGTGTTCTTTTATTTTCAATTAAAATTTTTTAAGAACTGTATTTTTGCATAAGTGTTGGTCAGTTTTGGCACATCTAAGATCTCTTTTCCAAGATCCATTCCTTTCTCAGCTGGAAAACACAGATAATGTTATTTCAAATGAAACCTATTTATGGCACAGTTGATGCTAGTTTTCATTTTGACAGTTTGGTTTTTTTTAATTATTTTGTTTTTACCATATAATCTGATTTTTATAACCTGGAAATAGGAAGGTTTAAATACTTGTATATTGTAATAGTAACTTTAAATGCTTAGTCTTGGTTTTGATATTTGCATTTAAGGAAAGAACTCAACTGTGAACTACATAGGAAGGAGGGAGACTTGTGTAGATTATTTAAATTGTGTAGATTGCATGTTTTTCATCTGTTCACTGTCTCACAACTAAATGTTCTTTCTTTTACAGACAAATAAAGAGGCACCTGAATGGTACAAAAAACTGCAGAAGAAAACATCATCATAGCATTTTTCCAAAATTATTCAAAATAATCCTTTGGGGAGCTTTTAGTTAAAGTTATTTTCACCATAATAATACCCATTTTATATTTAGTTAAAACCCATTTTGGTTTTAACTGTTTCTTTTTTAACTGTTGAATAATCTTCTGCTTCATAAAATAATTTCTAGATCTGTCATGTGAATAAAATGTGTGAAAATGACGCATGCAATAATTTTACTAACATTTGTTTGAATTTTAAAAGATAAATAAACACTAGTGTATTGTACACATTATAATCTGGGCAGTTAAAGGACGTGTTATTCAGAGTGTTCAAATTAATGTATGTTTCAGCCTTTTTATATTGTTTTTCCTGTGTTTCATGCCACATTCCTTGCAACTATTCTGGCTAATGGAAATTTTCAAAATACACATGCATTAGTATCAAACTATATCGTACTTTCTGTGAAGGAAATCCATGTCAGATGGGAAAAAAATTCTTACTGGCCTTGATTTGTAGTTTATCACTAGATGACATTTATATAACCAAACAGGCATTAAAAATACTTTAAAGAAGCAATAAAATACATCTTAATTATCAGAACTGATACTTAATGGGCTAGACAGTAGTGTAGTTACATCAATGTAATAATAAAAATAGAACCATGATGGGTAAGGACTGTAGTGTGTAATTGGGAAATGGGTAACTTACCATATTTAATTGTATGAAAATAAGACCCAAAGTCAAAGAACATATTCTGCTTGTTTATTCCACTCCACCATCTATTCTGACTAACAAACAAAACAAACAAAACAAAACAAACAAACAAACAAAAGTTCTCTAATTTTTCAAAGCATTCTTGACTGCATATGGTACATTTCTACATATATGTATGCATTTCAGTACTGCATACTGAAAATATTGCTCAGATTTCATTTAAGAGAAAGTTCCTTCTTCGCACCTTTTTCCTTGACAACATCTCTTAAATTGATTTTTTTTTCTAACCTGAATATGAATAATAATTATTTACTATATAATACTGAGCTATATCAAGCTTATGATTCCTAGATGGACTTTTTTTCATTTTCCAAACAGTGAAAGCACAGTAATAATTTCTCTGTTCCAGGAAAGCCTCAGTTTCCTTTTTTTTTTTTCCTTTTAATGTTCTGAGAGACCAAGGTAAAAGTGCTAGCATTGCATATCACAGGTTTAAAATTATCATTCTGTGAGTGAAGGAGGCCAAGTGCATAGACAGAGGTGATAATCTTTTATTAGACTAACTGCTGTTCACTGGGGAAAAAAATCACACAAACTTTTGGGCTCACAAACCTTCAGTACAGTAATTTCTGAGTAATTGGTTTCCTCAAGTCTATGTTTTATCTAACATATATTTTTGTGTGATTAGGATTCTTAACTTTTATCTCTTATGAAACAGCTCCCATATGCAGATATTAATTTTGTACATTGTAATAGATAATTTATATGATTCAGTCCATAACTAAACATGCCATACTATTCTGTTTGTCTGTTATCAATGAATAATTAATAAATTCTATTATCTAGAAGGACTGTGAGCTATAGGCAAGATATTACTTGGAATCTTAAATATTTACAATTTGTTTTCCTATGGTATCTTTATAGACAAATTGGTGAGATATAGACTGTAAGGTGGGTGACACACCCACCTAAACAAAACATGATCAACAATGCCATGTCCTGCTGGAATAGTGTCATCCAAGGCAAGTTCACAGGCAATACCAGATTTGATGGAATAGTCTATACACTGGAAGGAAAGGTCTCAGAGGATCTCAACAGGCTGGAAATTGGGTCAACAAGAACTGTATGAAGTTCAACAAAATCAATTGCAGCCCCACATCCAGGATGCAGTAACCCCATATGCCAATTCTGCTGCAAAGCAGCTTGACAGAAGCAGATCTTAAGGTCCCAATGGACAACAAATGGAATATGAGTCAGTAACGTGCCAGTCAGCCACATCCTGGGTGGTTATTACCAACAGGATAGCCAGCAGATGCAGGGAAGTGATCCTTCCCTTCTGTTTGGCACATGGGAGGTCACATCTGAAGTCCTGCATCCAGTTTTGGGATTGTTCAAGAAAGGCACTGACATATTGCCTTTGAGTGAGTCCAGCAGAGGTGCACCAAGATGGTCAGGGGCTGAAAGACCTCATGAGAAGGGGAAATGGAAAGAACTGGACTTGTACAGTGTTAATATTAGAGAACTTACAGGAGGAACTTGTAGTCTCCAGCTACCAAATAGGATGGTACAGAGACAACAGAGCCTGACTATGAGCTCAGAGGTGCACAGCAATAGTGTAAGAGACAATGGACACCAGATGGAGCACTAGAAAACTCAGCTATTATGAAAAATGCTTTTACTGTAAGGATGGTCCAATACTGGAACATGTTGCCTAGAGAGGTGGTGGAATCTTCATCCTTGGAGATGTTCATGAGTCAACAGACTCCTGAGCAAACTGGTATAATTGGACCTAACTTTGAAATGGATTAGATGACTGATTTTCGGAATTCCAATTAAATTACTCTGTGGTGTTATTCCTAAATAATCTGATTTCAGATAGTGACATTAATTTACTTTGTACCATCTAAAAGGCAAAATTCTTCCATGGAAATGCAATACACAGGAATGCTTTTACTCTTAGAGAATAACTGCATTCCAGATTTCTGTGTACTCCAGGCAGCCTGAATTTCTAAAAAGGCTGATAGAAAATTGGGCTGATTTTGCTGCAAAATTTTATTGATATTTAAACAGTTCTTCAGATGACAAAGTTACTTAATGTGTCAAAGGGTTGTGGTTTTTAGGTTGTTTTTTTTTTTTTTTTTGTAATTAACAAGATCCATCTTTAAATGTGCAAAAATAAAAGTAATTTATTAGAATATACTGATAACATACAGTGCTGTTGGTAAATTCTTGTAATACATGTGGTCTTTGTGTAAATCTCCTCAATTTGTTGGGGTTTTTTTAGTTGAAGACAGTATTTTTCCTGTGATTCTTCACTAGGCTGCAAGGCTATAATTAATTATCTAGGAGGAGACCTTCTAAGCTTCTCATGAGAAAGCTCAAATGTCACTTAAATATAACTATTCAAACGTGAGTTGCCCAACATCAAAAATTAATGAAGCTTTTTGCTTTTCATGTAATGAAAAGGCTCAGTTGCAGTACCTGTACAGCACTTTTACTGATGTTCTTTCCCACAAACACAGCTGTCAAATGAATTATTTCAAAATTATTCTTCATGTTCTTTGCAGTCTCCTATTGTCACAGGCCTTGTGTCAATGATGTGTGAGTCAAAAATAATGAAGAGAAATTTTGAAGGGTAGTCATGCATGTAAGCAACTTGTGACTGAAGTGCCCAACCCACATAATCATCTTCAGTTCCTCTTTTTCAAACCAAAGGGAGCAGAGCCAAAAAAAATCTCTATCCGCTATTACATTTCTTGGTACATTAAGTAGGTGTTACTTAAGTGATAAGTTTCGTAAATACATGGGTTGAACAGGAAAGAAAGAAACACAGTGCTTTAGAACAGGTTAGGATTTTGGGGGTTTTTAACTGTAATTGCTTTCTTGCATTTCTGTCCCTTGTCTGAAGCCAAGAAGCTATAGTGCATCAAAGTAATCTCTTGTTTGAGGAAAAAGTTGAAAACATAATTGCTTTTTTAATAAGGACCTAAACTTGTAAGGCTTACTGCTGAATACTATGGTCATAATTCACTGGCACTGTAGTTTCTAAATATTTCCTATACAAAGAAACAATATGCCTTTTTGATTTGTAGTCTTCATTCCCTTCAAGACTTTCTGTGCAAAACAGCAATGAAACCTTTTAAAAGAGGAACATCTATGAATTCAAATATCAATTGAGAATTTGTCAGTATCACTGGGATACAATTTCCGTCTTACACATTAGCTGTTATTTTCTGTTTCAGTTACAGTTTTTGATGATACCTAGTTCCAGCAAAAAATGAGGAACACTTAAGTCTATTAAACCTCTGACATCTGCAAGATGATCAGACAGAGGTCTTTTACTCCTGGTAGGCATTCATTAACTTCCATGTCTTTGAAAGAAGTGAGTCAGAGAGCATGACATTGTGGAAACAAATTACTACCTTTTGAAGAAGTATTTATGTTATTATGTGTATGTGTCTCAATCAATTGTAGCACATTTACATGAAAACAGATTTATACACAACATTGGAGTCTGTAGCATCCTGTCATCCTTCAGGGTTGTGCTTATTAGGGAGGTCTACCAAGGAAAGTATTTCTCTCCCTGTTAACATTACATTTAATAGATCATATGCCAGACTTCTTACTGAGTCAAAGAAATGTATCCCTGGTATTTTCTTATACCAAAGAATATCAAGAATCTGTATTCATTCTCGACCTTTGAAAATGAAACAAGTATCTCTAGAAGATCAAGTTTTGCTTAGTGTCTTTGGGCCATATTATCCCCTTCTTAAATTCCTAGGATTGATTGGGAACTCTTGACCTTTAAGACGCATACTTCCACAGCTTAATTAAGGCAGTTACACTTGGGGTATTTCAGACTGAAGCTGGGCAGCAATTGGCAGCAGCCGAGGGTGCCAGCTCTCGGGGGATAGCACCATGAGCGGAAACGGACAGCACTTGGGGATTGTGGAAGAGTCAGTGGCGAGTACTGCAGAAGCCTTTAGCAGTAGAAGAACTAGGTACGGCTCTTCATAGATGTTAACCCCTCTGCAGCTCTTTTAAGCCCTCTGCTGACAGCACAAGAACCACAATCTCTCTTCCCGAGTTCATTTTGTGGAGTTCCTGTGTTTCTTTCCTCACTGATAAGTTCTCCATAAAACTAAATACCTGTGGTTTTTGTTTCTTGGTTTTTCTTTTTAGAGAGCAAAAGAGTTCTTTTTCTCAGTACGTTTGAACTAAGTTTAAAAAAAAAAAATTGTGTATTTCAATCAGCTTACTCTTTAAGGGATGAAGGGGACAAAAACTCCCAGCAAATTTCATCCTCATGAAAGGAGCAAATGGCAGAAGTATTAAACATAAGAAGTTAGGATTGATCATGGAAATAGCCTTTACTCAAAACTTACATGTTTTCACAGACTCTGTGCCCTTTTTGAAGATACTACAGAAATAACCACAGTAAAAGAGAATGCCGCTTTGACTGTAGCAATAGAATCAACTTTGTTTGACCATGAATAATTGAAGTCTTTGTGTTAATGCTCCTTTTAAGGGAGTAGTGGATCAGTAAATGTAACTTAATTGCAGGAAAAGTCTTATGGATGGAATTTATGACTGTATTTCAATGCAAGTCTTTTCATTTTTCCTTTTGGTTCAATAGAAAAAGGATTACTTAGATTATTCAGTGTTGCAGCTGAAACTGTTAGCAATTCCAGTGGTCCTGTTTTTCGTGATTTTAGAGATACATATTGTGGCATGCAAGACTTGCTTTCTTATTCAGTTCTTTAAAAGAATTCTTTCTTTGTGCATTATTGTTAGGTAATACTTGGCTTCTATGAGGGAATTTACATATGCAGTGGGGTTTAAACAGGACTATTACCTAAGTGCAGTGGTCCTTCTTAAAAAAAAAACATTGAAAATATTCCCACTGAGTTCTCTCTGAGACCTTGAGAGAGGGTTGATTCTGTGCCCAAGCTTTCTCGCACTCCCCATTGCCGGTACAGGACTGCAGATAGAGGAGACCTGTCACTCTGTTTCACAGGACTGTGGTTTCCAGGCAATGTAAACACAGATTCACACATTGTCATCCACAGCTACATGTAAGACGTTCACAAAAAAAATAATATTGCTCATCTCCTTCATGGTACTGTGGGAAGTCTAAGCAAGGGAAAAATGCAATATTTTGGTGCAGCCTATTCACTTGCCACCTTTTCCTTCCTAGTTAGCATATAAATAACATTTGCAAGTCTTCAGTTTTGGACATTTGAACGGAAGCAGTTTGTAAGTCCTGCAAGGATGGCTAAGTCGTTTTTTTCATATACTTCATCAGACATATTCTGTATTCAGGTACTGACCAGACAGCTTCTAAAAGAGCATTGGGCACCACTTCTTTCACATTAATATTTGTTTTACTAATTTATTATTTAAATGCTAAGTCCCAAGAATCCACTCAGTATTTATGAGTAAAAGAGTACGTGCCTGAAAGTAACAACAAGCAATAAAGGGACTAATATGTCAATGACTTGAGTCTTACTGAATTAGCACATCTTTGTCATTTTGTGTCATTTCTTTCATTATTGCAGTAATTAACGTTGCAGAATTGCATTTGTGCCATTCAGCAGGGAATGGAGAACAATAACAGTGTTTACCAGCAGCAGGAGGGAGCTTACCTTTCTTTCTCAACCCCATAAAATCTCTGCAGGCTAATCTCAGTGCGCAGCCAGGGTGCCCTCCTACACAATGGAGACTGTCTGAAACCTCCCTTAGGGAAACTCAATGAGCTGATTAGATCTCTTGTCCAAGAAAGCCAAATACCCAATCCTATGAAATATAGCGGTTTTTCATTCTGACGCACCATTTCACATCTGGGCAGGCTGAAACCTTTGTCAAATAGATTTACACCATGATAGTAATTCTGAGATAGCTGAGTGATTTAAAAACAAGTACAGAATATTTTCAATCCATTAAACCATGTGAAATTACAAAGAAACAAACTGTGTAAAGTTCTTGTGTTTCCAGCTGCAGAATCAAGAAATTTTCATAATATGCTATTATTACTTTGTAGCTGTAAACTGAATTATTATATATAAATATACATACGTTTTTAACATTAGAAGTTAAATTATTTGGGTTTGATTATTTTTAATACAAATAAAAATATTTTTTTCTGTGAAAATCCATGTTTTAAGGTGCTTCTGGTAATCAGTTAGATGCCAATAAAGTATATTGAAATTAATTATATTTTAAAATATATTACTCTATTACATCATCTTCATAGATTTGTCTTATCTACTGTACTGGCTCCAAGAATTGTCAGATTCATGATAGAAAGGTGCAAACTCCCTATGGGTCAACAGTGGACAGCACCACATTTACTGATTTAAATGACAGTTCTGATTTTTATAAAAGTACACAGTATCTTCGATAAGCAAGCTTCCAGTTTCACTGGATGTTTCTGGAAACGGTTACCTGATCCATCTTCTCAGCTTTGTTTGCTGCTATTCTTTCATGTAACAGGTTTTCTGTGTTCTTATCAGTTCTATGAAATTTCTGAAAACATAAAGATGTAACTGTAAGGTTCTCCTGCTCGGGTGCCCCTCAGCCATGGAGATACCAAAAGCAGAAATGTGCAGAAATTCTCAGGAATCACCTTGTCCTAGTCATGACACTGCAAAGTCCTACTCTCTACAAAGACATGACAGCTCGAACATTGCTTCACTCTTACAAAACACCAGTTGTTGGGTTTGGAATAGGAACAAGTGTGATCCTGAACACGGATTTATTGGAGCAAAAAATGGAAATGGCAAAAAGGCTATTGGCTTAACAGCTTTATAGATGTTATCCTGCTTCCATAGGAAACTGAGTGTGTACCATTTTCCTCAGATGATGGATATGATTTAATGTGTTTGTCCCTGCTGAGTATTCACAGCAGTTCCCTTTGGGTAAGATGATAATAGGGACATTTCTGAAGAGAGGAGTGACCGACCTTCAGCTTTGGAAAGAAACTGACAAATGATACAACATTCAGGGTTTCCAGTCTATTGGCTTGAGACACTTTCTCCAGACTGCATAAAGCTCCTCAGTACAGTTACTTAATATACACCTCTTTCTTCTTCATTTTCTGATGTCTACTTTAAAAATACCAGTTTTCATTTATCCCATTCTTAAGCACCTGACTCTATGAAATAGTAAGAAACCTTTGACAAATATTGGAGAGTATGAATACTGTGACAGCTTGAACACTTGACTTTGCCAAGGGTAGAACTTTTCAGGTGAATGTTGCCAGTTAGGTGCATTTAATCCAATAAAACAAATCAGGGCCATAGCATTTGATGGAGCATTTGATGAATATTCAACTAATTGTAGAGGGGAATTCCTTAGTTGCATAATTCAGTGTGAACATACAACTTCTTTGCCTATTTGGTTATTACTTAGCTTTCTGTGAGCGCTGTTTTCATTCCTGCATTCAGAGGAGAGGGAAGTGGGCCTGGCATTACCTTGTGTCTCTGTGATATTTTTGAGAAAACACTTACATGAGACTAGTTTAATAGTACCACAATGTCTGTGGGATAAAGAACATAGAGCTGGTTTTGATATTCTTAAATTAGATACCAGGAAAGTTAATTGCTACTGCTTAATACTATAAATAACGTCACCTGGATTGGAAGTGCTGCAATGGATCATTGCAAAATGCTTCTGTTGATAGAACACAGTGGACCAAGCTGGTCTAACCTACTGTGATTAATTAGCTCATAGGTGAATTTCACTATCTTCAAATAGTTGTTTTAACGTAAGATTTAAAACAGCTGTGATAGATGCAGATGGTATTGATGAAAGACAGATTGTGCATTTGCAACCTGCTCTATTCACATGGTCTGGCATGTGAAGCAAAAGGAAACCATGAACATGAAGCAAAAGGGAAAAGAGGCAATTTCTTTGTCCCTTCTACTTTTACATTTTTCATTTGTCAGTGAAGTCATATCTGAATGCATAACTTAAAATTTGAAAAGCTGTAATACTGCATGGTAAAACACTTTAAAACATGTAGAACAAGATGTTTATCCTGGTCCTGACTAAATAATAATACTTTGCTTTCTCCTGTGCACTAAAATGCAGATTTTTTTTCCACATTACATGTAGTTATGTTGTATCTTATAGTGATTTGTACCCAATACCGTGTGCCAAATTTATGAATCATTAGGCCCTACTCTTGAAGTGCACAGAAACAAGGTTTTCTAATCATTAAAAGAAGCTTTGTATTTTGTTACTCTACAAAGTTATCAATATGCAATCTAGAGAGAAAGACGCCTTGTTTTGTCAAAAGATTGAATCAACTTTTCCTCTCCTTTATCTTATTTATATCTTTCAGGCAGCACAGGGATTAAGACATGTTGTTAAAGTCTTGCCTCATCCCACTTGCCACATTAGCTCCGAGTTCGTGCGTAAGCGGGCTCTGTAGCTTAACCAAGCATGTTGTGAACCGGTCTGGTAAACGCGTTTGAAATGAGCTGTACGTTCATGAACAGCAGTTTTCCATACCACAATAGGCATACACCAAACTTCCATTAAGTCACCCAGCAAGAATACTACCTACAGGTCAAATGTGACCATCATAAAACTCTTTCTTTTTTTTAATATAGAGTTGTTCTAGTTAAAAAAAAAAGAAATTAACAAAGCATCATTAAAATGGAGAAAGGTTTTTATATTTGTCTCCTGTTTTGAAAGTTTTTTTTTTTCTTTTTAATAATTTAAAAAGCACTTTCAAAAACAAATTATGAAAGAAAACTTTTAGAAAAATATTACTGGAAACTAGCTAAGCTGGTTATAACATATGATTGTAAATTAAATGTCTCATTTTGAAAAATGGAATCCTTTTATTACCTAAATAAATTCATATCCTTAAACGAGGTACAGAATAAAGCTGTTTGAATATTGTACTGAATATTTTGTTGCATGCTTTTCCAGCATGTTTTGTAGAAAGTAATCTGACACTTGAAGCTGAAGCTATGAGTACCAATGTGTTAACAAAGTGCTTCATGTTTTTCACCCCGAAAAATTATTTTCTAATAATTTCAGGTTCTAAATATTTTCAAAAAAGCAAGAAATAATGAGGGGGAGGTGAAAGTAACATTGTATTAACTAACATTTACCTGTGTTGAATATTATTTACCATAATCTATTACTTAAGATATGTCTGAGAAATTAAAAACATTCTAAAGCATTTCAAATGCATCTGCAGCTCCTGTGAATAGTATAGTTAGCAAAACCAGGCTAAGATACACAAAACTGTCCTATGTCATTAGATATTTCCTCTTCTGTAACATTTGATTTTACTTTTTTGATGGACATCTTACGTGGCTTATTTGAGAAGACAGATATTTCTATGGGACAGCATTCTGATAGATTCACTTCTAAGTCCCTACTGTGAACAGACATTTGAGCCATCACCAATAGCCACTGTCATTTTTCACCCATCATCTTATTTCTCGATTGTTGCAGTGTTGGCAAATCTGTCATCTTTTGGCTATGCCTTACCTAGAATAAATGAAACTAAACAAACTGTGGAGGCAGTTCCTTCCTTGATGGCCAGAGTTCCTCATGAGGCAAATAGAAACCTTGAAGGGGGACGCAGCTGTGCCTTTGCATTACACTACACAGTTAGAAATGCAGACATTTCCTCATCCAGCAAGATGAATGTTGTCACCAATTCTGTAAGCCCCCAAGTGAACAGATAGGACTCATGCAGCCACATTTTATCAAGGCTGATCAGCTCCCTTGTAGGAGAGAACTGAAGTCTCTGAGGTTGGCAGCCTTTGGATCATTCATCTTTCCTATTGGTCAGCTTGTGATGGCCATTAAACACAACAGATATTCTGATGAGTTTTTAGCTTCAGTAGTGAAATCAGATACATTTGATTTCTGGAGTTTTGGTGATCATAATTTTAAACATTTTCATCACAAAATGTTAAGTGTGTACTGTAAATCCTCTTTGATGGAGTGACTGGGATGAAAAATCAAGCACACCTTCTTAAGTTTTTTTGGGAAGCACCTTTCCAACTCCTGACTCACCCTTCTACTGCAACTTGAGGTATGGTTTTATAATCTCTACTTTGCTGTTATCCCTCCTGACAAGTGACATCCAGTTAGCCAGCTTACTTATGGAAAGATGTTTAATGTGTCTTCACACATTGAGTTCAAACCTCACTTAGTCTTGCTGCAGATGCATAGAAAATCAGTACTTGCTATTGACAGGTTTTTAAATTACTTGTTAATTCCTAAACTTCTATTCAAAACATGTAAATTGATTACCAGGGTATTTTGAAAAATGGTAATGTCACCTGAGTTATTACCCTTATTATTAACCAAATGAGAATCCTATGGTAATATTGATATCCTCTGACTGAATGAAAATCCTTCTTCTGCTGCTGCAGCAGCTGTTTCTGATTGCAGGAAGGCTGGTTCCTTTCTGCAATCGTTGGGGGTTTTCCTCCCCAAAGGGCAGACTGTTTAGATAGACGGGAGATGCTACCTATTCTTTCTGCTCCTTTGAGCTAGGGTGTCTTCTCTGCACAGATCATGGAATTGGAGCAACAAAACTGCATTACCTGGTTACTTTAATTGGGAATTCCTGAGTGTGCTGCACATGCCATCAGTGTTCTGTAAGCTACATCTGAATGATTCACAAATACTAACAAGAAAGATCCATCAGACCACAAACAATGACAGTGAAGCAACCTCACCATAGGAGTCTGATCAAGATTGAAATTGTCTAGATTTAACTCCAGTCACTCAACCTCCAGCCTTGCTAGATCTTGATACAATAGCTCAAAGAATCCGTTTTCAGTTTCTGCTCTATGTAGGCACCCATACTGCACATAAGTTTTAAATGTGTGCTGTGAAAATCCTAAACAGCTGTCAGTGTGTGAGCTTGTGCTCTTGAACTACTAGGACTTCTCAAAATGTAACCAAGAAAAACAAGTTTGCTGGTGCCAAGTTTAAATTAATTATACAAGTTTCTGTCATTTTAAAAAATTATTTAAATAATTAAATTATTAATATATTCTAATAATTAATAATTAAAAATTGATAATTAATTTTAAAAAAAAAAAAAAAAGGCATAAGGAGGGGATGATAAGTAGGAAAAACTAAAACTGCATTCTTAAAATGAGCTGCTCAGTTTGCTGCATGGTCCGTCCAAAATTCAGGTGTTCCAAAGGAAGCAGTGTGTGTCTCCATCTTCAGCACAGCTCTCTCCTCTGGCTACACAACGAATATTCCAATGAATACTGCAAGTGCATGCAGGCTCAGCAGCGAAAGTGTGAGGGACTCACTGCACCCCAACTTGAGCTGTGGATGCTGAGAAAGATTGAGCAGTTCAGTGAAAGGACCCTGTGAGTTATAGTATACTAGCTCTACAAGGTTTCCCTTAGGTGCTCAAACACCTAAGATTTGCATCTTTCTTGGCCATCTCAGGAATCTAGCTAACTACACATGATTAAGTCATGAACCTCTTCATTTGTATCTCTTACTGAAAGATGTATAGTTTAGAAACATCCCATATACCAAGGAATCTAGAGATTTGTTGTCCCACCTTCATTATTTATTTTTCCCCCACACTTAATAAAATTGATCAACTATTATGTTTTCTTTTAGAAAGGCATACAGCTTGTTAAAAACCAATCAGTGCCCCTGCATGAGACCTTATACACCAGCCTGGCAACATCCCATTTGAAAAAAAGTTTAAACTTGCCACTTAGGGATTTCAGTCAAAACTGCTGAGCGGAATCCGGTGATATACTTTGCAAAGATGTGTTTTTCATAAACTCTTTTATATTTTGTGACCAACATTATCCAAAGGTAGTTCAACAAAATCTTGTTTTTCATTAGCATATACTGAATGACATAAATAATACTATTTATTTGAATAGATTCACATACTGACTGTTCACATTAAGCTGCTCAAATTAATGTCACAGTGCAAGTTCATAATTAGCTACATCATTTAATTTACATTTTCTAAGTATTGGTTCTAACTCTAGCTTTCTTAATGGAATTCTGGAACACGTCTAATCAAACAATTATGGAATAACAATCCTGAAGGCTCACTGGCCATCTCTTTTAAGATTGCTAGTGTGAAGTTTTCCAGACATGCTCATCTAAGACCACAAATAGTGGTTTAATATGCTCTTGAATTACTGTTGAAATGTAAAGTATTTTGTCATGATATGATACAAATATATTTCCTTCTCTTTCCACAAATGCAGCACAGAAATATCTAGCATGATTTTTTTCTCTTTGCTTATCAACCATTCTACATAATTTATCTAAAAAACAGACAATTGTTAGAGTCCTTAATACATTTCATGGACCTTTATTAAAGGTTTTTTTCCATGCAGGTTGTCAACTTCTTAGGCATCTTTTTTCCTCCATGTTATTTTTCCATAATAACTGCCATCAAAGTTATATTTGCTGTTACTAGTTCTTTTCCCAGCTGTTGAGTGTCTATAATTATAACTGCTTTACAAAATGCCCTCTAAAGAGGCAGAAGGCAAGGAGTTCTTCTTTTGAGGAAGAGGTGCTTTCACTTGCATGGGATTGTAGACTTTCAGGACTGCACTCACCTCACTCAGCCTATTTATTTCAGCTGCAAAATTTGCCTACCTAGATGCAAGACTGTTTGGGTATAGATATGGCTTAGTTTTAGGAATTATGCAGACATTGGCCCTAATGGCATGAACTCTCCTGCCTCACCCTAAGGGCAGAGCTCCGTGGCACACTGAAATTTAGGTTTCTCCACTTCTCTGAATGGGACAGTTCAGGTCCCACAGGGAACATAACCACACAGGCTCGTTAGCTCCTCTGGATAGCCAAAGCTGTCCCTCAGGGTCTCTGCCCTTCTCCAGGATCACAGTGAGCAGCACACTGTACCCTGCAGATATTGTCCTCTAAGTGCCCCAGAATCTTCTTTGAGCACCTTATAGGCAGCCGATTAAGGAGCTTATCCTTTCTTCCCCTATTTGAAAGGACACAGCATAAGAAGTGAAGGAATTTTTTTCTGACCACATCCCTTAATTATTTTTTCTCTCAACATCATGATTTAATTCCAAATGAGCATTCATTGCCTGACCTCATTATGCTCCTAGGGATTGTTAACCTAGCAGCTCATTGCTTTAATGCTCTCCTAGCTTGTCCAGCCAGACCATCCCCTCTGCCATGTCCAAGCCTGTATAGGCTCCATCTCCCACCTGGCAGACCAGTATTTCACAAGACCCAAACCACTCTCTACTACGTTATTTCTCTAATCAGGAGATTTCAGCCAAAATACGCAATTACAGCAGCTTTACAGTTAGCATTTGTTAACAGATCCTCAGCATAAACAATCTGGAGTCAAAAAGTGCTTTCTTTAGTAGTAAAAAATGTGGTCTTGTCTCTCATATCCAAGCAGTTAGAACACCACATAAGACCACCTATTGCTAACAAGCATTGCCAACACCATTTGTTCTTTTAAAGCAGGCAGCCTCCACATTAAACAGGGGAGGAGAAGTAAAGAATGGTGATGGCTCCCACTAAGCTTCCAAGTAGTGGGCAAACCACCTTTCCAGAAACTGTGAATGTTATTTTTAAAGTACATTAGCATTTTAATTAATCTTGTCTAATTACCCCGCTTGTAGAGATTTCCATCTGCTCTAATAGTACATAAATAATTAAGTGACACGCTGAAGGAGCGTGTCATTGTCATTTCTGGCCCTTCCGTGCAACAAGTCAGAGCCAAGCAGCTGTATGATAACAGATGAAAATACAGGAAAGACTCATCTCCTAAAGCTGAGTCAGTGACCTGTTGTTCTCAAAAAGACCTGTTGTAATAAACAGCCTGCAGTTCAGACATACACTGAACATACAGAGGTAAAAAAAAACCACCTAAACTGGTAACAATAAATTATTTTTCTGTATTTTTCCCATCGGAAGGGCTGAATATACTTGAACTGTACCTGAAACCAAAGTAATATGAGGCTGTTTACCTGAAGTTAAGACTTCTTAAAATCTGACTAAAGATTGGGTTTAGCTACTGAGTGAGATGTCTTGTTCCCTCCAGACAGGTTGATGATTCTTAATTCAAGAATTCAAGTAATGAGCAGTTGAAGTTTCCATCTTGAAACATCTGTTCCGCCAAGTCAGCACTGGCCTTGATAAATAGCAAATCAGACTGATGCATGCAAGTGTATACACACATACTCAAGCTAAACTTGAGGGAAAATACTTGAACAGACCTCTGCATAGACAGATTTATATAATTAATCTGTAATTAGGTTTTGTACAGTGCAGACTGACTCAGGTCAAAACACAGAAAATGCAGACATAGTAGGATCTTTACCTGTTGCTGCAAAAAGTTTTTCAAAGGTTGTTTGTGGGTACGTTTACATACCTTTATTTGGTTGTCACAAACCTTCACTGCTATTTTAACTTACTCATCTTACAGTGGAAGAAAAATATGTTTAGCTAAAGGATAAAAACAAACCACAAGTACAACTGCATCTGCGTGCTTTTAGTAACTTTAAAAGTTTGCTTAATTTTTAACTGTGCAAAATAAAACTTTGCATACACCTCTCTTTTTATGAAGTCTGTACGGAGTTTTGCAATGGTGACTCTCCCTGAGCCTGTAGAATAAAGGAATAATTTCTTTTTGCAGGTTTCTTATAGTCTTTATATCCTACAAAATTGTCAAATCCAGTTCTGGAGTCACTCTGTTGAGAAGGTTTCTACCTGATACAGTGTGCCAATTTAATTCTATTAACAAAAATGCCAGGGTAGTTCAGGAAGGTACACACTTCACTCCCAGCAGAGCAGCAAAGAAAGCCTGAGGAACTCCACTGGTAATGGGAAGGTTTGATACAACTGTCCTTGAGTATACAGCGGGGGCTGGCAAAACGAAATCTCATTTTCTGTACATCCTTCAAAACAAAGCCTTGTCTGAGGGGAACTAGAGGTATTTTCCTGATTGTAAGGCTTTGCACACTAGAGCAGAGGGGGAACAGGATGACTACTGAAATGTCAAGAGAGGAAAGAAGTCAAGATGAAATGTGTTTTTACTCAAATGCCAGGCTGAAATAATTAAGGAGTGCCATTTGTTATTTCAGCAGGAATATCCTTCTCTCCATATGGTCTATCACAGTATTCCTGGTAAAGTGAAATGAAAAACGGGAACCAGGCTTGCCTTTCATAAGCAAAGGGAACACCTCTGTAAGCTAATCCTGAACCAGCAAGAGATAAAGGTACATGGGAATAGACTGTCATTTCATGATTTCCCACATTCGCTTTAACAGAAAGTCACCCTGCTGCATTCCTCGGCGTGGTGGTGCTGGATTATATAGCACGAGTGGCATTTGCAGAGCCTGTCATGAGTTAAGATGGTACCTCGTGGCTGGTGCAATCCTGTCTTCAGAGGAAAGCTAGCACCAGAAAAATAATGACTTTCTTAAAGTAGAAGGATTGTGCTGGCTATCTTTTGAAAGTTAGAAGTAAAAAGAAAAAACATTTATTCCCATGGGGAGATGGAGTCTAATGAGTGGCCAAAAATACAGACAGCTACTATTTTGCAAGAAGAAAGTTCATGCCCACTTCTCTAGTAAATTTACGTGAAAAAATTAGGTGGGTACTTGCTGAATCTGAACAGGAATCTCTGTGTGCTAAAAGCTCCTGAAATTATAATCAGACATCTTCCTGTGGCTTTCAAGCCTGGCTTAGTTCAGCTGAGGACCTTGGTTTTCCCTCACCTCATCATTATGAAACAACTTGTCTGCGTCTTTCCAGTCCTTCCCTACACCTCCAAACAACACATGCAGGTCCCCTGCTCTTGCCCTACTCCTCCCAGCAGGACAGTGGGACACAAGTACCTTCCCTAAGAGTTACATCTTGTGGAGCGATGAGTTAGGAAACCAGAGAGCCTGTTTCCATCCTGGTCCCCCCTGCTGAACTCCTTTGCTCCCAACCCCACTCCCACAAGGCAGTGCTCTGCTCCTCCACTGCCAAGCTCACAACTGCCTGGGACTTGACATTTGTTCTTGTTTTCTCCTGTCTCCCCTAATGGGCATAGCACTACTAAGCGAATAGGAATGTACAGAACAAGAGAGTTCAAAGTAATTGAGTCTACATTCATTCAGAAAGCCTGGATCCTTGCCCACTCAGAACCTGCAGCATTGACATAGTTTCAGAAAGTTTAACCCTTTTCCCCTGAACCTGGTAAAGCTCTTTAGAGCACAAAGTGTTGCACTTCTCCTGCCACTGACCATGGACACTGAAAAGTGTCTTTCACATTTGCAGCTCTAGGTGTTTACCAATCAATGCTTTATTCCTCCTTTTTTCGGTCTGCAGGACAATAACTACAGACCTTGAACTACCATTTTTAGAAGATGCCCGGGGACTTGTGTTGCAGAAGAATGATCACTTACCAAAACTACCAAACATGTCTTCCTGAAGTCTTACACAAACAGGGCTGTGCTGAATTGAAAACAGCTTACTTGGTTTTACTGCTGCAAATTTATCTGTTAAGGCATAAACTCACTTCTACCTCAGTCTGCAAAATCAGTGAAGAAGTAGAAATATTCCAAAATTATTATAGACGTAAACTCATTTTTTAATGATGATTAATTCTGAACAAACTCATTTCAATTTAATTTAGGAGATGACATTAGTTGGCAGCTTATTATTGACTTTAAATTTGTAAACAGAAATTATTTTTTCCAAGTGTAAAATCTAATAACAATGGAAATTCTTGAAATGGCTTATCAAATAATTTTTCTGTCTGGATCTAAAAGTGCATTTAGACTAGCTGTAAACCAAACAGTGCAGCAATATGTAGGTCAGATAAGCAGTAAACCTGAGCAGGAACAAGAATCTATCTGATTTTCCTGTCAAATTGTTAGTGATAGTAGAAAAGTCAAAATAAGAAATTGCTCTTTAAAAATTCTATAGTCTTCAGTAATCTTCCACTGATTGTTGCTTCACAAGAGTGCAGGACCTAGACCATCAGTAGCACAAAAACACGGTGATGAGATTGGATTTACTTATCTACAGTTCAGATCTAATTACATCCTTTCTAAAAAAATTAAGACACATTCAGAGATGCTTCTGAAAATGTTTAAAGTTTACACAGAGCTTTACTCTGTGATACTATTCTAATTAACCTGCCAAAGCTTTCGCCAGGGCAGGCCCTTTATAAACACATATATATAAAACAAAGCAAAACAAACAAAAATAACCCAAACAAACAAACAAAACTTTTAAAATTACCTGTTTATCATTCGTTTAATCAGATGGAGAGAAAACATGCAAATAAGGTATGCAAGTCTCAGAAATACTTCAGTTACTACAGCCACGGGAGCCACATTAATGTCTGAAAGTTACCAGTACATGCACAACATGGGATGCTGCCTAATCCTATGGTGTGCCTGATCTTAGTTACCAGACAGCAAAGTGTAGTATTGCTACTTTTGTACTTTTAAAGCTGTTAGAGACCAGTTTGTATTAAACTTGTCCTTTCAGATGGTCAAAAACATCGTTTGAAGCCTAACAGTGTTGGCATAGGGGACATGTCGGTATTCAAAAAGCATAATTTGAAGTTTAACCCTAAACTAGGGTTATGTGAAGGGCATTCACGCAAAAACAAGACAGGATTTAAAAATCTGACGGCTAAAACACCTGTTCCTAGGCTTGAGTGGGGAAAGAAATGTCAGCTATGAGTCTTCAGTAAAGGACACTGAAGTTGCATATTGCCTAAACGGGAATCCGTGTTGGTGTCGGATGGAAATGAGCCCGCACGGCTTTAAAAGCTGCGCTGACGGGAGCAGCCGGATCTACGCTAGTAATAACAAGCATCAAGATGCTACATATTGCTAAACAGACAGTTCGTGAAAGAAATGTTATGCTGAGCTCTTCCCTGGTTCTGTAATTAGCTCTCTGCATGCAGGCTCTGAGACATCCTACTCGCTGTGGACTGGGTGGCAAAGGGGAGGAGTGCCAGTTTGACCAGAAGAAAAAAATGCTTTTTTATGTTTTAAAAAAGAACCTTGTCTGTAAATGATAGGGGATAAACACGGGGAGGGGGAGGTTGCCAACATTTCTGCGGATTCCCAGATTCTCTCCCTGCAAACCGAAGGCGCAGAGCTGACAGGGCTAGGACAAAGGTGGTAAGTTCGTGCTTTTTTCCAAAGCTCCACTACATGCTGTACTTTTCCCGTACGACGTGAGCCGGTCGGTGCTGCACGAAAGGACGGCGTCCCTCCTTTTTCTGCTTCAGCGAAACATGCGGTAGCTTAGCTCACCGTCCTGTGTCTACGGGGAAATATGCTTTGCGCCGAAACCACACCTCAAAACAAGTAAATAGAAACTTGCCTCATTTCGGTGGGGGGGGCCGGGGATAGGGGGGAAGAGAAGATTCAATCGTCGCTACCTCTTTTCCTCTACCCGTCTTCCTTGTCCTCTGCGCTATTTCTGTAAAATGCTGAAAAACTTCATTTTCGCAGTGTACGAGAGGAGGCGGGTGGATGTGTACTGCCGGGCTGATAATTATTAGCAGCAGGTTTCGAGTACGAGTTGCCTTCAGGACAAAAAATAATAAATCTGAACGACTGCTTTTAAAACCCTTTTGAAGATGAAAGGTAGGACAAGACAGTTGTTTTAAAGCGCCTACATTAGCAATGCTTCTTTACAAGACTATAAATAATAGTAAAAGCACGAGAGAAGCCTCGGCAGAGCGCCGCACTTGCTGAAAACCCGCTTCCACTCCGGGGCGAGCGCCGCGCCCGCCGCTCCTTTCGGAGACTGTGCGCCGGGCACCGCTCCGCGGCTGCTGGCCGGGCGGCACCGGCACCGGCACCGGGACTGGCACCGCTCCGCCATCGACACCGCGCTCGCCGTGCCGCCGTGCGGAGCAGGGCCGGAGCGGGCCGGGCCGGGCCGGAGCGGGAGGAGCTGCCCGCGCTCCCGTAGGCAGGGCGGGCGGCAGGGCCGGCCCCTCTCCGGGCTGGGTGGGGTGTAGGGGGGCCGGGGTGGAGTAGGGTGAAATAGAGGCGGGCGTGTGTCACCGGGTAGATACCCGCGGCCAGGTACAGGCGGAGGCACTGACGATACGGGAGTGGATGCGCTCTGGGCTGGTGCTCCTGGGAGTGAACACACGAGCAGCCACCGCCCGCCCGCCCGGAGCCGCCCGCGGGTCACTCGCCCTGCGCCGGGGCGGGCAGCCCGTCCGCGCCGCGCCCGCCGCCAGCCCCATGGCCACCAGGGTGCTGACCATGACCGCCCGCCTGGGGCCCGTGCAGCAGCCCGACGAGCCCGTGTTCGCGCAGCTGAAGCCCGTGCTGAGCGCCCGGGAGGCGGTGATCTTCCCGGAGAGGACCTGAAGCAGCAGCCGCCGCAGCAGCAGCAGCAGCAGCACCCGGGCGGGGGCGGCGGGGGCGGCGGCGCGAACCTGCCGGCGGAGGAGATGGTGCAGGTAGGCAGCGGGCACCGCTCACGGCCCGCAGTGGGCACTCGGTGTCCGCACAGCCCCGGCCACCGCGCCTCGCCCCGGCCGGGGCGGGCGGGACTGGGTGGGGCCGCGCTGCGGGGCGAGGGCGGCGGGCGGCGGAGTGCGGGGCCGTGGCGGCAGCGGCAGAGTGTGTATGTGTGTATGTATGTAAGTGTACATGTGTGCGTGTGTGTGCCGGGAGCGGGCACGCCGCCCATCCCGCCCGTGCGGAGCTCCGCGCAGCGGGCAGCGCTCCCGCGTTCCGCCGGCCGGGGCCGGGGCGGGGCGCGGGCTCGGAGGCTGCGGCCGGGCCGTCCCGGGCGGCGGGGGAGCGGGGCTGCCCCCGCGGGTGTGTTGAAAGCTACAGCTGCTGCCTTCGCACTTGCCCGGCGGCAGAATTAGAGCGGCCGCCTGTCCTCCTCGCCCACGCAAGGAGTCATGTTCGGGGGGCGGGGGGGGGAGCGCACGAGTCACTGCTCAGGGGGGACTTCCCAGGACTTCGTGCCTGTCCCAAGAGCCTGTTTGGGAGCGGATCCGCGGGCAAACAGCTGGAGGAGCTAAAAGCGGGAAGGTGCAAGCCGCAGCCGGGTCCAGCCCGCGGCCGGTGCCCGCTGCAGGGGCGGCTCCCGGGGAGGGAGCCCGGGCGCTGGGCAGCGCTCTGGCGGCAGCGCTGCCGCTCCGCGGTGTCTTCCCCAACGAGTAAATAACTCCCCGTCTTCAAAGCGAGCTGCCTTCTACTCGTAAACAAGAGCTGGAAAAAGTAGCCTGGCATGTCGGGGCAGATCCAGATCAAAGGGACGGGAAGGCGGCTGTGTTTGTTTGTGGTGTTTACCGGGGGTCTTTGAAGAAAGGTCCTAAAATCCACTTTCGGGCAGAGTTGCTGTTTGTCAGCTGCTTTCGCTTGCGGGGTGCTAAATGGGTCTGGTATGAGCACTCTCTTGACAGGGCAGGGGGGAATGTAGCATTTGCCCACTGGAGAGTGCGTGATAAATGTTTTACCGATGACTGTACGCCAGTAATGTATAGGGCTCCAGCCACCCACGGATTCCCTCGCACTACTGTGCTAAGAGGATGATTTTCCAGTAATTAAAGAGCTCTCCGAGAACCGAGGCATGGATAGGGACATGTTTATCACGCTGTTAGACAATTACACACTACATAGATTATTATTGGTTTAAGTGTAGTCCTGAAGACACTTTACACAAAGAATATTCTGATGTAGTCAACCCGTCTCCTTTTTTATTCAATATTACTAATAACTCTACACTTTGGCGTTGTATTTCTAATTAAATCACGTTTTTCTAGAGATGAAAAATCATGGAAGTATGGAATATATATATAAAAAAATATATATATATAAACATTATTTTAAGTATTAGTATTCAAATAGTCAGCTGAGGATGTGGCTTTTACAGTTAGCATTTCAAAGAGAAGCGGGTGAAAGAGATAGGCAGTCACCCTGCTCAAGCAGTGAATTCCAGAGCAGGAGATCTGCAGATT
The DNA here is from genome assembly GCA_030060385.1 of Muscicapa striata striata. Classification (NCBI taxonomy): domain Eukaryota; kingdom Metazoa; phylum Chordata; class Aves; order Passeriformes; family Muscicapidae; genus Muscicapa; species Muscicapa striata. The sequence continues at coordinate 1,426,812 of JAREIS010000080.1, forward strand.
AGGCAGAGTGCCTGTCACTTCTGCGCCTCGCACTGGCTTTTAGGCATAAAAGATGAAAAGTTTGTGTATGCTGAAACATCAGATCTGTCTTAATGTGTGAACCCTTTGTACTGTGACTTTATCTCCTTGTCCTTGATGATGTTGATCAGTGTGCTCATTGTAAAATCAAGCCTGTTTTCATTAGTGTGAGCATTCATAACTTCCTATGTAGGTGTCCTGCAGCTGGATGAACAGTATTGCTTTTTATTTGTAAAGCCTCACATGACTTGGATGCCATCATCTTTCTTACCTGGTAAAAAAATCATGTGGATTATGGTCTGTTTTGTCTTTGTAGACGAGATGTGAAATGGAGAAATACCTGGCACCTCAGCTCCCGCCCGTTACCGTCATCCCTGAACATAAGAAGTACAGAAGAGACAGTGCCTCGGTTGTAGACCAGTTTTTCACTGACAGCGAAGGGTTGCCTTACAGCATCAACATGAACGTCTTCCTGCCCGACATCAGCCACCTGAGAACTGGCCTGTACAAATCCCAGCGACCCTGTGTAACCCACATCAAGACAGAGCCGGGCGGCATGTTCAGCCACCAGAACGAAACTACTGCCCCTGCCCCTGCCCCTGCTCCCACTCAGGCCCTCCCAGAATTTACCAGCATCTTCAGCTCCCACCAAACCCCTGATGTGAACAACATTTTCATCAAGCAGGAGCTTCCTACTCCAGATGTCCACCTTTCCATCACGCCCCAGCAGGGCCAGCTGTACCAGCTGCTGAGCTCGCCGGATTTGGAGATGCCCAGCGCCGCTCCGCAGGCAGCCGTGATGGACTCCCTCAGCAGTGTCTCCATGCCCTCAGCCATGGCGGGCCTCAACACGCTCTCCTCGGCTGTTCCACAGACTGCCATGAAACAGTTCCAGGGCATCCCCCCCTGTACCTACACCATGCCAAACCAGTTCCTGCAGCAGCAGGCCACTTACTTCCCTCCTTCGCCCCCAAGCTCGGAGCCTGGAAGTCCAGACAGACAAGCAGAGATGCTGCAGAATTTAACCCCTCCTCCATCATATGCCGCAACTATAGCTTCCAAGCTGGCCATTCACAACCCGAATTTGCCAGCGACTCTGCCCATAACCCCCCAGAACATCCAGCCTGTCAGATACAACAGGAGAAGTAACCCAGACTTGGAGAAAAGACGTATCCACTACTGTGACTACCCAGGTAAGAAATCTGTGCCAGAAAATCCCAGCCATTGCAGTAAAAAAAAGTGTTAATAATCATGAATGAGGTATAAGTGTTTTTCTTTAGCTGTGGTCTACACCTAGGGAGAACCAAATAGTTTTTGTCCAAGTAGAATTTGTCTTCGTAGTTGTTTTATTTTGAGTGGAACACTCTCACGTTCTTTAAATAATATGTTCTCTACATGTCATTTGTCATTCTCTTGAACTCATTTTCTCATATTAAAAAATATGGACTGTGTAGAAAATAAAAACTAAAAATTTTGGCCTTTGCTGGTGTAAATCAGGGTGACTGTCCAGTATTCATGATGGAGCAGAGGCTCAGTTTGTCCAGTGGAGTAAAGCTCCGTTTGAATTTTGTGGCACTGCAAGAATAATTTCAGCTCGCAGTAGCCAAGACCACGACCATTCTTCCCTGTTACAAACAGGAGATTCAGCTGCCCTCATAAATCCATTAAAAGCATCTCTGAAAATTGTCTGCAGATGGATTTCTTCTGCACTGAAGGGGAAGAGGGGCCTGGCTGTGAAACGTGCCTCCATGTAGTACGTGGCCCCAGGTGGAAGGCGTGCACACCCGTTGTAGCGCAGAGAGAAAGTGCTGCTCCCCCTTTACGAGCTCTTGGTGCCGTGTCGCCCGTTCCGTGTGCCATAAAATAAAGGCCCAGGGGAAGAGCTGTGTCGAGCCCTGCATGATGATGGCACGGAGTCTGTCTTGATCAGGTCCTCTTGGAAATTTAAAAGAGAGAAAAACCCTGCTAAGTTGTTGACTTACGTAGCAGGTGTTACTGTACATAGATTGTAGCAGCTATTGGCTTATATACTACATTACAAGGCAGTAAGTCAACCAGAAACATACATGTTTTTCTCTCTTCTGTGCAAAGCAACATATCTCTAGGAGCGTTCAATAAAAATTTTTGCTTCTAAATGGCAAAAATGATGCCAGAAAGCAGTAAACTTCAATGTGTCCAGGTAGTACCCTGCACTGAATGAGGAAGCTTAAACATAGAGTGTTTCTGTTCTCCCTACTGAAGCCTCTTCGCTTTTTTTTGTTTAGGCTGCACAAAAGTTTATACAAAGTCTTCTCACTTAAAAGCGCACCTGAGAACTCACACAGGTATGTATGTGCTCACTCTCTTGCTGTCTCTCCTTCGTTTCTGACCCATTTTCTGACAAAGCAAGAACGCTGGGTCTGCCAGCTTCTCCCTGTTTTCTCTAGAGTGGTGTGGACAGACTGACAATTCAGCTACGAAATATTTGAGGATTGGTCACTGAGAAGTAAAAATTGTTTTATTAATGCAGTTCTGTTAAACCTCAGTGGAACTCAAAATAGCTGACAATAAAGTAGATGGAAACTTTCCTTTTCAGTCTAAAATGCCATTAAAATGTTAAAAAAAAAATATCTTTTTTCCTCCCCAAATAGTGAATTAAACATAGTAAAGATGTTCTAATTTGGAAGATTTATCTGAGTAGATAGAATTTTTTGACTTGGACTTTCTTTATGACCTTTTAGGATTATTTAATCTTAGGATTTTTCACAGACATTGTGAAAATTCCCCAGATAAGTCCATTTACTTTGTCCTTGGCATTAAGTGAGCTTTATTCTTTTTTTGAAAGACAAGTGTTTTCTGTGGTTTTTTTTTTTTTTTAGAAAAACGTATTTTTGATTTTTTAAATTTTTTTTTCTGTCAAGGAAAGACATTAAAATGAAGAAAATGGAAAGTGTCGGTGTGTCACAGCTGTTTTTTGTGCCCTGATCAAGCTCTGCTTGCAGCTGCAGAGGCAGTCCCTGTTCCTGGGCCCGCGAGGAGCGGGGCTGGGACGGTGTTGGCTGGGTGTGGGTGCAGGAGCTGTGAGTGCTGGGCGCAGTGTTTGGGAGGTGGAACTGCCCCTGATGCTCCAAGTGTTCACCTGCTGAGGTGGGGGAAGAAGGACAGAGGGAGAGAAGGAAAAAACACAGCTCGCCACTATCACACCTGGAACTGTTTAGGACAGTTCTTTGCTGGCATCTTGGTACAGAACCACTCATGCTAAATCAGTGAAAAGCACATGACTGATTTTGTAAAAAATGTAATTAAAGGACTGTGAGTCCTGTTTTTAGAAGTCAGTGTGAACCCTGGTTCTTTTATGCATGGGCTTAGAATTAGAGCAAAACATGAATCACAGTTCAGACAACTTTGTTATTCAAGCAGACTGCCAGGACTATGGCTGTGCCATTCAAGGAGTGAGTTTTCACCTAAGCTTAAATCAAAACTTGTCCTGAGCTGTGGTCTAACAAAATGTTTCACTATCTCTGTGGAAACAAGAGATCTCTGTTCAGCAGGTATTATAAATGGATTGTTAGATTATTGTAAAGAAGTTGAGTATGTCCAGGCTAAGCGTTACTAAGGAAATCTTGTGTTGCACAGTGAAAGATTAAAAGCAAGTTTAAAAGATTATTGTTTTGCATTAGTGACAGACTAAACACCAAAGCTGTTAAAAATATTCTTAATATATAATCACTTGATAGCGGTAAGTTTAGTAAGGAATATTTTCATGGGGCTGTAGATCTGAGTAGTGTCAGAGAGTAGAATCTCCTGTTTAATAAATTATCTGTAAATTGAAGTGTACGATTACCACTTGCTCATTTCAGCTGGAAACTAAATAACAGTTTTTAAATATCTTGATTGTTATTATAAAATAACTAGGAAGAGAGATAAAAGCAAAGCTTTAGTCTAAACTAAACATTGTCAGCGTTTGAAATTAATGCTTTTCCTTTTTTAAATCAATTGATATCTTTTTTTGTACCTTGAGTAGTAACGACTTCAGGGTTTTCAAAGTTAGTTCTTGTATGCATAGAAATACATACCTCATTGCTAGCACGTATTTCTTAGGGTCACTAATGTTTATTGTTGCCTTCACTTTTTTACCTAGAAATGTGGATAAATGTGCAAAGGTCAGAGGAGCTGATGTATTCATGGAAACAAGAATGTTGTTTTAGATAAAAATCTAGTGAACTTAAGCAGGTCTGTAATACAAAGGGTCTTCTGGGGAGGTGAATGAAGGGATAAACTGTCTAAAGCGTGCATTACATGCAAGAATGTGTGTATCCTGTTACCTGCAGTATTTCAGAGTTTGGATTAGTTTAACTCTCCTGAATATTCACTTCATACTTGAAGATTTCCAGCAGTGATTCTGATCTCTGCCTTAACATACGGTTGAAGTGTGTTTTAAGAGCCAGATCTCTGACTTAATGTTTGGTTGATTAAGGAATGCTAAAGTTAAGGGGTGCAAAAACCCCTTTCCCACAGGGAAACCTGTTAAATTGTTCAGCCTTCCCCCAGAGTGCAAGGGAATCTTGCTAGTGATCTCCAAAGGGATCAATGCCAAGGGCTAAATTAGGGGATATGCCTCTGTTCTGCCCCCAGAACTGCGTATTCATACAGCACTAATCAGTTTTGATTTCTTAGTTTTAAAACATTTTTATAGGACTCTGTGGAGCATTTACCTTCCAAGTCTAAAGTAAATGTCACGTAAGCCGTTTTAATAAAGTTGTGTGTGATATTCTTTCAAATCCCTTCAGGGATAGCAGACCTGTTTATCTGGCTAAACCCGTTCTTTAGTAATCATGGACCACTGAAGTTGTTCTCTCCTTATTCTTAGTTTCTTAACAATACCCTTTAAAATTGGCTGCAGTCTCTCTCTCATCCCAACCAGTCCCTGCCCTTCTCAGCAATCTGTCATCTTGAAATAAAAGAGCCTGCAGCAAAGTTTGTCTGCCATTAAAAGTCAAGACAGACCTCATCTTTTCCTTTTGTATTGGAAAATCTCAGCCTTTTCACAGTATTTATTTAACAGCCTTTCCCTTCTGAAAGGCCTTCCCTGGGTTTAGTAGATGCTCTTTGAGAACAAACCTAAGGGAAATGTTATTTTTGATAGATGGAATGTAGGCTGTAGTCTGTTGTTTTTTCAGTTCAGATACGAACACACAGTCAGATTTTCTAAATTGCATCTAAACAAAACTATAGGAAACGGGCAAGAGCAAAATCCCATATACTTCTCCTAGGTGTTCCCAAGCTGTTTACCTTACACCAAGTCAGTGGTATAAAGTGATATAGTTATGCTAATTTAATGCAGTTACTCTGGACTCTTGCTATTGATCAGGAATCCAGTATTTCTGTTAAGAGTTAAGATAGGGTTATTTGTTTTTACCAGTTGTTGCAGCAGGCACACGTTTTTCTTTCCCTGGGTAATGCTTTAGCATTTATTCACGATCAAATAAATTTTAGTTGGTAAACTGGCAACTCCAAAACAGAATATGAACAAAGGTTCGAGTGTTGAAAAGATACAGAACACTTTTCATCTGTTTCCACGCAGTCCTGGAGCCAGATGTGTGGTACATTCTAATACCTTAAGCCACTTCAGTATGATACCTGAATTTGATGTTACTTACTTCTGAAACAAGTAAAATGTGTTTTAAAACTCAATGTTTTAAAGTACTATTAGAACATCTTTCAAAACAGGTTGGATTTTTGACCTTTTGAAGCAGGGAGTTTCTTTTAAAATAATGTTACCTGTTCGTCATGGAACAAGTTTTGTTTTGTACCTGGCATTGTGCAACTGCAGTATCTGATGTGTGAGGGGGTTGTGCACTTATCACAGGCTGGTCAGCAGCAAAGCCATCTGAAAGCTCTGGCATAACAGCTGTATGTCCAAACTGAAACATGTGCCAAATCTTAGGGGAAGGCAGTTACTTGCAGATAAACTTCATTTATATATATACATATATATCAAGTAATCATTGGAACAGCAGTCCTATAACGTATCCTTCTAGATTTCTTTATGTACCAAACATTTGGATTGTGGACTGTTGGCTGTGCAGGCACCTGGAATACCATTACTTGTGTGCTACCTGTAATGCTGCAGGACAGCTGGCTACAGGGTCATGGGGGAGGGTTAATTATTTCTGTGAGCAGCTGCACACTTCAGAATTGTGTATGTTTTTAAGAGGAAAATCTGTGATTGTTTTGAACACATCAAGGCATGCACATTGAGGACATTTTCCAGCTGCGTACTGGTTTTCTGTATACAGAGTCTTTGTACAGGCATGTTCTCTGGTCACATGGTGGGCTTGCCATTAATAGTTTCTAGCATTAACTGCAGAACTATTCATCTCTATCTATAGATCTAGCTTGTATTTGGTGATGGGAAGTGGAAGCCGAGATAACTCAAGAGAAATGGCATTTCTCTAATGAGATGCACTCAAAATACTTCCACTGTCTCTGGTTATTCCAAATGTTTATATAGGCACGGAACAGCTGCTGACTGTGCGGTACTTCAAGGTGTTAAACGTTTTATTTTATTTTAGATCGCTGCCTCAATAGATCCAGAATTAGACTGATGGTACATCAGAGTTAGAACCAGTTGTAAGCAGTAGACTCCAGCAGTCACTGGGACTTGGTGCTCTCAGTTCACCACACCTGTATAGGGACCCTTGTTAAGGGTGGTGCCATCTGCCCAGGAATTCAGGATGCCCCTGGTTCAGAAGGGAAGACAAGTAGTAGTTGGGCTCCTGCTGGAAGAAATGCACATTGGGAAAACGTGTATGGACTCAAATCATACTGAGACTTTGGTCAGGGATTTTGCTCATGGTGCGCAGATGAGGAATGCAGTCCCCAAAATACTCTGCCTTGCTCATGGTTGCAGCCACAGCAAACCTCATCCTGAAATAGTGAAAACAGCAATAAAGTAATACTTCTGTACAGATCCAGCTTCTCTGACCTGTTAAATGGGTCAGTTGCATAGATTACTCTTTAAGGAGCTGTCAGTAAATGCCATCATTGATAGAGACCATAAGGAAAAGTGGAAGAGAGTTAAATAAAACTGTTGACAAAGTGCATTAAAGTGCAGTGTTGCTAGACAGTGCTGAAGGGTATGTTAGTATCTTTTATTTATGAATTCTGCTAAATCCATTAGTTGCCTGTGTGAGAAATGGAAGTACATTATTTTCCTGTGCAAACCACAGTTTAAGGGAAAATAATGCATTTTTTCAAACACTTCATGAATGATCACAGGCCTTGGGAATTATTGATCTGGTTCTTTATTGTTCTTAATCTGCAGTCATAAGCTGAATGGGAAGAGTTTGAACCTCAAAAGAGGTTGAAATCTTAGCAGCATAAACCTAAATTTTATTTAAATATTACTGATCATTCACACCAGCATCCAGCATACAACTTTCATGAAGCAAGAATTAAATTCCGAGGTGTCAGGTGAGGGTATTCCTGTTAGATTTTAGATATTGAAAAGCCTAATATTTCCTTTTTGATTAAAAGCCTAGAAAGTCCCTCTAAGCATGAAAGCTTTAAAAAACTGTTGTTTCTGTCAATTGCTCCCTGAGAGGATTAAACTTCAGTTCCAGGATATTTGATTCTTGATAAAGAAACTGTTGACCTAAGAGACCGGCTTTAAATATAGTCCATTTTGAGACCGCCCTACATAGGCTAATATAGTCCCAAGATTCACAGCAATTGCCAGTGATTAAAACTTTCCATTATTTGATCAGACATTCCTTATTGTAATTAATTTCTGAGGCTTGACTGGGACGATTGACTTCTGGTTCCAGCCAGAGTAGTGTGTTGCTTGTTGTTTGTTAGATGACCTGCACCTCCCATTGGTGAAAGATTAGAAACATTTAAGTAATGTCCTAGTTTAGTCTGAGTATCTTGGTAGCAGCATTCCTGTCCTGTCAGGCTGCATTATTTATATTCAGGGATCTCTAACAACTCTGATTAAGGACATATTAAAACTTTTGATTTTGGCAAGTGTACAGTGCTTTGCTTTGAATTAAAATACCTTTAATGTATTGCTTTAATTTTTTTTTTCTTTTGGTGTGTGTGTGCATACAGTAGATGGAAATCTAGAAGTCTACAGTATGTGTTTAATAAATTCCATTTTAAGAGCACCTCTTATCTGGCTGTACAAAAGCCAGTGTTATTGGTGAGAGAGCTAAAGTGCAGTTCTTGTACCATGGGCATAGGTGAGGAAATGTGTTCTTCAGCACAGGATGTGTAGACACAGCCATGCACCCCAAATGGCATGGTCTTCTTATGAACCTACTTAAAAAAAATTCCTTCCCTCTGTGTTTGCATATCTCCTTGAAGAGAGACCACCTCTGTTAAGACAGAATGTTATACCGGAGAGAAAATAAACCATTGCACAGGGCAGTCAAGATTCCCCACTAATCCCTGAACTGCGTAAGACAACACTTAGCAAAATAAGTGTGCTCTAGCACTGGTGGGAGTGCGGAGAAGGTAATGCCTTCTGCAGCACTGCAGTCAGACAGTGAATTCTTTTCACTGTCCTCTTTGATCACCAGTGAGTTATCTTTTATTCCTGTTCATGCTTCATTTATCAGTGATTGGACTTCGTGTTGAGCTCAGAGCTCTCTGTTACAAAATTCCATAAAATGCTGTTTCATTGTGAAGTAGTATTTAATGGTACCCCTTTAGCCGCTATGATAGTATGCAGAAACTTTATTGCATTTTGAAGTATGCAGCATACGTTGCTCATTCATACCATTTGTGGATGGATGTTTCAAGGACTAAATTTTTTTCGTCACTCACAGAATAAGGATGTACCTGGCTTGCTGTCAGCCCTCTCATCCATCTCCATCTTGGGCAACCGAGAATTTTAGTGCACCAAAGATCTTTTAAAGGCCTGAGGGATTATTTATTTTGAAAATCCGGCTTTCTGTTCTCGAAAAAAAACCCCAAAAGACAAAAAACAAAACCAAACCAAGAAGCTGCTTTTAATGATGACTACAGCACTTAGTTGATAAGAGAAAGAAGGTCTGATTTTATGTAAATGTTGGGAGCAAAAAACTTCTGAATGCTTGCAGACCTACACCCCAGTAGCTAGTTTCAGGTCCAGTCACCCAGTTAGAGTTTCAAACTATGGTGCTGTGATCTAGAGAAACACTACTTCGAGCAAACTAAAACAGAAAAAACATTTCATTTGTTCTTATTTTTTCTAAAATTTGAGGCTATAGCATGTCAGGAAATTAAGACAACTGATGTTAACATGTGAAAAATTTGAAAACAAATGCACCAGAAAGCTTTGAGACAACATAAATCTTTTTAATAATGTGTTTTAAAGCTGAACATGAAAAAGGTTAGGTACATAACTGGTGCAGTTTTGGTACAGAAACTTCTGCTGTGCCTGCCACAATTTTATTTCACCTACCTGAATATTTTTTAAGGCCAACCACTTGCCGCTAGAACTAGTTCCATAATAATCACAAGTAATATTAAAATGCTGGCAAGACTTGGGGGGGGGGCTGTCCTTATACTTTTATACCCCTATGAGCTGTAATCAGGTGTTGTAATTTTGGAGTCTGAAAAGTGTACTATTTGTTATTCCGTAAGGAAGATCGAAACTCGCTGCTCTGACAGCAGAAATTTCTGATAGGAAACAAGCAAAGTTGCAGGCATTGGCTGTTGTAATATCTGTATTTGGATTTCTGCATACCAATAGAGTTACCTAACTTTAGGTTTGAAAATCCAGCCCTTGCTGTTTACAACTTTATTTTTAAAGAAAGCCGTCCTAGCAGTGAATTGCAGAAATAAGGTCATAAAACTCTTCGGTGAAATAAGGAAGCTTATTTTCTTGTTAATGGGGAGATTAATCAATAAATGAGTCTGTCAGTGACTTGTTTTTTCCTAAGAATTTTAAACAGAAATATGTTCTTGAACAGAGGCCGCGTGTTGGAGATAGAGGGTGTCTCCAAAATGACCGTCTCCCCCCCGCTGGTGGCACTGTGCCTTACTCAAATGAGCATGGCCATGAGGGTCACTGCCAGCCACTAGAGTTAAATGTTAGGAAAGCAACTGGTGTGTTCTGACACAACTGAATCAGAAGATAAATTAAAGGGAGAAGAGACAACACAGTGTGTGTACTTTACTGGTCCAGACCACTCTCTTGGTGGTATTGATAAGAAACCCGAACCAGGGATCTGCTGGGGGAGATTTTATCTGTTGAAGTAGCTGGTTAGCCTGGCATGTTATATGTATGAACATCTAAATGTCCTTTTGACATCCTTGTAATCTCACAGCATTATGAATAATTTTTTTATGACAAATAGGCACTTTGGAAGCAAAATAGTCTCCTTTCAGGTTAAACTCCCTTATCTCTTGCTGCGTGCTTTCTTTAAAAGACCTTCCAATCCAAACATTAGGGCTTAAAATTTCTGTGCTCAGATACAAGTCTCATTCTCATGCTCCACAAATGTATTTTTTTTTAAACTGGAGAATGGATACATATTAAGAGCTCAGAAACTTAAAAATACATTTTGCGATGTATAAGCCTAGCAAAATATTTAAAACCATTGATATTGAAAGGAGGTTGTGCAGAAATCCAATTAAACTTATGAAATCCCTATCCAGTTGAAGTATAATTTAAAGGAAAGCAGTTCTGTTTCCCAGAAGTGCTGTGTATAATATTTCTGGCTTGGGAAGAAAGGGTTGGAGTGTGCTATTTGGCTGGAAATCGGTACCAGCTTCCTCCATGGTGTTTTAGTTGAACAGTGTTGACATTCTAACAAATCCCGTGGAAGCTCCCCTGAAGTGGAGGAGTTAGCTGTTTTCTTGCTTTTACAGTGAAATATCTGTTTGATACCGTGATCATGTTCCAGTAACTGAGCCGTACTGCCCTCGTGTTTGATGGCCAGTGGCATTCTTGGTTTAACACCCTATAGAAGCCCTAAATTGCTGGGGGAAAACCAAATACTTCATAAACTTTACAGCTACTGTATTTCGCACAATCATTAAAGTAAACAAATCTTACATTACTATGTAGCCAACGAAAACAGTGGATAAAGAGTTCAGTGTCCCTTGTTGTGTATACCTGCTTTTTAAAAAAGTCTTCAACCCAGCTTTAAAGGTTAGCACAGCGAAGTAGAAGGATCACTTCAGAAAATATGTGAGACTCTTTTTCCCTTGCTTGCAGGAACTTAAACCAGATTGTTACTTCTGCTAAATGACAAAAAGCATGTGCATAGTTTGAGAGAGAGAAAATACTACCAGCTAGTTGTTCTTCTGCTTGCTCTAAAGGAGTGAAAATTAATCTCCACCTACTTTTCTTACCCCCCCCCCTTCCTCCTTGCCCAAAAGGAAAACATTTGAAATTGATTCAGTTCTTAAATAGAACTTTCCAACGGAAACTAGCATTACAAACATAGATATTCAGTATTTTACCCCTAGGATTTATTCAAAATAATCCAGGCCTCTACGCTGGCACTAAAAATATATTTTCCAGTTCTCACTGTTGGCCGAAGCAGGGGTTAAAAGCAGCGTTCCGGCTTTAATTTCCAGTACATAAAAGTAACACTGTTAAAACAATCTGAGTAAGGCCCCAGCTCGTAGCCTCTGCTCATCCCCTGAGCAGGGCTTGGTTTAGCCCAGCTCTGCAGGTCTGCCAGCAAGGAGGAGAGGTGCTGTTCTGCATGGCACTGCCTGAGCTTTTCCCCGGAGCAGCGCTGCTGCCCGGGAGGATTCGTGGCTGTGGCAGGCAGTGGTGTGACTGTGGCAGCCTGGTGAGTGTCCCTGCAAAGCCGAGTGCCTGGAGTTTGGTGGGGTTCTGGGGTTCAGCATTGCCGGGGGCGCAGTGGCGCCCAGGGATTGCCCAGCCCAGACTGCCGGCACGCTGGCACTGCCTCTGCCAGCCGCCTTCCCAGCACCTGCTGGCGCTGCTCGCCTGCTAGGGAAGGTTTTAACAGGGGACAGCTTTTTTGTTGTTGTTTGGACTCTGACAGGGTCAGGTGTCACCTACACAGGACAACTTTGAGGCTGATTTTACAGTGCAGCATAACCCAACACTCAGTGAAAGTTGTGTGCTTCATACCTCTCAGTGCCAGACTTGGAAACAGATCCTAATCTCTAGGTCTCCGTTCCGGTCCAGTCTGGATATTCCTAGGCTTTTGTTTACTAGTGCTGTTTGCCTGCCCTCTTTACCTTCTCTGTCATTCCTTGTGTAATTCTGCAAAACACAAGAACATTTGTAGATAGAGGCCTGACTGTATATGCTCTCCCTGGACAGTGAGAGTGTCAGGCTCACAGCACCGTGAATTCAGTGTCAAGTGTAATGTGGCAGTTTTGAGTGAAGACTGTTAAAGAAGAATTTAAAGCAAACAGGGAGAAAAGGAGGAAGGGAGGAGAAGTAAATACACTGTCTCTAAATTGCGACATTTCATATACAGGAGTAATACTTATGTGTAACCTCTGTGTGTGCACATGTGCTTTTAACACAAAGTATTCAGAGGCTGTCTCCCTGGTGCTGTGCCTTTGGATCAGCAACACAGGCTTTTACAGCCTCCACTGTTAACCCAGATAAAATACATTAAGGATCATCTATATGGTGCAAAAGATCCCTCACTGGACAGGGACCTTTCCTGTCATTCTACTCTGAAGACCAAATGTGTCCTTGCTTGGCTTCAATGGTGTTAGAAAAGTTTAACGGATTGAGTTTGAAGGAAATCTGAAAACAATATGTGTTGCACAGAACAAGGAAGAACCATATATGATAGATCATTCCCGTCTTCAGTCAGCATCAGAATTTACTCAGAGTTAATTCAGCTGTGACAGAAATCTGTGATGATTTCTGTTCCACCAAATAATCACAAATTCTGTGAGAGGTGATGCTGGGCTCTTGTTTTTCCTAAGGGATGTTACTTTTCCACCATGATTTCAATAAATGCATTGCTGTTGATGCAAAGAGATCATTGGTGGGGTGGGTGGTTAGTTTTTCTTGAAAAGGTCTGGTTCTGGTTGTGACAACACCTAGCAGTACAAAGTCAAATCCCCATTATGAGCAAAGGGCTGGTTCTGCTCTCAGTAGTAGACTAAAAGTTTCTAGTTGATCAGATGAAGCAGTAGGAACTCCCAGACAAAAGCTGTTTCACAATTTCATCTGCATGAGAAATAAGTGCCTCTGAAGTAATGTTTTGGAGCTTCTCAGATGGTGTTACCTGCATAACTGATGCAGAATAAACACTTTGACTGCAGGATGCTGGCCCCTCTATTTCTTCCACATGCACATGTGGTATAAAACAGGGAAAAGTAGGAGGCACTTCACTCTGCAGTAGGATTGAGACTGTCAGTGTAAAGGTTTGGGACCAGTGTAGACATAGAAGATCTGTAAGGTGGATTAGCTGTTTGAAAAGCTCAGCTTTGGTCAGTTTCTGCTCCAGATGAAGCTACTGCCAAGTGCTTTGATACCCTCTGTTTTCTTTCTCTTTTTGCCAAATGCGTCAAATGAATACAAAATATATAGATAGCAATTCACTCTCCCAACTGTAAGGTATTTTTGTCAAACAACATCAAACATTAACCTCTTTATTTATATGTACCTTGCTTGCATAGTGACATCATGCCCGCACGAGCTCCTGGGCAGGTGTGTTCTTACCCCTGTAAAATTCTGGTTTCACACAGAAGTCGTCATGGCTTTGTGACTCTATATTTCTCCCATTTCAACAAACACCTGTAAATTGTAGGCATGCTTAAAATACTACTTTTCTTAGTTCTTAAATGGATGGATGTGAACATTTCAGGTGCCTGGGCTGGTGTATTCAAGACTAGGTGGATATTTTGAAATTACTGTAACACAGCAAGTTTTCAGATGCCGTGTTCCTCCTATGTCAGTATAGACTGCTGAAGACAGCAAGCACTTGCCACCTTAAAATACGGCTATTTAAATACCTGATTAAAGACATTTCATTCTGAAAATGGGTGCTTTGAACTAGGAGGTGCTTTCTCCTATTTATAGCTAGCCCCAGACAGGATACCACAAGTTTTTATTGGTTATGACATTTTAGAAAATACTATCCCCGTTGTGTTTGTAGCACAGTGTGTCTCTTTCTTCACATATCAGAAGCTCTTGAACAGATCTGCACACTGCAAAGAATCCTTGTAGAAGTCTTCTTTCCCATTTCAGATCTCTTAAAAAAGCACTATATAACTTAAACTACCCATTTTTGAAAGGTGCAAGTGTAAGTTACAAACCAGGCTATATTGTCACATGAGACTGGTTTTTTCCCCCTGCTCCCTCTCATACTGTGAGGAGGGTAAAGGAGCATGTTTTGGTCTCATGCAGGCTTTTTAACTCTGCATTTCTGTACTGTAGTTGTCTCCGCTTTGCACGTTTGGAAGTTTAGTAGTTTTAATGAGGTATTAGATCCCATTTTCAAGTGCAAAATTTGCTGAGAAAAGCACAGGGGCTGTTAGTTTGGGGCGTGATGAGCAGAGCTGTGAATGATCAGGGCATGCCAGCTCCTTGGTTGTGATGGAGGAGCAGCGCCGTTGGGTGTGTGCCGCGCTGGTTTCTGCTGAGGAGTGGCAGCTGACCAGCGGCGTTTTCCGTGCTGTGTTGCAGGTGAGAAGCCCTACAAGTGCACGTGGGAAGGCTGCGACTGGCGGTTCGCGCGCTCCGACGAGCTGACGCGCCACTACAGGAAGCACACGGGGGCCAAGCCCTTCCAGTGCGCCGTCTGCAACCGCAGCTTCTCCCGCTCCGACCACCTGGCGCTCCACATGAAGAGGCACCAGAACTGAGAGCCGGACTGCTCCCTCGGCCGTTCTGTATCTATGCAATTTCCTATTGACTCTCGACATACAACTGAGATTAGTTGAATTTTTGAGTATATCCATTTAAAAGAGATCTTAAGAGGAACTGGAAATGTATATTTTGTATATTTATGCAGAAAAAGGGAAGACACTGTATCACAATTACCAGAGTGTTCGGTCGTTTGTTTGCTTTCATGATGTATATGGCTTTAGTCAGCAGGTTTCATCTCTTTACAAGTATTATATCTCGACACATTGCAGCTTTATACTTTTTTTTTTTCCTCTAGCAGTGTTTTGACCAAAGCACTGTCATTATTGTGACAATGTTTATTAAACAAATTAACGAGAGGATGCAGGTGAATGCACACAGTGGAAAAGCCATGAACTGTAATCTGTCAGGTTTTTACTGGACATACTTAAGTACACGTGGGTTGGTTTTTTTTTTTTTAATGTTAAGCCATTCTGTGGATATAAAATACATAGAAAAATTCATAAACAGCCATAGAACAAATTTTGTTCTGTGTTGCATGTTTGCTATGACAAAGATTTTGTAAATATGCAAATCGGCTTTTTAGGTTTAATACAGAAGTTTTCTAAGAAACATCTGAAAAAAACAGTTGTTTTACATTTGATAACATGGCACATTTATAAAAAAAAGTTACTTAAATACCTCTCAAAATAGTACTAATTTAGTCAGATGTTTTGTACCTGTTAACTCAATGGTGTGCACTGAATATTCAAAGCAGGAGTTTGTTTTCAAATTGCATAAAAGGGCAAAACACGCAGAATGAACTGTAAAGTCAATGTTGGAAGCTGAAATAGCGGGGATAGCTGAAATGAACACAGAATGTTAAACCTCTTACTATAAGCTAAACTTAGTATCACTTTAAAAGGAAGGATTTAGGATGCAGTTTTCATACATAGGCATGTTAAGCTGGTTCAGCACCAGTATGATCTAGTTTCATGTGGATATTGGATGTAATTTACTAGAAGGTAAAGTATACAGTAATTTTTTTTTTAATTACATTGCAGTTTAGTTAATCCACTGTTCAGATTGACACACGCAGGGAAAAATTTACTGCTGACAGAAGTAGCTGAAACTCCACTGAAGTCAATGAAATGGTGCCCTTTTATGCTAACAATGACTTTGATCCACCGTGCTCAGCCTTGAAATTGAAGATGGAGGGCCAAAGATGAGGTTAGACCAGGTAGGATTTGGCCAGACAACAGGAGAAAACCAAACAAACCTAATAAGTGTCTGAACTTCACAAGCCGTAATATTAAGCTGTCAACCAAAGGCTAGAATAGACAATCAAAATACCAAAAAAAGGGTCTTGCAGGAAAACCTAGCTTTGTTAAAACTGTTGTTTGTCTTTATTTATTTGTGGTATATGATAGACTCTTTTTTTTTTTAAGACAATTTTATGTATACTTGATAAATTATAGTTTTGTTTGTTATAGTTAGAAATGTTGCTCTCAATGTAAATAGTTGACAAAACGATGTAAATAATTTTGTAAGGCTTCAAATGTTTATACGTCGAAACACATGCAGAAATTGGTTGCTGTTTTGCTTCTTTTGCCTCCCCCCTACCTTATTTTTGTATTGTGGTATTTCCTATGCAAATGATGGAGCAAACAGCTGTATAGTTGTAGAATGTTTTGAGAGAGAATGAAATCGTTTATATATAAAGACTTTTTTTTTTTTTTTTTGCAAAATAAAACAAAGTGCCTAATGTGTGTGTGCGTGCATGTGCTCTCTCTAGCTCTTAACAATGAAAGTTCTGTGTTTTGCAGTAGAAGCTGGAAATGATGACAGTATTAAGCAAAGAATGTCTGTTCTACATAGGGGGACTGCCTCTTTGGAAAGTACCTGGCACTTTTTCATCCTGCCCTGATGAAAATAATAAATGTGAAGGGATAAGGGTTGGTGCTTTTCTGCCGTCTGAACTTAAAAGGAAGTGACCAGTTGCCTGAAAACAGTTGCAGTTGTCCATCCACAGTAGCATATTTGGAAATCAAAGGTCCTGTTGGGTGCACAGAAGTATACAAATTCCTTCCCACTTTCAAAGTGGTTAAAACCTATTCACACTCATCAAGAGTGTTGCCCAGAAGAAATTTCTCTCCAAAAAGATCCTTTCATGCCCTGGAAAGGCAGGAAGGTCCCACAGCAGCACTATGCAAGGCTTACCACATCAGTGTCTTCTTTTCAGTATTTCTCTCTTGGAGGTGGAATTACAGTTCACATGAAAAATTCAAAAGGTTGTTTATGTTCAGTTCTGGGGGTACAATTGCTCTTCTTTCCTCCAAGCTTTAGAAGAAAAGGCATGCTGGTCTTTTTAAAATAAATTTATCTTAAAACCAATGAAAGAGACAGTTTAAATATAGTTTGCTAGCAAATGTTAATATTCAAACCAATAATTTATTCAGAATTCCATTATTGTCTTGTAAGCTCTGATTCCTAAATCCTTTCTTGAAATTCTATGTTCTTTCCTTACAATCAGACTTTGATTTTTCTTCAATTGATTATTCTCTCTTAATTATTGTCTCTCACATGTTATCTAATCTTTCCTTTTACAAAAGAGCTAGGATGGCATTAACCAAGTTAGTGAAGGCTCAGTTAACTACTAAGAAGATCTCCCTGCAGCTCACCTAACTGACAACTGCAAAAGTGAGCGCGATGTTTTGGAGCACAGGGAGAGAGAGCTCCCAGAAGTGTTGCTGTGCCGTTACCCTTTCCTGGTCCAGCCATTGGAAAAACACTCAAGCTTCTTTGGGGCGTTTCTGCTTGAAGAAGAAGCTGACAATGAACTGGGCAATTGTCCATGTCACTGGGAAAGAGCTGCTAGAACTTATTTTGTTGAGTACCAGCAGCGATGGGGCCATTGGGATTGGCAAGCTCCCCTGTTGAGCTCAGCCTGGTCTGAGCTGGGCTGGTGGTGGGCTTGGTAGCCCCTCTCTCCTCTTTGCCAAGTTTTGTCTCAAGTCAGTGGATGAAGGCAGCACTCATTCCTGTGTTTCCCATGCCTTTTCACAATGGAAGCCCGCTGATTGCATGGTTTCAGCCTCCAACGTTGCCTCATACTTGTTTTAGATGTTTCTATTGCTCAGCTACGGGGTTGCATAAACCAGCCTAATGGCTTCATATTAATCTTGAATGAAAGGCCATAATTAGGCCTGTCTACTTCAGCAGCATTTAACCTAATGCAAACAGAGAGAGAGAGAACAGACCCATGCACAAGAATATGTTACAAAACCTAAAGCAGAGGGGCTTTCTTTTCTGGCAAGCACTGCGGCTGCAGAGTACAGTATTAATACAGGAGTTCAACAGCTTGCCTGGTCTGAAAATCTGCAAGAAAAATCACTGTTACCATAGCCCCTGCTCGGTTCCTTTACAGCAGTTGGCACAGAGTCCCCCAAGGTACCCAGGCCACCCTCAAGTTCAACTTTCCAATTATCCTTCAGGACCTGAATTATCATTCCATGCGAAGAGAGAAAATCCAGTGGGCCAACTGGTTTTTCTGGTAGCCACATGAGCACCTCGTCCTCCACCTGACTGGGTGCTGAGTCCCTTTGATGGTTTTCAATGTGACTTTACAGTCTGATCATCCACAGAAGTGCCTCTGCCCACTTGGAACCTTGTTACCTTCACCACACAGGATCCTTGCATGGATCCTTGTTCTAATCTGGTGGGTAACGAGGCTCTGTCATGCTCTGCAGCTTCCATAGTGGTGTTGCTATTGGCCTTCATGAACAGAATCCAGCTCAACAACTTACTATTAGCAAAAAGAATGTGGTTGATACTCATGTGCTGAATAATGTATCCTGGCACTTCAAGTGTGTTAGGACAGAGGGAATTTATTGGCCACTGTAAGTAGCAGAAGCAGCCCAATGGGTATGCTTTTAATAAAGGGATTTGCACACTTTGCTTGTGTTTACTCACTCCTCTTCTCCTGCACTACTAACCATTAGGTTGTATCCAGCACCCTCACCTATTGCTGCTTGTTTGGGATTTGGGGTTTGGGATTTGAGCAGACTCAGGCCACTGGAGAACCCATGGCAGTTCTACAGCAAACACCAGTCCATGGCAAATGAGGAGCATCTTTGTTCACCAGATTCCTTTGATGTTGTTATTGTCCTTTCTAAAAGTAGTCGCTGTATATTTATATATATAAATATATATTGAGGGGCATGTGTGCATGTTCATTTGCACATTCAGTTCAGTTCTGAATCCTGGCAAATACTTGCTTTTGGTGAGCTGTCACAGCAGCAGGCTCCACAGGTTAGCTTACGAGAAAATGGGTGCTTTCTAGCATCCACTCCAAATTTTCAAGCAGCTGGGAAATTCAAAGCTGTGTTCCCTGTTATGTGTTCTGGATTGAGAAAGAAGTGTAACAATGAATTTCTGTTTCCAAGGAGTAGATAATTACTTTATTTTGGAGTCTCCTAAATGGGGGGTGTGGGGAGGGAGGGAGATACGGGGAGAGGGAAGGGTGGTTATATTATAGAGACAAAGTGAATTCGTGCTGAAAAAGAAAGTAAGTTCAGCTAGGCGGGTTAAAAATGTGAGTTATTTCTGCAGGAAAACCTGTTCAGGTGGCAACAGACAGCATCCTGAAATGAGTTCTCAAGCAGGCTTCCTTTCACCCCTTTTCCTTTCAGGTCCCTGCCCTATTCTGCTTCTGCTGCCCATCAGTCTCAGGCTTAATTCGTGTTTCCGACTGCTCCCATAGCTCCAGCTCCTGCTGCTGCTCCTTCCCACCCAGCTGGGCATCTGCAGTGATGGGCTTGGGCCAGTGCTCCGTGGCCCTGCTCTGCCTGCCTGTGGCCCAGTGCTGCTCTGGTGTTGCCTGGGGCACCCTTCTCACCTGCCTAGGCTTTGAATTCATGGCATAAACAATAACAGTGTGGCTTGTTTGTGTTCTGCCATTCTCCCCGTGCTGTGTAATAGGGGCAAACTTTCTCCTGTATGTGCTTGTTTCAATTCATAGGACATGTGCTTAGTGGGACCTTTATCCCACACAGGGCTCAGGAAGCTGATTAGAGCCGCCTTCTTCCCATGGGATCAAGCAAAGATATGTGGTGCCAAGGGAGATTCTCTACTTTGAAGGCAGCAGCTTAGAAAGGCTTCAGAGTGGAGTCATGGGGTATCCAACCTTTGTTTTTGTGCTGACCCCCCAAATCTTACTCTTTTTCACTGTAGCAGAGTCAGTTCAACAGCTTTGGCTACAGGAAAAATGTGGTTTGTCTCTTTCTCAAGAAACAAGGAGTCACACTGGCTGATTTGCCATCTCCTCTGCCTGGGAAATCAAAGTCTCAAGTCTCTTCAAAATAATATCCCCAAAGGCCATTTCTCTTCCCAGCCTCAGTTGTTGTTTCTGTTTATACTTGTTTTGTTTAGCTGGCTATTGTTATTGTGGTTTGTCATTATTTCCAACCCATTGGGGTGGATCACTAGACCAAAAAAAGGACATAGACCCCTCAGAGGGACCAGAGTCCCAGTCTCCCAGGTCAGTGCCCGCGTTGAGAGGATGCAGATTCATCGTTCTCTTTTTCCAGTCCTATGAACCCGCCAGTCTTGGCTGCTTGAGGAGAATGAATGCAAATGCAGTGAGCTCTCACTGTGCTCCTGAATAGTCCATGGACTGCTGGATATCCTGGGAAGCAGTGGATGTGAGCTTTTGGCTTTCTCAGGGCCAGGAGGAGCCAGTGCTGCATCTCCAGGCCACTGGAGCACTATCCTGCTTCATAGGTTACTCCATCAGAGAAGGGAACCATCAGTGAATTCCTTCAAGCCAGTGGTAAAGAAAAACAGCAGCAGCTTGCGAGAAGCTTCATGCTATGGACATGTGGAAAGTGCACCAGAAGTGTGCCTTTGACACTAAGATGCCAAGAGGATTTCAGCAGGGCAACACCTTGTTTCTGGATCCTGAAAGGGGATGACCATTGAGTCCTTAACAGCATGAAGTCTGAGGCTGTGCTACAAATCTACAAAAGCACAGCTCTAGGACCCAGTAAGAAATTCTAAACTCACAAATTTATCAGAATTTAAGCTGTAGGTTCAAACATTAGCAGTATGAATGCTTTCTGGATTGTGTGCTTACATTACACCCCACCATAGGTGCTAAATCCCTTTTAGGTGGATCAGATGTTTTGCTTCTATGAGAAGAAATGTGCAGCTTCAGTAACTCATGACTGGAGCAGTCTTGAGAAATCTGTTTCTGTGGGCTGTGTTGGCAGCAGGGATGGCTCTGAGGTCTGGCTCTGTGGGAGCAGCCTTCCTCCTTGGTGGTGTTGGTGCAGAGCTGGCACCAGGTGAGCACTGCCACCGCCTTGCAGGTGACTCTGGGCACCAGGTATGCTTTGGGCTCGACTGGGCAACCACCATCACTGATTGAAATGGTATGCTGAAGTAGGTTTGATTTGAAAAATCGTCTGTATTTAAGTATGACAGAAAAGAAGACCTGAAGTCCGAGTGTGTTGCTCTTGGGTAGTTTTCACAACAAATTTCTGGATGCTAGTCTTTTAATCTGCAGTGTCTCCTGGGGCCAGATCCAGATTTGATCCTTTAAAAGATATTTCTTTTCCAGTTTCATTTGAATACAGTGAGATTTCTGCTGCAGAAGATGGCAGAATTCTTGCCTGATTAACTCCATTTCTACTGCTGCCCATTATCAGGCAGTAAGAGCCTTACATGGTCCAACCCTTCCCCCCAGCCCATCTGTGATTAATCCCTTGAATGAACACTCAAATTCATAAAATGTGGGTAAGAAAAAGCAATATAAATGTGTTCAGATACACTTGAAGTTGAAATTGGTTTGGCTTGGTTTCTTGTTCTCTGTGTTCTCACATAAGTAATGAAATAAAAGTAGTTTTCTTATACAAATATTTATATGCTATTACTAAATTTACCTGTGGTTTTCCCTCCACCGAAAAAAATTAATAAATTTCTGTTTTCCTAATACTGTGTTTGGTTTTTCTCCTGTGCTGTTATCAGGCCAGAACTCAGAGTCATTCCTCCTTTGAAGAAGCTCAGACAAATGGGTAAGCCAGGCTCAATGTCCCCGGGGGAAAACTTACTTCATTTCTGAAACATTAACAACAGCAATCAAATGAAATGTGAGTATTTTCAGAGTACATTCTGTGCCTTAGGACATTTAAGCTAATTTCTTGAATAAAGGAACTTTTCAGTAACCTTAAAGAAGCGTGCCCTGAAAGACAGTTCTGAATACCAGCTACTTCTGACACGTACCATCTGCAGACAAATTAGTCTCAGGGAGCCCACATGTTCCTTGTTTTATCATCTTTGGGAGATTATTCTGTGTATTTATGTTGTGTAGCTTGTGTATAGTGGCTGGTAGATGATCCATTATTTGCTTGTATCTGGGATTGCTGTTTTGTGATGGTCCCTTAGAGACAATTTCTGCTGTTTCTTCTGCCTGTTGCTCACTTTATCCCCAGAGTGGGGAACAGGGTTTTATCTGTGGTCTGGTGACTCAAAAGAGGATGATCACTTGACCCCTCTTCAACTTGTTTCCAAGAAAGTATTCTTTCCATGCAAATACCACCAGCCACTGCTGCCATAAGGTGTGTGGGTTGGTGCACCTTACCATGCCTGGAGAAACATCTGGGCCTGCCACATTTGCAGATAAAGCCAAATTACTTTGAACTACATGCTATTTGCACAACTGTGGTTGGGGATGGTTGGCCCATGCCTAACAGCACCTGATTTGTTTTCCAGCACTCAGTGTAAGTGCAGAAAGTTTCTATCTGATCCATCTCAGACTTTTAATACTTAATGCCATCGGACAGTTGGCAGCATGAACAGGTATTTTGGGGTTTTTTTCCCCCGAGTATCTCATCCTTGTGTTTATGCCAGAACATCTGAAAAAAAACATGCTTAGCAATTAATGGAGACAAATCAGTCTTACAGCCAAGGCAATGCATACGATCAGTCTTTGAGCAAATATATGTTTGTGCAGGTGAGATGGATAAGCAGCTTTCTCCTTGCTGCAGCATAGCTGTACAACCCTTGTTTGAGCAATGGGAGCTGTGTCTGTACTCGTAAATTAAGTCCAGTTGGGACCATTCCCTGGTGCTGAGACCAGGGGAGATGGAAAGAGTGCATCCACATTTCTGACCTCCTCTCTCCTCCTTGCTCCACTCACAAGCCGCCTGTTGAGAGTGGCCCCAGCCCATGCCAGCTGTTAGCCTGTGCTCGGGAATTGTTTGGGAAAGTTGGCCCTGGCTCTGCTGTGCCAGGCACTGCGCTAACAATTAAACAGCACAGAAAATTGCCTTCCAGCGCCTGGGAACGTTCCCCAGAGCTGTTTCATTTACCAGGATGGGCATTAGCTTTGGATTCAAGCTTTGGCAGATTCAGCTTGGCTTCCCCCTGACTTTAAAAGGAGGGAAGCAAACAAACAAAACCCCATGGCTTTCAGGAGAGCAGTTCTGCTGCATGTGGTCCTTCTTAGAGCCTGAGAAATATGCAAATACACAGGCTCTATTGATTTGCTTCAAATTGCTCTGCATTGACAATAGAATAAAGACAAAAAGCAGAAATTACCCAGAAAATTGCCTCACTATAATGAAAAGGGAAAAAGCAGATTTTGGTTTATTTTATTTTATTTTATTTGGTTTTATTTTATTTTATTTTATTTTATTTTATTTTATTTTATTTTATTTTATTTTATTTTATCTATTTAATTTCATTTTATGTAAGTTTTATGTAAGTTTTATGTAAGTTTTTTTTGTTTGGTTTGGTTCGGTTTGGTTTGCTGAGTGACAGAACTTGAGGAGGAAGTCTAGTTTCAGGGTTCAATGGGGAGGCTCTACAGGGAGCTATGTAGAAAACAGAGGAGGAAATATTCAGAAATGTTCCTTTAAAAAAAGGGAGACAGAGACAGAGAGGAGAGAGAAGAAGAGGTCTAATCCCTTTGAAGCTTGCAGTTTTATGAGAGCTATGTCCTTGGGAGCTGTGCACCAAAGATGACTAGAGCCGCTTCAGGCTTTGCAAAATTACTACAAACATAAGGTAAGTGGCTTTATCATAAAATTGGAGTGGCCATTAAAACTTCAAAGGAGAGGTATGACCTGAATTTTACCTGTCACAGTCTGGAGTATTTATTAGAGGAAGATTTGATTCCTTTCTTTAGTTAACAACCTGATACTCACGTGAGGTCATGAGCCAGATTATAGTTTTCATTGGTGATATGACAGATTAGATGTTAATATTTTATTGCTCCTGAGCTTGGGAATCCATGAACCATTGGACAGGTGAGAGGTGAAGAAAACTCAGCCTTGTCTCCTTTAGCAATGAGAGCATGTTTCTAATACCTGAATGTGGCTGTAGTGGTAGCCAGCTTGGCTGGCTTTGACAGGACAAGTACCTCAGAGGATGTTAGGGATTGTAGTGCTTGCTTTAGGAGCCTTGCCAAGCAGTGACACTGCCCCTTTACTCAAAAGCCTTGAAATTAGGATACCTCAAAGGAGAGGCAGATTCAGCAGTCAAAATGGTAGAGAAAAACACAGTAATGAAGCCACGTTTGTCCAGGAACACCCAGGTGTTTTTCAAACTTTGGTCCTTCCTCCTAAATCTGCTGCGGGTTGCTTTGCTTGAGCCAGAGTGTTTCAGCATCTTGTCATCTCACAGACACAGGTGGCACCTTCCTTTCATTCTTCATGGTACTGCCAAGTTGGCCACCTCTTCTAATGCCTTGGTTCTTTCTCATTTTCAACCTTCTCTTTTCCCTACTTTGAAACTCTTCCCCTAGAGACAGATCTGCCTGTGGCTTCCCACCTCCTCTTCCAGTATTTTCTGTTATTCTTCTGCCCACCCCCAATAAGTGTTTTTAATGTCCCTTTTAAATGAGTAATTGCCACACAGACCTTTGGCATCCCAGCCTGCTTGCATTGCACCCTAGCACGCACTCATGGGAATATTCTTGCCTGCAGCTGTGCTTGTAAATGATCAGAATAGTTTTACTAATATTTGCATTAGACTGAGATGACTATTGTTCTAAGAGAACACAGTAACAGCATTTTAACAGTGTGCATGCGGGATCCTCTGTAAAACTTAATCTGTACATTTCTAAGTTAGTGAAATGACTTCTGCAATGTCCTGTCTGAGGAAATAGAAATATTATGAGCTACCTTGGCTGAGGCCCAGTCGAGAGCAGAACCTGCCGGTGTGCATTCTGAGAAAAATTGTAGCCCTTGGAACTATCTGAAAATAGTTTGCTAGATATAGAGTTGAGGTTCCAGTGGTCTCCAGGTGTCTAATCTTGGGCAATTGTCAAGATGGCAAGCTTGATAGTACTTCTAAAGGTACCTCTATCAACAACTTAAGAACCTTTCATGGTCCTTTTGCTTACTAGGAGTAATGATGGTGGTAGCCAGCTTTTGAATGAAAGGCTTATTACAGGATGACTTTTCCAAGGACTGAGAGGTCCACAAGATATTTTACTTTTTCCACAAAATATTTTTTAAATACATATTTTTTTATATTATCCTCCTGTTGAGGTGCCACCAGCGTGGTATCTCTGGTAGCCTAGCTGTGGCAGACAAGGAAGGGTATAGGAACTCCTTGAAAAGAAAGACTGTAAGAAGGGAGAACTGGATTTGTGTCAGCAAACCAATTTCTAAGCCAGTGATTGTTATAGTACATAGAAGTAAAGTAGACATATACAGTCTAGAAGTTATTATTTTAAATGCAAAATTGTCTACAGACAGCCCTATGACAGGACTGGCTCAGACCTCTTCCAACAGCGTGATTAAACTTGCAGATAAGGCTGAAATCTTTGAAATAAAAAAAAACAAATGACAACAACAAAGGAAAATGACAACAAAACAGACCCAATCCAATCCAAAAGAAAATTCAGCAACCTGGAGGAGCAAGCCTGTTTCCCTAGCTGAAAACTAGAGTGTGTCCAGCACTGAAGTGACTGAGAGCTGCAGCTCTCCAGAGTCTTCAACCAAGATGTCTTTATCTAGTCTCTTGACCTCCTCTTTAGTGACCGAAAAACTGTCACCTCATCTCCCTTGCTCTGAATCATCCTCTTTCCCTCATATTCCCTTGTTATCTCCCAGTCCTAGCACCAGGTTATCCCAACCATTCATGGCCTATCTCTTCTTTCTTCCTTTCTCCTCCCTGTTGGAGCTGTGGTCAGTCTGGCTGGTGGCTTGGCTGGATGTCTAGCCCAGCTGAGGTCATCTCACCATGCTGCTACCAGGAAGATCATTCCTCTTCCAAGGTTGCAAGAGAGTGACTTATCTTATTCCTCACCACAACAGGCTCAATGCATTCCCCTTGCTTTCTCCTACCACACCAGTACCCCAAACCCCTCACATAAGGAAAACCTGGGGTAAAAGTGTTCCACCACAGCTATAAGCCACAGCAAAACTGGCCTAACTGGTAGGAGACCAGCCAAATAGCAATACAGTGGGTCATGTGTCATGGGTACTTATAGAAATGAAATGTCACAGTGCTCAAATAGGGAAGGAAGACTTGGTCCCAGGCCATGAAGTGTAAAAGAGCTTTGTTGGAATTTTTGCCAGTTGGAATTGATCATAAACTACTTATTGCCACTACTAAAAGAGGCCTGGCAAGCATCTTGCTGGGAAACAAATTTTTTTTTCAGTTACAAATATGAGTTGCAAACTGAATGTAATCCTGAGCAAGATTTGTGAAGCAAATAGACTCTTTTGAACACCTCAGGAAAAAATGACACAGAATGAAGTCCAGAGATGGGTTATTTATGTTGGAGTTTTATTGAAAAGCCTGTTTGAGACAAAATATGAAGTGTAGCTGTCATCTATGAGGATGTAATCCCCAAAAATGAGCTGAAACGTTCAGTATATTTCTGGGAATGTCTATTTCCAGTTTCTATCCCCAGTGTTAAAAGAAGCTCTTAAGACTAGTAGGATTTTGGTTTAAGTGGTCAGAAGAAAGAGCCTCAAAGTGTTATAATAAAGATGAGTGTTTTATGAGTAGCAGGAAAGCAATCTAAAAAAGGTGCCAGAGACTGGCTTTAGGAAAACAGAGAAATCTCTAAAGGCTTGAGCTGTGTTTTTGATAGGTAACAAACAATTTGATATTTCAGGCTAGGACTAGAAATAGACTGGCTCCTAGACCCAGAAGATCACAATGCATGTAAAGGCGTGCATTTATTTAGCAAAAAAGTTCTACTTTCAAGTGCCACAATCAGACAAAGCGTGTCAAATATCTTTTTACTGGACAGTGCATCGTAGTCTGATTGTGTGTCACAAGTCAGGCAAGAACTAAGAAACAAACTAAGGACAAAATGGGCAGTGTCTGAAGCAGGCATCAGTTGCATCCAGCCTCTCTCCTGATTCCCTGCAGAGCTGGTACCAGCCCACTGGTCGCACTATTGCAGCCTCTTGGCTTTGTCAGGCCAAGTCCACTTGGTTTTTCCATGCCACTACGCCATGTCCACTCCATTCCTGTGCTTCCTCAGCCTTGCTTCCCATTCCCAAGGTTTTGCTTGAAGAGTCCTCCAGTTCCAACACTTCATCTTGTCTTTTCATACCCTGACCAGTCTTTCCTCATGCCTAAACTGCTCGTTTCCATTAGTAAACCATGGTCACGTAGTTGTTGTCTTCCTCTTTCTCAAGCTTCTTATCTGGGCTTGCTGTCTGTGTTTACACCATTGGACCCAAGAGTGCTTCCCAATTCCCATGTCTGGATGTGTGGTTAGTCATGCCCCAGCTCTGTGCTGAGATGGAAACCTGGACATGTGAGCTGGATGGAGCTGCAGCATGTCTCAACAGGCCAAGCCATTCAGATGACCAGGAAATGAGGGCCCCAAGATATGCTGCAGAGCAAGTAAGTACAGATGCAGCCACTGTTTCTCAGCTATCTGGCTCTTCAGTCCCAGGTCTCAGTCCAATTTTCCATACTCAGTCATCACTCCTATCTCCACACCCAGCCAGCATAGGTTTCTGTTCCCTGCTTTGGGATGAACTCTCAAAACTTATCCTCCCAGTGGATCCAATTCTGATTCCCTGGTCTGACTTTGATGTCTCACCCTTCAAACCACATCTCTGCTTCCTCCTCCCCCCACTGCCTTGTTTCTTGCTCTTGGTTCTTGAACATGATCCCTTCCCACTCCAACCATGGCTAACAGCCACTGAGCCATGAAGAATGGCTGCTCTGCTTCAGCCCAGCTGCTTTGTGGGGGCACTCAGGGCATGGTTCCACAGGGGTCAGTGCTTCCTCCTCTGGTCTGTAAAGGATCCTGTCATCATTAAAGGTTTGATGCCAAGTGCCTTGGACATAGTGTTGACCACAGTGTGAGCAAAGACCTTGGTTTTTCATGCACAGTGAGACCAGAGTCCTGCATGGGAGATTTAGAAAGAGATACCTGCCCAGACTTGCATGTCCTGCCTGGGACCATGTTTGTGCAGTGCAGTCACATGTAGGAAACTTGTGAGAAATGCTGAGTTCAGTGCTGCTGAAGCAATTTAGCCTGAGCTGGTTAAAACACCTGTTCAGATAAACCCTGAGCAGGTGCAGACCTCAAATTTTAAAATTTTTCAACTTCCTGAATTTGTGTAGATTTTCGTAGGGGCAGGGAAGGGCACAGAACTAGGTTTGCCATTGTTGTTGGACTTCCAAGATCTGACCAGAAAACATGGGAACACAGGGCTATTCAACAGAAAAGCCCAAGAATTGCTTTGCAGGCCAAAATGCCAAAAATAATTTCAGAAATAGCAGGGAAACAAAAAGAAAACCCTGCAGGAGATAGACAGACACCTGTAAAATTTCGGGCTATATTGTTACATTTTGATAGATTATATGCAATCTTACCTCATCTGGGAAGTGCCTGCATTTGTACTCTGAAGGGCTTTAGATGGGTAAAAGAAGACAGAAGGCAAAGAACAGGATGTGTAAAGTCCAGAGATCTCAAAAGGGAAGCTCTCTGTGGGACGTGTACTGTCCTGCACTCCAACTGGAGGTCAGAGCCCACAGATCATAAAATCATGGAATGGTTTGAGTTGGAAAGGGTATTAAAAGTCACCTAGTTCCAACCAGCCCCCTGCCATGACCAGGTTGCTCAGGACACCTTCCAGCCTGCCCTTGAGCACTTCCAGGGCTGGAGCATTAGTAAGGGCACTGGAGTCTCAACCCTTAGCCCTGCCTGCTGAGGGGCAGTCTTGGGCTGTGCTGTCTCACACTGAGCTCTGCTGGGGCTGCCCCAGCAGCCAGAAACCAGTGTGAATCCCTGTTTTACCTCTTTCTGGAATCATGACATATACCCAGACCTAGGAGCTCAGAGAGCCTCCACACTTCCACACCTCTCAGGGACCTGCCAAATGGCTGATGTTTGCTGAGGGTCAGCTGCTGTCTCATTCCCTGGGTGCAGTGTTATTGTTCCCAGTTCAGTATTTTCCTTTTCCTCAGCACACCGGCTCCTTGCATTCAGTCTTCTTACACTTCATGTTCTCTTGATGGCCCCTTGCCTCCTTTGAGGTGTGCATGGAAGTTGACAGAGGTATTGAAGTGTCCCAGCTGACTGACACAAAACACCATGAAACAGCCCAGGTCACATACCACATCCAAATCAGCCCAAACCTAACAATCAACAATCCTTCATACTCCTTTGGCCAGTACAGCCAAGAAGAGCTGGGACTTTCAGGTAGACCTGTCATACCAAACTCAAGTGATTTGCAGCCTCTTTGTTCCACAGCTGTGTCAGGTTCTAGTCTGACTTGAATGGGAGAGGTATTCTAAAAACTGCTTTTGTTTATTTATTTTCAGATGTGCATACCACAAAAATTAGATTACGGTTGGATTTTGTCACGGCTGTCTCCTGCAAAGACTGATTCTGTCTGTAGCAAGTATTTTCTGGAGGGTTTCTCCTATTAATTATATGCTGCCACCCACTTGTTTCCTTAAGGCAGACTTTGCATCTGTGATTTCCCTAAGAAGTTTCCTTTCTTTAAGGTAGCACGTCTCTAAGGTGGGCAGAAAAGGCTTTTACAATCCAGGGGCCAAATATTTTTCTTCTGCTACAACGAGGGATAAAAAGAGCAGAGGCTGTGTGACAGACAGCATTAATTTACCCTGTGCTAATGCTGCAAGCAATTGCAAACTAAGGACACAGTGGAGAATCCAGCATTGCCTTAATCCTGCAATCCCACATATGCTTGACATCTGTAAACAAGGAGAAGCATAAGATATACACAAAACATTAAGGAGATGATAATTTGGATTTCTTAACATAATTTGGGTTTTTTTACAGTGAAGTGGCAGAGTGGTTAAGGCATCTTGCTGTGTATGGAGACCCAGCCATTTGAGCTGGAAAGTCAGAGATTCAGGCTGACTACCAAAATAGCTGCATTGTGTAAACCTCACAGGGCAGCCATACACAGAGACATCTCTAATATCAGAGTAGAAGTATTAAGTTTTGTGGTGCAGCATCTCTCTGGTGATGTAGTGAACAGTGCTTGACACACAGAAGGACTTCCAGCATAATGTTACTCTATGTCTTCATGGGAAAACCTGAAAAGTATGGTTCTGTGATAGCTGGAGGTGATCATAACCTCTAATGAGTTTGTCACTGCTCTTTTATGACAGATTTGCTGATGCAGGAAATTTTGGGGTATTCATCTCTCTCTCCTGCTTGGCAGTCCTTGCTTGTCACAGCCCTCTCTTTTCTTTGTTTCTGTTTATCCTTCTGTCCCTAGGTTAACAAGTATTTATTTATTCTGTTCAACATGGGGCCATTTCTGAGGGAAGGATCAGAGAGCCCATCTGCACACCACGGGTATCCCTGGCTGATGGCAGGGATGCCAGGGAGAAGGTGTAAGAGGTGCGTCCTCCCTTCTCTTCCTCTGTCTCACAAAGGGGTGGAAGCAGCCTCTTTAACCTTGAGCAAGGGCTTTAAATGTGAGGTACTGAGTTTAGAAGGATTTGCTACCGTGTCCTTTCTCAGCAGTCAGGCTTGGTGCTCATGGTCTTACCTTCTCTGTGCCCAGAGCACTGCAGGAAAACCACGGATGGCATGTGTACATCCTGTGGAGGCTTTTACTGCCAGGCTACCTCACACAGTCCTGCCTGCGGCTTTTACCACCTTGGGTGCAAATACATGACTTGCAGGTTCTGTCTCTTGAGCAATCTCACTCCTTCAGAACCACTGAAAAGCATCTTTTCCTTCTCTCTTTCAGCTACTCTGGAGTGAAAGCTCAGCCCTTTCACCCTTTGTAGGATGTTGACAAAAAAAGCCAGAAATGTTTTAGCTTTCAGATTGGTATTTTCACTTTAGTTCTCTGTCCCTGCGCCATCTGCCCTTTAGTTGTGTCGAAAGTTTGATTGGAGTAGTTGTGATTTAATACTGGAGAAGGAAATATATTGCTTTGGCAAACCTTGCCTCAGAAAGTCTCCTGCAGCTTGGTTGTTAGATTATGTTTTGTGACTTCATTTGCAAATACAGCTCAAGGAGTAGAAACTGAGGAGTGCACATTTTGCTAAATATATTAACCCAACCCTTCTTTGAGAGAGCTGATTTTGAATTTTCCAGAGCCCTTTTCCAAAACCAAGAACTCATGAGCTCAGTTCCTTTTTATTTTCTGGGTGTATAAATTGTACTTCTTCCCATATACTGACTACTGACTTCACAAATTGTACCAAATCACACTGCCTGTCACATGGAGAAATCAGGAGGGAGAATAATATTTTTACATTTCTAATGTACTCAAAATATGGGAGTTTTCTTCAGACTTTTGATACAGCAGGAGACTGTTGGTAAAACCACAGGACACCTCCAACACCTGCCCTTTTTTTTTTTTTTTTTTTTTTTTTGGTGTCTCCAGGTTGCACAGCTGGCCTTGGCTGATAGAAACCCTCTTCCCAATAGCACAAACAAAGCTATAAATCCCCACATCCCCACTCGAGAATTTGAGCTTGACATCTACACACTTAAAAATGTTCACCCCTTTAGAGTAATTTCAAGTTTTTTAATAGATAAAAATATGAATATCCTGTAGTATAACTCACAGTTCTCCACTTTCTAAATCTACGTAGGGACCCTGATGCAAGTTATCAATGAACAAGATTTTTAGCTCTCCTAAGCACACTAACATGACAACTGCATTTGCTAAGAATGCCCAAATGCTCCTTAAATAAAACTAAAAGGAAGCTGTGGCACCCCTGCTTAACAATAGCAAACAGAAAACAGTGAGAGAGCACTTGATGTTGGAAATCTAATTTTCGTCACCATATATTTATCTGAGCTTAGTTCCCATTCTTGGCTGATAAGGAATAACTAATCATGATTTAAGCATTTCTTCAAACCTAGCAACCTGTTGAACAGCTTCTTAATGTGCCTATCAATCATTTGGAGATAAGGATAGTTTGCACTCATAATAGCTAGTTGTAAAAATAAACAGAAGTTACTATAACTAGTTCAATCAACAATGGGATCTTTGAGGTCAGAGTGGAAATAATCAAACAGTAAGTATGAATAGGCTGTAATTTTTCTGATTAACAAATGTTTTGCTTGTCATGTGATCTTGAGAGCTGCTCTTAGCTCTTTAGAGGACTAAAATACATTTCAGAATGTATGTATTTACATTAGGGGGTTAAACAAATGTATGCACATACCAGTTATTTTCTAAAGCTATCTGTTCATGTAAAGCTTTTCTTTTTTTTTTTATTTTTAAAAAGTATCTTTGTCCTAACGTTAAATTCTCAACTGGCCACTCTACAAAGCATCTTGGATAAAAAACGGAAATCTAGTAACACGCAGAAACTACCGTGGAATGCAAACTATAAATTACTGGCATACAAAATAAACATATTACTCACATCTCTCCAACACAGCTGAAAATATAACAGCCAACAGGAACATATTACATCTCAGCACCAGTTGCTGATCAAAATAACAGTGTCCATATATAGCTGCTAGTTGTGTGAAAGGAGTAAAAGAGCCGTGTCTGTATCTGTATGTACGTCCAAATCAATGACATTCACAACCTGGAGACTGATGGGGCATTGATCAGAGTTATATGGATCTAAAATAAATGCTCTGATCACCTTCTGGAGGCACCTATCTTTGTCAAGATTATATAAAGATCACAAGCTCTTCTCTTTATTTTAAATTGCACCTGTGATGCATACCTAAAATATAAATGTAGATGATGTGGATATAGCTTTCTTCTGTCCCTGCATTGCCTGTACAAAAATACAACTTTCCTTTCTACCCTGGGGTAATCACTGCAGTGAGTTCAGACAAAGGTAGATACCTCTCTAGCTCACAGACTGTACTAGTCTGTGCAGACAACCTGGAAAGTGTCCTCTGAAAAGATACGAATCACAGAATCACTCAGACAGGAAGAGACCTTGGGAGACCTCTCATCCTATCTCCTGCCCAAGGCAGGGTATGACACAAACTCAAACCAAGTTGTTAGGGCTTTATTACAGCTATGTCTTGAAAACTTCCAAGGAGCTGTTATCTTCATAGTGATTTTTTTTTTTCTTCTAGCCACTCTGAACCTTCCCCCTTGTCAATTTAAGCTCACTACCTCTTGTTTTCCTGCCACATGGCACTGTGAAGGACCTGGCTCTATCTCTTTGCTGGCCTCCCTGTAGGTTCTGAGGGCTGCTGTTGGGTGCCCAAGCAGCTGTCTCTTCTCCAGGCTGAACAAGCCCCACTCCCTCACCCTCTCCTCACCATACAAGTGCTCCAAGTGGAATTAAATTACTGATGGAAATACCTGTGCTGTCAAGAAACCGCAGCATATCTGCTCTATCACTTTGTTACTTCTAACCTTATTCATTCAATCATGAAAGAAGTGACAGACAGCGCTTGACAACTCTCTGGGATCTTACCCAGTAAATTCACATCAGCCTTTTCTAGAATACAAAGTTTGGCCTTATTTTGAAAGGCAATGAACACTCAAAACTTCTGTATGTCTAACACCTCCCAGCAGCCAGCCCTCTGTTAAATACAGCAAGGGTGTCGGCAATTTGGTTATTTTGGTATTCAAAAGGAAAAACCAGTCAGGAGGGAAGAAACTACAAAGGAGCATTCTGAAGGAAAATTTGCTTAAAGACTATGGAAAGGATGAGATTCACTGATGTCTAGGAGGAAGCAGCAGGACTTCAAATACCATAGAGTTATTCTGAAAAAAAAACACCTCTCTGGAACACCTGATGGTGTGGAACTCACTTAATTTAGCATACAAGATCTGAATCGGTTTTGTTTAAGGAAAAAAGATGTTCTAAATGAGGTGCTGTGACTGCTTATCCATCAGCTACTTTGATCTCTTTTGAGTCATCTCTTTTAATTTGAACACAACATAAGAATACAGCAATAACAGCCTCTTCAGGACTTGATTAAAGAAAAAGGAATATAACAAAGAGATGAGCAAATCTCCAGCATTGCAGACAGTTTAGCTGGGATGTGTCTTTTCAAAGAAAGTTCCAGTTTTTATATAGGGCTCTCCAGTGGAGAATCCTCTTGCCCCCTTTGTGGATTGTTCCACTGGTGTGTCTATTCTCAGAACACAGGGGTTACTGCAAATGTGTTCATTCAAAGGGTCCAAACCAGATATTTAGATTAATTTTTTGAAGTAATTGTAGGAGTCTGTGGGTGTGTGATTGATTCAAGCCCAAGTCTATCACTCTACACTTTGACTTTGTTTCATAAACTTAATAAGATCTATAAGTAAACTGAAAGGGGAATAATGAATATTCTATTGAGGACATCCATATATTTAAACCGTTGGCTTAAAATAATGAGACCGTTGGAAACCATGCTGAACAAATTTATATAAGTCACTCAGGTCCCCAGTAACAGAATTCTAAAAATGTCTTCCCTCAAGTAAAAGGCATAATGAGAAATCCTGCATTATTCTGACTTGTTAAAAATTAATTTTTATTTGTTTCTGAGACTTCAGTGAGGCCTTATTTGTGGTGCCAGCAATGGCTGCAGAGCAACAGTTCTTATTTTAGTGTAACAGACAAGCATCTGTTATGTTTGCAATCTTGTCAATTACAAGTTTAAAAGTTTAAAGCTTTCCCACAAATGCTGGTCGTGAGGAAATTGATTAAAGAAATAAAATATAGAACACATTGAACCTGTATCTATTTTAAACTGGAAGGACTGTATCTGAGAAAGCCTTTTGTTTTAAAGTAGCCATCTCAACATCAGCTAGAGCAGATTGGGTTACTCAAAGAGCCCCTGACAACTCTGGAGAAAAAAACCCTGTGACTTAGGAGAGGATCCTTCAGCACCTGTGCTGTGTGCTGGGTATCTGCTGCTTTTGTTCATTCCTTGCTCTCCCATCCCATTGCCTTTACAGGTCTGTGATTCAATCAGAGAAGACATGGAATAAGAAGGAGGGAGAAATGCCCGTCCTATCATTTCCACCCTGGCTAGGGAGTTGCCCGTTGGAGAAGAGTGGCTGCCTGGGGAGCAATGCTGTGCAGCCCAGACCTGAGCTGCTGGGGAGCAGCTGGGGCATGGGGACCCTCTGCACCACTACCTGGGAACATGGGGGGACAACTTAAGAAATCAAACTACTGTTACACTAACATTTTTTAAATTATTTTGAAGGCCGGAAAGCGTGTGTTTTGAAATAATTGTCTGAACAAGGGTCACAAAACTGAGAAAATATCAGTTAATGGATCAGATTGTACAATTTGGCTGGTTATTTCACCTTTCAAACATCTCCTCTAGCTAAGAGTGCCTCATTGATGTAGGCTGTGTCTATGGAAACTCAGGGCTCGAGTCAGGTGTGTGAGCTTAGGTGTTTGATGAGCATTTCACATTTGGTGACATTAGATTTCTCAGGGCAGACAGGGCAATTGCATGGGGCTGGCTGCTGGGACAGGGACAGGGCAGATGTTTTGGAGGCCACGTTAGATACTCTGGAAGTATCTTGTGTGAAGTGCCAAGACCAGAGTCCAGGCAATTGAACTGAGGGTTATTACTCATAGTAAGGACCCATTCAGTGTACAAGTCCTGCACAGCATCTGAGAGCCCCATCCCCTTGTTTCCCTCTACAGGACTCACAGTGGTCTCCATCCAGCTCCAATTCTCACTGGAGGACAGTAGCACTGGTTTATTGGGAAGGAAAAGAAATATCCGAGTCCTGGTCTTCTGCTTCCCTGCTGGTTGCCCAAATTCTTTGTGGAACAGAAAGCCACATGTTTTAGCTCATCCCTTTCCTTATATGAAAGGAAATATTTGAGTTTGACAGGTAATGGATTGGTCTGACAGCTGAAATCAAATGGAAAAACAAAAATCCTTTAACTTCTGTCCTCAGAATCTTGGGCCTTACTTACTGATACTTTTCCTCTTGTTGAAAGTCAGTCTTCCTATGCAGGAAGCAATGCAGTTAATAGAATTTATATTTTAGTGACAAAATTAATCTTTATCCTTGGAGAAGAACAAGAAAAGGACAGCTTTCAAACCATATTACTACTTAAAGTAGACTTCAGGGTTTTCTGCTTTGCAAACTCAGTCAAGACAAAAAGAACCAAATACAGTCTTTTAGCTTATTTGTGTCTTGTGGTCTTATCCACAAACGCTTGGGTTGTGTCCCTGGCATCTGGATTTCTAAAGTTCTTCCTGTTCAACTTTTGCCACAGGGTCAGTTTTGCTTAAGTTCCTTCTATCCAATGCCTTCTAGCAGTCATGACAGAGGTGTCATCAAGAGTAGCTGTCAAACTATGATTCCCAGTCAAAATCAAAAGAAACAATAGATCAGCAAATTTATCAAAAGACAAAATGCAGTTTATTTAAACTATTCAGGTAAACAGCACATCTGCAGGGCACAGCTATCCAGGGCGTGTTGAAAGCCAAGTTTTCTTGTGATTTCAACTACTGGAAAACTGATGTCTAGTTTTTTACTCTGTGCTTGATGAAGATGTGTCTGAACCATTTTCAGAAATAAGCACAAGAAATGCAACTGCTTGATCAACTTCATGTTTTAATTTCACTTTAAGGACTAGAAGTTATAGTCTTATACAGCTCTGTGTTACTGTGGTGGCAGGCTCCTTAAAATATCTAAAAAATAGGAAATTGATTGTCTGATTACAATGAGGAGACAACAGTTTGTCTTTTGCAAACTATAAAACACTAACATTTTCCTACTATCTTATTACTTTTTCTGGGTTTTGTGGTTGCACACAGAGGTAGAAAAAGGGCTTGTGCTGTTATCTAGGTACTAAACAAATTCAGTATAAAAAGATTATATGTAAAATTTAATATGTAGATTTGACAGGAATAACAGCATCTTTTAGAAAAACTCAGGTACTCTGTGTTGTCAGAAGATGGTACTAATAATTTTATCCCACATGAAGAATATGGGAGATGCTCAAGGAGTACCCAAGGGTTTCCTGATTTTTTTAAAGTGCTGACATCTTCTGCTTTAATTAAGTGTGCATGTGTATATATCTGCAAAGACATAAATTCTCTCAATAACACAGTTGTTTCCATACATTCTGGTCATATTGGTCCCAAGGAACAGAAACACCCAGTCCCCCACATCTGCATGGCCTGGAAAACACCTTGTTTAGGCAGGTGATTGCTCAGGAGGCTGTGGCATGTCCACAACTGGGGCCAGCTGCTACTCTGCTCTAGGAGACTGATGGGTGGCACATCAGCAGCAGCATCTGATGACAGATTGGCTTTTTTGGAGTAATGGCTTAGGACAGGTTATGGCTGCTATTCCCAGTTTTTCTGCTGCTTTGTTGTATACAGCTGCAGGTTCTCTATTAATAAACACTGT
Source organism: Muscicapa striata striata (assembly GCA_030060385.1). Taxonomy (NCBI): domain Eukaryota; kingdom Metazoa; phylum Chordata; class Aves; order Passeriformes; family Muscicapidae; genus Muscicapa; species Muscicapa striata. The sequence goes on from JAREIS010000080.1 coordinate 1,464,387, forward strand.
GTTTTTACAAAATATCTCAGCAGAAATCAATGATTGGGATCTGCGTATGAATCCACATATCTTTCTTTTCATAAGATCAATTTTAGAAATGGTTTGCTGTCAGGCTTTAACTGCAGGTATACCAAAAACCTTACAGCAGCCCACACAGTTAAGTGAAATTAACTGCATTAGAACCAGCCTAACTGTTATCCTGGCTTCCTCTAATATTTTTTAGATAAAAAGAGATGTGAAAGATGTGCAAAAGATAGAGTAAAAAATCTGCCTTTATGCCAAATCTCCCCACTTCTAAATTTAAATTAATATTTCCAAAATATGTTTCTGAATATATTTCTTATTTAAAGCAAAGAAAAATCTCCTCTATGGATAGGCTTCAAAACTCCCTAATTATTCTCGAGTCTTGTTATAGTCTGTCAGATAATTGTTTGATCTTCCACTCTTTTAAGTCAATGTCAAAACTCTTACTGAGTTTAATGGGTTTTGAACTCAGACTGAAGTAGGGAATTTTAAAAATATAGACTCTTGGCACCAGGTACCATAACATTTTTGAAGGTGTATAATGTTAAAAAGGTTTTTTAGCAAGCAGCAAAATTAATTTCTTTGAAGTTTTACAGCCTATTGGGCGTATGAAAATACAAGCATGCAGGTTGTTTGCCCATTGAGGACTCTTGGAAAGTTTTAAATTATGAAAATCCTAAGTGCTGTAAATGATGGCTGAAACCCTTGTTTGCTTTCATGGTTCTGAATATCCATATTTTTCACAAAAACTAGTGCAAAACTGCATCTATGTTATGGTGACAGCTCCATTCTTTATCCCCTCTCTGAGTTCAGACATCAGTCCTTTGTTGTTTTGAGAAGTTATTTTTCTAAGTGCAACTGCCTGAGTGGTTTTTGAAACATAACTTTCAGCAGAAGTAGTCAAGGGCTACCTTTGCATTGGTATCTTGCCATAGCAATGGATGATTTTTTTTCCTCACCAGACATGAAATCAAATTTGAAGACAGAACCTGAGGGGCTTTGTGTCCTTGCAGTTGCCTCCTTGGTAGCCCATGATGGCCTGCAAAAGGAGGTGCTTGTACTTCATAGGTCTGTCCTGCAAAAAGGAGAAAGCATGTCTTCCCTGTGTCCTGCAGAGGATTGTGCCAGCAGCCTCCAAATAGTCTGGAGAGGCTGTGCAGACAGATACAGGCATTGCACTGCCTCCTGGATACAGATGCTCATAGAATCAAGGTGGTTCACATCAAGTCAAACGCTACTCCTCCTTTTCCTTGCACTCACCAGCTGGTAATGTGAATGCCCAGAATGTGGTAACTCACTTGAGAAATACAACATGTGGCTGGTCTATCTGTCTGCTAGTGTTTAATTTATCTCTTTGGTTCTGTGGGGCAAAGATCTTATCTCCCTCTATGGAGAAAATACTGTGGGGTTCTCAGTTGAGCAACTTTAGTTCTCATTTATTGAGAACATTTTACTGGACTGAAACGTTGACACTTGCCATGAGGACATCCCAAGTCAAAAGCATGGGCAGATCCAGCACCATATTCACCAAAACACCAAAGTATAAATAATGCATAAAATGGATTGCAGAATCATGTAGTGTATCTGAATTTATTCCTGGAGTGTTAGGTGCTATTACAGTCAGGATACTGTAGTGGCTTGTATGTTAACTGAAAACCTGTGCAAATTGATAAAAGAAAGCTTAAAATTGCAATGAGCAAATTAGACTTGCTTAGTTGCCAGGAAAACAGTTTTAATGGAAGGTGTGTCTTTAGAAAGAGGAATCTGAACTGCAATCCTTGTACGTGAAACAGCAGCTCATCAAACTGCAAGCAGGAATGAGGGCCACGGTCAAGGCTTGGTGGTGAGACTGTGCTGGCTTGTGCTAGCAATTGTGTCCAGGAATCCAAGCTTTGTACTGCTGAAATCACTAAGATGACTGATTTTAGTTTTTGGTTCGTTTTGATGTTTCTTTTCCTGGGGAAAAAAAAAAAAAAAAAGAAGCAATTAGAATCTCTTTGCTAAAATTTTGTGTGCTAAACTTCAACCTGGGACTGATTTGCCTGGTCAGAGGGAAGCCACAGTGCTTGCCCCTGGTGATGGAAATATCAAACTGCATGACAGACCCTTCCATGGAGAGGGCAGAGAGATGCACAGTAAGTGACAAGGGCCGTAGCTGCTGCAGATTGGGAGGGTGTGCATTGGTTGGAATAGGAGGATAGCTAGTGTGTCTGCATGGCACAAAGCACTGCTTTGCAAAGCTACCTCTAAATGAGTCGGAAATAGTCTATCTTCATGCAGCTTTCTCCTCAGGCTAGTGAACTCTGCCTCTTGGCAGGGCTAGTTAACCCATATGAAGGGCTATGCTAATACAGCTAAATTGTGTTTGTTACCCACATTACAAGGTTTCAGGTCAGGTTGGCTATCTCTGCATTCAACTGCAGCTCGGCAGTGCCAAGCACATCAAAATCCCTGCAAATGTGAGTCTCTGAGCTTGACTCTGCCCATCCTCCTCAGAGCAAGCTCTTATTGCAGGCACTGGGAACTTAGCCCAAGGAGCCCATGACTGGGCCTTTAAACATTCAAGACCAACATTTTGAATAATTGACTCTCTAGTTTGCCTCAGGATATTATGATACTTTTCAAAGGCTGGTTCCAATATAGCAATAAGCCACAACAACGTGTGTGTTAGTATGAAATCGGTGCATGCCTCCAGTGCATTGGCATGGAGCCTGTACCACCCAAGAAGTATTCCCAAAGTGATCCAAAGCCTACTGAAATCTGTGGAAAACTTTCTATTGACTTCAGTTAACTTAGATTTCCATTGACTTCAGTGGGCTTTGGATCAGTCCCAGAGATTCTCATGCCTCATATGAAGACTGTTTACATGAAATAATCATTAACTAAAATATACAAACAATTCTTGGAACAAGGACCTGCACCTAGGACTCTTCCTTTGTGATGGATGCAGAGTCATATCCTTTCTTGCCTTCTTTCTCTCTGGGTCTCAGTGTTTGTTTTTGCTGCAGTCTGGCAACTTCAACACCGCAGTGGCTGGAGCACTCCCTGAGGACTTGGAAGCTGAACCTCTCCAGATGGGAAACTTCCATAGGCTCCATAATCTCCCATGTTCTTCAGGAACGCCCTAACTGCTAAGTTGTTGTATACAAAGCATTGTTGTCAGCTCTTCCATTGTCTAGGTTTTACAAAATGTGTTATGAGACACTCTTTTGTCTATCTAGGTCTTTCAAGTTAGTGCCTTTGGCAGTCACATCTGGGTACATACTTAGTTTTGCTTATCCTCCTGTTGAAGACAAATACAGATGGAAACCTCCAAATAAAAGCTTCCAGACTGGGAGTTATCAGGAGGACTTATTCAGGTATTACTCTGGCACCATCATTTTTTTTTTAATTGTGGAATGGGAGCTTCTTGATGAGTAAACTTTGATAGTTGGTTCTGCAAAGGCTGTAGAGGTGATGATAAGATCTGAGGTTATAGGAATGTGCTAGGCTCTTTGGTGATCATACAAGTAGAGTAGCATTTCCACAGTCAGATTAGTTAAAATATTCCCAGTAGGGAAGGAATTTAAATGCTCACAATTCTTTAATCAGTATCCTCACAGAATAATAAATTGGTGCATTTATTTCCAAGATAAAGATGAGCGATATTTTCAAATCATTTAATCTACAGGCATATTGATTAATATATTAATGGAAAGGCAATAATCTAATAAGTGTTTAGGTAATATGTTGTTAACAATGAATATGCCGTTAATAATAGTTAATGAATACTGTTCGGTTAAATGTATACTCATAAATCAAAACAGAGCAAGCTCTGACAGTGCTAAGTATTGCTCTATCAGTATATTGTCAGCTTGGACAGTGCTGTTAATTATAGGCCAGATGTCGATAATCTTGCTCAGCTCAAGGAGTTGCTTTTCCCATCAATAGCCTCAGGGGATATTTCTACATTCACTCTGAGATCCTCCCTGAGGCTGCTCCCAAGACCACATGCACTGAGCCTTGCTCTCCACCAGTAAATTAAATGGTGCCAGGGCACTGGAACTTAAGCCATCAGAGCAGTTGCTGACATGATTTTGGCCTGGGCCACCAGGAACTTCCCGAAACAATTCCCTGGCATGACTGGGGACTCAGCAGAGGCCAGAGACTGTTCCCTGGTGGTCATAGGAGTCTGGCCACCCTGGTTTGGGAAGTAAGAGAATTTAATACTAATGACATGGTACACTGTGAGTTGGCCAGTTTTGATGTTGGGGAATGGTCCCATGCAAGTGTCATTCATTACTGTAAGTGCAGCTGGGCTGCACAAAGAGCAAAATCTGCAAGCACAGTCCCAGCTGTGGCTGAAATCAATCTTTGCAGAGTCCCAGAGACTCATGCTCAGTTCACAATGCTGTGGTGCACCCCACAGGCGCTGTCCCAAAGACAGGTCAGCAGGCACAAACAGGAACCAGGGGCATCAAGGGCAGCCCTCACCCCCAAACACATGGGCATCCCTATTAGGTGCTTCTGGAGTCCTACAGCTACTGCTCACTGCATGCAAGCACTCTTCTTTTTTGTTTGTTGCAAGCAATGGATTATAGAGGTTTAGGTACTTGAAACAACACCCACGAAGGCCCTTCAAAAAAGGCGGCCAGGTGCATCTGTGGCATCCTCTTGTAATTTACATGGATATTGACTGCTGGCCCAGCCTGGTGTGTTCAGTGTGCTCACTCATCTGTGAAAAGTCAGTTGTGACCAGAGTGTTCTGCAAAACTGAGCCTGAGGTAACCAAACCAAATATTGTCTCTTACTTCAAGCAGTTTATAAATATATACAGAGATATTGCTGACTTGTAGCAATTGTTGATAGAGCAAGTTCTGATGCTGCAGTTAAATTGCGCTGAGTCATTAATCAGTGGCCCTACTTTATTGTTTTTGACATCACTTTCTACAGGTTGAAGAAATTTACCTTTTTAAGAAGCAGAAAGTTGACAGATATGGTAGATAATTCTGTTATGCCTGTTTAGAAATGATTAATGCTAAACTTTTGAACAGGTCTGCCTTGAAAAGGAAATGTCACCTGTTCAAATGCAGCTTTGTATGTTCTCCTGCGGTAATGTATTCAGTGCTTATCAACATGCTGATCTGCTGCTAGTTTCAGGGAGTAAATGTGAGTTTCAGCAAGTGAAGCCTGATCCTGCAGGTGCATGTTTAGGCAAAACTACCATTAGTTTTAATGAGAGTTTGTCTTATTCAAAAGTGCCCGATGAAGCCAGCAATTGGGTAATGAAATATGTGAGCACAAGGGTGGGTTTTTGTTGCTCAAAATACATTTTTGTGCCTTTGAGACTTCCATTCTAAAGTGTTTGGAGTTTGCTTGAATTTTTCATGCAAAACCAGTCATTGGAACATTTTTATGTTTTATTAAATTCTCATTCTATTTCACTCCCTTCCGGCTGCTTAATAAAGAGTTTCCAGCTGTTTGCAGTCCCACTTGGTAGATAAAGTAGACCTTTATTTTGCAAAGCACTCAGGAACATTTATAACTTAAAAGTGTGTGAATGGTATCCTCTGAAGGTGATTAACTATCAGTGGGCTTGAAAATAGAGACTAAAAATATAGATGCAGGCCAATGGGGTTTTAAAGGATGCTTAAACATGTTTATCACTCGCTCTGTAATGATTTCTTTAGTACTCCATGTAGTGATTAGAGAATAACAGTTGCAGAGCCCACTTGCACAGTAATGTATTTCAACAAATTGCAGTTTCTGTATTATGGAGAATTACAGAAAACAGGTTAAATTTAACAGGAATGCAAGAAATAAAGAGAGAGCAAATGGTTGAAATACATGAATGTAATTTCCTCTCTGCAGTTATGTTAACCATCTACACGTTTATTACCACACCACCTCTCAGATGTACTAGGATCCCACTCTTTCTGGTACTGAGCAAAATAAGAGCTTTTATGATCTATCATATTGTTTGAAGAACTCCAACTGTTTCGTCTCTTCATGATTTGCCTATGAGCTGTTCACGTTTTCCATGAATTTGTCCATTGTTTGGATTTGTATGAAATTTATTTTCTGGGAAAAGCCTATTAATTAACTAACCAAGGAACCAAAGACTGGGGCCAAAGGGCCAGATTTTCAAGCACTCACTAGGGAGAGTTCTGTTTATACATATTTCATGGGAGGGGTTATAATTTCAAAAATAATTGTGGTGGTTTGGAATTTGTAAATGCTTTGGGTGGATATTGTTACATACTACGTTTTTGAAGTAACTAACATTCAAAAGACATTCTTAGTCATTTAACTATTCAGTATTTGAGCTTCTCCTCAGAAAGTAGTTTGACAAACACCAACACCATGGAAACTATAATATTTATGTACTGATCGAATACAAATAGCACATTTCCCCAACCACTTATCTTTGTAGAGGGTAGACAGTTCCTCATTCCAGATCTGTCCCTCTGTCTATCTATCTGTCTATTAAACTTGCCATATTCAATTGTTAATGCATATTATGAGAATTGTCTCAATAAAATTTTTGTTGTACACATTCTGTCATTGACCTGTTTGTACACCAATAATGCATTGATAGTTCATTTGATCCTTCAGGTTTGTCACAGCTGAAACTGCAATTCAGTATGTCTCCTTTTCTCTGCTGTAAAACTGCCTGCAGACCTTACAGGGCCAGAGGATGAAAGAGCCACTGGAGTTTAGTACCTCCAGTGTCACTGTGCAGAGAAAATTCGGTAGAAAATGGAAAGCTTGTGGGAGAATTTTTTTCTGGTTATTTTCTTCCTTCTGATGTGCCTTACAGCATTCATGGAGAAAGACACGGCTCTCCTCAGCTGCAAGAATGCACTCTCCACCTGGCTTTTTGTATCATCCTTGTCCCTCATGTGATGCAACAGCACTATTGCCACTGTTGAGACTTTCCACCGCTCTCCTGCAAAATCCAACAGAGCTCCCAGGGTTTGCAAGTAACAGTCTGGATTGCCTCCTGGCCCCATGTAACACTGAGTGGAGCTGCATGCCCTGTCTGAAGAATAGAAATCATTATGTAATCACAAATCACTAGCTGGTCATGCACCATACACAAGCATAAGTTATTATTAAATTTAAATTATTTATCAGGTTAAAATGTACTGCCTTTCACTGCACACAGAAATAAAAGAGTGTTTTCAAATAATTTCCAAAAAAATCCTTTTAATGCATGAATTGCCAGGTCCTGAAATGTCATTCCTGACACAGATTAAAGTAAAAACTACAAAATAATGGTTGTTTGGTGACAACCTCTATAATGATGCCCAAGGCTTTTGTTTCCTCTCTTGTTCTGTGTACCAATATGGACCTAGTGTAAATAGAAACATGAGCTTCCATTACCTTGTATTCAAGCAGCTGCAATAAAAACTGCTAATGGAAGAGGAGGAAAGAAGAGAGAAAAGATCAAATGCCCTAACAGATATTTACACAACAGAAGAGTTTTGTGGCCATGAGATACTATTCTGAAGTTACATACAGGGGGTGAAGAAAGAAACTGCACTTTCAGAAAACTTTGTGACAAGAATAGGTGGGAAAATAATTATGTTGCATGACTAACCTTTTCTTTGTACAGACACATTATAGGGCAGATGCCAAAGCAAACAGTTTATAAGTGAAGCGTAAGTTTTACTCATTTGCTGTCTGATCAGAAGTATTTATAAATGCCTGTAGTATGAGTGTGTTTAGTGTACTTTTTCTTTTTTTAACATGCAAAGGTTGTTAAATTACTGACAGAAAAGTTCAGGTATTTATTTTAAAATTGATTTACTTTAGAATTTTGTTTAGAATGGAAGGATAACTTCGTGTTTCAGCATGAAAATATTAGAGTAATTTGCCCTTTCCTTCTTGGAGTGGATAACTAACTTACTGAAGGGTGGCTGAACAGCAGATAAATATTTGGTGAGAATTTTCTGACACTGTATTTCATGATGTTGTGAGCAAAAGCAAGAAAAAAACAGCCTGCAGGAAATAATTGGGCAGGACAGCCTGAAACACCTTCCTTACAGAGTAAGCATTCACTCAAAATTTTGAAGTAGGGTCCTTGCAGACTTTCATCTTCATCCCAGCCTGAATTTGGCTTTTCATGAAGGGTCTAGACAGCAGGCTAGAGAGTACTCACACACACACACACACACACTCTCAACACTCTCACAGTTAATTTGCAGATGGAACAGATATTAGGATACTCCAAGCACTTTGGAGCTCTTCACAGATCAAAAGGGAAAACTGGGGGAATGGCCTGAAATTCATGGAGAGAAACTAAGCAGGGGGAAATGCAGAGAACTGCAGTTTAGAAGGAAAAATCAAATGCACAAATGAAATAGAGAATGATGAGAGTTGCAGCAGCACAACAGGAAAGGATTACTACAAAGCACAAGCCAAGTCAGCAATCTGAGGCTATTGTGAGCAAGAAAAATTCATCATGATGTGATCAAGAACATCATGTGTAAGAGATAGGAATTGACTGCTTATCTCTCTTTGGCATTGATGAAACCTTAGCTGGAAGACTCTACCTGCTTTTGGGTGCTGCATTTGAACAAGGATATAGGCAAGCTCCAGGAGGGGGTAACAAGCAGAGGAAGAGGTTTAGAAAACAGGACATACAAAACAAGAGCCATAGAAAGAGAATTACTTGGTCTAAAAGGACTGAAGAGGGGATGCAAAAGTCTGCTACAGTAAGGAGATTACTATAAAAAGATAGATTCACTTGAGGGAATTGAAAATCTCCTTTTTTGGATGGGCTAGAAAAGTGTCTGTAGGGGTGATTTGGGAACACAGCAATCTCTTAAGGTCATTTCCAACCTTATTCCTTTGATTCATTGACCCACCACATAAAACTGTTTCTGAAATCGAACATCCATTTTAAAATCGATTATTAGGAGACTTTTTGGATTAGTATATTTTTAGCATGACATCCTACTACTTTTTGTCTGCAGAAAGAAAATCTTGTCGTTCTGGTGTCAATGTCGTCTTATTACTTGATTATTTTCATAAATATTCATGAACATTAATATTCAAGCTCTAAATTTTGTAAATCGTAATTATGTTTCAAAGGGTTTTGCTGTAGTGTTGTGGAAATTTGTTAGATGGCAAATACCCCTTTAATCTGTTTCCTCCCAAATAGTTAATCCCAAGGGGTAAAGTTTTAATCTCTCTCTCAGAACAGTTGTAACATTTGTATTAAATGTACATACTGGAATTTAGTTGTAAAATACATGTTTCCACTTGCTTTTTATTTGCCTAGATTCTCATTTCCAAACCCTATCTCACTATTTTTCCATGACACTAGGGATGTTCATTTGCATCACATTTGTTTCATTTGCATCACTTTGCATTGTTTTTTGTTTCAGAGCACTTGTCCTTTAGAAATAAACCAACAAGTAGTGACCTCTGGATGTTGCCTCAGTATACTCAACAAGAAAAGTTTGTGAGAATATTTGGCTTTTTTGTTATCTTGGTAACATTTTGTTACCAAGATTGTCTTGAATTGATTGAGAAGAAAATGTGCTGCACAGATTTCAAGTTGAATTTAGCATTCTGCTTAAAAGAAAGCCAAAATGCTTCATTTATTTTTGCATCAGAGAAAATGGAGAGGCAGTTTTCCTTCAGAAGAAAAGCTGTGAATGTGACAGTAATTTTAAAAATATTTTGTCTTAAATCCACATTTCTTTCAACAAAAGTACTTGTGTCCTGTCAATAGCACTCATTATGAGATCCATTTGTTAGCAGAAGGCACAGACTAATTAATGGCTGTCAGAGTACAAGGTTGTGCTGGCTGTAACAATAAAGCAGGCTCTGCTGTGTGGAGAGTGAGGTGGCAGACCAGCTTTAAGGCACCTTAAGGGTCAGACATTGCTGCAGCTGGTGCAAGGGATGTAACATGGTACAGATTCATGGACAGCACAGATTCTGTAGTCACAGAATGGGAATTTTTTTTTTTTACCTAGGATTTAGTTGGGGCTTTAGTGCATTCTTTGTGGGCTGCACATTAATGCACACAAAAGGCTCCTCCTATGATAACTACAATACAATTAGTGTTCACCTTCTGTGAAGCAGTGAGATGTCTGTGTCCTCCTTCCTCCCACAGGGATGGCTGCAGGTTGTCTGGGCCATGGATGCTGGCCCAGCTGAGAAGGGAAATGCTTTCCTGCAGGGATGTGGCAGTGGAGAAAGCATTGCAGCCCTGGGGCAGGAGCAAGGCACGCGCCTGGCAGGAGAGCTCAGGTCTCCAAGGCATGAACTCACTGAAACCCCACCAGGGATGGATTCTGTGTGTCTGCTGCCTCATGCCATCAGCAGCCCTGCATAGGATGCCCAGCAAGACTACCAGGTATTCCATGGAAATTCTCTCTCCAGCAACCCAGAGGTGACTCTTTCTTGGTAGGAGTTCACGGGCAGTTCCACACAGCTGCAGGGATCTCAGGAGATCTGCTCGCTCTTCCAGCCCGTTCACCTGGGCAGGTGTGTGCACACCAAGGGTGCACCCTCTGTGGTTATTTTCCCTTTGAGGCGAGGGTGAGGGAGGTGAAATTATTTGCCTCGTATATATTTCTTTGTGGTAATGGGCAAACACCTTTTTCTTGCTTTTGGCTTTCCTTGACTGAGCCTGCAAAGCTACACATCTTTGCTATGTATTTACCCAGCCTGTAGGGCATCATATTCTAGTTTAATTCTTCAGGTTCCTTGAAGCCAATGAAGCAGGACTGGCTTTTGGAAGTGCAGAGGCTGGCATACAACCCATATTTATACTGTGATGTGCCATAACTGTCTGGGTTATGTCAAAGGGTGCATCAGGATCAACATAGATATTAACTCACTTTTCTCACTTCTAAAATCAGCAAGAATCTTTTTATTATTGAATGGATTTTTATGCAGTTGTTAATCCCAAATTTTTAGCAACATATTTCTGTTAATGATTTGAAGTCAAGCCTTGCCATATCACGAAGCTGAGTAAAGGGAAATAAATTATTTTTAGTTTATCATTTGTGCTTGAAAATTAGCAAAGATTCTCCACTACTTTCAAATCAGACTAATATTTTCCTGAACCAAGGCAGAAAACTATGATCAGATCTGAACAAAATACAGAGATATGTAATCTGTGCTGCAGCTGTCTGCACAGCTTCAAGCACAGAGTATAAAAATGTACTCTAGTATAGAATATAGAAATTCTTTTCTATTCCTTACTATCAGGATGGTGAGGCACTGGAAAAGGTTGCACAGAGAGGTTGTGGATGCCCATCCTGGAGGTGCTTAAGACCAGGCTGGGGGGTTGAAACTAGGTGAACTTTACTGGTTCCCTTCCAACACAAACCACACTAAAATTTCTCTGGAATACCTCACTGGTCCACTTCCAGGCCCATGGCCAGCACAGACAGGGGACTGGAGTGTCCCTATTTTTGAAAACCTGGAAATCCCATGAGTAGTGACAGCACTGTCCCAGAAGAAAGGCAGAACACAGACCAAGCCCTGGTTGTCCAGGTGACTCCTGCATTGAGGACATGCTGAGGAAAAGATCAGTTCTGAGAAAAGGAGAATGAGTTTAACACAAGGAATGGGAGGGATGAGCAAAAGACTAAAACAAGGGCCCAAGTCTTACACATATGCATTCAGAATCAAGCATAAACAATTTCTGGGACAAAGCAGTGACAAAACATGAACAGTCAGATATCCTGCATAATTGAGAGGTAGCATACCTTCTTACTGCTTGGCTGGTGTATATAACATATTCTTCCCACTATTGCAACAACTTGCTTTGTCTCATTTGTGACTTCATCCTCCTTTTCCTGATCTTTCTGGCAAAGCCGTGTTTTCCACGTTTACCCTGTCTCATGGACACAGCATGATGATTATTTCTGTGGCACCAGCTGCTTCAGCTGCTTATTGCTGGAGTCCTGTCATTTTATGGAGAAGCATTTTTATTATTGTAATCAAGAAGATAATCAGATGAACTCCTGAAACTGGTGACCTTTGAACTGTAATACCTCATGTATCTGAGATAGCACTGGAAGGTGAAGGTAAATATAGGAAAGAGAATCTGTCTCATTTCCTAATTTGTATGCCAGCTGCATCTACCTTGTTTATCATACATGTTTAGTATACAACAAAGAATTATTATGGTGAGTCTGAGGCAATTCTCTATATTGCTGGTATTTCACTGAGGGCTGATTAGACACACAGTGCTGATTCCTCTTTGTTGTCAACTGCTAAACGGTAGCAAGTCTCTGCTAAAGAAAAGCATAAATATTTTCCAATAATGGTATTTGCCTCTGGAATTTTGAAAGGGGAATGAATTCAGTTCATGCCAGCTTTCCCCCAGACAGGTAAGTGGGTATGTCCACCTTGGATAGACACCTGGCATCAACTTCACTTCTTGAAGCAATGTGCTGTGAAGTAGATCCACAACATTATAGCTGTACTATAGTGAATTGCACCACATTATGACTTCACTATAGTGAACTGAACCAAGTCAAGCCCCGGTTGTTCCTTTTTTTGGGAGGCCCTCTGTGGTAGTTACTATGGGTGCTAGTAGTACAGTTGCTACTTACTGAGAAATGATTTTTGGTCCAATGTAGTTGCTGTCCATGTGCTGCAGTCCAAACATCCACTAGTGGCTTCAATGGTTGGGTAACCTAATGTTTCCAGAAAAATGAAAAGGAACATAAACTGCCTGTTTGACTGTAGTTAAGACATCATCCCTTCAGTAACAACCATTTTGATTATGAAGCAATGATCCCATTTATTAACATTATTACACTCCAGACAATGAGTGAATTCTTACATTATGAATAATTTCATGTACCTACACAGTTCTGATTGCTGTTACCTGTTAAAGCACCTTCTGTTGTTGCCAGAGATACTTTGTTTTAGATCCTCTTGCAAGATCTCTTCTACCCTAGGCCTCTCTTCTTTCCCTTTTTCCTTTTTTGTTTTTTAAAACATCTGTCACATTTGGAGCCCGCTCCTTTTCTTGTCTATTGTGATAGAAACTGTCCCTCTAACAGCTCTATGGCTGGACCTTGGACTGGGGAGGGCTGCCTCTGTCTCCTGATCATTGCTTGCCTGGCTATGACACATGTACAAAGCCATCTCTCCAAGTGGTTGTGTTGATTGACTTATTTGAGTAACCCATCAAGAGATATCTAACAGTAAAAGAAGATGCCAAAAGTCTGGTTCATCTACCTCTAAGCCTTAGTCCCTGTGTGTTTTCCATGTGTTCTTCTCAGTCCTCTTGCCCTTCTCTTCTACTAGAAGACACTGATACCCAGAAACTGCTGCTTGTTTCCAACCTTTCTACTTCAGGCTGCTTTTTAACAAGTTTTAAGTTTCTTTGATCCTGACCTTGGAAATGTCCATCTATAACCTTCCTCAGATGGTAGACCTTTCACTGATAACAGTCCCTGTTCTGAAAGTCTCCTAGGTATTGTCTCTGAAAAATATTGATCTTTGTCATTATTCCATTTAGTATATGTTTTTCTTAAGAGTCTTTTTTAATTCTATAAAATTGAAGAAAAATATTCAGATAAAATGAAGTACCAATGATAGTAATGAAAATTGTAGATATCTCATTCTTTACAATAATCAAATGAATATGAGGTGTTTCACACACTGTAACCTTGCAAGCTGGATATTACACAAGTAAAAATAAATGCACACACCCATAAAACTAGTAAAACTGGCTGTTGCAGCTACACATAGTTCCTTGTGTTCATTAAAATTCTATCTTTATTGAGTTTATCTAGATTGGCATGCAGATCAAAGTGAAAATGTAATAAATAAAAGAATATACATAATGGAATCCATGGAAAGAAGCTATTCAGAAGATAATTCCAGTAGGTGAATCGCAATGAAGTTTCAAAAACAACAGTGCAGAAGCATTTGAAACACAACACGTCATACAGTGTTGAAGGGCTGGATCCTGAGGCCATTACTCACATGCATAGACACACTGACTTCAAAAGAATTACTCACTATGAGTAAAGATAGTTGGAATACGACTAAACAACAGAGCATTGGCTCCTTTGGTGCAACTGTGTAGCTGAACAACATCTCTGTGTAAGGGTGATCCTGCCAGCGATACCCAGCTCAGTCCACAGTGGCAGCTCCAAACCCCCTCTGGAATGTGGTGAGCACCTGCCTAAGCCAGAGGATCCTTCACCAGATGGAAAGTGGGAACACAAATACTCGTAAGAATGAAAGGACTACGTTTGCCTCCAGTTGTGCTCACCTGTGCTGCTTTTGGAAACGACATTCTTACTTCCCTAGCTCTGGCTGGCCTTGCACAGCCCATACATGGAAAAGTGAGCTGGATCAGCCTTGTCTCATCCATTATTAAACAACTAGTTGTACTTTACTGAACTGGGCCCCAGGTTTCCAAAGCTGAATTTTTATATCTGTTTAAACGTATGGAGAAAGAGCAGTTTGACTTTCAGATGTCAAGGATGAATTTTTAGGGCAAGCAACAAAGAACAACAATTTTTTTTACACCTTAAACTGCTAACTCGAGTATTTTGAGACAGTCATAGGACATGAACACAATGTTATTTTGTTGAAATTTTATTGGCACAATTACACAAGTGAGATAAAGGAGGATTTACAAGGTTAGTCACAAAAGGTGAACAAGACAGAAACTAGATGACAGATTTTAGTCAACAGAAACTAGAAGACAAAGTCTGCATATCATGGGCTATTGACAAGAGTTCAATCCAGAGTATGAGAGAATATGTAAAAAAAACAAAGGAAGAGTCTAAGAGACAGCTTTTTAAAATAAATTAGGAAACCTAACTGGCAGCAATGGCTGCCATTCACATCCCCTGTTTCAGCATCTAGAAGCAACAAAAAGGCCTGGGTATGCCAGATTTTGCTTTTCTGGAATGTAAAATTGAGAGAAATTTCTCCTGCTTTGGTCTTTCATCCCTTTTATGTTTAAGCATTCTTATTACATATGTAGCACAACCAAGAATTAGCCAGGCTGTCGTGCCATAAGGATGAGTTTCAACAGAGAAAAACATTTGTCTGTGGTTACAGACTGGCTCTCTGGGAAAAAAAACAAAACAAAAACTGGTTGCGGCAGTACGTACTGGAACTTCTAACAGCAAAGCATGAGGCTGAGTTTACCTGTCTGCCTACCACTGCCTAGAGTGTTTTCCCAGGTCTCAGCTAGTTTATAACACATGGTTACCTGCAGTCATGTGAAAATGTTTTCAACCAGCCTGCTGCCTTATTGGCAGCCTCTGTTATTTAATGTAAAACATGACATGTTATTTTGAAGTAGTAGGAGGCAGTGTCCCCTTCCTCAAAACATTTATAGATCTTTTGAGCCAAATCCACCCTACCTCTTTGACCCAATTTTATGTTTATGTGACTTAATCGATCCCAGCAATACTACATCCATGTGTCATTTTGGAATAAAACACTCTAGTGAATCAGTACCCTTTGCCCCTTCCCACATTTTTCCACTGCCATCATGGGAGATTCAAGGAAATTTTCCACATCTGGGACCTTTCTGAGTAATGAGTATAAGATATTGGCATCCATAAAACCCCCACAAGCATCTCAAGAGATTATGATGTCTACAATACCGAAAAAAACTGCCACCCAGGTTATTTCTTGTTTATATTTTGTGGCCAAAACCGAATCAGACTCAAATAGATGAGTGGAGCCTTCTCTTTAACGGAAAGACTGTACCCAGCTCGTTGAAACTCCTAGCTAACTGACACGGAAGTTAGCTGCATTATGTGGGCTTCAGGCCATCCTCAGCACAATCAGTCCTCTTCAAGCTGAAACTTGCTGTGTTTAGGCAGGTTGGGATTTCTGAACAGGTTGTTCAGCCCTATTTTCTATGCTCAGTTGCCCAAGGATTTGTTTTCTTCCAAGAGCAACAACAAAGTATTTAGCTTACAAAAGTTTTGAAGGAGTCTATAATTTTGAGAGAATTTTCTAGCCTTAAAATGTGCAGTTCCATTGGAACAGACACCAGGTTTTCAAGATGGAATGGCTCAGCAAATTACAAAAGCTGGAGGGCTGATACCTCTGGCTTTTCTACTGGTACTGTGACCTTTCAAGTATGCTGTGACATAAAAATAATTTGTCAGGGTCTAGAGGTCTAAATGAGGACATTTCAGGACTCTGAGGAAATATTCATCTCAAGTGTTAACATAATTTTATTTGATCATATAAAGTAATAAGGTGCTCAGAGCCTAGAAAGAGCATGACTGTAAAATCAAGATTAGTAAGACTAAACATCCTTTCATGTAGTGTTTCTATTTGTTTCTTCTTGAAAAGAAGAAATAAAGAAAAAAAAAAAAAATACCCAAGCCCTACAGAGGATGTAAACTAAAGGGTCTGACAGCATGTCTTCCAAAGCAGTGAGTAATAGTCTGTGCAAGGTAGGGTTGCTTCCCATGAATGGAAAGAAACTCCAAACCAAGCATAAATTAATGTAAGTGACCTAAAATTGAAATGAGTCCAGCTTAATTGTCAACATGAACCAATATGATACAGATCATGTAAGGCTTTCTTTTGCTGCCTGTCCTGTCCGTGCTAGAGACTGATCTTAGTGTAACAACACTTTGAGCTGCACATTTAAACAGCATTATATGAATAAAAGATACATATTCAACTTATCCAGCTTAGTAGTTATCTTTACTGGTGGAGTACATGTAGAGTCCTACAAAGTTCTATGCTGCCTTCTCAAGCTTCATACTACTGCAGTAGCTCAAAGGAGAAGAAATTAAAACCCTAGACTTTTAAACAGAGGTTTCAAAATCTGCCTGTAACACTTACAGTGTTTCTATTGGTAGGGATAGAATCAGATATTCAGATCTCCACAAGTCTGTGGTAGTCTGCATAAACCAAACATCCTATCTGCTGGATATGTCATGCCAGTTGTAATGTGTTTTTCTAGCGTCAAATTCCAAATAAGAGAAAAATATGGAGGTGTTAAATGCTATATGGAGTGCCTAGAAAGAGACGATCCTCATGGTAAATTGTTTTTTGAGGCTGCAAATAAAGGAGAAAGAAAGTACCGTTATTCCTGTTTTATAAGTGCAGGCATCAAAAGATGAAAAGACCTGCCTCTGTTATTCATGGAAAGATTATCATTGACTTCAGTGGGTGTAGTATCAGCCCTATAGCGGTATGAAACTTGGCTCCTAATTGCATCAGGCCCACGTAGACTAAGTTTCAGCCACAGTTCATTTTATCACCAGCTTGTTAAACCGTAAACCAAAGGTATTTCAACTGCTGACAGAGTCTGACTTGCGGTTCTGGGCTCCCAGGATGCCTGACTAAGAGAAACCCATGTCCAGTCACGTTTCGTTTGTGCTCCAAGTGTTTGGCTTCCATCAATGGCTTGGGATGGCCTGTTCTCTGCAGATTAAGAGGAAATAATACATGACGCACAGGCTTGTCTCCTTCACTTCAAAGTGTGAGCAACAATGACTCACCCACCTCCACAGACATCTTTAAACCTTGTGCTGAGTTTCCTATTTTTCTTCTTGTGTCACAGATAGCATTGCTGCCTTTTGTTTTCTCCAGCCTACCTTCACCAGCTTTGCAGAATTTTGAATCCAATCTGGCAATGAGGTTGAGCTTTTTTTTTTTTTTTTACAGTTCTTTTGGATTCCCATATTCTTTCATAATTATCTTAACCAAACAACATGTGTTTAAGTTTCTCAGTATACTCTGAGTGTTACCAAATAAGAATAATCTGCATAATATCTACGTGAAAAGGAGGCTTGTTATTCACACTTTGTTATCATCCTGTCCCACAGACAGCTGCTGTCACTGTTTGCCCTTTTCAGTGGCAGTGGGCTAAATTCATCCTAGTCACAGACGGGGGTAGGTGGCTGTGGTGTGGTCGCCCTCCACATGGAATATGACATGCTGGATTGAGTTATTCTTCCACAGAGCAGGGAAGCTTCTTGAACAGAAAAGGTTAATTAACCTAACTGCAGGCCAAACTGGGGCAGGAAAAATGCCCATAACTTCTTTAAAATATATTTAATTAGGAAAACCATGAAAAATCTCAATAATTACCTTATTATAAGAGGTATCTTGCCAGGTAATGCCATGGGTTCACCAGGAGGGATTTTTAATGCTTTCAGTCTGATGCCAGAATTCAATGAACCTAGGTCATCCATGGTTGTGTAGACTGTCAGTCCTCTAGGCTAGTATGCAAAAAGTGGATTCCACCACCACCACCACTGCTTCTCCTACATCAGTGTTTTTGAATTAAAGTGACAGTAGAAGCTCTGCCCTGTGTTGAACCTAGTGCTGCTGATATGCATTAGGCAGGGTCTAAGCACATGCCCAAAAACGGGGGATCCTTGGGGGCCTTCAACAGTGAAATACCTACTCTGTAAATCCCAAAAGCACTCCAGGAAATGGCAGTCTATGTATTTAGTTCAGCAAGGTGTCAGTGGTGCAATCTTAAGCATGAAAGTAAATTTAATAATGGAAGTTTTGAGTACGTTAGTGGGGCGAACATTATAGGGAAAATCACTTTTCCTTTGACGGAATTCTTGTTTGCACCATAAGTGCTTAGGTGTTTTATTTGAATCTTGCTGAAGGCACCTGCCTGTCTGAGCTTCAGCTCTTCTGGGTGTCCAGAGCACGGCTTTGGCACATGCCCAGAACAGTTTAAGCAGCTTGATAGCTATCTCCCACCTATGAATCAAGGTATTCGTCTGCTAAAGTCTCCTGGAGAGCTCAAACCTGCAGACATTCTCAAAAAAAAAAACACCCAACACACACCCAGAAAGCTCCTTGGAAAATGATTTGTGGGTGATTTTTAGAACAGACAGTGGAGGAGGATCTGCCACCCACCTTTCATACAAAATTCTTTGGTTAAGTCATTTGCTTAGGAAGTTAGGCTCAGATTCAACACTTTGCTCTGACTGAAGGGGTTGAAACTAAAATTTTTTCAAGGAAAATGCCCTCTTCTCAGGAATTACATTGTTTAGAAAGGAAGAGATGAGGTTTCCTTCACAGTCTACTCTTTATCTTCAAGTTATATTAATGTGTAGCAAAAAACCTCAAAAGTCAATAGACAGGCACGTCTACAGAGGTACATCATTCTGCAGTCTGCACAAAGTAGTTTTGGGTAGAAACCTGATTATACACATTATGGTCAACACCCTTTCAATTCAACTCAGACAAGTAGGACATTTGATACTTGAAAGACTGGAGGAAATTAAATTCTAGTCTCCCACTTTGTCCTCTACAATTTTACTTCTGCTCAGTAGACTAAATAGCCCATTTTAGAAATATGCTAACCTGAAGAAGATATGTAGACACCTTCTTCCAAGTTCTAATCTGTGAATGTGAAGGAAGACACATCTTCATATTTGTATTTGCATTTTCACTGCAGAGTGGCTGAAAGTTCCTGAATGGCGAGTAGGGTGAAAATGTAGATTTTAATTCTGTCTTGGATGAGTGACCTTCCTTATTCTGTGCATGTAAAGCCCCATCCACAGGTTCTGTTTTCCACCCCCATGCCCAGCTACACCAGGTAAAGCTGCACTGGTTTTTTTGTTATTCTTGGTAAGACCCATTAATGCTGATTTGAGTTCTTTTCCATCTTAACCAACAGCCCAGCAGTTTTTTCATCTGGTTATGTAATTTTGCTGTTTTCTAGGTTCAATTTCTTTCTGGACCCTTCTATTTCCCATTTAACCTCCATTATAAGTGATTTGTTTTGTGGGCAATGACTTTAAATTTTTCACAATTATTCACAATGAGTGACAGCAAGAAGATTATATTCTAGTGGATATCTATGGATTCTGTCTTTTCTCTTTTTCATGGATGTAAACACTAAGCAAACACCAAAGTGGATTCTTGGTGAAGAGTGTGAGGTCTTTAGATTCCTGTCAAAGCAGAAGAAAACCCCGGGGAAAGCCAGAAAGCAGGAAGGGTTAAGGCAGAGAATGATCTGGGTTTTATATTCTGTGGAAGCTGTGTCTCTGAAATGATGGTGACAGCAGAAGATGGCAACAGCATGGGAGAGTCACTCTGTGTGGGGAAAGGAAAGGTTGGCAGGAGACAGAAAGCTTGATCAAGGGAGTCCAGGTGAGGGAAAATGAGTGAAAGCTCCAGTTAGATGGACAGTAAAAGTTGGAGCTCTAAGTTTCTAGGAGTTAGGTGATTAATCTGGATGGATAAGAGAGGGCATGTGGGAAGTTTGAAGGGATTTTTCTGCAGAAGAATGGAGGGAGGGTTAAGAGAAGTCAGGATATAATCAATATTTAGAAGAGCTAAGTGTAAGATCTGGGAATTTTACCAGGGGAGGAAATTTTCCCTCAGGAAAAAGAACACATCAGATTAATTGGGAGTTGGTGTAGTCCTCTGAGGAAATATAACCACGTGGATGTGAAAGGTCTGGAGGAAAAGAGATTCTGGGATGAAACTGAGGGGAATTAAGGGAACGGGAGCAGTCTCTCTCTTTCCCACCTTCCTGCTTCTACCTCCACGGTCCTCCAAACTCCTGCATGGGAGCAGTGATGCAACAACAACAACAACCTCTTTCTCCATCCTTCATCAACCTTTGATTTTTAAATGACAGATATGTTCAAAAGTAGTGACTATATGATGACTATTTATGTTTCTGGGTGATTTACTCTACAAAAACTACAGCAGTTCCATTTTGAGATGGGATTTGCTGTAGAAGAACCTCCAGAGTTCCTTTCCAACAGGTTTTCCCATGGCTCATGGTTCTAGGAAACCAGAAAACTTTTAGGTATAGAGACCTTCTTATCCTTGACACCTTACGTTATATCCTAGTTCCATTGCCCTTAATTTTTGCTCAAAATGACAGATATGTGTATCTGCAATATTCCATAATGATGGTGTTCTAATAGGCTTACAATAATATATTCTGAGTTCTCATTTCTGTTACAAAAACAACTTAATTCAGAGAAAACAAAGACCACGTAAGGGATCTATGTGCCTCTTGCTAAATTCATCTTGCAGTTGAGGTTTCTTTCTAATCCTCTCGTTTTGGCCCTCAAAATAATGACTTCTGCTTGACCTGCCTGTGGGTCAAAGAACAAGTTGACTTGGATCTTTCCAGATCCTGTTAAAGCCTCTTCTGAAGTCACAAATAGTTTGTTGAAGAATGAAAGCACACCTTTTCCTCCATGAATTGGTAATACAGCTCTTTTGTGCTGCTCACAGCTAAAGCTGATGGGAGGATTAGGAGCAAATGCCTTTTGCTTTCTAATGATGTAGAAGTTTTTGTGGAATCAGAAAGATTTAACTTTTTTTTCCAACCAAAGAAAGCCCCTCCCCAAAATAAATTACAAAGTAGGAATAATTACACTATTTCATTGACTTGTTTTGGAAAGCAGGATGTATGAGGCAGTGCCTGAACCTGCACTTGGCTCCACTGCTGAGGTACCAGTGCTACAGGCCAGCCACCCTGGCTCTCTCCACTCTTTGGAGCCACCAAGTCTCCCTGCCACCCTGAGAAAGTGCCCATCATCCTCCTGCGACATTAGAGGGAGTCTGAGATGACTAACCCCTAATTTACATGCCTTACATGGGTGATTAACGTTAGGTAGGATGAATTGTGACTGCAGTGTATCATTGAAACATCTTACCTTATTTTCCAGATCAAAGTATCTTGTGTTTTGTTCTGATGAAACAGTTTGGTACTTAACAAGAGGTGCACGTAAACATTCAACATACAAATTAGAGAAGCCAGCTGTTTACTGTATCTTTCCATTATCCTGCAACTCTGGTTCAAATAATATGTTATGGCATGTGGTTTATTATGGACTTCCACAATGAAGCCATAAAAATAAACAAATATCTCTAACTGTTACTAACAATGAAACATTTTGGGTTGAAATGCAAATTCCCCTCCAAGCCAACTTTCTTTTTTAAAAAAAGTAAAACTTCTTATTCTGTTTTTAAAATATTTGGTTCAGTTGTGACTCAGCACCGAAACAAATTCTGAAATTATATTTAACGTGAACCATGTTCCTAACTTTAATCATCTTTTCTGTTTCAGCAACAAGAGGGCCATTCAGCTACTAGTTCTCATCTTAAAGACTGAGTGAATGGTTGGACAGCAATGAGAAATTCCAGTGATTTTTGTTGGTAGTGGGTCAGTGGGGTAGTGCATTACCACTAACTGCTGGGTACTACCCAAGTAATCTGGGTTTAAGATGCAAAAATAAGCTAGCTGTTTAAGGATATGATGAATACTCTTCAGAAAAGTTCAAGGTCAACAAAGTCTAAATGGATATTAAGTATAGCTGTTTACCAAAGTGTTCTCTAACAATAGTAAGAAAGTAATCAGAGACTTATTCAACCTCAAAAAAGAAAAAAAAAGCAACAACAAAAAAAAAAAAAAAATAAAAACCTTACATTTCTTTGAATAGAATGTGAGCTGAAGAACATGTAAACAGAAAATTCATTTGCGATACTTTTTGACTATGCACTGTGCAACTAAAAATGTTAGAGCATCTACCATTAAACTAAACAGAAGCATGCTGTGACTTGATTGACCTATGCATCATTGCATGCCAATCTATTTGAGTTGTTTCACAGTTTGGAAACGTTCTCACATAATCCTACATGTATGCTCACTGCACTTGTTTTTGGAGCTAACTTGCCCTTCTTTTGAATAATATACACAATCTTCGAAGCTCAGCTGGGAAAACAATTTTTACACTGTGATAGTAAAAAAAGCAGCTCTGATGCTTCTTGTTGGTGGCATAGGGCTGGTACTGATTTCACTGAATTTCTTGTAAAAGTCCACTTTACCTGATTAGCAAGAAATCTCTATGTGATGGTAAGAAGAGATGTCATGGTGCTATTACAGATAGCACATTCAAGTCAGCAGTGGACTGTGGTCAGGACTATGTAATCAAGGTGGTTTGTAAGTTGAGACATGTTCCAGCCGGATGCAGAGGAGGTGGCTTGGCATTTGCCAGGAATATCCATCCTGCAACTGTCAAATCCACAAACACAATCCATCATGCAGAATAATAGTTTCCTCCTTCCTGTCCACTCCACAGTCCAAGTGTGATTATTCATCTTGAACGCAACCAGTCTTTCACATATGCTTTATTTTATTGCACACAATCAGAGGTACACTATGCTATCCTTAGAAAGTAAATATTTATTAATCTTCATTAGCAGAAATTCTCTGTGTATTGGTATATGATACTTGAAAGTAACCATCTGTTTTAAATGTTATGGTACGACAACAGACGACAATGGTTGATTTTTCAACAACGGTCACCAATAGGGTGAATAAGTACAAGGTGATGAGATAATCCTTACTCCTACTCACTTCTCTGTGGTAGGCAAGGCCTGAAAAATCAGGAAAAAAAAGTAAAATTCCATTTCAGGATTTCTCAGTAAGTATTCAAGGTATTCTTGAGAAAGTCTGCAGCCCTAATGAAAGAGTAACTTTCATTTGTAACTCGTCAGAAAAATTTCACCTGCTGTCTAAAAGTGTTTTAAATATTTTAAGTTCTCACCAAAAAATACATTAGTATAATCTATTTTTATTTTTTTACCTCTAATAACAATAGGTAGCATTTAGTGTAGCCTTTCAGGAACTGTCTTAAAAAGAAACCCTTGGATTCTCAGCCAAATGAGAACTCAGAAAGATGAATGGATTTATCAGCAATCTCCAGGGAGTTAATTTTATGCTGAGTTAGAATGCAATGACAAAGCAAATCAGTGCTATCTTTTGCTTTTTGGTGTCAAAGCACCTTTTTTTTTTGTTTACTTTCTTATTTTTATGATTTTGAGCTTGAAAGCAGGATTTCTCCAAGACACTTGCAAATTGAAGTCTGAAGGAGAATTAGGAAACAAACGTGTTTACTGAGTAAGATTAAGCCATGAGCATAAGCATGAGCAGGGGAACAGGAAGGATCATAAACCAGAGAGACCAGTTCAAACCAATTTTCACACAACTCCTCCCTTCAGTTACATTACTGTAAGTTACAAATATTACATCATCAGAACAAATGATTATTTGCTAATCCATGATTCAGAAGGACAACCATTGTTAAACAGCAGCCTTTGGAAACTGCTTAACCCTTCATCCTGCCTTTGCTCTATTACTGCATGTAAAACAAAAGAAGCTATGAATGAAGTGTGTCGAGAATACAGTGACTTATGAAATCGGTAAAGCACACACACACAATCCTTTATACAGAGAAATGGCAAAAGATGGCAGGTATTCAATGTGGCAAGAGAAGCCATTTGTACAGTCATACGAGTGCTGACAATTCATTTTCTGGAGATTGGGCTGAACTTCGCCTGAAGAATGATGCTTACAGTAACTTCTTTGATGTAAATCTGTAATTTGGGTAATGGACTTGGGCAACCACAAACATATCTTAAAAAGACAATGATATCCACATCTGCTCAGACCTCTAATTTTTTTCTTTCCCAATGAATACTCCTGTCAGAGGCCAGAAATGTCCCTGGAGATTAATGAATATTTCCAGTGAACCACAATCAGAGCATACTACCAAAATCAGAAGTTAGGAGGAAGAGATGTTTAAGGACAGGTCTCTATTAGTGTTTAGTTTAGGTTGGGAGTGTTATTTTGAGGGGAATCTCCTGACTGTCCCTAGCTAGTATAGAATCATAGAATCCTAGACTGGTTTGGGTTGGAAGGGATTTTAAAATTCATCTAGTCCAAACCCCTGCAGCAAGCAGGGACATCATCAACTAGATCAGGTTGCTCAGGCTCCATCCAACATGGCCTTGAACGTTTCCAGGATTGGGGTATCCACCACCCCTCTGGGCAACTTGTTCCAGAGTTTCATCCCTCTTTTCATAAAACCTTTCTTCTTTGTATCTACCCTCATTTAGTTTAAAACCACTACCCCTTTTCTTATCACAAAAGGCCCTACAAAATGTATGTCCTTGTCTTTCTTATAATCCCCTTTTAAGTAGTTAAAGGTTACAAGAAAATTTCCCTGGAGTCTTCTCTTCTCCAGACTGGACAACCCCAATCCTCTTAGCTTTTCTTCATAGGAGAGGTGCTCTGATCATTTTTATGACCCTCCTCTGAATCTATTCCAACAGATCCACGTTCTTCCAGGACCTCAGTGCTGGATGCAGCACTCTGGATGGAGTCTAACCAGGACAAAGTGAAGGGACAGAATCACCTCCCTTGACCTGCTGGCCAATTAAGCTTTGGTTTGCATCATGGAGCCTCTTAAAACATGGAAGCTACATTCCTTTTGGATGAGACCAACTAAAAAATGTGTTCCAAAAAACTACCTAACACCCTTCCATTGCTAATGGAGCTTCAGTCAACAGGACCGACCTAGAACTAGTCTGATGTCAAAGCCCAGAAATGTGTGTGGAGTACTCAGCATTTCTCAGCACATCTTCCCACTAGTCTGGATTTGCTAGGGCAGCTGGAGGCTTAGATAGCTCAAGTTTTGAGACACTCACTGCAGAGCTCTGAGAGGAGTCAATAAATGATCCAGAACACCTCATTGCAATTTGCAGCTATACCATTTGTCTGCCAT
This sequence comes from Muscicapa striata striata, assembly GCA_030060385.1. Lineage (NCBI taxonomy): Eukaryota > Metazoa > Chordata > Aves > Passeriformes > Muscicapidae > Muscicapa > Muscicapa striata. The sequence continues at coordinate 1,489,934 of JAREIS010000080.1, forward strand.
ATGACTGACATTTAAAATTTTGTCTGCTGCAGTAGATACTTTGTTCTCAGAGTCCCGAGAGCCTTTAGGAATGACCATTTTTTTTGGTCACTTCTGGGTGAGTACTCTCCTATGCACTGTTGAATGTAACTAGGCTACAGATGGGGCTGGTTGTGGTCTGGAAAAGTGTGGGGTTTTTTAGAGGAAGTTCTTATGGATACTTGAGCATTAGCTGATTTCCTTGGGGCAGAGTTCAGACTCTGTGTGCAGATGATCCTCTTGACTTTGTGCTTTGCTGGCTGTTTTATCATGCCAGATAGCAATGGATTACATTGACGTAGTCGTGGATTACATTGATGTAAATGGCTGCATAAAAAAATGTAAATTACTTTCACTTTCTGTCTACAAGTAGTACGGAATTTTTCAGTCTATGTGTAAGAAATTTAGGTATAATTTCAAAGGAAAAAGAACCTCATGAGAAGGATGTTTGAATTCAAAAGAGTTCCAAATTAGGCAAGATGGGTCAGAGAAATCTTCACAAGCCCCCAAATGGATGAGTGTCTGTTTTCCTTAGGTCTGAGCGTGCAGGACTCAGCTCAGCCTAATTTATGGTGTTTGCAGTGTGGGTATCTGCACCTCAATTAGGTGTTAAGCTCCTATTAAAATTAATGGAGAGCTTGAAGGTTGCCTAAGCACAGCCATCTAGTGTCATTTGAGATGCCATCAAGAATAGAAGATATCTGCATAAAGCCTGAAGATAACACCCAAGACCTAGGGCTGACCCATGCTCTTCTGGAGCAGCCTAAGGGTGACAACATATAGCATCTAACACTTCAATATGACCTCTCTGTCTAGGAAACTGGCTTGGATATGAGTTTTCCTTAATTCTGAGGGGAACATACAAGCCCACATACTGACACCTATGATACATAGCTTAAATTCAGTCAAGGTGAATTCTTCTCAGTATTTCATAATGGAAGTGGTAAACAAGTGCTGGGAGTGGGAAGAATATCCCCATTCACAGGGAAGAAAAGGCAGAGGTAGGTTGTGGTTCTATTAATGAACACAAGTGGCATATTTATGTGTGCTGGAAATAGAACTGTGCAAATAATGGATTTTTGGGTTTGGTGGTTGAACTGAAAGTTATACAGTAAAATTCCTTTTAGTTAACCTGAAAGAGATTTTCTGCCTATTTGTATGTGTGTGTGTGTGTTTTTAACTAATATAAGGAATGTGTCTCATCTGCTTTGTTAATGACAAGGAACTAAACTTCTGTGTAGCTGCAGCCATGGGTAGCCTATGGCAGTGGATTAAGCACCTTAGAAAGGATGCTAGGTAGGAACAACTGGCTCATGAACTGAAAATTGCCATGCAGTGATATGACAGGAAAGAATAATCTTTTTTAGCAGCATGACTGGAAAGCTTATCTGCTATATTACGTATTTTATGGGTTCTACTCTGCAAATTTTGCTTTAGATTGTGTTCACTGGAAGTGCCACAATAAGGACTTATTCACCTATGTAAGTGATTCACCAGGCAAAAAGATTGTGAAACCAGGAAGTATATCTTATGTATCTATGTTTTCACCCGTCTCCAAAATAATCGCACAAAACCCATCATTTGGGGGATATATGAGCCAGATTCTTGTGCTCTGACATCAGATTTAGACCTGAAAGTTTTTCTGGTTTAATTATGTTGTTAAACTGGTAAAATACGCCAATTTAAATGATGCTATTACAGGGTTGGAAGTACTGGAACTGCTGCAGGTTATGCTCATTCAGAATCTAGAATAAATTATAACGGCATTAAAACTTACATCCCAACATGACTGTGTTTGCAAGACAGCACATACCTGTGCTTGTAGAGCTGCTAGATGTTACCTACTCAAATGTGAATTCCCAGGTAAATAAAATGAACAGGCTTTGAGTCCTGATCAACAAAAGCAGTCTATATTAAAAAAAAAGTCAAAATACCTGTGATATTAAGTAGATACCCATGAGCAGTTTAACACTACAGATGTTTAGGAATATATAAGTTGGAATTTTCAAAGAAGATACATGTTGATGCTTCAAATTATCACATGGAAAGCTGCGCAGTTGGCAACAAAACTTGCTTTTCCTTAAAAAAAAAAAAGTTATATTAATATTTACTTGATTGTCTGATAAAAGTAATACTACAGAAGAATATTGCAAAACCTTGGAGGCTTGGCATGCTTCTCTACGTGGGTGGAAAAATGTTGTGCCGAAGCCAAGCTGGAATGAATCATGAAACTGTAGCATAAAAAACATACTAGATCTACTTTTTTTTTTTTTAAGAAGAAGAAAAAGAAAGATGACAGCTAGAATAACAAAACTGTGGGCCTTACAAGTATATGGAACATAAACATGTTGCTGAAATGACATTGGAGAGTACATTATACAGGGCAGACTTTGATTGTAAGGAGAGCAGTAGGGTTTTGGCCTTCATTCACAAGTTTGAGCCCCGAACGGGGAAGTCCCATCATCCAAGACATTCTCAAAGGAAACTCAAGAGGGACAGGATACCATGCACCCTATAAGTTCCAGTTTTAAGGGGCATACAGAGGGATATAGCTTCATTTATTTCAGTATCTTCTATATTAATGATTAATGCCAAATAGTACCCCACAGGTTAGTGCAGCAGAGGATGGCAAATAGGCAGTTTTATTTAGCCTTTATGACTCTCAACATTTACGGGACAACTTCAGGGAAAGGCATGCAAAATTTGATTGCTATGCTGACACCCCATCTGTCTTCCTATCAGCTTAATGCCATAATTACCAGGTTGAAATAAAGACATGTGTAATGCCAGGTGAAAAGAAGAGTGTGTTAATCTCCTGCGTGAGCAGCAGCTTGTGTGTATGAACTGGTGCTGGCTAAAGCAAGAGCAGGGACTCTGCCCTGACCTGGAGGCCAAGTGACTCTGGCTGCCTTGCATCAGTTCTTTCTACACATGACTCATCCAACACTGCATGGAGGGACAATCTTCAGGACAAGGCCAAGGACTGAGCTGAGACTCAAGCAGTGTGACCATTAAGAGTCCAGCAGACTGTCTGTATAAATGTACCCATTGTTTCCACTGGGAAAAGTCATTGCATGTAGTCCTATTCTAGTTATTAAAATTATGTAAATGCATCATATACGCACACTCCATTGATTGTTGTAGTCCTGTGTTTCTTCTTTATATAACAATCTTTTAAACATGTTCACCAACTGACAAACACAGAACTATGCTTGAAGAACTTATGTAAGAAATTTTATGGTATTTTTTGAATTCAAGCCAAAGCTCTTCTTTGGATGGACCAACTAAAGAAATGAGGAAGCAGAAATACCAGATGCATGGAGAATTATCTTCATGGGACGTCCAAATTTTGATATTTTTAAAAAAAAATTAAGTGAAGTATTATTGAAACTTCTTCAAGGAATTTGCTTTTAAGTTTTCACTCAGAAGAGAGCAGTTTGGAACAAAATAAAAAAGTATACTCCTTCTTGAAAGGACCAAAACATCACGAAGAGTAGACAGATCAACACCCAAGTGGGAGTATGCTCAGAAGCACATGTGAATGGGAGAAGTCGGAAAGTGGGATGTGCTTGTGCCTTGTAGATACTACTTGCAGTTATGTCTCCCTGCCTCATGCATAAGTGTGAATAAAATCCCAGAGCTCGTATCACTCACCCCATCTGGATTTGAGGCCACTCCCCAGGCAGGCAAATTTGTCAGGAGCATTGGCCGGGCATTATGATCCGCATTTGGCCTCCAGGTCTTCACTTGCGGAAGCTTGCTCCAAGGTCCAAATTCTGCCACTCTTGCTGTCATTAAACAGTCCCTTATTTCCCAATCCATTCACTGTCTCTCAGGTCTTAATTTGGCCCTCAATTAGCAACACAGATAAGGTATCATTTACATTACACTGAGATTTTTATGATCATCAGAGAATTTCATTCCACATGACATCTCCATGTGCTACCTCTAACAAATCAATGATTAGTTGTGTGGGGGCAGGGGAGATTGAAGAAGAAACCCTTGAATTCCATCCTTGTCTTCAAAAGTAAACTACAACATGCCCTGCTCTGATGCTTTTGTGCCTACATCTCCACATAAATATTTCAACTTATTTTACCATTGGTTATTATTATTGGCTGTACTATTCTATAATCATGAGCTCAGTTCAAAACACATGATCAGTGGTGCTCCTATAAATGAAAGATTTAAGTTTTGCAGAGCTTATAGACATATTCAATATAATATATATATTGCAGAGCTTATACATATGTTTAAGATAATACATATATATAGACCCTTTTCTCCTTATTTTTTCACTTCACTTGAAGCCAGGAAAAATGTGTTTCCTCTCAACAGTTTTTATAAGAAAAGGAAACACATTTCAAGTATATATACTCAAATAACATTAAAAAGAAAATGTATGAGAACTAAGAGCTAGAGAAAGTAATTTATCACAGTACTTCTGCCAAGCAATCTTTTTTGTCAGCTGTATTCAGTCAATACAAGATAGAAAACTGAAGACAAGGAAGTGTATTAATAGGTAGAGCCTATTGTCTGTAGTAGCCAAACAGTAAATATAAGTGTACCCCTAATATAGTACTATAATCAACTGTTTCTTTCACCACTCACTGTGAGGAATATTTCTTTCACAGAAGCAATGTCTCCATGTCTCCATTCCCACCGGATTTTCTGATAATTTTAATTCTCTGTATTAGAAATTTCATACTGTATTTTTTTCCAAAATTTTGATTTTTCTCTTCTGTATTTGTAGCATATTTAGCAATATATGAGGTTTTACACTTTCATTAAAAGCAATCCTACTCAAATAGCTCACACAATTTCGCAGAGCTTGGTGTTTCCTATACCACTGAAAGACAGAATGAAAAGTTCAGCTTTTCACATCTCTCCCAGAACCCAGGATCAGCAAGCAGAGGAGCAGCAAGTGAAATTATTTGTGTTTGCCTGTGTCTGAATGAGCTTCATCAGATATTGCCATTGATTATTCTAATAGAAAGAGCATAGAGCCAGAACTCAGAGTTCTGCTAAGGAGTGTCTTGGATATGCCTCTGCCCTTTTGAAGACTTTTCCCTTTCCTAAGATGATAGCATAATTCTTTCATTTAGCAGTGGGCTCCTTGGTAGGAAACTTGCTGGAGAAGAATAGAAACAACAACCAGAAACTCCAGCTGTGGAAACAACCAGAATGGGGACATTAAAGGACAACTCTATGGGACAGGCTTTGTGGCAACTTACGCATGTTACCAGACATGATATTGGATATTAGGAAAAAGTTTTCTATGGAAAGAATGATATACTGGAATGGTCTGCCTGGGGAAGTGGTAGAATCACCATCCCTGGATGTGTTTAAAAAGAGATTGGATATGGGATTCGGTATCATGGTCTAGTTGAGGTGTTACGGCATGGGCTGGACTTGATGATCTTGGAGGTTTCTTCCAACATAGTGATCCTGTGAATTCTATAGTGATAGTGGCCCAGGAATAGGTAGTGACAAGGCAAATTCATCTCCCCAGCTGTGATCAAGTGACAGAATGAGAGACTACTGCCAAAAACCCACTGAATCCCAATCAAAAGTATTCAACGCTTTGAAGATCTGTAGGTCATCAGGGAGAAACATAAGGTGCAAAAAGAGCACAGAGATGTAATGCAATGAACCTTCCTAAATAATTTGTTTAAGCAGTGCTATAATTATGATAAAACTTCCACATCCACTTTTGTCAGTGGATTCAGGGAAGTAAGAGCATGAGAAATGCAGGGCCAAATATGACAAACATCCCTACAGCTCTGTCTTTGATACCACCCAGGAACAGTTGCTTAGAATGCATTTCTATAAATGAGTAGAGTATCTATTTTCAAAACAATTTTCTGAATTTTCATGGTCAAAAGAGTTTGGAGCTGTATCCAAGTCATTCTACATAACAGTCACAGGTGAACTGTTCTGCCATATTTGTCTAGTTTCCACTTTGAACCCGTTCATACTTTTGTCCCTCTGCATTATATACAGGGATTATGCAGTCATTGTATGAAAACCTTCTGTGACCCCTCTACTAGTCCCTTCATTAAGAAATCTCTATTTAATGAATTTGGTGGAAATTGTACTTCTCTAACAGTTACGGAGATCTGTGTAAATTCTGTTCTTCACTAACTGTTCTTTAAAGAGAAGAAATCTCTGTTCTGTAGTTGCAGTAAGGGGTAAGGAACACAAAGAAGAATATATAATAAATACAGATGTAGGAACTGGAAGTATGATGAATGCTCCAAATGTTGTGCTTATTAGTCATGTATTACAATTAAAAACAGCCAACTCTTAAGTCCCAAACAGATAAATTTGATGCCTTGGTCTTATTTTTTTCAGAGGAGAACCAGATTCAGAGAGGATTTTACAAGATTTCTTTCTTGTGGTCTTGTCCACCTATACCTGAACACTGGACCTTTATCTAAAGCCAGGACTTAAGTTTCTTGTACAGGCAGATGCCTATGGAGTCAGTGGCTATGGAGCAGAATTTCAAAGGGACATCCAACTTAGGTTAGGTTAGTCATGTGTTCATACTTTTTTTATTGTTTGAGGCATTGTTTGTGATATTAGTGGCCGCTGCATGTGCAATTAATGGTGCCTAACTTCTGCACATCATGTAAAACACACAGAAGTGTATAGCTTCCACTCCAAGAACCAGAAACACTAAATTATTTAGATCACTTAAATATCAAGTATTTTTTCATTTTGTTTCCATGTAATTTTATTTCCAAGAAAGCATTAGTACTCCAGTACGAAGCCTGTGCCAGTAGGTCCATCAGGAGTCAATCTAAAATAAAACTAAATTTGCATATTTAACTGTACTTGCAATCATGGAAAGTTATTCCTTTTCCAATGACAGAACAATATGATAAACTACTCTTTAAAAGTAAACATTAAAATATATTGCCTTACAAAATGCAGCCTTAGTGTTAATAGGGAAGATCTCCACTGATTTACTTGTTCTAATTATGGTGGGCCTGTCCCCAAAAAGAGTGAGCTTGACACCCATTGTCAGTACTAGCCTTTGAAACAACATCTGCACTGTGACTGCCCTTACACCTCACTGAAACTTGCCAGAGATAGACCCGGAGCAAATTTCCCTTGAGTCTTGCCTATGACTCTGTGCTTGCCAGAAAGAAGATCTTGGCAGTATCCTTTACACTAGAGCAGGAAATCTTTTCTTCCTGTAAATACTTAGTTATGAGTTTCTCCATCTAGAGATTGTGTGTAGCATTTCATTCATCACTTCAAGAACATCAGAAGCAGTTTTTATAGGTCAGGGAAATGTTTTTTCCAATATTGATGATTGTTTTATAACTGAACTGAATATTCTTATCTCTAGAACTACCTCTTTCACCTTTAATGTTGCTAAAACAATGTTCCACAGAAGCTCTTTCTGGCCTTCAGAAGAGGCATATTCCAGAAGGAGCTTGTTTCCCATTCCTTCCTCTAAAGATCATAGGAAGCTGAAGACTTGCTGCAAACATTTCCTTTCAGTTTAGGAGTGCTGGAATCCTTGTTCCACTCCAAAGTTTGTCAGAGACCCAGCCCTTTTTAGGAGTCCTGATGTGAGATTTGGCTCAGACAAGGCTCCTGTGTGCCTTCTACTAAGAAGGTTTCAGAAAAGCAGCCAAGTCCTCCTTCACACAATGTCCTGACTGTGGTTGGAAAAAAACATTTTTCCTCAAGGTACTGAAAGGGTGGATTGCATTCCTTGGCCTCTGGAAGGGAAAGGCTTCATGTAATTCTCAAAAAGTAGCTCATGGCTCATATCTTGAAGAAGAGCTGTAGTCAAAACCAATGGCAGCAGCAGTAGCAGCCTTCCCCTGGAACAGGTTTTTTTGGTAGAGGACCATTGATAACACATCACTTTGGACAGATAAAAGACTTTGAATGGATTTTCACATTCACATCTCCTGCACTGCTGGGTCATAAAGCTGCACTGGCAGAGCCACACTTTCCTCTTCTATCAAATGCAGCCCATGAGATGCAACTAAAGAAATGAACCTTTTCTAAGTGCTGAAAGGAGTGCCTCATTCAGCCTGCTGAATTCTTCAGGACTGAACAAACTTGTTGTCTCCAAGATTATATTCACTTCAGGAGATAGTTCACTGATGTCAATATGAAAATATCCCCATCAAATTTGTTTTTTTCTGCCTTCCTCAGCTCTCCAAAAATATGCCCCAATCTTCCCCAAGTGAATATGTGCCATCTAACAAGACACATAATATGTAAAGCACTTCTCCACTGGCTGTAGTGCAATCTTCCTATCAGACACATTGAACTTAAAATATGCACATTAAAATGATTAGTATGTGTACTGGTTTTGGCTGGGACACAGTTAATTTTCTCCAAAGTAGTAGTTAGTTTTCTTCAAAGTAGATGCCGCACTGAAAACTAGGGCTATATGCTGTAAACAGTGTTGATAACACAGGAGTATTTTAGTTACTGCTGAGCAGTGCTTACATAAAGTCTTTTTCATTCCTCATCCCACCCCACTAGAGAGGAGGCTGGGGCTGCACAAAAAGCTGGGAGAGGACACAGCTGGAACAGCTGACCCTAGGTGACTAAAGAGATAACCCACACAATATCAGCATGTAAACTGGGGGAAGAAGGAGGATGTGAGTGATGGCATTTGTCATCCCAAGTCACCATTAGGCATGATGGAGCCCTGCTTTCCTTGAGATGGCTGAACATCTGCCTGCCATTGGGAAGGGGTGAACTATTTCCTTGGTTTGACTTGTTTTCATGTGTGGCCTTTCCTTTACCTACTGAACTATTTTTATCTCAACCCACAAGTTTTATCACTTCTACTCTTCCAATACTTTCCTTCATCCCACTGGGGAAAAGTGAGTGAGCAACAGTGTGGGGCTGAGTTGACATCTAGAGGTTAAATCACAACATTATGCCTTAGAGCTTCTAGGGAGTTGTGGTGTTCCCACTTCACACAAAAGAGATCTAAGCCAACATGACCATGGCCAAAAAACATGTTTATGGCCATAAACACGCTGCAGTACTTGGATTGGTGGGCCACAGATCTCTCTTTTGAGAGCATGGCTTAGGCAGATGTGTCCCATGGACCTCTAACTCATCCTTTTGTTAGCCTCAAAAGTAGTAAATTCCTAAACCCCTCATTTTGGCAAGACAAGTAGAAAATATCTCAGGACTCCGTTCTTCAGATAAAGATACTAAGAAATTCCTAAAGACAGCACAGAGAGAACCACATTTCACATATCCTTGTGTATTTTCACATACTATAGGTAGTTCATTGGTTAACAAAGGAAGCTAGTGAGAAATGTGTATTGGATGCTGACAAATGTAATATTAACCTCTAAACCAGATACTCTTAAGAAACCATTATGGAACTCTTGAGTTTTTATCTTTTCCTTTGTCCATGAAATAAGGAAAGGCTGGCATGGTAACACCACTAAATTCCATAAAGACAGAGTCATGTTTATGTCTCATATTAGAGCTTTTACATACCATGGTCTCATCCTTACCTTTGCACCAGATTACTAATTTGATTATTCTTTTTCAAAACCTGACTCTAACATAGTGAAGCCAGATTGTATATTCTGAATTTACATAGAGGTGTTTTTAAAATCAGGATAGGACCAAAGTTTTCAGATACCCCAATGTTGTTTGCTGGTTTCACAGATAGGACAGAAAGTCAGACAGTTAGCCAGAGGCTATTTTAAGTGGGTGTCTAATTGCATTAAGTTTGTTGTGAGCTAACCAGATTAGATCTACCAATTCAGGCTAAAGACTATGCCACCACCAGAGTACGGCAGCCTTTGGGGCTTCCCTGAGAAGTGTGACTATCTCTGAAATCTGGAGAAGATTGGGGATCAGGCCATAGATCTACACATCATTTTTCTTTGGTCAAAAAAATAAAATCTGAAGTTTATGTTCGCTGAGCTGTACCATAGCCATTATTAAAGGTAGTCTCCAATAATCTTACCTCCTACACATCAGATCATTGCTTGTAAGTCATGGCAACAGAAAGCATAAGGATGTCAAGGAAGGATGTCAGCTATGGAAATTTCCATTACTAGAGTTTCCTTTTGGCATAATAGAATGTTTGCAGTAACCATGAGGATTCTCTGAGATGTTGCCCAACTAGCTCTCCTCACTGCTGGGGAGTTTTACAATGCTTGAATTCTGTAGTGGCATAAGAAAATTCAATCTTGGTGGGGGAGCTTTAGTGTGCAGGTGCAGGCTTAGTGGATGAGGCCAGGAAAGCATAGATATGAGAAATTCAGGCATGCCAAGAGAGAAGTGCTGATGGACAATGCATTTGAAACAGCCATGGCTGCTACAGAGTAAATAATGGGTCCTATTAGCCAAAGGGAAATCCTACTCACTGCAGTTTCCCATAGCCATCATAATTTCTTGACTTCGTGAGAGCTGTGTGAGCTCTAAGGAATAATAATTACATGGTGAACCTTTGATTTTATTATCTGTTGTTTGCCATAGGAATTTGAAACCTAGGTGTTGACAATGACGTACAATAAAATCAACTGACTTGACCAGTCTGGTCTCACTTGTAAGCCTGCTGAAAGGAACATGAAGTTTAAGTGATGCAATCAGCATCAGGAAATCAAATGGTAAAGTGAAAACTGCCCCCTTGTTTTTTTCCCAGACTAAGACGAAAATTAGTTGCTAACCTTACTGACAGCAAATAATGGTTTCTGCATTTTTCTTAGATGTTGTGTTGTTATTGGATGTATTTTCAATGCACTGTATGAGGTAATGCTTAATGTTTCTTAATAAATAAGCCTGAGGCATGTTCATAGTTGGCATAGTGGATAATATTTTTAGTGGAAGAGGGTGGTAGTGTGCTGTACCTGATGATGTACCTGATAAGATAAAGAGAGAAAAAGTACATTTTTCTGCATGTTTAAACTTTTTAAATTAGCAAATGTGATCAACTCAGTGATGATTCACTTGGAAAAAAACACCATGAAACCAGGCCTAATTTATAAATTGACTTGGCTTTTCTGCTGCCACTCCCATGAAATACAGGTAAATAGAATGTGCTTTACATCTGAGACAAACTATTCTTCCTCTTTGTATTTTGCCAATGTGAAATTTCATCTGTGGATCTTCAGCAATGCCATTGCTAGATCTTGAAGGGAAAGCAAGAGTAGATGGGAAACTCTTCAGGAAATGTGCAGAAGGAAGTGATGCTGATGAATCACTGGGTTGTACTTTTTGCTCTGAGTCAGAACCAGGCTGGTGCTTGACAAGCTCATGGTGGTGCATTTTCTGTTGAATTGCCACATTTTGGGTGAATAGCCAATGTTGCAGTGTTTTTCAGAGTAGTGGTTTCCGTGAACTCTCAGTCTGAGGAGTACATTTAGCTTTTCCCACTTAAAATTCTCTTGCAGTTTAAAATGAACATTGTCAACATCTTCTCAATTCCTCTCCTCTTTTATCATGCCATGCCATTCCGTACCTAGCCCTAATTGCCCTTTTTCTCACTGTTCTTACATGACATCTATGATTCAGAGACTGCTGGAGTCAGTCAAAAGTCTGTAATGACCTTAGCAGTTTGTGGCATGGGTCTGGAACGTTTTGCCAAATGACAAAAGAAAACACTTCAGTTCTCAGATTCCTTCTTCACCCTACAGTGCCATCTTTGAGAGAAAGACCAGCAGCAAGTACCTTAAAATAACACTTTAACTCCAAAATCATGCTACCTAGGCAAAAGGCTGCCTCTGATGCTCCATGCAGCCCTGCTGACATAGGTTTGTGTTCAGACACTGATTCACTTCTCTCAGCATCTCTTTCTGTGACACACTTTCCAAAGCCAGTGAGATTCTCTCATTTATTTATATCTCCCTATGTGTTTATATGCTTGACAGTTACTGTAGTGAATATATGAACTTGTTCATTACCATTCTACTCATAAAGGCATATTTTATGCTAACACAGACAATATTACTTCTCAGTTTCAGCACCAATCACAAAATCGTTATCTCTCCTTTTCTTGACAATTTCTTTCTGCATCAAAATTAAGTTCAACATTGTTACTTGGACTTCTGGGTAACATAGATTGCATTGACTTTTTTATTCTTACCAGTAATCGTTGCTAAGTTTAACAAAACACATATAACCTTCAAACACACAATTGCATGCCACCTGTTTCAGAAAGGTTATGGCTGGACAAAATTCTGTTTGCATTTTGATAGCAGAGGTGACTTACTGTCCTTTCCTGGATACTTGGTGTTCAGACAAGTTGTTCAAGTTATTTTATATGTATAATATACACACTATGTATTTATATAAACATGATTTCCTTCAATCTATCACACAGTTCGTCATGGTGAGTATAAAGAAAACCTGTTCTCCCAGCTCTGCAGATGGCAGAAAGAGACATAACAGAGGTTAGAGCAATATCAATATTGCCATCCTATTTAAACAGTTTGAGCCACACAGATGGTAAGCCTCCACTGGGCCTTTTAGTTCTTTTAAACCACAGTCAATATGGGTTTTATCACTAAAGGGAAACAATGAAAGGCCTTTCTTTGACCTCATTGCAACCATCATTCTGGGGGAGATAGCAGTGTCATTTACAGTACAAAACTCTGCTATCTCGGAGGTTTGCATGTTCTTTGCATCAAGAGCAAACTCTCTGCGGATCTGCAGCTAAAATGTTTTACTCTGGCATGTTGAGCCAACAATCACATGCAGGTAATTTCTTACAGAAATTGACTCAAAATCTTACCACCATGGAAAGGATTCAGCTGCCCAAACACAGCTGCCTCATGCTGAGGCACACTCAGACACCCAACGTATCTGGGTATCCAAGGCACCTGCATGGCACTCGCAGACACAGGGCACCCCTGCAGTAAAGCTGCAGGTAACACAGGGTGTTCAGATGAGGGTAAATGGCAAAGTTTCAGCAGCTAATGTCAGTCCCAGGGACAGGATTCCCATCACAGGCTCAGAACACTGAAGGCAGTGTGTTCTCCCAGGTGTTTGTGTGGAAGCCTGGTGGCTGAGCCAAGGTAGCTCAGCCTGGCTGCTCACAGGCAGGGCACTGGAAATCATGTGCAGATATCTTGAGTGCCACAGGGCATCTGGTATTGTCAGAGGCTCAGTGACCATGCCTGTGTATGGGTAGATGAGACAGGACTGTACTCCAGACCTGAGGGCTAATGTCAAAATGTGGCTCACAAGCAGCTTAAAGGTCTTCCATCCACAAAACAAAGTAATTGCATTCATAATTTCCTTAAGGGAACATTCCTTGGCCATGTTATCCTCTAAACCATGTCCATGCTCCTTCTGAGAGATTACCAGCTTGCACCAAAACCAGCCTAGGGTGTATCTTAAAGCATAGAACAACAAGGATGCTCACAGGACAGCAATGCAGCCTGTACCTGAACTGCTTTTGGACCTCCAGAAGACAAAAAAGTTGTTTCAAGTAAATATGGTTTTTTTCCTATCCCTCCCCCAAAAATAAAAATTTATTTCCATTTTAACACCTGAAGATATTAATGTCTAATGTATTTAATTTCTTATTTTTGGCATTTCCTCAGTTCAAAAACTTTAGGAAATATCATCACTGTGGAAATTTTGCTATATAAATACAGCTATGATTATTTCTGTAGCACCATAAAACACAACAGACCACAATGGTCCTCAGTGATAGCATTTTCTAAATCTTATTTTGAAAATAACACAATTTATGTTTCTAGCCCTCAAATCATTATATGTTTACAAATTGTGTACTTTCTACACAAAAAAAACAATAAATTGTACCGTATTCAAGAATCTATTCTAGTTACTTCTCAGGTGTATCTCTAATGCTCAACGGCTGCATTTCAGAGATGCTGTTCACAGTCAATATCATGTCTTAAAATCCTGTGAACAGGTACTGTTCAAACCTAATAGCTACCCCAGTGAACTAGCAGTCAGAATAGCAACAGGCACCCCTACTAATTCAGTCTACCCCTAAACAGATATTATTAGATTATAAGTGGCTTTGCATTATTACAATCATAGATATTTTCCAGTTCTAAAGTGATCTGGGAGAGGATGAGGGACTCTTTGTATAATATTCCATTACATCATGTAGCTAGACTTTTAGTATCACTTACAAATTAAAATTTGGAGCAATCTGGGCATTTTATCATCTAAAAATAGTGCAACTAAGCGGAAACTGAGGTCAGTATTCTCTTAAATTAAAAAATATTTTCTCTACTCTGAAAATGGCTATTTGTTGTTATATCTTAAGATTTTATTATGAAACGTTGTGATAATCAATATTTTTCTTCAAACTTCAGGTCCTTGAAGTATGTACTTACAGAACAGTCTCAGCTTTTGTTTCAACTAAAGTAGGATTGCAGAAAAGCTTGAAAATGTGAACACCGTGTAACTCAAATGTGGCTGATCTAGGTAAAAGGGAATTTTCACCACCATTAAAATATGTCATTCAAATTTTCAACAGCTTTGTGTGGTTCTGACACAAAGAGAGAAAGGAAGAATTTATTTCAGTGTAAGGTTTTGACAGTATAATAACTTGATGGAGGTATGTGCATTAAAAAGTTACTGAAATCCTAATTTCAGACAGACAATTAGTAATAATTGACATATACAATGATTTATTGCCAGCCAGGGACATAGTTTATTAACTGATGTAACTGACAGCAGCTGCAAGGAGTTATGCATGAAATCCTGATTTAATTCCAAAAGTTACAACTACTAACATGAGGTGGGATATTATTTACTCCTCGAAGAAAAGGCAAAGGTACAAGAGACAGTTCTGTTTGCATGTTTGTAATTACGTGGTAATTAACTGACGTGCTCATCACACCGGCATGCCAAAATGGTGGCTGCGCAATGGGGCGCTCCAGCAAAAATACACATTTTATGTGACTGCAAGTGCATGAATCAATCTCTCAGTTCAAAGAATTTCCCCCCATTATTTTCAAAAAGCAAGCCCATCTAATTCTGCTGGAGGCAGGAGATGTGCTGCTGGGCACAGTAAAACCATGTATTGTTTTCCCCATGCAGCTGACTCACGAGCCAAGGTACCCAGGGGCACATTTCCGAAGCCTCCAAGGCTCCCAGTCATACTGGCAGCAGACTGGCCTTTCTGAAGGAGGTGTCTGGTCTGCATCTCCCAAACAGTCTCACCTACAGTGTTTGTCTGCCTCTCACAGACTGCTTTGTGTTGGCATGCACCCCCTACACAGCTGTGCCAGAAGTGTGAATAAACACTGGGATACCCTGGCACTAGGAAGCATTCTCTTAATGATGAAAAATGAGGATTCCACAGACTGTGTGACTCAAGTTCTCTCTCCAAAGATGAATTAGCTGAAGTCTTCACTATGGCCAGATGATGCCTAACCCTGTGTGAGAGCAGTGGGGGCTGATGGCAAAGGCAGCTTGCTCTCCTTTGCCTCTTGGCACAGGCTGGAATAGAGGTGGCTCACTGCCAGCATAACTATCCTGTTTGCTTACAGCTGGGAACAAGTAAACACAGTATTTTGGATAAACGGAATGAGCCAAGATGCCCTACTCCCTACACAGAGAAAGTCAGGCAACAGTCTGTTTTGGAGACCAAGAGGCTCAGCATCAACCTCCCACCTGCTCACCTGAGCTGATTTTTCCCAGCCTTTTGCCAAAATGTCTGAATGATACAATCTCTACCTGAAAGAGTGGCAAAACTGTTGGAATGTTTAGTTGAGTGTCTTGATTCACAAGGGGCTGGATATCAGAAAAGAGAGTCTTTTGCTAAAAGTGATTGCATGGATTAATTACCCCAAAGGAAAATATTTTCTCTCCTTCCAAGGAGTTGTAGAGGAGAAAACATTATTAACTTGCATGTTTTATTTACTAAAATTAGATGAGATCAAGACACATAGCATGTAATTTTGTTTACCAGTTGAGAAACCATGTTCTACTGCACCTGCACTTACCTTTGAAGCTGAGTTACATTACTCTAGACAGGTAGGAGTAGAAACACGGAAGGATATCTGATGTGCTAGCCTGGAAGTGTGGTGTCTGGTGCTTGGCTCCTAAATATTTAGGTGCACCATTTCACCCATAGTTTACATGGTCATACTAATTTTTACTGCAGCCCTGTAATGGCTGTTTAGTTTTGAGAGAAAGTGTAATCTATGATGGACATTAAATAAACTCAGTTATCATTAGGATAACATGTCTTAGAGAGCATCTCAAGGTAAAAATATTTTAAATGTCTATGATGAAACAACAGACAAAGATCATGATAATTAAAAAAAATAATAATTTTGTGGTTCTGATGATTAATTATGTTAACTTGACTCTGGAGGTTTATGGCATTCCTGAATCTCAAAGAGTGAGTTGCAACTTTCTCTTCTACAAAGAAAAATTTTACAAATTATATAAGTGAGAAGCTTTTGTATTCTTGTATTCCAAGGATGATTTCAGGAACTAAAGCAATATTTTGACACTGGGCTTCACACGTTTCAGAGAGGTTAGTTTGCATAACAGGAAAGAATAAAACTGCGTTCCCAGGAAGCAATATCATGATATAAAACATAGTATACATGAAGTGAGTGGCTTCATAGTCCTTGTGCCACAATTTCAGTCAGTTTTTATGCACTTTGTTCACCTCAATATTATCTGGAACTCTTTTCAGGAAGAAAAAAAAATCTGCTTTGCCTGCAAATGTTGTTTTTCCATGTGATTTTCAATGGTGGAATCTGGGAGTATTAAAAGTGTGATAGAAAAGCACAGAGATACTGCTCCCTCTCTGGCTTCCTCTGGGTAAGGAGTGAGTAGGAAAGAAAGAGACAGAGCCTCTGACCAGAAAGCATGCATTACATTGGGTGCAGGGTCAGAGCAAGGTTCATCATCATCATGACCATCATCACCATCCACAATCAGGGTACTGGAGAGATGCATGTTTAGGTGCTGTGGGTCATGCCACTGCCCAGCAGCTCTGTGCATGTGCCTGGGGCTCCATGCAGGGAGCCAGTGGCAAACCACAGCTGAGCCCTGGGAGCACTCCTTGGCAGCATCATGTCCTGCACGTAGCCCATTTTGTTGGAAGGGCAGAGTTAATGAATGTTTAGGTTGTCTGAACAAATACATTTGCCAGGCTCTACACCCTGTGGATATCACTGCCCTCACCACTCCATGAGTGGGAGAGCAGCCTGTGTCCAACTGCAGGTGCCTACAAGTTAATGCCATTCAGGCTGAGGTACTGAGCTGCTCTGCTTCTCCATGCATACTTCCTGGTGGCCTGATGGTATGTGACTCAGCTGCTGACTTTAGGTGCCTAGTACTTGCTTGGCTAAAGGTAATCTGCTTGTTTCGTGCTTTAGTGGAGAGAAACAGGCATGTTCAGCTGGTGATTCAACTGCCTTTTCGAGATTCCTGTCCTACACTGGGGTGATTTGCCTGTCTCCTGCCATTCACTGAAGACAGCCAACTTCTGAACTTTTAGAGTTATAATATTAAATGAGATTAATCCATGTCCAGGTGCTTACTTGTGAGCTATTTTATAGCAGATCACAAAGTGGAACAAGTGTTACTAGAAGAAATAAAACCCAGGTACACACTAAAATGGCTTCATGTTGAGTTTTGTTGTCATAAGTGTGCAATATATCCTGCTAATAAAAAATGAAAATAAAGTTTTTATGTGCACCTGTGCATATGTTCATGCACACAAAAAAAATCAAGGTGTGTTGTGAAACTATCTGTTTTAGCTGATTAAATGTGACAAACTTTCAGGCACTCAAAAAATTCTAGTTTCTCAGGTGTGTATATATAGATATACACAAAAATATCTAAAGTCCAAATACACACTTAGTGTTCTTTTATAACATGCCGTAACAGTACAAGCAGTCCCTTCAAAATTTCCTTTTTTTGAAAAAAACAATTGAATACATGTACTTACATATACTCTAGTATTTGCAATAGCAGTTCTGAGTCAAGTTTAGTTTGGCATACTAGCTATTTGACACAGCAGAGATAAACAGAGATGTACACCTGTGTGTGGCTGTGGCTGGCTGTCCACACAGCCAGATGCAGTGTCAGCACTGGGATGTCAAACCTGCAGGGCTTGCTCCACACTTCAGTGCTTGATCAGGCTGCTTTGCAGCCAGGAGACAGCCTTGGCATAAGTGAAAGGCATTGTCAGGAGCTCCAAACCCCTTTCTGTTCACTTTGCTGCTGCTGTTTACAAGAGGGCAGGAGAGGTGGCATGGCTGCTCTATCACACTGCCAAAGAATGTGTCCCCAAGCCATGAGGGGTGTGAGCTTAAAATCAGCCCAGGTGCTCAGCAGTGAGATCAGTCCCATTCCAGGACTGGCACAGTGACAAGTTCACCTCAAACAAGCTAAGCACAGCTGGGGATAGGCCTTATCAATGAGAAGTCAAAGGAAAACAGAAGTGAAATAAAAGTGTGCTAGCCATAAAATTATTTATTTGGAATATGTGCCTAAATTTTCAGGATTTATAACATTCCTTGCTATAGTGTTTATTTTATGCAGACACTCACTGTGTTGTGACTAATGAGCTGATGTCAATAACAAGAAATCAATGAGTTGCAGAGATCTAAATCTGTGTTTTAATAAAAAAATATTATCTGCACTGTAATCTCTTAACTTCTTTTCATGTAATAATATAGGTAATCCTTAATGTCTAAGTCATAAATACTAATAATTTGAAAAGTAAATTAGCTATTTTCCCAGCTGTAGCTCTTGCACTTTTTTCATTTACATCTGAAAATACATCTCAGGGCCAAACATTGCTCTTACCTGTATTTGTGTCTGAAGTCAAGGGAAACTATGTCTGTAGGTCTGAAAGAGTGGAATAGTTGGGTTTTTTCTTCTACCCTGCCCACATAAATCCCATCTATGGACCTTATCCAAAATCTTCTGAAATCAAAGGAAGTTTGTAACAACTTCAATGGATTTTGAAGTAAAACTAAATTATTATGAAATGGTTTTAATTAGGGGGGAAAAAAAGGTAGTTCTCCAAAGCCCAAACTTTTAATTTTCATAAGTAATAGCTATTTTTTATGTACTCAGAGTCTTAAAAATCATTTGGATTGAAATGTAAAAAAAAAAAAAAAAAAAGCTGTTTTTCCTCTTCTATTCATTTGTTATTTAGAAATATTGACTGCAATGACAATTATGTTGTTCATACAGGATTTTAAAGCAAACATTTCCTTATTACCAAACAAAAAATATCAAAGTATCTGAGCTCTGTTCTTTTGTTTATTTTCAAAAATATGATTAAATATGAGATCTTCTTCCTCACCCCTAGTTGGATTTTTTTTTTTAAGTATGAAGAAAATTTCAATGGACAAAGTTTGTGAAGTACTCCCCTTTGACCCAAGCCTTTAAGAGCAGAATAACAGGTCAGTAAGTTCATGCTTCATGATAGTGCCAGCTGTAATTTCCTTTACACTGAGTTAGGCCCACTAAAATAAGATAGAGCTTGTTGAGCTTAAAAACAGAAATTTGGGGAAAAAAAAATCCAAGCAATTTGTCTTTTCCCAACCCTGCAATCCACCCCTAACAACATATTTGCTGACACCAGAGGAGAGAAGCGTTGATAGCTTGAATCTGTCAGCTCTTGTCTTCTAGATTGCCAATGAGTCTCAACATTCAGCTGCTAAGTGAAATTGTGATGGACAGACTTTCCAGCCTCCTCATTGCATGACAGAGTAAAGGAGGTCTTCCTATTGTGACTAAACATTGGCTGAAATACCTCAACAGAATAACAGGTAAAGTGATTACTGAGAAATGTTTTGCTCTTGTAGATTTCCTAGTCTTTATGGAAATGCATCAATAAACAGATTTAGGGTATATCTCATTAAACTGACATGAGGTATTATCTTGAGCGATAGAAGTTTAATCAAAAACTACTGAAGGAATGATAACTATTCACTGCTCCAAATTTATTTTCTTTTTGCCAACAAGCCTTAATTTGAATGAATATTGCGGTCAACTGTGAAATTAGAAAACACAGGAAGCCAAGCAAACAAAAAAAAATATATAAAGGAAAGAAAAAAAAGGAGAAACAAAGTCATGTGGAATTGAGAAGGAATGGCAATAATCAAAAATAACTTCCATGGTGGTTTGACTTTTAGAACCAAACCTTTGAGTTGGGAACTATCACGTACCCTGATATGCACTGGCTGTATTGTGGATAGGCCTAGAGATAGGCATTTGTGGTGTGTGCTGAGCTGAGTTTAAAGTTCAAACTCTGTAGAATATGAAACATTCAGACATGACTGACTTACCGTTCATTGAGTAGACCTCAGTGCCTCTCCACACATCACCTCTTAACTTATCAGAACTAGCACGATTTGCAGACTGGTCAGCAGAGGAGATGAAGTTGGGTTACATTATTTGGCAGATCTCCAAACTATCCCAGTGTGTAATTACTTGCTGCACAATACAACCATGCAAAGGTTTGGATTTGGTACAATATTCAATTTGTATGTCCACTGAAAATCAATTCCAGTGTTATGGAGACAGCACAATTATCTGTAGGACATGAAATCAGCCACCTTGTTTGTTACAACAACATGGAGAAGTTATTTTGTCAACACTTTTATAATTTGGGCTAATGTCATGCAACTGCACTTGATATCATGTCTAGGAATAAGCATTTGACATTTTCCAAAGAATTTTCAAAACCTACTGTTTAACAGATGTCTACATGATATAAGGAAGTGTTCATTTTTTATTTTTTTTTGCAGAAGTCAGTTTACAAGCTTTAAAATCAAGCTTGTAATCTTCTCTCTGTGTACAAAAACCCTGAGAAATCCAGGGGATTTCAGAACTGCCGTCTTTTTAAAAGACATCTCTGTTGTATTCAGCAAGTTTTTGGAATCTACTCCCCTATTTTAGAATGTAAAAATGCAAAAAGAGGTGCTTTAATCTCTTGACCAGATGAAATGTTGACTCTGGAGAAACCAGTTAGGAAAGGGGAAAAAGAATACTATGGCTTAAGTCCTGAAAAGCAGAGTGAAGAATTTATGGGAATGTTTGGGATGATGTGTACAGGAATAGACCTGCTATCAAGTAACTATGAAAGTTAAGGTAGATTATTCATCTGACTTGGCTGAGAAATTTTTAAATTAGGAAAATCATGCCTGATATTTTTTCAACTAGGACAACAAGGCTGTAAAATTATGTAGGTGCTAACTCCAATCTTTGCATGAGCTCAACATATTAGAGTTGGTGCAGTACTTGAGACTCACAATATTTGAAAGGACTGCATGAAATTTATATCTTGAAAAATTTGTATTCATAGTTCCATTCAAATCCGTTTCTCCACATGCATAAATGATAGACTAAACAGCATTATCCATTGCAAAAACTCACTTTGTCTCAAATGAAGAGAGAGATTGAAGCAATATTTGAAATCTAGGTTTGGAGTCCTATACTGCATATCACTGTTGTCTTACATGAAGCATTTCCAAGGTGATAGGTAGAAAAAGGAGATGTTTTCTGCATAAGGTATATATTCTTACTTGTCAAACCTGCATCAACTATGTTTGATATCTCTCAGGCTACATTTACACTATCAAACAACTTAGGTTCCTGGTTCATTCCTGAGTGTCTGTTCCCTCACAACACATGTTGCATAGATTCTCATTTGCTGTTAAGCTATTATTCTAAGAGGTCTCAAATTGCATTATAATACTGGCTACAGACAGAAAGATAAAATGCTATCTCTGCTTAAGGGCTATGGCAGTACCATGAGATGCCCCATGCTACATCAGCTCAGAAGTGCCAAGCTTTCCCTGAAAGGGGCTCTTTTGGGCAGTGCAGATGCATTCTGCACCACTTGGCTGAGGATCCTGCTGTCAGTCTCTGTGTCAGTATAACACGATGCAATACTTTGTAGAAATAGCTCATCTGGCTCTTAATGAACCCTGTTTTGACAGAAGAGTGAGGTGATATCACAGAGATTAATGACTTCTTCACTTAGATCTTTAGCAAAATAAATGTTGAATCTTTTCATTCTGGAAAGTGTGAAAAATGAAAACAAGAAGACCAGGCTTTGTTATTTATCTTTATTTTTCTTCCCATCAGATATAGCAACTACCCCTGCAAGATCCCCTGCAAGATTTTCCTTAACATGGCTAGCAAAAGCACAATGGGTGATACCAATGAGGAATGCACATCTTGCAGCAAGAAATCCATCAATTAATTAAGGCCATAGCAATGACTGACAGTATTTCAAATTTTTCAGAGCAAAACTATTTCACTAAAAGTGCCATAATCCTAGATAAAGTGAAAGGCCTGATCTTTGATAAAAACACAGAAGTTAACAACTTCCAAGTTCAAGTAAGGGAAGATACAAATTTGAGAACCTTATGTACTAAGAGTGAAAAATGTTGATGAAAACCACGCCCATAAATATTATACTTACTGATCTAAGAATAATTTCCTATATGTGTAAAGGTTGCATTTTGATACACACTGGGCAATGCCATGTCTCTCTGGATTGAATAATTTCACTCTGAAATCAATACTTTCAGAAGCCATGAGACAATCTGCCTTCCCAGAACAGTTGTCCTTTAACTTTTTCTTTTTATTTATTTTTCTTTTTTTGTTTGTTTTTTGTTTGGTTTTTGGTTTTTGGTTTTGGTTTTGTTTTTTTTGTTTTTTGGTTTTTTTTCTGGGGGTAGGGGGGGACAGTATTTTTTGTTTGTTCTGTTTTGTTTTGTTTGGAAAATGCTTCCCTATTCATAAAGTGCTATGTCAGTGCTGAATATCTAACTTTTATGGGAGTAAGATATTTATTAGGTAGTTAAACTAGGTGAGCAAGGTACAGGACTGTAAGAGAAGTGTAAACAAGAACTTTGAGAAAGTTCTTCACACTGCTTCCAGTGTGCTGTATTTAATTCAGAATTCTAATTTGCAATTGAAACAGTAATTATTGCTCATCTGGATACTGAAGAAAGATTGATCTTGACAAACACATTCATCAGTGCCAAGATGAATTTAACCAAAGAGAGACTTTTTGAGGTAGAGGTTTCCACCTGAGCTAAGGCCAGACTTATTAGTAGAGGCTGAAATTTTATTAGGTCAATTGTTATAACTTGGAAAGGAAGACAGGGTTTCTAACCTATAAGCCCTTTTTCAAATCAGAAAGACTGAAAAGCCCAGAAGTTTTTGCTGTTTTTACTGATACTTATGGTTGTTCACATAGAAGATTTTACTTCTACCTACGAACTTAGCTTCACCTTTGCCCCTTAGACAATGAAGCTTATAGCAATATCCACTTTGTAGTTAGTGGTGACAAACAGGCACTTATTTAATATTCCTTTTCCTATATCTACAACAGTTTGAAATTAACCTTTTACTTATATTGCCTTATGTTTCTTATCTTATATTAAGAGATTACAATGATTGACTTAAATAGAAATGTCACAAGTTCACTCTTATCATTCCTATCTGATGCCTCTATATTGCAATGTATTTCCAGGCTATCTGAAATGCTAGACATAGTGTAATTAAGGTAAAATGGAACTCAGTGGAAATTCATTTATCCTATGAAATCAGCCTTTTGATAGCTAGCATTAGGAATATGAACTTGCTAATCAGAATAGCCTGATGGAAATAATAATTTAATATGCTAAAGGGTGCTGTGGAAATAACTGACTAGTGTGATGTGGCTTGTGACTATTGGAACAAGGAAGATCTAAAAACAAATAAATATAAAAAGGGCTTTATAATTCATTGCCAGCTGTATTGAATATTGTGAGTTTCTAAGTACTCTATATGAGTCATCTTCTCTTGGAAAGGACTTCCTCTTCATCATTTATCACAAGTGGAGGAAAATTCTGAGTTCAAAGGGCTTTAAGTTACTGAGAGTTGATAAAAACAATTTTAGTTCTTGTTTGTACAGAGAAATATTGCATTTCTTTATAATTCTATATTCTTTTGAATTTTTTTCTTTTACATACTAATTGGTAGTTGAGTGCTCTGTGAAAAAATGCACACATTAGTTCAGTGCCAGTCCAAGAGCTGAGAATTCAAGATTACTCCTTCGGCAGGCTTCCTTGGGCACACAGCTTAAGCCTGTTTTTCAAAGGTATTTAGGCAGTGCTCCAGTCAGTGTTGCAATGATTCTGTAATCTATCAAAGCTGTTACATGAACTAATAGCTCTAAGTTAAGTCAACACAGCTTAAGCATAAAAAAAGATGAACTTTTTCACAAGGCTAATTAACCCTTGTTAGCAACAGACTACACACACAAGAAATTCTCCAGATCCCCAAATCTAAAGCAAGGTGGGAAATCTTTCCAAAAGATATCTCTACTTTAGCAATGTTATAAAACACTGTGTGCTTTGGGGACTATGAACTTAAGAGAACCACACGTTCTTGGCCACGTTCTCTTTCAGCTTCAAAATCTGCTTGTCCTCATTTCTCTTACTTGTGACTGCTGTTACCTGCCTGCTTCTGCAAGGCACTATATGGTCCTGTCTTCATGTCTGGCAACTTTTGAGGTCTTCATCCTCATTGAAAACCTCTGAAACAGAGAGGTATTGGACCCTATGGCTTCCCTATAAGATATTTTTAGGATTTACTCAGATTCAGCACCACAGTTTTTCCCTGACCAGCGGCATGTCTATGCTCCAAAGTGACACAGTAGCAGGGGCCCTTGGCCAAATAAACAGGCTTAATGAGATGCAGAGGTTTCTCACAAAGCATCCCCCAAATTTGACATGTACTTAGCTTGTGGGAGAGTGACACTGATGTCTCTTCCCTGCTGGAAGAGAACTGAAGCCTCCAGTCATTCCTGAGAAATTATCTTGGAGAGTGGGTGAGGAGCTGGGAGCTGCACACCACAAAGTCTAGATTGCTACTGAAAGGAACTTAAATTTCAAAATCAGCTGCTTCTACAGTACCTCATAAAGAGCTCTGGCTTTTTAATTAGTGACCTACTGGACGCCTGTGGCAGGTAGATGGATATTGCTGTGCGGTAGAGCAGCCCCAAAGGCTGCAAAGACTGAGCAGTGCTGTGAGACTGTGGGCATGGCTTTCATCTGATTTCACAAGGCATATTTTCTAAATCACAGATCTCTGTTGTGTGTGTTCTCACCACATTTACAACATCCACTTCAGTGAGGGCAGCAGAACTAGATACATGAAACATGACTTTTCAATGTCACAAACACCAGCAATGCTACTGGCCAAATCCAGCTTAAAAAAAATCTACTTGAGTAACTAAAAAATGACTTAGATTGCCTCTGCAGCAACGTGCACTGGGAATCATGTTCAGGTGGTTCTGGACATTGACCTCTGTGTTCTTTCTAGTGTCACTGCTTTCTGAATTGAAGTCATCCGGAAAACGTGACTAACTTTTTTTTAACCTTTCCTATGGCTGTATGAGAATTAGTGTTGCTAGATCAAATCTAGCCCTCTGATTGCACTTGATTGCACTTGATTTTGAGTTTAAAGATTTTGAAACTAGGGTAAAGGGTGTATTTTAATTTCTACATGCTTTTGGTTATTTAATGACTAAATTTAATACAAGGATCAGAGTGTAGCTTTGTTTCCATTTGCCTAAATCTGTCAACCTTCTTTTTCTCTATCATGTTATCAGCATTCAAGGAGACACATGGGAGATGATGTTCAGCTATTGCTTGTAAGTCACATTCCTACTGCAAGGTAATAAACTTGTGTACGTATAAATATTAGTATACTCTTTGCACAATTTGTTCTTTCTTCTGACTGTATTGTTGATAAAATCCCAAGTACAAAACCCAAACTGTTACTGAAGCTGCAGTTTTAGGACACAGTAGCTATGGGGCAACACCACAGCTAAAAAAGCTTGTCTCTTCTGCTTCCTGCCCTCCTGCCCAGCTCTCACCCCAGAGCAGAGGCTGTGTCATTTGTGCTGGCTGACTGCTCCCAGGGCTACAGCGTGCACCCAGCTTCTAAATGGGCAAAGAAAAGCCCTGATTAAATGGGGTTCAGAGCCCTGTCAAACACTTGTGCTGATGAAGTGCAGAGCACTGCAGCACTGGGAAGAAGGAGAAGGACTGGGAGGAGGAGAAGGAGAGAAGGAAGAGCAGGAAGAGGAGGAGCAGGAGCAGAAGGAAGAATTAATAGCTGAAGCTGGGTGGGATGGGAAATCCCAAAGCTAGCTCTGCCACTGAGTCTGTCCCCTGACAGAACACAGCCAGAGCCTGAAGGATGAAACCACCCTGAAAAACCATAGGATAACAAGTTTGTAATCCTTTTCCTGAAATGTTGGTTATTCTCCCGTCCTTACTGTTAGGAGAAGTAATGAATGCTCCAATACCTTTCAGGGGTTTTGCACGTGAAATATTTTCCCTGGTTCCGTTTGTGGGAATGACTCACAAGTTTTATGCTCTTCCTCTGTGCTCTTTGCCCTTTTCATACGCAGACATGACTTCTCCAGTAAAGATTTGATGCAGATCAATGTGCATGCTGGCATCTGGGAACAAGACAGATAACTTTCTTCTCCCAGTTTCCTGTTTAATTTCATAAGGTGATACTTCCAGATAGTCTCAAAAGGCATAATATCCTGTATTTTCTGCATAGTGAAAGAAGTTTTCTTTTTTCTGGCACACAATAGTGATCAAAAATCTTTTAACTTCTTCAGTCAAGAAAAATGTGACTTCTCTGTTCTTAAGAACTAGGGGTGACATTTTTTGATTGGTGCTGAACATGACAATAAAACCAAATAATACCTGGATTCTTGGCTCACAAAATATTTCTTTTCTGTTTTGAAGCTTGTATTTTGTTTTAAAGTAGCTTTTCACATAACTGAGCTGTCATCACTTGCAGACAAGGACTGAAGGTACAGATCAAGTTTGAACATGTTGTTTTATACAAGGTCTCACAGAGATCCTGATGGCGTGAAATATTCCTGAAACATTGTTTTGACTTTCACTCAATACTTAAGTATATTTGATCATGTCAGGGATTTTGCCAGTGGTTTGAGATGTGTTATCAATCCTATAGACTGTCTAATCTCATACGTAGAAAATATGCAGGTGCATGAGTACCCAGACTTGGCCTTCACATCTCCCTTTAACAGTTTTCATCTTATCTCAATGATAAGGAATTTCCACAATAAAATGATTAGGTAGAAGCAATTTGACCAGATATTAAGCAATTGTTGTAGATATACTAATCTTTATTAGTTCATTGGGGAGTGACTAAAATTTTGAAAGAGATCTTGGTGACATAAAAATGAAGTGGCAAATAATTCAATTAAAAAATATGGAAGATATAAAATTTTTTGTGCATGAAAGCATGAGAGAGCTAGGGAAGTATTTTCATTACATTTGTTATTCAACAAGGACCTACATCTGTTTCCAGTTTGCACTGATTATTGACACATCTGGCTATTTGGCCTTAGAAACTACAAGTTGCTGTTGTGGCATTATTCTCTGAATCAACTTTTTAGACCACCCGGAAAATAATATAGCAAGCGCTGTGAGAAGGTTGTGTTATTTGTAATAAGATTACCTTTTGGCATCTAGATGTATTGTACAAATGGGATTCTGTCATTTTCTGTTTTATAAATTACAGTTTTGCATTTTTTACACCTGTGGGGAAAATATGCCTCTAGCCAAAGGGCTTACTAGTTGACAGAAATAAATCAGGATGACCTGATAGAGTCTCAAGTAGATGCCAGATACAGTAGTAACTACTTGCCTTACATAGAAAAATACCTTTGTTTCAGTAGAAACAAAATACAGCTAAAGTCACACAACTGAGAAAGATGTTTCTTTAACCTATGGTGAGATGTATTTTTTCTGATTAATATCCCACTGTTGGAAGTGAGTACTGTCCAAGTCCTTGACCCTTCAAGCATTTTTTCTGTAACAAATAGTTAAATTTTCTCCATCTGCAGTTTGAAAGTAGCAATCCAGTCCAAGAGTGTGAGGGATATATTTTGTGAAATATATAGTGAAGACTTTGAAAAGTCTAAGGATAAGATCACAGGAGAGAATAGACCACCTAGATTATCAAGACCAGTCATTTCCAATTGCAAGCAAAAGACAGGATAGTCCTGAAGGATTCACAAAACACCTACTCCAAACACCCACTCAGACCACAGGCCAAAAACCAGTTCCAATACTCTGTCAAGGATTTAAAACATAATAGTGAAAGACTAGCAGCCACAGCTTCCATGTGCCACAGGAAGGAACATGATGAAATGCTTATTTGTTTTATTACAAATACTTTTAGACTCCGGTAATTTGTTGTTTTTTAAATAATAGTCTAGATAATCTATATGGCCACATGAAGCTGCAATACAGCTTCACTTGCTGCATTGAATTACATGTGGAATTAATTTGATCTTCTACATAAAACTAACATGAGCCTTGAAGATTCATAGAATAAAGATATATAAGAAATCATTTGCTGGGTTTTGATGAATTGCAGGTTTGTAAATGGTTTTGTGTGCTTTCTCTGAGCAAGTTTGGAGAACCTCAACAGTTATTTCCATTCCTTCAGATTAAGGCTGCAGTTTTTAATGTGCATTATTGAATTTTTAATTCCTTTAATAGCTAAAGAATAAAAAGTACAGAGGGCAATCACTGGGAGGCAAGAGCAGAGGATGAATACTGTATTCTTTGCAGTGCTATACTATACTCAGCTATTCTCTTTAGGCTGGCTCTTTGTCCTCTTTGACTTTGTGTCCCTGTGAGTGGTCTGATTGCTCTTGTTTTCTCCTTAGGATAAGAATCTGAGGGCAGCCTTTGTGGTAGGGAATTGTCACATCTTGCCAGGCATGCTGCCATACAGATCATCAGCCTTGTCCTTGTCTTCTCTGCGCCTTCATGGCAGTGATGATGTCTTTTGTAAGCTGCCTGGCCAACCTAAGTGTCTGCAATTGGATAGACCATACCCAGTTAGGAAATGTCTGCACTAGTGCACAGTTTTCCAGCAATCAAACAGATGCAAAAATGACTGAGGCAAAACAAATACATAAAAATAGAAACTGCTCTGCGTGATTTTCTTTTTCATGTGCATTTAGTGGACTTAGAACTTCTGCAAGACCTTTGAGAAGTGATTTAGAGCTAGTTTGATAACACTCGTTTTGAACTTTATCTTTGCAGTGCCTACAGAGTTTATGCCCAGTGCTAGGGGAATTAAGCCAAAACATCTAAATCAGGTGTTTAGGCAGCCTAATCAGACAAGTAAGAAAGTTAGGCATCTTGAGAGGATGATTCAGTATCCCACATGCTGAACAATAACTTGCCCAGATTTCTGAGGTCTCACAGTTAGTGCTCTCTGCAGGGAGCAGGGCTCCCTGCAGATGTGTCTGCCTGGTTCCCCTCCCAGATATGTTTATGCAGTTTGCATGCAGGAGATTTAGAAAAAAGTAGAGGCTGGGATCAGGACCTGAACCGGGTCTCCCTGCCTCCCAGCTGAGTGACCTACCCAAGAGGTTCCCAAATTATTTGTTGTTCTCCTCCCCGCAGCAAGGGAATGATCTGTCTTAAACCTGAGTCTTGCTTAAATAAACAAAGCCTTAACAGGAGGAAAGTAGAGTGGAGTTTGGGACACAGCTCAAGCTAAAAAGGCTCAGGCATCTAAAATTCCTGCATCCTTCAAGAGTGCTTAAACCATAAAACTGATATGCAGAGGGCAGATTGTATTTAGAAAAGCAAGCTCTGCTTTTGTGGGTGCCCAATCTCAAATGGGGTATAAGAGCCTGAAACCTATGTAATTAGCAGTGCCTCTCCCCAAATCCTGGGTTACCTGTCTGAGCTCTGGAGAAGGGACAGGTCAATGCTGTCTTCTGCTGGCTGGATCCCAGCCATTTTCTTGTCAGGAGGGCTCATTCATATCCTTTCATCTACTGATTGCATTCATCAACTCAGAAGTCAAGCAGACATCTCCAAATCCCTCGGGAATGGCTCCCTGCAAAATCAAGAGTGTGTTTCAACTCGTATGAGGCTCAGAGCTCCCATTCATGGAACTCAAACTGTTGTACTAAGGTGCTTCACGTGGTAGATAGGATCTTCAGGTAATATGCACACACATGCTTGAAATTTGGACCTGGACTGTCAGGCTACTCTGCTGCTTTAGAACAAATTTTCTTTAGATACAATCCCTTAAAGATTCAAATGTGTCTAAATGTGAGGTAAGAGGAGACTGAATTACTTTTGGGGACTATTTTGATGTCACTCTTTGGTTGCTGCCAAATATGTGCTCTTTGGCTAGCAAAGCTAAAGATAACACCTAAGAAGTTAACATTTTCAGTCAGATGGCAAAGGTTTGAAGTTGTTTTAACATATATCAGGACACAGATATCCTATTGGGATCATATGCCAAAATTGCTTTAGTCAGGATACAATAAACAGTTGGGAACAAAGTACTGTAAAAACCTTCAAACAGAAATTCTTACTTTACACAGTTCTTGGAAATAGAATCCATCTCTTTTCCTCTGAATTCAGCTCCTGAAGCACTCTGTTAACCATCTGGTATCTTCCAGGAAAGGAAAAATGTAAATTACATCTGTCCTTTGCATGGTATGGGGGACGGGAGACAGGGTGGCGACAGCTATATTCATATCCAAAAAAGAAGAGACTCATTTCAACTTTGGTGAAAGCTTTGTGCCTCTCAAACTGTTACTTGCATACACAGAGCAAGAATTCCCTATGAATTATTCTTACATGCAGTTCATTTCCATGTAATCTACTGATTTACGTGCACGCAAAAAAAATTTGCAGACTTTCTTACTTAAAAAGACCATCCTGGATCGAATTATTTGAGATGTGAGGTCATTCATTTGTGTTCATGCAGCTTCTAATGCTCATGATTCAGTGTACAATTTTCTACTGCATCCTGGGGGGTCTTGAGGCTTCCATGCCAGCATTAATCCCAGATGCAAATGTAGAAAAACTAATGGTGTAAAGATAGTTGCTCGTTGATGATGAATAGGTGAACTGTGTATGAAGAACGGGTGAGATTTATATTACAACCAACTGTAGAGAATTCAGTATGTGATGGGACCCTAGAGTTTTGCTCAGTAAAGAAGGAAATCCAGTAACGTATTTCCTTTTATTCAGCATGTATTCTAAGTGTTTCCCCCTTCCTTTTGCCTAAGGACTGCCTTTCTGAAGGCTGAATACCACATCACTTCTGTTTTCATTTCTCATTAGTTTTGCCTGGGACTTCTATGTCTTATTGCCAACATTTGGTTTACACCAGAAAGAAATTTTTTCGTGGCATCACAGGAATACGACTCTATGAGGATCTCCATTGAAGTCACACCTTTTTTTAATAGGACAGCTCTGCTCCAGCCTCCTACCCATCCAACACAGATGTTGTGCTCCAAAGGACAAAGGATCTGTCAGTAACCTCCCTGAATCTACCCAAATAACTGGTTTGTAGTGCTAGCATTCAGCTAGGGAGCAAGAAGAAAAGTGGAAGACTACTAGGACTGTTAGTAGATGGGAAAGTAAGTGAGCAAGGAAGCAATGCTTCTGGAGTGCTGCTGGGGTCACCAGAGTGGTGGTAGGTTTCCACCTACCTCAGCAGTGCTGGCTGAGCAAAAAGGATTTAAAGGGATCAGAGGGGGAGACACATATGATGAACATACCTCATGAAAGGGGGTGGAATGAGTGGGAAGATACAGCATGTGCTGTAGGGGTGGATGGTAGTAAATCTGTGCTTTCATAATCACTTGTGGCTGTGCACTGAGGGTGGGATTCATTTCACGAAAAGTCGATGTTTTTATCCTAGCTGCTCACACTCTGTGCCTCTCACAGGCAGTGGAGAGAGGTGAGTGTTTTTTAAAACATTACTTTGTCATTTTGCTGCTTTATTGGAAAAGAAAGAAGAGTTAGTTTTCCACATAATGCAAAACATTTGTCCAATCCCTAAAGAAAAGATTTATTACTACTTTGGCAGGGAGCTGTGCTGGAAACTCTCCCACTTCAGTTCCCTGGACAATGTCCTCCCCTGAAATATGGTTTGACTGTTCTGAACAGTGCATTGCAAATCTGCACACAGTGATATTGACATCTGGCTTTAGCATATGGGATACAGATAGTCCTTGATTGCTGAACAGCTGTGATGCTTTGAAAAGAAACAATTGCATTTGAAGAATATGGGATATAAAGTAGGCCTTGTCCTATCCCACACATCTTGCTTAGATTTCTTTTTCTAAATTACCAGTCTGTTTATTAAATTTCCACAGTATAAAACCACCAAAATTTAGAAGATATTGAAGTTGATGGTAATATTGTCAGATATGCCAGCAAACAATTTGCTGACAACACGTGTTAGGAATCAGTCCGTTACAATTTGTCAAGGACAATGCCAGAAGATGATGGGACTGAGTAAGAACAAACAAACAAGCACAGAAGAAGGAACAGGGAAGTACTGAAGGTTCAGAAAATGTTCCCATCAATTCTGTATGTAAAAAACCCACTTTGGTGAAGAGTTTTTGCAGCAATCTCAGCAATGTCAGCAACTGTACGTAGTGAACTCATTTACACAGTAACAAAGAGTTCTGCTATCAGCTGAGTATCAGCTGTCAGTTTGTCAGGAAATGGTCCTCCAAAGCAGAGTGAAATGTACTTATACAGAGAAGGGAAGCAAGTATTTGCAACCCAAATTTAACTGAAGAAAACCCAAAATCTTGGCGTATCCTGTTCCAAATTATGCTGTATATAAAACATCACAAATTGAAGTTGGTTGCCCAAACTTTGCTTTATTCTGCAGCCCACTAGTTTATAGCCCAATGTGATTTGGTGATTACAGGACTGTATATATCATTTATACACATTTCATATACTTTTCACCTAGTAAAAGTTCTTGTAACCAGGCTACCTGTAGATACTTTCCTATCAGTCCTACACCTTGTGCCATAATTTCTGGGTGCTAGGATTTAAGGGTGATAAATGTCATTGTGAATGTCAAGTCTGCCCAATGTCTGACAGTTTCATGAGTAAATTTTGTATCAGAGACATAGTGTCTGTGTGAAAGATAGTGCATCTTTAAAAATAGATGTTTAGCACTGATTTAAAGACTTCAGGACCTGTAATGATCATGCCTAACTGAGGTGCCTATAGCTTTTATTTCAGCTTTTCTCAGTATTGAGTGAAATGAGAATAGGAAGTGTTGTGGTGAGTCAAACTGAATCTAACTTTTGACGGTGTCTCTTGCATACTCAGGAAGCTGTTAACCTCCTATATCAGTTATGTGCTTGAAACCTGAATGGGAAAAATCTAGGGCTATGTGGGCCAAAGTTATTGTGGACAAAGTTCTAGCAAAAAAAGGAAATAAAGTGGAATGTTTTGGAATAATGCATTGGCTATAAAAAAGAAACTCCTGGCAATACAACCCTGTGAGAATAACTGAAACTGGCTTGCAGTACAGGAAACTGAGGAACTGTTGGACAGAGAAATAACAGTGATTTTTTTTCACAGGAAAAGAAATGAATGCTATTTATTCAATTCAGGGTAATGTTAAAGAGAGCATATTTGTACTGTTCTAGCAGGACAGTTTATGATCAAAGCCCTTTAATGCATCAGATCTTTTCACAAAATGTATTTGTACTAAAAAAACTAATGTGACAAAGAAGTATGATGCCAAGCAGCCAAATAAACCAAAGATGTATTTTCAAAGTATTTTAGATATATTTTCAAAGTCTTTTATCTTCTTACATTTTCACTCCCCAGTAGATAACCATTTTCTCATACCTCTGCCAAGTTCATGCAAGTCATATTCTTTCATTTCATCTTTATTTGTTATTAGATTTTCCCAAAATTTGCCTTTTGTTTGCAGTCTTTTTGGAAGCTCCTTATTGTACATTTTAAATACATGACACATAATAATACATAATATTGTACACATAAATATAATAATAATATGTATGTATGTACACATACCTATAATAATACTGTACACGTAAATACACGTACACATAAATGCACATCCTTTCCAAGTCTTTCCCTGCTCTGGGCAAAAGAAGAGTAGCAAGTTTTCAACAAAGATGCTAAATGTCTCTTTCATATCATCTTCTGGGAAGAAACGCCATCAGTAGCTCAGCCTCCACATCCACAATGTCTTTGATTGCTTTGGCACTCAAAGTCAATCCTTTTTCCAGAATATGTGGTATATACAATTTTTAAATCTGCCATGCATTCTTGCAAGCTGAATACTGCATTGTGGTACAGTAAACAACTGTGATTCAAGATGCATAACAGGGTTTTTTTCACAGATTGCAAATACAGGAATATACAAGAAGCACGAAAAAAACCCCAAAAACCCTCAACAAAAGCAAACAAAGAAAGACACAATATCCTACAGCCCAGACTGCTCTTTTTAGAGCGCTGGCATCCTTTCTACGCAAAATCTGAGCACTTCCCTACAGGTCTGAATGATTCATGGCTGTGTTGCTCTGGTTTTTGTTTTGACACTTGGCTGGCCCATTTTAAGACCCACTTTGCAAATATACCATGATCTCTGATTTTGCTGAAACGTCACAGGGTGTACAAAGGCCAAAGGAAGATACTGCCTGTGAGAAGCTCCATGTTCAGCTACTTCACTTATCTCAGCACACATTCCCTGTCCCCTTTTCCCCACCTCATGTTAGTGATCAGGTCTCTCTGATGAGCTAAGCAATTCCTTAATCACAAGAATTAACACTGAAGGAACTGTCTACAAATGAAGATTAATAAGTAATAATAATTATTCCTATGAATAGTTACTAGGGTTGACTTGAACAGCGTTTTCAAATCTAAATCCTGACAGGTGCTTAAGCTGTTTAAGTTCAAGCCAAAGCAGAAATCTCAGAGTAGGGGTATCATGGGTCTGATCCTGCAAACGTGGTCAGAGTGCAGCAAAATGTATAGGCAGGGATTGCTTTTCTCTTTCACATTAATAATGAAGCTGTTCTGAGAGGTAAATGTGAAAGGGGCTCTCTCCTGACCTATTCTGCTGCATTCCTTGGTTTCAGCTCCCCTTGCCACACCTATTTTATTTGGTATAAAAGTATTCTGAAGTGAGGATTTGTACCTGACTGTCCCATTCCTTAGGCAAATCATCTCACTAGTCACTTGGAAAAACATTTTCTATTTTGGTCTTAAGGAGACAGTGAGTGACTCCAAATTACAGTAATTTCCAGAGTCTCACTGTCTTTTGATTGATGGGCTAATTACTTATTCTGTATTAAGGAATTGCAGAGTAAAAACTGCGATTTTCCAGGAATATATACTTCATTTCCTCAGTTTGGCTTTCTTTGGAACTTCTGGGAGACTTCCAGCTGTGTGAAGGCAAATTCAGTAGTCTCTTTGGTAGAGATGGATGTGAACAAGGAGTCACATGGAAATTCATAACCAAACCATTCTGATTTTAAATTATGACAGTCACTTACTGCTTCACTTCAGATTTTAAAAAAATCCTAATCCTATTTAGAAGTAGGCAACATTTTAGAGGAGATTTAATGAAGACTCTAAGGATAAGTGATCATGGCATTGTCTGTATTGCAAGGTCAAAGCAGAAGTTATTAAAAGTAGGAATTTTATTTAGGGACTGGATGGCATATATTTTTAAGTGATAAGCCCATAGGATGTTAAATATGTCCTCCGGAAATTTAAAAAATGTAAACTATCATTACTCTGTTCTGTTCTGCATTGCAAGTGCTGGTGCCAGAATTTTTTATGCCTATGGTAACAAAATCTCTCTCCCTCTCCCTTTGCCCTTAGCCAGCCTATCCAAGCCAGAAATTGCAACTGATTTTAGGAAGAGGCATTTTACACTTGGTGCATATACACTTGTGCATAGACATACAGAAACCACTGCACAACGTGGGGTTTGTTTGGGCTGTCTGGTCTTCAAAGTCCTCTACTGACAGAATGAACAAGAATGCCCTCCATGAAAAGATGACTTTTTAAAATACTGAAGAAGCAAGTTTGCTTTACAAACAGAGGAAGATCTGAATTTTTCCTCTTCACAGTGAGTTATTCGTTCTTAACACAGTTCTGCTTGCATTCTGTATGGCAAAATGTCATTGTCGTCAACACAAGCACCAAATCCTCATATGGTAATGGAATGCTGGCATATGAATGTTTCTCATATGTATGTTTTATTACTCTTTTTTAGTTGTGTAAAATTTCAAAACCCCATTTTAATACCCACTGCAGTCAATGAGAAGACAGTTGTTGACTCCCACGGACTTCAGATCAAGACACAGTTTTGGGAAATGGGTGTACCTGTTTGGACAGGATTTTTTACTTTCTTTTTACTTTCTTTTTTTTTTTTTTTTTTTTTTTTTTTTTACTTGGCATTTATTTTAAACCCTCTTGTCTTTGTTTTGTGAACCACATAGTTTGTGATCAATAAAAAGACATTGTGCTGTCGTACATGCTGTAACTGAACCAACAACTTAAGTTGCACTGTAACTAAGTCACAACCTTTGGACAAATTACAAGGAAAATGTATTTGCTTTATTGATTTTTAGTCTCTTCTATGCTGATTGATCATTTACTTTAAATACTAAGACTGAAACTAGGATATGCAAATGAGTAGTTCTTTAGTCTCACTTAATTTTATATCCAACACAATAATCTTCTGTGACTTCAATTAAGAAGTGATTTGATTTATTCCTTTACTGTCACTGTTTGCAAATACTTTCAAATAGGAGTAGTAAGAAATTAGCTTAATTAGTATTTTTGCTGAGAAATCAGACAGGGGCATGCTCTGGTATTTTTACTATTTTCTGACAAAAATAGCCTGTATTTTGGCAGCCAGAAGTCTGAAGCAGACTATGGGAAAAGGTGTCATCGGTATGTTATGACTCCTTGAAAAAGAGTTTCTTGTTCTGGTAACAGTGCAGTCTAAATTAAGATAGTTCCATTGACTACATCTTTGTTCTCTTTGTTCTCTACAAAATTGTTCTCTAATTTTATTGAGATTAAACATATGGTGTTGCTTCTGCTGTCTGATTAACTGCAACATTTTTTAAGAGAAGAGAAATCAAAGAGATTTCAAATTAGCTGTGAAAATGCTTGCCCTGCAGTTCTTGAACAGATACTTGAACAAACTTTTATAAGGAACTTGAAGGAAATTATATTATGTGTTTTTTTAGGTACTGCTATCAATCCAAAACAATAATCTTAGGAAAATCTGTACAGTCATATATATTGTTCTTTAACAACAGACAGAGACAGAGCCTATCTCCATGATGAGGACTGCTGTGCAAGTAAGGGAATTTTACAGAATCAGAGAATATACTGATTTGGAAGGGACCTATCCCAGGAATCACACCATGTGCCTGAGAACATTGTCCAAATTCTTCTTGAGCTCTTGTCAGGCTTGATGCTGTGACCACTTCCCCAGGGAGCCTCTTCCAGTGTCCAACCACCGTATAGGTGAAGAAACTTTTTCCTGATATCCAATCTAAACCTCCCCTGGTTATTTTAGCTCAGGAGCACCCCAGGTGAAGAACTGGCTGGCACTCAGCTTGCTCTTGGTATCGACAGAGAATATCAGGGCTTTTTTGTGTGTCCACACAAACATACACACACTTACCACATGTGGGAAATTGTCTGGAAAGGACTGCTGGTCAAGCATGGATTGGACAGTAATAGATTGCTGCTCTCAGAAAACCCTTTTACATGTAGCACTTTTGCAATACCTCTAAGTAATGTGTCATTATTATTTGATAGCAGCTTATGCACATTGAACAAATGTGTGGGCCTTTAAAATCTAGTATAAAACATTCTAATAATAGTTAGAAATGAAAAAACAAAAGACATCCTACATTTTGTTCTTATCTCCAAACCCAACATTAAGAGATCATGTAAATAGCTGATTTAGAGGGAAGTTAAACTCAAATGGCAAATTGCATGAAGGGACTCAGAAATGGTATTTGTTTGAACTCATAACTATCCATCCTTCTGTAGGGTAGATAAGGCATTGACAAGAAAAACATTAAAGGAAAAATAAAAGGCATAGGCTCCTTCCCAGTCCACTCTTGTTCTCAGGTGCTCTTTACTCTGAGTGATTGTGTACTGTGCTCCTGATATCAGGCTTACTAATGCTGTGTCTATCTAGCAGCCATTTGTTCAAATGTATGATACTTGAAAAGCACTGACACATATTCATTTCTTTATATGTATACATGTCAAAAGTGGTGTATTTTTAGAACTAAATAAAGGCAAGCTTACCGGATGCTTTTACATACTGAAATAAAGCATTACTCTCATCTTCCCAAGATACTGCTTCATGAAAATCCTATTTACTATTCTTCACTCTTTTCTTTTATCTGAGACAAATGTTTGCATGCTTTCCCTGCTTCAAGAAATTTCACATATATATATATATACACATATCCTTCAGAATGCAAGCAGCAAGATGACCACAGCTTATTACTATCAAGGGACTGAACTTTAATTTTCTGTTTAAAAAAGATCTGAAAGGAAAATTAAGTTTGTATCAATAAAACTGGCATTGTGGGTTAGGAAGGTAAAGCAGGAAGATAAATAAGATATGGAAAATAGGAAAGAAATTGGACAAGTGCTTTTGTGGCCATTTTAAAGAGTAAAATATATGCAAATAAATATTGGTAGACATAGCTTTTGTTTAGATTGGAACTTTGTACAGTCTAACAGTCTCACCTGTCTTGCATGTGCAGTATTTGAGGCTTCTTGTCTTCTTGAATATAATAAAATTGCAGAAGTTCTTATGTAGTAAAAGGGACTCTAATCCATTCTAATTTTCATATTATAATGTTACAGTTATTACTTTTTGAATGAACATACTTACACTGTTATTTTAATCTTATAATCTTATTCTCTTATTAAGAGAACTTTTCAAACTGTGCAAGCAGTTCAGCCCTCTCTGGTTAGTGACTCATGTATGAACTTACCCTCTTTCTCTTCAGAATTATTCTGTTCTGTAAACGAAAGAAAAACAAAGGGAGTGGTGGAAAACTTTAATTTCAGACTACATGTTGTTCATGAGCTGTTTGTTTAACTCTATTTGTATTGGTTGGGTTGATATCTGTGTCACATGATAATTTCTTCCCTTCATGATCGGAAGCTAAAAATGAATCACAAAACAATCACTGGTGACTAACAGCAATCATTCTCATTTTTATTATCTAGTCACAGCAGCAGCTGGGAAACATTTTAGTCCCAAATATTTTCAGAGTAACCTGGCAATTGTTGGCATTCTCAGAATGGAGAATGTGATTGAGAATGGCCTGCACTCTCCGTGTCCATTCACACACACACTTGCTGAGACAAAAATCTGTTCACCACAGCATGATTTTTCACAGCTTTCTCATCTCACCTATTTCACCACCAGTAACCTACAAGTGCAATTTGGTGACGTTCTCATATACAGTAAAATGATGTAAGTTATAGGTCCAAGTCCTGTTTGCACAAGCAAATCCTGCAGAAGAGAATTTACCCCAGTGACAAAGCAAAATCCATTGTCCCTCAGATTTTGCAAGTGGAAACCCCCTGGTAGCTGGTCCTGAATGATTTTCTGTTAATTATCTCTTATTTATCCTTTCTACCTGCAGTCACACAGTGACTATTGTGTGTCTCCAGCAAACATCCTGGCAGAAGATCATAATGAGAACCTGTAGATGCCCGGTGCTGAGAAATAGGTGCACTGGTGAATGAGTGCCCCAGCTCTTCCGGAGCTGTGAATCCTTTAGGAAGGCTGTTTAAAATCTGATTTCAAGCCATGTAAGCTGCATTTTTTTAATATATATTTGTGGCTCTGCCCTCACAAATCTATGATTCATGACAGGAATGCAGCTTGGATCTCTTGCAATGTAAGCAGCTGCAGATACTTCAAATACTTGGGTGCATGTGATCCAGCAGCTTGCTATAAATTTGCCCCTAAAAATAAAGTAACAAGTGATTGAACAGTGATAGGAATTAAACATGGCAGTGAGTGAATGGAATGCGTAAGTCCTTACCTCAGAAACTTTTATTAAAGCAATTGCTATAATTAAAACCAAAACGAGAAAAGAAACACTCGAGAACACTATCTTTGAACAAATTTGCCCAAGATTTCTTTAAAGGTTTCTTTTTAAAATATAATTGGACAGTGAAATAAAGGATTTGCTGGTATGCCATGTCATTGAGCATGATATTTATATTGTTACATCATCTGAGAATCAACCATATTTACATTTGCCATGAGTTACTGAACTAATTTGGTTTCAAATTTCCCCTAACCTTTTACCATGTGAACAAAATAGGCAAGTAACAGACCTGAGCTTTTGATACCAAAAAGATTTTTTTGCTGTATGATTTATCTGGAAGCTGACTGAAAGATTTCAGGCTAAACAGAAGAATTCCCAGTGGCAATAATCAGCTTTGCATCCATCTCTGATAACAGAAAGTCACAGTTTATGTGGCCTTTTATATTTGTATTTGTCATTCATTTGCCCTCATTTTAAGACCAATGCTGTCTGTTTTCAGTAATGCACATAGGATAAAACAGCATGTCAGCATTTCTCCAATCTGGTGCTTCCATGTCATCCCTGTTTTCATACACAGTTTTAATATAGAACCTTGGGGAATATGGAAGATTTTAGAAGAGAGATTTCATGATCAGATCAGATAATTAGATTCCACTAGGAAGTCTCAGAGTAGCTAACTAGGGACTTTGTTGTGAACTTCAACCTAGAGGCAGAAGAGTAAATGGCAATTTGGTTTAGCTACACTTCAAAACCCATTTCTAGAAGAAATGGGTTTTTTTTCCTAAAAGACCCATCTGAGGATCTGTACAGCCTCCTGCATACAAGTTTTCTCTGCTGCAGGCGTTTTTTTCCTGCTGTCCTCAGTTTCCTTTCTCACCCATGCACAACAAGAGCAAAGGTGCAAAACTTGATTTGAAAGGGGATGTAGCAGACATGGATTCATCACTCGTGTGCCTCCCTGCAGTGTAGGGTGGCTGGAGACTAACTCCTCACTTTCTTTGTCTGAAGGCTGGGCATTGGCTCTGAACTCATCTCCCAGACTTCCTCTTCATCAAGAGAAAGATGAAGGCATCTCCAGAAGGGGCAAATGTGTTGGGAATTGGATCAGGGAGGAATGCCAACGGAAAAGTTGACTGAATGTTAGAAAACATTGCTGTTTCCTGAAGTCTCTGCTGAGTTAATTGTAACTCAGCCCTTACACTGACAAAACTAATATTGAAGTTGATTTGTTTAAAAACACATCTGCCTGGATACAGAATTTCTATTATTTTCCCTGACGCTCTGCTCTTATCTCAGTAAAATCTATGTATTGCAGTACAGTAGCAGTATTGCAGTCTTGTTCAAATAAATGTAATATTATTTCTCTCTGAAGCACCCTGTCTGTGTGTGTCTGTCAAATGTGCTTTGTGTGTCCCTCTTTAAATGTGGTAGGACGGGGAAAAAAACAGTGTTTATTTTGCCCTTGAATGCTGCACAAGTTGTTTAATATGTTTCTTATGAATTACCATTAAGAAAGGATTCCACATTTAAAAGGGAGCTTATGAGGATATAGGTAAGTGTGAGTGTGGTCTTCTCAGAAGAATGTTTGATTGAAGACCTGTTTTTGGATATGAGGTAAGGAAAAAGATCACTTAACCTCACTTGAATAAGTGGAGATTAGAGGTTAAAAGCTTTAAAGCTTTAAAATGCATTAGCAACAGAACAGTAAATACAATCCATGGAGACATGGAGGAATTAGCAAAACAAATGTTAAACTAAGAAATGCACTCTAAGATTCGCTGGAATCTCCACACAAAGTCTGAATGCAGAGCACATTTAAATGCTTCACTGGTTGTTTTAAAATTGTCTTTGTATTCCTTATATTGGCTCTAATGGACATAATACAAAGCCTTGCCATGAATTATGCAAGTAACTTTTATGTAGATGTTTCCATGTTTTAGCCTGCCTGGAGTTTTGTAGTTTTAAAGGGCAAATTTTACCATACACCTCATTTAACCTACTGCTTATTTGCTTGGCAGATGTATCAGTAATGCAGTCATAATCCTGTTCGAAAAATTCCTGTACAATATTAAGGAAAACAAAGTTACTGTCATCAGTGATGTAACCTTATTGTGTTGTAGACACAATATAATTTTTTAGAAGTACAACATCTGCTTAATCACAGTATTTGACTTTGATATCTATATTCAACCTGTATAATGACTACCTTCAACAAATGCTTTTTTTCTCTGTTTATTAATTATTACAGCTCAGTAAGTCCCACAAAACACAGAACAGTTTCTGAAAACAGTTCCTCCACAAAATAGAGGGGTGATCCCAGTCAGGGCATTCTGCAACAGGCTAATTGAAAAATAGGGAAGCTGCCTATCAACAGATCATATCTTGATGTGAAAAGGTAGAACAAAAAGCAAAATTGTAATTTTTAACTATTTCCACTACTGAAACAGTGAATATAATATAATATGAAATGATATCATATCATATCATATCATATCATATCATATCATATCATATCTCAATAGTGGATATAATAGTGAATATTGTGTAACACCTGAGGTTCTACCAGGAATCCCATACTTCCAGTCCCCAGAGAAGGCAGTCAAAATCAACACCTCTGCTTGATCTTCTGCATCCAGAACAAGATAATACTGATGGTGGAAATCTTGTGTTTGTATATGCAACAGATTTGAGATTGCACTGGCAGGAATCAGAGTCAAAATTTTGATTTACTTCAACCAAGTGATGACATGGTGCATAGGTGAGACTACAGAGGAGAAAAAAATCAAAGATTTAAAAACAGTTTTTATTCAATAATCAGCAAGTGCAATTATAACATATGACATTTAAAAGAATGGGAAATTTGAAATATGTGGTAATTTTATGCTAACATGAGACACACCTTTCTAAAATGTGACTTCTTAAATCTTCTAGTTAATACATAACAAATTGCTCTCATTGCAGAATGTTCAGATATAAGAGCTTCTGAAGAGTGACTGAACTTATTTTGAACTTTTATTTTCATTTAAACTCTCCATTAAGGAATTTGGGAGGGTGAGCAGGGTAGAAAGGCATTTGTTTAGATTCTGCTTTTAATAAAGTTTTAACACTTTGATATCAGTCTCTGATTAGATGCAGTATCCCGCATTCCAAAGTGAAGACAGGCTATTTGCTCCCTCTCTCCTCCTCCCAACACATATCTTACTTCTGTCTTTTAAACAGAGCCTCTGATTCAGCCTAATTATTGTCATTAGCAGCAGTTTTCTGCAGAGCAGCATTCCTTGCTGTGGCCTCTTCTTTTCAACTCAATAAAGGATTATCCTAAAACCCAGTCTATTAATCCTATTTCCAGTTACATTGTGAGGGGGAGGGTACCAGATTCCCTGTGCCCATTCTGTGTTTGAAGCTTGGCCCCAAATAATGGATTTTCCTGGTGTTTATCACATTACTCTGTAAAATGCCTAGGGATGGGATTCATCTGCAGTGTAGATGTCTGCATCTAAGCAAGTCCTGGTTCCTTTTATAGTCAATAGATATCAATAGACACTCTGAGTGTGTGATTCATCCCATCTCAAGATAGACGTCTAATTTAGGTCAGGTGACTCACTCCCTGGAAGTACTTATTGACTATAAAGGGAATCTGAATGACTAACTCAAAGATTTTTAAAATTAGGTGAGCTGAAACTCATCCTACATGCTTCACATCTTCAATACCCTTCTCCTTGAGCAGTTACTCTCGTTGTATTTAACCCAGATACTCCACAGAGCTTGATACCATTTTCCAGCTCTCCTGTGAAACCATCACCAGCTTTCATCTCAGTTCTTCCACCTGGGAAGACAGCCCTTGCCAGTCTTCTTTTCTGTGGATACTTAATGACTCCATTATT
Source organism: Muscicapa striata striata (assembly GCA_030060385.1). Taxonomy (NCBI): domain Eukaryota; kingdom Metazoa; phylum Chordata; class Aves; order Passeriformes; family Muscicapidae; genus Muscicapa; species Muscicapa striata. The sequence goes on from JAREIS010000080.1 coordinate 1,533,773, forward strand.
AATCCTTTTTGCCTGTTATCACCCAGGACTTCAGTCCTGGTCACCTTCAATTCAAAGAAATAAACCTGAGGTTTTTTCCTTAATATTAGGAAATGGCATAGAGTTTTGAAGTTCCATAATATTAAATCATAATTAACAAGAAATAATTGATTTGTTTGTTTTACATTAGGGATTTTCATTGGCTGTTTTAGTGGTTACAGCATGTAGCTTTCTTGCTGTGTTATTTTAGCTCTACCTTCCTCTCTGGCTACACTTATTCATCAGGGAAATCCTAGTGGAACTTGTATTTGTATTTTCAAAAATAAATAAAAAGTTTGAATTTTGGCCAATGTCTTCCTCCTGTAGTGAGTGAGAGCTGCTGACTGAGAGCCTCTGTCTCTCATGTGGTCACATAAATTAGAGTCCTGATCAACGATGACAAGCATTCTGCTAGCTCGACAAACATTAATCTGGTTAACTCCCCTTCTTCCCACTCCTTCCTGACACAGAGGAAAGAAGTGCCTTTGCAGAAAGTTTGAGATGTGAATTTTGAAGTTTTTTATTGCAACTATAATGCAGCAAGGAGACTTCAAACAACTTCAGGAGTTTATGAAGATTCCAAGCAGAAAACAAGCTACACAAAGCATAAAAGGCTGGATGTTTTACTTGCTTCCTTTTACAATAAATAATTAAAATAATTATTTTGTAAGATCTTGAAAAAAATTCACATTTTCACACAAATATTTAGTTCTGAAAGTCTGACATTCTCTATTTAAAAAAACAAAAACACTTTTTCTGTAGAAAACAAACTTACTTGAACAATGAAATGAATTGCTACATTTAGGACTAGAATGTTCTAGGGTTTTTTTGTGTTTGGTATGCAGTTCTTTCATACAGTTCCCTATATCCTATATATCCTATCTGCATCCTATATTCAGGATGCATTCCTCATTCTGAATAAAATGATGCACAGCCTGTGGCAGAGGGAACATCTGGAGGTGAAGTCACCTGAAGCCTTTTATCTATCAGGCATGAGTGTTTGTGATTGCTTCACTCCCTTTAAGGGTTCCACAAACTCCTTATCAGAGGCTCAATACACTCTTGTGTTCATTTCCAGTTTAAATCACAGTGATGCTGGTGCTCTATGAAATTCAAAGCCTAAAGAAGTATATTCTTCAGTCTATCCCATTTGTCACATATTTCTTTTTAACCTGGCTTTATAAATACCTTTCCCTCAAAGGGAAGAGGTTTTAATTTTTTTTATTTTTTTTGAATAAGGGGAGTGTTTTGAAGATTCCATATACAGTTGACTTCAGGAATGAAAATCTGTTGTTTTGATCCAGAAAGAGTTTATATAAGGGATAAGGAAAGGAAAATATTCTTGAAAAAACAACCCCCTCCTCTTAAGTTGATTTTTTTGGAGCATAAGGAAACATAATCAGGATCTTCTGTTTTGATTAGGAAAAAAAAAAGCACTACAAAGTTCATGGTATTTGTCTAATTTTCATAGCTCATTACAGACGTTATGCAAAACTGTGAGCTGCCAACAGCAAGTACAGTTTCTGCCCAGAAAATGTACAGACCCTATATTTTAAAAAAGTAAGATACAAGGTCTTTTGTAGTATAAGTTTCAAAGTTATTGAGACATTTGACTGAGGCTGAGTTAAAAAAAACCAAACAAACAATCTAGAAAAACAGCCCAAGTCTATCCAAACTCAATACCCACAGATTTCCATTATTCCATTCTGAAATATCATCTTATTTAATAATATTTCCTCTGTCTCCTTTTCCTCTTCTATAAAAAACAGAGAAATTACTGTCACATTGATCCTGATGTGTTGAACATCCTATGTAGTCTGTGAAGGAATTGTTGCAAGCATGGCCTTATTTATTGGATCATCCTGGGACACATACCTGCTTGTAACGTCAGAAGACTGTTGACAAACAGCTAATTTTCAGCAATTGAACAAGCTCTTTACTATCCTGAGAGTATCAAACCAGTAGTCATATAATTCATGACAAAAACATGCATTTATCCTACAGCTCAGCTGTTGTGGAGCAGTTTTACTAGAACTTGTGTAGGACCTATAGCAATCCTATTCCTATAAAAAGGAATAATTAAACCTCCACCAGTTGCTGCCACGTTTCAAGAGAAAAGGTGATCCATGTATTTGAATACTGAAAATTGCCACCTCTAAAGCCCACACTCAGCATCTTCACATTTATAGGTGGGCCAGAATTTGACAGATACCTTTGGTCAGCACCTTCAAAGTTGTGCTTACTTCAAAGTTCTACAGCTATGCACACATGTGGTAAGCACCTCAGCCTTCATGGAGCAGGGCAGCTTGCTGCTTGTTGTTCATTCTTCTGCCCAGGCCACAGCCAAGCCTCAATCAATACACATCCTCAGGTGTGCTGGGTGGCATTATGTCCCCTTGTGGGTGCTAAATGGGCTGCTGCTTTCTTCTCAATCTTTAAACAGAAGAGAGAGATTTTACTCTCCTTACTCAAAATTCCTTGCCTTTTTATTTTTAGGAACACATGGTTTATGGAATTCAGCCTTACACAGACCAGTGTACACAACTTCTGTGTATTTATTGTAAGAACAAAATGTAAAAACAGCCCCACTGAATATGACCATACATCCTTATAGTGCAGCATCCTGTCATGGACACTGGCCAATTTGAAAAAATTCTGGAAGAAACCTGTAAAGAACAGGTAACCATTCATGGTGACAGACAGGAGAAAGGTCTTTTGCATACTGCTGGAAAGTACTAGGGGTTTTTATTTGATAAGTACAGTCATTGTGAAATTCATTGGGGAAGAGGGTAACAAAAAATAAACAGATCAGAAAGCAAAAATAAAAAGTACTTTATTGATTTTAATTAGTGCACTTGGGAAAGACTACAGGGCAGAAGCAAGTGTGCATGATGGCTGTGGTGAGGCCCAGTCCCTTTCTGAAAATGCTCTCCCTCTCTGGAGCCCCTCTTCAGTCAGCATGCCGTGTTCTGCACCCATGTGATGCTCAAGATCTTCTCTGCAAGAGACTACATGCAGGGTACAGTCTGAGGTTTGTTTGGGCTTTTTATCTTTGGACTTTTAAGCTGCATCACTTAGTATGTCTTCATGAATGTATATCCTCTTTAAGCCCAAAAATCAATCACTGACCCTAGGCCTGAAACATTAAAAACTGAAGATTTTTCAGTTGTTCAAAACAGTTTGAGTGCTCAAAGCTCACAATTTTCCCTCAGTGTTTCTTTGATTAGCCTTTGTTTTATGTATTATTTCAATAATTTATTAATACATGCATTGTTCCTGTTCCATGGAATAAGTGAATTGTTCAAAAGAAAATCCAATTAAAGTGGTTACCTGCAGCTGTGCATGTCACAAGTGTACATGTTTCCAAGACAAAATTTAAATTTCTCTAGTGAACAACTGATTGATGGAAAGCAAGTACTACTTTGTTTAGGACAAGCTATTTTGATGTGACCAGAAATTTATTGACTAGACAAAGAAACCAGCTTTTGTATTTCTTACAGCATTTGCTTTTCATGGATTCCTTCCCAGTAGCATGGTTTTAGATTTATGGGATACTTAATATCTTTGTTTTACATTCCAGAAACAGAGAACTGATATAAAACAGAGATTAAGATATAAAAACCCAGTTATTTTTACATTTTCTTTTTTTTTTTCATAAACAACAACAGTCAAGAATTTAGTACAAATTGCAGTTGATTGCAGCAGATTTTTACAGTATTTATTTTTAATTGCTTTGAACACCAGAGATTTATAAGTGATATCTCTGTCTGGTCAGGGACTCTTCTAATGTAGTACAGTAAATTTTTATTTAGTAAGCTAACCTTCACTGGCATTATTTATTATCCCAGTTCCTTTGAGTCAGGATAATTTTAAGATGCAGTTGAGCACAGCAGAAAGAGCAGAGCACTTCAGCCAAAAAAAGTGCATTACCAAGTCAGTGGTGTGTGATGGAAAGCATGGCTGAGTGTGTCCACTGCACAATGCAGATGCTTGCCCAGGTTTTAAGCAGTGCAGCCACACTGACATCCTTCTGCTATTCTGGAGCTCAGGGCAAGCATGGGGTATGGCTTTGCTGTCTTGTATCATGAAGACAGGCCCCAGAGGCAAAGGGATTAGCAAGCTGCATCTGTGCATAAGAGTGTGAGAAATACCACAGAGGCAGAGGAGATACGGAAAAACCAGAAAGGCTGCCAGAAGCAGCACTGGGAAATGGCTAGCAAAAGAGGCTCAGGACATGGTGCAGACCTGCTGCCCTTGTCTGAATCCTCCTAGGTGTAGGAAACAGCAGCCTGAGCATTTGCCACAGAGAGGAGTGAAATAGGAATGTGCAAAATGTTGGTTGTGTCTGTCACTAATTCCTCATGATGTGGCAACATTTCTACAACTGTTTCATTGATGGGGTCAGCATTTTGCAGTGGAATTGCAAGGATGACACAAAGAGAAACCAGTCTCTTAGTTCAGTTTAAGCTGCTCCTGCTAGTTGTACTTTTGAGAATTTTGTCAAAGAAAATATTTCCTATTTAGCTACTGACATGACTTACATCTTTTAGCTCACCATCACAATGGAGTTACCCCTTTCAGTTATTCATTTTGACACCTGTTTTAGAGGGTATTAATGCAAAGAAGAGTGATAGAATAAAACATGCATGCCAAGCTGATTAGATCAGTGCTCAGCTCTGCACACTGCCCGGTGGTTGTTCTGGTAATTAATCTAACCGTAAACCAAATTATCATGCATGTGTTCCTCCTTCAGGCCTGTGTGCAGTCTGTGATGCCAGTTTTGTCTCTGGACAGTGGTCATGTTACAGGTAGGTCTTAGGGAGTTGGATAGGCTTCACCTGGAAGCCTGTCTAAATATCCAGTGTAGCTCAGTTTGGGTTTGCTGCAGTTACAAGGGGAGCCAGAACCTCTTCAGTCTCCCACAATGACACACTGAATTCCTCTCCTTAGGTGAGATGGAGTGGTCAGAGAGAGTGAGAGATCTCCCACTGCCTTGTCTACCTGTGCAGAGTTCAACTCTCTCTGTGGGCACACTCAGCTCTGCAGAGGGTGCTCCTGGTCAGCACCCATCGGCAGTTCAAGGGTGCAGGACCAAACAGACTCTGCACATGGGGGCTAAAACACACTGATTATTAGTGTGTGTCTCTCCTCCACATGAGTTGCTATACTCTCCAAAAGACCAGTGTGTGTTCCAGGAAATGCTTTTGGAAAGAGGTCTAATAGTGCCTATGACTAAGCAGCACCATAAGATCAACTGCTAGATCTATTAAAAAGGGTACTCTGACCCTTTTCTTTGGAAAGCCAGTCTTTGTCATTAGAAAGAGAAGTAGAGAGGGATTCAAAGGAAATGACATTATGGGAAATCCAAATCTTTCTCCCTTATTATTGAATTAAGTCATGCCTTTCATTTACTTCCCTCCAGACTTGCTGATTTGGTGTAAGGAAACCACATTCTTGTCTGCAGCCTCCAGGCCTTGGACTGCTCATTCTCTCATCACTAGCCTTGCAGTGAGAGATTTGCCTCTTCTCCCATGGGAGTCAGGTGGTATTTGTCTCACTGACCATTAATCACCTAAAAATTAAAGACCAAATCTAAATAATTTATCTTGACTCTCTGCAGTCAATGGAAAGTATTAGATGCCTACGAAGGGCAGCTCATCTACCTATCTTAGACAATTATAGGGGAGTAAGATGAATTACTACTTCCCATTGACTTCCCCAGAGAGAATCAAGGTGACAAGTTTAGATAAGACAATTCATTTTTAGATGGCAAAAATAAGAAGAGGAATCTCACCCCACCAGAGTCATGGCCTCCAGCAACGATATTTTTTCTAAAAAAATGTGCTTTCTGTTGTCAGTGACATAATTTGTTTCTTTTCCTGGTATAAGTCAGATGAAGTCAGAGTCACTGATACACTGATATCCCAGCCAAACTATGCAGGATGAACATACAGTAGGCTTTCATGGCTGGCCAGAACATGTTCTTCATATTAGTATCTTTTTTTATTACGACTTTTCTCTAGTCATCTGTGTATCAGTGTAGCAATTTCCAAATATATGCTTTGAAAATCTAGTTTGATTATTTTGTTGCTGTTCAGTTTTTCTCTCACAGATCTGATACATCACAGAAGTGCATGTGCATGCATACGTTAATATAAATGTATATATAAAAACAATAAAAGGCACGTGCCTTCTGCAAATGCTTTGCTGTGTTTGCAGTAGAAGTGACTGCTGCCCCATTTCACGCAAGCAGTAATATGAGCTGAAACTATAAAAGTTAATGATTGTTTCTTTGGCCAAAAAAAAAAAAATAAATCAGTTAACAAAAGCTGATTTTCTTCTAAATGGACTTTATTAATAGTAACCTGCACACTTTTTGAGTGGGGGTGGTGCTGGAATAATGACTGAGAGTGGAATAGAAAAGGTACTGGTAGATAAGGAATGTATTGCTTTGGGATGGTTAGAAATATAGCTGGAAAGAGGAAAAGCTATTCCTTGAAAAATGCTGGCTCAGTTTTCTGATGATAAGATTGCCAGTAATTCTCTATTTCAAGATCTGTAATGTCAAAAGGACAGAGCTTCCTAGAAGTGGATGTCTAACAGCACAAATAATATGTATTGCTTTGCTCTTTTTGATGCTTGCCAGATTTTCAACAATACTTAAAAGGCCAAGCAGGATTTTTAGATTAACAGGGCCAGGATAAGTTTTGGAAATTCCATAATTTTCTTGATCTTTGTTTTGATTTTTTTCACTACTGGCTAAGTGGATAAGTTGACTTGAGGGTTCTTACTTTGCATGAGGTTTTTGCAGTGGCAACCACATAGGATTGGGATTTGAGAAGCTTTCAGGAACATAACAGCAAAAGATAGATTGGAGAGAAATCCCCACTCCCATTTCCCTGGGCAGTGTATGATATACTATTAAATGACTACTGCTTTCTAAACATGATTGTACTTAATTGCAATTAATCAGTTTCCATCACCTTTGTGTCAGAATTCTGTCAAGCCTGCAAAACTTTATTTTGTCAATACGTATTCAGGGCCATTTCATGTGTTCATTATTGATTGTGGGACCATTAAGAGTCAATCTTTACATATTTTGGCACAGTAATGCTTTGTGATGTAATTCTATACTCTGGAATTTTTACATGATGGCAGGTGTAGTCCAGGAACTCCTCATGATACGTATTTTTTATTATATATTTTGAAAGCTAACATAAAACTATTCTCGCTTGTGCAAATGCACATTTGCACAAGTTACACTTCTGATGAAGGAAGGAAGACAAAAAAAGCAGACACATTTTCCATAAGAGGCTGGAGATTAGTGATTCATCTTGGAATATTCTACAGATGAATTGAAATTCCTCTGCTTTAAAAATATATATAACAACATCTCATCCAATTACATGGCTACACATGAAATAGATTGGGTTTCTTCTCTTTCAGCTGCTGAGTTTTGTACAGCATAGCATAGCAGCAATCCACACATTAGTAATAAACAGAATTTAATCTACATGCTATAGGAATTCTGGGAGAGATCCTATATTTAGGCTGTACTCCACTTTCCATTACAAAAGATTATTGTGACCTTTTTATGAGAAGCTATAATGCCTCCTTTGTATATAGTAGACTTTGACTTTTGGCAAGGGAAACAAATGCCTTTTCTGGAGAACTGGCTGGCTTTTACGCTACTAACATTTCCCACTTTCCTCCTGACTGAGCTCCTCAGGAATATGCTGGCTGCACAGCAAAGCAGCAGCAAGCTGCACAGCCCCATCTAAAGCTGGGCTGGTGCCACCAGTGATGCAGCAGCAGCCTGGCTGCACCAGGAATGCCTGAGAGCTGCTGCTGGGAGGGGACCCAGGCTGCTGCCCTACTCCTTACCCAACTCATGCTCGCCCTTCTGCCCACCTGACCAGCAATGCCGCATGGGCAGCTCTGGAGAGGAAGAATGGATACGGCTAACAGTGGACATTATTGATTTTCACAAATTTTTGAGCTGGTTTGTGATGGCCAACAGCAGGTATTGAAACCTTACCCAATAAAAATTCGGGAGTCAGGCTCTCAGCTTTGTAAAACCACAGCCACTCATATGAAGCCAAAAATGACCCAAATTATTTAAAGATATTCAGCCAGATTTTGATGCGTGACCAAGCAACTCACTAACTCTGAAAGGAGCATTATTTAAGACTATGGACACAGTAATCTGCAGCTAGCTCACTGGAACATGATGAAGCAATAAAGCCAAATGATTGTGTGCATGTGTAGTTATATATCTGAGTCCTCTGCCAGTAACACTCATGATAACAGAGCAATGCATTCAGACACAGCTTCCTGACCCACAGTCTCACTGTCCTCTAGGAGTCTGCATTGATGGATCCCCACAACAGCCTTGGGAGGGAGGCCAGTTTGTTATCCTAAAATTACAGGAGAGGAAAGAGAAGCACCAACAGTTCAAGTGACTTGTGCATGGTCCAAGCCAGGAACAGGAGCCAGGAAGCAAATGTACTTTGATTTAGGACGGGTGTGCCTCCAAGTGATTACAATTCATGCTGCTCCTGCCTACGCCTGGGGTGCTTGGCTCCATGTTTTCTGATCCCGACTGGGGCTAAACCGCAGGACCATTCTTCGACATTTGAATGATAAAGAACAACAAGAGGAAAGACTTTCTGGTGGTTAGGGTGCTAGCCAAAGACTTTGCAAGACCTGGGTCTGACAACATTCTTCCATGCAGTTCCTGGCAGAAGTCCTCCAGACCTCGATGATTTTAGAGGTCTTTTCCAACCTTGACAATTCCATGTAGGTGCCTCGGCTGGGACCTAGGGCAAGCACACCTGCCTAGGCACTACCCTAAATCCTGCTCCAGCAGCCTCCTAAGTGAATGCCTAGAGCTGTTTGGTTTTTGGTCAGTGCCAGAGTTACTCGAGAGAAGGTCTGATTGCATCCCCCACTTCTGGGCTTCCCTGCTCCTGCGGGTGCTGTGCCCCTGTGTCACTCGTGTCTATTGGTGCATGGAATATATGTTCAGTATGGGCACTATGCAATTCCAGGCACAGCGTGGCTTGGATGTCAGACGGCAAGTTGCAGAGATATATATGGGGAGGCAAAAGGGAAGAGACATTTCATTTGCTGATTATTTTCTTTGTTGCTGAAGAAAGTGCTGTTTGCTAATTAATAGCACAGTTCTGTGCCATATTTCACGACTTCCCTGTATTTATTGTCATGAGGACTTCCTTGAATCACATCCTAGGCTTCAGTACACATTAGCTTCCTAGTGTGCTTCTTTCCTGTACTTAGTGAAGCAGATGACTGGAAAAAAACTCCACAAAACAACCCATTAAAATTGCTGTCAAATCCATATGGGATAGATTAGGTTCTTAACCCAATTATAGTGAAGTTTCAACTATAGGCACGATGGAAAAGCTAACAAGAATTTAGGAGACTTATTCTGATGAGATTTGATATCCATCTGAATGGCAGCTTGGCTTTCAACCACAGTTTGGTTTTGGAATCCATTGAGGTTCTTGTAAATTTCAGTAAGACTGCGTTTGAGTCTTGCATTTGACTCACCCTGAACAGTGACACAATTGTATGCTTCACAATTGTATGCACATTTCAATTCAAAATAGAATGGAGTATTTCTGGCATACAAAGAGAAAAATCATAGTATCAAAGGGTACTGAAATTTGTCTATTGTCTTTACAGTTACATAATTGAGAGAAAAAAAAAAGTTCACATATGTAAATGCTAAGAAATGAATTTTCATGTAGGAAGGAGCCACTGTGAAAATGTAGGTTATGCTATTTGTAGCACCTTGACTTTCTTGAAAGCAAACAAGAACTACTGATTTACTTTCCCCTGCAAGAAATAGAATAACGCTTCTGCTTTGGTTTGATATTTTGCACGTTTGAAAATTTGGTGTGAATTTTTATGCTTCATAATCACATCTGAACATACTAAAATTTCTGTGACATAAAAATTACTTTCATCCCTGGAAGTACTTAAGGCCGAGTTGGATGGGGCCCAGAGCAACCTGCTCTAGTAGGTAGCATGCCTTGCCCTTGGGGGGCGAGGTTGGGGCTCGGTGATTTTAAAAATCCCATCCAACCCAAAGCATTCTATGATTCTGTGATTCTTTGATATACTCACAGATGCTCCTTTGTCTGTATCAGACAGAAGTAGTAAAGCTCCTCTGGCTCTGTGTGGGGTGAAATGACTGATGCAGTCCATCTAGGTAATGCATGATGTCTGTGGAATACACACCCTTACTGTAACTGCCTGCAGTTGTTATGCCAGATTTAAGGATATATGTAAGACATAAATGCATCAGAACAGAACTCTTTCAAAATAGGTACTGAAGTCAGGGAAGTAGTTTCTGAATGTACTTTGCTGCAGGATGAATATAAATAGAGTAGTGCTCAAAGCATCCATGCAATGAAATTCTTTGGAAAGGATGAACTGCATATATAAGGTTCTAAAAGACACTGAAATATGTCTATTTCAGCATGCATGTGTATTTGCAATACATAACAAGTGCCAGGGCTTTCGTATTTTAAGACTTCAAAACATTTTATATAACATGTTTACATTGTCATTCCAGGAAAGTAATCATCAGAAAAGAACATCATGAGCTTTATACATAAATCATATTTCAAATGTAGTTATTTGATAAATTATACATGCATACAAGTTTGACAGAGCTGCAATTGTTTGCACTTTCCTCCTGGACCAATGAGTGAGTATTTTGCTATCCCTCTTTTTATCCTTTGTGCTAATAATTACATTGTGTTGCAGTACTGAGAGGAAAGACATGCTGATACTGAGACCTTCACCGAGGAAGTGTAGTGCTATGGAGAAGCATTTCTTAAGGGAACTTCCAGCTTTTCTCAGAATGGGTGCTTACAAGTGCACATCCTTTGTGGATACTGCTAGTGGTGCTCCCAACATTTCCCTTGCATGCCAGATCATGACTAAAGGACACCAGTTTTACTTCCATGTCTGATTGAAGCCATGTATGCCATACACTTAGGCCAGCTCTTGCAAGAGAACAATTAAGATGGCCTGTGGCAATTTGCTTTTTTTTTCTGGAAGACTTTCATGCAACCCAAGGCACATCAATACCACAAATTAATTCCATATATGGAAGAGAATTCTTGAAAACTTAGGGGACAATTTCTGTAGATTCTGTCACTGAGGTGTTCTTAGATGCCAAAGGACCAGCTCACAAGAGTGAGGGAAGATTAAATCCTCCTATCTCTGTAATAACTGGAGTTCAGCTTTCAAAAAACAAGGTCCACGTGTGTAAACTTTCTTTATAATGGCAGTTCTGTGAATATTTAAGTGGGAATAAAAGCCAATAACAATTAAATTACACCTTGCATCTGGAAAAGGCTGAAAAATTATGTTCTAGAGTCCTCTAAATGATATCCTAAGAGTATTATTTATGTCATGATAATGAGGACAGAAAGGAAGAAAAACCTAAAATGAAAATCAGCTATAATAACTCAGTGAACTCCTAATGCCTTCTGCTTGTCCCTTGGCTGGGGAATCTTCCTTCTAAAAGCTGCTGCATCAGGTCCTACACATGTCCAGCTATTTTTAGGCTTGCAACAGGCTGTTTACAGGGGATTTGAAGTCTGGCAATCTAGATACTCTAGACACAGTTGGAATGCTTGTGCCTTTCCACAGGTTACACTTGGAATTAAAAACTGCGATGTGGCTCTGTCATTCAAACCTTATAGTGTCTGGCATTGGGTATCAAAAAAATCGTGATGAAATAGAGCACTGTGGTTTTAATTTAAGCTACTTACTGCCAAAAATATTCATGGAAAAAGTTTTTGGTGAGCTTCCATTTAAAGACTATAGTTATGGTTCTGTCAGGAATCACAGGGTTTTGGGGGTTTTTTTCTTGGTTTTTTGTTTGCTTGTTTGTTTGTTTGTTTGTTTGTTTGTTTGTTTTAATTTGGCAGCATATCTTCCTCTTACAATAGTATTTCAGACATTCACATTCAGTATTTACCAGGCACTTCTTGAAAATTTGTATTCCATCCCTCCTCAAGCATGGATTTCAGCAAATTTCTCATTCTCCATTACATGTAATATTATACCCATCCACATGACCAGTGTATATGAACTGACAAGATGAGCATAACAAGGCATTTTAAGTTCTCAGATACTCTTCACCATTATCTCTACAAGCTTTTCAAATGAAACATCTCCACTATTTCAAAATACCTTTAAAAATTAATTATAAATTATTTATGACATTGAATTCATGCAACTTCAAATTGTTCAAAGCATTTTATCACTTGCTTTTCTTCTTTTTTGAATAACATATATTGTATGATTCTATGATTTATTGGAAATTTTTACAAGTCATCAAAATAAATTAATTTTTGACCTTTTTTACTTTTCAACATTTTCATATTGTGGGAGTGGAATTTTTAGGGCATCCTGTCAGTTCCAATTTGAATTTACTTATGTCATATAGTCCATATATGCCTTTAGCATATATAGGTGCAATTTGCTTCAGTAGTCAGAGGAGTAAAGACTACATTACAGTGAAAAAATTTGGTGTTAGTTGCTCCTGTTGGATTTTCACCCAGAAACATGAAGCAGATGTGATGTTATTATTACCTGTCAAATACTCTGCCTTGAATTCTGTCATCACTGTTTGATATAAATTGTAAGCTGGAAACAAATGGAAGGTTAATGTTGATTTTAGAAAGGCCTGTGAAACTTGTTTGTGTACTTGCTTCAAAAATGCTGAAATTTGAAGCCTGAAACCTTAAAGAGAGGTCAATGGGAATTTAGCATCTGAATATCTTTCAGGATCTGAGCTTTGGTGCTGTAAAAGTGGAGCTTTTTATTCCCAAGGTAGGCCTGAGGCCACTGTAGTGATTTACAGATAGCCCCTTAACAGCTCTGATCTTAAAGCCAATTATGCCCTGTGAATGCCAGAATACAGCTTTAGGGTCCAACAGCACTTAGGACTGGTTGGAAATGCTGGTATTTTTACTGAGTTTCTAAAACATCACCTCTGTCAGAGGCAGTGGGTAGGATGGGAGCACATGTACTTTGCTTTGTTTTCCCTCCAACTTGAACTCTGTGTTGTGAAACACAATCAGTCTGGTCATGGTCTACACAGCTGAGCTTTCCTTAGAGGCAGGAACATTCCTCTGAAGGCAACAAGCATGTAAGATGATGTAAGGGGCTTTCTGACCCCCGTGGGTAATACTGGCAGAAAAAATGAGGCCTGAGAAGTGCACTTACCTTTTCTGACTTTCCAGAAAGCCAAGAGGAAAAGTCTAGTGGAACAAAGTCTGTAGTTGAAGGACACAAATAGTTTTAACGTGCAAGCACTTGTAGAATATTGCTATCTCTTAGATACTGTCCTGCTGAGTATGGAGGACATCTGTGTCTACAGTGAATAAGGGGAAAATAGCATCTTCTGGTAAGTGAGCTGCTCCATCCCCACCACTCATCTCTGACAGGGAGCATTGCCTTGTGTAGCCTCACTCAATAACTTCAGCTGTCCCTCTGTCCTGCTCAGTCTGTGCCTCCTTCCCCAGGTACTGATAGCACGTAGCTCATGCATGAGCTAACTACCCAAGTATTTTGTCAGCTTTTTGATCAGCCTTTGCACCTTGCCCAAAGTTCTCTGTTGTCACAGCTACATTTCTAGCTTTGCCTGAACTAATGAGCAGCTCTGGTATGTTTACCTGAGCTTTATCCCCTGAGACTTATCCTCTGTGTGTTCCTTCTTTGCTTTATTAATTCATTTTTTAATGCACAGTGTCCCTGGGAGGCAAGCAGGCAGCTCAGGTACGTGCTCACAGACAAGTTCCCTGCCCCCAACAGCCTTCTCTGTTCCCAGCTGCTGGGACTATGGCTGCTGTAAGCATTTGCTCTGAAAAGTCGCTCTGAAAAGTCACTCTGAAAAGTCCAAATTGCTTTCTGGTTGATGCTTTCAAAGGCAGACATCAGGTTGGGGAGGACAGTCTCGACAGTCTGCCTTGTATATAAAGCAAACAGAAGCCTAGCTTTAAGTGCCCTGAACCTGTTCAGGAGAGGTGGTGAACCTCATTAGACCAAAATTAGCCTATCTGTGCACAGCCTTTATATCCTTGTGCTGCAGTCCCATCACTAGGTACACTGCAGTCTTCATAGCTTTACCTGAAAAAATCCCTGTTTCTCTTGACAGTCTCACATGTGCTGAGAAGAAGCAATCACAGATTTGACATGAAAGCATATTCTTATCAATTAATCCTTTAAACAACTTCAGAGGAGAGACATGATTGCCTCACCATGACAGGGTCTGTAGGATCTTACATGCTTATAAGACTACTGAGTGTATGCTCAAAATACCTGTGAGATTCTCCACACACTACTGCAAGTGCCAGGGCAAGTTCCACAACACCTGTTTTCAAGTGGTTCTGGGGAAAGGGTTTGGACTACTCCCATCAGAGAGAAGTGAGTTAAATTGTCTCCTACAGAGAGAGAGGCTAAAGCTATCATACAGGTACCTGTAGCTGCCTTCATACTGGCTGCTGTGTTTCCATGTGACCAAATATCCAGAGAAGAAAAGAGGAGGAGAACCCAAGGGGGAAAGAAGGGACTGAGGCAATCTTGGTGATGATTCCTTCCAGGCAAGGTTGAGCCACAGTTATCCAACTGCTGCAGGTATACCCTCAAAAATACTTGTGGATCATCAAGAAACTGGCTGTGACTCCTGCCTGTAGGCATAGAGTTGGAAATGGCAGGCTGCATAAAAAGGCAATGATGCTTTGCTCCTGGGAGAGAGCAGCAGAAGGGACCAAGTTTTTGTGTCAATCTACTGAGAGGGTCTGTAATGTCCTCCTGAGATCCATGACATTTTTGATGCCTGTTTTCTGTGCTCGTCATTCTGCATTGCACTGAAGTCAATGAATCCAACAGTGGTGCCATAAATGTATCGGTTCATTGTAACGGAGTGCAAGTATCCCCTAAAGATCCTTGAAAGTGCAGTCCAGTTCACCATAAGAAGAAAGTAATAACCTTTATCCTCCAGATATCCAACCAAACTTGTTTCATCTCCATGATATGCCAAGAGCTTCTTGTCTTCTGGGAGTGTTGCTTCAGCTGCCTTTTCTCAGCAGCAGCAGCACCACAGAGAGGGGGAAGAGGTGATTCTCAAAGTAAACACATGTCAAGCCTTTCAGGAGTTCATAGATTAAAAACAATACTCTCAGCCTGAAACAAGGAAGTTGTGATTACAGGTCTACACGGAGGAAATGCTACAATTAATAAGGACTGTGCTCCACCTTCAAAAAAATCAATAAGCTTGGCTCCGAGAGGTCAGGAGCCTCTGCAAGGAATGTGCTGTTGCCCCTGTGACGTCTTGAGGACACTGAGCAATGGTGATTCTCATAATTGATAGGAATGGCAGTATGGAATATGGTGGGTGAGATAACTCAAAGGGTAGAGAGCTTCTGCAGTTCTCTAGAAAGTTGCCACCTTCTTAAGTTCATCTGGAGGAGTGAAGATTGGTCAGGTGTAAAATTCAGGTCTTATGTTAATTCAGAACATGATGTCACCTAGAACTGAATGTAATTATGCTACCTTTGTTTCTTGCAGAATTTAGACCAGCGGCAGGTAACATACTCCTGGGTGACACCAAGTCATTTTCACTCTGATGAACATCATGCTGAAGTTACTGACAATCTGCTTTCCCAGAATCCCAGAAGCTCTTCAGGGTAACAGGTTCCTTTTTCTGCCTGAAAAACTCAGACTCACTAACACATGTTCTGAGTGTGCTGATAAACGCTGCCCAGGCCCCACTAAAATAAACTTCTTGCCTTTCTGAGTTATTATAATTCTATGGAAAGAAAGTCAGTCTGTTTTTAATGAGTACTATTAATATCTCCTTTTGTGAGAATAAGCCATCTAATACCCTAAAGCCAGAGGCAGTTAGGTTCTTGCCTGAGAGACCATATCATCCTATTATCATTTTCATCTGGCAAGCAAATGCAAAGAAATAGAATGAAAACAGTGGATTAATTACACATTTTCAGTGTGATTCCTAATCTCATTAAAACTTTCTCAGACGGGATTGAATTGTACGGCAACATCAGTTATTTGTTTCTCATTAATGGAAGTCAGACTCTTGAATCCCAACGTCCCTGGAAAGAGGGAGCACCTGGTTGGACTGCCTGGACTTCTTTGCTCAGGACACTGCAAGAGACAGATATGCCCATCCTGTTGTGTCCAGGCATCTGCTCTGTTCATGTGGGATTCCTTCTGCCTCCTGGTGTGGATTTGAGTTTCCCGGGTGACTGTCTCTCAGTGAGAGTGACTCCTTGTATTCATCCCACAGCTTTTACATTTTGTATGCTAAGTCTTGTTAAATGACTGTTTGGAAAAAGTGATGGTTAAAATGAGGCAGGAGTTTGGTGCTCTCAAGGAAGTTCCATTAGGGGTCAGGCAGCTTGTGCTCTGGCAGTTATAGGTTTTGAAAGGAAAAGTAGAATCTGCATGCTTTCATGTAGCTTATGGTTTCATTTCCTTGCTTAGCCTTGATTTGGATACATTGCATATGTAGCAGCCCTGTGAGCTTCACAAGCAAGATTTCTGTGTATAAATTATAGCAACTTTATTATTTCCTGGATAACAACATTAAATTCTTAAAATGTCGTCTGGATGCCAAACACTTAAAATTCAAGATGCAGTGCATTTAAGAAAGACTCTTATCTTGTATTACAGAAATTGTGCTTTTTCTTTAAGGCACACAGTTATCCCTGAAGTCATTTACAAGTAGATATTTTCAGTTGCCTTAATCAAGCTTTTTAATATACATGCAAATTGAAGCTGCCAAATGTTTGGATACACAGAAGTGAGAAATAAGTGCACATACTGTCTTTCCTTCTAGATACTGTATAAGCAAACAGTGAATATTTTTATAAATATCATCACAAATGCATGAAAAACATGATTAAAGGTAGTTTGTAAGCTGAGTTAAGACTTAAAAACCTCATTCAAAGACAAGGTAAAAATGAAGACTAAAACCACCAAAGAACAGGGCACTGAACAATGGGATTAAGCATTTACCAAAAAAAAAAAAAAAAAAAAAAAAAAAAAAAAAAAGGACATTCTGTAATTTCTTGTTTTGAATCTTTTTGTGGGTGGAATCCTGGCTCGGCTGCAGTCAATGGGAGTTTTGGCATTGACTTCAATAGGCCTGAGTTTCACCCTGTGTTTTTAGGATAATTCTTCAAGGGATTTATAAGACATAATTTTAAATCATAACAGAAAACACCCACTAAGGAAGCTACTAAATATTTTTTTGGGAAGAAAAATTATTTTAAGTTGGGAGCAATTTGAAATAGTCTTCCAACTAATTTTCATTTGCTCTTCTTGTTTAATGCAAGCTTCAGTTTTATACAACAATGGGAAAAGCAAAAGTAATGTGACTGTGTATGCATGAAGATTTTTCTTTTATGAGACTTCTAGAAATGTTGCAGTGGCCAAATTTTTCAGTTTTGTATTTGCTGAACTTTAATGAACTTGGTACCCTTACCTATTAGATAAGAACCACATCTCATCACTAGTCAGCCAGATAATTAATGGTTGCAACCGCTGTAATAAAAACTGATATTAATCCAACCTGCCATGGTCTGTTTGTTATTGTGAAGCAACTCGTGTATGACAAGCTGACAGCAAGATGTGGAAGAAACAGAAAAGGTATTCATGCGGATGGTTTGTGTTGGTGAGTGACATCCTGCATTGGTTAACACTATCTGACACAATGCAGGTAGCCATGTGTTTTCAAACGCCTGCTTCAAGGTCTATGGCAGACAAATAGGAGCCTTTATGTCGACTTCCGTGTGCTTTGAAGTCACTAATGAGTATGTTTTTGAATAACACAGAGTGTGAAATCTCAGCTGAAGCAGTAAATGCTTAGCATTAGGGCGACCATTTTCCATTCTTCCTCTTTCCCTCTACTTCCTAATTTTGTGGTTTTCTGATGCTGTGCTTTGTTGGTGATTACAGTATAAGATCTTTAAGACAAGGAGACTGTCTATTTATGTATACACATACATATATTTGTCTGTGTACCTGTGTTTCTTTGTGTGATGTCTCATTTGTTCCGAGTCCTTTGCACTCTCCTGAATTTCTCAAAGCCCAGATATATAGTCCTGGGACAGTATGCTTTACTGTTCCTCACTTATAAAAATACAGTTTTTTTATTGATCAGCACTTGTACTTTGTTTTAATGCCAGTTACATTAATACGTGAATCCTGTGTGCTAGCTACGATCAAGATAATTTTCAAGGAAGTGTTTGCTTAAGGGCCATGGAGTTGTACCAGGAGATTAATGCTGTGAAGAGTTCAGATCATCCTCTTCAACTGTTTAGTAATACCATTCTTCTGCAGCTCTTACCAGAGGGGTTTGTTCATTGAGGTCAACATTTTCAGCCTAAGAATTAAATTTAGACTCTTCAGTCTATATTTATGTGTCTAAATATAAATGGTTTCATTTTCAAAGGTGCAGATTACTCCTGACTGGTGCTGACAGCATCTATTCCCATCTTCCCTGCTAGAATTATTAGCAGGCACCTTCTGCCCTGCTGTGCCAAGCAGGGATTCCTGACATGCAAACACATGTAAATACCATGAGTGCCATCTGACAAATGTGAAACGACCAGGATGAGGAAGGTTGTATAGACCCACTTCAGGGGGAATGAGTAAGTGAGCATAGAAGCTGGGAAGATCAGAGCAAAGTCTGATTGTTAGATTTTTTTAGCAATGAAGATCTGGTTAGACAACAAGTAAAAATGAGTCACTTGATCCAAACTAAATCTTGATTAATGGAGTGTGCAGTTACCAAAGCACCTTTTTAAGGAAATGTGTGTTTATGTCAGAGGAGAGCTGCAAAAGGCAGCAGTTTTGTTGACTTCAGCCTAGGAGAAACCTCAAGGAAGGACAAAGCTGATTGTCCACATTGAGTTCTATTGATGCGTTTGCATACAGACAGGTACAAAATGCCTGGTCTAACTGGAACTGCTCATCCTTTCCTTGTGTGGTATGAGCTGGTGAGAACCAAGATTCATCAGACAAAACACCAGAAATGAAGGTCAAGTCCCTTCTGAATGAAGTGTTATCACTGACTTCAAGCAGAATAAACAACATTTATGCTGCTTATCTTGAGACAGCTGAACTATTATATATTCTTATATCTAATTCCCTGCACAGTCCAGATTTGCTTTTCATGTACACAGTAACTGACAATAAAAAATTAAAATAAAATATTGGTTCTCCAAAGAAAGTTGGACAGTTCAGGTAAAAACACTTTTAGTTCCAAACTCTTGTACATACATGTTATTGTTCAGGTTCACGGATATCTTTGTTACCAGGCATCTTTGTTCCACAAGTCTCCTCTTTCCTGCCACCACTCCCCAGTTTTAGTTGCTTTGTAAAGCTAGATTATGATACTCTTTGCCCCCCCCAAATCTCTATTATTAAAAAAACAGTGCACGTTCATACTTCAGATGAGAAGTTGTTACCTGAAAAATGCTAAAGGTCTTGTAGTCTTTGAGGGTATTTGGAGCAAACCATTACTGTTTGCAGACTAATTGTTTGGTGAGAATAAGGCAAGCTACTTTAATGACAGCTTGTGAAATAACAATCTATGATATAGTACTTGGATGTAGCAACGGCTGTGTTTCAAGCCAAGTAAAGAAACTGTCAGTATCTTGTGCGTGAGAAGCTTGTAGATACCCTGAGGTGACTTCATATAATTCTAAACCAGCAGGTAGCTTCTTGCATAGCTAATCATGGCATCAGTGCCTGGAGCAAGTGGAGGTGGTTGACAATGTACTTTAGTTTTAGATGAATTCAGCTCCTTTTGAATATCATTTTAATTCCCTGTTCCAGTTTCTGAAGTAGGCATTTACATGCTTTATTTTTGCAAAACACAGAAGGTAACCTTGGGGAGGAGAAAGTGTAGCTCGTGTTAAAAGGCAAACAAATAATGGCAACCCAGAAAAAGTCCCCCCGAACCCAAACCTGATTTGATAACTCCTATTATTGCCTTGTAGAGTTGGGAAAATAGCAAAAAAATTATTCTTTTTCTCTCTTTGCGAAATATCTCTGAAATATTTCTGAAAAAGCTCTAAGTCAGTTTGAGCATATAGGCTATTCATAAACTACTTAAACTCTACGCACCTCAAACTCTGCTGGAAACTATGCTGTCTGCCCAATTGTGTAGTGCATTAATGTCTCCTACCTCCTAGAATTACTGCCATTTTTATAAAACAAGAGGAATACAAGAGGTTTCAAGATGACTGTCCGAAAACTTCTTTAAAACAGATGGTCAGACCTTAAAACAGCCTGTAAGAAATGTCAGATGCAGAGAGCTCTTTAATGGGATTAAAGACGGGTAAGGACTTAAATGGGTAAGCACTTAAATACTTACCTTTGAAAAATCCATTAATTCATACCTTTTAACACCTTTACAATCAAGGGCTTGAGACTTTTGTTTCTCAGCAATACTCTTGTTATGCCAAATAACAGCACATTAACACTGCTTTGACACTTCATAGCAAAAATTAAGAGAAAACAATGGCTTGTTTTCATCTCCGTGAGAAATATTTAAAAACTTATCAAACTGAATGTTTTATTCAGTGAATGCTGGAAAAAAGCTTGGCACTTTATTCTATCTCTATCTCTATTCTATCTTCTATTGTCTTCACTATGCCTAGACTGAGGCAAAGGCTAAATTCTGAAATGGTGTGCATGTAGCACAACCTGTGCACTCATGTAAAAGCAGGTAACTTGCTAAAAACCTGGGTTTCAGCACCGGAGCTGACATTGCTGGGCAAGTTAAATTCCTTGTTTTGTACCCTGTTGCTTCATGTCAATGGCAAAGAGAATAAAAATTATGAGAAGGACCATCTTCCAATCATGTTAAAGCCACATGAAAGTCGGTCTCAAAAACCAAGTCAAGTAGACAAATAATTCACCAACAGCCTTTCCTTGCTGCACAGATGTCCTGAATTCCCCACTATGCTCGCAGAGATTTTCCAGAGCTCTAACCTCTTTTCTTTTTGACTATCTCTAGCTTTACATCTCCTGAGAGCTATTTTCTCCTCATCTGCCCATTCGGAGCAGAATGGACAATGCAAAGGTTATCTGCTGCTAAGCTCTGCTCTGCAGACAGGCTCGAAAGGTGCTCCTGACAAAGAGCAGCTCATCATTCAGGCTCATTATGCTCCCTTGTGTGTGTCTAGGGGTCACTGGGGAAACTTTCAGAAACTTTCCAGAAGCCTTCATGATCTCTTTTGTCTCTGTGTCCTCAGCAATTTCGGACACAATGATGGTGGAGTAAGCTTGTGTTTGGAAGGGGAAACAGGAGGGAAAGGTGCTTTCCATAGAAATCTAGTTAAAACTTCATGCATGAAGGGCTTAAGAAGTCTGGAGGACTATAAATACCTGCAGAGACTTTTTGCTTTCCTTCCCTCTGGAACAGGATTGTCTGGCTGGTTAGGTGTAGCAATTGAAACTTTCTCTTCTGGGAACAGTATTAATGGTCAGAAACTTTTATAGTGTGAACATAAATTTAGGTTGCTTGAAAATGGAAAGTAAACACAGGAGCTGGATGAGATATCAGTATTGGCTAGCCAAAAACCCTCAAGAAATAAGCCATGTTTTAGAGCAGAAAATACTTTTTTTTTTTCTTTTTCTCTTTTTCTTTTTTTTTTTTTTTTTTTTTGCCTTTGGCAATATAAGGAAATATGAGTCTATCTTAAGAGACTATGAGTTACTAATTATAATTTGTTGTCATTTTCTTGAGAAAATATTGTGTTTATAATAAAAAGGCACAAAAAATGTGAAAAAATGCTTCTGTTCGAATATCTAACTTTTCAAAGGATATTAAAACAGAGAATATGGCCTTCTTCCTTCAATAATGTATCCGATTTCATTTATTGTCTTTTTCTCTTTCCCTGCCTTTTCTCCCACTGAAAACATGAAGAATGCAAGGGAAAAGCAACTGAACAGACCAAATAGTGTTCTTGTAAGAAGACTTTATTCTAGAATAAAGTACTAAAGAATTCAAAAGCTGAGAAATATATTTTCCAATCATTCAAAAAAATCGCTGATGATTTTTCCAGTGAACAAAGAACATAAAAATCCACCCCCAAAATAACAGGGAGAGACAGAAACATTGAAAGGAAAATCCTAACTAAAGCAAAACTTTTTTCCCGTCAGAAACAAAACTTCATTCTAGAATCAAATGAAAATTGTCTAACTGGTTTTGAAAGCATAACATTTTAATCAGAGATCCTAAGAAATTGAGTCATTTGGCTCAGTTCATCACAGCCTGTCATAATTGTGAAGCAGAATAGCCTGAGAAAGAACCAGGAAGTCACAGAGGACAGATCATCTGCAGATAATCTGCAGGTCATGTCTGAGGTCATTCAGCACAGAACAATCATGATTTTTTGTTGGCATTACGAGATCAACTCGAATAACATGATTTCTTCTTGGGCATGAGCAGTCACTTATATGCTTTTATGTGCCAAAATGAAGGAATGTTTCTTTCGTGGTCAGAAATTTGGTGTGCCTGTATGAAAAAGTTGTGGTGTGTGCAAAGGTGATAATACACAAATATTCCATGCATTACAAACAAGCAAGCAACAATTAAGTAGGCAAAGCAGAAAGCCTTAGGATCACGTGTGATGTTATGTCATAAGGGTAGGGAAGGGTAGACTATAATAACTAAATGCAAATGTTGATACATAACCTGTAGAATAGATGTTCACATCTGAGTTAACCCACACAGCTCTTCTTAACAGCCACCAGAATGAAGTAGGTGCTTGCAGTGTGTGATGCACATCTATCATAACAGAGACATAAAGCCAGTTCAGATGAAATATATCCTGTATGCTTATTCCTTTCACCAGTGTGACTAGATCAGGTGTAGATGTCTACAAAGGGGCAAAATTAGGTGAGAAGGCTCCTTTCCCAAGTGGCTCAGCAGACCCCTATGGAATTCAGAAAAAATTACTTAAGAGTTTCTTACAAAAGAGGGAATTGAGTGTGGCAAACAGTCAGAGGAACCAGGTCAGCCTGTGATCCTTTTTTAAAAATAGTAATATTAGTAATAATGTTTATCTTTCTCTCAAGGGAAGGAAAAAACCCAGAACACTGCAGTGGACACTTCTTTGATAATTCATGCATTGTTTAGAATAAAATCTAAGGACTCCATAGATCAGTGTTAATCTGAGCTGGACCTTAATTCCAGCGTTAACTGTGGCTATGAGTGGTTGGAAAGGTCATTCACTTAAAATTTGTTTCTGGTCTTATTCCAGCATTCACATTAGAATGATTGCTGCCTGTTCAGTCTCTATTAGGACGTGCTTTTCCAGTGATAATGTAGCCAAGTAGCTTAATCCCCTCTTTAGTTGTTACCAACCAAAAACCACTGGCGATATTGTGCCTCTGATTCTGTGATATGAGATATAGGTAGGGGCTAGTCAGAAACACTCAGGTTTGCTTCACTCTACTACCCTGAAATTACAGTGGAACATCCATTTCTGGCTGTCCTCTGATCTGTAGAAAGTTAAGGGTCCTGTTTGTTTCTAGGTGTAACAATTCCCATTGCTATACAAAGCCGTGGCTGAGGCTGAGCTTCGCCTGCAGCCTCATCACGCACCGCCTGCCTCCTGCTCTGCACCTGTCACAGCTACACAGAACAAGTTAAAGTTTCTTCAACACCTTCTCTGCCACCCTCAGCTGTGGCCAGGCTGTAGCCACAGAAAAGGCTACAGGGCTGCTCAGTGTGGCTGACAAGGAACAGACAGACATGAAATATCATACATGAGCAGCAAAAGCTGGTGGGAAGTGTGCAGGCTGCTACCAGCATGTTACCAGGTAATTCTAGTGTGGTGGAAGGACTCCTGCTAGGGAAGGATGCTCCTGATTTGGAGCTGCTGTCGACTGGCTGTTAGCACAGCCCGGATATTCAGTGTTTCTAAGCCCTCATCTGAAGTAAAAGAAAGGTCAAACAGCAAGATGCCTAGTGTGTTTTCTAAGCAAACAAATAATCACTCAAACAGAAAATCCAATCATCCCACAGAAATTTAATTAAAAAAGATAATTCAAAGATAGTTTAAAATTACTATGTCAGGTGATAGAGGCAAGCCCACTGTGCTCAATAAATCAAGCATAGCTGAAACACTCAGTGGGTTTGGCTTCCTTGCCTTACATGAAGCAATTCACAATTAAATGAGTGAGTTTTCTCCTTTAAACAATTTCCATTGTTTGATTTTCTTTTTTTGTGGTTATTTGTTTCCTTGGAAGGTGTGCTAGTCATGTTGCTTTTGAACTAAAACTCAGCATACCCTATACTTTTTACTGGCATCAATGCAATTGCTTCTCTTTGGGTTCCAGAAGTCCCAGACCTCCATACTAGAACTGGTGTGGAGTGCTGCTGGCACCTTTTCACAAGCACAGAGTGCATCACCCCCACATTGAAGCAACAGGAATAGTTCCTTTTTGGTTTCAAGATCCAGTTCAAAATAACTCCCCTGGCTTTACAGACTTTTCAGGCACTTGCTTGAAGCTATTGTGCCTCACACATCTTGGGCTGGATCCACCCCTGGCTACAGAAAGGCTGAAGAACTGCCTGAAGCGTGCAGCTGACCACTCTCCCAGCTGGAGCAGCTGTGACCAGAGCAAGCTGTTCTGCAATCATCTGCTGTGCAATTCCCCTTTGAGAGAAGCTGCTCTCCAGCACACTTTTAAGCAGCCACAGGACTTCTAAATATGCAGATGATGACATGTTAGGAATCCAAAAGACTCTTTCCTGACACAGACCTATGATAGGTGCTGGGTGAGGTAATTTTTCATGAGACGGGAACCTCTTCACAGCAATTCTCAAAACTGCAGTGTGAACACTGCTTAGATTTTCACTTTTTTTCTTTTAAATCCCCTGTTTTTCCTAAAGTCATGTTCTTCTCTGGACCACCAGGTAATCAACAGGCAAGTGATGCCTGTTTTGTTCCCTTGGCTCCTACCACCTACAGTTCTCTGTTTCCATAACTCAGCGGTGCTGACTACTAAGATTTTATCACAAGTCTCATAATATTTTGTATTTTTAATCTAAACCTCCACTGAAGTCAGCTAATTACAAGAAAATTCTATCTCATTTTTTATGATGCTGATACATAATCCTTCCAAGTTGCAGAGAAAGGTTTGGGTCACAAAAATTTAAACTGTCAAAAGCTGTATGAAAACCTCAAGATTTTTTCTTTATTTCAGGGAATTTATGGCTAACTTGGGAGTCTGGTTTATAATTTTTGAATGTTTATACAGTGTCATCAACATCTTACCCATTTTCATGGGATGACTGTGTGCTACCTCAGTCTACTTTGTGCTGAGCCCTTGATATTTGTATTGCTTTCAGGTCAAAGGTAGCATAGATGATTAATTGACAATAATAAACTGTATATTCCTATAGTCATTCATCTACAGCCTGAGCAAAATGTAATTTCTTCAATAAAAAGTTGCATAGTATATATATACATGGATGTAAAGGAGACTATATTAATAAGGAAATAAACATTCTAGCTGGGGTGACTTCTGTATTTAGCAGTAAAAACCTGTGGGTAAACTGTGGAGATCATTCTGTCTAAGTGGCAGAAAAAATTATACCATAATATGTATTCTGAATGTGCAGTGTATGATAGAGCAGAATCTTTAAAATGTATATTACCAGAGGACACTGAAAAACTCAGCAAAGATGTGAGATGACTTGTGATCATTCTCTATAAATACATTAGAGAGGTAAATACAGGGAGGTTGAAAAGCTATTAAAAATAAAGGATGAGGTTGGCACAAGAACAAATGGCATAAACTCACCATGAATAAATTGAAGCTGGAAATTAGATGGAGGTTTGTAACCATCAGAGCAGTGAGGAAGTTTTGCCTGTTTTTACTGAGACTATGGTATGCAGCCTTGAAAATCACATGCCCTACTTACCATGAATCCAACCTTTCAGGGGTCAAGAAGAACCAAAAAAATCTTCAAAAATCTCTACTCCCAAGTATAAAAGTGTCATAATTCTGGGAGCAAATATTTATTGAAGGACCTCTTCAACTGTAAGCATTAATGTGAAGTTCTTGCTTCTAGCTCTGCAGAGTTGTACATTTTTAAAAAAATAGTTATTGAACACATGTTCTGCATAAGGTGCCTTTTAAATTCACCCCTCCATATGGCTGAATGTCACCTCTTCTGAATATCCCTTTTTCTGTGCCATCACTGTGAGGGGAAATTTCAGTACCAAGGCAAAGAAGGAAATGTTTTTCACTCTCTTGAAAATGGGTTCTGCTGTATTGTTAGATCAGTGTAATGCAAATGTCAGAAAGTTATTTTCTGTTTTAAGAGAGAAAATCTGTCCATGTTTGAGGCCTGTAGGTATGTTGTGCTAAACTATGATTTAAAAAACATAAATTGGAAATTTTCCAATACAAACAAATTATAGTTATTATATTAAAGATATTCCCTGATCCCACTTTAGGGTCCCACTACAGGAAAAACTTATATTGAACTGTGGTTGGAGTAATGAAATAATAACTTTGAGACAATAGTTACCAACATTTAATTATAGTCTATGAAAAAATCAAACCCCACCTCAGTTAGTTACATTTCTGAATTCAAGTTCTACATCTGTAAATTCTCCCAAATTAACTGAATTTTACAGGTTATCACTTTAAAAGAGTATTTATATGTATTTTGTGTCAAATAATTGTATAGAATTAGACCCCACTTAAATCCCAGAATAAATAATTTCAAATGTTCTCTCTTGCTGTGCTTGCACCTGGTTTCATCCCTTACCTAAATTCTGCCTATTCCAAGGCCACCATTTGCACTGGCTGAATCTGCATTTCTGTGTTAGAAATCTGCCTTAGTTCCACCTTAAATTTAACTTGCTTTTGTCTTGATTGTCTTAAATTTTTGCAGCCACATAACAGTGGTGGCTGCTGCACCTGACTGTGCCTAATTACCTCTGGAAAGCAATGCAAGTAGCTCTGGCTTTGCTCTGAAACTTTCCCCGTTTCCTTGCTGGCTCCTTTGTTCATGCCATATTCATTTGCTAGTTCTGAAAATTCATGTTCAGACTCAGCTATGCATCCAACCCCCTTTGTTTTTATTTATCAGCCACCTAGCAACATTTTCTTCAGACAGGATCCACGGTGACTACGTGCCATTCAAAAAGCAAGATAATTCAAAGGCGTTGTGTAAGCGTTTGTAGTGTTCAACCACCTCTCTTTTTGTACTGAGATTATGTCTCACAGTACTGAGATTATGTCTCACTTGCTGTGAAAAAGAGACAAGATTTTTAATCTTTTCAGAGAAGCCACATACATTTTTCTAGGAAAAAAAGCTTTCAAATTCTTACTTTATAAACCCACCCATAAATCTTAGTAAAGGTAAGAGGAATAGTGAAACCTGACTTTCCAAAGTAATTTGGTTACATGAGACTTTTAGGCTTCAGCTTTGCCTGGATTATAAAGGAGAGTTTAAATATGTGACTGAAATGTGCCTTGAAGGCTGAATCTGCTCCCACAACACAGAAGGTAAATTAGGGAAAAAAAAGTCTAAAATATGTTTCATCTCTAAGTATCTTTGATACTTGGGCCAAGTTCATAATTATTAGCAGGTATGAAAGAAGAGTTTTGAGCATTTATGGCACCAAGACATCCTCGTCCAGAAGTAAATATTTTGTTTACACCTAACTTCAAACATTATAATACAGACATCTGCATTGCTCTATACTGCCTTTATTGTCAGGGTAAAAAACAAACACAGGCAGCCTCTTCATCTAACCTTCCACATATGCACCAGTGTGAGATGAAGAACATCCTGTCCATTACTTATTCTGCTATATTGAGCATAAGAAACCTTTTAATAACTGGTTCACATCTGACATTGGGTAAAACCATCCTTCCTTCCTACCTTTATGGGGCTGTTATTCTTGCTGTAACAATGGCACTTAGTCTGTAGTACTGTAGGATGTGAATCTGTTGCTTTTCAGATAGAATTCTTTCATTTTGTATCTAATAAGGATGAGGCAAAAAATACATATTTAGCCACAGTATCTGAAGTACAAAATAATATTAGAGTCTGAAGCCAGGGACATTAAAACATACACCATTTTACAGAAAAAAAAAAAAAAAAAAAAGAGAGACAGTAAGAAGATGCATTTAGTTTTGAACTAACCCTTTATATTTTTCCTCCATTTAGTGTCAAACCCAAATCTTGGTAACAAGATGCCTGGGAGCTGTGCAGACCCAGCAGTCCACACAGCAGCCACAGATCTTCAGCAGAAAGAGGGAGATGAGGAGATGACCCTCAAAACCAGATAGGTTTAGGGAAAAAATGGAGTCATTTTAGGGGGAAAGAAAAAAAGTGGAGGGGAAAGCAGGTTGTTTAACTCTTTAGGGACCAGTGTGTGTCAGTTTAGGCTTCTCCACCGTTGCTAACAATGGAGTGTGGCATGCTGAGCTCTTGGCTTTGTGTCCCCTTTGTGTCACCCTACATGCTGTGTAGTGCCTCATGCCAGGTGTCTTTAGAGTTGCTGGGCAGAGGGGAGGCTGGAGCTAAGCAGGGGATCCTCCCAGACCTGAGCAATTTGTTAGAGTTGCTGTAGCCCCTGCTGCTTGCCAGACACAAATCCCAATTCCCCAGGGTGCTCCCAGCTCCTGATTCTCCATTGAAATAAAGCCTGGCCACTGCTCTGGGATATTTGCTCCAGAAACAGTACAACTACATTAAATGGCTGCCTCCACCATCCTCTGTATCCTTAAACACCACTCACCCCTTCCTTGTCAGATCAC
The DNA here is from genome assembly GCA_030060385.1 of Muscicapa striata striata. Classification (NCBI taxonomy): domain Eukaryota; kingdom Metazoa; phylum Chordata; class Aves; order Passeriformes; family Muscicapidae; genus Muscicapa; species Muscicapa striata. Next base: position 1,562,669 of record JAREIS010000080.1, read on the forward strand.
ACCAAGGAAGACACAACATACACTCTTTGTGCAGAAACAGTCCTGTGTAGGATACAACAGAGCCCCTACCCCTGAGCAGATGTAAAAAAGCACAAAGAAATGAATGGGTTGATTGTTAGAGCCATAGAGACAGCATGGGAGAGAGATGGAGCCATGTTCTTCATAGCATGGGCTCTGTCTGCTCCATCTATAACAAGTATTCTTCTTTTTCCAAGTTCAGGGATTGCCAATCTCCAGTTCTGCTGTTCTACACTTGCATTCACAGTGTCACACTCATCTGACTTTATTGCATCATTTTTTAGAGCTAATACTGGCCTCAGAAATGGCTTGTGGTTCTCTCCATCAACTTTTATTCTAGTTGTAAACATGACCTTAGTCATGATCAGCTTCATGCTCTATAAATATTCCGTTGATTCAGACAAGGAGTTGCACTACTGTTCCTTCTCCATTTGAATAAAGCTAACAGAGTACAGCCCAAATTAAATAAGCATGCACAAAATTCCAATGCCCCAGCCTTGGCCACATAGCTGTGTTAATCTCAGCCAAACTGAAAGCTGTTTACATTTGCATTGCAACATGTCATGGTGATTTCTCTGAAACCCTTTACAAACTGTCCCTCCCTTGTACCTGCATGCATTGGACTACTGCTCTGTCCAGGCCTGGAGTCTGGACATAATTTCAGTATAAAGCAGTAGCAGTATAACAAAGATACATTAAACATTGCTGCCAGTAACAGCTGAGGGACCTGGGCTTCCCAAGATGCTGAAAGACTTCAAATTACATCAACGTAAATGAAAAACACTGTACATTTTCAGAACCATAATTTTTAAGTATGTTATATGCATCTTTAAATGACAATTGTTTTTACTTACGTGTCAGGGATAGAACCTATAACAGTAAGCACTTCAAAAATGCAGATTAGAACTTGAAGACATTGTGTCATTGGCATTTTTGAAATTGAAATGTGGCTTTTGACCAGCTTTTGACCACAATAAGAATTTTTAGACCATTCTGTCTGACATTTTTATTTATTTTTTTCTTTCCTTTTTTAATGGAAAATCTGGAAATAAAAGCTGTCCCCTAGTGACTTCTGGGGACTTTCAAAACAAAACAAGTTGCTATTTTCTCTTGAAATGCATTTTTGAAAACACTTTTCAGCTTTACAGTTACTTGAAGACATAAATGAAATGAAAAATATATTATATCAGAAGTGAAAAATGTATTAAAAACATTAAACCAAAATTCTCAGAAGTCAGAATTTCCCAGCTAGATTTGCAGGATTGGATTCCACAGTTTGGAACAAACCTGGTTCCTCTATGATACACATTTATTATTGTAGACACCTTCTAGACATCTATTGTCAACAATTATTTCCTGTGTAAATGCTCACATGGAAAGATAGACCTAGATTTATCCTACCTAAATTTTAGCCTTTAGGCATTGAGGGAATTGAGAACAGTGGCTGCCCATCAGTCTTTAGGTGATGGAAAGAGAGGTGTTTCTGGAGGGCAATTCTGGCTTTAGGAGGGAGCTGTAATGACTGCCTCCCTCTCAGCCCTTCTGCAGGGGCAATGTGAGTGCACCTGGGTGCATCTCCTCTCCTACCTGGAGAATCTCAGTTAAATATTTAAATTTAGGACAGCTATTGTGTGTCATGGCTCTGTGAAGCCTTGAGACAGAGCAGAGTGTAGGAACTTCTCTAGTGGTCAGAGCAAAGTCCTTCCCCCACACCTTTCCTCCCCCAGTGGCTGCAAGGACTGCTCCTGCCCTCCTTGTGGAGGTAGGAGGTGTTTCCTGGGCCAGTGGTGGTAGCTTTGTGTTTAATAACTCCCAGAGTGTTTGTGTATCTTGTGTTCCACCAATCTCGTGTGAACAAATTTAAGATCCCACATCTGCAGCATCTTGTGGGAAGGACTTCCACAGCTTAACTGTGTAGAATAGAAGAAAGAAGTAGCCTCTTGAATTGGTAGAACACAGGGAAGATGGGAGCTGCCAGACCAGTAGTGGTTGCTCAGAGTGCAAAGGACCAACCCTTCAGACCATGTGCATTTCTATAAACATGTAATACTGAAAAGTCTGATACTCTTTTTTTCTTGCTCTGGTTCTTGGCAACAATTTGACTCTTAAATCATTACAAAGTACATGCTATATAAAATCCCATGAAGTATCCTATCTGTTTGTGTATCTGTAAAGTGGCTGAATGCCAATATGCCAAGTTTGGGCTGGGGTCAGGGAGAAAAAGGTCCTTATTCAGACCTTTTCATATCATGCTACTCTTGTATACAGATTGGGGGTTGCCCTCTGTATTGTTCTCAAATATTCTGTAAATACTCTTTATGGACTGTGCCCCTCAGGAGGATCACAGTTTGTTCTCACTGTACAGGACACATTATGCCCTTTATCTACTGGAACTACATTCTTTGCAGAGAGGTGTATTTTTCTTTTGTATCCATGGGAACTACCTTCAGCAAGGGTGGCTGTCCAAACATAGAGTTCAGTTTTGCCCCCATTTCCTCCCCCTTCCTTGGAGTGTGTTCCGATCTAAATAATTCCTGTCTCTACAGGTGTTGAGACAGGCAGCTCTCACATTAAAAAAAAAAAAAAAAAAAAAAAGAGTAGTAAAAGAAGAAAACAAAATGATGACAAAACAAGTTTACCTAGTAACCATCTGAAAAAACTACCTCTTTCCTCCATCTGTCTATAAAAGGAAATGTGTTTTATTCATTCTCTAATCACAAGGCTTCAATGAATGCACTGTAAGAGCACATTCAGAGCTATTCATCATTGCTAAGTCCTAAGATTTAGGATATGTGTGTGCTTGAATATCTTAGCCAGAGAAACCTCAGAAACTGCTGTTAAAGTGCAGAAATCCTTTCTTTAGTATGCATAGGCATAACATCCATAGTCCTTTATCTCTGGCAGAGCTGATGGGCTTTTGCCAAGGGCATGTTTGGTGGTGTGTGGAATCTGAGGCTGCTGCATGACACTGCTGCTGAAGGTGCACAGATATGGGAGTGATAGAGGTGCCTGGATGGATGGATAGATGGATGGATGTTTTCTTTAACCACTTGCCAGCATTTTGATTCAACCAGTCCAACCTGATTTTCCAGATTATTTAAGTGAGGAGGCTTAAATACATCTGTTTGAGAAATCCTGGCAAAAAATCAAGCCCCATGCAATTCAGCCCCACTGCCATCTCAAAATTAAAGGTAAACAGAGCAGCTCTCATGTAAATTTGAAGCATCTGATGCAGCCTTGATATTTTCTTTTTTTTTTTTCCTTTTTTTTTTAAGTTGCTGGAGAATAAAAACAACAGTTGAAGGAACTGCAGTCAGTAAAAAGGTTTCTCTGGCAAGGGGGCCAAACTAAATAATGACACCCAAAGCAAAAACATGCTTCACTGAAACTAAACTTTAGTCAATTCACTCTTTGAAACAAAGGATTTTTTGTAATTTCAAAAGTGAACATTGTACTTTTCTCTGGCAGCCATTTGTATGTTTTTCAATGATCTGATTATGTATAAATCCCAATTTAGCATGCCTTTCAGCACCTAAATCCTATGAGTGATTTGAAAACATTAATGAAGTTTTCTATAGACTACAGCTGTGCTTCTCTTTCTCTGAAACTTTTTTGAAATGCAAGCTTTAGTGGCAGTGTTTTGATGTGCCTCATTTGTTGATGTGTATTTTCTTTCCTTTTTTCTAATTACTTTGTAAATATTTATGAAAGATACAAGATCTGTTTCACATTCACACAGCAAGTCAATGCTTTTCCCTTCATTCCTGTCCTCTGTAATTGCTGTGCTTTCATGTGTGCTCTCAGACTTTTGATGAAACCTGTACTCCTTACACTTACAGCCATCATCAATGCAGTCTGAAACTTAGCATAAGATGAGTTCAAAGATTGCTCACTCGGAGAAGAAGTCTCAGCTCCTACCCCGAGACAGAATAATGAAGCAGTTTGCAAGATTGGCTAGATTTCACTTCTGGCTTTGCTCTGGCTTTGTCTCCCTGTTTTTACAATTTGTAAAACATCTCTAGTCCCTGTTTGCAGGATAGTACACCTCCTTTACACTAGCCCGAAGGGGTACTGTAAATCTACCCCTCTCAGAATGATTTAAAATGCTGCAGGTGAAACTCCCCTCTGCCTTCTCACAGGCTCTCTGAAGGGGCTCCATGTCTGCTCACAGAGAATGAAGGTGGAAACCTTTGGTGGCTCTGGTGGTTGCACTCTACAGCTTGGGATAGTTCCCTTTTTCCTGCATCAAGTGCTTCCTACTGTTAGTGAGGCTTTTTGTGTCAAGGGGCAGTGGGATCATACCAACACTCCTGCTATTCCAAAGGGCTCTAAAATTACTTGTGTATATCTGAAAAACTGTTCATAAAGAAATACATGTAGAGTCAATGAGAAGAAGATACTCAATTCTTAGCAGCTTTCCTACAGAGCAAGCTGTATTCTAGAAATTGTTGTGGATTCACTTTTTCTTCTTCTAAAAGCTAATTTTTTTCTACTACCATTTCCAAAGTTATGAGCAACTGAAAAACACATTTTGAAAATAATTCCTAAAAGCCTGTGGGTAGGAAAAAAACTGTTAAAACCAAATCTTTTCCAGGCTTAGTTTTCCCTTGACTGAATCGTTATTTTCAGCTGAAAGTCTGAATTGTTGAAAATTCCTACTCAGCTCTATCCCTACTTACCCTGTACTTTTCCTGTAGGAGGAAAACCAAAACCTGAGTTACTGCGAATCATTTTCCTAAAAGTTATGTTTTCTTTTACTGAACTGAGAAATCATTTGTAATACCCTGAGTCCTCTTACTTCTTCAAAATAATCCCCTTCCTTATACACATGAAGTAGTGTAACCACATTCCAACACAGTCATATTTATTAAAAGTTCAGTGTCCCATGTATTTTAAGCAGAAGATGTTTTGGTTTAAGAAATAGTGGGAAATGTTAAAATAAATATTGTTCCAGTCATTGCCCAACCAGCGCACTTAATTAATTTTACAACCAGGTGGTGAAAATGAACTTCCTATTAATTTTAGGGCAATTTGGCCCTGCTGAACAAGGACATGGTGTGATCAATACCACAAGTCCTGCTGCACAGGGCTATTACAGCTCTGGGTGAACCTGGTGACAGAGATTTTGTACCTCACTCTTGTGACTTACCACCTTATATAAAATGATCCTTCATTTCTGGAAAAAAAAAAATCTGTGCTTTTCAGTACCACAGGCAAGTTGTCCCACTGTCTTTGCTCTGAGAAGTAAATTCTTAAGCCACTTTTCACTGGGATCTCTTTCTGATGCCTTGGCATCCTAAGAAAATTGCTAAATGGTTGTTTTAGTGTCTCTTCCATACACGAGCCTTCATTCCACAATCTCAGATAAAAAAGTGTAAGCTTGGGCAAATTCCAGACTAAAGGTGTTAACAGATTGCTGGATTCAAAAACATTAACTTGGTGGAGTTATTTCAGAATAATACCAGCATAACTGACATTCAGATTAGATCTCGGTAGTATTAATAAATGTTTAGTTAAATACTCAAATTCATATGCAGCTCTACAAAATTAGAAATAAATAAATTGTACTGTTGGTGTCCCATTTCTGACGGATTTTTCCTCAGGGTTACTCTTTTGATGAGGGTAAATATTTTTATTATTCTTCATTTGTGGAGTAATGAGTTTTGAAAACACTATCCAGAGGCACATGCAAATGCATGTGACTTTAAAGGGTATTGAATTCACTCCACCTTGTTTATTCTGGAGCAGGAGAGGGGAGGGAGCACACATCACCCATCACCCAAGGAGCAGGCAGGTCTTGGAGTTTTGTGCTGTCCACGTTTAAGGCAAGGGACATAATGAGTGCCAGGGACATAATGAGTGCCGTGCTTCTTTAAGGACGCTCTTGCAACACTCCTGCATTGTCTATGCCCATCAGTGACTCAAGGGTAGAGCACTCTGACTGAACAGATTTGATTAAACCTCTCTGGGAGTAGATCTATCACAATCCTGCTTCTTCATGTTGCATGATAACATCCGGCCCCAGGCAGACTTTTGATTAAAAGTTCCCCTGAAGATTTGTGGAGAAATTCTGTTTATTCCCACAACTCTGAGAGAATTGAGGTTATGTGCCCACATTTTGAAGTGCAAATTACATAAACTGCAAATTGGCAAGCATGTTTCTGGAGCTGGGAAACCAACTGGGGAGGCCTATGGTTGTTTTCCATTGGACTGCAATCAGGAAAAAAAATGCCCATTTTAAAAAGATTTCTTTAATTTTTTTTAAGTTAGCCCACACAATCTTTAAAACTGGGAATAATGAGCAAAGAGAGGGACAGACCTTGAAGTAGAGGATGGGAACTGGAAAAACTTTAGAGAATCATTTTTCAAAGGAGAACCACACATTGAGGTCACAAGCAGACTCTTGAAATACTTTTTTTTTCTATTCAGCACTTGTTAGATTCTTGCCTTTTCCATTTTACCTTTGTTAGATAGCTATCAAGTGAGTAAACATTTTTTTCTTGACTCTGGAAAGTTTTTTGTTACTTTTAGAAAAATTTGGAAAGGTATTTACTGGGCAATTTTCAAACGGCACACCAACAGAATGATTATTTAATACACTTCTCACTCTTATAAGTACTTTGGTAATGCAAAACCAACTTGATTGTACAAGTCCAAACTCCTTTTCACCATTTTTTTTCCAACTAGATAAGGGTTAAGAAGAATTGGCCCATGAAAAATAAAAGAAGAATTTGAGCTGTTAGTCGGTAAGTGGTTAAGAATCAGAGGCACAGACTGAAATATTTCATTGATAGTTTGACAGCTAACACTGCAGGGGATGACTCAAGGCTCTTTGTTCACTCTTCACTCAGACAGAACAATGATGATTTTTATCAAATCGAGAAGTGAGTAGAAATTGCTGACTAGATCTCTTTGTTGCCAGTGTCAGTTTAAATTCCAGATTTCTCTGAATTCCATACACCATGGAAAACACTTGAAATGATATGAAGACATTTAAATTGCAATGATACGATTTTCTGTGGTGCTAATCCTCCTAATCCCACATGGGCAGCACACTGAAGGGCCACTACAGAACTGAAGTCCTTATGTGAGGCATTTTACAGATGAAGAGGGATATTGAGAGTTCCTACTTTTCTCTCAGCCTCTGTGAGTTTGATGATCTGGGCCAGCAGGGTGAGATGGTTGCCAGTATCCCCAACAACACAGATTTGCTGCTGGACACAACAGTCACAAAGCACAGTGTGAGTTTCAGACATTCTGCTCCTGATACCAAACTGTCTGGAAATACCTCTGGGTTGAAACACATCTGCTGTGTGATAGCAGCACCAAGCAGCAGCTCGGTACAGAAGGAGAATGGACAGAGACTCCCATCCCTGGCATTAGTGAATACAGGCAGGCAGCATGTGATTTTAATTTTTCCAGATGTTTCCAAAATCTTGGCATTCAGAATATCCCCCTGTGCTCAGGGAGCTGAGCAGCTGACACTAATCTTGTTGTAGGTTGTTTGATCCACTAGGCTACATGGATCAGGGGTTACTTTTTATCAGTTGCACAAGTAAAAGAGATAAAGACAAAGAGATAAAGGGAGCACGAATCTTCCTCCATCTTCCTGGGTAATTTGCCTATCCCCAAAGGACTCTTTTACAATGAAAGAGATCAATAACAATCTACCAGTATAAGCAAGATTCGTTTCAAGAGTCTTTATCCATGCAATTATAAAACAGTCTCTTCCAGGTGACATATATACTTCACCTTTGATGTCAAAACAGCATGTTTAGCTATAACAGTCATGTTCACTATCTGTAGCATTTTGAATGTGTGATTCTTATCTATGTGTAGAGACTAAGCAAATGAATCCAAGACAGGCCTGTGATTATTCCCATTGAAATATTTTCCCGTCTCAGAAAAAAATGTGCTAAAATGTATCACATCAATTTCTAGTTAAATAATTGGCAAAAAAATCTGAATCAAATAGACAATTTCTAATGACTCAAGCACTGAACTATGGAACAAAACACAGAACCACTTCAGTGCAACAAGTCTATAAGTAAACAGTAAAATACAAACACTTATATGATATAGGCCATGCTCCTGTGTTGAAAATAGAGGAATATAGATAACTCATCTGATATGGAAGTAAACTGAATTTGGCTGAGCCTTGCTGTGAGAGAGCTATTGAAATCAACAACAAACTTATATATCCAGATGATGCTGCTTTACTTTTTGGGAAGATTCTGACAAGAATTCTTACCAATTTGCAAACAGCACTCAAAGTATGCAAATACAGGAGTTAGAACAACAACAAAAAAAAAAATCCAGTAAATTAGCGACTAAGATTAAATTTTCTACAAAACTTTTTCCTTCGCTCACCAGCTCATCTCTTCAATTAGACACAAGAATCATCTTGCACTGTGTTGCTATGGTGTTTTTAATTTACAATCAAATCAATATCAGACTGAATGTCAGGAAACATATTCTTTGTTATATATTCTCACTCTCACTGGTTTTATAGGGTTGTGGGGTCATAGCACTGGAGGACCCCTCCAGCCCAACCTTCTGCACAGAGCAGAGGCAGCTCTGAGGCTAGACCAGGTGGCTCAGACCCACAGTCTTGAACATTTCCAAGGACAGACCCTGCAAAAAATCATTGGACAGCCTGCACCCTGTCTGACTATCCCCCCAAACAGGGGAAAAGGTTTTTATTCAGTAGCTTGTGGGAAGATGTGTATAAACAAGCTGTTGTTGTCAATGTTGTTGTTATTATTTATTATTTCTCGATAAATATTTCATGAACCATCTGCCAGTGACAGTAGGATGAGTAACATTGGGCTACAGCATAAGGACAGGGTTTCTAAAAATGTTTTTTTGGCTGCCTTTTTGTGCCAAGCTTGCCATTTTTCCCAAAGAATTCTAAAAATGTTCTAAAATTTATGATTAATGCAGAGATATATACAGCCAAAACACTAACTAAAACAGTCAAAAATAGTCAGCTGGGGGATTTAAGTATCTGCCTGTGCTAGAGTGGTTCAGATGCCCAGCTGGAGGCAGCATGTAAAAGCATGTTGTCCAAATAAACAATAATTTTCAAAATTAGACTAATTATCTATACTAGCAGCTGAGGAGTGAATGGAAAGGCTTGATAGGTATTTTGCTAAAGAACCTGAAGTACAAATCCTTGTTGATGTAAATGCATCCTTGACTAATAATGGCAGAGACTAATGGAGTGCTATTTTTAGAACTTCTCAAAAATCTAAATATTAGTGTGTAGGGCAATAATAAGACTGGAAAAGTCAGCTAGGGCCTTTGACCAAGTTGAGCTTTAATGGTTCACAGTTTAATTGCTACTGGTCTTTGCTTGGGCTGCTCCAGTTGCTTTTGCCCAGAGAAACCTGCTGTGGAGGCGGCCAGCTCAGAGCAGAGGGGACACTAGAGAGGCAAATAGCATCACTGGACTTGGGACCAGCTCCCAGATCTCTCCTATTTGTTGGTGAAGACCACATAGCCAGGCCCTGTGGTGCTCCATGAGAAAGCTGCTCAAGGGAATGCAGTCTGGCCTGTTCTGTGCTCTTCCACCAGGGATTGTATGGCCTGAACTCCTCCCCCAAACACCTTTAGCTGAAGAATGCAAGCCAGAAACTTCATTGTTCCAGGCCCCCAGGGAGCCAGCAAAGAAAGTAAAACACCTCTGGATGGTGATTCAGCATCCTGACAAGTGTCTGGTTCTTCCTATTGACTGCTTAGGTCACATACACCTCTAGAGCATCTGTCTCAGATACCTTCAAAATTACTTCAGGGTTAATTTAGGCTGCAATTAAACAAAGAACATTATGAAGAAAATCTCGTGGCAGTGCCTGGTAGAATTAGGCAGGACTGTTGGAAGGGCTTTGGGCATCTGGGTACCAAGTGTGCACGTTGCTCTGAAGCAATAAAATCAATCTACCAGACCTGCCAGAGTGGCAGGGCATGGTGTGCATCCAGGCATACCTCAGGGTGCGAGGCAGACCCAGCACTTCTGGTCTGCATTGAATGAACACTGAGAGAAACTATGCTGAATTGTTATGCACAAAGCAGTGCATGAGGGAAATGGATGAGGCATACATTTCCATATGCTGCACCCAGATTCAATAGTTCAGCTAATTATGTGGTGTGTGCCTTCCCAGCAACTCATAGTTCATGGCAGCACTATCAAGTTGGGGTTTGGGCTCCCAAATGAGCAGTTGAACAGAAATGCCAGACCATTTATCCCACTCATGTTTGACCAGTCAAAGAAGCTTATCTTTTTCAGACTGATGATTATGAGGTTATTTCACAGTGGTTTTTTGTCTAGATTTTTTGTTGTGGTTACCTCTTAGACTGCACCTATTGAATAACTTATGGACTGAAATATAAAAACATTGATTTAAAATGCATTGGGTTATGCAAACCAAATCTTTCTGCACAGCACAATGACCACTAAGCTATTCAGTTATGCTGCACAGCTTCCACTAGAGAATCTTTTGACATCTCCACATGAAGTCCTCTCAAAAGCCATCATTCAATTAGTCCATCCACTCTTTCTCTGTTCAGCCAAAGCCTGGGAAAGCAGGTGCATCTCAGAGTTAATCCTGAAAGTCATAAATCTTAGCTGTCAAGATCATGAAACCTAGAAGAGGCTTGTGAGGTCCAAGATGATTGTCCATTCATCGGGTGAATTGCTGGGGACACTGCTGTCATAAACATGGCCAACAATTAGTATTCATTGTCTTGTACAAGAAGCCATAAACCCAAGTGGAAGAATAAAGGTCTGTTATGCATGTTGTAAAAACTGGAGTGATGAAGGAAACCTGCTGTGACCACTCGAACCCCTAGGCCAAATGTGCCTGGAAATTGCAGATATTTCATTGTCATTGTTTTCACGTTATTCAGGGTGGTAGATGCATGGAAGAATTCCTGTTCCCTGTAGCTATTTCTCATACTGAGGTCAGGAGAGATAAAGAAGTTCTGTTCCTTGAGAGATATCTTTCTGTTTTCTTCATCACTTCTCCCAAGCACTTTACAGCATTTTTGCCACTATTGCTTAAGGTTTGCTGCAGGTAGGATAAAACGTTCTCTCTTCAGGGAATTCCCTTAGATAATCTCCCACAGGGTGTGCCTATGCACTCTCTTTCAGTCATTGAGTGCTCTGCCCGGTCTTCAAGGAAGTCAAACTCCATGTGCATCCCACTAATGCAACACAAAGCCCAGGCTAACTGGTCTCCTTACTGAGCCTCCCAGTGCCTTCAGATGGCTTCCAGTTGTCTGAAAATTGGACACCTAAATGTGACCTAGTCAAGCAAGGCTTCTTTTATAGTTAGTCTAGGAGAAAATATACACCACCAGAGGCAAATTTTATGACCTATCTTGGATGCCTATCTTAGGATGACATGAATCACCTTCTGGAGGTGTCTCTTTCTCTGCATCTACTGCATACAGAAAGGGCAATGTGTCTTAAATTCTCATTAAAAAAAAAAAAAAAAAAAAGATCTTTAGATAATCTTTTGTCTCAGAACTTGGACTTTGATGAAACATCAAATAGGCAACTTGTCATGTGAGACAGAAATGCTGTGATCCTAATAGTAGGTCTCAATCTTGGTTTTTAAAGTCTTCCAAGAAACTCCTTTAAATTTGCTTACAGGAAGGTGTCTATCTCCATGCAATCACTCTGAAAATCAGACTCATCTTCGGTCCATTTTTCAGGCATGCTGTAGTAGCCTGAGGCTTGGACAAATCATGACCTCCCAGATCTGCCAGGGCAAGTATGCCTCCCCATGCCCTGCCGTGGTGACTTCTCTCTCCTCTCACCCAGGTTCCTCCACATTAGGAATTCAGGCAGGGCCAGTTCATTCATTCCTTCAGGGAATAACATAAATGGAAGGATCACAGGTCCTGGTTTTTCAAGACTGCTCTTAATTACTGTGTAGGTTTACCCAAAGTCCTCTTCAAGTTGGTGCAGTTAGAAATTTTGACCTCCTCATTCGGAGTTTTATTCTGTATTCATACTGTCTTGAAGAATTTAGACTGTTTACCTCTGTTTCTGTGGTGACTGTATGAAGTTCTCAGGTTTGCTTGTAGTCATAAGAGTTGGGGCTGAACACATTAGAAGTTTATTCTGGAAGTCTGGGTTACAGAGCAGTTAGAGTTCAAATAGGTGTTGGAGCTGAGGTTTATTAATGTAAACAATTGTGATCATGGGTACACCCTCTTCTGAATCATGGATTATGTCCCTTTCACAATTGATACATCATGACAATAAATCTAGGCCTTCATAGTTGCTAATGAAAAATAGCTAGAGTTGTCATTTCAGTCCCACTAATTGTATTTGTAAAAGCTATGTAATTCAGATAATAAGTTTCATTTTTCTTGGTAGTCATGCTTTCTGAAGCCAATAGATTCTCCAGCAGCAGGTTTGTATTTTACACCCATCTACACACGTGTACATCCTGTGTGTACACAGCAGCACAGAAATACACGCACAGATCCCTTGAGCCAAAGGTAACCATAAGGAAGAGTTTGTCCAAAGCAAGCCACAACACAGCAGCTCCAGACTGGAAAGGCTGGTTTCATACTGCTCAGATGCTATTCAACACAGCGTCCCTTCTTGTCAAAAGAGACACACACCTCTGGAGGGAGATTTGTCTCACTCCAGAATTAAGCTGTCCTCTGATGATGCTTGTTTCTTTTCACTCATGGCAGGCCCAGGTATTCAAAGTGTTACACACTCAGAAACAGTTTAGATTTGCTGAATGTGGGGTGAGTTTGCATTTACTTGAGACAAAAGAACACTGCTCTTCTCAAAGCACATGGCCTGAAAGAGAGTATGTAGAATGTAGGAGTCTACACGGATGGTTCTACAGCCTTGCTGAGACCTAGTCAGTGTAGGTCACTCTCAGGAAAACAACATGACAATGTCCATCTGGTCAGGTGAATTGTTTCCAAAACTCCACTAAATTTTCACCTATTAGAAATTTAGATAACTAGTTTGCATATAGGCACATTAGACAGCAAAATCTGGGACAACCTACATCATTCCCCACTTACCACACCTGGCGGCTTCAGGTCACAAAGCTCTCTCACAATATAAAACCACCTGCATAAGGAGAAAAGAAGACCAAGAAATCTGAGAAAGCCAGAAAGATTTTGCAGTTTCCCTCCATAGCATACCTGACCCCTCAGAAAGACTTAGGTTTGGGTGTTACCATCAGCTTTAAGCTCACTTTGGCCTCCCAAAAGATTATCTTAGTGCCAAGATAACAGCTGTTCTGACAGAATAGGTCTCATTGTTTCTCATTTGGGCTGTCTCAGTTTTTCTGGAGTTATTATGAAGTAGGTTACAGGAAAACAATTACTCTATGTTTGAGGATTGTACCTCAAAAATGGTTGGGCACAACTCATTGGAGCTTGCTGTATCATGCTGATCAATCAGAACATGGAAAATCAAAAACTCTGTGGACTTTGACAGCCCAGCTCTGGCAGATTTCTAAACAATACATGTTTTCCAGAACAAACTCCTATTGATTTCAATAATTATATTCTGCTGGTTCATCCATGCTTTAAAAAATCTTCAGCTCATGTTTTAATCTAAATCTTGATCTATCTAGCTGACTTTAAAATCTGCTGCTTTGAATTACAGGGTTTGGGCTCGCAAGCTACTTAGAAAGTTTTCCTTGCCAAAATTTGAACTATTACAGAATATAAATATTTGTTTTTTTCTTTCTTTTCCTGTTGTTTCCCTCCCCTCCCTGCTGCAATTGAGGTTTTTACCCACTTGGTTCTAGTGAGAAAAATCAAATAAAATATTACCCTAGTTTTGGTCTAATGCTTAGTACAATTACCAGAGATTAATAATACTCTCACTGAGGTCTCTTCTCTGATTAATACTCAGATGCTGACATAAGTTTACTACTAAGAATTGCATAAGGAGTAATGGAGAAGGTCCATCCTAAAAAACTGAGTAATAACTTGGTGGTAAGGGTTCTTAGCAGAGATATGTGAAATGACAGGACAGGAAAGTACTGGAAAGCTAAGTGATAACCAGCCTCTTTGGAAGCAGGGCTTTCTCATTTTTTATTTGTTGATTGTGAAAGCCTTTTGTTTCATTCCTACAGAAAATTAGAACACTTTCTTAAATCTTGGGAAAGCTCTGTATAGGGGTTTTGGGGTTTTCTTGCAGTCCTCAAGGCATAGACACATAGCACAGATTCCCATGAGAGGCTTTAAAAAAGCTTTGACTGCTCTCTATCTGACATGAATGTCCAAAAACCCCATGAAACACAGTATATCTATATATTTTTTTTGGTTGTTGTTTTTTTTTTTTTTGTTGTTTTGTTTTTTTTTGTTTTGTTTTGTTTTGTTTTGTTTTGTTTTGTTTTGACGTTGGTTTTTTTTTTTTTTTTTTTTTTTTTTTGACCAGCAAAAGAAACAATGTGGATTGTTAATCCAACTATCCCAGTTTTAACACTTAAACTGAAATTCCTTACTTCCATGAATCAACAGAGGAGAAAGCAGACTTGCACACGCACATGATCCCTTTCCTCTCTATCCCAAAACAGTTAATACAAGTACTCCTGTATTACCACAGACAGGCAATATTTAAAAACTGCTTGACAGAGCCCATGACCTCTGGCCAAATTCTATTCTTCTTGACATGATGGCTGGGGTTATCCTCACACACTTTTTAATGACAGGCTAGAGTTCTATTTGTATATTTTCAGATCCAGAGGATTCTCTGTCTCTTTACATGTCAAGGTTGTCCTGTTGTACTTTAAATTTAGTTTTGCAATGGTAATTGTGGATCGTGAGTTCACATGATGTTGTACTTGATGTTAATAAGCAGATAAATGTATAATCGCTCAGTATTACAAATAGTTCTAAGTGAAGGACCAAAAAACTTTGACATTTTGCTCCACCCTTTGTGAGTCAGTAAAACAGATAGGATTATAAAGAAGAACCAGCTTTGCACTGTGATGAAACTCATAAAAATAACCCATAAGATATCACTACATGTTGGCAGTTTATAAAAGGAGATTAACCAGTTTATCCATTGGTATTAACATATCTTTAATAATAGTAACCTTCTTTGCAAATTAAATAGTTACTAATGAAAAATCCTGCCCAGATATGCTTATATGCCCATGTGAATATAGGCACCTACTACCCTATCAAATACACCTATGTGGAAAGAACTAAACAGATTTCTATGTTTTCAGCAGATTATTCATAGGAATTTACTACCAGTTGGCTCTAACTTAATCCAAAGCGTAATATTCTGGGTCTCAAAATTTCCTTTTTACATCCACTGATGTAAAAATCTTCATTGATAGTGCCTGGAATGGTGGGTTTTGCAGTGCATCCTGGCTCTGATATTTTGTGTTTGTGTGGTTCCTGTCAGTGCTATAGGACATTACAACAAAAGCAGATGAGATGGCCCACTGCACTGAGGGTAAAATGTGTCACACATGTTCATCCACAGCTGCAGCAAACACAGTTTAGAGGCCCTGGAAAAGATGACACAGGCAGGAAATTTTTTTTTTAGAATTTCTTCCCGTGTTTTATAAATACAAATATTACATGTAATTAAAAATTTATTCAATGTATTTATGACTTGACAATGTACTCAGTTTGAAGCTAATTTAGTGGTCTTAACATTCAGACTTGCTGTAATTAAGATCTGAGTATATTCAATATCAGTTCAATATCTGTTAAAATCCTTTCTTCTTCAGACTCTAAGTGTCGAAATTAGGCAGTACAGTAGTCAAAACTGAGAATTGCTAAAACAAAAGTGACAGAACTTAATGGTCAGATGTATCTGGATGGAGATGGAGTGACTGGTTTAAGGCCCAGCCAAGCAAAGAGAAATAATCTTATTAATTCCACTTCAGGATGGAAGGTAGGAAAGGCTTTAGATCTTAGACGAAAACAAACGGGTCAGTTAAAAAGATTGTATACTAAAGGAATCAAAGGATCCAGAGATGTGGATCCTAGAGAGTCAATAATTCTCCAGTGTTCTGACCTGTCCTGGCTCCCACTATCTCAAAAATCCAAAGTGGCAGCTGATGTCCACTCAAAGAGTTGTGTATTACCACTGTCTTTCTATTTTTGATAAAAGAAGATAAGAACCTATTTAAATTGTACCATGTTGTTAACCTGAGATTAATTTGGACAGGGTTACAGATAATGGATTAAGAACTTTTAAGCTTTTTAAGAGGTACAAATGAAGACCCATGAAACCATCATCTCAAATCAAGGCTTTGACTCTGCATCCCTATGTACATTGGGCAGAGGCCTGATATCCTTTTATGAACAGATAGCCCTAGTCTAGCTAAAAAGCACTAAGCACAGGAGCCTTTTCCTAACTGTGTTGGAGCTCTTGATTTACTGAAATTTTAGCTGTCAGATTCTAGTCTGGAGAACTAAAGAACAGCTGTTGGAGCTGCTCCATATCCATTCAGACTGTGCCTTAAATGACAGTCCTACACAGTAATGAAAGGAAACTATCTGCTTTGTATCTGTTTAGCCCACACAGAAGGAAGTTCTCAAAATGTGAATTCCCAATGTCTTTCTTTTTTTTTCCTTGCAAAACATACATCTGAATACAGTTCTGTGCTAGGATTATGGATTCTGTTGTAATTGTGCCTTATTTGTTCATTGACTAGATGGAAAAAAGAATCTGACTAAAGCTTCATACATATTTGAACTTAAAACACAGGCATAAAATCAAATACCAGGACATTCACCCCTCATTCACTCCTGTCCCCTATACATTGGTAGTATCTGAGCTACAAAAATTCACAAGTGTGACCCCTAAGTAATGAGGGTTTTTTGTGACTTCCATCTGAATCCTGGTTTTTAAATTCTTGTCTCTTAACCCTAGCAGCATGTATTATTGCTGGCTTTTTTCCTGGAATCTTAAAAACAGTTCTGAAAATGTTCTTCTGTCCACAAGCCTCACACAATTCCTTCACCTCAGCATCACCTTTGTCTGCAGTGCCCATGACAATCATGGGTAACATGGATCTTCCTCTCTCTGCATGAATTGTGAAGGTCTGTTGAGGGAGAGAAGTGGGCATCTCACCCTAACTACCCCATATCTCCCAACAGTCTGAATTTCCCATTGGAGGTACCTGTTGCAGTTGCTGGTTCTGGAGATATACCAGGCAACAAGGTTAGGCTTGGCTGACTCTGTCAGGAATCAATCAGCTTGTGGAAATTTAATGTAATTATTTACACGTGAGATAGGTGTGTGAGTTCTCATTTTGGTAAATAATGATTCAAGGGTTGATTCATTTATCTTTTCAGGAGTGCTGAGGAGATTATTCTAGGTACCTGGGACACAGCTTGGGACTGGCAGATAAATATGTGTATGGGAACTCAAACCCTTCTGGACTGGCAGCTGGAAGCCAGACAGAATGTCCTAGAACAGCTTATATGGAATGGAATTTCTACATCTGCATAGCTGAGCTGACTCTTGGTAGAACCAATAGGGTCTGGAGAGCCATTAAATTGCATCTACAGTGGAGGCCTAGATTTGGTCAGCTGAATTCACTGAACTGACTGGAGTTCAGATTGCTTTCACATGTTAGAAGGTATGCCTATGTGTAGACACCTTCCTGCTGATGTCTGAATCTCACCCCAAAAGACAATTTCCCTGTCTGGGTCTCAAGTCAGTCATGAGCACTGCCACTCAGTGTCACCACTAAGATCCTAGATGGCCTAGAAAATCTGTGTTGACCTGACATTGAACAGAATCCAAATGTCTTGCACTCTTCTGATGAGACTGCTGAAGAATCCAAGATGTCACTAGGCTCATATACTGAGTTGATGCCCTGGAGACAGGTAAGATAAATTAACATTGTTTGTACATCGTTTTCGAAAGAAAAGTAAAGATGTCTTGACTAATTATTAAAGGATTCAGCCTATTTTCTTCTGTTCCTATGCAATTATTTTAACACAATTAAATGCAATCTCTACTGATCCATACCAGTAGTGTATGAGCAGCCATAGATACCAAATGGGTCTTTGCAATAAGAAAAAATATCTTCTTTTTAATGAAAAAAATTTTAACAAGCATTCTGATAAAAGCATCTTATATTAGTTTTCCAGCAAGTGAAGATCTTAAATTTTACATTAGTGAGGGCACAAATATTTAGAACACTGAAACAAAATTATTTCACCAGAATACCCTGAATGATACATTTTTGGCAACTACAGCAAATTTGCCGCTGGGGAAGTTTGAATGGAATGTTGCTATGTAACCAAACTCCAAAAAGTGTCTTTAAAATACTGATGAATGAGTGAAGTCCACAAATAGGGGTTTTTTCCCTGCCACAAATGTAATGCTTACTAGCACCTCTTAATTGCATGAGTAACTGAACTGACAACCAAATAAATCTGGCAAAGAATGTGGAAACCTTAATATATCGTATACTATTGGGTGGAGGAGATTTCAGGGAGGCTTGAACTAGTTATTTGCTTAATAACAAAGTTCTATTTGGTCTCAGAATTGCAATTATGATTTCACAGAGTTTCAAAATCGAGATGACAACAGCCTTCACACTTCGTGCTAAAATCTAGGTATGTTCTCTTAGTGGCCTAGAAATATGACTCAGGCTGAAAGAGAAGCTGAAAGATTTACTGTGCTAATAGATTAACAAAATAACTTTTGTGAACACCTTGTTTGTATGAAACTAAACTTTTCTAATACTGGAATTCCTATGTGTGACACTGTATAACACTTTTTGTCTGTTTTACTTTTGTATGCTTTCTTAACATGTTCTGATGCTTTTGTGTAAAATTTACACAGGTGATGATTCTCCTTGCTTTTGCTTTTAAAATAAAGATATTCTAAATCCTTCTTCCTAAACAACTAATTGCAATGACATAATACTATTAAATAATGGAACGCTGATGGTGTTAACTCTCTTAATGTTTTCTTTTTTTCTTAAAGATGAGATTTTAGATGACATGAATACCCCAGCATATCTCAAAATAACCCACAGCCACTGTGAACAATTTCAGTCATACCAATTCATATTTGCCATTTCAAGTCTGAGCTTCTGTCGTGTGCATAAATGCTCCAGTGTGTCCTGACTGGATTCTCTATTATACTAGGAACTCAGATCTCTGGAGACAATGGGTTTGCATGTTATTCTTAGGGTGTACCAGACAAGGTATTTCAAGTAAAAGTAAAACCAAAAATATGAATATCATGGTAGAGGCCATGGTGAGAATCTCAGACACACTCCCCCCTCTGCCATGTCTTCTGGGGTTAGTTTAGGTGTCAGCATGTTGGCTCCTGTCAGCGAATGTCAGTCACAAGCACCGGGCTGTACCAAGTCCTTGGACAAAGAATTGAAATGCATCACATGGGATTTCCACTCTTGCATTCAAAGAGCAAAAATTTGTCTGGCCTAAGTCCCCCAGTGTGGAACCAAGTCTATGGTTCCTCAATGAGGCAGACTGAAGGCTTAGAGGATAAATGAATGGTCTCTCCTTAAACTCAGGGGACAAACATAAGGCAAAAGAATTATTTTAAGCTAAATTATCATGTTGGAACAGAGCAGATAGTTAAAAATTAGTACCAAAGTGAGTTCAGAGTTTAAAATAAAAGCAGGATTCTAAAAGACAAATGGCCCTTCCCTTGAAATGTTCAAGGCTAGGCTGGATAGGGCTTTGAGCAATCTGGTCTAGTGGAAGGTGTCCCTGTCTACAGAGGGGCTGGAATGAGAGGATCTTTAAAGTCCCTTCCGACCCAAACCATTCTATGATTCTATGATTTCATGAAAAAGTTGTGAGTCATACTAGAAAAGTTATGGAAGGAGGAAACCTAACCATTTAGAAAAGTCTTTGATCAGTTTATGACAAGAATTCTATAGTCTGTTTGCTCATGATAACAGGGAACTGCACATGATGTTGGGATTTGCTCTTCACATGGCCTTTATTCTTAACAATGTTAATTAGTAACACAGAATTTAAAGTCACATGAAGCTGAGGATCTCCTATCTTATTTCAAAGTATTTGTTGGGATTTATGGTAAAGATACAAAGAGCCTCTTTCTCATTGTAGAACTTACCTGGTAAGATCCTGCATGTGCTTGGAGGACCTTTATCTTCCAGTAAAACTGAAGAATATTCTTCAGCTTTTTCCTAATTCTACAAAACCAGATTCTTTCAGGTAACATAAATATACAACGAATAATAATCTAACAAGGCAGCTGTATCAAGCAAGGATAAATGCAAGTGGAAATCATGATGGACCTCACAAGTTATTGATTCAAACTATTTACTGGATTTGGCATGTGCATCTCAAATATTTAAGTATGTCTTAAACTGCACTTTTTTTTTTTTTTTTCATGCAATGACTCTCAGAAAACTTGAGAGGGGATGATTCATAATTTATTGAGCAGCCTGCCCTTTTCAGAAGCCTTTCCTACAGAGGCAACTTTACAAACAGTGGTATTAATCTTTTCAAATTTCAATGCCTTCACTCTGTTGGCACCTCCTTCTGAGATAATAATCCTTTCTAATCAGTGAAAATATCCTTTATGCAATGCTTGAGGAAGACTTCTGATAAAAGTCAGATGTATTAGAATATAACTACTTCAAATGCAGATACTTCAGCATAGGTCATATGAATTCTTTTGCAAGGGATTTTAGCTTAGGCAACTAATTTTCAGGGAACCAGGGAATCATTACAGCAAGCACTGAAGTTCTTGCATAATAAAAGAGAAAAGTAGGTGCCTGACTTAGATATCTAAAACTAAATGTGCAGTAATTCTTTTTGGATGACTTTGAAAGAACCTACATTCTTCTGTTGATGTTATAAGCACCTACTTATAGAGAGTAAGTTCCCTAAGAACATAAAATTAGTAGCATGTTAGATGTGTAAGCTAGACAAATAGGACTAATTTTTCACTGACATCTCTATCTGATGGTGACACAGGAAGACTGACATAGTAGAAGAAAAGAGCGACTGAAAATACCTCAGCCAAGATTCACCATATATTGATTCCTGACTACATACTGCAAGAAGTTCTCACCTACACACAGGCATATAAAACTATAGATATGAAAGGAATAGAGAGAAAAATAGATGAGATATCAAACTCCAGACACTCCAAAAAATATATAAGTAAAGAACAAGGTAAAATTTCCAAATAAAACAATTTTAAATAAAAATTTCAAAATAAAACTATTTTTAGTCAAAGTTCTTCATGGACATCAGCATGAGTTTGCTTTCAGGCTGAATATTTGGATTAAAAAGAAAAATTCATATTTATCAACAGAGAGTTTAGAATCAACTTCTATATTCCTAAGTAGTTTTGCAACAGATGACCCAAAAGATTTTTCTTGCATCTGACCTCATTAAAGTTATTCATTCAATTAAGTGACAATTTTGAAAGAGGTAGATGAGAATAAGGAGGTATAGTGTAATAAAGATTTACTTAACCTAGAAAATTATTTTCTCTGTTAGGAGAACCAGAATTCTAATGATAGACAGCCTAATAACAAGAGATCTGTCTCCAGAATTGATTTGTCTTCATCTGATATCCAATGGAAAAAAAGCAGAAGTTCTATACTTAAAAGCAAAGCATAACATTTTAAAACAGCACAGATGCCAGCTTTAAAATCACATATTTAGGCACAAACAAAAAAAATATTTTCTGTACTTTTCTTCGCAAATTTCAGCACCAGACACATTCAATATGCTTAACTTGTTAAAGTGCATCAAGTGTGCCATTTAAAAAGTAGCACTCGTGTTACTGTGCTTACTTTCACCATAAAAATAGAACTCCCAGCACTCAGAGATGATGAAGAGAGCTTCAAAAATAAGTATTTTAACTCATGCCCTAGACACCTCTGAATCTGCACTTAGAGAAGAGCAGCCTGAGCATGGGAAGAAGAGCACTTGCCACCGTGCAGAAGCTGCTGTTAGGAAACTTGGCTCCTTTCAGAGCAATTAGAACTTAATGGACTTTAAAAAGAAATCCTAGCTTCACATATTCATTAACTCTATCTTGTGAGACACAGCTCCTCTTTTATTCATTTTTCTTTTCACACTCAAGGTCAAAAAGAGGGTATTTTTGGACATAATTCAGTTATTTTTTTCTTTTTTTTTTTTTTTTTTTTTTTTTTCCCAGGAATGACCATCAGATCTTTTTGAGTGCAGCTGAAGGCAGTAACTGGCTACTTACACCTCATCTTGCAAGGGCATGATTTACCCAGGCAGGTGCAGGCAGACCTGAGCTCATTTTGCCTTTCCTCAGAGCTAGCTGACTGAGCAGGAGTGTGGATGGGATGAACTCAGGGCTGTCTGCACCCACCTGTGCAGGCACACTCCATAAATCGTTAGTCACATCTCTGGGATTAATTCCCTTAACACCATCCATGTAAAAAGCTGGCTGCAGAAAGCCTGCTAGGTGCAGAGGGTCTCTGTCATCAACCAGAATTTGGGCAGCTCAGCTGGAAGTTCCCTGCACCAGAGCATGTGGGGTAACGAGTGTCCCTTTGAAAATGTCCTCCTTTTTTATTACCTGGAGGAACTGCAGTGATTACCTTAGACTTCTGTCTAACTTGGAGATGCTGGTGTCAGCTACGAAAAATCTGATTCCCCAAGGGGGAAAATGTGAGCACCTTCCACAGAGCAGGCACAGCTCACAGGACATTGGCCAATGTGGCTGCAGTGGCCTCAGTCTGACATTACAGACTGGATAAACCAAAGGCTTAATGCCCTTTTCTTCCAGAGTTCTGGAACAAAGCTAGACCATGGAAAACGAGGTGTCTTTGTTCAGTTTTAAATTGTTAGCAGGTCTAAACAGATTTATGTAGCAGTCATGGGCATTTGCATTTAGGAACCACAGACTATTTAAATCCTAATAAATATCTTCTGCTGAACTGTGTCAAAACAGAGTGCAAGAAACCTTGAGTGGGTGCCTTAAACAAATAATGTTTTAACTTACTTAAATGATGCCCTCCAGGTATTATACTGAAACACCTGTTTTCTTGAGCAACAGCTACTCCCATGGGAAATAAGTTCAAAGACAATATAGTAGCATACAAAATGTTTTTGACAGATACAAATGCTGCCTACATTCAGTATTGCAAGTGCAATTTTTTTTCATTTGCAGTCATCTTTCCTTTATAATCTAAGACCATTTATACAACATGACTCTTTTTTACTTGTATGAAAGAGATTATCAATGGAAATATTAAATTTCACTCTTTTTAAAAGACCTTGTTGAGTTTAAAGGGAAGGAAAAAAGTAAACCTTTTCACAAACTGAAAATATTAATTATATAATTTTAATATTAATACAGAAAGGGGGAAAAAAAGTTTTTGTACCTCAGCAACAGTTTCCCTTTCATCCTCCACAAGAATCTGAAATGAAAACTGTCCAAGTGATTGAAAAGGTCCCAGTTTCCTTCAACAGGTTTTGGATAAGTACCAACTCCTGCTCTCACTGATTTCAACAGTACACTACCAAACCAGGGCAAAGTGATCTAATGCTTATCTCTCTGTATATCAAGACTACACAAAATCAAGAGTAAATATAAAGTGAGATTATAATTAGGCCTTGATAATGTTGAGTTATTATTCAGAGTTAAAATCTAATTTGCAATGCATATTAGTTTTGGGAAGGATGACAGAAGTAGAGGAGAATAAAGAGGAAGCAAATAAAGGCTGCATTGGTGGTGTCATCTCTGCCTTTTAGCTGATAGCCCAGTTTTCTTCAGATAAGACAGGATTTTATCTGTTGCACTCCTTCTCTGCAGTTCATTTATGAATCATGGTGGTAAAGTCTTCTGAGCAAGTAGACAAGGATACACCTGATTATATTTAGAGACTTTTCCACTACTGTCATTTTTTCCATTAATTTCAGTAGAAGTTTTGATTGAGCCCTTTGCAAACCCACTGAGGGCTGGGTGTGAACATTTCCAGAATCAGTGGCGAATGAACATTTTTAAAAATAATGTTCTAGCTAAAACAATTTCCTAGTAAAGTATTCACAAGCAGCACTCTTCCTGCAGTTCTTGGCTATGCAAAACAATTTAATCATACCTTAAAGCCAACTGGAAAGAAGTTGTCTAAACCCTATAAACACAACCACTAACATTTCCAATGATCTTTCCTAATTCCTGTTGGAAAGAATTCTTACTGCTACCTAACAGTTCAGTTTGTGTTCTCTGGAAATCATCTCTAATGAGGTGATTACTTCAGAGCAATTAGAAGTTTAGAAATAAACACAACTAAACAAACAGAGAGACATGAAACATTTTTCCGGGATGACTTTGCCAAAGTCAAAGCAAATCAAATTCTTGGAAAAGGACTGACATCTTTCTAGGCATTGATCAACATTCTCATTTTAAACACATCAGAGAAAAAACTATTTCAGATATAGCTGGACTCTCCATACATGCCAACTGGTGTCCCAGTAGAATCTTCAGTTTTGAAAAATCAGCTGGAGTGTATGGGCTCTGTCTACCTGCACACCCTTCTCACCTTTTACATGATCTTTATTGTCTGTGGCTTGAGCTTAGCAAAACTCAGCAATTTCTGCCAAGTTAGAGAAGTGTACTAAAACTCTTGAAGTAAGGGACACCTGAAATCAGTAAAAGTCAACTGGGCTTGCAGACAACACCCCCACCAACCAACCAACCAACCAACCAACCAACCAACCAACCAACCAACCAATCCAACCATTAAGCAGTCAGTCTCTTTCAGATGACTTCAGAAACTCCATTGTCATATCCAGTTTCAGCTGTGGCCTGGAGAGAAGCTGGCCTGATTCTTCCACTCTCAAGTTTTCTTCTGGTGTGACTATATGTGGGGAGAAGCACAAGGGCAACACACATAAGTACTTTGCCAAAAGTAGTGGGCTAGATGGATTAGCCCCTCCTTGTGTTCTGGGAACATACTTACTAAACCTCACTTCTCAAGGCACTGAGATAACTTTTTTCTCCTGGAATAGGGAGAAATGAGGAATTCTCAGATGGGACAACATTATTACAGGAGCTATGGGTGGCATAGCAGGACAAGCTGCTTTACCTGATTCATAAGATAGTGTACACATGGCTGTTGGACTTATTTTTGAAAGGGAAAGCTTGCAAAATTATTTTTTGTGAGGTCAACTAAATTCAACCGTTCAAGCATAACTATGTTATTGCTCAACTATATCCTTACATCAGTTCATAGATTAATATGATGAGTGTGTTTTCCTTGAGTCCAAGGAAAGGCTGAGAGCTTGATATTATCCAGGTTCAAAGGAAAAAGAATGGGAAGAGTAAATATCAATGGTGAAAAGGAGGGCTCAGCCAGCCCTACAGCAGTTTGACCTGAAGATAGCCTCTCACAGCCACCAATGCAGCTGTCAGTGGAGTTTTCAATAGCCAGATGTTGTTACTGGAAAATACATTCCAGAGTTCATTGGAGCTACTTATAGTCCTAACCTTGTGTGACCAAGGCAGCTGATTCTGTAGCTAAAAAAAGGTATTGCAGATTAAGCTGAATGTGAAGCATCAGCTATAGAATTATGTGGTATTTTGCTGGCAAAACTGTAATGACTAGAACATGCATGTGCCTCTTCACTGTGCCAGTACAACTGCTTCCCTGTTTTAAATCTGTTCTGTATACCTCAGGAGGTGAGCATATCATTCAAACAGTGGATGAAGCTGATATATTTTCTTTCCTTCTTTGCATTTGGCTGATTTACTCTCTTGTCCCTTTAAGACAATTTTGTCCTTCAGTGTGAATACTATATGATAGCTGTAAAAAATTTTTTTGTAAAAAAATAATACAAAAAGTGCCTTCCCATTCTGCAGAACAAGAAGGATTTTCAAGGTCCTGGAATGTGCAGGTTTCTCAGCCACCCACAGAAAGTGTGAAAAAATTAAATGCATTTGACATGTACAGTACCTCATGTCATGTCTGCTGATGTGATCCATGGAGAATTAAGAATTACTCAGTGTGGGGCTTATAGAAACAAGAAAGGGAAATTATGATTGCTTAAAATGTGAAACAGAATGGATCCACACACCCTGATTTCAGGGGAATGTTTCCTGTGTAGAAAATAAAATTCCGTTTTAAAGACTTATTTTTATTAACTTCATATAATGTTTACTGAGACGTGTATTTAGGGGCTTAAAATTAAAATGGGCTTGCAGTATGAGATGTCCCTCCCTTTCCCTTCCTCCCTTTTCAGCAGTGACACAGTAAAGGAAGTGCAAAATTCTGGATCAGACTCTGTAAACAAGGACCATTGATACTCTTTTACAGGGTTCTGGATGTGCACCTGAAACACCAGTACAAGTACTGAGCTACCATTTTCTGTATGTGCTGTAAGCTTGAGAAATCTCCACGAATCTGTAGAATATTCTACAATTTACCAGGTTACAGCAAACACTGGTGCCTTATTACAGCTTGAAAAACACCTACACTGTTTTGATGGGAAGAAGCACAATACTTAAAATTCCCACATTCCACCTACTGGATAGGTGTCCTGTGATATTAAAGTTTCACTATATTCTGTGTTAGGCATGCCCTGTGGGTTCAGGTAAAAGCATTGTTAAACTCTGAGTTCCTTACTCACCATCTCCATTAAGCAGGAAGAGATGACAGCAATCATTCCCACCATAGCTGCATTTTTCCAGGTTTCTCATTTTCTACAGGAATAGTGACACTTCAGCTCCTGTTTCTTTAGTCCAGGCTTTACTTTTGGCTTGCTCCAGGTCTTGCCATTGCTAATGCCAAAGCAATGCCTCTTCAGAGATCATCTGTTTGGTGTGTTTGGGGGTCTCTCAGAGGTGATCAGATCTCCATAGTATTTAGTATTTTGTACCACTGCAGACAGTCTGTGTGTTACAGCTTCTCCATTACTTCTGCCTTCCTTTTACGGTAGGCTAAATATTTCAGAATTACTAACAGCCACCTTGTAAACCCTGCAGTTTTCTCTAGAATTTGCAATTGTTTTTCTGTACTTTCTGCTATATGGAAGAATATTTCAGGTAGTGTCCCTGGGGACTTGACTTTTCTTGTCTTCCTAAATACAAGGAGGTGTCTGTACTGTACTACTTCTCTTAATTCAGGTTCTTAAACACAGTTCCCACTTTGACAATATTTAGATTGCCTATCAAATTTAGAATTACTCAGTACCATTTTAGAATATGTTGATATTTGTACACATCAGAGGGGTATTATATAAAAATGCATCTTTAAGGAGAATAACAGAAAATCAGTTTCTGTAATTATGAATAGGTCTTAGAGCATCTAATATAGTGCTACTTCAATTAAAAAAAATAATAAGAAAGGAAAAGGATTATTTTACATACTGGAAATTTACTTTCTTCCATTACATAAAGACCTACGGTCCAAGAAACAAAATTTTGGCTGATTGTACTGAGCTATTATTAGCAGTAAGGACTTCAGCAGTTCACAGATAAAGGAAAAAAACAAACCAATTCATGAATCATCCAACCTAAGGTAAACTTTGGATCAACTCTGCATTAAACTCCATGATTAAATTCCACTTGAATATCTATGGCCTTTTTTACCTCTATACTTATTGATGATAAATCACCTTATTTGGCCATTTGAAACACATCAAAGTCTATTTCAATTACTGTGAAAAAAGGACTTTATGTCCTTTATATGTTGATATCCTAGCTACAAATGTATGGAACAATTCCTCAAAGAACAGTAGAGGCTCATGGAGTTTTTCTTTTTTTTTTTTTTTTTTTTTTTTTTTTTTTTTTTAATAGGCACTGCTTACCTCACAGATTCCTGTGTGAAAATTAAAGGCTGAGTTTATAAAATTACTAGCCCTACCCATGTCAGATCTTCTCCACATATTTCTAGCTGAAAAATTAGAGAGGAGACATTTAGCTTTATAGAAACCAACAATTATGAAGAAACAAATATGTGCAGAACCATTAGAGGTGCATTTGAAGGGAAATCTGTGAAAAAAAAGTTGATTACCAGACTTAAAATGACTGCAAAATTGCAAAGTGGTGGGGGATTTGATTCTGCAGACTCCCATCCCAGGGGAGACAGTTTTGGGACTAGGGCATATTGGGCTGTCTGGAATACACTGTCTCTGATCTTCTCTGGGCTAAATGGCTCTTACACAAATTATGTGCAGGAGTTTTTATGGCATGTTGACACTGCTAAAAACAAGGAGGCCAGGGACTGAGCTCTAGCATGAGTCTCCTGATGTTCCAGCTCCTCACAGGGTGTAGCTTATTCCCTGGGTTTGGTCCTGAGCAGTCCAGCTAGCTCCTCCCAAGGAAATTTGTTTGTGGGATCCAGCACTGAGCAGCACACAGAGGAACCAGGCTTTGGCACAGGGTTTGATCTGGAGACTTTCATGGCATAGACACAGCCCCAACACTCTGTATCCTTGTACCCCATTCCCCTGAGCCTCACAGAATGAATAAGGAAAGGGCAGCATTTTGCAGGCATATATACTCACAGGTTAGTCACTGTTTGTAAAGGAAAAGTGCAGTGGGATTGTAGCAGTGCTGGGAGACTACATATGTACAGTGGATCTTACTGTCTGCCTGCTTATAATAACCACTTCATGGACAGAAATCAGACTTCACCTCACAGCAAAGACATTTTCTAGTCAGATTGCTGGGGATTTTGAAACATGAACTGCTAACCCTGAAGCAGCCCTCCAAATACCCTTTTCCATTATGGCAATGGTATTCCATGGACAGATTTTGGAACCCTTGCTTCTGTCCACCCCACCCTCCTTTAAGGGACCAAGAAAAACCTCTGGACACTGCCTCTTTGTTGTGGGTGCCATCTAAGGCAAGGCTACAGGCAAGAGAAGAATATTCCTTTCTGGCTTTCAAATGGGTCTTTAAGAGGTAACAGCCTCCATCTATCTTCCTTCTCTGATAGCAAGGGAAGGGGACAGCCAGCAGAGAACAGAGGAGAGCAGTTTGAGGCCACAGCTCCCCAGGTATAGGGGATACATATATATATATATATGTATATATGTGTGTGCATATATATATATATATATATATATATATATATTCCTTGCTTCCCCCTGTCCTCAGGAAGGGTGGGAAGCAAGGCAGGTAGAAATATCCAGTTTGATGGCTGAGAAGAAAGCCTCTGAAGGACTGGAGGGGTATGGCCAGTCAGGAGGTTCTTCCTAGGGTTGCTTCCCTCTACCTTTGAGCAGAACACAAAGCCTGCCCAATTGGAGGGGGCAAGGTGGGTCCTACATTGAGATCAAAGAGTACCTCCTCTCATCAGAGTAGCCCCATTTTCCATTCTTGGAAAAAAAGTAGGAAAAGTGCTGATTGTGGAAAAGAGGAAGACTGGGAAGCTGGAGTTCAGAGAGCACAGCACAGAAGTGAGATGGAGTTGCAGGCAAAGGAAGGTAAAAATAAAAAGCTGAGGGAAAAGTTTAGGACCACACAGACAGGACAACAGAGATGGAAATGAAGAAGTCAGAAATGCTGAGGAAAAATAAAAAATTATATGTAAAAGCCATGTGTCACCTATCTTTGGTAGCAAATTCATGCCACACCCCTTAAGTCCCTTTTCTCTTTCTCTCTCTTGTGTTGACAGAGAAGTGAGTTCTGAGGATTTTCTAGTCTCTATGAGTGGAAATAACAAAAATAGATCTCCAGGGGCATCTCCAGAGGACAGTTATCCAACTATCTCCAATACTTATTTTACAACGAAAATAAAACTGAAGTATAAATGGAAATAAAAAGGCTTTCCATACACATACACAGAGTGAAGAAAAATTAACAAGGGAGCATTATTCTTTCTCTGATTGTATTTACATTTTCAGAAGGATAGTAGCTTAATGCGATTGTGTGTGTCTAAAATGGGACCTCATGCCTGGCCATCTGTTAATCTCATCTTGGCTTTCCCTCATTTTCATAGCCTAGTGTTTGTATCCCTCCAGCATATGTTCATTTCTTCATTTTTAATCAAGTATTAAAATACATAGGAAAATGGCCTATGAGACCCTGGGGAACAAAAATTCTTAATGTGGCCTAAGTGAACTTCCAAAAGTGAACAGAAAATTCCTTCTCCTTGTCACAGTGTTATGACTTGACCTGTATCTTTTCTCCTTTCAAATATGTAATAACAGCACTAGAATTTACACCTTTTAGAAGTTACAGCATTTTTAACAATGTAATTCAAAAGCAAATCTTCATTTTATTCCAGTGTCACTTGACTCTTTTTTCTTTTGACAGGGAAAAATCTCAGACATAGTGTGCCATTTTTACTAAGACACTGAATTTTCCCTGAGTAGTGTGGTGCAAAAAGCTTGATACAGCAAATGACATGATAAATGAAATCTTTCAATATAAGTGAAAAAACACATCCATAGGGAGGTCAATCTAAAAATCCTTGCACAATTTAGACATAGTGTGAATGCACTATCCATCTCCTGTAAAGAGATGAAATAAAGAACATATTTTGACTAAAAAGAGGCATCAAAAAATCAGCTCCTGATTTAAATTTTCAAATATATATAGGGATTTTTAACTGTTTGCGGTTGCTCAAGTAGCTAGCATATAAGATCTTGGTGCTAAAAGCACTTCCTGAAAATCAAGGTCCTTTAAAACTGTCTTTGACCGAGTGCTGAGATACCAAGGGGTGCAGAAGTCATGTTTCTCACACTTCTCTGAAGGAAACACTTTATTTGGAATTCTGAAGTGTGTCAGCAGCTCCTACTAAACACTTGCACTTCTCGGGTTTTTTTGAGACAGCTTGTGCAATGTGACATAGAAGTCAGAAAAATGAAAAGACATTTACATATGTATTTAATACATGTTGAAGAGACCCCAGGGTATGTATTAGACCAAATTAGGAGCTCAGTTGAGCTGGTTGAGATGTGTTCTCTATGACAAACTCTGATTTCAGCACCATTACTCAAGATCCAGATAGATGCAAGAGGGACTTGCCTTGCCTGTTGATGTAGAAATGTGACAGAAGTGAACAACCAAAGTTAAAGGATTTTTGTGTCTTTTTCAGAGAGAAGAAAACTTAAATATGGACCAACCACATCCTTACAAGAACCTTATCTAAAGCAAGATCTCATGGCAATTGCCTCCTACTGTACCTGTGTAGCTTGCAGGAAGAGGTGAATATTGAGGAGCTTAAGGAGCAGGACTGACTCTGTGAAAGCTTGCAGCACTTGCTGGGCTGTAAGAGTAAAGCCTCAGCTCTGCTCGGAGTGGAGCAGAGCCTCACAACTTCCCTCCACCATGAGATGCCCTCACTCACCTGCAGGTGCTCTCTGATGGTGTTTTTTATTGTTTCCACAAAAAGGCACCAGAGCTCTCCCCCAGAAGCAACCCACAGACCTTCAGAACCCCGGTAAACCATCGGCATTGTCTTCTGGCGACCATTCCGGTGCAGGGCTGCCCTTGGCACTTGGCTTGCTCTCCACAGCAGATCTGCTATTTCAGTTCCACATCACCCTCCCTCCCTCCCTCCCTCCTTCCTTCCCTCCCTCCTTCCTTCCCTCCCTCCTTTCTCTTTACTACCAGTTGCATGCTTTCTACATCAAGCCTTCCTGAGAAGATGCCTGAAGCATGGGAATACATTAAAGTTTTCAGTGAGCTGATGCTGCTTTTCTTTCTCTGATTTGATCCCGCTTCGGTCTTAACTGTCTTTTTTTTTTTTTTTCACTTGTGATTTTTTTGTAGAAATATTTTTCAGATACAAAGAGAATGACAGCAAAGTCATCCCATTTAAATAGTGAAAAGAAAATCGTAAAAAGAAGCAACGTATGTATGATTGCATTAGGAAGGAAGAAAATAATTCAGAACAAATGAAAGGCTGTGATGAGAGTGCTGTATAACAATCGGGAAAAAAACTTGACATATGAAGGAGACACAGCAACCTCTCCATAATCTAAGAAAGCAATCTGGGCAACCTGGAAGTAGGACTCTTAAAAGAAAGCCTTATGTGGCTTTCAAAAATAAATATATCTTATTTGTTACAGTAAGCATTAAAATTCATAACAATATGATGCTCTAATGCTACTCCTTGTGTTAAGCAATTTCAAGGCAGCTGAAAGCAGTGTGGGAGAAGGGGAATCTCCTCTGCACATCAGAAAGTGGCAGGATTCAGGTTGTTTAGCCTAGATTTTTTTAACCAGACAGCGCCCAGATCTTTTGCTAAGTCGTTAATGCTTTGTTATGAAAGGCAGCTATCAGCTGAAAAACTCCAGGCCTGTTGCTCACCTTCCTGTAACCAGATTTGCCATCTGGTAGGATCCAGTATTTAAATAATGATGTCTAACATTTAGAACTGAAATTTCCCTGGCCCCTCAGGGGACCTTTTCCCTCACCATTATGCTGTACCGCTTTAAGCTGCTTTTCCACACAATCTCAAAGATATTTCTTCCTTCACACTGCATTGAGTATCTCCACAGTCTTCAAAAACACCTGCCTCTAGTAAAGGCTGTGCAGTCAGCAAGCTTTCATGGAGGGCACGTAGAAGCAGCAGCACAGCAGTAGGTGATGAGCATCCTTCCCCAAGAGTGCCTACAGCCCCTCTGGAGAGAGCAGACTCACCCAGCAGACCTTACAGCCTGGAGCTCACCCCCCAGAACATCCTGCAGCTCAGTCTGAGCTGCAGCCCCAAGCATGGCTGGGCTCAGCTCACCTTTGACTTTATAAAGTCTCCATAAGAGCTCTCTCAGGTACAAACAAATATGAGTAAGTGTGTTTTTGCATTGTGTTCATTCGTTTGAAATGCTCTGCATGTCAAAACACTCTATAAATGTGTGCATATCTGCTAATTTTTGGAGGTAAAAAATCTTCTAGCCCAAAAATTCCCTTGGAATTTTATCACAGAGAGAAAGTTTAATAAAGCAGAGCTACTTGCCAAAACCCTCAGTACAATATTAAGCTGTTTGTGTTGTCCAGGTCTACACAGCACACAAATCGGCCTGCCAGAAGTTTAACCTCTGATGGCAAAGAGGAGCAGCTCTTTCACCTTTCCCAGGCTGGAAAAACACCTCTCTCCTCTCTCCCTTCTGAGTACTCTTTGTACTTAGGAAAAAATGATGAGCAACCTCATGCACCGAAAATTCCTGCATAATGCCGAAATGCTAAACAAGAGAACTTTTTTCTCCCCTGCAAATATAAACACATTCCACTTGAAGGTACAGTTAAAAAATAGCAAAGATATGATTAAAGAATTCCATGTGGATTCATTACAAGCTTTCATTTCTGGTAAACTAATAAAGTTTTCCAGCTCATTAAAAAAAATAATCTCCCAACATTACACAGGAAGAAAAAATTATTACTCTTTGGGTCTCTGATAGGATATTAGGAGCAAGGCAAAATATTATCTATGCCAGATATACAAGCCAATATCGCAGAAAAACTCATAAAGTATATCAAGTCCAGGCAAAAACATAACAAGCAAAAAGCAGAAAATTACTTGAACTGTAGCAAACTGATGGTAGACCCATAAATATAACTACTGTGCTTGCAGCCAAAGCTAAAACCTCAGAAACACATTTTCAGAGATATACAATTAAGACTGGGGAAAAAAAAATAAAAGAAAGAGAGAGAAAATTAACAATAAGCCCAAAAGCTTTTTACAGACTGTAATGAAGAAGGAAAAGAACACAAGGTACAATAATAAACCAGATGAGGTAATAATATACCCAGAAAGAGTTGAGAAGAAGGAAAGTGGACAAAAGTCATTCCTAGTTCAACTTGGTAGCAATTTAAAGAAGACAGAAACAAATATATATATGTGAATATATATATATGTATATATATATATATATATATATATACACACTTTAAAAACCTTCAAGAGCACTGCCAAGATTCCTTGTGGTGCTATTTCTGTGCACACAAATACTCTTTCACAAATGCATGTGAGTAGCCCCATGATGCAGGACATTAAATACAGCAAACAAGTCTTGTTTCTATTCATGGCCTTTGCATTTCTCTAATACTGGGTTTCAGAATGTGGTGGTCTGAGGAAGAACTTGCTCACTTATGAAGATTTTCCATAGTAACTTAGAGGAAGGAAACAATATCAATTATATTGCATGAATATTACAGGAATGTTTCCCTCCTAAGTGCTGTGTATGTGGGGTTGGTGTATTGGCAGCCCAGTAGATAAATTAATGGTTTATACATTTCTTAGAGGTCTTTAAAAACACCCCAAACAAACAAAAAATAATATAGAGCCTCTTAGTATACACTGAAACTCCCAGGATGTATTTTGCAAAGATCCAGCAAGCTGAATTTGAAACACATGCCTGGTAGGCTGTTTTCAAACCCGATTTTTTATTTAATGTAGATTTTATTTTTCCACCCATAGTGGTGCCTGGGGTGCAGATCTGTCCTGAAGGAACATCTTTTGACAGTGCTTTGAAGAAAACAAAATCAAAAGGTGGAACTGTAGAGGGAGAAAGCAAGCAAATTGCTCCCACATATTTATTGCCAAATAAAAAAAAACAAACATAGAGAGCTCTCTGGAGAGTTGTAGCTACACCTTACACTTGCAGCTACATCTTGACCTGCTGCGCTGCTTTTTGTTTTGTAGTCCTCAGAGGCAAATTGCATGGGGTTCACCTGGGCAATCACATAATCATCCAGCTGCAGATTCATCCTACCTTGCTCTAGGTCCCTACACGAAACCTGAGTGAGGAGCAGACCTATCTTACCCCCTTTGTAGAGTGGAGAGGAGGAATTTCCAGAAGACTCTGGTGGTCTGGATCTAAACTGTCCCTAGAGCAGCTTCTGTCATAAGGATAAGCTAGTTTCATTTTTTTTTCTTTGTGATTCCAGGGCACTCTGATATATGTTCTAAATTAATATTGGAACAAGGCTTCTTTTTAATCTTTCCTTTGTACCGTTTTCTTTGCTTCCCTGCTTTTTGAGTTTATTGTTTCCCCTAGAAAGTGGGGCATAAAGAATATAGCTTCACTTATTTAGATACTAAATAATAAAATGTTAAGCAGTACTCTAATTTAGTGGGGAAGTCATTGGAGGTAAGGCACTTAGTAGTAGTGGTTGAAAGGCTCAACCTTGTTAAAAAGGGGTTTGCAGATTTGTAAACCTCAAATGTCATGTTCTCAGTGCTCTGAAGATTCCCACTGTCCTGTTGTGTATTTTTGCTCTATTTTTTCCACAGAGAAGGAGAAGCAGTACCTTCTGGTAGGCTCTGCTGCTACTACAACTAATGCTTGTGTTATTTTAAAATCCTGTTTAATCCACTGTGTCCATTCGAACCACAGTGTATTTCATCCTGTTTCCCCAAGCGCCTCCTTCCAGCTCCAGAGCATTTGCTAAAGCAAAGCTCATTCGCTGCATTATACAACCCCAAATTACTCCAGGAATTAGGGCATTTCTGATCCTGCTGCTAATACTGGTGTTATACAACTGAGGCTCCCTCCAGATCTGCTCCTGCCTAAGGGTGGATAACAGAACTTGCTGAGAGGGATGTGCATTTTTGCCAGGTCTGGACTGTGTCTGTCTGCCTCAGCTGGGGCCTGATCCTGAAGTTTGCAGCTGACATCCTCCCTCTGGAGCTATCTGCTGAGTGGGGAGACAAGGAAGGGAGACAGGGCTCCAGCAATTCCCTGAGACCAACTGAGCATCACCAAAGTTTTAGAGATGGAAGGACTAAGTTGAAGCACTCTGCCCAGGTAGAAAGTGAAGCCAAGTGCCCAGTTGGCCTCTAGATGAGCTTGTTTTCCAAGGAAAGATATTTTATGGGATCTCAAGGGACTTTCTAGATTGACCAAGTCTGGAAATACAGATCAGAGAAATCCAGCTGCAGCACAGACTGGATTTACAGAAAGTTGGGTTAGTGGTAGACTGAGGGCAATCAAAGATCTCTGAAGTCCAAGACCTCTGCCAGACCTCTTAAAATTTTTGGTTTTCTTATCTGGCATCCAAGACACAAAGGCAAAAGTCTGGAGCAACACTGATTAACTTCGGACCTGAGAGACTCATGGCTTTTCTGAATATGAATAAGTTATGAAGGTGTTGGCAGCACAGTATTCAGTACATGTCCATGTGAGAGAAACAGAGAAAAGCAGGCTGTCACAATCTCTCAGCCATATCTTATCTATAAATATATAGATAAATATATAAAGAAAATAGACAATAGTATTTGTGGTATTCTTTAAACTGATTTCAGTGTGTTATGTCTTAATTTACTCTTACCTCGGGAGTTAAGAAACAAACACTCCTTAAAATGCAGATTATAAAACACATACTTATGGCCATCTGGAAAAAACATACTGATTGATTAAAGTTCAATCTATCTGCTTTAAGGCCAGCTCACAGTAACTGCAATGATTGCAATTCCAGCTATGTGCATTTTCTTCTTAAAACATTTCTTGCTCTTATCTGCTCAATTATTCAGCAGAACTTTCACTTATTTCACGTATTTCAGTGCCCAGGACATATCAGATAGTCTGGAGCACCGTTCTGCAGAGAGAAGAACAGGATTTTGTGCCTGGTGACTCAGAATCCCTGAAGAATATAAAGGTCCAGGCTCTGTGGGGAAAACAGAGATACAGATGCATACCCCACTGTACCTTAGAGCAGTTGAGAACATGATCCAAAATACTGACCACAGTTTAATTGCATACTGACATGTTCTGCCTGACTTTATATAATGTTCTTCTATTAATTTAATAATTAAGCAATTAGCCCTGAGGATATTTTGCAAAACAGCCTACCAGCATGCAAAACAAAATGTAAATTTTATAAGTGTTACACTTGCCTCTGACAAAAGAACAGTAAGTGATTTCAGTGCAGAAAGGTCACTGAAACTGTATTCTTTTAGAATGTTAATCAAAAATGCATTTTGAAATCCAAAATGAAATGTAAAAATATTTTATGGCTACATTAGCAGAAGTCGGAAGTCTGTTCTTCTTGTATCAGTAAGAAAAGTTAGGCAATAGTCTTACACACAACTATGTGATGAGGTACATACACCTTGTTTGGAAAACTTTTAGAGATGTCACACACTTTGCCTGGAGTTAGAGTGGGTCAGTGTTGCCCCATATCTCCCCATTATCTTCTCAACCCTGCATGAAATACTGCTGATTAAATAATGTGTCTTTAATTTTTCTAATAGCTTATGGATAGCTTGAAAAACACAATGTGAGCCAAAACTCATTGAATATTATTCAGTGTGCATTCCCCAATTATTCTACCAGTGTAGTCAGTTCCAAACCACTAGTAAATTTGCCATAATAAAATTTTCTATTGACTTTCCTTTATATACAGGTCATGCCTCTACCATAACACTCTGAGCTCCTCCCAGATGGATTCTTTTGCTGCTGGCAGGAGCCAAGTATTTCTCTTCTGTCTTCTCAGTATTTGATTCATGTAGTGTTTACCCTTTTTGTTCAGTCTGCTAACTAGTGGAATACCAAGTCAAAGTAACAGCAGGACTCTATTCATGTAACATGGACGTTGACTATAAAGCAACTGATTTATCACATGGCACAGGTGGGCAGAAGAAAACCTGATAACAGATGGTAACTACAACTGCCAGTCATTAAAATGCTGATACTGAATTGAGTTGAACTGTGTCATGTCCAAAAGGAACTTCAGATCTCAGACAGATGAATCAGCCCCAAAAGTCTCTTCTTTCTTTTTGAAATGAGGTAAACTATTTTTTCTGGTCTTTGTTGCTGCAGTTTTAGAAACTCACCATTTTTCAAAAATCACAGGGCAGGAGAGATAAGGCATAAGAGGACATGTTGGAGCAGATGACCCACTGATCTCTTCCAATCTTACCCATTCTGTGATTCTGTGAATTGCTGCATAGAAAAACTATTGCAGTGCAGCTTATCAACACCTGCATTTTATAAATGACTGGAGAAATTTCTTGTTAAGTATAAACAAGTGTGTAGAAAATTAGTACTGAAAAAACAGAAAATTATTTTGGCCTGTCCTTACATTGTTGGCTTAAATTGGTTAATACATTATCCTGTGATTTGCTTGTAAGTTCTCATTTAGATCACAATCTTGCCTAAGGACTCATTTTGGTAGAAAATCTTTATCAATATGGTTATAACAGAAAACCATTATCAATATGTTTATAGTGGTTTTCAGCTGGGATAATGATCTATCCATGGAAATATTTCAGTGCCCGGTGAGTCTCATTAATTTCACTGAGACTTAGTGGCCAGGAGCGGACATTAATAAACAACTGAGGTTGTACTCAAGCCCCTCGGTTTGCAGTGGTAGCCCAGTGTGTTGGTAAGGCAGTTTTGGGGGAGACAAACCAGATTCCTTCCAAGCAAGCTAAACCAGAGGCTCTGCTCCAGCTGCACCCTGGTGCTGTCTGCCCCCAAGACAGGGTACAAAGGCTGAGCCCAGTGACTGGCCCTTTACACAGCTTTGAACCACAAGACTTGCTGGGCTGTTCACTCCAGAGCACTGCCTGAAGTAAGCAAAGCTGCAAGGCCTTTGCTGTTAAGCACTGATCTGTCCTGCTATGGTGAAATATTTATTAGTATAAACCTAGTCTAAGTTAGACATCTATGTTTTTTGGCGAGGTTTTAATGTAATTAATTTTAGCCATCTTCAATTCGTTGTTGGTCTCCAGTCTTGTTTTACTCACCAGGTCAGTGCTTTAAAGTCTTTGAATTTTAAGACTGATATGGAACATGAGATGTCATGTATTTGAAGTATGAGATGAGGACCTTTGAGAGTTGCTTCTCTTCCTCCATGGGTTATCAAATCAGGTAAATTATGTACTTTATACTACCTGTCTGAATTTTAGGTAGGCAAAATTAATGATCTATCACAGTTTGAGATACGACATGGAGTTTCATGAGCACACTCTTAGGAAAAAAAGATAAGAACATCAAATTAATTTTGGGGACATCAAAACTCAAACTTATGCTTAAGGAAACACACTTTAAAAGACAAAACCACCTATCCTGCCACCCATATAGCTCTGCTTGTGTTTAAGACTCAAAGAATGTTGTTCATTTGTTTTGTGCCTTTGATTTGTCTATGGAAATAACCACCTTTATGTATCCTTATCTACTAGTTGATTTCATGTTCTGACAGCATATTCTGAGCATATTTGGATAGAAATTTATAGTTACGTTGGAAGAAAATACACAGGGACAATAATACTTCCCAAAATATACAATAACACTTTCATGCAAAACACTTCAAAGAAATGTACATGAAAAGAAAAAAAGAAAGAAAGAAAATTGCCCCCAAGAAGTCAGCTGAGGGCTTTCCAACTGTGAGACTGTGCAAACTGATTTTTTTTTTTTTCCCAGCCTGCTTTTAAATGGCTCTGAGGACCTGGTAATTTTTCTTGCTGTCAGAAATCCAGAGTTGGGGCACTCCAGACAAAGACCCTCCACAACTGGCTCCCTCTGGTGAGAAGCATCAAGTCTCAGCCTGCCCTGGGAGCAGTTGCTCTTTAAGTTATAATTTGTATTTTCAACACGATGTATAACAGCCATAGGAATATCAACCTGTAGATTATCTCAAATGTGATTTTGTAAGAAATGTACCAACATCTCCTCATTATCTGAGCTACTGAGGATGAAAGAAGAACTTGTATAGCACAGTGCCCTGAATGCATGGTAATAATGTCCAGCTGAACTCAACTGGTTTGTCTTCATCTGATTATAGAAGGACTAGCCAAAGCACTAACACAACCCAAAAAACAGCCAGAGAATCCTCTCTGGTGCCTCTGTTTCCATGTTTTCCAACACCCTGAGGACCAGGACAGATTCTTTAACTGGCTACTGAATTACTATACAAAGGTAACTCGGGTCAGGCAAGGCTAATAAACCCTGCTAAGCGTGAGCTGGTGGTGTAGCATGTGTCATATTTTTTACTTGTTTGGATTCCAGGAATATGAAGGAGGGGCAGCTGAGCTGGTTCTGCCCTGAATTAGTTCATGTTTGGCAAGTTTTGTTAGTCTGGTTACAGGACACACTGAAATGGCTATGATCCTTCTGCACATGATCCAGCCCTAAGATGCAACATATTTGTGTTCAGGGACTGCCAGTACTGAGCTACTAAAGAAGACTTGACCTTGAATCAGCTTAATCAGGGTCAGACCCTGTGGTCTTGACCCATATGATCTGGATACAACCTGTGCAGATAACTGATAGTCACCTGAAATTTATTACTCTTGTGCATGTATCCTCCAGGGCTTCTCTGCCATCTTTATTGATTATGACAGTTTCTTGCTGCTTTTTTTTTTTTTTTTTTTTTTTTGGTAGAAAGAGCAGCAGCAGCACAATGACAGCATCAATCGTGGTGAACCCAGATAGCCCTGCTCAGAGTGCTTGTGCAGACACTTTACTTAAGAAAAGCTCTCTCTATGTTTACAAGCAGCATATGTGCTGCAGAGCCAGAGCTCCTCTCCAAGTCCCTCTGATGTATCTGCTTGTCACAAATGATACTGGGCAAAGAACAGTCTTGCTTGGAAAGGTTTCTTTTCCTAAGAAACTTCAAGAACAAATTTCTAGTGGCTTCAGCTGAGCAATTGAGTCTCTAGGCTAGAAGTAGGCTCTGACATAACTGCTTTCACAGCTCCAAAATTCTTGGATGCCTGATTTTGCAGTGACCCGGCTTCAGTGTGAAAGTAGAAAACCAGATACTGGGCTCAGAAAGAATATCTCATTGTCTGCAAGCCTCAGGAGCTTACTCAATAAGCCTAGATCTTCTTGTGTGCTTAAAACTGAAATCTCTCCCTCCTCGTAGAGGGGAGGAAGAAATCTTTCAAGAAGGTGGAACTACCTAACATACATACAAACCACTAAGGACAACTGTTCCTAATGACACTGGCTGAAGTTTTTACCAAAAGTGAGCCTGTTGACTTTTTTCAGACATTAAGATGTCTGTTTACCTACAAGTAGAAGTAATTTACCAGGAAGAGGAGATCCTGACCACATGTAGGTGACTAAACCTAAGTGCTTTGGGACCTTTCAGGTAAATAGGGAAGAATCTAGAAAACTACAGAACATACAATATTAAGCTGTTTTGAAAAGCAGGCAAGTTGAAGTTTCATCTTCAGATCGGTGTTTGAGCACTAATGAGCTAAGCTAAAAAGTTTAGGATGCTTTTTTCCTACCCTTAACTGCAACTAGATTCTTACTGAAGGGTGGCAGATTGTGGAAAATAACCAGTCCCCAGTAAATGGTTTGGATCTGTTGTGGGTAACAATCAATCCCAAACTGCTCATTGGAGGAGGCAAAGATAGAGCTATGGTGTGGAGAAGAGCTTAATCACAGGCACAAGTGTGGGAAAGCAGTGTCCCAAAGTTGGCTTTCCAAGGACTTCCTCACACTTAACACTGCACTATTTGACTTGCTGGCCAAAGAGTAGATCTCAGAAATGAGAGCAAATATGAAGTGTAATTAGCCTCAGTGCGAAGCCAAAGAATCCAAGGCAAAACATGAGGTATGTCTTGCCAAAACCACCAGGAGGATAGCAGCAAAACCCACATGTCCCAACATCTAGACTGGAATATTCCAAACTGTATCTTACAACTTGCTTCATTGCACATACTGTCATTGCATTGGAAAGTTATGGTAAAGGACCCACTCTGGGATGTGTGTGACAAGCTTTCTTTTGGCTACAGGAGGCCTGGAGGGGCTGGCTTCCCTCCAGGTGGGAGCAGAAAGAACAGCTGTACTCTGCCCCAAGCTGGTGAGGAACAGCCTAGGCATTTGTGTGTTTCTGGAGCTGTATTAGCACAGCACTGGGTCACAGGGAGCATGGGCTCCATCAGATGTTGCCCAGAGCTGCTGGGAGGGCCACAGAAATTCTGGACTGGCTCATAGTCATACTTGGCCATAAACTGAATGATTGTGTTTAACAACCCTGCCATCAGGAATACTCCAAAATGGTAATTTTCTGCTGTCTGTTCACTGCTCTCTTCAGGCTAATGAACATTTCTGGAGAGCAGCCAAAAATTTGATTACCAGTGCAAGCATTAGAGAATAAATATAGTACTTCTGGCTAGCCCAAAAAGCAAAGAAATTCTGTGATTCACCCTAATAGTTGAAAATATTTTGAAAAGGAATATATTCAGCACTTTGGAAATAAATATATTGTATGCAATTTGATTTTTAACCTGCCATGGAATGTTAATGATGACAAAATATTTGTGTTATACAGCCAGAATGTGGATATAAATATTTTCTTATTGAATTTTCTACAGTTTTATAGTGTTTGGGATGTGAATTTCTAAGTGAAATTAAATATATGTTTAGGTCTGGTCTTCAGAAACAGTAATAAAAACTGTTTTCTGCAATGGAAAAAAAAACCAGAACAGATTTCTAAGAGGCATTAAAATATTCCTGAAGAAGTATGATTTTTATACTGCTTATACTTAAAACCAGAAGTACAAAAAATGTATTCGAAGTTACCTTAGAAATACAGAAGGCCATACTTCAATCCCAGGCATGTGATTAATTCCATTTGATTAACAGGAGGAAACATGTATATAAAATTGATTCCACACATAACTGCCATTAGAAGCAGGCTCTAAGCAGAATCTGAGTATGTCCAAAAATCTGCAAAGCCAAACATGATTTTGGACTGGGGCTTTAACCTGCTGAACACATCAGTCAATTTGAGACTGAATCAATCTTCAAGGGAGTTTTTCTGCCTCCTCACCTGCAAAACAGCCTGAATATCCAGTCCAGGTGTGATAAAGGCATGAAGCATCCTGTATTCTCTACCAAAAAAAAAAAAAAAAAGAATCTCTGATTTAAACCTATCAATTAAATATCACAAGGGCTAGCACCTCAAAGCAGAACTATTTACCCAAAGTAAACCATTCTGTAAAAGGAGCAACAACCAAAAAAAACTATACACCATCCAAGTAAAACTTCAGGTGATAACATATTTCAGTAAAACATAATTAGTGGGGTTGGAATTTGGCCAGGTAAACGTTCTTCTTAAAAATAAGAATTAGATATTGTTCTAATGAGTTTTTAAACCAGTCTCAAATATATGTACCTTCTCTAGATGCCTGGAATATTTCACATAGAGTTAAAGTAAAGCATAGGTACCATGCACATCAAAAATACTTGTTGCAAAGGAGAGCTTTTCGAAAAGGTGAAATTTCTGTGCAATTAGTCATGCTCATTATTACTGGGACATGCCTAGCAGAAGGGTACAAAGCTGGGACCTGTGCAAGAACAAGTGTAATACTCTAGAGTGGTAGGACTTGATTATTTCTTCTCACTGGGTGTAAAAACCAATTCAGAACTATTAATGACTTTTATCATAGACCTTTTTTTTCTGTTTCAAGTTTGTACCTTACATGACTCAGAAGTTTTCTGGTGGACAGTTCTCCCTAAGGAGAAATGAAAGGGTTGAATATGCAGCCCAATATGGGTAACAGTAATAGAGCTTCATGTTACTTTATAAACAAAAAATCAGCACCTCTTTTGCACGTGTTCTTGAAAGATTTGGAAGTCTCAAGCAATTTCACATGTCACTAGCATCCCTGCATGATTATATAGCGACCATGGAAAATGTCTGCTTCCTGGTATTTTGGGGGTTTGCAATCCCATCTGTTATATTTCACAGTTCATCACTAAGAATATGAGTTATATGATAAGTTGTGGAAAACACATAGCAAAGTCCTCTGACAGAAGCAAATGTAGTAAGATGAGGGTCAGGTGGAGGATATGACAGCTTCAGCAAGAGTCTGTCAGAAAGGTCTTCTGGAAAAGGTCTTGTCCATCTGCCAAGCATATGAGATAATTGACATCTTGGATGTTCCCACCAGCTGTCTCAACAGTTCAGGATGGAAGAGGGGCAATTTGCAGTCATCGAGAAGCAGAAATGCATGTTGTAATGCAGGAACTGGGAAACGTGACAGGTGATGTTTGCTAACGACTGGTAATTATAGGGAAGAGATGTTAAGCATTGTAGCTATAACCCAGCCGTTTTAAAAGACTGAAGGTGAAATATGAATTAATTTTAACACTTTCTAAAATTGCCCCAAGATGATACATCATCACTCAAGAGCATTCCTTGTACATCCTCACTCAACATTTAATGCTGACATGCTATCTTTTGGGCTGCTGATAACCCCACAACTTGGACAACCACTGAGAATACAGAATAAAAATAGAGGGGGTGTAAACTTTTAAGATCTCTTTCTTTCTAATAGATATGGAATAACTACACTTTACAGAAATATCCAAAAATCTTACATGTAACTTATTCCTAATGCACAAAAATACAGAATAAGTCATTAAATCTTCTTCCATTGTATCATCACATCATCCTCTGAAGAGGAAGCATTTTCTACCATACCAGTAATTAAGAAACCTAACAAATTGCATTTCTTAGTATATAGACATACATTTCTTGAGCAACAGAGTAGTAAAATGAAAAGATGAGAAGCAATCAGAAACATCTGTCCCAATTTAACAGCACC
This sequence comes from Muscicapa striata striata, assembly GCA_030060385.1. Lineage (NCBI taxonomy): Eukaryota > Metazoa > Chordata > Aves > Passeriformes > Muscicapidae > Muscicapa > Muscicapa striata. Next base: position 1,607,119 of record JAREIS010000080.1, read on the forward strand.
AGAATTAATAACATTCTCCCCCACCCAAGCAAGCATTCTGCCAACACTTCAAAAGGGTAATTGGAGTGACTTGATAATTATATATGTGTCGTCCTGATTTCAATACCAGGCAAAATAATCCAGCAGGTGGACATGACTTTAATAAATAATTAAGGCGGAAACCCATGCAATTGAACTGAGTTGATATAGTTTGTGGATAATAGAACTTAACAAGCCACCATTACAGAAAATATGTATGTTCCACTTGTATGGAACACTCCAGCTTTAACATAAAACCTGTCCCAGCTTTACTGTCACACTCAGAGCACCTTGCAGCAGAGGAACTTGCTATTCTCAAAAGGATTGTGCCTCTTGTCCTTCTATCAGCTCTTTTGCTGATGCAGCCTGCAGGGGCTCAGCTGACTGCAGAAAACCTACACCCTTTCACACCCCAAGTCCAGACTTAATATAAATAAAAACTAATAAATAAATAAATAGATAAATAAATCCATTACTTTAGAAATTCAGTTAACTAGAGTTGGGCTTGCTGGTCTTTTTGCTACTGCCAGTTTCTTGACCAGTTTCTTGAAATTGAAGTAAATATTTTGTGATAGCTGGGAGAGACCTGTGTTAAACCTCTTGATCTTCACTTTGTGCTAATGCTGCTCTTCATTTATAATCCATTTCACTTTCCTGTAATAGTCAAATTGTGTGAAGTTTGGACAATGCCATGTGTGCAGGAGGAGAGACAATTCAGAGTACTGTACAAGCTCAGAGAACAGAACTTTTGGTGCTTCTAAAATACTCATGCTCATTCAGTGTCCCAGGTGCATCAGACTGGATGAGGTGATGTAATGCTCAGCCTTAGATTGTGGGCAATCCATGATGATGTATTAAGTGTTTTCCTTTATCATGATTGCTCATATGTAACCATTAAGTAGACCATTACCTCACGAAACACAAGAGCCAAAAGTCACTCATACTGACAATATATATTTACTAAAGTGACATTCAGAGGACTCCAGCACCAGTACATTGAAGATTTTGCCCTCTAAATCACAAGAGGAAATAATTCACTTACTTCCACCACTACCAGTGTGTCTCTGTTCTTTATTCAGTTTTGCATAGCTGAAACAGCATAGCAGAACAGGCCTGTATTAGAGTCAGACCACAGCTGTGCACTGTACTTCATCATAATTTGAGACTTTGAAATATTCTTAATTGGAAGTAGCTGGCAGACAGCATGGCAGATGATTACAAAATGATGGTATCAATTTGTTGGCAATTTTGTTCATGCTGTTTTTATTAAAGACCCTAGTTCCCATGTCCTGTCCCAAAATGAGGGACAAAATAAATAAATAAATGTAATTTTAGATGTGGTAGGGTTGAATTAAGCAGGGTTAGAGATCCCACAGGTACAGAGCAGGAAAGCCCTAGTGATGCCTGCACTGGCTCAAACCTGGTGATTTGTTATGTCCTGAGCACGTGAGCAGGAGAGATCAAGCTGGCATCTGCTCCCCCTGAGAACACTGATGGGCAGCCCTTCCTCCAGCTGGGATGAAACTGCACTGATTCAGAGGGAGGAAGAAGTAGATAAGCATAAAAATGTATCTGGACACGGAGTAAAAAGGAGGAGTGGGAAGTCATCCTCAGCAACCTACTGATGATACAGTATGTGAGATACTCTCCAATTCTCTGTCACAAAGTTAACAAACATATGGCTCCCCATGGCATGGGAGGTGGTGTGAATTCTCCAGAGGGACAAGAGGCCATGCAGAGGGATATAGATAGATTGGAGCACTGAGCTGTGATTAATTTAACAAGTTTAAATTCTGAACAATGCACTTAGGCTTTTAACTTTTGATCAGCCCTGAAGTGGTCAGGCAGTTGAACTAGATGATTGATGTAGGTCCTTTCCAACTGGAATTTATTCTATTCTAGTTGATTAAATTAAATTTGATTCTGTTTTACTCTATTGTCTTGACCATTCTCCATAGAAAATGTAGCTATGAAAAATATTTAATAATTTTGAAAAACTGAATCTCAGAGTATTCCTGTGACAAAACAATGCCAGTGACCACAAGCAATAAAATCGAGAATATCCCATCAAAAAGGAGAATATCCCATCAAGACTGGGAAATGCCAAGGCTGTCCACAGAACCTTAACAAGGCTGCTATTGTGATATAGATATCAAGTCTGAAATCCCCATTTCAAGAAGAATGTGGAAATACCAGTGTGGCTATAAATGAGACCTAAGGGCTGGGAAAAAAACCTTTCCTAAGAGTTAAGATGTACAGCTTTCTAAATTCACTGAAAAGAGCAGAGGTTGTTTATCCTAAGTGCTAGTGTGAGTCCTGATAATGCCATGCTTTCCAGCCTTGTTGCCAAAGGCTTGATAAGAGGTAATGGCTTGAAGTTCAGTTTAGGCAAATTGGCCTTGACATTAGATGCATTTTCCTAGAAGTTAAAAACTAGAAAAGCTTAACTAGGATGAGAGTGGATTTAGAGTCCCTTGAATAGGGTCAGAAATATTGCTAAGAATATGGTCCAATCCAGAAACTGGATTCCAATGTGAAGGTCAGTCTGTTGACTTTCTGAGGCTAGAAGCATCAGTCTGTAGACTGTGTTTTTCCTTTCTTTCCTTTATGAACCATGATGGAAAAAAAGAAACTAGATACTTAGCTCAGCATGGAATAGAATAGAGTAGAATAGGGTAGAATCATTTCAGCTGGAAGGGTCATACAACAATCATCCAGTCCAACTCCCTGACCAATTCAGGGCCAACCAAAAGATAGAGATTGTTATTAAGGTCATTGTCCAAAGGCATTTTAGCCATTGACAAGCTTGGGACATTGACTACCTTGCTAAGAGGCCTGTTACAGGATTTGATCACCTTCTCAATAAAGAAATGCTTCCTAATGTGCAGTCTGATCCTCCCCTGGGGCAGCTTTGAACCACTCCCACATATTCTGTCACTGGTTCCCTGGGAGAAGAGATCACCACCTCCACCCACACTTCCCTTCCTTAGGAAGCTGGAGAATGAGCAATGAGGTCACCTCTCAGCTTCCTTTTCTCCTAACTAGACAAGGCTGAAGTCCTCAGCCACTCACTCCTCAGAGGACATTCCTTCCAGCCCTTTCACCACTTCTGTGCACTCCTATGGATGTACTTGAGTACCTTCCCATCCTTCTTAAATTGTGGGGCCCAAAACTGCACACATCACATCTAAATTTATACACCCCAATTATAGCTGCCTGATTGAATCTAAGTTGGTCATAAAAGTCTAAATAATAATGGATTGATAAAAAACTTTTAATAAAAAAATTTTTGAACCCACCATTCTGTGTAAGTAATTGTTTCTAGAGGTCTCGTGCATGTCCATACTGAAACACATTTCATGGAACTGTAGCTGCTTAACCAGACAGTTATATTGATTCTCCCCTTACTGTGTTATCTTCCATATTATTTTAACCCAACAAACTTTGTGTTGCCTAAGAACCCCACTTGAAAACACTTTGTATGGTCATCAATGTTGTTAATGAAAACACTGAGCAGTGCCAGCTTAGAAGTCAGTGCTGGAAGCAGATCGGCTCTTCCATTATAATAACTGCCCAAGATCTCTCCAGGAATCACTCAATGACACACTTGTTATGTGTTATGCTGTGTTAATTCTATATAATTTATGTTTCTTAGTCAAAACATAATTGATAGAAAGTCAAATGGCTTGGAGAAATCCAAGTATGTGACATCAGTATAGTTACCATTGTCTGCCAACTTAGAACGAAAGACAGCAAACAAAGCCTACCTTCCAAGCAAAATACTTACAGTTTCTAGCCCTTTGCTCTGAAGTCCAAAACCCATGGCCCTGTGTTTTCTAACCAACACTGTCAGGATAATTATCTGATAGCTACCTGTGTCATTACTTTCATCATTTTCAAAAACCAAGCTACTATCAAGTGTCCTGGTTTTAAATCCTCACGAATTCCCTCAGTTTCCCAAGCTTTGCTAAAACTTACAATGGATCTTCAAAGATCTTGGCTAATTTCCTTATAACTTCTAGATGCAAGTCCTCCAGCAGATACTTCCATCCCTCTTCTGTTACAGGTGATAACTACTCTGTTCCATCCACCATGTGGAATGTAATGGGCACAACCTAAAGCCTCTTTTCAGATAGAGAAGAAAACCAGCTGTTGAGCACATCCGACCTGCTTCCTTCATGAGACAGCTTCATTGTCTGCAAACTGCTACCACATCTGATACGGGGATTCTTCTTCTCACAAACGTGTATTTTTTTGTCTTGGCACCTCTTGTCTCAAATTGGAGTACTTTACCCTTGGAATCTTTTCTATGTTTTTTCTGAGTTGTGTTATAATTCTCCCCATAACAGGCTCATAAGGCATAAGTTTTATTAAATCCTCTATTACAATTCAGCACTGAAACAGAATAGTAACTGCTCTGTTGATTTGTTTTTTCTTATGATTACTCATAAGAGTTGGAGAAACATGGCACAGTTTTTACTTCCTTCTACTTCCCTAATAAAACAGAAGAAGGGAGTTATTAAATTCAAACTGCATGTTTGGCAAATATCAATCCACAATCAAAAGCTCTAGATGAAACTACATGCACAAAGCAAGTTGCACTGCCACAAAAGCTTGGATGCTTGCATGAGGTGTCCCCTATCTCCTTCAATATTTATGACAATCCTTCCTGCTCTCTCACCTAATTGTCATTGCAGATACTTTAGGTGATTAGACAGTTTTCAGTCTGGTATTCTTTCGTCCTGTAACTCAGTGTAAAAAGACCCAGTCACTAAAGCTCTATTTGACCTGTTTGAGGAGACTATGACAACATTTCTGCATTTGTCCATACTTGATCCCTTGAGGAAGAAAAAGTATAATAAAAAAACCTCAAACTTCTCGCAAGTTTTTTAAATTAGTTAATTAGTTATTATGCATTTATTTAATTATTCTTCTGGAATTTCCAGTTTGCAAGAAATTTCAAATAATGAACTTCCCAAGTAGCAGACACCCTGTGTTCTGATATTATGTCAAGCTTTTGAACAAAATTTGACTTCCATTTTTTGTCTCCACAAAATGTTGGGTAAATGCATGGTCTTGAGCAGTTTTTTACTGAGTTTAAAATACGAATTTCTGCAAATTTCTTTAAAATATGCCATTGTATAAAACATTTATTGAAATACGCAATTATTATAATTAATAATGCTGCTATTAACAAAAGGCACTTTTCTGCCAAAGCCTGAGGCCCTCTTCAAGTTGTTAGAAGAGATCACAATAAATATCAAAGAAAACATACCGTCTAGTAGAACTTTGAGATGGAAAACAGTTATTACATCACCCAGTTTATTCTCTCCTTGCCAGGGGAGGAATGTAATACTAAGTACAAATTCATTCTCATTATTTGGATGCGGGTTTCCAACTTTTTTTGGGCACAGCAACAACTCTTTCAGCATAAGAGCAATGAAATCTTGGCACTCTGGCCCTCATTTTGAGAATCTCTCTGAAAGCCAAAGCTTGTCCAGACTGTTCAGTATTTGCCCAGATAAATGTAGTTAAATGGAATTGTTTACACTGCTGTTTTCCCTGTTGCACTTGTTCTTCAGCCAGAAGCCATATATAAGAAAGAGCACTTTGCATACACTGTTGCAAAATGGGACACCTTCATACAGTTAACATATTTTGATAGAGCAGCAAGTAAGTCTGGACATTCTTTCATTTGCTTGCAGCTGCCTGAATAAATTGTCACTATATCCCAGCTGCTGACCATTTCTGTTTGTCCATGTGCATATATTGTAAATAAACAATCATTTTATAAGAACAGATCTGGCTGAGGTTCTAGATGATGCTTCCAAGTGTTGAATGTTCCAGTTGCAGGCACCAGGGTCTAGGAGTCATAAATGCTCATCCAGGTGATGAGAAAATGAGTGCCTGCTGTCAACAGTACACATATTAGACTTGTATGTAGCAGCACCCTTTGAAACCTCTGGATCAGGACATTCTGCTCTGAGACTCTCAATCTCAGCATGTTCTACACTGGAGCTAAGCCCCGAAACTGCTCAGACCAGTGTTTTGGGACGTGCTGGGGCAAGTGAACACTAAGGCAACTTTCAGGTCAAACAGCAAATCAGTTCTGCAAGTCTGGTGAGCTCAATCAGCTTGGGCTGAGCAAGTGTGAGGCTTCTGTTTGCTCTTGGGTCAGATGCACCTAAAACCTTTTCTTTCTTAGACTTCTCTTTTGGTTTTAATTTATGAAGTTTAATCAAAGTCACTTACATGAATAGGATGCATGGCTCTCTGAAAAGAATCTGATATGCCTCTTAAATGTCCTCAATCCCTAGGAAAATGAGGCATACAGCAGAAATTTGTGGTCTATTGCCTTCTTCCACCAGGCTGGAAAATGGAACTAGTGGACGAGAGAAAGAGAAGGACTCACTGAAATATCTTCTAGGTGGTTCTATTTGTCCTGTTTTCACCATCTTGACATAGGCAAGGATAACCTATTTTAGGAATGCAGGCCTGGGTTGTCAAGTCCAGATCCCTGGTGATCAGACAGGCAATTCTTGTAAGAAGCTTATTTTTTCCTTAATTGTGATTGTGAGTAATTTCCAGTGTGCTCAGTCGGGGGAGGCCCTCTTTACAGGTGGAAACAAGTCACAGATTCATTTACTCAGGTCTTATTTTTTGTTGTCCTGTCAAAAATATAGACACCACAAATCTCCTCTTTATTTCAGAAACATAGAAGGAGAGGCACATACATGAAGCTTACAGCAGCTTTCACCTGCCAAGCCCTTAAAATCTTTTCTCCATTTCAGTACCGGCATAGTCATGTAATGTCCTCCCTCAAAAAACAAAAAAACAAACAAAACAAAAACAAACAAAAAACCCCAACCAACCAAAAAAAAAAAAAAAAAAAAAACAACCAAAAAACCAACAAAAGAGCAAAAAGGATTCAAATAAACAGAAAAGTTGCTATTTATCTAAGCTGGCTAAAGAAAAAAAATAATTAAAAGGCTAATGATTTTTCCTTTGATGTAATTTTGAGGATCTGCACAGTATATTCTCCACCTTGTTTATCCTACTGTGCTCAAATATCTAAAATCCATTTTTTAAAATTATTTACCTTTGTTTCATTCAGCAGTATCCTCTCGGTTTTCCCTGTGTACATGAATAGGACTTATTTTTTTATAGCTTCTTCTTCTATTTATCAGCTGTTGACCTTGGGAACACCAGATGGAGATAAGGTCCCAGTGGTACACCTGAGAGGCATGTTAGGGAAAACTGTTTGGGTGAACTCTGCCTCCAGCAAAGACAATTCTGTTCGTGGGGTGGTTTTCGCTCAAGGACCAGGTTGCACTTGGTGGGTGATGCAAAAGGATGGAGAGACCCCAAGGAGACCTTGTTCTAGGGTGAACTATCTGTGATACTGTGCCTGTATCTGTAACAGCATGCATGTATATGACTTAAAAGTTTTAATTTGCTGTAGCATGTTGGCATGGGAAAAATTTGGGGTGGATAATGTTGAGGGTTGGATTTTGCTCTCTTACTGCCTCTGTTTAAAGAATTTTTCCCGTTATCATGCTAAGGGAGCCTGCCAGCTACGTCCAGGCTTTTTTTTTCTCAGGACTCTAGACAAAGGGGTAGGTCGGGGCTGGCTTCTGAGGGGCTGCTCGCTCGCCGGCCAGGACGGAGGGGAAGGACGCCCCATCTGCAGGCGCTCTGAGACTGGACTGCCCTCACTGCCCCGCTCCAGCCCCCACCTCCTAGGACACAGCTGACCAGCAGGACTCAAACGGTGAGCGAGGAGCTGCCCCTCCACCCTGCTCCCACCCGAGGCCCAGCGCGGCCGCCGCCCCTTTCCCCGCTGCCGCCTGCTCTCCGCAGCTGTGCGGGCCCTGCCCCGCCTGAACCACCGGGACTGAGCACAGGCAGAGTGTGCCTGCGGCTGAAGGAAAGCACTGCAACTGAGTTATCTGTTCTGTTTGGTCAGTAATTTTAATAACTGCTGTTGTTTCTGTGTGCCCAGTTAGATATATCAGTAAAGAGCGGTTACTCCTGCCCCCTATCTCTGCCTTAGAGTTCCTGATTCAAACAATTATAATACTCGGGAGAGAGAGGACTTACATTCTCTATTTCAAAGAGGAGCTTCTGCCTTTATTGGCAGACACCTGTCCTTCAAACCAGGACATAAGCTCATCTAGATAATAGAATAAATTCAAAATCTACATCACAGTGAGTAACTAATTGCCAGTCATTTTCTCTTGCGACTGTTTACAGGGGGAAAAAATGACATCTTGAAGATGGCTGTGTTTGTTATATAACACTACACAGTTACTTGGATTTAGTTCAGATGGCTCTAATGAAAGCATTTTGAGCTCTCCTGAGGACTTGAGGTGGTGTCACCTTAATCACCAGTGTCAGTTTTTATGACAGGAAAGTTTTCCCCTCCTGAAGCATTCCCTGCCTCTGTGGTAGCTAGTAAGAAGCTGAAGACTGCAGCAATTCCTCCACAGCCTCTCAGGGACTGGGTGCTCAAGCACTTTGTGCCAGGAAATCCTTGCTTGCCTCAAAGAGTACTGAGGTTTTTTGCTACCAGCACGCTGCTGTGCTGGAGGCTATGTGTGCTGGAAGTCAAAGAGAGAGTCTGGGAGTCTCTTAAATGAATTTTAGGTACTAGTATAGGGAAAACAGGAAGAAGCCTTAGCCCAGGCTTTTAAACTCCAAAGAAAGCATCACTGCCTGACTGATCTGCCCCCCACTTCTGCTGGGGAAAAGATTGCCATGAGGGTTGTGTAGTGTAGCCATTCTTCAATGAGTCATTTATAAATGTCTTTGGTCTTCAGCTTCTTTGCAAGGCAGTGTGATTGTTCTTCTATGTAGTTCTTCCAAAAGTACAATTGCACCATTAGCAAACAACATCAAGGAGCTTCTAAAGCCAGTGCTAAATCATACTGGCTGTTTTCCACAGAACTTTGCCTGCTCCACTGAATCAGAGCCCATTACTGCTTTGGTTATGCTTGTGACAAAGCAATTTATTAGTCTCCTTCACTGCAATTTGTCTGCCCTAAGCTATGCATCCAAAATACAGGCAGACACCCTAAACCAGAACAGCACCTCTCTCAGTTAAGTGTAGGCAAACACTTAGCTGCAAACAAGGTGCCTGCAGGAGACAGTTAATTCTTCCCTACACCCACTATCAACCACCAAGACATCAAGGTCTTCATCCTCAGTGGCTTCCTCAGATAGGACAGCAGATATCCCAGCTACTCCAGGCAAAGATTCCTTTAAGATTCAAGCCAGTACTTTGAACACAGCAGGCAGACAATCCACGTGGGATCAGCAGCTGTGAAGCCTGGCCTGTGGGTGACCCTTGCCTTCGTGGAAAGGCAGCAGAGACCAGGTGTGATACCCTAGGACATCTCTGGTTATACTAGATATGCACATCTAGATAAACACACCTTATCACTTCTCCTGCCCACAAGTTGCACATCACCCAGCCTGTGGATCTCTGTGCACAGCTCTCTGCCCATCACAAGTAGCTAATGAGTTTAATTCAAAATTTCACAGGGAAAGAAAACAAAACCTCTCACCTTTGTTGTCTCCCTTCACAGCTGTGTAAGTCCTTTCCTATATGTCCTAATATACGGTTTACTTATAATTTTTCTTTCAGAGGGTGATTGAACACTGGAACAGGCTCCCCAGGAAAGTGGGAACCAAATGAGTCAGAGTTCAAGAAACATTTGGATAATGGTCTCAGGCACATGGTGTGATTTTTGGGATGTCCTGTGCAGGGCCAGGAGTTGGACTTTGATGATCCTAGTGCATCCCTTCCAACTCAGCATATTGTATGATTCTATGATATCCTAAATCTCTGACTCTAAGCCCTTAGCAAGCCTCCAGCTTTCAATAAATTGGGATAAAATAGAAACTGCCTCAACTTCTAAAAACACATGTGGATGAACTTACTGCTGAAACCATGAGCCACCAAGCTGCAAGAACCAAGAAGTTCCTCTATGACCTAATGGCACATTAATACATTAAAAATCTACCCTGAAACCACCTTCTGGCATTTATGCCAGCTGGCATGGGACACTTCTTGTCCACACTGTTCACCTCTCCTGGTGTCCAAAACAGGACAGCAGCATCCAGCTGCCTGTTGGGAAGGATCTATGGGCTAAATTCTCAAGTATTCCCAGGTGTTGTTTGGAAGAACTCTGGCACAGGCCAGAGGCCACCCCAATGGTACAAAAGCACAGGTGATGGCAGTGCTTGTCAGAGCTTCCCACCAGTGTTTGACTTACAGGTATGACTGCAGCCAGAGCAGACAGCTCAGTGCTTGACTCTTTCCTTAGCAGGGAGGATGAATTCAGTAAATAGACCACAATTCCTCACAGGCTTAGTTGATTTCCATGGATTTGCAAACTCCTTTTTTTTTTTTTTTTTTTTTTTTCCCTGCAAGCCTTATTCACATTTCATGAACACTGTAGGGCATGTGATTCCCTGGATTCCTGTAAGCCTCAGGCCTAATGGAGTGGGTTCCTGACAGACCAGGCACAGAAGAGGAAAGCCACCCAGCAGCCCACATTTGTCTATCAGCATCATGTGTGCAACCTAGAGAGCAGCCCGAGGCACTGCTGAGGGTGTGGCAGGTGAGAGCCAGCAGCCCCCGTGGAATCACTACACAGCAGGCAAGAGAGACAGACTGCTGCAATGCCTGGCCATAATCCTGATGGTCAGGTTTCTGACTGGGAGGTGGCAGGTTCTTTTGATGAAAAAGTGTTTTTTAATATATGTTCACTTCATCCTTCTGTCATATTTTCTACTATTTTGAGTCTTAATAAATCCTGTGAGTTTTTCATAAATGCAACATCGTGGGAGCACAAGTCATCCCTTTTAGGATCAACTGGCTGGTTATAGATGTGGCTGTTTGCCAGCACAGTCAGAGTATTTAGGGTTAGTCTCTTACTGGAATTGATGCCAGGAGAGTGGTGGTAGAACGGGGATGTGATTACCCAATGACAAACACTTGGGTGACTCAGCCCAGCCAGCTGAGATGGGGCAGGCAAATCCCGCTCAAATGCAGCACCTCCTCAAAAAGATAGATAAGCTGTATTACAAAGCACTGGGCAGATATCATGTAGATAGGGCACTGGTAGAAATCTTAGTGGGGCAATATTTCTCTGTGGAAAAAGAAGTAAGTCATCATTGGCATCATCTCACACTGCTTTTTGTTTATCTTTGTCTTCTCACTTTTCTAGTGGCATAGAGGGAGTTATCTCTTCTCCTTTCTTGTGGTTATCTTTCATCCTTCCTCCTCTCTACTTATAGTTTACCTCTTCATATCAATAAACCCACAACCTAAATTAATTTTGTGAACAAACTATACGACAATAAGCAGTGGTGGCATCTTTTTTTACCAATATTTCTTATATTGACTTCCTCTTGAGTACACATTTCAGTTTCCTATAACACTGTTATTTGAGAATATATAAAAATCAAGATGCAAAATAAAAGTTTCTTAATGACTGTCAGGTGCTTTTGACACTTTATCTTGAGTAGCCTTTTCAAAAACTGCCTGTGAAGAGCTTGCTGTCTGGATTTCTTCTCAGAAAGTTTCTAATGTGTCTTCTGCTGCAGTCTCAAAAGAATGTTATCATGAATAGTCACTAAGACAACGTTTCTAATTTTGCAATCCCTCTCCAGATTAACTGTACAGCTTTAATACTTCCATTTGGGGGAAAAAAGGAACCAGTTGCAACCAACCATCTCTTGATTCCACGCTTATCTTCTACCAGAATCTGCATACTTTTCTAATGGCTAATCAGCATAAATTTATTTCATGATCACTAAGAGGCAGCTACTGTTAAGAACAGTGAATGAAGAAAATTTTAGCATGGTGTCCTTTAAAGCACTTGAGCCTAGGTTCAGGCAGTCTAAATTACATCTACTTCCCTATACCTCGTGTCTCCCTTTGGTCATCCCGTGTCTGCAGGGACACAGGGCGCACAAAGCACAGGAGGCTGTATATTAAGTTTGCAATGTCTGAGCCTGTACTTTGATGTCCAGATGTATGAGTACCAGCATCTCCCAAGTTACTTAACTACTTCTCAGCAAAAAGCCTGGTTGGTTGGTTAGTTGGTTGGGGTTTTGTTTGTCTTGGGGTTTTTTGTTTCTTTTAGGGTTTTTTGTTGTTGGATTGGTTTGATTGTTTTCATTCACTGTTGTTTTGCTGCTGCTACTTATTGCTATATATCAGAGTTCAAAAGTAACCTGAAGTGCCATGGAACATAGCTTCATACACACTTTTTCTGAATATCTAAATGAGATTGTGGGTACTGGTGGCAGAACTAGGGCTTCACTGATAAGATTTCAAATCTTGCTCAGCACTTAATTCAACTCATTCCTCTCCTGCAAGCTGCTTCCACTCTGTGTAACTTAAATGTGTACGTGGTTATGTGAGCTGAGATCTGACCTACATCTAATGCTGAACACATTTTTCCTTTTGTGCTGCTGGCTGCAGAAGCACTGTATCTTAACCAGCCTTGCTGCAGCAGCCAACTGCTTTATCTTTGGCTTTGAACAGATTCTGGGGCATGGATAAGGATGTGTTACTGTTGGTCAGATAACACACGCTTTTGAGGAGCTGTTGCAAGCAGCCACAGTCTTTGCCCTCTGCCTAGCTTTCAGTTAAATGTTGGGTAAGATATTTACAAAGAAATTTTCTTTATCCTCTTCTTGACCAGATCTTTCATAAGACTGTTGTCTAGCTTTGAAAATCTTGCTCTAGAAAAGAAAACAGCAGATTGTCCATCACTGATTTCACATAAAAAGGAAGATTGCTTCCATGGTCAACTTAATACTGCTGATGAGGAGAGAGATAGCTAACAGGGAAAAGTCTGGCACAGTCAAGACTCACCTGTATCTCAGGTGCTTTAGCATAAAAAAAAGACTCTGCTATAATATAGACTAATGCAGAAAGATTTACAGTTAACACTTTGAAATTGTCAGTGTTTAGCCCTGAATGTTCTCATAAAGGTCCTCAGACTAAATTTATCACAAACACATCTATTCTTTCATAGTTTTACATTAAGTCATGTACAAAGTCTCATCGAAGTAAAGACTCTTCTGGAAAAAAAAATCCTTAAAAATGTTTACCTAGTCATAACTAATAGCTTTTGATTGTTCCTTAGTAAGCTTGGAAGCCATTATAGAAAGCTCAATTAAGAGTCTTGACATTTACTGTGCATTCCAGTTCAAATTTACTAATGGATACAATTCAATTCCTTTTTGCACCACACAATGCCACAAATTCAGCTTAGAGTAATGCAGACTTCCAAGGGTGAGCTGGGAATAATTACACAGAAGGTCAATAGCCTCTTGCCCTGCAGTAAGTACCATTTCTGACAGGCTTGCTAGTTTGTTTAAATAGAACATTATAATCAAGCAGATATTGGAAAATATCTCAAGGAGAGTACTTTTATACAATACAGAGTCCCCCTCATAAAGAAAGATATACCTAATTTTCAGTTCTGTGGAATGTCACCTAGAAAGAAGGGCCCTTTCAATAGCGAGGTGCGACTGCACTTTTGGTCATTGTGAGCTGCAATTCCTTCCATGAAGTAGGATTTTGTTGCCAAACTTGGAAATAACAGTGTGTTGAACATCCGGCCCAGTGCAAACAGCTCCATAAGTACCTTCAAACCAGCCTTTCTGCATGAAAGAAGCAATGCTTTTGTGAATGAAATCGGATTTCTAAAGAATTAGAAATGCAGTTACTCCTCTGGTCACTTTGCAGAGAAAGGATGGGGGAGGAGGGGTAAAAGAGATGCTGATTACAACATGTTGTCTATATAAAGCAAACATGTGTGAAGGTGTGGGAACGTGCATATAAACCTTTTCCAGAGTTTGTTGTTTCATTAAAATAAAGAAAACTCAGAGGTGTTCCTTCCTCTCCCCTCCCTCCACATAACAATTTTTGCTGAGCAGTGTTAGACCTGGACAGGCACTGATGTCACCATTTTGACTGATAGTCAAGTTCTTGTAGGAAAATAGCACAACTAATTCATCTGCATTTGAGAACAAAGGTCTTTAACACATGGATGCAGTCTCTTTAGGATCTCTGGGAAGTGCTCTGAGCAGCACAGACTTGCTGCAGGTTCAGGGTACAGCTGGCTATGCTGGGAGGGTACAGCAACAGGCAGATAGATAGCACCATGTTGAAAGCAGTCTTGGGGATCAGTGGCATTCCTCAATTGAAAGAGTGACATTTTTCTCATTTCTTTGGTTTGTTTTATTTTATTTACTCCAAGTATCTGAGCTACTTCTAAACCTTTTATTAAAAAGAAAAATTCCCTGATTTGATAAACAAACATCTTGTGAACTCCTGAGGCACTTCAGCTTTAAAGGAAAACAAGTAGAAACTTCTGCCAGTTTGCTTGAAACTGCCATTCACTGTTAAGTTATTTTTATCAGAGAGGGAAGTTGGCTAAAAGCCTGAACAAAGAGATAGATCTTCATTCCCTTGTTGAACATGAGGAAGCTCAGGTTTAAGGTAGCAATTATCTGTCCTCTGCAGCACCACACCCAGCCATCCTTCTGCCCTTGTCACTGCAGCTTGCTGAAAGAGCACTGGAGGCACAGAAGAGACAGCCCTCATCAGCTGGTCTCTGGCTCACACGGTGATCACCACACAATACTTCATCTAGAGATGAGCTATGATATTCTCTCATCATCCTATTTTATTCAGAAGCCTTGCAGGCGCCTTGACTCATTGCCCCATACAGTGTGCGCAGCCTATCCAGTCCATATGGGCCAGGGATGGTAGCCCGGGATCTAGTCAGCCAGCATGAAACCACAGCTGCTCTGCTGCAATAATCTCCCACTGCAGCATGTGTCACAGCCATGAACTGTTTGGCCTGTAAATCAACAGGTTTGATCTTGCCTTCCATGATTCCTGAATAGGTCCTGAAAGGCTGTCAAGAGCACCTCCACCTCCTAAACTGGCTCCACCCTCTTTACTCACAGTGGGTTATGAGGAAGTTGCTGCCTTTTTTGTTGGTTAAGCTGACCTGTGAAAGACCATAAATGCATTTTATGCCATGCAGAAATTATTCAGTTTTTTGCAAGGCTCAAAAAAAAAAAAAAAAAAAAAAAAGTACTTAGGTATGAACGCATTACCTTGAAGACACAGGTGAGAGTGTAGGCTGTGTTTGTTTCAGGGTTCAAAATGTGCACACAAACAGGGGAGCTCAGCTGGATGCAGCAGTGTTGATGCATGGACCTCTACAAATTATACTTCCAAATATGGAAATCATTCACTTGTGTTTCTGGTCACATCTGAATCAAATCCAAGAACCAGGATCATATTTTGAATCCGATGCCATATTAAGGACAGATGGATTGACACAGACCACATTTTTGAGGTGGATTATTCATAAACATGTACATTTTAACACAGCAGGTCAAGTGACTAATATTTCATACCTCAGCATTCCAAAGAACTTACCTGCAATGGAAATGATTCCTTGGTACAGTATTTTCTTTGCTACTTAAGCAGATGTGCTCTGTGGCTGTGCTCTTCATGTTTGTGGAACAGGATGTTCTTCAGTCCCAATGCCACTGGTCATTTTATTTAAATAAAGGGGCCATAGATCTTAGTTCTTCCCTGAGTTAGCCACAAATACATGTGCTCAGTGTTCTTTGGACAAGACATGCCACAACTACATCTGTAGCTGTGAATACAGAATCCCACCTCCTCTCTGCCTGAGCTCCTCTTAGGCACCTGCAAAAAAGTCTGTCCAGGTCTTCTTGGCCTGACCTCCTCAGGTCACCCTGACCCTGTCATGGCATGATGATGGATAATAAATGTGCTGGCAGTGCCTGAGCACATAAAGAACTAAAATGTTACAAAGGAAAGTCTTCTGTGCATTAACCTAGTGCCCTTCCAGACACTCAAGAGCAGATTTGGTTTTCAGATGGCCTCAGGTAACCCTTGAGATGTAGTGCACCTGCATCAATATACCTACATGTTCTTACCAAGCAGAATTCTCTCTTGGCTTATACAATGGAAATTAGAAGTAGGTGTGCCAACATGTATCAGTAGGGAAAGACACCCTTAATCCACAAATGGTTGCTTTATAAAGACTGAAGTACTGTAAAAGCCATTCCTTTATGCAATGCAGCCTACAGATTATAAGACTCCAGAGACAAGGCATGGATTAAGTGCATTACCACACAATGAACATATGTCAGTTTTGTTTTATCACTGTCAAACAAGCACTAGGAAAGAGTCATAAGGAAAATATTTATAGCAATAAATCCCACCTTAGCATGATAACATTCAGACTGAACACTGAAAGAACTAAAGGTATATAGAACACAAAGTGACTCAGTATTCCAGGTAACCCATGGCATACTGTAGAATAATCACTTTAATATTTCTGGCTGGCTCATAAAAGTAGCAGGAAAAACTTCATGAGTTTTGGATAAGAAACAAGAAGTGTCTGGTCTGGCTGTGTCTTCATCTTACTGCAGTTAAGTATTGACAACTTTTCTTAACTGTGCTAGTACACATCTCCCAAAATGTAAGGAGCACAAATTATAACTTCTTTCAAAAGTCATATAACAAGGTGTGCACTGTTCTCCAGACTCATATAATCACGGAAATATCATCACTGCAGTAGTTTGCCTCCCTCTGGATTTTTTCCCCTTCACAGGTTTATGCTGACAGTTTGCTTTGCTTTACTTTACTCACTAATGTGGTTAAAATCCGTAACCCTCTTGATGACTGCCATGGTTACAGAGCACATCTCTTTCAACAGGTTCCTTTTTCCTGGCGGTAATACAACGCCTCTGATTCACAGGCTGCAGGACAGTGGTGGTGAAATCAGGGGAGCTTACCTCCCTTGGCACTGGGGACCAGAGAGCTGGTGTAAGCTGGGGATTACCACGGAGCATAGAATAACAGCTCTAGCTTTGGCTTTGAAGATTCGGTTTCCTCATCAGTGTTTTTCTCTTTTGTTGCCTTTCAGAAATGCAAGTGTTTTCATATCATGCTGTATAATTTAGAAGAAGACTAATATTTTGTCTGGCAGCTTTTGTAGCCTGTATAGATGATTTCTTGCACCAAGTTTCCCCTTCCTTCTTCCCTCTCTCCCCCGTCCCTCTGAGTTTAAGTGTGATGTTTTGAAAAAGAAATCTTTTTAACTACAAAGTCCTTTCCAGTCTTTAATATGTTAGGCATGGGTTAATAGGGCAAATGTCTTTAGCTACTCTTAATCTTCCTTCACCAAAGTCTGTTTTACTGACAACACGCTCATTTGTATTGGCTGAAAGTGTTCCATCAAAGCTGAATTTTAATGAAAACATTATTTAAAGAGTTTTCAGGGTGAAGAGTAGAAAAAGAGGGGGAAGGGGTTTTTTGCTGTTGTTGTTGCTAAAAAAAGTTATTTTGATTCAGTAATGGATGCTTTCCAAATTAAAAAGCCTGGATGTGTAGATGACTGCCTTGTGTTCCACAGAAATCTGTGCCTTGATTCTCCACTGTGAACCAAGTGTATTTTTCTCATTGAGAAAAAGTTTAAGGAAAAGGTGAGCCTGACTTGAGCAGTGAAGAATCCAGAAATCTATACTGGGGGGGCCTGTTTTTAGCAATTTCTCTCATCAGTGGTCTCTGCTTCGTTTCCAAATTAATTAGGCTCCTGCAATACTCTCTTAATATCCTTTCTCAGGCATAGTCAATTAATTTTTCATTAAAACTATGTAATTACTGCAACTTGTTGCATGCACAATTTTTTTTCCAGCTACAACTTACTACCATCCTTTGGGCCATAAAATGAAATTTAAATAATGCTGCCATTCCTCTTGACAGAATGAAGTGAAAATGTTGATCAAAGCTTCCATCAGCTTAAAATATCAGAAATTGAGAATGACGCTGCCAGAAAGATGAGTGTTTAATATTTGGCTCAGTACTTACGTGTTTTTCTCCTTTGTGTTTATCAGCACATTAATTTCTTGTTGCACCGGCATATTTTTATTATTTAAGCAAATTATCATGGCTAAAGTAAGTAGGGCAATTATTCTTTGTTAGCTGGCATACTGCCATTCCTTTCATGTGTTCAAGAGTCAGCCACGAATTATAAGGATGTAATGTCCCTGATGGATTTAGTGGTGACATCATAAATTCTCACTCTGATGAAGACACTAATATGTGCTGTTGCCAGTAATTTGCTGACACCACTTAGAGTGAAGGGCACAAACAAAGATGTCTTTCTTGGCATAGTACCAAGGAAGCCAAAGCTACTGTGAAAGAAAACACCGGGTGAATTCAACTCCTTTGGAAATACATCTGTTAAATGGGGAACAATACACCTGCATAATGAATGATGCTCTTCTGTGCACATGGTGTGCTTTGGAAACCATGGTCAGCTGAACATAAAAAAAGAAAAAAGAAAACAAAATATGTATTTGACGGTTCTGCCAATAGTTTGTTGTCTATTTCAGATTAGATAAAGCAGTTCTAGAGTAGCTTGGGGTTCACCACAGTATCAGTGTGTAGCTGGATTGGAGTCATCACAAAACCTGAAGTGGCTCCCTGCATGAGCTCTCTTCCTACCCTTTCCCCAGTAGGGATCATGCCTAGCTCCTCTGGCTCCAGATTCTGATTGAGCATGGGTACCACATTCCATGGCTACACCTCAGCATGTCCACATGGGCTTTTGGGGCAAACTTTGGGAGCACTCTCAGGTGAAATGGTGACCTATTTTTCCAAAGAGAACAGGGACAGTCATGGTGGGACTTATGCCTGGCTTGTAGTGAGGTCCAGTGACACAGATGAGTTTTTGGGTCTCTATTTGTGTCATAGACTAGAATAGCAGACTGGCACAATCTGCAGGCTACAGAGGAGGTTTGGCCTTGTCAATATGATGTGTGGCATTACTGATCCATCCCTTCACTTTGCCCATCACTGCTTCATTCTGAGCTCTCCAAAAAGAAATTTAATTCATAGCACACGTTCATAAAATACTGTTTGTCCTTTAAACTGGTTACCTTAAACATACCCTAAAAATCAGTACCACTGTTGCTCAAGAGACCCTTGTTCCAGGACCTTGAAATCTCTTAATGTCCTTTTTAGGTACATTTAACAGGTCTCACATTTCTTCCCACCCACCTCTGCCACTGAGGCCTCCCTTTTCTCTAATAAGATCCCACCCAAGTGCCTTAAGGTGGCACATGCTGAATCCCACACCACCATCAGGAAGCTTAAGATTCTGGATTTTGCTTCAGGAACTCTATGTTGCTCCTGGGCAGCGAGATGAAAATCTTTTCTGTAATAAAATACACTAGGATATTAATTATTCCTGTTAGTCCAAGGTGTCAAGTAGCATTATCAATACCATTCTAAAAAATCTTCATGTTAGGGTTCAAACTTTGAACTTTACTTAAAAACAATAATGGTGTAGAAATCTGTTCCTTCTCTCTCCCCTCTCTGTTCTTGAGCAATTCCAATTTTTAGATTTTTTTTTCTGCCACCCCATGAATCATCTTTTCCTGTCCCAAGTTCAAATGGGAGCTGCATCTCATGATGCCACATGACTTCAGAAGCTGCAGCTTTGAACAAAAGCCAAAATATTTGTCTTCTGCATATAAAGTGCACTTTATATCATCTTGGCAATGAATATGTTTGTGCATTGTATCAAGCAGTGCCTGGCTTCCCTATGGCACATGGTGCAGTTTTATTAATAGTATTGATTTTAATCTAATTTATCTGAAAGTTCTCAACCTTCCTGCTTTTGTAAGGTACCAGAAACACTAACCTACAGGTCAATCCAGATCATACCTGTTTGAGGAACTCCACATGAATTTCCATCCAAATTCTGTCTCTTCCAAGATTGCTGGGCCCTGTCAGCGTTTTGCCTTTGTTCTTTTCTGGCAAAGCATTGATGTGACATTTGTAAATGTTGCCAGATGAGTCGGTGGCCTGGATTTGGTACATAATTCAGAAATTCAGTTTTTCAAGCCCTCTGAAGCAGCAGCCACTACTGGAGCCAAAGTTTAATATTGTTAGTGTATTAATTTATGTCAGTGGTTGAGTACATTTTTTTTCTTTTACCACATTTCACAGAAAATCTCCTACCAGCAGCAATTGATCAAATATGACAAGCTCCTGCTCGGCTAATGCCTGTGATATGGGCTACTTAACTCCTGTATTTCTTCCCAGAATGGGAACTGTGGCTTCTGGTGAAATAAAGGAGCTTCTGTTTCTCTGCCACTGTCAGAAATGGAAATTCAGAGCAATATTTACATCAGCTTGAAATGCCAGATCAGATTAAAATCCTCATGCCAAGGGGAAGGCATTTGCTTTGAGTTGTGGTTCTTAATGCTTCTCAGCCCACCACTTTGTAGGAGCATCTCAACCTTCCTGTTCCTCCTCTCCTTGGAGCAGTGCTGAAGTGTCAAAGCATTAGGAGATGCTGAGGTCTTCTGGGAATACCCCACCAGGGTGAATTCAAGCCTGATACAGGGCTGCCAGGCTGAGAGGGTTACTTCAAGGAGGAAAGCACACTGGTGGAGATGTAAACTGGAATTCACAGGCCCCATGAATCCTATCCACCAATTTCTGATTCCCATAAATTGGATGTTGCAGCCTCTCTGTTGGGGAGAGTGAGTGGGATGGGCTGCCCCAGGGAGCAGGGCCTTTGAGTCACTAACTGATCCCTTAACCTTGGCCATCCTAAAGTTTGTGATAACTGGGCTGGGCTCAGGTAACAGAGAGCATCAGGGCTGGCAGCCTGAGGAAGACATCTATCCTGCTTGGACATGTTTTTGTTACTAAACCTTCCCTGCATTTCACTCACACACAGAGTCTGCTACAGAGTGTGCTGTTGTCAAAATGAAATCACAGCAAATCAGATGGAGAAATGTGTGTTTGAGCATTTAAAGCTAGACTTGCAGACCACAAAACAGACTTCACAAGTAGAGGTCAAGGTGGCACCAATTAAGACAAGATTATATTTAATGGAAAGTCACCTGGATTGAATTAAGTGTATTTTCTTGGACCTAGCAGGCTGGAATCAGGATAAACAAACTTCTCCAGAATTCCTAGGTGACCTTCCAATAATTATGACCAAATCTGAGTTTCAAGTCTTCAGAGCCCCCAAATTATCTTTTATATAAGAACACACATTGCTACTAGGGAGGTCTGTTTGTTGTGATGAACAGAGCATAAAATAAATCCCTCACACACAATACTGCAGGTGGAGGCTGCAAAGCAGTTTCTCTGATCAATAGAGCTAATGGGCCTCCAGTGTAAAACACATTTTTGTAACTCTCTTTCTTCAGACCTTCTTTCTGTCAGAAACACAGTGCCAAAAGAACTTAATGGTTTTGTTTTCCAGTCCATAAACTGCTGATATGTCACTGGTGTTGCAGTTAAGTGTACACAATAAACCCACCAGAGTTCAAGCTCATGCTACAGTCAAGCACTGAGGCCATCTTTTTTAAAATTATTATTATTTTGTTTTTAGTTTAGGGCTGCTGCATGTTTAAAATATGATAATGTACCTCTACATGGAAACACAGAATAAAAAAAAAATTATACACACCCTTCTCAGTTTTGTAGATTCAATCTGTGGTGTCTTTGCCCCTTATGCAGACAGTATGCCCAGGACAGGCATGGAAATCAGCCTTTAATTCCTGTTTGTTTGCCAGTCCTGGCCAGCACAGTCTACTTGTTCACATTAAGATGAACACTGGTCAACAACTTTTCACCACAAGAGAGTTTCTTTTGAGTATATGTTGGTTCACTGGGCTGCACTGATCCAGCCAAGACATTTAAATGCCTGCTTAATGAGTCCATGCAGGTTTTCAGATATCTAATGGGTGTCAATTATTTGGACCCTATGAATCCCTGGCAGCTTCTTAGTGAATGCACACTCTTGTCAACTTTCACTATTTTCTATTAACAGTGGGAAAAAAATAAAATAAAATAAAAGCTCGGTATTTCTAGGAAAATGCAATGCAAAGAAGTTTCCTGAAAGTTCACTACAAATGTCTAAAATTTTTGGCTTGAGCTCACACTGGACTAGAACATAATTTCAAATACAGAAACATTTCTAATTATATTAACTTAATATAATTCTAATTAATTAACTTATAATGCCTGTCCTAAAGAGGTAAATGCCACTCTTGCTGTGTTTGCTTCACTTAGAAGTGATTTGAACTTCTAAGCTCATGGTTCATGGTCTTGCCCACTGTGATTAAAGATATTGGTTTCATACTACAAAAAGAGTGGGAAGGCCTAGGTTTTCACAGGAAATATAAAATGCTTATTCTTTCTCTAATGAAAATGGAGAAAAAACTGATGCAATTGAAATTTTGAGTGTTTTTGTACAAGTTTTTGAAGCGTGTTTCTGTATTTGTTTAGTTTGAATCTTGGGAGTAAGGAACCATGTTGTAAAAGAGGACAAATACACCCAGCATCAATAATGTTACGAAGCTTGCAAAGACACTTCTAAACACCTTTATGGGGGATGTACAGATAAAGGTGTAATGAAAGTATAAATGGTTATGTTTGCCACTATCTGATTCAGTGTTTCATATCTTAGTGCTGCTGCCATGCTCTTTCCCCCTATCCATGACTCCTAGGATCATTGTACAACCATACTTCACCCTCATCTCAGCCCCAGGGTTATTGATACTTTCTCTTGTCTTTTCATTCCTGTTCCTGACTTCACATCTCACTTCAGCCTTAGTTCTTGGTTCATGCTACAGGTGCCTGACCACCTCTTCATACTGTTGTTACTTGCCTTCTACCCAATGCCCACCACCCTCTGCCAGGCAGGAATTAAAGATCACAACCTCAAATAGACCCAGCTGAATCTCTGTACCTGGTCTGCAGAAAGGCAAGAAAATCAATCTGCTTGGGGTAAGAGGTGTGGTGTAAGGTTTGGTCACCCAGGTGGGAGCCAGTGACTGGTGGTGCTCTCTGTGGCTGGGAGTAAAGCAGTAATGTTTGCAGAAGGATACTGCCAGAGCCTGAGTTCTGCATCCTGTGCTCCTTCCACATATGAAAACACCATCTCAGACTCCAGCTACTGCAGAGAAAAAAATACTTGGTTTCACAGATGCATAGAATGGTTTGGGTTGGAAGGGACCTTAAAGATCATCTAATTCCAAGCCCCCTGCCATGGGCAGGGACAACTTCCACTAGACCAGGCTGCTCAAAGCCCCATCCAGCCTGACCTTGGAACATTTACAGGGATGGGGCATCCACAGCTTCCCTGGGAAACCTGTTCCAGTGCCTCACCACTCTCACAGTAAAGAATTTCTTCCTAATATCTAAACTAAAACCACTCTCTTTCAGCTGAAAGCCATTACCCTTTGTCACATCACCTTGTAAGAAGTTCCTCTCCAGCTTTCTTGTAAGCCCTAAAGGTACTGGAACGCTGCTATATGATCTCCCTGGAGCCTTCTCTTCTCCAATTATCCAGGAGATATATTCCCTCATACATTTATCAGGCCATTCCTGACTCCTACAGCAAGCTGTCACCCTCCACTGTAAGTGGCTATTGATCTACTGGATATCACCATCACTCCTGCAAGTTACAGCCAGTGAACTAACATTTGCTCACTATTGGTCTGAGTTGAATTCAAGCATGAAATTGCTATCAATGCCATCCTTACTTCCTACCAAAACCCTTCCTGCTAGGATAGGCAAGAAAATATTTTAAGCCCAGAAAGCTCCTTAAAGTTTATGGATACATGGCCATCCATGTGAATCAAACTAAAGCTGACAATCCCGAAGGGCCACATTAGTTTTCCCACAAAAACACATGAATGTAGCACTTCTGTCCCACACTTGGCAGGTTATTCATTTATTTTAATTTGCAGCAACCGTGACTGAGTTACATTCATCTTCCCAGATGTTGTTAGTGATGAAAGCTGAAGGAACAAGTCTTTTCTGATGTTGATGTACTGTGTGCCAAACCTCATCTTGAGCCCCTGGCTCCTGCTGTACTTTTCTTGTGTCTGTACTGCTGCCTTGTGATAAATGAAACTTGCAGAATCACACGTACTGTGGTACAGGAACAAGCATCTTGTCTGGGGAGTGGTCAGTGCCGGAGGCTAAAAACTTGGGCTGTGTGTACATCTGCAGAGGCTCATGTAATAACTACACTAAAGTTATTATAACTAAAGCAAAGGTGCTGAGGCTTTGATTACAAATGTCAAACAAAATGGGAAACAAAACAAGGCTGAGGAAGGAAAAAGGCCCCAGCCCTGTGTTCTCCTCCCCCCATCTCATCACAACAAGCAGCTTTTCTGTCTTTGTTTTATTAGCTCCAAAAGCCTTCGCAGTCTTGCCTTCTTGGCACACTTGTAAAGCCCTGGGAAGCTCAGAGTATTCTCTCAGTTACACTGAAAAGCCACAGATGGTCTAAATGATCGTTTGTAAATAAATGAATAATCAGAACCAAAAAAGCTCTGCAGAAACTCTCTTCCAGCCTTTTCTAATTTTTACAAAATGCCTCAGAAACAGATTGCATACTTCACCAGCAGCCTGAAACAGCCATGTTACCAATTTGTGCAGATGGAGATCAATTTCATCTCAGCTTATTCAGGGTTTTCAATTTCCACAAAGCTCCTTCCCACTGGAAGCAGCAAAGTACCAGACCTCTGCTGAATGAGAGATGGGCACCAGAGGAGCAGCTCCCATTTCCTGCTCACATTCCTCACCTGCAGACCCATCCACCAGCCTGGATGTGAGACAAACCCCCAGCATAACTGAGGCTAAACCTCTGCTTTCATGTCCCTGCTGTCCCCTGGGGCTCTGCCTCTGCCCACACCTGGGTGCTGAGGTGATGGTGCTGTGTCCAGGACCACAGGCTGTCCAGGTGACCTTGGACCCCTCTACCATGGGGAAAGCCACACTGTCTCCTATGGGATGCTCTTTGCAGTCCAGGCTTGGGGTGATCACCTGCTGCCAGTGGGGGATGTGAGAACAGGTCAGGTCTGGAGGCACATGGGGGCTTTAGAGCACCCCTCAAAGCACCAGCTCATGTGAGGGGGGCAGGCACACAAGGAGTCTGAGCATTCATCTCCTCCCTTGACCTTTTATAGCATGGTAAAATGGTCCGGGTTGGAAAGCACATTAAAGATCATCTTGCTCCAATTGCCCGGCCATGGGCAGGGAGGCACCTTCCACCAGGCAAAGGCCCACCCACTTTGGCCTGTAACACTTCTAGGGATGTGGCACCTATTTCAGCTCTGACATCTCAAAGTAAAGGGATTTAAAACTGCTACTCACTTACGTGAACACCTGTATATTCCCTGGCTCCTGGTGCCCCAGCTACCTTTAGAAAGAGCTAGTCAGTACATACCTACATACATGCACACAATGCATGCATGTGTGTGTGTGTAAATATACATATATATGTACTAAGCAGATATATGCATGTACTTGCATGCCTATACGTGCCAGCAGCCAGAACTCAGATGTCAGTGTAGACAAAGCAGGTATTTAAGGATAAACAAGGAATTAAAGCAGCTTTATCTGCTGGATAAAGCAATAGTTGCATCCTGCTTCCCACATCAGCCAGCCCTTTCTTTTGGCAACACATTTCCATGAGGCTGTGGACACAGCAGGGGAAGCCATTTCCCAGCAAATCCTCTGCTGTCCCAGCCTCAGCCATGAGCAGAGAGGCTCCTGTCACCTTGCTGATGAAGAATTTCACTCACCCGTTCCCAAGTCTGCCAGCTCCTCAGAAATGTCAAAAAGTTGTTGCAGCAGCCAGGGCTGGATTTGCCTCTGTTGAAATGGAATGGCACTGCAGGATGGCCATGATCATCCTGGTGGAAAAGATTAAGACTTTTTCCACCTCAAAATCAGACCCAGTGTCTTAGCTAAGCTGCCGCAATGGTTATTTTATTTATGCTATTTGCAGTAGATTGTCTTCCATATACATAACATATTCAATGGAAGGATTTAACTGTACTTTTCCAGCCAGAGACTGCTAGATGGAGACAGAAAACTCCTTTCCAGATCTGCAGGCTTCAGTGTTTCCAGCCAGTCCCAGTGAGGGTGTTCAGCCACCAGCGCTGCCGCACCTGCTATGCTGCATGTGTCACATTTACAATCCAGTTGATCATGGGAGAGGGAGATTTAATAACTCCTTAAAAACTGCATACCAGAGCCTCTTCAGGGCATTGCATTTGAAAGAAACACAGAGGGGAGCCCATAATAAATGTTACAAGGGGAAATACCTGTGGCTGATAAGAAGCTGAGCAGATGACAAATCACAAAAGCCTCCAGAGAACCTCTCAGGAGCAGATAACCTTGAGACGTACCTGTATATAAAGATTAAACAGCAACCCGAGCTCAGCAGAGATTTATAGTGCTTTGCAAGCGTCTTGGTTTCACTGTTTGCTTTTGCAGTAGTTTCTGGACTTTATTGTTAGTTTCTGTCTGTTAATATTCTGCATAGGCCCAAAAATACAGGTGTAGAGAAGTCACCCCAGAAAAAACAAAGAATTTATTTGAAATATTTTACAAGGAGGTTTTATAGATCAATATCCCCAGCAAATGAGAAAGATAACCAGGAAAGGGCACAGTGCACCTGTGAGCAAGGTTGTGCAAAGATACTAATGAAAACATAAAGGATAAAATGTATTGACATGTTTCAGCATACTGGCTAAATCTGGTTATTCATTCCTTTGTAAGGGGCAGGTCTAGTTATTATGGGCTATATATTTTTGGTGAGACAAGTACGTGAGGCAGTAAATGCCTTTGTGAGTATGCTTCAACAGGAAGGGTATGGCTACTGCTGCTATTTGGGGCCTCTCTCAGAAAATACCCATGGGTATAAAAACCATAGCCAGTTACAGACTGGGCCCAAACCTGAACCAGAGAGCCTGTTCTGCCTAATGGCCCAAGTGAGAGGGGCCACTCCAAATGGTCAGGTGCTATTATGGATATCAGGAAACATTTTCTCACTGTAAGGGTGGCTGACCCCTGGCACAGGTTGCCTAGCAAAGCTGTGGAGCCTTATCCTTGAAGATTCTCAAAAGCCATCTGGACACCATCCTGGCAGCTGGCCCAAGGTGTCCCTGTCTGAGCAGGGGGCTGGAACACATGACCTCCAGAGGTCACTGCCAACTCCAAACATTCTGAGATTCTGGCATTTTTTGCTTATCTGCTGAATCACTCCAGCTTCAGTCAAATGCCTTGGCTCTTTGTCTATTTAAAGGGTTTAACTGTGTCTGGTTTGCTGGGATGGGAGGGTTGTTTAGGGACAGGTTTCCACAGAGTGTACCGCAGGCACTGCTAAAGAGACCAATTGTATCTGTGGCAGCCTGGACCACAGTGCTGGCTTCACTTTGGAAAGGAAAAATACTTGGCGACCACCAACATGCTTTTCCCCTAGCACTGCCCTTTCCAGTCCCAACCAAAATCTCGTGCCACTGGGCCACAGGGCAGCGAGCAGATCTTTCAGACAGAGCTCTCATATGGATGAGCTTCCCCGGACACGAGGCCTTGCACTCTAAATCCATGGGTGAAAGTCTGCACTGCCAGAACTCTGGGAGCCAGGCAATCCCCCTGGGTTCAAGGATGATGCCGATGTGGATTTTTTCTGCACGTAGAGAGGGAACTGTTCTTATCTGATCTAGTAACTCAATGTGCAAAGTTGAAGGTGGTTACCAGAGGCCACTCCTTGTCATGCTCACAGAGAGCCAGACATGCCCGTAAGATGTACTTAACATAACGTGCCAACCTTTCCTTCCAAGTGCACTGTTCAACAACAAAGGGGAAAAAGAGGGGGAGGGAGTAGATGACAACTGAGCAGTTGTTTGTGCAAGTGGAAGAAATAACTTTTCAGGAACAGAGCATGGGTCAGGGCAGAGGACGGTGTGGGCGTTCACTGAGGAGGTCAGACTAAACAGGCAGTGATGCATTTTATACTTACGGCACTCTTGAGAGAAAAAAATGAAATTAAACACACACAGGACACCGAGGAAGAACAAACAACTTATTGTGTGGAAAGCAGAAGTGCTTTGGAAGGGCCAATGTGACTATCTGATTTTTAAATTCATCATTGGTTTGAGAGATGGAAGATCTGTTATAGCACAGATTTGGTTGAGAAACATCTCTTCATAAGGCTCAAAGGTCTCCAAATCACTTTGTTTACTTGTTTCTCTGCCTGTAACCATGTAACACTATGGCTTTTACTAGATAAATGATCATACTAGTTAAAAGTAAACCGATGGGAATCCAGGGGAAGGGGAAAATCAATTTTAAGGAGCAATTTCACCAATAAGGGTGATGTGCAGCTTCAAGCCTCTGACTTTACATCCAGTTGTACCAGTCTGGAGTGAACAAATGCTCCCCTGGCTGCACAGGTCCCTTACAGATGCTGCACATCAGCTCACCAGCCTCCCCACACACAGGGAAAGGAGAGGGGCAGAAACAAAGAGTTCCCCTTTTAAAGTACTTGGGGAACTCAGATTATATAGTAATGAAAAATATTTTTATATCATCCCAGGACATTTTTGTTTATATTGCTGAGTGCTATTTTATTTGTTCCAGCTTTGCCACAGACGCACAAATTCTGTGAAAGGAGAAAGAATGTCTACTCTATATGGTGGCTTTTAAAAAATCAGAAAAGCAAGTAAAATCCATTTCTTAAGCAAACATTCCATTAAAAAAATCACTATATGTTTATAGAAAACAAAGATTTAATTTTAAAAAGTTAATAACTAGGTGTTCCAGAAGGTTTGAGTTATCCACAGTAATAATTAGGGGGTTTGTTCCATACAAAATGCTTTATTTAACCTTCATGCCTCCATTCAGATAATTGTACAAATGCATACATTTAAAGGTTTAAACTCTATTTCAATTCACAGCTCAATTCATAGGAAAGTTGAATACAGAAAAGCAATGCACCAACAAAATATGTCTGAGACACCATTTAAAACGATAACACTTGTTCATTTAGATCTTTGAGAATAGAGTGGAATAGTCATCCTCTGACAGAATTTCATTAGGGGACTCCCTTTACATTATCATAGGGCAAAAATCACCTTTTTACAGTAAGAGGAAAAAAAGCTCTGAGTATATTTACAATACATACACTATACATAAATACAAGAACAACACTTACATAATATTAATAAACTTATAACATAGGCATTGCCTAAACACTACATAGCATACAAATGCAGAGGAAACTATTGGGAAATTAGATCTTCAGAAGTTTACTTTAAGTTTTGAAGAAAAGTAATTTTTGCATTTAAAAGCTTTTGAAAAGAAGGCAAAAGAAAGTCTAAAAAACTAATATGTTTGCCTGCTAGCACTGGTATTTTTATTCCTTTTAAACGTAGGAGCTCTATTGACACTACTATCTCTATGGGGTTACTGATAATGGCCCTCCCTTTCGCATCTTATCTAGGAAAAAGATTGAGGTGCTGTACATACTAATTCCATTGCTGTGAAGCTTCAGTCCCAAATGAATCGCTTGGTAAGCTACGGGATGTTTTTGTATTTTTACACAGGAGGATCAAATGAACACTCTTTGGTACATACAACAGTAATGACCTGATTAGAGGGAACAATTTGGGGCCAAATACAATCCCATCCTTAGGTTTTCATTCAAATAATGCTGCGGGGGAATTTGCTTCGTCCATAAGTAACTTGGCCAAGAATGATATTTTTCAGTATTGTTGTTTTTTCCTGAACACAGCTGTAAGAACTTTCTGATTTAATGGTATTTTTGACCCCACATGTTGATAGCAGTGTCCAAATCTCTCTTTCCCTTGATGTGTATGAATGCATGTGCCTCTGTGTGGGTTGAAGGTCTTAAGGCTGATGGTGCATGAAACTTAAGTAATTCACTACTAGCTCTTGTATATTCTACAAATGTGCAAGTGGGAAATACAACTTTGTAAGGACAGACAGAAGGTCAAGAGAGCATATTGTGTAGGTGTTTAGTGAAGAACTTACATTACCAAGGAAGCCATGTATAGGACAATAAGGAAAGAAATAAACCATGCAAATTTTTTAAAGATGAAAATGAGCAGTGAAAAAGTCTGAAACCAGAAATGACAACAACTCTGAATAGTGAAAAATATTAATTCAGCCATGAAGATTTGGCTCAAGTTGTCTTTCCAAAGCTCTTTCATATCTAGAAAGGCAGGGAGAGGGAGAAAAGTGGTATCTGAACCTATTTTTGTGTATTTCATGGTTCATGCTTATGACAATCCATCAAAGCCATTGCCCGTGGTCCCGTATCAGACACTGAATTACTGTTTTTTAAATGCTGAGGTCACAGTGCAGAGCAAGGTTTAGCAAATCAATGTGTGAACCACCTCTTCTTTTGTAACTGAGAGCACCTTGGCTCACTGAAACTTCTGACTCTGAACTGGGAAAGATGTTGCAGTCCATTCATATGGACAATAGAATCTCAAGTAATTTTTTTATTCTTATTTTTGTAATAGCTGAAATTCACATGCCC
The DNA here is from genome assembly GCA_030060385.1 of Muscicapa striata striata. NCBI lineage: Eukaryota > Metazoa > Chordata > Aves > Passeriformes > Muscicapidae > Muscicapa > Muscicapa striata. Next base: position 1,637,616 of record JAREIS010000080.1, read on the forward strand.
AGTTTTGTTTCTCTGGAGGACTGAAAAACTCTGTATTGAATAATGTAAAAGTTACCACAAGGGTAATTATTTCATAATTCAAAGTCAGTGAGCATGAGCTGCTATAGAATAATGCTGGCAAAGCAAAAAAAAAAAAACCCAAAAAAAAAAAAAAAAACCAAAAACCCCCAAAAAAAAAAAAAAAAACACCAAAAACCCAAATAAAACAAAATACCCCAAAGAAGTAAAACCAAGACAGACTAAAAAACCCAAAAAAATAAAAACAAAACAAAACAAAAAAACCAAAAAACCCACCTCCTACTCAGAGTTTGCTTTTTCAGAATGAAGGGAAATAACCTGTCTCATTTTGTGATGGTGAAGACAAGGTGCCCTTTCCTACTGAAGAACTAACACATGCAGGGCTGCAATCAGCCAAACCTTCCAACACATCAGTTTTCTAAGGGTGCCCCGTTGCAGTGCCGTTGCTCCAGAACAAAGAACTGAACACTCCTCTCCAAGAAGGGCTCAGGTACTGGGAAAGAAACTAGATTCCTTCAGCCTTCTGACGACACAGTCCCTGGTGTTCTCCTGAAATCCCCAGCATGAGTTGTATTATTCTATGTGCTTAATATCTGGAGCTAAGTTCAGGACAACAGAGTAAGAATATGATGGGATTATTTTCACCATTGGTTAACATTTAAATTTGTTACTGAACGAGCAATCTTGTCACATAATTAATTCAACTTGTGCACGAATATCTAATTGTTACATGTGTGTCCACATGCACTTTTTTTTTGGGGAGGATGACTTGTCTTTGCACCTGCACTTTCATCTGTGTATGAGCCTCAATGAGACTCCAGCAACAACCCACTGATGGCAGCAGAAGTCTAGGCAAAAGGCAGGATTTTTCAAATACCAAATTTTGCGTGGATAAATGACAGGTACAAGTTCAGAGGATGGAAAGCAATCTTCCTTGGCAAAGGCATCAGGACAACCAGTTTCATTTTGATTTCCAATAAATTAATTTTTAAAAATAGAAGAAGCATGAGGGCTAGCATTACACTGCTATTTTAAGAATCCATTAGCAGTAGTTAATATTTACCAAAAAATTGAGAAAAAATAAGAGTGCAAGAGTCACAGCTGGCCATTTTCTGGTAAGATCAATTAGTCTACTGATGCAAATGTTTAGGCCACTCAATATAAAAACCTCCAAACTTCATTTTAGGAATATTGACTTCTTGTTTGCTATCCAAATAGTCTCTGGACTGACAGTCCCCAATTTTTCACTCATTTGTCCCCAAAATAAAGAGAAGTGATATATTTTGTCCACTCATCAAATCAACCAAGATGATATTAAATACTATGAGCATTACATGATGAAGAGAAAGGAGACATGAGGTGAACTCTTGTGTTTCCAGAGTTCAATGCAGAGGATTTTTCAAGAGAATCCCTGTTCTACCATATTCCCTACAAAAAGCTCCATTGGGCTTATTGCTGGTTTTGGATTACTTCACTAGAGAATACCCTGGGATACACAAACATATCCAACAAAAATTGGGAAGAAATCCCCTAACACACTGCTTTGACAATGACCTCCAATCACACCTACTGAGAATTGGTACAGCTACAAGTAATTTGTAAACTAAGATTTATTTCCTTCTTACAAATATATGACAGATGTTATCTGATAAAATAACTAAAACCTCTAACACAGTATCTCAACATGTGAACATACAAATGGCACTTTGTGTTTGTTTCTGTGCTGCATTATTGTTCTCCAAGTAAAATTTCATTTTCACCTTACTGTTAACAGAATCCCATTAAGTTATTGCTGTGTAAAAGTATAGGAACATCCCATCAGTTCTAGTTACAGGCACTTTCAGTTTCTGTTTCACCATTAAAATAGAATAGATTTCAGGCTATCTCACTGAAGTGTATGTGTATCTTAAATGTCAGAACTGTCCTGCTACAATGGATATTCTTGACATGTTACTGCACCTAGAAGACTAAACTCCCCTGGAATCAGCAAAAAGCAGCTGCCTATTTCAGCTCTGCAACCTTTAATCAGGATGCACTCTTGTTGGGGAAATACAAGAAAAAATAAAATCATATGAGTGCCATTCCTGTATCTGTAGTTCATTGTAAAATGCCAGAAGGAAAAAAGAAATCACAAACCGCCAACCTTTCATATGGTTTTCATTTTGTTTAAGTGTTTTTTTCCTTTATTCAGTCAAAGACATAGAGCGTTGACTTATTTGACACTGAAGGACTCAGCATAACTTTGCTATATCACACACCATCTGCAAAACAGCAAAGAAGTGGCCACTCCATTTTGCAGAGAAAACACGCTCTGATAAAACAGAACAATTTACTTGTGTTTTGTGTTTGAGCTTTGCAAGCCATTATCCTAACAGTCTTCCTCATAAAAACTGAAGGTAAGGATTGTTTAAAAATGAATTTCATTTAAGCTATTTAACACCCCACGTAAAACTGTGAGTTGGAAAATACTTCTCCATTATCACATATATTACAGAATATTTTAACTGTTCCAAGCATAGTAAAATACTTCCAAGATACCTTGATGTGTAAAGATGCAGTATCCTTACAGTTACATTTTAATGCCAAAACCTGATTTATTGTAGAGAACTTAAGCCTTTTCAATGTTCCAGTGGGCATGACTTCACAAGCATACATTACACTGCAACTGCTAAACTATAGCAAAACTGAAAATACAACAATTTCTTTGTGCAATTCTCCAGTCACGCATCACAGGCAAAGGCATAACACAATAACATGAGCTGGTTTCTTAAGGTAGTATTTTCTGTAACAGTGTTCACTTTAAATTCTTCCTTTTCTGTTTTTTGGGGGGTTTTTTTGTTTGTTTCTTTAAGGATGAGCATGTGGGAGTAGCATGGATTTACTGAACAATCCAAAGGCTTGACTGCTGTGGAAGATGTAGTTTCATACAATGACCTTTCCAAACCCAAATTCAAACTAAAAAGTAAGTGGGATATTATTAGTCACACTTACTCTGATTTTGAGACACCCACCTTCAATAAACAAGAAAGAGATTTTTTTACATGAAACAGCATTTATTATCAGAAGATAGATTTATAAATGGCAACTAGAATACAATTTCAATGTGGCTAATGGAAAATGAGACTTATGATCATTGTTATTCCCATTATTAAAGGGGAGAAAGGCTGTCCAGCTATTTGTCCATGCTCTGCACTGCAAGTTTACCCAAACATCAACATCACTGATGTAATTTTCAACACTGTTAATTTTGTTATACATTACTCCAGCAAATAATCATATATACAAGTCAGTCTAAAACTATTTAATTAACTATGTAAGCATGAGAGAGAATAAGGAATACTGCATCTTCATCCCCAGGTAAAAACTGCTGTTGCAATGAACCAATTTTACAGTGCTGAATATAAGGGGTGCTCAAAAAATAGTGACACAATTAAAAATTTTAAAAGTTCTGTATCAAAGCTTTTTGCTCATTACATTTTCCTAAAATGCTGGCTCTTGAGGTTTCCTGACAAATCCATTCAGAACTTTTGAAAATATATGAAATCTGACACTTCATGGCATTATTTCCCTTGCAAGCTGTAACGTGCAATGTCACAGCATGGTGGACTGAAATCTCTGTCTTTCTGAAGGAATGGGACACTGTATATTTCTGTATCCTCACTGCTCAATTCAGATGCACCTACTGGACCGTGTCAGGATGAGATCTGGTATTTCTGCATGCTACATATGATGCAAGCTTTTGCCACAGCCATGAAATATCACAGACCTGTGGTGGGGTACCAGGATTTTTGATGAAACTACCCTGGAGCAATTGCCCATGGTCTTTGCATGAACACAGAAACTTGGCAGGACTGAACCACAGCCAATAAAGGCAAAGACACGCTGAGGATCTGGGGGACATCAGCTCCACATTCAACACCCCCATCCTACTGAGTAACTTCTCTTAAAATACTTCTGTAGGGGACAAAAACCAGAAAACAACCCCACAGAGTAACTGGGATCAAAGGCTGCAGGTGCTGGTATGAATGAGAACCTCATCAAGAACCGTACTGTGTACTTGGAACCCAGTGGTGGACTACTGCTGGTTGTGCAAGTTGTCTGCAGGTGACAGCAGCAGGAGAAGCCCTTGCACATGTTGAGCATGTACTTCCTGCCTGTGAAAAACAAAATGTAGCACACACTCCTTTACCTTTTGCCTTCATTCTCCTACCATCGCCACACTCTGTGCCTGTGTCCCTTGGCATTAGTGCTGCTTTAACCCCCTATCATTCTGGAGTTCTTTCAGTAAAACCAGACCCTCTTTCTGTTGCAGCGTTTCCAATGCATAAAATAACAGCAATCAACCGAAAAACCAGGGATTCACACAGATCAACCTCAGCCTTGGGAGATGAGCCTCTCCAGGGTCGGTCATACACATGCTCCTCCACAAGGCATTTCAAAGCTGAATGCTAAAATTTAAGGCCTCTCCATTTCTCTTGTAGTTTCTCTGTCTTCATTGACTACAGGGGAAGCCTAAAGAGGAACACTGATCTCTCCCAGTTGCACCCTGCCTTTGAGAGTAACATCTCATCCTCCTGTATACTAACAGAATTCCCAGGAAGTGTTTCTGCTCAAGCAAACATAATTTTCTATGAGAGAAAAAAAAATCACAGATTCAAAAAGGAATTCTGTATGTCATTGGTTCTTCAACTGAATTACTGCTATTCAAATAATTAGCTGGCAGTAAAATATTCTTGGGCAGGAAAAAAATTTTATCAGTAGAGTTCTAACTGACCTGACTTCTTTCCCTAAATGCCAACAATGACAGATGCATTTAAGGGGATGATATTGAAGTACACAAAAACCAGACCTCAGACATAATCCATGAAGCACTTCACTCACAATACTCTGACAACCAGTTTTTTAAATCAACAGTAGTAATACTGCTGGTAAAGACACAGTTCTGCTGCCCTGCAATGCCTCATGGTCTATCCAGAAGCCCTGCCCTGTCCCTGATTTGGAGATGGGTTCTAGAATGTCATTGAATTTTGTGGAAGTAGATCACCGACATGGTCAATGGGATTTGATTGAGGCATTTTTCCCACAACAGCTGTGAATAATTTGTGTTGAGTTTCTCTGCTGAGCACTCTGCAGTGGGAAGCCTGATCTTTAACAGTAGTAAGTTCTTTCAGAGAGCTGATAAACTATCCATACTGGGAAATATTAAGGATATTTAAAGACAATCAAACTCTAGGGTCTTGTGAATGCTATTATAAGGTATTATCCCAGTGATATTAATCCTCAATTAACTGTAACTGCTTTTGTATCTGTATGGGTACTCTGGGTGTTGTTTTTCTTAAAGATTATCTTGATTTTAGAATTTCCCCAACATTACTACATTTACTTCAGGAATCTGGTATTAACTGAGACAGTCAAACATTTAAAAACAAACAAGTAGCATCACAAATTTAATCTGTGCAATTCCTGGAACAAAATATTCATAATTAAATGCATTGCAAAAGACCTTTATGTTTACATCTTTCATCTCTAAGCTATGAAAATCTCAACACTTGGAAAATACTGCCAAGCCTCCCCTTTGTCAAATTTAGCTGAATAGGCAGATCCTTGTGAGGAAAGAAAACAGAAAAACACTATTCTGTTTGCACGAATAACTGATGACTAAGAGTTTCTCTTTTTCCTACATAATTCAATTAATACAAATTGGATTGCAATTATAGGGCTGTATGGGAATGATCAAGAATTTCCTTTTATTTAATCTGAAAAGGCTTGGATTGAAAATCCCAGCAGAGGCAGCCACTGGTACCCATACAGAGGGCCATTTATATCATACTAGACAGCTGGCAAAATCATGTTATTCCCCAACTCCCAGGGAGAAATATAATGTCTTGCAGAGCCCCACTGCAGAAATATTTCTCTGTCTTACAGTTTATCTACTACCTTCTCAACAATCAACTCTTTCCTTTATCTTTCCTGCTTTCCAGACACTAGTATTATGTTAAAGGAAATAAAAGTACTTAATTGTGGCACCTAGCAGGTCAGTGAAACCAGCAAAAAGATTAACTTAAATGCTTAAATCTTATATGCTGTTTCTGCATACCCCCCACTTCTGTTGGTGTGGAGTAAATTATTGTCTCAAGAGCCATTTTATTCATTATTGCTTTTTCTCTGCAAGAGATGCAGCCGTTTCTTCTCTGTTTTTTGTTTTGATGATACATTCAATTCCATTTCATGAATGGCTATACCACTAACCTTGGTACCAGCAAGTAAAAGATCTGACTATTTTCTTGGGTTCAAATAATGGCTGTGGGGAAGAGGATACCTGCATTAAGAAAAACGGCACATTGAGAATAGGGTAGTAGTTTTTAGGTGGGCTCTTTCTATACAAATCAGAAAATGGATCTAAGTAAGTCCATGGTAAAATACAGATACTTAATATGATATTTCAGCAGAGATGCTGCTGCCCTTTGCTTATTTTACAGACTTCAACAACAACAACAACAAAAGAAAAGAAGGAAAAAAAAGATAAAAGGTTAAATGGCTGGTGTCCTCTAGGGCATAGTGACAAATTGTGGTATGATATTAAAATGCCACCATCATTATTGCAAAAGTCTGGTCAAGCAACCCTCCAGCTCCGGCAGTGGGACCTCTCCAGCAGAATCTTCTTGCCTACTCACACGCAGCTTGTCTGTAGCACAGCTCTGGTGCAATGCTGACACCGGCCAGATGTTATTGGAAACAGGGGGAAAGGATGGCATAATACAGATCTAGCGGTCTTGCTCTCATCATCATCATTATCATCATCATCATCGTCCTCATCATCATCAGTTCGTGGTATCTATCCTCCAATCAGCAGTGATTTTTCAGGAACAAAATGTCTGGCAGCTGAGAAAACATACAAGCTATAATAAACATTTTTTGTCAAAGGATGCAGCATGTAAAATAATGCCCATTCCTGTAGCATCTCGGCTGCTATTTCCCAGGTGATTGTGATGACACTTTCAGGGGGTAGCCATGCTGAGGGGCAGACAGGGTTAACTTCAGATGGCGAGGAGAAGAGTGGCACTTCTTTTCCTGCTTTTTGAAAATTTGTTATTATGTTTTGTTACAGATATCAGGGAAAGCCCTGCCTGTTAACACTGTAGAGGGGGATTCAGCCCTGCTGAATTCTCTGTGGGTAGTTAAGAGACCCAGCTCTTAAACTCGGCTGGAACAGGTAGCGTTTCTCAAACCAGCATGTGCCTGCGGCGGTGGAGCGCCAAGTGATCCGAGCGGGAGAAGCTGCGGTCACAGTCCGCACACTTGAATGGCTTCACTCCCGTGTGCTTGCGGTAATGCCTCGTCAGTTCATCGGATCGAGCAAACTTCCAGGTGCAGCCTTCCCAGGTACATTTGTAGGGTTTTTCTCCTGGGAGAAACAAAAGAAAGAGGGGAAGGGGGAAAAACAGGTTGTGACTTTCCCCTTGTTGCTATTAATCCCCGCAATCCCCTCTGCACGCTTCCCATGAACACGCACTGCCTAGGGGTTGCTTTAGGCCAAATTACACAATTATGAGGTACTGGGATCTGCTGAATATAAGGAAAAGAGCCTTGAGATTTATCATTCCTGTGGCATCCACATGACTAAGAAAATCAACAGGATTAAGGCAATAATACAGATCCTACCTTGCAGGGGTGATGCGAGGATTAACATCAGGACACAGGGCTGTGTAATTATTCTCATGATTACCATACAAGTTTGCTACCCTCATCTTGTCAGGCTACACTTTCTCCCCAAATGGCCAGTTTACCTGATATTTCTGCAATTTACCACGGGCTGACACAGACTTCTCATTATTCTATGATGTTTATGAAGGTTTCTGATTATTTGTGTAAACAGCACTCCAAGACATTTCTTAGTAAGCTGGTAAAAAAACCTACAATTTCCCAATGAAACATAAAAATTAAATCTGCAAAACCTCCTCATTATTTACTGCACTTACTTTCAGTAAAATTAATTTTGCATAAGATGTTACTAGGAATGGTGTACAATTTTTAAAGGTACTTAGCCATGGGAGTTGCACAACACTGTTCAAAAATACCCATTTACTTTAGTGAGCTCAGATGTAGATTTTTGGAAAATCTCACCACCTTGCTTTATATTTAAGGGTAAGAATTAGTTGTATCATGTCAGAGGAGAAGATTAATACAGCCAAACAGGATTTTGTGCTTGCATAAAGCAAACTGTTTAAAATCCCATTTTTGCCATGTTTTTAGGCTAGATGTCTTTGTGACTTCTATCACTCACCTTCAGTGTCTACAGAAATGCTCTTGGCAGTTACCCTGATCCCACAGTTCAGCATAAACCAAAACTGAGGAAAGGAAACTGTGTGAGGTCCATATTTATCTTTCTTTTTTGTGTCTAAAATTTTACTTCCCCTTCTGAAACCAGCTAATCACAACATGGACAACAAAAGAGCATCTCTGCAACAACCATTTCCTTTGTTAGGCACAATCATTCTTCAGTTATTTATTATCTCTTATGAATCATGAGCATCTTGCAAGAAACTATTTCAATTATATGAACCAGTGACGCAACACTTGCTTTCTCACAGGCAGAACCTCCCTCCTTGCGTCTGTTCAAAAGTCAATAAATGCTTTGTGGAGAGCCCTTGGTTTCAGAAGAAAATCCTCAAGTAAGAGTATCATCACAAAGTTCAAACAGCCCTGAAATTCCAGCTGAAATGGCCTCTGTAAGGAAACGGAGTGGTGTACAGACATCAGCACGACATGTCAGCGAGGTTGTCAGCAACATTGGAGCTCCTTGGGCTGGTACCTTCTGTGCACCATCTGGGCTGTGCTGCAGCTCTGATGTCAGATGGGGGTGGGAAACAGTTGCTGCAAGATGAACCCAGCAATCAGGGCTCTGACCACAACCTGTAGCTGCACCAGTAGCAACTCAGCCAAGATAATTTTGTAATCCCCAACCAAGCACAGAGTTCTCATTGCCACAGGGTGGCCACAGTCTCAAATCCAGCAGCTGCTGTGAGCTGGACAGGCAGGCACAAGCTACACGGCAGATGGTGGGATGCACACTCTTGCCAATGACACAGTGCTACAAAATGTGCTCAAATTCGCCACCAAACTGTCTTACATAGATATTCTTGCCACAAACAGTTGGTGCAGAACACTGTACAAATATAGCAGTACCCCCATCCAACTTGGCAGGTTGATTCCAACGCACTCATCACACCACATCAACATTTTCCAAGTGTAGCCCTTGTCCTGCCCATCCCTCCAAACACTTTTGAATTCTTGTTCACCAGATCCTACCTCAGTTTGCTTCTTTGGCCATAGACACTTTCAGACAACATGTATTTCTTAAGCTCTGAATTCTTACTTAAAAGCATCTGGAATTTTAAACATCTTCAGGGATGCAGACTCCACTACTTCACCGGACAACCAGGGTGAGGAATTCTTTCCTAATATCCAATCTAAACCTACCTTGCTACAACCTTGGTGTAACTGGAGGCTATTTCCTTTTGTTCTATTGCTTATTATCTGGGAGAAAAGACTGACTCCCACCTTGCAACAACTTCTTTTCAGGTATTTGTAGAAAGCAAAACGGTTCCCCCTGACTCTCCTTTTCTCCAGGCTGAGGAACCCCACTTCTCTCAGCCATTCCTCATCAGATTGTGCTCCAGACCCTTCATCAGCTCCACTGCCCTTCTCTGGACACACTGCAGCAGCTCAATGTCCTGCTTCTACTGAGAGGGACAAAATTAAACACGGGATTCAAGGTGTGGCCTCACCAGTGCCAAGCGCAGGGGCACAATCCCTGCCTGGCCACACTATTTTTGACACAGGCCAGAGGCCACTGGCTTTCTCAGCCACCTGGGCACTCTGCTGGCTCATGCTCAGTTGCTGTTGACCCCCAGGTCCTTTCCTGCTGGGCAGCTTCCCAGCCCTTCCCCCAGCCTGTAGTGCTGCTTAGGGTTGTTGTGACCCAAGTGCAGGATCCAGCACTTGGCCTTGTTGAGCCTCACACAATTGACTTTGGCCCACCAATCCAGCTTCTCAAGACCCCTCTGTGAGCTTTCCTATCCTCCAGTAGATCAACACAAACCAACTTGGCATCATCTGCAAACTTACTAAGGGTGCACTCAACCCCCTTGTCCAGATCACTAATAATGATATTAAAGATATCCATTAAATCCTTCCCCCTGGCACACAGAATTCTAGATCTTCCTTCCCTCAGCAAAAAACAGGGTACCCAATGCAGAAAGGGATGCTTTGCATGAGGAATACCAGAAACAGTTTTTTAGTTCATCCATTAAAACAGATAATTTCAGGTAAGAAATGAAATCAGCTGAGGGAAGGATGTGAGTGCAGATCCCTCAGCTGGAGCTCCCACGTGTTCCCTCCTCAGTGAGTCCTGCCTACCCAGCCCTCACAGAGCTATGTGAGAGACAGGACTGACGACATTCCTTGCAAGGTATTTACTCCACTGAAGGAGAATCACCCTTACAAGCTCAACCTAAGAGGACCTCTCATTGTTTTCAATTAAATATATACCACGTTCAGTGAAAGAAAGGAAAAAACAACCAAAGTAGCGTTAATATGAAGATATTCACTCACACACCTTATTCATTCACTCACCTTAAAAAGGCCACTGTAAAGACAACTGTGAAAGATATGATTGTTCATTAAGGTTAATCAACGTTTCATGTAAGTCTAATTTTTAGGGAAAGAATAGTACTACTGCCTTTATTTTAAACAGCTACATTATCTGCATAAGCTCAAGGGTTAGAAAAAAAATTTCCTTCATATACTAACTCTTAAACTTTTATTTGGTGTCATCCCAGACATGAAGCCTAACCACTGAGTTTGTCAAAACCAGAAGACCCAGGAGTTCAAATGATGGAGAAAGGACCAGCAGGAGCAGAATTGCTACAAGCTGAGAAGCTGGTGTCAGCTATCCCACAACCAGCTTTGCCTGACGAGAGCTTGAGCAGTCCTGGCTGAAATCCTCACTGAATCAACAGAGAGGAGCTGGGCCTCAGCAAGGCAACCCAGAGAACACTGCACGAGCAGGTGGATAAAACTGGAAGAACTTAACCACATGCATCTATCTATCTATCTATCTATCTATCTATCTATCTATCTATCTATCTATCTATCTGCATTTCACAACTGGATTGCAGTGGAGTTAAGTCAAACACTCAATCATTCTGACTCAGACACTTCTGTCTCTGTGTGAGCACTTGACTTTAAGTGTTTAAGAAGCACTTTGGCTTAAAGTATGGGCACATTTTGACTCCTCCTGCACCCAGACACTCAAATTCTCCTTCAGGTTTCAGGAGCAAATGCAGGCTGTGTGAGTTTTGCCTGGGGTGGTGGAAACACAGGTATGAAGAAGTCAAAACAGTAGACAGTTTTGGAAAATCAAAAGCAAGAAGAGCTGCAGAAAGAGACTAAAAACATGTGGCAATTAGGAGGAGGAGAAAAGAAAAACCAGAAGAAGACGAAATCCTGTTAGTTCAATATTCTGAATCGGTGAAGTTTTAAGAAACCTATCAATTTAAAAATAGATGTCTGAAGCTGTGAACATTTGCTGACCCTCTACTTTTGCATGTGCCTTTGAGAGCTCTATTGTTTAGTCCTGAAACCTGACAAAAACATCCCAAAACAGAGACATTCCGATACTATTCTGCAGCTTTGTCCTGCAATACATGGACAGTGAAGAGTACACCCCAACAGCCATTTACATAGATCAAACAGGACCCTGGAGCATGAAAAAGTATTTCAGACAGTTCTCCGTAGAAAATTAGTATTTTCTATTATTTGGGGAAGTTAATTACGAAGTTTTGAAGGGATGAGTCAACACTCCAAATAGGAATAGAAATTTTTCAATCTTCTATTAGTACAGTATCTATTTCTAAGAGTCCTCCAAAACCATGCTTTTGTAGTCCAGATGCGACAAACCAAATTAGTTTAATTACTTTTACCATATTATTTTTTCTAACCTACCATGACTCCTCTCACTTAGGCACTTAAGAGCATGGCTACAACTGCTACTCATTAAATCCTCCAAAACTCTTCAAATATTGAATAAATAATGCTGAATAATGACCACTGTTCAGCCATTTCAAAGACTTTCACCCTTCACACAGCCCAACATCTGTCTTCCTGTATCTTTATTCATGTACCCTGACATCTGGAAGACCATTCACCAGGGAAATAAATCTCTTGAACTTTTACTTTATAACCCGATGACATTCACACATTCCTTATTAACAAATCTCTGTGTAGGTACCAGCCCAAGGCATGCCATGTAACAGATGAAGGGAGCAGGGTCTGTTCTGTGCCATGCAGAACTTCCCATGTGGGATGTTCCTCAGCATTATCCTCTGCCCATCAACCAGCTGGTATCAACAGTACTTGATGCCAGCCCAGATGTTTCAAAGACAGACACCACAAAACCACCATGTAAATAGTTATGGCTTATTCTGCCAGCAGGGAAACTGTTCTGGAACTCCAGGAAACAGAGCTGGGCTTATATTCATCCCTTAGGCAAGGAACCTTATTTACTGCAACTGCAGATGCCCCATGTACTCCCTGTGCACTCACAGTTCCTTTCATTTGTGTATTATTTAAGTTTCATTTATCCAGCAGTTTAGCAGGCTCTTGGCAACCATAAGGTAACACTGTCTACTACCAGCACAGAAAATATCCCAGTGCTCAAGCTGTAAACAGTTCTCTCCCTCTGGCATCAACTCCCCTCTCTTTCTGGTATTACAGATAAGTGCCATGTCCTTTCTTATTTATGTCCTCTTCAGACATCCCTACCTATCCATTTTTTCTGCACATGGAATTGTCACTGTGACTGTTGAGCTATTACGTCACCTCTCTGCAGCTCCTTCCTGCAGTGGCACCCAGCATTTTGAAACATTGCTAACACTTTTATTCCAAGTAAGAGACAACAAGGAAATAAACATAGGGGACTGTTCAGAGCTAAAGGTTTAGCAATCTAGTCAGATTTTTTTGTATGTTTAAAGCTTTCATCACCCTGTGAAGACAAAGTTAGAAAGCACATGGAAACAAAACCTGATGTATAGGTTTGTGTAGTAATTCCAGACAGGCAGGATGGGAGCATGGAGGAGATCCATTCACAAAATACAATGGGTTTAAGGAAATTTGCACAGTTTAATAGGTATAACATGCCCAATTCTGATATACATATACATATACATATATATACATATCATATATCTATATCTATATCTATATCTATATCTATATCTATATCTATATCTATATATATATATGCCCCAAGTTTCTATTGTCATTATTTTGGAGAAATATCTCCCCCATAAAAACAGAGTGAGGTCATAAGGATTTAGCCTGAAACAAGTTGGAAGAAAATAAATAAGCCAGCAAGCATGCCTCTGCCTATGTCTGATACACTACATTTTCTAGTCAAAGTGAACAGATCTGCAGTTTTGCAGGGTTGAGGACATCTCCTGGTTATTCCTGCTTTGGTTCCTGCAATATATGTAATGTGTAGTATTTATGTCAGCTGTTTTCAGCTCCCATGTAAACACCAGAATTGTTCTGAAGCATATGGGACAGTCCTACTTGCACTCACACTGACAGAACTCTAGGAGAAGAAATCATACACTGAAAACCACAAATGGCTACTTGGATTTTGTATTTCTACTAAGAAATTTCAGGCAGAAAATAATCTTTTAGCAGCAAAAACACTATCTGATAATGAACATCCTCAGGCACTCCCAAAGGAAGAGGGGAGCCTAGCTTTCAGACATGGGGGAAAGGGAAAAATGACAATTCTTACATTTGATGTGATATTTTTATTAGTATAATTTTTTAATGAAAAAATAGGGCACTTATCAAGCACTTTACAACTTTGAAGTGCATTATAAAGCTTTTTTGAAAATGTAATCCCTCATAAAAGTCTCTCTTCACAGTAGTACTGTGTAACAAATACCAAATCCATTCTGCAGGTAGGAAAACCAAACCAGTGAGCATCAGCCTTCCCAAAACTGCTGAGAGTGAACAGCAAGGCTATGACTTACCCATTAGGAACACCTTACTTTCTGTAATGAAAGAGCTAGATTTTAGCTTAAACCCTTTAAAACTTTGAAATATCTTCAACTATTTTGATGCAAAAATCTAATTCAATTACTTACTTAATGCAGTTACTGATTCACTCTCTCTCTTTGGTGAACATATGCAATTTGACTTTTATGTTTCAGTATTGTCAAAACATGCAAATAAAAAATAAAATATCTTTCCGGGAGGAGATTAGTTTCGTATCAGTTGAGCAAGTCTGGCAAAACAATTTCTACTGGCAGAACAGGAACATACTGTGCTGCCTGGGACACGTCTTGAAGTTCAGGTTTTTATTTCTTGTTCTCAGTCTGACTTAGGCAAAGTACAGGGACATGGTTTCTTCATGTGGAAACCAGGAACAAAACAATTTCTTCAGTTCAAATATACAGTTACAACCTCCACTCTAGAAGAAGAGACAGAACTTCATTACACTTTGGCAGCCCTTGAACTCATTATTTACAAACTCCACCTGTGATAATTCAGGGAGTCCTTTTCTCACATCAAAACACACAAACACATTTTCATTTCACTGCACTGATGAGTTCTGGTCCTGCTTGCCATCCTGGCCCTTCTCACTCCCTCTGCAAGACCAGTACTACTTTGGCAACCCTACTTCTTTCCTTCTACTACTGCTGTCCCACATGCCACTCTAGATATACAGCTGCCCCAGCCTGACGCTGCTTAAATTCAAATCCCAGCAAAAAAGCCTTTGGGACTAAAATCACAAAATTCAATTAGCTATAATTTAAGAAGACAAACCCATTATATCAGTCTCCGGTCTGTTCTGTAAAAACATGCACAGAGAAGAAAGAAAGATGGGGAATCCAAGCAAATTCCACATTTTTTTCTTTTTGGACCTTCTGCAGAGACTTCACCCCAGAATGAGCCCTACCAAATACTATGTGACATATGAATGAATTAATGCTCAGGGACAAGGGATTAGTTACATACATTGCCAATGGCACTGCTGATGCAGTATGATAAAATTTAACTCCTGTAAAAACAGAAAACCATTTGGAAATGTAAAAGGCCTCTCCTCCTGTGCACCTGAATCCAGGAAGCAGACCAAATCTCAACAGTTCATGAAAATTATAATTTTATTAACCTTCCTGAAATTTGTTTCCTGCATGACATGGTGTGTATATGTAAGTTTTAAAGTATATGTTAAGTGCATATACATACACACTTAACATTTATATGTTATAGACATATCTGTAGTGGAAGAAGACATGCAGTTTTCTTCTTCACAACTGCCAGAGCAAATATATGGGACTACTGAATTGCCAGTGCTGTGGGAAAAGACTGAGGTTTTACTTCTTATAGCAGCCTTCACTCACTAAAGTATTTGGGAAAGGTGATGCAACAGATCCATACTTCCATCAGCAGCCAAGTGTATGGAGAGTGCCAGCAGACTGCACATTTACTGTCCTTAACTGGGGTGCTGCAGGCTTGGGCTTCAGTCTGGCTTCCCCAAATAAAACAACTTTCCTTCACTGTGGTCTACAACTGCAAATGAGACACCAAAGGAACCACACTTCCTTGCCCATCTGCCTTCAATGCTGGTACTGTCACTCCTCCTGGCATTGCTCCACATGCTCATCAAGAGAAATACTCAGGTTTCTTAGTATGAAACCTAGACCTTCTTTTTGTTTTCTTGAAAAAAACAAAACAAAACCCAAACCAACAATGAAAATCTGCCAAATAAATACTAATTAAAAAACCCAACAAACAAAAAACAACTAAAAGGCTCCAAGGGATGAGCTTTGTCTCACAATTTTGCACAACTGGTTATTTGGTGTTTGCACTGTGCTAGAAGTCAGGCTTCAAGCAGAGGATAGGCACTTGTGTGCTGAGCTGTGTATAGAAACAGAGTATTAAAAAACCCACCTCCCACTTAAGTGAGCTGGAAATGGAAATAAACTTTCCAAAAGATGATACATAAATTTTTATCACAATAAAAATCAGATTAAGTATTTATAATGCTAAAGAAAAATATTAACTGACAAAAATATGCATGACAAAGGACAAGGGGAAAGCTCATTAATGTGACCAAAATGCCACTATTTCATATCCTATGTGGAGAAAACACTGAAGCTCAGAAAATAACTCCTCATCCTACACAGGTTTCATCAGATCTTTTCCCATGAAACAAGAAGTTTTTATAGAATTTACCCATGTTTCTAACTTATTTGCAAAACAGTGAAGAATGAAAACACTAATTTTCAGGATCTACCTCTCACTTTCTTCTATTCACCTAAAGAACAAAAAAAAAACAAAAAACAAAACAAAACAAAACAAAAAAAAAAAAAAAAACCAAAAAAAAAAAGAAACCAGAAAAGAAGAAAACCTGACTAAAACATTTTTAAAAATGCTTTTATGATGCTTACTTGCAGTTTTGAGCATGCTGCAATCTCAAAGACTTTGCTTCCAATCGAAGGGTGCACTGACAAGGACAGCATGGGCACGAGCAACTTCAGACACACTTCCCAAAAGACATGGGCTATCACCTGCAACAAATTGTTGTTCTCTCTGCTGGGGACTGAGTGGGCTGCAAGAGCTGGAAACCCTGTACTGTGTATTTATTCCTCCAGGTCTGGGTGCAACATCTGGGAAAGTGTTTTGGAAGCAGTGGGAGTAAAGACATCTTTCTTGCCTTCATGGCACTTCAGGGCTACACATGGTAGACCACAATCATGCCAGAGACCTTAGATGAACTGCAGTTCTTTGGAGGTAGAGCATTAAGTACTAAATGGTTGGCTTAGAGAGAATCTTATTCTGCATAACGAAATTACATTATTCCCTTGTGCCACACACAGACAAAACACATATGCACCCCATATTTACAAAGTCAAGGGGCACTGTTGAAAATATTTTTCATAACCTTGAGACTGAAAGTAATCACAGACACAATTAGGCTTGCTTTCCCATCAAAGTGCCTCGGAATAACCACATGGGCACTCTTCCATATCGGCACAGCATCAGACCTACAATGCAGAGGAATGACTCCCTGTGTGTAAGGTGAATTCAGAGCTTGCAAAATGTGCCAGAAATGAAATCATTTAACTTTCCACAGAGCAGTTATTGGAAGAGAACTGGGTGTACAAGCTCCTTCTGGTATGGACACCTGCCTGTAACTAGCTGGACTCAAACAAGCGTCTCACTACATCCAGAGGTTCCCACTTCTGCATCACCTTTCTAGGCTGTGGTGGTTTTAGTGAGCCTGCCCTTACACCCCTGTACATACTGCACCAGGAGACATCTGCTCCTAAATATATTTCTGTTCTGAAACGTGAAGCCAGCCACATCACTGGGAGTATGCTAAAATTTCATTTATTAAACAGTCTGTTTATCTTCTAAAGAGAACCTGCATGAAGAAAGAGCAGAAAGGCTAGAAAGGAAAACTTCTGAGAAATATACTTGTTTTCACATTGGAAAGCTCTACTGTGTATTGAAACTGGCAGTAAATTTTAAACACTAAAAGCAAGTATTTCTTAAAAAATAAAAGCATCACCCAACACAAACAGAACCTCCTATTTTACTTAAAGCAAAATAATTTTTAAATTGACTTTGTTTATTTAAATTCCCGGTTTCTGAAACAGCACATGAACCTGCGGTTGGAGGCTTTTTCACCTGACGGATTTTCACAGTAAAGGAAGAGTCCAGGGACAAGGAGAGCATAGGACATGAGAAAGAAGGTGAAGTTTTGAAGAGTGAGTCTGGTAGGTAGGTGATCAAGAGGTGTTAGAGACCAAAAATCCATACAGTTCAAGTAAAAGCCAGACAGATTATTTAAAAATATTGCTTCTTCCCAGTATTTATCTAAAGAAGGGATTACAAATCTGTAAATATCTCTCTGGAACTTATAGTTAGCAAAAGGCATTCAACAGACCTTAAGAAAACAACAGGTAATGAATGGAGTTTTAAAACCTACAGAACAAAAATAGCTTTTCTGGTGCCTCTGACTTTTTAAGTCCACTCTGAAAGCGCTCAAAGGAAAATGTGAACAAAGACTAATGACAGGGGCCCTTTCATATTAAAATAATATATGGAGCAACAGTGAGTGAGAGGAATGCAATGTTTGAAAAAGCACAGACTAAATAAAACACCCATGTACTCACTAGTCCTCTCTCCTCTAGGGTGGTGTCTCAATCCAGCTACAAAGGAACATCTTGGGGAGGGAACGCTGTCATTTTCTCAGGTACAGATCTGTACTTCTGAGATGTTTACTGTCTCCATGTAAAACTGCTGAAGACCCCTTGACACTGACAAATAGGCTTCATTACGTCTGTGGCAAAGGTATTCGCTCTCATCTCTCAGGAATGATATAGGCGTTGATCAAGGACAAAGCACCAAACAGTAAAAAAATTCATTTGGCCTGGGGGCTATATTCAGCCTGGCTCTGTAAGAGCCTGACAGAACAGCCCCTCTACTGCAGCAGCAGCACTGAGAAGGGTGATTCATACCCAGCGCTCACTGGGGCTCACATGAAGAGCAGCAGTTGCAGCCCAGTATCTTTTTTGTCCCACAAAAGTGCTCTGGTTACAGACCTTGACCTCCTCCACTCCTCCGAGGCAGGAGCAAAGCCATGCCTGTGGATATATGGTGCCTACACCCATGGATTAAATCCATTCCCACTTCATGCCACCTGGAAAGTCCCAGGCTTTTGCAGCTGTTGACACCAGAAAGCTGCACTGTCACGTTCTTCCAGAAATTTTTAACAACTGAAATAAGTTTGCACAGAAATAAAGAATGCCGATTACAACTACAGTAAATGAAAATCCTATGGAGGTGAGAGACAGGGAACAAATCTCTTGTGTTTCAGACACTAAAATTATGTCCTGCATAACCTCAAAGCAGGCATCTTCTTTCTTTGTTGACTTCTTCAGGATGATTCACACCATGTTTTAAACTCCTGAGGCTTCTCCATGTGGTAAGGGGGTAGCCATGATGAACTAGAACTGGATTTAACTATGAGCAACTTCAGATATTTAGATGCTTATACAGTGGAAAGAACAGTATTATTCAGCTGTCCTACTGGAAGTATTAATGGCAACTTCAGTACTGCCTAAAAGAACTGATACAGCCACTGCAGATCATAAAATAACATTCTGACTTGTTTCCCTCTCCATCTTCAAAGTAAAAGCAGCAAACTGAAGAAGGTGAGTCCCACCAGGGCTGCACAGGTGCAGACTCCTTGGAAACAGCAGTTACACTCTCCCCATTCCTGGGGCCAACACCAGCACCGGTGCCAAGTGCAACACAGGTGAACACAAACTGGGAATGCAACCCATGGCTGCTGGCTTTCTCATTTTTAAAGATTATTCCTTTGAGGAGTCACACATTAGTAATTTTCTTTAAGTTCACTGAAGCAGAAGCTAACTCAATGCAAGTCCAGTGAGCCAATTTCTCAGTTTCTCCTTGCAGGAGTTGATAAACCTGAGCTGCGAGATTGCCTGCAAGCCCTGAAGGCTCTCCATCACACCTGATACCTACTGATAGCTTTATTTGATGATCTGGCAAAACAACAACAAGAAGCTGATACTAGAAAGAGAAATTTAATCCCAGTGCTCGTGATTTACGCAATACTCTATCTATCAGAGCTTTCCCTTGCAGTTCTCCCAGTCAGAGAGACAATACATAATTCAAGTTCGCCCCCCAGTGGACTCTGTGCCTACACCAGCACACTAAGTTTTGAGGACACTGGTGGCAAGTCCTGAGGAGCTAGGTGACAGCATAATTAAAAAACCTAGGAGTTACTCCAAGAGAATTAAATTCAGCTGTTACCATCTGTAATATTCTGTTTCCGTTCTTCATCAGGATGAAAAGAAGTATACGTTCCAACCAACAAATCTGTTCATCCTGTCATAATACCACATGATTTTCCTCCTGTGTCTAAACTACTGTGAATGTTTTCAGTAGCTATGAACAGAAAATCATGTAGGTTGGAAAAGATCTTTAAGATCAGGTAAGTAAGTGAAAAAAAAAGTTCTCAAACACATACTGCTTACGTAAACAATTGTAAGCAAGATCAGCCTGCCCAAAAAAAATAAGGTACAGATTATGCAATGCTGAGTTTCTGTGATCTTTTCTCAGAAAGTTTCCTACTGAAACTTGCTCACTCTTGCGTGCATAGCTGTCATACTTCATTTATACTTATCCAAAACTGCACTAATTACTGTGGGTCATATGTGAATAATTAACTTCTTTTGCCTGAAGCAAAAGTAAAGGCCAAGATAAAAAACGCAAGATGAGATTAGAACATGGAGTACGCTCATGGCCAATGCTACATGTAAGTCTGAATATACCAACTTCTTATCAAGACCTCTAAAGGCTCCTGTAAAACATTTAATTTTAACAGCATGGCACAGGTTTTCTCACTGGATCCACTGGCTAAATTCAGCACTGACCATTTTTCTGGACAATGCTTCTTTCATCATGCCTGCTGCAATGTCAATATAAAACAGTTATCAGCTGACTATTTAATGAGGGTTTTTGATTTGATGTTATTTGTCTTTTTCCCTGAAGTAATAAACCAACTTCCAGCATGACTACAGAAAACAGTTCAGGCAGTTGTATTTTGGTGTGGGAATTCATTTCAGCCAACTCACAGCCTGGCAGGTATCCGGGCTTCCTCTGTACTCAGCAGTGAAAGAGAAGCACCTTTGTAAGCCAATCCCTGGGTATACCTGAAGAGGGAATAATATGCCCCAGAGGTGCCAATCCCTCTTCTCTGACTACCCAGAGATCCCAGACAGATAGCATAGTCTTGACACCCAGCTGCCAGCAAACCACAGCTGGGGATATGGATCCTACAATTACAGCAGGTAGACAAACTCCTTTTATGTTGGTGGAGAGCTACATATAGGATTAAACTGGGATTTTCCTACATCCTCTCAAGCCTTCAGTGCCTACTGCTGAGCACCCTAAGTGCACAGCTTGAGATTCAGTGGTGTTGACTATCTAACACTGATTTGGGTGCATTACCTGCAAGCACTGGTCTGCCCCATGAGATCACTGAAGAATTACAGACATCTGACAAATGTAATTCTCAGTGTTTTAAAATGTCATGGAAGAAAAGAGCCTCTTCTGTTTCTGGGCTGACTTGGTTGTGACATTTCTGAGGTTGTCCACATCTAGTTTGGTAACTCACACGATGATTGCTTATACTCCTGGGCTGCTCGCCAGTCTGGCAGAGAAGAGTGACTTCCCTGTGGTGTAAGCAGATAAACAGTATTTTTGTTTAAAACCAAACACTCTAAAACACTTCTCTGTTGGGCTCTCTGTCTTTGAATCTGTTACAGCCATGAAATTCTCAAAGAGCGATACAGGCAAGAAAAGAAACAATGCAGAAATCCAGGCAGGAAGAAGGAAAGGGACAGAGTAGGGTTAGACTGAAATAGAAAAGGTAAAACAAGAGAAAGGTGACAGGGTAAGGGTATATAAAAGATATTAGAAGAGTAGGGATGAAAGACCACATTTAAGATGGGAAAGAAGAGGGAGGAAGAAAAAATAACTGAGACAAGACATGACAAATAATGAGAGAGTAGAAGGCTCTTCTTAATGGGAAGATGTGAAGAAACCAGGAAAATTTGCCTGGAAGCAAATATAATAGAATTTCCAGATCACCAGAGCATTTCTGTTGTTTAAGGAAGGAACTCAAACCTTACAGAAATTGGGGGATATTAGGATGGAGCCTTGTTCAGAACTCCTCTCAACAAAAGTCCTACCAGCCAAAAGACATATTGGAAAGAGTGATGGAGATGTGGCCTCACTTGAAATGGAGAAGTCTTCACTCAATTTTCTAAAATAATACCTCATACTCTTTAGAGGACATCAGATTACACAAAGCACCAGCAGATTCTCAGCAAAGAACAACATTGTCCTATGTGCTGGATAAACACCATCTTTACTCCAAGGAGTTGCAGGAATGCTGAAGTCCATTAACAGCAGAGAGATCGATAAATTTAATTTAAGCAAATCAGAATCAGACTAAGGAATAGCACTGAGGCTCACAGTGTTCTGTCCACTGCCTTTCTAGCCATCCAATCAATCCCCTTTAAGACTTGCTCTTGATAACTTTAAATTGCTGCTCCTGAGTTTACCCACAATAAAATTACAACTATTACACATCACTGCTTCAGCTACCCTTACATGTCAGTCATACGGACTAGTAACAGCCCATAAAGTTAGCAAGAACACCAGGTATTGATTCAGTGTTAAGTATGGTCACCTCTGAATGGGGCCCAGCTCCTCTAGGCACCTCTCTTGCATGTCTGCTGTAGGGATCTAGTGTGACCCATTCTCATACAGTGATGACTTCCCTCTCCATAATGGGGTAGGTGCCTCTGAAAGCCTCCAGAAAGACATACTGAGGACTTGAGTTTACACTTGAATTGAACTGAAGGATTTCAGGAGCTCCTGGCATCCAAAGGCTACATCTGTAAAAGCAAGTAGTTTCAAAAGAAATGGGTCTGTAGAGTGAAAAAAATGCTGCTGAAGATTCATGACCACACTATATGGTCTTGAAGGTTTTCCCCGGACTAGCTCTGGTAGGTCCCAAGCAATGACCACCCTTTGTTTGTTAAAGCACAGCATGTATGTCCCTAGAGGCCACTTTTCTGTTTCATCTGAGTAGAGTCTGGTTGGTGCTGACACCAGTCTTGTGCTGCCAAGAGGGGGTGACAGGGGAGTTCCATTCAGAAACACACTCCTGATCTGTACCAGAATGCCAAAGCACTCACAGACATCTCTGTTACTGAAAGGCCTGTGAATAACAGTACAAGCCTTTGGCTCTTAGTGCAGGATGACAAGCCCATTATGCCCTAAACTGGAAAGAAAGGCACCTGCTTTTCTTAACCAAGGTGCACAGTGCCAGCAAATCTTACCTGTGTGCGTTCTCCGGTGAGCCTTCAGGTGGGAGCTTTTTGTGTACACTTTGTTGCACCCCTCAAAGTCACACCGATGGATGCGCCGCTTCCTGGAGTCTGGAGACTCAGACCTCCTCTGACGCCTTGTGCTCTCAATACTGAACGGTGAAATTGAACTGAAAAACAGAATGGAAGCAAAAAAATGAAGCAAGAGTGTGGTGAATATCCCAGGCCCCAACAAATCAGCTGTAACAGAAGTGACCGTGCCAGAAATAATATAAACTATGCATTAACTATTTCCCTTTCTACATTTTGACACAATTGGTGCTTGAACTAGAGCATATTTTGCAGTGTGAAATAACTGAAGTCTTGATTTAGAAGTGCTTATTGCCCAAAAAACTCACCATGATCCTTGAAATACTGCTCCAATAATAAAGCAGCCTGACTTTATCTGAGCTCTATTTCTATTTGACATGTGTCCAGGTACAAGCTCACTAAACTGTTTTCAAAACAAGTTTATAAATAGCCTCCATAACTTCTCTTTAACAAGTTTAAATAGATAAAAAGCCTGAAATTTTGTATGAAAAAGTGTTTCCAGTACCCAGATCTGAACTATGGATCCTCACATTAAGCCAAATACCTGTTGTTTGCTTGAATACAGACTGCTAATAGATCCAGATCACCCTGTAGCAGCGATTTTTCCATTTTCTCATTTAACAACTCTCAGTCTATCATTTGCAAGCCAATGAAACTTATTTTCTTTCAGACCACTGATAAATGAAGTTTATTAGAAAAAGGCCAGAGAACAATCCCCACAGAAACATACAAATGCTTATCAAAGATACTCCATTTACAGCAATGTCCTACAGCCTATCAGTTACCCTGATTTTAAGCAATTAAAAATAGAGCATTGAAGTAATCTTGCATGAGTTTCTAAGTACAGTGTGTGCTGGACCTAATACTTGAAGAAAGGCTTGCTACAGCAATGCATTTGGCTTGGTTAGATAAATTATCATCATGTTGGAAAGCCAAGATTCAAACCCTCATTGACCACCAGTAATTATACTACCCAGCCATAAATCATTATTAACTGATCATCCTAGCAATCTCACTACAATTATATTGCACAGCAATCACCGTCACCCACAGCTACACCAGCCTGTTTGGTTAAGTACTGGAACAACTCTGCCCTTCATGAGGTTTCTGGGGCTTCCCAGGTTTATTGACATTTAAGGGAAATGGGCTACACATTCATTAGCCTGCTCTTTTAGACTCTTAAGGTCAATCTGAACGAAAAGCATGAACCTTTGGGGAAGCCACAGTACTAAGGTGGGCATTTGAAAGGAGCACTGACATTGGTGCATCTGCTGGGAAGCACCTCTGTTAACACAGACCTGCAGCTGCTGTTGAAGGAGTTTCTGTACAGCTACAGCTGTAATGGCATACACTGAACTCCCAGAGCTCTGCAGAATTTGCTGAAGACTATTTGTATGGGGTTAGAAGTTTGCATAAAGCATCTCACATCATTAGCACATGATTTCACTGATGTTTTAATTCTCTGCATACAAATCTCTAAGCCTTGAAATAGTGGTAGTCCAAATTATGCATTTTTATTTTTGTTTAAGTATTTTCACAGTACAACCCTAACTTGAAGCACTAATGGGGAAAAAAAAGTACCTTCTTTCTGAACAGTATTTTTAAACACATATTCATATTTCACCTGCAGGCAAGAGATTCTCCAGATTAATTATTTTTGCCTATAAGATGCATATAAACAAATGAGCAGAGAATTCCTGAAATAGGGAAAGAAGTGGACAGAGAGCCATAGTAACAACATTTGCTGGCACAAAGTTGTCCCCCAAGAGAGTAAGAAACATTAGCACTTTAACTATATGACTGGAATACAGATATGTCTAGCTCTCACAGAAATGGCTTAGGAATTGCATTTAAGCATCTGAATCTCAGAACAAATAAAAGTCTTGGATTAGAGATTCACTGAGAATGGTTTCATTACTCCAGTTGGGGATTTTTTAAAACATCCCACCAGCTGAAATAAAAGCAAATGCATAAAATAAATGTTAAAGCTCAATACTGAATAAACAAAACCTAGTGCTCAAAACCAGGAAATTCTGATCTTTAAAAATAAGCGTTTGTGCATGCTTTTTGCTGCAAGTAACTTATGAGCTGTCTTAAAACCCTATTTTGTAACAAAGCGTTCAGATCTGTTTAGATAGTACAGCTTATTTAAATAGGAGGAGGACCAAGCTTAAAATGGTGCTGCAATTTCCAGCCCTGAGACAAAATGAACCTTGAGAAGAGTCAGCACCTCATAAAAGACTATTTGTCACATACGAGAAAGTGATCTCACTGCTGGGAACTGCTCTGTGCTTTCCCAGATATTTATACAGAAGAGGATGGCACAGAGCAGTGCCATGAGGGTGGCACATGATCAGTGCTGTTGCTTTTTAACTGGATTGCTCCCTCTTTCTACAAAGTGTAGGATCCTACAAGAGGGAAAATAACTGAGTGAGCCACAGAAGGTGACGAATATTGTCACCATCCCCTGAGAGCTTCGCAGTCATCACTTGCTCAGCACAGCAAGGAGAAAAGCTACTGTCAGCTAGAACCAGCAAATGTCACCTCATGCCTTCCCTTTGCAGCCGTGCAGCATACATGACAAACCAGCCAGCAGAGGAGACCCACATGGCAAGTGACAGCATATGTCCAAGGTGGTTTTCCTCTGCCACTTGAACTCCTGTGGCACAGGGAGACTCCCTCAGGGAAGACATGGTCACAGGTGGAAAAGCAGCCAGAATCTACCTGACACCACCAGCTTCATTTTAGCCTTACAAAACTTGTACGACTTTAAATGGGGATATCACCAAAGACCCTAAAAAAACCCACAAAGGGCTTTCTTGAGCTTCCTCAAGTCCCTCTCACAGTAAGGTCCAGATGATTTGCTGATGTTCTTTCCCTCTGCCATGCAAACAGGAAAGGGACACCATCTTCTTTCTCAAGCAATTTCTGTGAAGTACCCTCACTGTCCAGATGAAGGGAAGTCCTCAAAACCACATTTTGTGCCTTTTGAAAGCCGTAGGGGCTGTGCCAGGTGTCTCTGGTCAGCACAGGGTTCCTGAAACTACTGTTTGATGGCACCGTGGTGGACAAAGACTTTGAAATGGATGTGTCAGGGAATTCAGAGGCATTTATTTTTTTCAATTAACTTACTTTTTCTTTTTGTTTAAAATGCATTTTAAAATTCTATAAAATAAATAAAGAAAAATCACAACAGAAAAAGACCACAGTGCCCCTCCTCCCCCAACCAAAACCCAAACAAACCCTATCATAGCAGCCTTTTTCAAATTTAAGTGTCCCCCCCAGTGACTGCACAGAGGGAAGACTTGAAACCTGTTACCAGCCAAGAGCCACCAGGGTACCCTGAGGAAGAGCTGCCAATTCTTCTGTTAATGGCCATGATCTCAGGGAGCCTTTAAGTCTCAAAATGGACTTTTGCAGTAGGACTTTTGCCATGCTTAACAGCTCAGCAGGATGTATTACATTACTGCTGAAAAAATGAAATTTGAAAGATAAATTAACAAATAAAAAAATAAATGGGTTCTGACCTGTCAGCATGATGTTTATTTATTTGCAGCTTGTTACTTCTAAAACCAGTGTAATTTCTATGCTAGTGTAGAAACTGTTACACTTAATGGGAATCCTGGGAAACTGCTGGCTGCATCCATGAGCAGCTGCAACACCTGTAGTCAGTATGGTTGGAAGGGTGAAACAAGTAAAACTAGTGCAAACATTTAAGGGTGATTTATAAAAATTCAGCCATGTTATTTCCAGTTAGAAGTGAAAACATGCATCTTTGCAATTCACACATGGCCAAGTTCTTGTCTCTGTGATACAAAGTCTGCAAAACCTAACACTGACTGGGGCTTCACCACTAGATGGCCATCAGGTTCTGCCGAACATGATCTGCACTGCATGAAATGTGGATCATAACAATCGTGGTTGCAGGATTATTTTTCCTTTCTATGAATGCTGCCTATGACCTCCTTGGTGTTTAGCCTCTGTTCTGTGGTGTGACTAGCCCTTGGCACAGGCAGTAACACTGTTAAAAACCGCACGTAATGGGTGTCTTTACGCTGATCCTGTGTCTCCTGAGCGATACGCGGAGCAGAGCTGCCTGGGGAACAGTTTGTTTATGAGAGCCTTGAGCTGTGCTCAGTCTCGTGACACAGCACAAGTCCCCGCACGCCGGCTGCTCCCCGCTCACCGTGTGCTCACCCTGTGGCAAACACACACGGTTACCTTCGGCCGCCCAACACGAGCTCCTGGGGCTGCTGGCACCCCAGTGAGCTGGCCAAGGGCTGGCTGACACGGCCAGCAAGGAGCCAGGGACGTGCCACGAGCCACGCTTTGCTCTTTGCTCTGCAAACCCAAACAGCGTCCCAGTGCTGCATCTTCATCCTTGTCATCAGCAGTTTTACTCTTCCTTGGCCCCTCCACTGTGAGCTCAGACTCTCTAGGCACACATCCTGCCTGCCTGCAAAGACCTCATGGAAAACAAGTTGATCCAGGGCTGACAGGTCACAACAGTTTGTGCCAACATCCCTGTCACCTTACCTAAGTCTCTCCTCTACAGCAGGCAGGCTGCATTACCTTTCTCTCTAGCTAGCCCTGTAGTTAATTGAGAGACTTGAGACTGCACACTAATAATAGTTCAAGGCTGCTAAAAGCAGATGCTCTCTTCCCTTTGGGGTGAGATGTATGAGCCATGTCCCTCCACTCTGGCTACTATGGGAAGAAAACCGAGGTAGGGCTCAGGCCAGTGCAGCATCTGCTCAGCCTGGAGGAGGGGCTCAGAGTGGGCCAGACCAGACAAGTTGTGGTCCTCTTGTGCTCCTCAGCCCCTGGGTGCTGCAGCACAGGATTTGGCTGAGATGGCATATCAGGACAGTTCCACTCCAGAACTGTTTTCCGTTGTGCTAGCCTGATTCCACAGCAAGCCAGTGCAGGACCCACAGTGATGGAAAGAAAATTCTACCAGAAAACATTTGAGAGGCTTTTGGTAGCTTGACTCCCTAAGCAGGAGGGTCTGCCAAGTACCTGCACTGACATATGGCAGAGGATGGGAACCTGTGGCCATGGGTTAGGGGAGAGTCATCACCCCTTTTAGTGGCAACCAGTTGTGATTACCACAGTTTCCATGTAAATTCAGAATATGCGTGAAGAAATCAAGAACATGGACATAAGCAATCAACATCAGGAACAACTGGAAAATACAGCTTATGTCCCACAGAAAAGCTGCTTCTTGTAATATTTGAGTATAAAACACACAGAAAATAACCACATAAATAGATGGGCTGAAAACAAAAATTGGGAGATATGACCATGTTGAATAACTATGAGCTGACAATGTGCTTTGGCAATACATGATAGAACCACTCATATCCCACCGGCAGTTCAATTTTGGACATTCAGATATTTACTGGTTTTATGTTTCTAAAAGGAAAAGTATGTCACTATAAAGTACTCAAATATTCAAACAGTGTATAAATTCAGCAGTGTGAATCTTTACTTTATGAGACATGCAAAACTTCTGGGTCAGCCTGTAAGTTATAGCAATTAAAAGTGCAGGCAAATTAAATAAAAGCAGATGAGTAGAGTACAACATGCCTGCATTTAGATGGCAATTAGTAGCTGAAGAAAATCCTTGTATCTCTAACATTTGTTCAGTGTACAAAGGGAACCAGGGCTGCAGAAAGAAGCATCATGTGTTTTGGCTGCTTAACATTTATAGAAACTAGAGCTGTTAAGTGACTATAGACATAATTTTTAAAATCCCAGCCTTTGGATTTGCTGTGGGATGGCACCCCCTGAACAGCATGCTCGCACACCCCCATGGCAGCTGTCACTCCTCCTTTGGTTCTCAGAGCAGCTTTCCATCAAGGACCCTCAGAAGCAGGGATGACCAGAGTTCCAACACCTTTGCTTGGCTCCTCTGGCACTTTTCTGAATGAACACATCTACAGCAGCACTCATTCCCAGAGATGATGTCACTTAAAAGTATCTTCTATTAGATAACACCTTAAGTTTCACACACTAACAGACGTGGATACTCTGTGCCTTTTTGAAAAGCAGCTTTGAATCACATTTCCCAGATTCCAGCCATCAATCAGTTTATTTTGTAGCAGTTTTTCACATTATGTAATTTTGTCTTCTGAAAGGTCATGTAATGTTACCATCCCACTCAGGATAGTGGTAACACTATACACTTCACCATGAAGAAATATGTCACGGATTATTTCTCACTACAGTTTATAAAACTTCTTCTAGTAGTCAGATGCCAAAATCCTACTATATAAAAGCATAGTAGGTTTTTTGCTATAAAATGCTTAAATATCAGTGCTATCTCCTGATAAAAATTTTCACTCAAAAATATTTTTTTTTAAATACAAAGTTATTACTGTCCTCTGTTCATAAACAGATGCACACGCATATTTACACATGTATTTTTCTCCTCTTTGATTCTTAGATTCTAATTAATGTTTCATGAAAGGCAAACAGCTGCCTAAGGAATGTTAGACATTAAAACATATCAAGCAGTACTTAAGGCGATCATAAAAGGAAAATTTTTGCTACTCTTTTATTAGCAGTAGTTACTTCAATCACTGTACTTTAAGGTGATGTTATACTGGAAATCATACTTTTTGTCAAGAAAGAAAGGAGGAATTTGGCAGCATACACAAACAGAACACATATTAAATGGGAAAATTACATGGATAAACAAGACAGAGACAAAAGATGATTTGAACACATTTGGTTCAGAAAGTGCTTGAGCTGGAGCTGGAGTGAAGCTGCACCATGAGCAGATGGGAAGTTTCTCCTAGGAAGAAATTAGGAAGTTTCTCCTGTTATAGTCTGAACTAGATGTCCAACGCTGGCTGCTGCCAGAGGCAGTGCCCTGGTGAAGAGGATCCTCTGCTCCATCTCCATATGGCCATTTCCACACTGTTACATCCCTGACCTGGGCAGTCAGCAAACAAAACACCCTGCACATCTCTGATCTTGACTTTATCCACTGCATTTACTGCTGAGACCAGATAAAGGTACCTGAACTGCTGGGCTGCCTTGCAGAACCTGAGTGTGTCACAGCATTGCTCTGGCTGGGGTGGAAGTGGAAGCACAAATATACATGTAACAAACCTCTGGCAAAAGAAAGAACTTTGGGGCCTCCTATTCATCACTTCTGTTATCAGCTGTGTTAAGCTGAGACCTGAGACATCCTGATCTATATTTATGGCTGTGGGATCCAAGAGCACTTTCCAGCTCTCAGAATTTCATGTTCTAAGGTGTGTCCCAGCTCCACAGTGGGCTGAGAACCAAAACACACCCTATTCTCCTCAACCCTCAAGCAGTGAGGAAACATACCTTCACAATCAACTTTCAAGTGGACTGAAGTGCATGAGCAAGGGTCTGTTCTTTGGATCTGAAGACAAAGCACTGTGCATCTTCCTGAAATTAGGAATAATTCCTGAAATCCTGTACATCACACATGTTTGACGCATGCTAGTTCAGACCTGGGAGCTGAACCTGGATCTAGCAGAGAAAAAGCATCTTATTTCATCCTCTCCTTTCAGAGCTGGCAGAACAGCAGTGATCACTCACATCCAGCACCAGCCACACTAACTCTCCCTCTAGACAGAGCCTACATCAATGGTGTATCTCTCTTTTCTGTTTCCTTCTAAACAGAGCAGAAAATTGGGTAACTGAGCACTACAACTCAGCTTTGAGATCACAGGGCCCTGCTCTCTACCTCTCCTGTTTCTGATTCATACTTTTTCTTCACGCTTTTCCGGCAACACATACGGCAAACAATACTGGTAATCTCAGCAGAAAAATATTTAAAGAGGGAAATAAAAATGACTGTTGCAGACATATGATGAGCTGAAATTTTCATCATGGAAATAAAATGAGTATGTACATACATTCCTGTCTTTCACCACCGCTCTGACTATTTGTCCAAAGAGCACAGACCCTCAGCTTTCTAGTGCAGGACTTCCTGAATGTTCTACCTTGCTCCCCAGATTTCCCTTTCTTCTCCTATCTCTAATTCTGATTCTTCACACTGTACAACACAGTGACTGTACTACAATGACTCTTGCCTGCACATCCACCTCCTCTTGTTAGTCAGAGTAACAAATGTGGAACAGATCACTGCAGTGGTGATTAAAAATCCTCTGCTCCGTATCCTTAGCTGACAAAATTGCCACTAACATCTTGCCAAGTCAGTGATATTAAATGAGGACATTGTTTTCACTGGGACTGAAGCTCATGTGAATGACCTTTACTTTCCTCCTGCTCAGAAGGGTTATTATTGATAAGTTAAATATTTGATTACCCTTGATACCTATGTGTAATGAAATCATGGGTGGTCATCTCTCATACTGTGTATCATCAAGCAGACTTTGTTAACTACTAAATGGTTGACTACACAGAATATATAAATATTTTGGTGTATATATATGTACCTATGTAAAAACAGCCTGCCACCCCCAACAGAAAGCCATCTCAGAAGACCAGTTTTTTTATGCCCCACTGCCCTTTACAAGTTCCTGTGTGAGAGTATATATTGCCAAGTATTCATCTATAACTGAGATAATGTAACTATCATACCTATTTGATCTGTCTAGGAAAAAAGGGACTAAATAATTTAATTCATTTGGGGACAAAAACGTTAAGAGTGCAAGATCATACTTCAGGAATTTGGGTTTCTTTTCCTAACATACTTTCGAATCAATAAATTCTGAGATTTTTAATTTTGCTTGTTTTGTTCTTTCAGAGCATCCTCTCCTATTGAAAGGAATTTTTAATAAAAGAACAAGAGAAAAACATTCTATAAATCTAAACTGCACCCCTCAGGGGCCATACAGATTGTGTTACTAAGCAATTTTGTTGACAAGGAATCCTGATGTATTTATTTTATACAAGAAGTCAGCTTTTGTGTTCAATATGCTACCTTGGACCTGGCTTTACAGCCATGCATATCAGTGATGTACTCCTTCACTTGGATTACGAGATCCCTGCCACATCCTTATGTCTGTTTTGTGTTTGCAAAACAAAGTACAATGAGGTGCCAGTACATGAACAGAGTACTAATACACTACTGCAATATGAAGAGAACCCACTGGCATCTGTGCTTTTCCACACTTATTTATAGCAATAGTCTCACCTGAATCAATGTTCTGGGCTTCACCAGGCCCAGCTTCTAATAGCCCTTTCCTAAGGACTGCCACTTCTTTTCTTTTCCTTAATTTCTTCCCACTTCCCCTAGACTTGCTGCCAACTCCCCAGCTGGGAACTGTCTCTCTAGGGAATCACAGGGCCAGATTTTGTCACTGAGTGTCACAGTTCACTGAGGTAGAAATTTACACAGCTGTAGCTTCTGTATTTGAAAGATTTCTGGTGGCTTCATCTGTACCCTGGGATGGAATGTGTCTGTGGAAGCTGCAGAAACCACTCAGACACACAACTTGTGAGAGAGGGGAACTCATGTCTACCATCTATGAGCTGGAAGAGTTACTGCATCTTTTTACTGGCCTTGCACAGATCTGTTGCATCATGTGGGTAACATTCCTTCTCTTCTCCTCTCTTCTCTTCTCTTCTCTTCTCTTCTCTTCTCTTCTCTTCTCTTCTCTTCTCTTCTCTTCTCTTCTCTTCTCTTCTCTTCTCTTCTCTTCTCTTCTCTTCTCTTCTCTTCTCTTCTCTTCTCTTCCCTTCCCTTCCCTTCCCTTCCCTTCCCTTCCCTTCCCTTCCCTTCCTTCCCCTCCCTTCCCTCCCTCCCTTCCCTTCCTTCCTTCCTTCCTTCCCTTCCCTTCCTTTCCTTCCCTTCCCTTCCCTTCCTTCCCTTCCCTTCCTTCCTTCCCTTCCCTTCCTTCCCTCCCCCTTCCTTCTCTTCTCTCTATTATTAAAATCAACCTGATTTCCACTCAGCTAACAGTCAGCCTGTGGTAAGTAGTGTTTTTCCACCTGTAATTAATTACACAGCAGAGCACTAATGTATTTTTCACACATACCAAAAAGCCAAATTTCAACAACTCCTTGTTTATCATTACACCAGCTCAGCAGCCACAACGATACCCAGCTTGGACACAGGCCTCATAAGGTCAGGCAAAGCTCCCATTCTCTTCAGTGGAGCCTAACACAGGATTTCCCAACACAAGGAGGAAACCAGTTTTAATGAACTGGTCCTCTTAACACTTTCTCACCAAGGCAGAACTACATTTAGGCTCTCAAGTCTCATGAGCAATGCAAGGTTTGATTAAGATCAAAATTTCTTCTGTAAGCAGGCATCTGGCCATAGGGTACATTTAGTAATAGGAAATACATCTTTAACAGATCTGCTTGTCACAGAAATTTTTCCAGTTGCACTCAGAGTACAAAGTCTATTTTTTTCCTGATAAATACACTGTAACTTTTCCAAGAGCCTTCATTAGGCTGGTAGCCAAGCACCTCCACCCCTCTAGGATTCACTGGGTCAAGGTGGCTTCAAGGGCTTGCTCTCATGGTCATCCACTTGAAAAACTAGATGGCCCTCACTGTGGCTATTCCCTGATCAGGGAAAACTACAAACACCTTTAGGATGATAATAATTGTCTTTAGACAGGCAAGAACAAAATCCTAATAGCTTTTTGCCATCAAAATAAAGGTCAAGATTTCTCTCTAGGCATGCTCCACCTCTGCTAAGGCAAAAACTGAACTGAGGACTTGGGTGTTTATATTCACTATTAGTTCGTATGTGAATTTATGCACGTGAATACAGGATCTATGAATTATGGGATTTAAACGGGGTAAAATTTAAATGAAGTTGCCTCTTCAGGTTTTTTGAAATGTAACATAATGGATTCTGCTGGCAAGGAATGTTTTCCCACTGGTAAAAGGGCTTATGTATCACCTTGGGATGTCAAATTCAATATTTCAAATATTTGAGAGAAATTATTCTGCTATTTCCAACAGATATTTCATGTTCTGTTCAGGAAACGATAAAAAAATACAAAGTTGAACAAGCTTTGCAACTGTCAGATTTTTCACCATTTTTTTTGCCTTCCCTACACACTAGCAACAGGGAAAAAATTCCATGCTTGCAGGCTTTTTGAAATCAATTTTATTTTGCTTCATCCCACAAGAATTAGTTAGGTTAACCATTTGGAAACAATGCTGCCCAGCAGAAGATAGAGAATTCATAGTAATATAGTACAGCAATTAAATGAACATTTTTTAACAGGAGGATAAATGGCCACCCTTTTTCAGGTTAGCAAACATTCTCCTTTGATTTGAAATTTTCTCAGACAAGGGAACGTTTCCACCTATGCAGAAAAATGATCCTGTCACCAGCAGAATTTCTTGAAGACATCTCAGTAATGGACATCAGACATCTTTCATCCTCATGATGCCCCTTGTCCTATGCAGTGCTACATAAAATTCCATTGCCTTGTTATCAGTACTTGATGTATTTATTATTTACACTACCATAATTATAATTTATTTTCACACTTGGAAGCATCCTCACATCACAAAGGAAACCTTACAAAGAAGCAAAGGGAATCTGCTCTCTTGGAAGCTGTCATATCCCTCCCAACTGCATCTCCTAGTATGCTGAGAATCAAGGGATGGCAACAGTGGGACACTCCATTCACCTTGCTAATTTATGCATGCTGCTCATTAGCGCAGGCCAACAGATCTGAGTGGCTGGAAGACAGTGCTCTGAATTTCAAGTATCTTAACTGTGCAGTCAGCAGCACTGGTCTAGGACCCAGTGGTCCCTTGTTTGTCACAGTTTTCCGGCATATATTAGCCCAAAGCCAGTTGTGCTGACGCAGGATCCAATTCATTCATCTCTGGAATTCCTATTACTTCCCTGAAGACATTTATTCTCCCAAATCTTCACTAACAGGACATTTGACTTGATAACTTAAATCCACATCAGGATTTAAGCACTTAGTTCTACTTTTTAAATTTCCACTTTGGAGGAAAAAAACAACCAGAAAATCTCCACACTCACTTCTTGATATTTTCTCCCTCCTAATCTCTTAAAATCTCTGTGTGCTATAAAAGATTTTACAAACAGTATCAGTCACCAGATAAAGCACCAGCTAGTGCTGCCAATATAGTAATTAAGAACAACTAGTGTGCTTGCACTCAAGCTTTTATGGGAG
Organism: Muscicapa striata striata; assembly: GCA_030060385.1. Lineage (NCBI taxonomy): Eukaryota > Metazoa > Chordata > Aves > Passeriformes > Muscicapidae > Muscicapa > Muscicapa striata. The sequence continues at coordinate 1,672,834 of JAREIS010000080.1, forward strand.
AAATCGGAGCCTGTTAAAATCTAGCAAAACTCAACTCCACACATATGTTGTTTTGCTTTGTTTTGTTAAATGGGATGGAACATACCAGAACTTTAAAGATCAAAAAACACCCATAATTTCCTAAAACATTTGGAGCCTTTGCATGCAGTAAAAAGGGATAATTATCAGCATTTTGCTGTCACAATTGTTCATTTGGAAGAGGCACAGGAAAAAAAACAACCAAATCCAAATCCAAAATTCCCAGCATAACAGAACAGCATAGCTGTAACTGCAGTAAATAAGAGAAAGTGCTAGACAGATGGAGGGAGGCATCAGAGTGGCACTCAGCACAGGATTAGATGAGACAGCAATGGCCATTGCAAGCAACTGTGTCAGTAAGACAAGGCAGACCCCCTGGCTATGGGGTCCCATATTCCATGTGCCCCATGGAGCCACCTCCACTCTGGGCAGGTGTCCCTGCTGACACTGCCTTGAACGTGAGGGTGCCTGCTCAAGGCACCTTGTGACATGCACTCAGAGGAGAAGAAACACATTTCAAGGGGTAGAAAGAGCAGGGCTCTTCCTTTCCACCCCACTTCTCATTTCTTTGCCCTGTTACATACTTTTATCCTGTACAGAAGGGACAGACCGAGCAGGATTGTCGTTGCAGACTGAAGTAGTGTTTGACACAAGAGCACAATCTGGACAAACAACTTGATGTGCTAAACTTTTTTTTCAGGAATATTGTTTTTGGGAAGCCATTCATTTCAATTTCATCCCTAAATCCTCTTTGGAAGCTCCCATTTCCAAGGCCACCCTCTCCCCCTTTTGCCTGGGTAGGAAAGTGGAAGTCTGTAATGAGTTTCATATTAGCTGTAACAGCAACCACAAAATCCGTTTCTCACCTCTCATCTCACACTTGGCCACTCAAATGCAACCACATGAGTTACACATACGTAGGTATTCCTTAATACTGATAGAACAGATGTTTTAACAGTCCTAATGTTAATTGTGACTTAGAAGCATCTTGTGGCATGATAAAGTCCTTCTCCTGCCACGCACTCGCCCCAAAGCAGACATGAATCAAGCTGTAGCACTTCTGCCAATGTATTTGCTCAAGGTAGTGTTGAACAGCTGTGCTCCCTGTCCAGCTATTTCTTGTTCTTGTTAGGGTCTTTCCTACAAAAACAAGCTGTCTGAATTTCAAGGTTTTATGTTCAGTAAATTATAGCCATTTTCAAAATATCTTTGACTTTTTCAGTGGCTGATGGCCTCGCAGGTGGAACTCTTGCATCTTTTCATAGTAGAAGCCTGACAAATGTCTTCTGGAAAAAGCAGGCAGGGCAAGGGTATGTAAAATCACAGAATATCAGCCAAATGAGTGGTGCACAGTGTGCTGCTCTTTGTTTCACACTAGGATGGTAAATCCTACTGTCTTGTTCCTGTGACAAAAAATTGAGCAATAACAAGAAATTGCCCACTGCTCATCTGGTTTTGTGACAGGCTGCTTTTATTTCAGCCTCTTGAGTTCAAAGAGCAGAGATGTGGTTTACACATGTCCCATGGGTGAGCTAGTATTTCTGAAGGGCTGGAGCCTAACCCCACCCATCTGAAAGCACTGCCTTTAAAAGCCATTTTTAAAGACAACTCTCCTAGGAAGTCTCACATTATTTCAATGCCCATCTTACTCAACAATACCCTTTGAAAGTATAGACAAATTAAATGCACAGCTTCTCATTAAAGCAATGTGTTACCTTTTAATAGAGCGGAGACAGGGAAAAGAGGAAAACATGGCTTGGAGTCCCAGAGCACTGCAAATGATTTTTCCAGTGTATTCCTTGTTCTGCTCCATATCATTTTTGTGGGGGCATCTGTGGGCACACTACTCCTTCCTCCTCTTCCCTCTTCCTCCTGCCACTATAGTTCAAACGTTGTATCATCTTTCTGGGACCTGACTGAACCAGGTAGCAGTATGAATGCACATGTTTTCCAGGCAAAAGAGTAAATGTTAGCACTAAACACAACCAGCAAATGCTGAAGTATGTAGTAGAAAAGATCAGAAAGTAACCTGTCCTCATTTCTGACTGGGGTGTAAGTCAGAAATGCTATTTACCATCTGCAATGGTAGAAGTTTTGTCCTTCAAGCAGGTGCACAGATTAGGTGAATATGGTTAGGAGAAAACCTTACTGACACAAATATGGTGATGATGCCTATGGTGTTACTTCATGCTTTTCTACTATATACACACCACCAGAAAAAATGCAAGCCAAATACTGGCATGGGATTTCTAAAAGATCTCTTAGTACAGTACTAGGTTTTCTTTTTCTAAAGTATGTGATGAAAAAAAAAAAAAAATAGAATCAAACAGTTGTGTGACCAGACTGCTTCTGCTCTGGTGGCAAATCTACTTCGTGTTCTGGCAGAAGTCCCCGAAAAAGGTGGTGCTGTGATTTGTGTGCCATTCAGTGCTGTTTTCAAGACATTCACTGAACTGAAGAAGCACCATTAGAATACATCAAGCACACATCAAAACCCATCTAAATCAACAGTGGGTGAAAATACATCATGTGCTTGACATACAGTAATTGACACGTCATATTTTATTTGACATTTCAGGAACAGTAGTGCCTATTTAAATGGAAACACAGTAATACAAATAGTTTTTTACTTGAGCTAACCAAAATCTAACAGGGCTTCTTGATGAAGAGCTGTTCATTGGATATCAGAATAAAAAAAAAGAATTAAATCAGTAAAATCACTAATGACTCAAATTATGAATCACAGCTAAGTCAACTTACAAGAAGATAACTCTACTAAGATATTGTTATCTCAAGGGAAAATTCTGGTCACAATGGCTAATAACCTCCTACTGATTGCCATGGAGCCATCATTTCAGCCATCCCTCTCTACTCCCTTTGCAGCTCTGCCTGGGTTTAGGTCTACAACTAAAACTGCCAGGACTATCAGCATGACAACTGATACAGAAACACAGATTAACACAATGGGAGTATAGCCATGAACATAGCATGGGTCATGCTCTTTCTCCTAGCAAAGACAAGACATTGCAAGGTAGCAGAATTTTGGATGCTGACACTTCATCATCTCCTGAAGGCAGCTGCATAGGGACAGCACCTGTAATAACAAAGGTCCAACAGGACATCTTGACAGAAGAAAGGGGAATGTAATATAAACCATGCAAGAAGCAGCAGCCACACATGCTACTCTTTACAACAGGACTAGGAGATTCCCTCAAATTTAATACCCAACAAATTGAGAGCTCACTGTCATACTTTCTTCTTTCCCACTTACAAAGATAATTCACAAAAGATCCTCACATTCTTTTGCTTCTCTTAAAAAACCTAAAGGGTTTTTTCCCCACCATATGTTGAGATGCAAAGGTAAGGTGCTGACAGTTTTTAAATTGAAGGCTAAATTGACTAAGATATAATCTGCTGTCACTGCTTTCATCTAAGACTTTGTTGTACAGTCTTAATTGATTTTTTTCTTGTTCCATCTTCTGTCCATTTCCAAGACATGAGGCTGCACTGCCCTGAACTGCTGTTTAGTCAAGCCAAATGTATTTAAGTATTTTACTCTGCCCTCTCAGCTATACCCTCCAGCAATCTAAGCAGTTTGCTGCTCCTCTCAGGTTTTATTCAGATTTGTATGTGTAGTGAATGCAGCACCCTTCCCTGAACTAATGCCATGTTCTCAGCAAATGCAGGACAGGAGCATTTACAGGATGAGACCCATGTGCCGTGTATATAATCTAATTGTGTGGATGCCATGTAGGAAAAGCCACTGTAAACAAGGATGGGTGGCCAGCATAAGGAATGAAGCAAGCATGCAGAAACCTAAATTCCAGGTAAGTACCTGCTATGAAATATTCTTCCCCTTCATATTTTTTCCTTGTTAGCTCTTACTTCAAAGAATGCAATGCATTTATTAATGAATAAATGTTCAGTCTGTCAGAGAAGACAAAGTAAGTTACCTATTTTTTAAACATCTGAGATGCCTATGCCCAAATGAGAAAGTAAACAGAAATCTTGTGTTAGTGTAGAAGTTTATTAAACCAAAAGCAGGAAAAGGAGATTGAGAAGGCAGTAATCATGTTAGGCCAGCAAGCAGAGAATTTTAATCCTCCCAAAACCCTCAAAAAGTTTTTGGTGAATCTTTAATTACAGCAACTACAAAGAAAAATAGTATGAGCAATGTGTCTTATGTCTAATTCTCCTTTCACAGCCGTGGAGAATTGAGCAAGGTAGAGAAAGATACAGTGCCAGAGTTTCATTTTAGACTTCAGAATTAAATACAGAGATCAAGTGGTTCAAAGGACATGAAAGAAAAAAGACTTCATGTACTTTGTGAATTTAACTTCTTCTTAATAGTTGTGTCTATGCTGCCGTAACAAGACAAGAGCATACTGGGGGAAAATTGAAAAAGACAAAACTACTAACAAATGTGAAGTCATTTTCAAGACTCAAAATAGGATAATTCAAAGGACTGAGAACAAAAAGGAAGAGTAAAAGTATAAAGCGATTTTTGACAGCCCTCTTTTTAAAAAGTGGCTGAGCAGATTTATCAAAGTATGTGAAATGCTTGATCCTAAGCTGAACTTCCATGAAAACAGAATCATATTCCTTTCTGTTCCTAGGTCAAGGAAATGCTGCCAGCACCAAAGGAAAGGACAGAGAGCACTCTCTGATTTTAAATTAGGGAGTGCTGCATGTATAGACACAAGTGCCTCCATATATCTAGCTAAAATGTGGTCCCTGAGCACAGAGTGTGTTTACACATTTAATTGACTAAACCTGAGAGGTCAAAGTCTGAACAGCTGAAAATTAAGAGAGTATTCAATGACACAAGTGAAAAGGAGGCTAATTGAAATATATAGAGAATGGAAATATGCAAACTTACTCAAAATGCTTTTTCTAATTAACAGTTACATGAAGGCTCTGGAAGTAGGATGCACCAGAGATGAAAAGACATAATGATCCTTTAACGCTAATAGGTATTTTTTCTGAAAGCACACGCAGAAAAAATTGTTAGGGCACAGTATTTCAAGCCTGTACATGCTGTGCTAAGCCCAGTCCTGCTCTGCTTTACCCCAAGTTTACCCTCTTTCCCCTGGCCCCATCTACAACCCACCAAGGAGAATGGGGCCACTCCTCCACCCTGCAAGCCAGGCACTAGGGATGGGCCATTCTCATACATTCAAATCAGCACAGTCTGTTTGAGATGCCATCTTCTACTCCTACATGCATGCAATGGGATCCATCATTTCAGGAACTGGATGGGATGTGCTGCTTTATGCAATGGCTGTCCTATGAGGCAGCTTGCTTCCCAGTCCTCATGAAAACATGAGCTTCTGCTTGCCCCACAGCAGGAGAGCACAGGTACCTGGTCTCATCAACAGGATTTGCTTGTTCCTGCAAGCTCAGACTTTGGTAGGGTGCTGCCTTGATGGGAGAGACTGGCCTTGTGCAAGAGAGGTTCTCTCCCCAGAAGGACCCTTGGGGCTGTGAAACTGGACAACGAGGAGCAGAGGGAGCAGCAAAGGAGACAAAGACAAGTGAAGGCATCAAATGTGACACAGGAGAAAATGTGTTTGCTGTTGTCCCAGTTCAAGGTGCAAGTCTTCAGGTTGTGCAGACTAAGATCATGAATTCTAAGTGCAATTATGAGCGGGAAAAGTGTAAGACAACTAAAAAAGGAGTTATTTTTGATTTTTGAGTTAAAAGTCAAAGCCTTACTCCAATCAGCTCCATACTGGATATTTTTGGTGCACCTGCACTGTTCCATCATCCCCATTAAGCTGCCTCCTGTTGTGCATACTAACTTCTCAATATGGTGTTACACAAAGAACTAAGAGGCTGAAGCTGGAGAAAATCTGAGAGGAAGGGCACAAAGGAGAAGAAAAAGTCCTCTTTGGGAACAGCCCCTCTGTATACACCCTTTTACACACAGATTACCTTTCCATCCATGCTCCCAGGAGACTCTGCAAGCCCTTGTAAAGAATGCCATCAGCTTGGAAAGTACTGAGCAGACTTTTTAAGTCAAGCAACAACAAGCAAAAAGACACCTGTTGCGTTAAGAAGTTCTAATACAGACCACAACTCTCATAGCATTTTTACATGTACTCTTCTAAATCTAATTTACTTTCAGGGCAACTACTTACAGGAATACAGCCACAGAAGGGTTTAAAATTCAGGTCATAACATCTTAAGCTGGCCAAAAAGAGGCCATGCCACCTTAGAAGCTTATCTTCTAACCACTTTGGTTACCTGCTACACACATACTTGCAGGTCTATTGTCATGTTACACAGTTTGTGCTTCAAATTAAAATTTAAAGAAAACTCAGAACACCTCTACAACTCAACTCAGCCATTACGTGAAGTTTGGAATTCAATACTGTATTATAAAATTAAACATTTTAAAATATGAAAAAAGTAAAACTTAGGTATTCCTGCATATCCTAACAATATCTTTTATAGGAATGAAAACGGTATCATACTGAATACAATGCTGAAGGGAATGTTTTTAGTTATGTGTACCCAGCTTAGCCAAGATTTTTTGTCAACTCCTCTAATCATGTAGTCATTGTATTTGTATTGTGGGAGCTCCTTTTAGCACTATGTTAAGTCTCAATTTTCACATGATGAGAACATTTTAACTGAAATTAATATACTAGATTACATGTAAACAAAAAAGCACTTACTACAAATAAAAAATACTTTCATAAGTTCCTATTATTACTACTGAAACTAACAGCCAAGAAAGCAATTCCATTGCTTTGAGGGTTTTCCCCTACTACTGTTTTCACATACACATTACTTGAATGCCACTCCTGAAGAGGCAAACCACGTCAGGTCGACTCTAGATGGCAGCAGCCTCCTTTAGATTTTGGTTTTCTCCTTCCCTAGTGTCCTAGTCTTTGTTCCTGAGCCCTCCAAACAATCCCATACTTCCTTCTCTTCCCCCAAAATAAGGACTTCAGTGCTCCAAGCTGCACAGTTTGGGGAAGATGACTGGAAGGCATTTTCAGTAAGAGAAATTAGGCCATTCCTGCAGTTAAGCTACAAGGTTCTTCAAAGCATACAGAAGAATTGAGGCCTGAAATGGGAAAAAGATTTTTTTTCCCCCTCCCCCTTTCCTATCAATCACCTGGAGAAATACTGGAAAACAGCACTTTTTTCAGCTAAAAACAGCCCCTCAGAAAGAAAGGGGCAGAGGACAGAAAAAAGAAAAGAGACACTGAAGAAATGGAACAAAAAGGTGTCATTTTATCATGAATCTAAATGGGAAAAATGTCTACCTAAATAACATGGCTTTAAAGCACTGAACAATTTTACAAATCTCTCTTTGGACACAGTGTACTGACACTGTGCTGGTGGAGTATATTAGATGAGCTGAGGCTACTTTATAAATCATAAAACTGAACACATAAAGAAAGCTACTGCTTCAGGAAAAACACCTTGTCTGAACACCTCCCCTTTTCTCCTAATATTTACCTTTAGCTTTGGCACTCAGCCACTAGTATTGGCCAGTATGCCCTTGCCCCATCCTGCTGCTACCGTCTTCCCCCAATGAGTTTAGGTTGGATACTGTACCTCCTCCAGCTCCTTACTATTTCTCACATGCCCTTTGACATGACCACAACTCCAACATTCACATGAATGAAACTGAAACACAGTAATATCTTAAACAGATATTTCTAGAGGTCCAATTAGAGCTGATTCTGTGAGCCCCTGAGCACACAAGACACTTTATTTGGGTAAACAATCTCAGCTCAGCTCGATCAGTCCCCTCTGTGCGGTTTCTCACAAAGGTGTTTCAAAATGCAAGCTACTAGACTTTGAATTCACAGACACTATCAGGATTTTGAGGATTCCCACATACAAGTGTGGCCATGGTTGGGACACAAAGGGACATCAGAAAGCACTGAGGGAACAGCCTTTTGGGATTGTTACAGATGGAAGGCACTACTGTGGCCTCTAGAGCATCAACATGTTATGTCTGGGCTATTTTCAAAACTCTAACTCTAACCCTCTCCACCCCAAGCTGCAGACACCTCTAATCCCATTGAAAAGCACGTCAGGGAACTAACATGTGCCAGTGCCCTCCCTGAGGTGATTCACCAGAACTCAGCAGAACTTGGGTACCCATACAAGACAAGTGGCAAATACCCATGACTAGGGACAGGGACTGGACTCTGCCTGTCAGGTTTGTCCATTCATCTGTTCAACCAAGTTATCCATGCTACTATTGGGAAAGGAACTGACATCACCAAGTGTGTCACTGCTAAAGGGCTCTAACATTAACTCAACAAATGCAGACTTCCACTCACATATCCCAAAATTTGACTTCCTTGTCACATCACAACTGAAGCATCCCAGACACAGAGCATCTTCTAGAAGACCACACTCACACCATCCCAATGCTTTTTAAGGAGCAAGCCCCAACTACCCAACACTGACAGAAATAGTTCTGTGTTGTGCGTGGGTAAAAAAAAAAACCCTGAAACTGGTGGATCTGAACATTAAATCCTGCAACTGGATCCAAATGGTCAACCTTGTGTCAATGTGGGACCCCATGAAAATGAAAGGCATTCTCTGAAGGTGCAAGGCTTTCTTGCATGAGTGTACTTGCACCACTGGGATCAAAATCTTTGCTTTTGGGTCCAACACAATTCAATTCTGAAATGGCAACTGAACCATGGCCACTTTAAAAACTGCATCTCAAGGGCCCAACACAATTTATGAAAGCAGCAGAAATCACCAGTGGTCTTACACCTAAGACTACAGTAATAAACAATTCCATTTTGTGCTACCAGAGAGAGTAAAAAGAGAGCAAACAAAGCAGTAAACCTCCATCTTCCCTTTACTCTCAATTATTATCAGTTTTATCTATAATTCATTTTTTTTACTATGAGAATCAACATAGAATCAGAACAAAGTTCAGATTTATGAATTTATTTTCTCAATACCCAAGTGAGGCAGATGGACAATGTTACTACCATTTTTCAGAGAAAGGAATGACACACAGAATAATTAACTCCCTAATTTTTTATTTCTATCTTTTTTTTTTATTTTATTCTTTTTTACAATAGAAATGGAATAGAAATATAGAATGGAATGAATTGGGGCATCCTTAAAAATCAGAAATCTATGATAACCAGAGTGGCACTTGGCAGGTAAGAAATCCTTAGTCATAGTCCCATATACCTATGGAATGTAAAGGTGTGTGTGATTCAAGGTAACTCATCCTTCAAACTCATTTTTTTCTGGCCTTCACTGGGTGCTCAGTTTAAGATCAGAACTCACATAATGCCATTTAGAATTAGATCTCACATAATAATTTTCAAAAAGGGATTTTCTTCTCCAGGATCTCTTTACATCTCCATTTGTTACGCTCTCTCAGAAACTCATTCTTTTTTTACTGTTCTAACTTAGTTAAGTGGTTTGCTTAGACTCTTTTGAAAGGAGAAACAGAGCCAGGGAGAAACTGACAAATCTTGGGATAATTCACATCATTTGTCTTAGGCATAAATGTTTTCAAATGGGATGGAGAAGTCCACCCCAACCAAGTAAATGCAGAATGAACTCTACTGATGAAAAGAGTCATACCAAGAGAAGCACCTAATATTTATTTATCCATGGCAGTATCTTTATGCTATGCCGAAGGTAACAGGTGACACTGGGAAATCATGGCAACTATTTTCACACAGCTGATAAAAAAAGGGTGGTGATTTGCAAAATATTGTTAAGAACAGAGAAACGGAATGGGAGAAAAAAAAGGGAGACCTATTTGGTTTAGAAGTTGTCTGACAGCTCAACAAATTGCTAAGTCATTTGCCTACTTATATTTACATATGTGTGCATGAAAATGCAGTCTGAGTGAGGCACAGTGGAAGGTGTCTGGAGGCAACACAGGGCATGCTGATACACCCTTGACTTTAATGTATCAGACTTGTAATGAGAGACTAATTTGGTTCCAAGCACTAGCTGGGCAGAAACAAAATACTTACAGACTATTAATAGAGAAACTTCTCACAGAAGCTGTGACCTTTATGACTTAGCGTGGCTTACAGCCCTACCTCTGTTACAGTTAAACAGAGCCTTACTGCAAAGCAACAGATTTCTGCTTTTTTTTTCCTCCCCCAATCATACGTAAAGGACTGCTAAAGTAGAGCTAATGTTTAGTAGACATCCTGATGCAAATCCCTTCTGCAGTATGGAGGTGTACTGAAACATAGCAGGTATATGCTGCTCTGAACAATGTTCCCTAATGTCCTGCAAACACCTACCCTCAACAGCCACCCTTAGCTGAAGGCCTAGGGAGATTTAAAGACAATGATCCCAGTAAAACTAATTAATAATGTAAAATTATTATCAGTCACAATGTTATAGTGGAATTGGGGAAGGGGGAGAAGTTTATTGAAAGGGTTACTTCTCTCACTCCCAAGCCAGACACGTGTAACAGGTTTCTAATGACTTTGAGTATAATTAAACATTTAAAGTCAGTATTGCAAATGCCTGATGGAAAACAGTTATGAAACACATCAGAGAGGACAGTCCATTTGCTATTTCAGCCTTTATTTGCCAAGCCATGTGTCAACAAAAATACTGGTTGTTAAGGTCACTAAGACTAGAAGAGCCAGGAAAAAAAATGTATCAGGATCATTTTTAACAGAAGTGGTAGAAGTCTGTAACTCAGGGAAATATGAAATGCAAAACACACATTTTCATTTTTAAATACATTAAATAAACCTTTTTTTTAAAATCGTAAAAGATTCATCTGACTCCATCTGCTCACTGCTGTAGCTCACAGCAGCAAACAGCACCAGCAAAAGTATGTACAAAAGCACAGGTGCATGGGATTAAACAACAACAACAAAGAAGACATAAAATAATGTAAAAAGACAACAAATTAGTTCCAGAAACACAAGCTAAAGAGATATTTGGAAATAATTATACTAACAGGCACAGTAATCCCAGTTCTTCCTGGCATGCAGAAATGAGGAGCTCTATAGGGATATACCAACAGGTCAAGCAGCTGAACGAGCAACAAAGGTAATTTTGCTGTACCTAAAAATAAGAGTTGAACAAACTTACATCTCTTTAGAAGCAAATGGTGAGAGCAGCAAAATGACTGGTATTTCAGCAGTTTAATGTTTTGTAACTATTTGTGCCAGAAGTGATGTTCTGAATGAGTGGCAGAGCAGTCCATGGTAAACACATTTCTTTAATTTATCCTACTCTTAGTAACAGATTCAAATGGTGGCAGATCTAGGATTAATTTGGTCCCAAGAAGAGAATGCAGAGTGGAAAAGGCTCCCTGGGAAAATTACTTCAGTCACCTCTTTGACAGCTGGCCCACAACCATGCTACCCTGTGAATGCCAAATTTGTGAGATAACTGAGGGGAGATAGCAGAGTTCTGCACAGCCAAGAATGTAATGATAGGAAGTGATTATTCACTGTTTTTTCAAAGAACGAGGGACTTAAATTGAACAGAGGGAAGAACTTTTTAATTTTTTTCACATCACACACACTTAGAGCTCCCTGCCACTGCATACTGCAGGGGCTAAGAATATAGATGAGCTCAAATGAGGACTAGACAAGTTCACAAAGGGCAGGGCCATATATGGATATTAAACATTAAGGTGAAGTAATAGCCTCAGAGGCTGAGGGGTGGAAACTACTGATTTTTTTTTTTAATGCTTTAAGGCAAAAGATGGATAGAGGGAGGGGGATGCAGGTATTCCAGAGGAAGAATAGCTCTATCACAGCCTTGTTTCTCTGCTCTTTTGGTAAACACTAGCCAGGTTACTGGGTTCACTTGGACCTAAGTGGGAAGGATTTTAGACTTTGGTCAGTTGTTTCTACACACACACACACTAGTGAAACTTGCCCTTCTGCAACCAGCTTTTGCATGCCAGCTTTAGTGAAGGACTCCCCTTCAGAGTCCCTCCCCGTCAGAGGAGAATTATTTGCTAGCTCTCATGCCAACAGGACTAGGAGGACCTGCACATTACTTGGAGTGCTTACAAATACATGACAGCTTTAAAAACAGCAGACCAAAGGCAACACAGTCATCAGAAAGGAGAAGGTTCAACTTGCAATACCAGGCTGTCCTGCAGCCCAGCAAGGCAGGCTCTTCATGTGCACTGTCCATTGTTTTGTCCATGTCAAACCTGATGAGCACAGTGCCACTCCCTATTCAAGCACATTTCACACGCCAAGAAGGACATGCCTGGAATCTTCTCAGTATCATCTAACCCAGGAAACAGGTGTAGGGAGCATGAAGAAATATCTAAGGGCATGGAAGGTGGTGAGTGGGCTTCTTAGTCTTGCTGAGAGATGCTACAGGAAGGGAGGGTAAGGAGCCACTGCCAAAGCAAAAGGGGAAGGGACAGCAAAAAAAAAAAAAAAAAAAAAGACATATAGGCTGCTGATGTTCCTGGAAACAAACTGTAAGTAGCAACAGGAAATCTGAAAGGTTGAGAGTGACAGAGATTTCAACAGCTGGCTCAACAGAACAAGGCTCCTTTGTCTCACTGTTGGGACAAGTACCTCCAAAATACTCCTGTTCTCAGAACAGAGCGTCTTAGCTACTTTTGTTCATCAGGTCTGGTGGAAGAAGTAAACATAGCACAGAAACTACTTGAAACTACTTTAATTTTCTCGAGCAAAATCATTGTAGCATTTAGTGCTCATACCAAGCTCAGACACAACAATGCTTAATGCTATTACCATGACACAGTGATGGAGAGGGCAGATAAAAACCGAAAAAAAGAGAGAAAAAAAAATCAAAAACCCCCACAAAATTGCCTGACAAGTAATTTTTATGAAATGAAAATAATTTACACAGCAGTTTCACAGAAAAAGGGAATTACGCCATTAATCAGCACTGCTGGATAATTACACTGTACATGAGGCCTTGCTTTTAGGGAAAAAATATAAGCTAATAAAGACAGTCAGACGATCAGTAATGGCAGGGCTTTTGGGAGATACCAGAGACACAAAGCTTAATAATTTAGCACTAAGGAGTATAATGACTGTGAAACAGAATTATTTTAAGTTTACATTAATTTTCCACCCAATTACGTATGTAACATTAAATCCAAAAGCTAGAGAATTCCCCTCAGCTGTGAACAAGCACAGCAACAATGAGAAAGCCAAGGGGATGTGATCTCGAACATGACTGGACTCTGAATGTATCCTTCCAACTGCTGTGTACATCCTTAATATTCAGAGGTCTGCTCGAGAATTAAAGCCAGTTCACACTTCCCTCCAGTTACTGCCGGTTCAAATAAGGTCTCTCCCTAATACAGTCAACTGCAGTCAATCAATTTTCTTTGTGGTGTCTCTCTGCACCTCTCAAGCACCAGCAGCAGATGGCTCAGCCTGGCTGTCTCACTGCAACATTTGTAAGGGAGAAACCAGTGAAAAGTTGAACAGCCATTGAATTAACAAAGAAAATGAGGACTGGAGTGTAATGAGAATGTTTCATTACCTTTGCATTGTAAGCAATTTAGCCCTGATTATTATTGACCTCTGGCAATACTGCATCCAAGTAAAATGTGCTATCCTAAAAAGCATGGGCATACTGGAAGGCAGACATTGCTTCTGAGTGTACTCATAAATAAACCAGAGCATTTCCCTTCCTGTGTTAGAGGCTTACCTTACAGCTGAGTTATCAGCATTCAGCAGCCCGCCCCCCCCCCACTTTGTGTCTACAGTACATTTGTGCAACAAACAACACAACTTGATAAAGTACACCCAGAAAATTATTATTATTACTATTATTATCATTACTTATGTGGCACCCAAAAGAGCATTAGGTATTTCACAAAGTAGTTAATAAGACAAACTATGTCCTACAAAGGGCTAATACTCAGTGAAACAGTAGAACTACTCAGGGCGGAAAAACAGGAGGAGGTGGTGTAACAGGAGGAAGTATACAGGTTACAGCAATAACATTAAACAGTTACTAATCTGGGGGACGTGAGGTTCAGTGCACGCTGCCTCTTCTTATTCCACACTGGGTTCACAGGAATCCCTGTGACAGGACATTTTGTTAGTGTGCTTTCCAAATTCACTGATTTTTCCAGAAGAGCTGGTTGCTTGCATGCTAATCTGAACCTCTTTTGTGTGAAGGTGTTGCAGCCTGAAAGCACGTGTATTTAAAAGTTTTGCAGTTCCAAAGTAAATATGCCTATTTGGGATTCAGCAGCAGCAGGCACAGATGTTGAAACTTTCACCGATTTTGCAGTGATGGCCCAATGGAGCTCATGACTTTGAGCCAAGACGCAGCAGGCAAAGACCAATAACCCACACTGAGGGGCTCTGCACGCTCAGGGATCCATGCAGGCCACCAGGCACAGCCAAATGTAGTCCTGTTCCCACTGACGTGCTGTGATACTGTGTCAGCCTGCTATGCACCTTGGTGTCCCAAGAGCTCTTCCCTCTCTTCTGCCAGAGGGATGACAGCATCCTTCACGTGCTGAGTGCATTGGGGACAGCCCACCGAGGAGGCAGAATAGAGGGAGGTGAATTTTAAAAACAACCAGGATACACTATAGTGCTCACTACCAAATCCATCTGCCAATGCTACAACAATGGCCACACAGCTCCCTGCACGCTGGGCAACCACATTCCATCCAGAACAAAGCATGCTGCTGGCGCCTCCAGAATATTAATAATAGTAAGGTATGTACTGCAGCAGGAGGGAGAACCACAAGGGGTAGCGCTCCACGGGGCTGGCAGAAGGAATGGATCTGCTTCAGGCTGCCTGCCAAAAGCACTGGAAAACTCGACTTTACAGAGACTGCTCCAGGATGCTTTTCTCCTGCCTGCAGTACTCTTTGGAGGGCTTTTGCCCAGACCAGGCTGTACTGTAGCCAAATGTAGGTGGGAAGTATCCCTGCTCACTCTCCAGCCTCTCCAGCTGGTACTGCTGCTTCCTGATGGAACAGTCACTGGGATCCCTCACCACCCTACAGATAAAAGCTTCTGGTTCCATGACATCCTGCCATGCCCATGGGGCTTTTTAGAGCTCACTAGAGTCATGGGTGAGCATCTTAGAAAGAAATCGCTCCCCCTCGTCCCATAACCCAAGGAGAAGCAAGAGTAAAAATGGAGGCTGCCAGAGGGACTATTCATGTTTGCAGATGCAGGGATTATTATGGTCTCCCAAGACACAGAGAAGAGAAAAATTCACAAAACGCTGACAGAAATACCTCACTCCCTGCTAGCAGCCTTTTATACCATAGGTTTTGGTAGGGGGCAAAAGTAGTAAACCAGCATGGAGAAAGGAAAGGACACAACAGGGAAAAAATGAGACGCCAGTGTCCATTGCACCACTGGAATAGTGCACCCTTCAGCATGGGGAGACACGTCCAAGGGAAGCGTGTATTCACGAACCATCTGCTGAACAAGTTCAGATCTTGCAGCACACTTAGGTTTGCACACATGCAACGCATCTCTGAGATGCAATGTATCCCCCACTTCCTCCCCATCAGGTAGCTGACAAAATGCAGAACACAACACAAAGAAAAACCCCTGCTGGCTTAGCCAAAAGGATTGCATACAGAGAGCTGCTAGAAGCATTACTAAATACGTTGGCGTTTCATAACAGTTTGATCTCACTGCTGTTTGTGTTTCTGGTTTGTGTACAGCAGGAACAGCCAGTCAAGGTGATGCTTTTGCTGTGCAGATCTGCTGCAGCACTTCAGTTTCATCGGTGGAACTGAAGCAGGCTTCCCAGTTCCCTGCTCCCCACAGCTTCCCCTTGCTGTGGGAATGTGCTGTGGTGCCCTGAGAGAGTCCAGCTCCCTGTGGAAGTGCACACAGAAAACACAGACCTTGCCTGCATGAGACCTTCAGCTTTCAAACTACTAGCAGTGAGTCCACAAGTGGAAGATGCAATTTGGCTTCCATATACACTGAGCAGAAAGAATTTGAGATACCATCTATTTTTCAAAGGATTAAAGCTAACATGTGTCTATCTCAAAACATCAGCCTGCTTCACAAGTACAAACATGCAGTTACGGTTTCCAGGGACACATTATCTCACATCATGGTTCCTGCCAAGGGGTTAACCTAAGCCTTGGAAGTATGATTAAAAACTGGTTTTGCTGAGCCACTGTCATCTACTAAATACAACTTTGTTTTCATAGGAAAAAGAAAAAAGAGTTTTCTTTTAAAAAAAAAAAAAAAAAAAAGCTCTTAGAGGCCATCCTAAGGGTTCCTGGAATTTTTTCACGTGTCCTAAAAATCATCCTTGTGAAGCCCTGCACAGTCATGCCTCCCCATCAGTGCTGTCCAGACAATGCAGAGCTTGTATGGCTCCTGCTCCAGGTGCCCCCAGTCCTGCAGCTTGAGGTGGTCCTTCCCAACCAGAGTTAACTCTCTGCCCAAATAATTTCCATGTGACTTAGCAAGCTACTCCTTGTAGAGAAAGCTTAACTAAATTATCACCTCATTCCAAACTAGTTCCTATACAAATAAGAAGTCCCGTGAGCATAACACTGAAATTTACTGAACTGCTTACTTTCTTGCACTGGTTGATGGAGTGTGTATTACTTTACAGAAGCTAACACAATTTTGTCCCTGTTTCTTACACTGGACCAGCCACAGTTTCTCCCCAAGAGGGAGCACATCTCTGCACTTACACAGCCTGTATTCTTCCAGGACTCTTCATTACCATTTTCCCTACAGCTGAGCTGCTCTGCACAGATTTTCTGCTCAGTATGAGGGGGTGGGGAGTGGGGCATTAATTATACAGCAAGATGGAGCAGGGCCAGGCAGCCCCTCTGGTGCACTGTCTCCTCCATGCACAGGCTCCTTCCTGCTGCTCTGCAGCTACAAGGATCACCTGTTGGTCTTGGCACTTCCCCAGGCTGGGGCCCAGCGGAAATGACAGCATCAGCTAGAAACGAGAGCCAGCTCCTATTCCAGCAGCCCAAATGAGGGAAATACAAAAACAGATGATGGCAACGTGATCGAGCTGCCGCACGTGAGAGCCAAGAGGGGGTGGCTAGAGGGGACAGATAAAGGAGGGGTGAATCTTGGACAAAAACCCCAAAACAAATGAAAATAACAGAAAACCTCCAAAACCACTAAAAGGAAGCATTTTTTTTCTGCTGTTGTTCTCTTTTCATATTCAGCACAGCAAAAACATTAGGAGAGTTTTTCTCCATCTGAACACCTGCCAGTAGGGAAAACTAGCTACCTTGTTCCTGCTCCTGCTGGAGTTGTCAGATGTTTCCACCTCCCATATGAGAGATGTCAAAGGGGTATTCAGGTATGCAGCAGAGACAACCTTCCTTTTTCAGGCCAGCTCCTCTCTGTACTGCACAGTGACACAAGCTGTTCCAAGAGCTGTGTAAGGAATTCCCTTCTTCCACAACAGTGCTCAGCAAAACCTTTTACTTGATGTTTGGGTGAGATGCAATGTTGTGTAGCAGAAAGATTAAACATGACTCACCTCTCATTTTGGTCTTCTGGGCAGAAAAAGCAGATAAGTAATCCAACAGAAGAGATAACCATCATTAACTATTTAAAACAGAGGAATGTTGCCTTTTAAATGACCAAAATGCAAGTTAACTACACACTGCATTTCCATATCCAACTGGTTTCATACAAGCTCTTGAAATCCTTATCTACTCAAAGCAGTAACCATCCTAACACCCAAGATCTCGCATCAAAATTCTCTGAACCCTTGAGTTGAGTGACACCATAAATATTTACTGTCCCCAATACCTTAACAGGTTTTAAATGAACTTTTCACATTTTTTTACCCAATAATTTTTAGAAACTGTAACAATAAAAGCAGGAAAAACCTAATTCTTAAAAGGAAGTTTTTTTCCTCTCCAAGAGCAATGGAATGGGTCCCCAGAGCTTCCTTCTTCCTGAGAAAACACTCTATGAATAATCAATGTAGAGTCCAATTTCTCAGCAAGCACCAAGCCTTCAAACACACCCAGCATTCAGCAGTCTCTGTGACTCTGGCCTTTAAACTGCAACACTCTTTGCCTTTCTCTCCCTGGTTTCCCAAGCATTCTTTATTCTGTTCTTTCCAGCAACTAGGTAGGTAAGCAGAAGCAAAATTCGAGCAGTGGGAGCAAGCTGGGGCTAATTTGCACCTTATGAATTATTCAGGCCCTCCTGACTCCTGCACCTGCACTGAGGCAGGAAGCTTGCGAGGAACAGTCATTACTCTTCTGGGTTTGCACAAGCTTGGTTACTGCTCAGACACTTTGTTCTGTAACCAAGGGCTTCAGGTCTTGTATTAAGCAATAGAAATGGGAGGGAAAAAAAAAATAACTGCATGTTGTCAACCCCCCTCTCCTGCCTCAAACCCAAGACAATCATTCAACCCTGCTCTGAGACAAATGAATTGTAGGGTGTATCGGACTGATGCCGAATTTATCTTACATATGCTAATCCAGATCAGAGCATCAGGAGAGAAAGAGCAAATGGGAGCTTGAGTTGGTCTTGTCAGACATTTACTCAGCTGCATTAAATTGCACATTTAGACTTCTCCCTAGCTCAGGAGGGAGTATTTCATGTGCATCAAGTATTTCACATGCTAACCTGATCATTAAGGGATCCTTCTCCCCAGATACACCACAAATAAATTATCTGCCTGGCATTCTGGCTGACATAAGGGGTGCTAACAGTTTAATACTATTGGAAAAGCCTATATTGTGCTTGCAACAGGGTGGATTTAACAATCAAGCATGTCTTTTCCACCTCTATCTACTATTATTTTGGTAAACAGAGTGTGACACCTAACTGCAGTTCCAGGTACAAGCCATGAATCTAGACAGCCATTAGGAACACTTGCAGAGAGCAGATACAAACCAATTAGCACTATGAACATTTGAAGATAATGCTACGTTTTTGAGCTAACATGCTAAGGCAAACACATCTAAAAGTATTATGCAAATTCCAAGCAGCAAACACCATCTTTACTGTATCTCATGTCCGCAGCTGCACTGAGTATCATTAGGTCTTGTCCTTTATTAACATTGCTGTTACCAACAAGTTCTCCAGTTAAAAGATCGTCTCATTAATCCCAAGCAGCTAAGCATCATGCTTTGATTGATTCAGTAAAACAGATCTGTGGTAACTGATAATGAAACCTCTTTAATCCCCTCTTCCAAAAAAACCAAGTCAAACACAAGTGTTAAGCATTCAGTACAGTCAATCCTTATCAAATCTTTGCTTTTCTTCTTTCTATGCCTAAGGAAGTTAATGCATTTTCCTATCAATGCAGGATGTGTGATTGGTCCTGTGCTTCTCTTATCACATTCCTGTCCAACAATAGGTACTCTGGCGCTTTTTTAAAGGTATTTTAATCGAGCATGTAAACACGTTTTATTCTTTGATGCTCTTTCATTCAGCATCATTAATCCCCAGCATGAAATCAATAGACTTAAAACATTTAATCACGTCAAAACGCAACATATAAATCCACAAATGACTTCAGTTCATCACACACACTGAATAGCTTGCAAATTGGAAACTATGCCTTCTTTTTGCCTTGGGAATCAGCAAACCCTAAGCCAGTCTTCCACTGAAGTAAACAGATCCTTTCTCCAAGAATCTGCCATTAGGCAAAAAAAAAAAAGTTGATAAACAAAACATGGGATTTTCTGTTTGCTCTGTCATCTTTTTTCATCCCTCGCAGTCTCACTGGCCTTATAAGAAGCACTTGTTTTACTGCAATCTCTTGACAGTGAGCATGTTTAAAGAAAGTTTAAAAACAATTACAGTAACTGGGTTACAGAATGTATTGGAGGTGCAAGAGAAGGGAACAACATCTTTGTGGTTGTTTAGTTTCCCTTTTTAACAGCACACATTGTTTCTCTGCTTGAATAGAATGCATGAGGGACAACAGTCATAGGCGCTTTACAAAAAAAAAAAGGAAAAGAGAATAAGCTCAACCTTATTTACGAATATGACTTTCAAAGCCTGTAGGACACAGAAAGTGACAAGAATCTCTTTGATGGGGCAAAAGTCATGGCTGAGATGAAAAAAGGGCTGAAACAGGTAAACAGGGAAAAGGAATAGTCTAGGTAATGGAATAACATCTTATATTCTACTACATTAAAAAGCACTGAAAGCTTGCTCATTTGAAAGAAGTTTTCAGTTGGAAAGTCTGGAAAGTGGTGAAGTGTGAAAATGGGCTGAAACCCTAATTAGGGAGGCAGACACAAAAGCCTGCCTACATCCATGACCCTATCCCCACCCACTGGCCCATGAAGAGTCCTACACAGCCTCCCCCCTAACACATGAGGTCCTGCACTGGTAAACTGGAGCTACCAACCGGGCACATATCCTCACATACTCATTCTGGCAGCTGCCCATTTTCCACCTGCAGGCAGAGCCCTTCCTGAACTTTGCCTGTGCCTTGTGAAGAAGCCCCAGAAGGCTGGCAGAGTTCTGATGGTGGTGGCACTGGCAAGGTGTTGCATATGGAGCCTACAGCCCCAGTCCTGTCCATGCTCAGGCAAGGGAACAGGTTCTTCTTATCCACTCTCCTTCTCCATCCCTTAACTTCTGTGTTCCTGTCTATACAACTGCCCCTATTCAGGTGGGAGATGACCTCCACTGCCTCCCTCATACCTTATCTGATAAGGCCTGCACCAAGGACCCCAATGAGACCAGCTTGTGCTCAGAACCTACACCTCAGGTCTCCCACTCTGTTGATGAGCTAGTTAACGAAGCTCATCTGCAAAAGTGGCAAAATTGCTGTTGCTGCTGCCAGCTTGTCTGACAAAAGACTCATGTCTGCTCCATTATAATCCAGGAAAAGAGCTACAGAGACTACCTCTGAGGGAAAATGATGCTTTTATTTCCTACCAATTCTCTATACAGTCCATAATGATTGATCTGATGTAACTGGGCTGTATTCCAGAGAAGCACGTACATTCCCTAGGACATCAGCAAAGTTTACACCTAAACTAGATGAGTAAGGGCTCCTTTTTGGTTGCTCCTGGGACATGCAATTCCCTCTAGTGACTATAATGGGGAATTCAAATGCTCTTTCTCAGGTCAACTTGCAAAGCTTAACCTTAATATACAGGTTGAAGTTCCATTTCACAGTGAAGCACAAGTGATACTCACCCAAGCATTTAAAAAGTTTTCTGAGAGTGTAACAGAGATACCAGTGCCTCCAGTGTAGCACAACACAGTCCCACTCTAGCTGAGAGAGGGAATGAAAATTTCATAGTAGGTATGACTAATCTGAACTTTACTGTAAGTATGCAGAGTGTAAGTGACCTCCTGATTTTGCAGCTTTTCCCATTGAAAGCAATGTTTATGCACAGAGCTGCACGAAGGAAAATACACAGATTAGGGGATTGCTTCAAATGCTTTGGCATAAAAAACCTGAGGTAAAACTAAAATGTGAAATGAGGACATTCCAAATCCAGCAAAGAGAAGATCAAGCATTTTCTCCTGCCAGTGCTTTTAATTATTACCAGTAACTTCCTATTTATTATCATCATCATTATTCTTTATCCTGTTCTTTACAAATGAACCAGATTACCTCTGCAAATGTGTGGAGGCTTTTTCTGTTTGACAGATGCTAGATTCACTTTCAGCTGAAAGCAATCGAAGTTTAGACATAAGAAATATATCCTTTAAAGCCTGTACTCTTCAGTTAACAATTTGGGCCTGGAGATGAATTTCAACTACAGACTTGGGCCTTAACATTCTTACTAACTAATGGGAACGCTAACAAGTAAAGCAGTGTACTCTGCACTGCAATGCTTATTTTCTTTTGAACTGGTGACAAATGAGAAGGACTTCTTTGAATTAGTCTTACAAACGTCAGGAATACAGTACAACACTGCAAACGTTTGTCTTTGAACAGTGGAGAGTCAAAGTGAACTTAAGGTGAAAATGGTGTCCAGCAGAGTAATTCAGACCAGGAAAGCCATCCAACTCCAAAGCAGCTTGACCTGAACACAGCCCCAGAGGCAGTTGCCACAGCTGCCAGCTAGACAGTAGCCAAGAAGTTAGCAGAGGTGCAAGCCAAGAAGCCAGCCATGAACCCACTTGCCAATGCAGTAAAGCTGTATTCCAGGATTTGGCATCTGGGTCCTCCAGCTGCCAAACATCTCCCATCTGGCTGAGCCTGTGGACGAGGTGTTAAAAAGATTGGGGGAGGTTATACAAGAGCGAGAGCAGTATCCTTTGCAACACAGCAAAGATGAAGAGGCACATTGTGCCTCCAACATGTGAAACTCACACACATTATCACTTTGTTCCCAGTGGATCAGAGGAGGACAAAATGCTCCACATTTTAGAGGAAATGAACAGTTAGATGTGCACAAATTGAGGCAACTGTCCCAGCCTCTGGCCATCCACAGAGGTCAGCAGATGCAGATTTGTGTGGAATTGGTTTCAAGTAAAACTTATAACTTTTAGCAGATTTGATTAACCCAGTAAGGAAAAATGGGGAAAAAAAACCTACAAAAAATATTTCTTCAAGACTTTGTGATCCACTCTGTTCCTCCATCATCACAAAGAAACAGAAGTATCAAAGAATGTTTCTGTACTTTCCTAACTGGAACACCGTAATTTTGAATGTAATTTTGTGGAAGGATAACTTTCTTGCAATTTAGAGGAAAAAGATAAGTTTAGCCAAACAAAGCTGAAAAATACCTAGTCCTGGGTAGGCATGAAATTTAATTCAAATGAAATATATCCACTCATATAGCTGCATTTAATTGCAGCAGAATTCACTTCTGTCAAGCAGTTACTGCTCCAAACTCCAACAGTGCCATACCCCAAGAAGCAGGACCACCTGTGAGGAAGACTCCTAGCACTGTCAGCAGTTTTAAATGCACCACAAGAATTCATACTTTCACTGACTTTTATGTTAATCTCATTGATCTTACTTCCACCTTTCAATCTACAGGCAGGTCCACATGGCCCAAATGAGGTTTGACAGATGTGTCTTTGATCAATTAGGTTCTTTATTTTAAAAACAGATAAAAACCCTACAGCTCTTTCCCAATTTTCTGTTTTTATTAGAACCTATTTGTCTTGCCAAATATCACCTTTCAGTCTTGCACTCACTCCAGTCAGAGCACACTAACCTTCAGCAGTTTAGAACTCCTCCATGAGATGACTTATGCCATCTTCATCTACATCTAACCATGCATGTTTTTCAGGAGCCTCATTAGTAGGATCTCATATTCATTACTATGGTATGTAAATACCACATAAATTCATGAGGAATTTTTTTAAACAAAATACTGACAACATTAACAAAGAGCAAAAAATTAACAATGTAACTTTCCTTCTTGAAAATGCTCCCTGCAGAATAGAAGCCAATAGGCAAAATATTATAGTTAATTTAATGCAAGCTAAAGAAGTCTGCATTAAAAATTGTATCTGAAATATGCATGTATTTTAGAAATACAACATTTTAAGAGACCAGTAGGCTCTTCAGAGTAATTTCTGACAGCACTGATAATACAATCAGATCAAAGACAATTCTAAGGATTTTAAAAAATAAATGTATAATTTCAATCTCATAGCCAAGGAAATCTTAAAAGATTTGTATTAGCTCTAATAGAGAAATTGCTCCTGCTGCTACTTTGAAAATGTTTGAATAATAAGATCCTGCAAATTTTTAATATAAATATAGCAGTTGTAGTGTAATTAACTGCAAATTGGAGATAGGAGTAGTCTTGAGGAATGACTTCTGTATTTGACTACTCATTAGCAATTTGAAAGTGTAATTGCTCTTAAGCATGCCTTCTTCCTAATTTTATTATGAAGCTTAGCTGTACTTATAAATGTGAAGAGTATGATTTATTCTGGAACATATTTGCTTATAGTGAATATATTTTTTCTTCTGTACTCCACAGACAGAGGGCACACAGGTCACTAAGAGCAGACAAAGCAGTGAGCTGATGGGTTTGCACTTTTCCCATAATAAACACCACTCCAAAGGAATCTTCTGAGGGGCACACAAAACAAACAAAAGAAGGGAGGAGGACAGGTAAGCAAGCAAGCACACAGAGAGTGGACATTTCACTGCATACTATTTTAAAACCCACTGAAACAACAGCCATGAATCCCACAAAAACAGGAAGGAACCCGACCAGCTTTGGTACATCCTTCTGTAGGGCCCTTATGGCATCACAACACTCGCTGAAGCCTCCCAGTCACAACCCCTCCCCCCCCACTGGATTGGCATGTAAACCCTGCACCCAAAAGCAGGGCATCTACTAGGCACATTACACAGCAAGGTTTTAAAATTTTGCCCTCCTTGAAATAAAGGCAAGGAGATGTTTACAAAGAGCTCTTCCTACATTTTGCAGCTTTGCTTCACAGTAACTGGCAATGACCCGTTATAACATGAGCTACACTGATGCACATTAATTTCGTTACTCAATCTCAGTAGACTACTTAACTATACTATTCAACATCAGACAAGGTATTCTCTATTGTCATATTTTAAACACTGGGATTTGTAAAAAAAAGAAAAAAAATTGCAGCACTTCCACCACCCTCTGAGCCCCAAGATAAAAAAAAAAAAAAAAAAGCAATTGCAAAACTCAACTTCAGATCTTGCCTAGCCCCACATATCCCCCAGTCATGGCATAAAGAGGGAAAGAAACCTGAAAAGCACGGCTACTAAACTTTATCAATAAAACAGAATTATTATATAATACACAATAAAATGCTTCATACCTGGAGTTGAAAAAACGAAAAGGGTTAACAGCTGACCTGGCACAGCCCCACATGCTCTCTCTGGAAATTGAACACAGACAATTAGGAATTTTAAGTTACCCCAAATAATCGAAGGGGACTTAGACAAGTTTGAGGAACACTTACTGCAAAGTAAGGAAGCACATAGGCTCCGTGTGGAAGGCACTTTAGGATTTTCCCATTCACTCAAAACTCTTCTCAAACTGAATTTGCTCTGCAGATGTCCCAGCTAATGATAAGTAAGTCTTTAGGACCTCTGCAATCAATTTTCATGGGAGCAAAGTCAAAGCTTAAGGACCCATATGTCACTCAGTGGTAATTCTGGATCATGATGGATCATATTTTCTTATAAAAATGATCATTGACAAAGAGGTAAACTCTAATGAGAATCTACAGCAGGCAGGCATTGCATAAAGAGGAAATAGTGGCTGCTGAACGTCTGCTACCAGAATTCTGCTGCATCATTAATATTATTCTCAACACAACACCAAAAAACTCGGGCTTTAACGTTTTTACTTAGAACTGGGACTCCAACAAAAATAGACAATCTTCTAAAATACTATTTTGAATAATGAACAACACAAAACCACAGTGCCATAGCTGTACAAACTCCTATGCTGGCTGAGATTTGGACTATGTGACATGTTCCTTTTCACTGACAAATTCTGATCCGCTACATGTGCTCAAACAAGAAGCATCATATAGATGGTTTTTGGGGAAAGTTCCATCACCTTAGGGGAAAAAAAAAAGAAAGACCTGTAGAAAGCCAAGAACATGAATAAGCCCCTTTAGTCCTCTCTGTGATTCAGACCTCAAATGTACAGTGAAAGTACTCTTAGACCAATGCCCAAGAAAGTAGGAAAAATATTAGAATAACAATATGAATCATAAAAAAGCTCTAGCATACTAGCACTTGAATGTATTTGCACTGAAAATGTTTTGGATCTTTTATAATGCTCAATTAAAATGTCTAGGTTGGCATAGGAATTGTTGAAAGTGAAATTTTCAGAACAACTTAGCTTGATTTACATAATTGCATTTTCCACTGGCCCTTGGAAACCTACAAATAATCTATTTTCTCTCAAAATTTGGAAATGCATGCTTTGAACCTGTTGCACTTCCCCGCTTCAAGTGTATCGTTAATATTGGCTTTCTTGACTGTTTTTGCCATTTGGTAAATGCTAAATTTCTGATAATGACAGATGCTACACAGACGACAAAATTATGTAAAGAATTTTTGAAGTGATAAGTTCTATCATTGCCTAACACTGTTTCTTTCCACACTCTTTTTCCACTCTCTATGTAGAGTCTTTTCCTTCTCAGAAATATATATCAGGTACTTGTGCTACAGTATCTAAGAGCAGTATCTACGGATTTTGTTTTACAACTTTGTCAATAACTAATCAAAGAGCACTGTGACAAAATCTCCCGTGCCCCATTAGCCCTCAACTGAAAGTAATATGCACTGGCAAAATGGTTACTGGAAGCCATTAACACCAATGGTTCTCTTCTGTGTCAATTAATTTGCAATCACTGCTGTGTCTTATAGGAAAATCATTTCTTCACACAGGTGATATAAACAACAATACTTTACCTAGAAGTCGTAACTCTAAATTTTGGACACTCCTTTTCATAAAGTTCCCTTTTTAACAACTAAGCAACAGAGCAGACCAAAATACAGTTGTTGAGGTTAAGTATTTGCATGCTGAATTTCTGACAGTGGGAAATTTAGCAGACAACTAAAACTCTATTTGGAACCTACAGTATGCAGGCACTGAAGCAAAAGACACTCAGGCATCATCCAACCAACGTCACTGAGACATAAAACCTACTATGCTGCTCTGTTTGGCATGAAAGCCAAAGGGCTGTGGCCTCCCACCCAGCCTCTTCTCCAACCCAGAAACCACAGAGAGAAATATCTAACCTTAGCCTCTGGACTCTGAAGCTTATCTGTGCTATGAAAACTGTTAAAACACATCTCAGACCATGTAATCAGCATAAAAAGGATCTGTAAGAGTCACTTCACAATCCAAATAGCAAGTGTAGAATAAAGAAGAGGAAAAGGACCACTCCCAGTGGAGTTTATATCTACAAAAGTAGATATCCAGCCTCCTGAGTTAGGAAGCTCTAACCTCTAGGCTTTAACCACCAGGCTTCTGTGCCACAGGTGGGTGGCTGCACCGCTGCTGGCTGTCACATTTTTACAGAGAGATTGTCAATGGGAAGAGGACAGCATGCTCTGGGTGTTACAACAGGCAGACTAGGTAATACCAGAACCTGATCTCTCCACTTCCACAATGGAAAGTTAGGAATGTGAGCTGCTCTTCTTTTTCCCAAACTGCTTTAATGAAAGTAATGTAGTTTACTACTGTTCAGAAGCCTAAGCTCCAAAGAGAGCAGAGACAACTCACAGCCAAGTACCCACCCAGGATGTGAGTGGAGACACCTCTAGGGAGATGATTGCTCTGCCCCTAGAACTTCAAAGCCTTTAATTCTTTGACTATACTGTGGGAGTGTTAATGCCTTGAGCAGGAGCTCTGTCACTGCTGGAACCAGTGACTAGTTTACATTTCAGAATCTCACAACACCTCCACCAGACCTCCCACAAAGCAGAAAATCTGCATCTTCTCTCAAGTGCCTGTGCTGCTGTGGCTCATCTTGGTCCTGGGTACCTGCAGTACTTCATGTGTGCTGCAAGCACTTGGCAATAGGGCAACCTCTGTGTCGTGCAGTACATTGACAAGGATGTCCCTATTACAGAATTGCATGTACTTGTAGTTCCTCTCAAGCAAAAGGAAAACCACATTCTATTATTCTGACTGTGCTTTAGGAATGGCAGAGGAACTCAGAAATTACATGGGGATACAGACAGCAAGGAGTTCTGAAGTGGAAAAATTGAGTGCAGAAGGAATTAATCTGTCCAGCTTGGTAAATAATTTTCAGGAAACAATTTATTATACATTACCTTATCATTATGCTTTTGAAACTTTTATGACTGAATTTTGGCCATTATTATAGTTCCTCCTGTGAACTTACTTATCAGCGGTTTGACTCTTTGGCCCTGGCAAGCAATTGATTACAGAGAGCAGAGCTCATCAGCTCTTAAGAGAAATACCACAGTGACTTACATGTCTGACAGGCCTGTGTGTCCCAGATTTATCATGCATTACACCAGCATTGCGCTAAATACTGTACTTTCCATGCAAATAATTGAGGGACGTATTTTGACAAGACTGGGACTGCTGACTTTTAATGAGTACATAAACCAAGTATTTCTTTTACTGCCTGATGTCACCCTCCAGTGATCCCCAGGTTAATTTATTTTTCAGTCTCTGTTTGCAATGCTGGGCTTTTCAGCCAGCAGCAGATCCTGTATCCTGTACCCAGGCCTTAGGGTGAGCACTTTCCAGGGCAGCCTCTGGCCTCAGTGCCTGCCAGGCTGCTCCATCATCCCCCTGAGCTAGCAACACAGTCTTGACAAGAGAGCTCTGGCTGCTGCTGCCTCCTCTGATCCACCCTGGCCGCTTCCTTATTTTCTGCCTGCCTCAGCTCTCATATTTCCTTGCATTACTTTATCCTGTGGTAACTCAGTATATTTCACAAGGATAAAGAAAGAAAAATATGACCCAGAACCTCACGCTTGACACATCTTCTGTCACTGCTCTAATGACAGAGGTGCAGAGTTGGACTCTCAAACCTGTGACTGTAATTGCTTCAAGATTAGATGCTATAATATCTATTAAGCAGCCATTGTGCTGCTTTTCTCCTTGTTTTAGCCTTCAATTCCTTTATTTTGACTAGAGGAATTTAATGTGTGGTGGCTGTAAGATCCAAGTATCCTTTCTGTGATGTATTCAAAATAGCAATGCTCATGTTTAAGTCACACATATGGGACATCTCCTCGGCACACAGGCTCAACACAAACTCTCTTCAGATCCATCGTCCAAGAACTTCCATTCACTCCTCTTTTATCTCCAGCCTAAAAAGAACTTGCTGTGAGAAATGAGGTTGTGGTGAAATCACTACTAGTCAAAGAGGATTGAACTAATAGACAGGAAAACCTACCACAATCTTTTCCCATTATGAAGGAGAAAGGAAAATGGCAGGAAAAAAAGTAGATTTTTTTTTTTTTAATCCCTGTATTTACATGCTCATTCAGTTATGCCTTGCCAAACAGTGCTCCCCTCTTAACAGTTCCCTCCTTTACATGCAGTTTACATACCTGTGATCTACACAACTTTTGTGTTTTTGCATGCATTGACCTACATACTCAGGACAATATTTCCATAAATCAGTGCAAGCATTGCTATTAAGATTTAATTGTGCTGCATGTATGTCTGTCACAGAATCACAGGAACTGCCTTAAGGAAAAGGAAAGATAAAAACTTATCTAATCTATATAATGAAACAAGAAGTAATTTTGGCTCAAGTGACAGCAGAGGACAATGCTCTTTCTTATCAGTAAGTCAAAGTAGCAGTTGATAGGTAGTGTTATTGTGGCTTTTCCTGGCAGTGTTATGCTGTCCAATCCACACCTATGAGTATTTTTTAATAGCTCTAAATTTCTGAAGGCACACATCTCTGCCCCTGCTTTCTGTGCTGATTTAGAAAGAAAAAACATAAAAAGCTGAATAATGAAATCACTGGGGAAAAGAGATGCCAAACAGGTGTACAAAATGCTAACTGGGTAGCAGTAATTCATAATGTTATTTATAATTCATTCCTTGGTGTCGTGCTCTTCAAGCAATTACAGAATGCCTACCTCACTATCCATAAAATGCATTTCACATATCTAACAAGTAATGACTCGAGCTTCACTCTGGAGCAGTACATTTTAGTGGATTAAGCACGGGAGTAAGAGGCAGATGTACCTGATCCCAACTCATTCTCTGCTTTGCTGCGTGGCCTTGAGCAAGTCACTAACCTGTGGATAATTATAATATTTGAACACACAGGGGATCTGTACAATTTAATTAGTTAATGTTTGCAAAGCACTCCAAAGATAAAAAATGCTATATGAATGATAATCACACGCTGTTGTTTCATGGCATTTTATTCCAAAGCATGTTTGTGTGAACATGTTTAGAAATGTAAAATTCCAAAAATGGCAAAGTTTGACAACTACCTTGAAATGATTGGCATTTCTTAGAATAAAATTTAAATTAATTAACAAATTTAACTTATGTTTAAGAGGACATTTATATGTGAATTCAATACAGACACTAAACTGAAGCTGGGAAACCAAGATCTTTAAAAGCTTCTGTATGATAGATAAAGGAAGTGGAAGAGACATACAGAAGGTATCAATGAACCAATACATGTTACAGGTAACTCTTTCACTGCAAGATAATGGTCTCCCAAACAGCCTAAGTGTTGAGTTACTTTTCTTTCTTTTTAGCATCCAGACTTCTCTTGGTTTCAGGACTGATAATTAGATCAAAAAAAGTTAATGGCAAACACAAACAGGATTTCAGATTTTAACATAACTGTGATTCCTTAGTTGTACAAGCTTATTATGCAATTAATTTAAATATTTCTCTCAAAGGGAAAATATTACTCCTAGCAATAGTGTGGTAAAAGCTCTAGAATGACCTACTCAACAGTCATGGAAACTTATTCTTACAGAGGAGACAGGAAGATATGATTTTGTGTAGACCAAGATAAAAACACTCTCTTTTTTAAATTAGCTTTCTCCAGGGAGAAATACCCCTACCTCCTGATACACTTCCATTTGAGCAATACAGCCCCCTTTCAAAGCAAGAAGTGATGTGAATTTCTCTATAAGCTGATTTTGGTTTACAGTTGCCATTCACCTAGCCCTTGTTTCTAATGGTCACTGGCTGATGGGGAATCTTGTTACCCTGGCAAAAGGCCTTGGGACATATAGCAGAAAATTCTCACACCAAAAAATCCTAGTGCATGCATAGGACAGCATCCTTTGATTTTACTGCCCAACTGTCAAGTTATTGAACTTTTCTTTTGTAAAACATCACATATTTTAAAAAAGAGAACCTTTTTAGAATAATACAGGTTTGTTGGATTATTGAAACCCCAGGTTCATACTTAATGCCTAAAGAGCAATTCCCAAAGGTATATAGGTCTCTCAAGCTCTTGAAGTCCTTAATAAGGGCTTTAGGCCAATTCATTTTCATATACAAACAGATGTTTCTGAGAATTCAGATTCTGCTAGAAATAACTTAATAAAATGACACTGTACAAGTCAGTACTTCTTCAACAAGCTATCTGAACTGCACGTAGGGAGTGCACATAGGTAGGAGAAAGCACATCTGTAGTAGTTGCCACAGGTCTAATTTAGATGTACCAGTTCAGCTTCTTCTCAAGTTACAGACTTCCAGCATGGCCTTAGAAAATAACATGGATGGGGTTTCCTCATATATAACTTCAGCAATGTAAAGTTTAATCACTCTCCCTAAACCACTTGTCCAGGTTTCTCTACAGCTGCTGGGGAAGACAGATACCTTCTGAAAGGCAGGTGATCGTAACTGGTAAGATGATTGGACCTAGAAATACCTCTCCAGTAAAGAAACCCAAAATACTTGAACCTGACTTTTAGGTAGCTTGCATTGTGAGAGATGAACTTTGCTGCAAGGTTCTGTTCAAATCAGACTGTCCAGCAGTGCCCAGAGGTTGCCTAAGGTAGCTGAGACACAGCACACTCTGCCAGCTCAGCAGTGCCCTTGGGTCAGTAGTCAGTGTGTCCAACCCAGCAACACTTTTCCTGCAGAAACCTATCCTTTTCTGCCACAGGATACTTACTTGAGACCACTGACAAAAAATGAAACAAAACTAGAACAGAAACATCCCTGAAATAATGACACAGTGGGGGCACCAACCATAACACAGATGCCTTGCAGGGCTCAATGCCACCACTGTCTTTCGCTTACGTATCTGCACAAATGCTTCTCACTGTTTTTAGCAAGTTCATTTTGCAGAATAACTCTGGAGGAGGCCAAGGAGAAGCCTCACCATGGTACAGCCTGTGGGGAGGTCAGAGGCCCACAGACAGCTCTTTCTGAGTGTGTGGTCCAATTTCCCTCCAACTGCAACAACTATGCAGCCTTCTGCTCTAAAGTCTTGCTGCAATGGAAAAATGCATCCCAGACTTGAGCATTCTTCATGAGATAAGTAAAACTGAAATTGATATATTCCCACAATTTCACTTCAAACCAATTAGTGTTCTGCAGTGAAAAAAAATCCTTTATTGGGGAATTGGATGAGCACTAGCCAATTCTCCATCTGTAAAATCACCATTCAATTGTGTGCCAGTTTTAAAACAAGCATTTGCTTTGTTCACGGTGGGCAGATGTACCAGAGAAGAGGGAAGCCAAGTTCACATAAGCACTGCTGAAACACCCTCACTTATGTTTCTTGGAGACTTGGGACAAAGTATTTTGTCTGCAAGCAGAAGAAAAAAATGAGGTGAAGGTTTCCTATAATGAATAGCACAACAGTAGTAATGATTGCTACCAAAGCAAAAAAACAAACTATACCAGCGTAGAAAACAAATGGCTGATGGAAACAAAGATACAAACTTAAAAAGAAATAAAAATAAACCACAGAAGTTGATTCACACTGAAGAAGAGGAGGAGGGAGAAAAAAAGAGATCTGGGAAAAAAATCAGATTTGAAAAGCATGTACTAATTTAAGATAGTACATTGGTATGGTGGCTATGCTGTCTGTCTGTTGTGGAATTTATTTTTGCTAGTGCAGTATCCAAAACTAACTCCTACTGTATTGCAGTAATAGATGCCAGAGAATTTAAAAACAAAGTAAGATGATCACATTAGCATCAATTAATTAATCACATAAAGCAGCCAAAGAGAACAGGGGTAGGGTCCCTAATCTCATCTTCATACAAGCACTCCAAGGCACCCAGCTCAGCGCAAAGAGGAATTCATGTTAAAGGTCAGAACAGTCACATACAAATGACAAATCCTATCTCTGTGAATTAACTGCAGCTATAACTACAAGTAGACAGGATTTCCTCTCTGAAATTTCAGTCTCTCCCTTTCTCCAGAAAAAAATACACTATCTGAAGCGCCATAAAGTTATATGCACAGTTCTTCCTTTCCTCGACATTTGAAAGAAAAGATGGGTTTCCTTCACTTAAAACACCTAAGGAGAAAAAAAAAAGTCTACAGAGAAAGAGGAATTTCTGAATCTTTGGATGTTTACCAACATACTGGTCAAAAGTTGATGCTAAAAATCACCCTCTGCCTCTCCTGCCCTCAGCTTCTGTGAGTAGATCTTAAGTTATGTATATTCAGGGACGGAGAGCTGCATGTTGTAAAATAATGTATTTTATCACACAAGTGTGCAGGAAATAAGGAGATGAATGCTCTGTTCAGGGTTAGCATCACCATACACCATGGAGATGGCTCCTGAGGCCATCCTGCATCAGCTCTGCCTGGGAATGGAAAGGTTGCCTGGCTGAGGGAACAGCATGCTGCCTCAGTGAGGAAAGTTCTACTGGTCTTCTAGGGGCTGACTAATGCCCTCTCCTCCCTTGGCTTCATAAAGATTTCTGGAGTGTATCTGAGATTTCACTCTGAATATATAATGCTATTCTTCCTGTGTAATAAGCACCAGTGGTGTCAGGCATATAGAGGCAAATCTGCTATTTGTTAGATGTTACATGTCAAAATGAGTTTGTAAAACATGCCACAAAAAGGATGAAATGCTGCTTACAATGCAAAGCCCACTGAAATCTACATAATGCTGCAACATTTATTATCAGCCAGAGCATATTATCTGAGATTAATAAATTATTCTTAGTCTGTGTTTTGTAAGGCATAGCAACTTCCATAAAGCAGCACTGTCACAGGAAGAAATTTCATCAAAGTACCCTGCTTGAAATAATGACTTTATTTATCTGTAACTTTACATTATTGATTGGGTTTGTTGAACTGAAGGAGAACTATGAGCTCATTCCAAAAGAACTACTGAGAAAGAAGTCTGGAAGCTCAGCCAACATAAAGCTTGCAGCGAGAAGGCAATTTCCCTGAGAAAAAATAGTCATACTTGGTCACTTTACAAATATGCAAGCAAATTACATTCTGTTTGTGTAAATAAGAACGAATGCCAAACACGTGGCTCTTGGTGTTTCATTGTCACAATTTTTATGCCTAAGAATTTTGTTCCTGTGAGATTAGAGTGGACCTGAAACAAAGCAGCAATACAGGTGGATGCCATGCAGTTTTAGAGGACCTGAAAAGCCAAGCTTTCAGACAGGCATTCCGAACTGTCCTGTGACCCAGCCAGGTAAGCGGGCTCACCTGGCAGCAGGGATCTCAGTGCTGATGTGTGTTCCAGGCAGCTCTGCACTGCTGTGGGCCACGGAGAGGAG
Organism: Muscicapa striata striata; assembly: GCA_030060385.1. Lineage (NCBI taxonomy): Eukaryota > Metazoa > Chordata > Aves > Passeriformes > Muscicapidae > Muscicapa > Muscicapa striata. The sequence goes on from JAREIS010000080.1 coordinate 1,706,926, forward strand.
CAGCATCACAGCCTGAGCCTCTCTCTGGCCCTAAATCACACAGATCCAACAGGGCACAGGGATTGTGCCTGGAGCTGCCAAGCGCTGCCCGGCCCGTGTGCAGGGAGCGAGGTGGCTGGCTCGGATGCAGACAGCCACACAGCCAAGAGGAACCCTGAGCCCCACAGACAGCACAGGGAAAGGCAGGAGGCAAGGAAAGCACTGAGGCAATCCATCACAGTCCCATAATGTGTGAGGGGCTGTACAGGATCAACCCAAAGCAAATGCCCACCACCAGATACTGAAATCCCCAGAGTCTGAACCCCCTTACTGCTCTTAGAGAATGAGTGGCAGTAGGCAAATATTTTTATATATATTCATAATCCTTATGTAGAATAATTTAAAACATGCCTGAAAAACAAGCAGGAAAAGGTCAGCTGATGTCTTGCACCTGCTACCAAGAACCTACAAACTGGTATTGTGTTTAACAAAGACAAGACTGTACAACACCAATTGGTACTGAAGAAAAGGACGCTGCCATCTCTTTGGAAGTACTGTGGTGTACTTCCCAGTCACTCTTTGCAAGAAGTTATTTTTTGGACAAGTATTCACCAGAAAGAGCTGACAAGCTCACTTGGAAAAGAACACACTCAGTGGGACAGTGGTTCAGACTCAAGGGCCAGTCTGCCTCCCTCAGGCACTAAGCTTTGACCTATGCTTCACTGACTGCTGAAGAAGTCCTTCTATGCTTGTCCCTGTGCTACCCGGTTATTCAGCAGAACAGTAGGTGCCTTTCCATGTCCTCAGAGGAAATTCCTGTCTGCTAAGTTTAGATGCTGAAATTGAGCACACAGGATCTCCCTTTGGTAGGCTTCAGAGACACTTTCCTCTCTGCAACAAGGCTATGGAGAATGAGAGCTTATTTTTCAGTGAAGTCCTTTGCTAAACATCAAATGTTAAGGTACATATTAGATGCCTAAAATCAAAATAGAGCCTGCCTGTAGGGCACAATATTGCAGACCAAGTAAGAAATAGATTGAGTGCAGTTGGCATGAAGTGCCAACATTCCTTTTCAACTCAGCAGCTGTATGTGTGGTGCCTGTGACCGAGAATGAAGTAAAGATGACAAATTGCAGATCACAGCCAAATTAGATTTTCCTAATGGGGCTTTTGAAATAAACTAACAGATTACTGTTTAAATAAAACCTGTAACAAGAACAAGTTGATGTTACATTATTAAATTTCTAATTTAATTTTTAAGCTCCAGAGCCAGTCAAATAATACTCAACGTATTTACCTTCACAAACTGTGGAATGCATTGTACAAAAGCTAAAAAAGCTTCCCATGGTTTGACCAATTCCCTAAATGTTAAAGCAATATCCATCACAGAGAACAGTATCTGCCTGCCAGTCATATATTAAAATTATTTGCTAGTGCTCCATACCTCCTTTTTTCAGTAATTAGGCAGTGCAAAATCATTTAGGGCAAAATCCTGACTTGTTTGTTTTTTCTGGCTTTTCTGTGTGCTATAAATTGAGAAAAAATACTTAGCACTTCAGGGCCTGGTGTTGTGACTAGAAAACGGAAAATACATATGGGACCTGTCTATCAAGCAATAGCCTCACTGGCGAAGAAACCTTTATCACTGTTAGAAAGGGAGCCTGCTAATCACAGAACCAACACCTTGTCTTGCCTTGCCCACAAACACCTCTCCCTCTGCTTAAGGAGAATATCGGTTTGAGATTCACAGTGTTGGCTGGAAGATGAGGTAGTATATGTCTGGTGAAAATGTTTAAAAAAACCAAACCAAAAAACTCAAAGACAGTCCCTCCCCAAACATGGCTTAGAAATGTCAGCTCTTTTAGCTGTTGATGTCCAAGAAAACAAATCAAAATATTTTTAGATACCATACTATGACATTAAAAATACATCTATAATTATTTATACAATAGTGATGTCTAATGGCCTTTATTATACACATTTTTTATTTAATAATATCCAGAATGCCCATATTTTGAACCTCTCAGATAAAAGAACATGTTTTGTGGGTCTAGCACAGGCTTCAATGCCTGGAGGCTCTAGTTCTATTTCCAGCTCTGCTTCAGACCTACAGGGTGACCTTTATGCATAACCTCATTTTCCTCACCTATAAAATGGGGATATTAATACTTATTTACCTCACAGTTGGTTCCCTTCCAGCTGCTACGGTGACTGAACAAGCTCATGCATCTACAGAATTGCTAATGTTCATGATAAACTGTTTCATTTTTTCAAACAAGCAGCGCAGTCACTAAATTAAGAAATTATTTCTTGACCCAGTTAGCAAAAGTACACAGAAAAATAACAGCAATGTAAAAACTGTTCGAAGTCCCTCAGTAATTTCCTTCCAATGACACTGTCCTCCATGAGAAATGTTGCTAGCTCCTATCTGACAGCAACTAGAATCAACTTCCTGATGCTGCTTTCAGCCAAGGAAAAAATACTTGTTTTTTGAGTGGTAATCTAACTTGGTGTCTCTTTGGAGAGAATATAAAACCATTGCAAGCTTTCCAAGTATATTAAGGGAAGAAACTATTTCAGTTTGAAACTCAATAATGAGGGGCAGAGAGAAAGAAAGCAAAAGAGCATGAAAGAGACAAGAGATCCAGCAATCTCTTCCAAAAGGGAATAAAGCTCCACGGAAAAGGTGCTGGCAGGGAGGACAGCCCTGCAGCATGGGTGCCTCCATCCTGGGCACCCCTCAGCACCACTCATCTCATCTGGGAACGCGATACTTACTCTTGTACTGCTCTGGCTATGGAGAGCGCTGTAGATCCAGTTTCATTAACGCTATCTAAGGTCACATTTGGCAGGTCGTCATCATCACTGTCACTTTTAATTTGTCTGGGAGATAGGCCTCGGGGGTCCATTTGTGCTGCAAAGAGACAAAGAATGGATTAATGTGAGTGTGCTGAAATTAATCTTGTCCCAGAACATCAGGGCGCACAACACATCTGCCTGCTCTGCCTGGAGAGCACTGCTTGTGCTGAGCTTCTCAGATCAGCTCATAGGTGGGCAAAGCCACCCAGTGGTGCCACAGCTGGATGTGAGCACTTCCAGGGGCATGCAGGTCTGTGAATTCACAGAGGCTACACCAATGCACACAGCAGTACCGAAATATAACTGCACATACCACATCCAAGATAAACCCAGTTTACATTCAAGTAATGTATGCTGTTTGACTTCAGAAAGCAAAGGGAAAGGGTTACATCTGCTTTGTACAACACAGAACACTCAAGAGTGCATTTGAAAGCAAAATTTCAGGAGCAATCTCTGCTTCTGAGTTCATCGTGAGGTATCAGGATGGAACCCATGTCACTCCACTCAATTAAAATTGAGGCATCTAAAACTCCAGTCATCCTGATTTCTGACACAATTCAACATCACTGTCAGCCTCTGAAGGATCCTTCACACTATGTGTAACCTCACACAGGCAACCAATGTTGAGGTGACCAGTGTCAGTGGGGCTAACAAATTTTTTGAAAAGTCACCCAGTTTCAGGCCTTACAAATATCTGAAGATGAGGAATTGCAGGATTGTTTTACCTATCCACAGCTTACCACACTGTATAACCACACTGTCAGTACCCAGGTGCTGGCAGCAACAGCTGCAGGGATTTGTATGAGACACAGAAGGTTCTTTTCGCTCCAGCTGACCCACTGCTGGGCACAGCTGAGCCCTGCAGACAGTGGGGGTGTCTCAGGGAAAACAGGTTTAAGAAAAGGCAAAACAACTGGACAAGAGAGGAGTGAGGGGAAAAAAGTGTGAGAAACACTTTACACCTAGAGTGGCAGAGCACAGGAACAGGCTGCACAGGGAGACTGTGGAGCTTCCCTCTCTGGAGACATTCAAAACCCACCTGGATGTGCTCCTGTGTAACCTGCTCTGGGTGACCCTGGCTTGTCAGGGGTGTTGGACTGGGTGATCTCCAGAAGTCCCTGCCAATACTAACAGCTCTGGGATCATGTGAAACAACCCTGCAGATACCAGTGTACAAGGAGATGGAGGGGAGAAGGTTCTTCATAATGGGGCAGGTCCCTGGAGGAGACTGTCCTGATGGGAACTACTATCTACAGGGAACCCACAGTAGAGCAAGGAAACAGTGTGAGGAGAAAGGGCAGCAGAGAGGAGCAATTATGGACTAACCACAGCCCCCAGTCCCTATCCCCCTGAGATGGGGGAGGGAGAGGAGCTGGGAATCAAGGAGCAGGGTCCTGGAAAAGGGGCTTGGGGATGGTGGTTCTCACCATCCTAATCTACTTCTAATTAGCAATAAATTACTTTTCCCCACACTGAGTCCTATTTGCCTGTAAAGGTAATTGGTAAGTGATCTCCCTGCCTTTATCTTGAGCCTTGAGCTCTTGCACCCTTGCACCTTATCTTCCCCCCTGCTCTGTGGAGAAGTGAGAGCAGATGGGTGTGCACTTGGCAGATGGCCACCAGAGCTAGCTTTTCTGCCAAAGAGAAACAGGAAAGGAAAGGAGAGGAGATGAGAAAGGCAGGTGACCTGCCTTCCCTCTTATGCTGGTTGCTGCCCTTCAAGGGGCAGGAAAGCACAATTTGGCAGGACAGGGGGAGGGAACCAAGAGATGGGCAGAGAGGGGAAATATGGGGCACAACTGTGACTTGGGATAGTGCTGAGAGGAACTGGGTGTTGCTTGTGCCACAGACAAACTTCAGAGGTGATGTGGACAAAGAGACATTTCTCCTAACTCATGAAATACCACACTGGTCAGTAAGTGCTGAGAGACACCAAAAGCAGCTGGAGAAGAGAGCAAAACTGGAGAGATGTCTGACCTTGCAAGGGAGGCATAGGAAGGGGAAAGACAGGCAGAGATTTGTGTAAAAAGGTGTTTGTCTGCTCTGGTGAAACAGGGGAATTCAGGGTTATTTATTTAAAGAGCTAACTGTTGCAGTTTGTTAGCTTGTGCCCTCCTGTATTGCAGTGTCAGAGATAGAACACTTTCTTCTAGCTCTTGCAACATGATTTTTGATAAAGGTACTCATTCCTACTCAACTCTGGCTAACCACAGACCTGGCCATGGCCAATAGGTATCACCAGCTTCCTTCAGAGATCATGAACAGTTCAATGGGTCTACAGCTAGGGAGCACCTCCAAAAGGCATAGTTAAATCTGCCATTTTGCCATCTTTCTTACGGTACAGTGTTTAGTGACTCTACAAAAGGGACTGAGTTACAATGAAAAATGGGAGGGCTGCAGATACTTCAGAAGCTGAGCAGCCATAACAGTAGGACTGATGAATAGCTGGGGTCTTGAAAAGAAAGCACTCCACAAATGAGTGATGAATCCAGGGAAAGTCAGTTTTAAATTTTAATTTATGTCTTGGCTGCAAACCACCTGTGAGTAAAAGAACACTGATTATAAACTAACCTTCAGCTGTGGTTTTTATGGTACAGAATTTCATAAGGAAGAGACTGTTAAATATGCCCAGTAAGCTGATGGAACAACCCCTTCTGGAACCACAGTGCATTTACAGTTGCACATTACTACTACTGTTACCTTTCTACAGGCACAAGTCAGGTGCCTCAGTAATGCTGGCTATGTTTGGACTGCTTTTTATTTCCTCATGTATGGTACACACCTATTGCTCACCAAAGCAAAGGCTGTTGACAGTGAACCATGACCTACATGAGACAAACACAACAACTTAGAAATTGTTCAAAACATTTAATTGTTTTAGGCAGAACGAGGACCATTACAACTGTGCTTCTTAAAATCACAACTTAAACAAGATGATATTCAATGTGTAACCTCAACCTGAACACTAGGGATAACCTAGTATTTTATTTAAAAGCATATCAACCATCTAGTCAGCTGATTTAGCCCCAGAAAACTATTTGGAAAGAAGTGCTACTTCTGCCTTGCTCCTTAATGCTCCTTCTTAAAAAAATGAGATTATTGCTATGCATTTCATTAATTCTCCAGTTTTTTCACAGAATCACAGAAAGGCTTAGGTTTGTAGGGACCTTAAAGATGATCCAGTTCCAGCCACCATGCCATGGGCAGGGATGCCATTCACTAGACACTAGTTGCTCAGAGCCCCACCCAAACTGACCTTGAACACTTCCAGGGATGGGGCATCCACAACTTCTCTGGGCAAACTGTTCTAGTGCCTTACCTCTAAGAAAAGCTCTCTTTTTTCCCCGTAAAGTGAATCTCATTACAAAAAGTTATGCTTGTATCTGCCCAATATTTAAATATGCTACATGAGGTGATCCATTTGTGAAAGCTGGTTATTTACCCACAGAATTAAAAATTGTAACAAAAAACTATGTATGTTAGCTGAGGTTTTATCTGACTTGCATTACAGCAGAGGTTTTAAGTAGCTAGCTCAGAAGCTAAAGCTAACTTGAAATGACAAAAGTTGTTACATAACTCAGTCTGTAATACAGTTCTTGTATGTGAATTCTGATCACTTAAGCATGAATACACCTACATAAAAAGAGATGGTATTAACGTATAAGAACAATCTTACTTACTATATTCTTTTTAAAACATGTTGTTTTATTTTTACTGCAGATTGCTTGCTCTTAAGATATTATTGGGACTCCTATGACATTTGGCATTGATTTTAGATTACTACAGGAATGTGCAAGGATGAAATCTCTCAATTACCTTCTCCTTGTTTCTGCTCAGTGAGTAAGTCCTACTCTGTACACTTCTAGCACAGACACAAAGGTTGTACTAATAGGGTTGTACATTTTTACCCAGGGACAATTTACTGTACCCACTGGGTACAGTTTGCCCCATCAGACACCAATGTTTGAGCACATCATGAGGTGCTGCCACATGTAAGCATGGAGAGGACAAAGTGTGGAATGGAAATGCATCAGTGGGTAAGTTCAAAGGCAGATACTTCAAGCACTGTTATATACTTGCAGAAAACCTAACTAAAGACTTTAAGTAAATAAAACAAGTTTCTAGGGATTATTCCCTTACTTTATGTGTCAGCCCACATAAATATCCTTTTTTGTCTCTCTCTTTGTCACTTCCTTGCAGCTTGTGGAACTGGGTGGCTGAGGCACTCAGGAGCTGGGGTGACTGACCAGGAGGCTGAGCCTTGCTCTGCCAGCTGGTGTAAACTGCCCTGTTTTCTCATCAGCACGGCTGCAGCTGCTAGGGGAGAACAGCCTTTACAGCCACTCTCCTCCCTGAAATGAGCCATGTGAACAACCAACTGGCTGAGAGCCCAACAGATATCTCCTCCTCACCACTCTCTGCAGTGTGCAAACTGCAGCACAGCACTGTTACACATAAGAGTTCACGACTCCTACTTATGTCAACAGCTTTGACTTTCTCCTGGACATCTAAGAACAACTGTCCAGCTCCTGGCACCAAGGCTTATAAATACCAGCCTCAGCTCATAAGCACTGAATTAGAAGTAATTACTGGCCTGATGAACATCAAACAGGAGAGGATGAAGAGATGCAGGCAAGAGACAGTTTAGCAAATGACATAGAAAAGGTGGAGGACAAGTGAGTAACAGAATGCAAATGGCAAGCAAGGTGGAGGAAAGCCATAAAACATGCCAATGCATTTTAACCTCCCTTGAGCTGTACCTTGCTCTAACAACCAAGCTCTTTCTTGAACTCAGGACCATGGGTCCAGAAGGGATTTGTCTGGATCACTGAAACGAGTCCTCCCAAACAGAGGCAGACACATTAATTAATAAAGTTAAAGCCCTAAACCTTAACTGGTTTTCTTGCCCTTGCTACACGTCTTGAAAGGTAAGATTTGTCCAACAGAGCTATCTGGTGGTTTTGTAAAGTGTGAATGAGGTTAAGGAGAGGCAAGCAAAAAGAAACCAGTCAGAGGCTGCTGCTTTCATGAACAAAGGTGCCATTGAATGAGTGCACAGGAGCTACAGAAGCAAGCTGTTAGCTCTCCATGCTGAATAGACTGGTGAGCCAGGGGAGTTAAGAATGTCTGCAACTGCTGAAGGCTGCAAGCAGCCATGTTGCTTCCCCCATCCTTGTTAGCCTCAAGAAACAAAGATCCTTTTTTGCTACAGAAAATAGGGCGAATTGCTCACGATGCACACAAATACATGCAATCACTTCTCAATGCCCCTTTGCCAAACTGTACCAAAAAGGAGTTTCCCTCTGGGCACTATGAGCAAATTCACTTTCTGCACTTGTTTTAAGGGAAGATGTGCAAATGGATGGCTGGCAAGGCACATACCAGCCAGTAAATACTACACAACTTAAGTCTATTATCATTAATATTCTATCTGCCAGCTGCCAGTCGCCAGTAGAAAAAGCCTGATCTGGATCAGATATAAGCTTGCTTCTATTTCTGTCAAACTGAACAGTTCGGGGCTTTAAAATTTATTCTGGCTGTGGGGTCAGACAATACCCAATCCCGCTTCTGAGGACAGAATTGCCTGTTCTACAATGCTGGGAGAGACTTAAACTTGCACAGGCGCGTTTTAATGAGCATGGCATGAATCGGCGCGTTCTGGCACACGGCTGCACTGGTTCTGACATGGTACGGGATTAGCCATGTCACGGAAGCACAGTCTCTGGGAAGGATCCAGCTTGTCGGTTGCTAAGGGCAGATGAACCCTTGGAACAAAATCAAGCCTCCACCTCCCCAGGGGAATAACCTCAGCACACAGCCACACCATCAGGGGACTTTTTTTCTTCTCCATTCTCTAAACTGGTGCTCCTGCCCACATTCTGGAAACCCTTGGGAAGGAAAGGATTGTGGACTTAAATCTCTCCAGGCTGACAAGAGCCCAGCACCCCTCCTCCCACATGTGCTGCTGATACTAGGATAGTAGATAAATTTTCTCCCCATCTGTCACATTTGGGCTTCTGCCAGTTCTGTCTTAACATCTTTGCTTCTGTTCAGTGATTGATCAGGGACACACACCTCAAGTGCTCTGATCTGGTCAGACAAAGCCAAGCACTGTCAGAAGCCCTGCATCTGGATGCCTGCAGGTGGCATGGAAAGGGCCATACACCACAGCACTGCTGTCACCACTGGCAGTTCTCAGTTACTGCAACCTGATTTACTTCCCTTAGTCAAATTTCCTGTGAGTGAAAGGGATAAAACTCATCCCCTCATTAGGCTCATAGACACCAACTAGAAATTATTTTATGTCTACATCCTATCTTTGATTTAAGGGCAAATATGAGCCCCTTGGGCTAAAGATGAATGAAATATTTAAGAGCAGGAGAAAACTGAGTAACCATTAGGAGTTTTGCCTCAATTTATAGCTAAGCCACATAGTAATTAACCGATGTTGAAACGACTCTTTGTGAGATGATGCTTGCTGGTGTGAAAGCAGAGAAAATTTCAGCAGCCTGAAATACCTCTGTCTCATTTCAGCTTAAAAACTCAGTTTTCTGCATTTGCTTAACTTCTCAGCTAATAACTTTGTAAACCTACCCACATGTAGGTCTGCCAATGCAACACACCACACCACAGTAAGAATTGCTGTTACTCTCTTAAAGTAATTATAAATCTGTTTCTGCACTTTGAAAGGATTTCCAAATTCAGAGTTTGTTTGCTTCTGTTTCACATTTTTAACTCCTCACCTTGCTTTCTCTGAAGGATGCCTTATCAACCTGCTAATCAAAATGATTGTTCATGATGCAATTTCCAACGGGTCCTGCTGTTCACCCACTAGGAGCTGCCTGTCAGAAGCTGGGTTACACAGCTCTGCAGTGGGCAGTGACACCAAGACCTGTGATAGCTGAAACATCAGCCTGGATGGGGGGAGAACTGCCTTGGCAGTTCTCATCCACACCTGGGTGATGGGTTTGGTTTTGGAAACACAGCCACATATTTGTATTGTGATGAAGTTTAAATGAAGCAAAAACATGGTGTGCCTCGAATAAGCCAGAAAGGGTCACCTTTGCAGTTCCAAATAAACTCCTCTCTGGCTGATTTCAGTCCTTTTTGGCATACAACAGGTTAAATATTGTCTCCAGCTGCAAGCAATGCTGCTTTGCAATTACTTCCATTAGGAATGGAAAACCAAATTCTAACTCACATGTCAAAATTAACATTCACAAGAATCTCATTAGGACTGCTGTTACACGTCTGTCCTATGTCTGCAGAGCATGAAGGACTGAAGTAAGAGACAGACACTTGCAGTCAAACACACCTAGAAGGATGGAAAAAGAAAATATGGCTAAGAAAACTGTATGGCACTCACGTTTTAGCACAATAAACAATTAATCTGCCAGCATCAGAAACACTGCAGTTATGAATACCGCAGTATCTAAACCATAACTCTGGACTCTTTAATTTTGGCATACAGCATAGTTCAGAATCTGAAATATTGCAAGAAACCTGCTGGCCAAGAGCAAGTCTTCTGCTCTTTCTTAAAATGAAACTGTCTCAAATATCTCTGATAATAAATGCATCTGGGTGGATCAAATACTAAGCAGAGGAAAAACTCATCTCCATTCTTCTTGGTTACTCCTATGAAATAGGTTTTACAACTGTGGAAGTGCAGCTTCACACCACAGTTTGATGTGTGAAACAAATGAACATCCCTCTTCTTGGAAATTTTTTTAGAGAACAGGACACCAGCATGGACTTGGTAAGCAGGAGAGCATAAAAAAATATTGTAACAGACATCACTATGCATTTTTAATGGTGGAAGCAACACTTCCAGATGCAGATGTACAGGAGCTACTTTAAATTATGACCACAGAGACTGTGTTGTACTCAGGTTTATTTAATGTGTTCTAGGGAACAAAACTGTGTCTTTACAGACCTACCAAGCACATGTGAATGATGCTATTCACTATTTCCTTCTCCTAAGCTGGTTCATACTGTATAAAGCACATATACAGCATTTTTCTTCCTATTTGAAGTTCATTATAAATGCTTTATGCGTTGGAAAAATGCACTGAGTGCACCTATCAGATTTTTGATCAAAACAGCTTGATGCCTGGTAGGGGCAGCAGAACTGGTCGATTTATTTCATAAAACTTTATGTACAAAGCAGCAGTATCCATGAACGTAATGGTCAGAGCATAGAGTCTACAGGGGTAATTTTTATTACAATTTATAGCAAGATTACCCATACTCCACAGTTTTCAGATTTTATTAAGATTTTATGGGACTATATGACTTGAGCAGTTAACTGCATCTAGCATGGTTATGGTTCACAGAGAATGGGAACTGGCACTGAATGCACAGTATAACTAATCTAGCAGAGAATATTAATTGCTATGATCCAATCAAAGGCAATATTTAAAAAAATTTCAACAGATTTGCCATAAACCTGTAAAAGAATAGCTATATGGAGAAATACAGAGGTAAGAGGGATTGCATGGATGTAATATATGCACATACTTAAGCATCCCTGTCATTGGGTTATATACATAAACACACAAATCAATTTTTTAAATAAAGCATTTTTCTCTTTCTAAGCTATTTCAATGCCAGGAGACCTCATCTACACAAAAAAAGGAACTACTAAGCCTACTGAGATTTATATCTTGCTGAGCATCCGGTATACAAATACTCTATCATCAAAAGTAAACAAGGAAAATAAAAAGGACAGAATATATTTAATATTAAATAAAATACTGTGAAACTACTACACAATGGTAGCAGACTGCAACAGGCCAGAGATATTTTAGAAATCAGGAAGCTTCCAGCAGGTTGGTCCAAGGCACAGTAAAACCCAAGGCAGAGATAAAATAAATGAGAAGTTTTAGGCATGTGTTTCTGCTAGATCCAAATTCATGGGATAAAAGCAAGCAGATCAAAGCTCGGCCCTGGTGAGAATACAGAACTGAAGGGCCAGAGGCATTCTTGGCATGGAAGACAAGGAACTAACAGCTTCCAAAAGGTGCAGGGACTCAGGATATGTCAGAATAGATTTACTCATCCCGCTTATGCTGGGCTTCGCAAATCAAGCTGGAATATGCATCCACACCATTCCGTTCCTCAAATCCCTCCTAGTTGAAAGCAAACAATGAACGTCAACATGAACAAATCATATTGATGAATCTTAAAACTGCATTTGCTTCTACAGTGAAAAAACCTAAGTATGTCACTAGTAAATCACTAGAAGTAGTACTTTTCTGGAAATTTAAGCAGAAGACTGTTCAGGGAAGTCCCTTTAGTTAACCAAATCCATTTTGTCTTAAATCAACCTCCTCGGTTTCAAATACCACAGCGCATCTTATAGCCTGTGCTTTAACTCTCCATTCTGGCAAAAACTACTGTTCACTCTAGCTCTTAAATAATGTGCACCATCTCCAGGAGCACAGGTCCCACCCAGAACACGAGCCTCTCCTCAGCCTTGCTTCTCTTCCTGGCCAGCCACTGCCAACCTATTCCTGCTTTCCCAGAACCACCAGCGTCTCTTCCAGCTGAACCAACCAAACAGAGAGAGAGAGATTCAACATTCTGGGGGGCAGCAGGAGGGAGGTGGACAGGCTGGAATATGCACAGCCACAAAAGATTTTTGTACATAACAACAAAATAATTGTAGCAACAGAAACTCTCAGCCTCAATGCAATTCAAATCCAGAATAACCGTCTACTAAAACACGAAAAGGATAATCACCCCACATGAAACAAAAAAGGCAATACTACTTGTTTTAATTAGAAGTCTCTTCCATAGCATAATTTATACAAACAGACACTCTAATCTGACCTTCAAACATATGGAACAGTTCTCTTAATTTCTATCTTTGTACTACAAATTGCATTTACTTTTGCGGAATAAAATTTACAGAAGGCAGAAACAACAGGCTGTACTTAAAAAAAAAAAAAAAAACAACAACCAGGGCAGTGGATAATGCAATCTAATGGTACTCCCTGGTTTAAATCACAAAAAATCTGCAGCAAAAGATACTGCATTTGCTACTTATTAATATAGTGAGGAATATGGCATATGCAAACTGCAAAAAGACAAAACCTGTGTATTTTTGACAGGTCTATATACAGATATAACATAAAAATAGTCCAAGCCCATGTCACTACAGCAGATAAAGTCGAGCTGGCAAATTTAAATTTATAATGTTCTGACTGCTGAATTTTGCAAGTGATTGTGTCTTCTGAAAACATAAAAAGCCACAAGGATGAGAATTCATAAACTTGATTGCAAAACCCCAGAAATATCAAAGTTGCATCAGCCCTTCGTGCACCATTATCAGGAATGAGCTTCTAAAAGGCCCTTCAATGAATGCAGTAACTCCTCTGAACTACAGAAAATAATTTTAAAGGATATTGTATTTGGGAAAACCTGCTGCTAAAGGGACATGATTTGCCAGTAGTATTCAAGGATATCTGCTGAAAGCAAAGAACAGTGATCCAAACCAAGCATGAAGTTCATGTCATTAAAACACTGAGGTTCTACAGTTCTACACCAAAGAAAAAAAAAGCTGGAATAAATTTTTCAACATAGAAAATGCTACATTTTTTTTTCTATGCTCAGTCTCAGGAAGAGTGGAACAGTTTTCTTCTCGGAAATTTCCTCTTATAGGAAGAAAAAAAAGAGAAAACAAATAGTTTGAGGCAGACATGCAATACGGAAAATGTTACTGTCAATGGTTAACATACAAACAGACTTGGAGCAGCAGAAGATAGGGCTTTAAGGGAAACCATCAGGCAGTCTTATTGATAGGTGCTGCTACCTGCTGGCTTCTAATTAAACTTATAGCAATGCTCGCCATTGCTAAACAAGGAGGAAAAAAAAACCAAGGAAAGAGTTTTTCTGGGAGTATAATACTGGTGCATGGAATATTTTAGTGTTCAATAATCTCTAGTCACCACCACCTAATCCTCACAGAAAAAAACCTCCAAGCACTTTTCCAGGCTGTGCCAAGAGCAGTGACCACTGAGGGAAGTGACCTTTGAGTTTGCCATGTTGCAGGGGTGGCAGAGGGCACAGCCTGGCCCTGTGCTGTCTGTGAGGACTTGTGCCTGGCTCCCTTCCCCTCTGTGCCCAACAGCCCCAACGCATTACTCTGCTCTGTGTGCATGAAATAATGAGGAGAAGGTTCTAGGGGGCAACTTGCACAGCTGGGCTGGTGCTGTGGGGGCTGCAGGGACCCCACTGCTGTGGGGGTCTCCCTTGAGTGTGTCCTCCCCAATGGGAGGTGATTGGTCAGCAGAGCAGTCTGCATATAACTGTGTGTGTGCTCATAGCTCAGGGTTGTGGTGTCAGCAACTTGCAGGAATTTACAAACATTTGTAAATGGTAAGTGTTGTATTACCAACAACAAAAACAGTGTTCGCTAATGACCTTCTAATTAAGCATTGTTAATGACTTCCTAAAAATGCACCAATCCTGCGTTTAATTTAGGCTAGGTTTTCATCCTGCAAAAGCACATCACTCTGACATAAGGGTGCTTTTGCACCATGACAGCCCTGTCTCCCACTGCCTGCCTTGGGGTGTAGCACTTAACACAGGACCTGACAGGAGGCTGCTGGTACCTTGTACATACAAGGGCTATGTGTCTTCAAAACAAAAAGAAACCTTGCAAGCAAAAAAAAAAAAAAAAAAAAGGGAGAGAGGAGGCAGGATAGACAGCAGAAATAGACAGCAAACTGGGAGGCAGAAAAGGAGATCTGAGACTCTTCTGAAGGATGGTGAGACAAAGAATGCCACGATGAACGACACCATGGTGAAGGATGCACAGAGGTGGAGGAGGAGATGACAGTCTTGGTTAGAAATATTAACAGAAAAGGAGGCAAAGATGAAGCAGAGCTGCTGAAAGTGGCACTCAAAGAGCAGTCAGCAAGATGGGAAGGACTAGAAAAAATAGAAAAAGAAAAGAAACAGAAACAAGGTAGCCATTTCTTGTGCCAGAGGGAAGAGAGAATTCAAACAGAACATGAAGAAAGAACTATTTGCTTGAACTGCCCAAAAAAGAAGCCAGCAGGAGAGTTTTGTCTGAGAGAGTGAGAAAGGAAGACTGGGGAGCATCAGGGGAAGCAGAAAGCCACTTGAGCAAAACACCTGGAGACAGTATTAGAGGGATGGTGACAGCCTGAGTAGGGGAAAAAACTATAAATGGTTCTAGTCAAACCTGGAAGGAAGAGGAAAATTCAGCATGAGAAAAATAAAATTTGGAATAACAAGGAAAAAGCTTTTCTCTATGCCCTGTTCCTTGTATCTGTTCCCCTCAGCACTTGAAACCTAGAAAAACAAGAGTGGTCTGAACTCAGGTCTACTCATTTTCAGTAATTTTCGCATTAAAAATATCTCCTTTCAGGAAAGTGCCTTAGTCTCAATTGTGTGAAAAGGGCTTAGATAAAGGTTAATGTAAAATATAACTTTAAGTGCTTCCCAACTGGCACTCCTGGATCATCAACGTGGTCTCTGAATTAGCACCAATGCAGGAATAACACTGGGATTATGCTGCTGATGCCTTCTGTGGATCAACTGTTTCAGTGTGTATATTTTTCTGTTTCTGAAAATTACCAGTGTTCATGTAGAAGTTAAAAGCTGTGACTCTAGATGACTCCAAACATTTGTCCATCAGCTGGTAGAGGATTGGGAACCAATTAAATTTAACAACAAGATCCTGTTAGGATCTGTGTACCTTTATTTTTTTTATCAGCACAAGAGCTGATCATTGAAGGGAACTTAGTCTGCACAGATATGAAAATCATTTAACTGGTTTATTTGTGTGATATCACTGCATTTAATTATTTATATTGTTTTGCATTACAGGATGAAAAACACTCCAGTAAAAACTGATAAAAGATTACTATCCAGAGTGGATTGCTGCCCAATTTACTTTTATTATATTTACTCAAATTAACCTGAACTTTTAAACCAAAAGAATTAGCAACAACAAAATGAGTACAACTCGTGAGAAAAAAAATTAATAAATGGAAGAACTGTTAATCCCTTTGTTTTGTTTAACTGTGCATTAGCAGATGATGCAGGGGTTAATGGCTAATGACCTCTAACAATTTAGAGCACAAGGGCCATATTGTCAGAGCAGGTCAGAATGCATGGAGTTCATGGGCTGAAATCCTTAAAGCACATTAAATTCTGAATTTTGTTGAGGAAACTGGGGTAGCAAAGTTCCAGTTTTACAAGATCAGGAGGTGCTTCCTATAGAGGAGAGTACTGCCACAGCCAACTAGCACCTTTGAAAAGAAAACAAACAGGAAAGTTTCTCAGTGAGCTCAGGGTTAAGTGCACCTTGAAGCTTCATGATAAAGACTAAAACTTTCCTTTTTCTATTTGTTTGGGGTTTTTTTCTTAGGCTGCATGGTACAAAGCTCTGGTTTTATTAATAATTTCTTAACATAAAGGCACAAAGGGCTAAAATTACATCATTGCATGAAGTGTAATAAAACTTAAACCATCATTTTGAGGTTTAAAACTAGACTCGGATCATTTCCTATGTCCAAGCCTATTGAGAGGGTACAGTCCCACTTGGGCAGTGAGGGAACAGTAGGAGAATCACAGACTAACAGACAACAGGATGCCCCTGAACATCTGAAGGCCCCATCACTGTAGTTCTGCACAATAACACACAGTTGCCAGTTTATCAAGAACAGACAAAAGAGGTGAGAAACAAGTTGTTGAGACCTGTTCACTATGGAATTAGGAACACAAGAGATGTTATAAGACTAAATGCCCTGCAGTCTCATAAGCCCTAAAGTAAGGTTATCTGTCAATACCCTCCCTTTCTCCTTCAAGCAATACCTCATTTCAGGGGAAAATTACCGTATTTTATTCGCTCACATGCAATGAGCCTTGAAATGAGTATCTCATTCCTCTCCTCATATTCCCATCTCTGTCACTAATGCCCCCTTTATAAAGCTGTGCTTTCCAAGTTTCTGGACACATCTGTTTTTTCATTCCTTCCTCCACCCATCATCTCACCATCTAACAAGTTTTTGCTCCCTCAGTAACTGTTGGGTTCTCACTCTCTCTTGCTTCCCAGCTCCCCTTTCTGTGTTCTTTGGACACCTCAAGAGTGTATCCGTCCTTCTGACATGTGCCTCTGCCTCCCTTCACACCTCCATGTGCCTCTCGGGTCCTATGTCTGCAAAACTCATTCCCAACATAAACATTCTGGGTGGCTTCCTTCCCTTCTGCTGTTTAATCTGGAAGAAGAAACCTAATTCCAAGTATTGCACTGCCACTCCTTAAGCTTAATAAAACCTACTTCTCTGTGTCTGCTAATACTCTTTGGTCCACAAGCCTTTCCTTCACACATTCCTAGAACCTGATGATTGCTTTCTCCTTGCTGGGGAACAATCCCTCTAACATTCCCCCCCTTGCTAAATCTGAAACACCTGGTGAGTTTTCCAAGTTCATCTATGATGTTTTATATACTGTCATAAATGTCATACACTGACATTTTTTCCACTCTCCTACTTCTCCAGCTTTTGGGGAGGACTTACTTATCTCGGGACAAAACCTGCTGCAAGTTGTCTGAGCATCTAACACCACTGCTGAACTCAGTCTTCATTTAAAAACTTACTTACTTTAAAGATCATCTGGGATAAGACTTTTTAAAGGTTCCTCCCAAGGAAGGTGTATATCTTTTCAGCAACAACACAGTAAGTATGGAAACTAACAACTTTATAATTCTTGTCAAGTTTTTCCCATATAAGACCAGTTTCAGAGATGCCACAGAAGCACAAAACTGGCTCCACCTTACCTTTGACATGGCTTCTCCCATCCTCCAGCAGTGGTACTACTATAGTGTTGTTCATATTCCCAGGTGATCTCACAGCTGTATAGACTACAGGTACCGACTGTACCACCACGGGGATACGGTGCACATGACTCATTTTGTTGGACTGCAAGTTCATGGGACTCGAAGGTGGTACTGGGTGGATAATGTGCAAAAACTGCTGGCCTCCAACACCAGATGCAGAGGCCACAAGGGGACCTGGAGTTAATACTGATGGTACAGATGCTGCTGAGGAGACTGATGTTATTACTGTGGGGGATGAAGCTGGCCGACTAGAAGAAGAAGTGGAAGTAGAAGAAGGGGACGAGGCTGATGCTGTCATGGACACCGGTGAAGATGAAGCTGCTGTAGGGGATGACCTGGCTTTGTTTATTGACAAGTCCACTGGTTCAGTCTGTGTTTGGAAATGGTCTGTGGATAATGAATCTTCCGTGGGGTCGGCCTTCATGTTGTTTAGTAACAAAGGTACAGCATCCATATCTGGGTAGTTGTGGACGTTTGGAGACTGTTGAGGAAGAACAAAGGGACATAGTTACACGTGAGGCTAAAGATGACTTGCACACCCAGTTGCTAATGCACACCACACAACTTGATCATGAAAGCCACAGGACTTGTTTCCTTTCCTTGAGTCAGCTCATAATTTTAAAGTACTAATCATGTTAGAAAGCACCGACATGTTCTGTTTGAACAGAATATTAAAAAGAAAAAAAAAAATTCTACTCCCATTTCTTAGAAAGTGTCAGGATTAACAGTACAAAATCAACCTGATTCTTTGTACTATGCAAAGTCACCAATGACAAAAATTTTAGTATCTTCAGCAGTAGTAACTATTTATATTGATAGAACATTTTTTTCCAACATCTAATTTTAAACCACAGCACTATTCTCTTGTGTTATCATCATTCAGACATGAAAAAAAAAATGGTTACCACCACTCTTCAAACAACTTTCTGCACACTCAAAGACTGTAATTTCCCCCCCATTTGTACACCTTCTTCCAGACTAGGCAGACCTGGCTGCTTATTTCTGTCACATGTCTGCTTTAAAAGGACAAGCCTTAGCACTCGTTTGCTCTTTACAGTGATCTTTGAGTTTTGTCCACAACACCTTTCAGAAGGTGGTGCCTTATGCTACCTACCCTCAGTCCTTCAGTTCTATGCTTGACTTCTGCACTCTGGATGCCATTGATAATGAACTTACATGTCAGTATAGAGCCACACATTTGTACGATTCTCCTGTCAGAGCAAGCAATGGTTACAGCAATTCATCATTATGAACTAGCCCATTAGATAGTTATTATTGTTATCTTATTGTTATTATTGTTATTATTATTTCCATATTAATTGACAAGAATTTTCCTGACTTCACAAAATAATTTTATGCTTTTGATTAATTCTTTCAAAGCCGATTGGACTCAATTTATTCTAGAGCAGTGCCATCTGCTATTTTTACAGTTTTCCCTTATTTCCATCATCAAAGAGGTTAATAGAATTTTTGAATAATGCTAGACCAAAGACAGATCCCTAGAGAAGTTCATTTGATATATCTTTCCATTTTGACAGTACACCATTAATAACCAGTCTTTAACAATGTTTTTTCAAGTAATTTTCACTAGGCAGAGCAAGGATGGAAATGCCCATTGATAACCTGGTCATAAGACAAAGCACAGCTTCTTAGCTAAGGAATTCCATGGCATTGCACTGCAGCAGAGCTTCTCTACAGACATTCACACAGTGCAGTACCAAACCCCAACCTCAACACAAAACACTGCTCCTTCAAACCTTACTTGACTCAAAACAATTCCTCCCCATGCAGACCTAAGCAGCTCTAAATGCATTAACTTCACCTCTAGATTATAGTATTTACTAAGTATCTAGAAATATTAAGTCAGAAATATTTAAGCTAGAAATATTTTAATGCATCTACTGTCAATAAACTAACAATCAATTAAGCTATTAACTCCCTTTGGGGTTTTTATAATCAACTACATTAAGTATTTCCAAGGAAAGCCCTCCTTGTTTTGAGTCAGAGTCAAGCTTCCACAGAGAATGAAATTCTTTTGAAAAAGAAAAATACAAACATTTACATTGAAAACTGCAGTAATAAGGGCCTAACTGGATATTATTCCTGGCATGCTGAAACATGAGATGTTCTAGTATATCTCATCTATTTAGTTGCTTCAGATTGGTTCTTGAATTTGACATTTCCCCTCATTTGAAAGCAAGAACATCTCTGGAATGTCCTCCTTTTCTATCCATACACAAATCTATTTAAAATAAAGAGACCACCATCTAAATAATGGATTCAACTGGACCTTGCTATTCTGTTGTAATACAAGTAACAAAAGCAAAATATCCCTTTTCATAAAGACAATGGGAAATGCTGCTAAAAAGAACATGGAGTGAAGAACAGGTTACTTTTCAAAGCACATAACTAGCCATGAGTGGCAAGGCTATGTAAAGCTCTTCCTCAGGAAGAGCAAAAAGGCAAACCTGCCTGCAATTGCCAGGAGATGATTCCTGGTAACTTCCTCTGAAACACCTTATCCTGGCCATTGCCCATAATGAGATCCCCCACCACATCATCATAAACACAAAACCATAAACATACATGGCACAAGAAGTTAATTTGTCAAATCTTGACAAGTCTCACCTATAAGCACTTGGGCAGACAGACTGGTTCTGCTGAACTGAACAGACAGCTACCAGAGCAAAGGCAAAGTGGAGAGGGACACCCTGCACAGGCTACACCTGAGCCCTCATAAGGCCAAAGGCAGCATCTCCTACCTTAAATGTTTGAGAGAAGAGGAATAAATGGGGTCAGCTTGTGCAAGAGAGATGAGGGATCCCCTCATGCATACGGCCACACAAGTTTCATCTAGAAGCAGCGTGAACTGCCAGCTCTATCCACAGTGAAGATAAATCCACCATGCAAGAAATCCTGTTGCCTTACTTCCAGGTTTTCCCTGGCTGCCAGAGGCAGGTATCAGGTTGACCCACTGCCACAAGGGACTGGACACAAGGGATCCACATAGATCTCAAAAGCAGTCTATTTCCAAACTGAGTGCCTCTGCCCCGAAGCCCCACCTGCCTTGGCAGAAAGCAGCACCAGGTCCCTCACAAGAAGGGCAAAGAACCACAAAGCCTCCCGTAGCTGTTACCACGTGAAGTATTTGTACCATGGATAGAGCTAATGGTCTTTGAGACAAAGCACAGGTCACGACTTACAGATTTTTCTAGGTTGTGCTAAGAACAGGCCTTTGTTTCACTATAGTAATTACACCTACTCCTTTGGGAATTCAGAAAAAAAGTAACATGTAACTTCAGACTATCATACAAATCACTTTCTCTTTTACAGCTCTTCTACATTTACTTTTGTTTGCACATTCCTTATACTCCATATATCTTTCCCTTGGTACACTTGTCTTGTCCAGAGCTGCTGGAGGGGCCACACAGTCTCTGTGTACTATGATAATGCAGTTGATATTATTATTATTTTAATCTTCAGTAGTGAAACTAAGCTCAAAACCATTACAATCCCTTCATTAATTTCTCCAAACAGGATGACAACTGGTATGCCCTCCCTGATGCTTTTCCCTGACAAAACTCTAGAACTAAGGATGCCCTCTTTTTTGGTAAATTCAGGATATGACTGATGTCAGCTGACATTACAAAAGACAGTAGGATCCTTACCAAAACAGGTTTGTATGTCTCATATTTAAGATAAAAACTGTAAGCAAGTGCTGTATTTTCTTCTTCAGGTGGTAAACAAAGAAATCTACCCCAACAACTCACGTTCCCTTACAGTGAGCTACAAGTGATATACAGATGTTTCTCCTTGACCTCAGATTTTATCTAAGTTGCCAAAACTCCATTTAATCAGTATGTGAATCAAAACTCTGAACATTAACTTTATCATTATTTTCTGAAAATGGATGGTTTAAGTAAACTTCTCCTAATGATGACAGCTATTCCAGAATGAGGAACTAAGGGAAGAAGAGCAGCAAGGAAGCCAAAAGGAATGGCTGAATTCTCAGAACATCATTTCTCAGCATCTCCCAGTAATAATATAAAGTAGAAATAATTGTTCATTTCCCTAGATAACGAGTGCTGTTGTTAGTTTTATTTAATGGAACTACATCTTTTCTAACTGAGAAGATAAAGCCGTGTCTGCGATATTCAGTGTACCTTCAGCCATTCTGTCAGCTCAACTGGAAGAGAAACAAATAGTTCTGTGGTCATTTCTTCTGTCTCTCTAGTTCTGTCTTTCCATTCTCATCTAGTGAACTGGGCTTCTTGTGGTGGTGTGGGCTCAGAGGATTGCTAGTTTGGGCAACTGAAGCAGGCTTTTCCTGTCTGGCTCCCAAAAGTGTCTGTGTTGGTTTTGCAAACTTCATTTTGGTTTGAGGAGTCTAAACTCTGTTGCTGAGAGTTTGGCAGCTTTCAGAACCCTTGGTGGCTTAGAAAGGGTTCATCCTAAGGTCCCTGTAATTCAGTGGGCTGTCCTGGATGCCAGCCCAGACCATGGAAAGACAACATGAAGGGCTACATCTCCACGTGGCTTCCCTCACCTGACTGCTCAGCCCACTGGTGCAATGGAGAGGGACAGCTTCAGCCCTGCCACCGGCTGGGACTCGAAGCAAATCTCAGCAACACCTGTCTCTGCAACTTTGCTGTTGCATCCTTACACTGTTCACCATCCACTCAAATCCAGGCTGAGCCAGAACTGGAAGGCAGGTAAGGATGGCTCCCTGCTAGAAAAGGCTTTTTAATAAAGCTGCAGCCTCTCTTAATCAATGCTTTTGGCTCATGCTTTTTGTGCCTGCCCTTTTAAAGCTGTACACCAGTATTCTCTGCAGTGCTGTTTCATTAGCTAGTCATTAATAAATACCGCCAGGAACGTAACACGTGATTTCCCTATTCACAAAGCTTTTTTCTGGCTGAATAAAAAAGCAATCCTTACTCCTTATTCCCAGACTGTAATGGAAAAACAACCAGTCTACCTTGCATCCAGCCACAATACCTGGAGTGAAACACGGTGACGCTGTGGCTGGTAACATCCTATCCTGCTGGGCAGCCATCCTCTCCTGCACAGTTCTTCATCTTCTTTCCAGCCCACTGAATTCCACCTCCTCTTAACTTACTTGTGAGGAAATTTTGCAAGAGCCCCTTTTGACTCTACTCCTACTCTACTCATGGCAACTCCTCTGTGTATTGTCTCCCATCCTAAAGAAACCATGAAGAGCTCACAGTTTCCACACAGCTGAGGTTAAAACCAGACAAAAAGCAAGGATCATTTTGTTGTCAGCAACTCATCCTGACACCTTGCAGTTCACCAACTTCACAGGGTACTAAGCCAGAGTGAGTCTTTATGCCTTTGTGGACTTCTACTGAGCCCACACAACAGAGTTTACAAACCTCCAACAATCAGCTGTCAGCTTTTGAAGTGTCTTCCTTTCTGGCAGCAATCTCCCAAGGTCAAACATTTTGTAAGAAAGCATACCAAAAAAGCTGTCCTTGATGACGGAAACAGAACAGACTAAATTTAGCGTTTATAAAATAAGCTAGCTTTGAGGACAGGAAGTTAAAAAATAAATTGTTAAGCGTTTAACTCTTCAGTCAAATCACACAAAAACACTTCTTGGTTTTCATCATGCTGTCCCACCTCATTCTGCTCTGGCACGAGCAATTTTAGACAAGATGATTTTGTTTTGTCAGTGTTAGAGAAGACTGAGATAAGAAAAATCATACTCTGTCTGAAAAGCTACCCACAGTTTTAACCACATCATTGCTACTGCAGCACCAAAATGCCAAGGCTTGGCAGTGCAGGCATGCAGCCTCTCCTGGGCAGGCAGTGCAGAACTTATGCCTGGCTAGAGCAGCTTTCAGTTCTGGAGGGTGAAACCTTAATAACCAGAAATACTGCGCAGAGTTTCTAACACTTCACAGTAAATGAAAACCAATACATTTTAAATTACAAAACCCATGTGCTCTAGAAGGAGTCATTTTGCTTTTGCATGTGGCACACAGACCTGCTTACAACTCTAATTCCACGAGATGAGCAGGTGGATTGGGTTTAGAACATGGTGTGCTCATCTTTTGCATACTCCTTGCTTTTAAAATTAAAATGGGAGTATTTTCCTAATCTTTCTCATGATAGGGTAGAAAGTTCATGGCCCTGAAACTGCAGTTCTGTAGGTGCTGGCCATGAAACATATCTGGCTATGTCAGGTTTTGTCCTGCCCCACCCTGAGAGGGCACTTGCCGAGCACAAAAGGCTGCATGCAGCTAGCTTGGATAAGGTAGCAGCCTGAGGACTTCAAAAAGCCCCATAGGTTATGGCTGAAGTACCCAGTGCTTTACTTAGAGTCTTTTAAGGGCTTATTGTGCTAATCTAGGAGTGAATGCTCTTTAAAGTTACAGGGAGAGTTGTTTTTCAAAACCCCTTCCCAGCATATTCGCTTCTGCCTGAAAAATCTCCACTTTAACCAAAGCAACAAAATACTCTCAGAAAAAAGAATCTCTACTCGAAATACTCTGCTATCCCTCTGAAAAGATGACACATCCAAGACTCAACTATGCTCAATTAGAGAGAGGTTATTATTATTAATCTAACCATGAAGGGTGCACCACTACAGTGGCGACAGACAGCTGTATGAA
Organism: Muscicapa striata striata; assembly: GCA_030060385.1. Classification (NCBI taxonomy): domain Eukaryota; kingdom Metazoa; phylum Chordata; class Aves; order Passeriformes; family Muscicapidae; genus Muscicapa; species Muscicapa striata. The sequence continues at coordinate 1,731,271 of JAREIS010000080.1, forward strand.
GGCAGAAGGACAAAACGTAAAAAAACCTAAAACTGAGCAAAATACTTAAAATTTTGTTTCCACATGCTAAAGCACCAAGTGAACAGGCACTTCTGCCTTTTTGCTCAAGGCTGCTGCTGTAGGCTTTCTCAGGCTCACAGAACTGCACAGCTTGGATGCACTGGAGAAACACAGGAGGTCACACTGAAGAAGAGGGCAAAATGCAAGACAACTGGATCTTTCTGCTTCCTTTTTGGAAGCACAAATTAAAATGTGTCTTACTGTCAGTTTTTAACAAACAGTCACTCAGGGTCAAAGTTAAATTTGTGTTCTAGGGAAGAAAAGAGATCCCTAAGATATGGCATTCACAAATAAAGTTGAATCAGACTCAGCCACAACACCTTCCATTGAAGCTTTTATAAAAAGCAGCAACTGGTGCTGAGAAAGACAGAGGGTAGAGTCCTGGAATTATTAAAATTAAAAAAGGCTCAATGAAAATGCATTTAACCAAACTGGAATTGATTCAACAGGAGAGACTGAGAGATACCCACTTTAAAATACTCATGATTCATTTAATGTATCATTATCTCTGCATAACACTTGGAAGTTTGATTTAAAAGTGGATGTTTCCAACCCTCAAGGCCTAAAAATAGTATTTCTATTCTCTTTGTGAGTCTGAAGAGGCAAAAGAAACTCCTCTAGCATATCCTATGAGGCACAGGTGGCCTTGTAAGCAGTGTTGCCAAATGTGTAGAATCTACAGAAGATGTCCCAAAATAAAAAGAGAATTAACTAAAAAATGAGGAGACCAAATGCAAACCAAACATTCATAAATACACAAGCACAACTCAAGCTCCAAGGCTGTCAACACTATCTTTTTCTGATCAGTCACACTATGAAGCTATTCTACAACTACTTCAACATTAAAAAGCACCACGTGCTGAAACCTTTAGTAACAGTTCAAATTAGCACTGGGGAAACATGCTTCAAAAGGAAAAGAGAGCCCTATGCAAACAGCATTAATTTTAAAACATGTTTAACAAAAAGCACAAGTACATCTAATATGAAATTACTTCTTTTTATATAATACATTTGCTGACAGGTTTACCAAAGGCCTTCTGCAACAGTACAGAAGGAAAACCCAGTGATTACAGGTTTCTACACCAAACAAACTAATCAGCCCCTGTACTATCTAGTATGTTAAATGCAAAAAAGATACGTATCTTGAAAATGAGGACAAATTCTCAGTACCTCAAATTCTACATGGGCTTGCTGTGATATTTTTGATGGGCAACAAAACCTACCCCCTTTTTCCTTAATCACGAACACATTCAGAACATTAGGTGTTCAGCTTAGATGTTTTATTTATAGCTGAGCAGTGTTACTGGAATGCTCTGTCAAAGGAAGAAAGAAACAAATTTATGCTCATTACTATGACACAACCCTTGAAGAGAAACAAGCCTAACAAAGGTGTGGTGTTTGGATTATTACCTGCTTACGCATAAAAAGAATATTGGTAATCTATTTGTATTCCTTGTACTGATCTATTTAAGATGTGAAAATAATTTCTGAATAAATGGCAGATCCTTAAGTAATTGTTAAAGGGAAGGTAAAATACTGGGAAAAATATTATATTACCCCAATCCAATGTTGGAATTTTAAAAAAAAGCTAGTTTATAAAATTCTAGACAACAAGAATTCATACAATCACCTAGCAGCTCCCCTTCTAACCCTTTCCCCCCATGTTCTTGGGATTATTTCCTAATTTTAATTTCATTTTATTTCTCTAGCCCAATGTTAAATCAGAATTTGACAATTCTGTTTATCCAAAACCTTGAGTTAATACATTTGAGTTCTTGATGTTTAAATTCAAAAAGAATGCAAAAAAACCTACTAGATTTACACTGTGATTTTAAAGTGGATTTTCTTTGTCAATCTAGACTAGTTACTTTGTCTGACATGGAACACATGCCAGGAACCTTCCACAAGTACCGACCAAGCAAGATTGTTGATAGAGAGGTTGATCAAATTATCTAGTGAAAATACTTTCTTTAAAAAGTACTCAGCAGCATTTACATTTCTAGGTGAAAATATTCAAACTATATTATGAGATTTTTCAAACTAATATAAAAGCATTCAATGTGCCCACATAAGCAAACTTACACTGAAAAACAATGAAAGCCTGAAGAAAAATTTGCAGCCAACAACTTTTTAAATTAAAATTTTGATGCAAAGTTTTTCTTACACATTTTCTTACCCCGCAAGTTACTCTGAAATATTCACAAATACATTAGCAGAAAGGACTGTGACAAATAATGCATTAAACTATTATTTATACCCTTTAACCACCTGCAAGCTGTCATCAAGTTCCAGGCAAAACTCAGCCATGGTCAAACCAGCCTTTGAGCTCAGCACTCAAAAACTGGTGCTACACTTCCAAGTCATTACTCGTTGGGCAAGCAATGCCAGATACTGCAAGAGGACTCTGTGCAGCTGGTAAATAGAGCTGATGTGGAAAAGGCACAAAAGACTGGGCAGTACCTCTTTTCAATCATTCCTCATTACTCAGTCCTGCTCTGAGGTATGAGGTTAACTGCTTCAGCATCTGTACACTCACTGGGCATATCTGTGGTGGTGATAGAGGTGCCATGCCTGAAACTCACATCTGGTGTGTCATCCATACTCTGCAACTGAGCTTCTCCATGTCCTCACTTACCTTTGCTCATCCTCATTTCCACTAGAAGAATTCATTTTCCCAAATGAACCTTCTTCTGTTTACTATCCTTCAAGCTGAAGTATAAATTAATTTTGTTCTTCTGACCTCCCACCTGAGGCTGCACTCAATGTCTACATTTCTTCAGTAAAATAAATAGATGGCACAGAGATAGGTACAGTTAGGTTTGACTTTTCAGTGGCTTTTAAAAAGAGTGTTGACTCCAGGGAGAAAACATTTAAATCAAGTTTTAGTAAAACTAACACTTCCTGTTGTCTGTTCCTCAAACTTATTGTTGGTGCTAGTAAAACAAACCTGGCTGGTACTGTTCACTGGTAAGGAGGGAGCATGGCCTGAGTTTCTATATTCAAAACATCTCAACCTCCAAGTGTGGACAGCTCTACTCCAAGCTCATTAACCTGGGTGAAAGCAGCCTGCCTCATTAACTCCCCTGAAATCCTTGCCTGCTTCCACTGCTGCCCTTCCTCTGGGAGCAGGCAGCACTGAGGGGGACATGAGCTGACCTCAAGGAAGGAAAAAGAGCCAAATTTATGAAAAGAGTAACATTGGCTAGAAAAAAAAAGACCTACAGAGGCAGATAAAATGCAGAGGTTGGGTCTGGCACTGTCTGAAAGGGAAAATTTACATAGTAAGTCTTGGCTGGGAAGACTGGGATACTACCAGCAAAGGGATCCGGGCTCCAAGGGGTCATGTCAAGTGAGACTGCAAATTAAGGAAATCAGGCACTTTAAATCCTAAACAAAGCATTAAGTCACCTGATGTCACCTCAGATACAACAGGGAGACCTACAGGATGAAGATGAGGGTGGGAAGGAGATAATGCTCATCCCTCTGGGTGTGGGGCTGGCTGGAAAGGCTAAAGGGGTTGGCTGGATGTCAGGGAATCTCCTTGCCTGGACAAGAGGAGGTGGGTCAAGCTTGGAGTGACCATACAAAAGGGCTTGTGCCCAGTAAAGCAAAATGCCCCACCAGTGCCTGGGACCTGAACCTGCTAAAGTTCACATTCCTCTGCTGTCAGCAGACATCCCCAAAAACTGCTGGTGAAACATCCTGCTCCTCTGTGATACTCGCCCACAAAAAATGAAACAAGAAATGCATATAGCAGCAATGGCCCACTAAGGGTCTGAGCAAAACTAGCACAGACAGCCTTCCTCCCAACGCTGCCCAAAGGCACACTGCTTCTTCATTAAGGCTCACCAATATTGTTTTAGCATGGCTTCTGGGAAGGTAGAATTGGGATGGCTATTTCTGACTTTTTACCCTTAAAGTGAACATGTCATATGAACATGTATACTTGGAAAATTAATTCCCAATGCCTCTGGAATGGATTTTGAATCAATTCACTGTCCTGGTATATCATAGTACATATTGCTACAGAAGAAAAGACCAAGAATAAAAACTAAGCCCTCTCTGCACACCTACTCTGAGTCTTTGTATAAAGTTTACAGTTAAAGACTATATAGAACAGCATATGGATTATGAGATGGACAACCCACTGACACCACACATGGACCAGCAGACAAACACTCCAGTACAGACCATTTAATGCAATACTCTCAAGCTGACCATGAAGATTTCCTTGTTTCACTTCTTATCCCATGACAATAATAATCACTGATTACTGCAAAATTATTAGTCTTCAGAAATCTCCTTTAGATGTGGATAACATAGATTACACTTCCACTTTACAGAAGAGGAAATATAGGGAAGAATCTCAAGAGTTTTTCCCACGCTACAATATCAAATTTAGAGTTGTAACAGTAAAGTCAAAACACTGCAATACTCAATATAAAAATTAAATGCATTCCAACAATGAAACTCTACTTTATATTATTTTATTTTGACTTTTAAGGGATGAATAAAAATAGCATAAAACAAAGTATCATTATTCAGAGTACTTCTCCTGCTCTAAAATAAAGCCTGCAATATGTATCTGTAACAACTTCCATTATTTGAAAAGGCTCACATCTGAAATCTGAGACAACTGTACACACTCAATATTTCATTATACTTCTAATCTTAAAACAATAAACATCTTAGCAACTGAACTAAAATGAACTCAAACTGATTATTTTTTAATAGGCAACCATATTACAGTGATATTATTACACATCAGAAGAAACTGGGTATTTACTTCTTTTTATCAGAACAGAGTTAATACAAAATTGTGATCACTATGTTATTAGTTATATATGACACCACTCCAATTTGTTCTGAGTAACTACTTGCTTTCAAACAGAAGAAACATCAACTTTCAAAGAAGGTGTTTGTAATAGCTGCTTAATAACTTTTCATTTCCTAAGCTTAGGTCAGCTTTAGAATATATGACTATGCCAAAAATTAAATTCTGTTAAGAGACAAAACTATTGGGTTTTGACAAGTAATACACATAAAATACCATTAGACACCTAAAACTAAACTCTAGGCAAAACAATGCTCTTGAGCCCCACTCAGAGATATACATTTTAACCTAAAGAAAGCTCCTTATGTGCTACCCATGGTGACAGGGGCAACCAGGCACAAGCTATTTCTCTTGCTTGTGAAAAGAAAACATGTAGGAAATGTAGAAGGAAAAAAGAAAGTTTTATTTTGGTGCACAAATTATTTTTCAACAGAATAAGTACGCTTACTTCCAAATAGAAGTTTCTATTTAAAAATAAAGGAAGAGAGGGAGAAGCAAATATTAGAATGAACCATTGTTAATGATCTACATTGACCCACTTAAACTTCAGGCAAAGAACATCTCAGGTATCATCTGGTCTTTTTGCTATTTCGTTACTTATTGTAACAAGCTGGTGCATTTGAAATCAATTCCCAAAAGTTTTTGGTTGACTTAAACCCTCTTTCTTTGCCTCTTCCTCACCCCTTTCCTTTGCTAACAAAACAACATTCTGTACAAAGTTTTCTCTTGGCTCTTTCACTAGCACAATGATTTGTGCTGAACTCAAATGTCCAGGTGCAGGCACATGGTGCCACCTGACACCTCCTGGAGTGTGAAGGATGGCACTGAGCCCAGGGACAGTCTCTGGAACCCTTGTGAGAAGGAACTGGCAGTGGCTGGGCTAGACCAGAGTACCCCTGAGGGCACACACAGGTTGACAATGCTGGTAGTTGTGCAAACCCAGCAGAAGACGCACACAAGCACCTCCTGCAAGCACACAGAGGGACAGAAGAAAAAAAAAAATCACATTTTGCTTTTCACTGGTAAAATAAAAGGTTCTGTAATTCTTAATTTCATTTTAAATACAGACATAAATGGACTGCTGAAAGGTGATGCTGTATAACATCACAGAGTGACATCAGGGTAAGCACTGTCACACTTCCCCATGTTAGAAGGAACAGAACATGACACCTGCTACTGGCTATGGAGATGATGTTTTGCCACACCATTGATATCACAACTCATATTTGAGTAGAAATTATTGTTACAGCCAAAGGGGGAAGGTGCTTAACGTTATGAGTTTACTGGATTTGAGAACTTAGAGCTGCATTTTCAGATGCATGCACACACACATGGATTCACCCTTCTCAACAGTCAAGGCTTATGGGTAGGATGCAAAGGTACCAATACTCCTCCTGACTGTTTGAGGAGCACAATTCTTTGAAGCACAAGAGCTGATCCCTACATGTGTGCTGCCTTGCTGCTCTGATTCAGAAGGCAGACTTGCAAACCCAGTGTGCTTATTTACTTGGGGAGAGGTGCATGCAGTAATCTAAAAAAAAAAAAAAAAAATTATTAATTCAATCACTCTCTTTTTCCACTAACCATAATTACCATGCTCAGCCAAACGGAGATAAGCACAACAACTACATCTCTGAACAGGCATACTCAAAATTCTGCTTCTTCTGAGACACAGTCACTATTACTCTTGTTGACACATAGGTCTTATGCTTAAGTTGTTTTACAGCACTAATTAGTACTGACAGCTCTTAATATATTACAAATTAAATAGGGGAATGCACACTTTGGTTTAGGGGCTCTTTTACCACTGAATTTAAAAGAGTATCTGTCACTTCAATATATATGTAATTGCATGTTACAGCCATGAAAATTTAACAGGAGAAAACTAAAAGCTGCAAAGTGCAGCTGTTCCATAAATGGCTTGGCATCTCACAGCTTCACTTCAGAAATTCAAGACTTCTGCTTTCAAGCAACACAGAAGACAGATTCTGACACAGAACAGCACCTGCATAGACAGGGCCATGGCTCCTCTGTGGGGCTGCTTGTGGCAGGGCTGATTAGCTCAGGTACCTCCTTCAGAGTGCCCGTATGCTCAACACTGCTCTATTTCACCCCTCCTACTGTGCACACTCACAACACAAATGTAGGGAACTGTAGGAAAGCTTGGGTTGGAAAATGGAAGGACCATCCACTCAATCCACCTGATGTGGGCAAGGACATCTTTCACTGCACCAGGTTGTTCAAAGCCCCATCCAGCCCGGCCTTAAACATTTCCAAGGATGGGGAATACACAGCTTTTCTGAGCAATTGATTCTTGACTCTCACCAACCTCATCAAAAAACATGCATCTCTTCATTATGTCCAGCCTAAATCTATGCCCTTTTGGTTTAAAATCATTGTTCCTTGTGCTGTTTCCACAGGCCTTTATTCATCTTTCTTATAAGCTCTGCTTAAATACTGAAAGGCTGCGATGTGGTTCCCTGGTACTTTTCTTCTCCAGAGTGAGCAACTCCCCTCTCAGCCTTTCTTCATAGGACAGCTGTTCCAGTCTACTGCTCAGTTTTGTAGCCCTTCTCTGGACCAGGTCTAAATGTTACTCCGCAACACAGAAATAGTTGATACAGAGCCAACCACTCCCCCACCCACCAAATTGGTTTTCTAGAGGCACAGTGACATAAATAAATTAAAATCATGCTCTGATAGTATACATAATACCCTTTTGCAGTATTCTTCTTGTTGTTCCAACAGCTTGTCTACTCCATGACATGCAACCCACTACACAGAATTATCATAGGCAGCTACTGCCCATCTCTCTGTAAAGAAATATTCTGGCCATGTCAAAAACTTCATCTTCTGCGTACTTGCCAAGCAACAAACTTCACAGTAAATGCTGCACCAGTGAAGAACAGCAAGTCTACTAACTGTGAACAGGCCAATTTTCCCAAGAACAGGTATGGAAAATTCTGATGGCAAGGAAGGTTTCCTACACGTTAGAGAGAGTTACATGCTTCAGATTAACTTTGCAAGAAAGAAAGAAAGAAAAAATCCCAACAGAAAAAGCCCCATAACACTGAATAAAACCCTGGCTTAGCTAGCAGCAAAGTGATTTCTCAGGGCAGCAGAGCATCACACTGCCTGTCCAGCTGGTGCTGGGCTGAGTCACCCAGCATCCTCAGCACCTGACACTAGACTCCAGCACTGAAGCTCCTCTGGAAAAAGGAACGTTCTGTTGGGAAAACCGAGTCTCACACCAACCTTCACTTTGCATTTCATAGGAAAATAATGACACTGAGGAGGGAGCCTGGAGTTCTGATTCTACATTATTTAGATAATCACTGGATGAAATCAGTGAAGTGTATTTTGTATGTAATGTGTGAAGTGGTGTAAGCCTGTCTTCTTCTAGCACAGCTGTCAGCAGCCTCTGGCTTACGTGCTAAATTGTGGCATGTGGGTAGACTGCAAGTAGCACACAGCAGGAATTAGATGCTAAAATCATCTGTCTTTCACAGACTCAAGATATCATGAATTACCTCTCTGGTAATACACAGCCAGTTAAGAGAAAAATCCTGCTGAGCACAGTCCTTGAAAATTTGCCTAGCAAGTAAACTGATCAAAATATTCTCTTTCTCTCTCTCTCTCTCTCTCTCTCGATGCTGTCCTGTAACTCTCAGAATCTGTAAAGCAGACCAGTTTGAAGAGGATGCATCAGAAGGTCCCATATCAGAACAACAGCCTCATAACTACATCTCATAAACCACAAAAAGCCTCATAAACAGAGCTCTCCTTGCATGTGTGGGAGAAAGACTTGAATCCCTTCAGGCACTGGTGCAAACTGAACCCAGGTCTTCCACATCATTAGTGGTTAAGTGACCCATGCTTCTTAGTCAAAACGAGAGCAGGAACATTACCTGCTATTTCTGTACTTTAAAATACGGGGTTTCAGGGCACCTAAAGCAGAGTCTGAGTCACAGCAGTGGAAGTTTGAACATTTCAACCACCAGGTCAGATATCCTCAGTGGGAGAGAAACACATCACCTCTCTTCCTAGTTCTGATTACAGGCACGCAGCACTGAGCTGCCTTACCTTTAAGAGATCCACAAACACATTAACACAATTTTAGGCCTTAAGAAATGTAATATATTGTTACTAAAAACACTGACATGTCTCTAAATCTTTTAGTCAAACAGAAGATTTGAGGATTTCACTTTTGAATTCTGTCATTGAAAACCCTATTGATGGTCCACTTTAGGAATAGATCAGTCTAAACACCCACTTATTTTGCTGTGTAGTGAATTAGAAGAAAAGATTAACACTTGCCTATGGCTAGGTGTCCAAGTGGCTAGCTGACATGGGCATCGTTTAACACAACAGTGCTGTGAAAAGGTTTTATAATCCCATCACAAGACTTTAATAGAAGGGCTCACAGCTCATATAAATGGAGGTGGTCTTCACAGACAGATGAGATACTTTATCACATTTCATGGTAACAAGAACTTTCTATATACAAGTTATATACTTGTATACTTATATACTCTTCAAGTGTACCAAGCATTTCTGAACACTGTTCAACTTCAAACCCAGTGACTTTACAGTTTAGACAGCTCTTTACATTTAACGACTAACTAATCCAGGGCCTGCATAGGATATAATCAATAGCTTTATTATCCTGGAATCTAATTATAAGATTGATCACCATTTTTTGCCCTTTCTCTCCCTTTTAAAATGTGAGCTTTCCCATAGAGAATGAAAATAAAAGTTTTATTTTACTATCTGTCATAGATACTGCACTTTATTAAATTCAAAAGAAGTTCATTATTACACTGAAAGGTCTTCATTTGGTCTTTACAAAGCCAGCTGTATGAGCCCAAAGACCCTCCTACAGCACCTATGCTACATGAAGGAATACAACAAAGCTGATATACTTGTAGGTTAAAGGAAGCTAATTTCCTTTGATGATGTATGGTATGTTCAGCATAACATTAGATGGTGAATCAGCTCAGTTACCAGTCCTGTGACACAGGCATTGCTTAGTGACCAGGGCTGCTGCTGAACCAACTGATGACTCCTGTTCTGAGGGAAGCACTTTCCAAATGGCCAAAAAAAGCCAGCTTACCAACCTAGCACTCTATTAAAAATACACCCCAACAGGGCTGATAGTTAAAACAGCAGAGGCGGCTGCCTGCCAAACAAACCTCAAAAAACCTAATGTGTGAATCTATTGAGGGAAAACTCAGGTTATTTATTCATATTGAGGATCCCAAAAGAGAAAGAACATTTGTTTAGGTCAAAATTTGCAGACTGTACCCTGCTTCAGGCATCAATGCTCTTTCAAAATGCTGGTCATGATGTGCCTAAATGTGAAAGTAAGACAAAATAACCAATCTTTTTATAGTATTACTAAATATGTAAACCTAAGAAAAGAAGAAGCTGGGCAAGTAAAACTTAATTCATGCTTTGCCTTCATCCTACCTGGCTCCAAAGACTTCTATATACAGAACTGATCTCAGAAATACTGATTACACACCACAATTATGATATTTCAAGTCACATCTTCCTTACATCTGAAGTAACAGATACTACCATGCAGGAATATGTTTATCACTGTGAGGCTAAATCAGTCTCCTCTGGAAAATCAGTTTACTTTATAGCTCTTTCAAGATACCAAAGTAAGTCTTAGGACTTGAAGTAGCAACTGGGTACAACAAAGGCAACAAATACAGTAACTGGTGGAGCTTGGAAAGGATCATTAAGCTCACGTTGAGCTCAATAGGCCTTTCCTGCATGAAAGGTTGTGAATGATGTGAGGTATTTTTTCCAGTTTTTCCCTTACAGATTACACAGAATCACAGAATCACAGAATATTGAGGTTGGAAGAGACCTCCAAGATCATCGAGTCCAACCTATGTCCTAAACACCTCAACTAAGAGTATAGACTATAGCATGGCACTAAGTGCCATGTCCAGCCTTTTCTTGAACACTGTCAAAGATGACGATTCCACTACCTCTCTGGGAAGAGCATTCCAGTATTTTATTACTCTTTCGGTGAAAAATTTCTTCCTAATATCCAATCTATACCTTCCCTGACGTAGCTTGAGACTGTGTCCTCTGGTTCTGTCAGTTGCTGCCTGGTGGAAGAGACCGACCCCCACCTGTCTACAGCCTCCCTTCAGGAAGTTGTAGAGAGCAATGAGGTCACCCCTAAGCCTCCTCTTTTCCAGGCTAAACAACCGCAGCTCCTTCAAACGTTCCTCATAAGGCTTGTGTTCCAAGCCCTTCACCAGCCTTGTTGCCCTCCTCTGGACACGTTCTAGCATATCAATGTCCTTCCTAAACTGAGGGCCCCAGAATTGGACACAGTACTCAAGATGTGGTCTCACCAGTGCCGAGTATAGGGGAAGAATGACCTCCCTGCTCCTGCTGGCCACACAATTCCTAATGCAGGCCAGGATGCCGTTGGCCTTCTTGGCCACCAAGGCACACTGCTGGCTCATATTCAGCCGGCTGTCAACCAGCACCCCCAGGTCCCTTTCCTCCTGTACACTATCCAGCCACACTGTTCCCAGCTTGTAACGCTGAAGGGGATTCTTATGGCCAAAATGTAGAACTCGGCACTTAGACTTATTAAATTTCATGTTGTTGGATTCTGCCCATCTATCTAATCTATCTAAGTCTCTCTGCAGAGCCCTTCTTCCTTCCAATAGATCAACACAAGCTCCCAGCTTAGTGTCATCTGCAAATTGCCAATGAAAGACTCAATGCCCTCATCCATGTCGTCTATAAAAATATTAAACAGAACTGGCCCCAGCACAGAGCCCTGAGGGACACCACTGGTGACTGGCCGCCAGCTGGATGCAGCACCGTTCACCACCACTCTCTGGGCCCGGCCATCCAGCCAGTTCCTAACCCAGCACAGAGTGCTCCTGTCCAAGCCGTGTGCTGCCAGCTTCTCCAGGAGTATGCTGTGGGAGACAGTATCAAAGGCCTTGCTGAAGTCTAAATAGACAACATCCACAGCCTTTCCTGTATCCACCAGGCGTGTCACCTGGTCATAGAAGGAGACCAGGTTGGTCAGGCACGACCTACCCTTTGTAAACCCATGCTGACTGGGTCTGATGCCCTGGCCATCCTGTAAGCGCTGTGTGATAGCACTCATTATGAACTGCTCCATTATTTTACCTGGTACTGAGGTCAGGCTCACTGGCCTGTAGTTACTAGGATCCTCCTTCCTACCTTAGCTTTGTCCCGGAAAAGAACTAGTCAGGCTAAACTCAAACGAGCAGTCAAATCCTCCTGGGGAACAGATGTTTCTGGGTTTTGTCTTCCATATTTCAGATCTGTCAGAAAGATCAAATCTATGGTATATAAATAGTAAGAAGTATGCCACCCATTTTCCTTCCATATACATTTTTGGTAATGATGCAGAACACTGTAAAAACTAAGGGAGAGTAAAAAAAAAATTAAAAATGACACAAAAGAGAGAAAAATTTAAATAGATTAACTCATTTAGTTCATCTAGCTCATAACTGGATGAACTAAAAAAGAAAATTAGGAAAAGCAAGCCCTCCTTTTAAAATTCCTGGTCCTGCATTTGCCCTAGAGAGGAGTGTTCAATGTACAAACAGGGAAAGAGATCTCTGGGCAAGGTGATCTTGAAGCCACAGCTAACACTGAACTCAATTTCTCAAGCAAAAGGATATATGCAAATAAAATTTTAGAAATCCTAGAATAAAATGGCTTAAAACCCAGAATATATTATCTGTTTAAAGTATCATAACATGGTATTTCTACTTCATGGTATGTTACTGCTACTGAATTAATCCAGACAAACCTCCTTCCTTAACAGGTAAGTAGCTTACAAAAATTTGAGAGTCACTTAGTTATCAAATATAACTCTACTTATGGAATTCAAGGGTCAACATGCCTCTTGGAATCGTGCTGTGAGTTTTAAGAGCTGGATTTTAGTTCACTTAAAGTTAACTTAACAAAATAAACTCAATAAAGCACTACAGCTTAAGTCAATAAACCAATAACCTACATTACACAAGATAAAATCCAGAAAATTTACTAATAGCGAAAGCAGTGTGTCAAATTGATTTTATTATTACAATAACATGTGTTAGACCTAAGTATGAATATCTGGGGAGAGTGTACTTTGAATATTTTAAAAAATCCACTAGGACCTGTCATCACAATGGTGTACCACAAACAGGCTTTAGGCAGGTTAATATTCCCTGATCCTGCATTTCAATGTCTACAATGTAAATGTTCACAGGTAAGCTATGGGAAAGTAATCTTTGCCTATAATCAGCAGAGTCAGGAGAGGCCAGAGAGCTCCAGGGCTGAGTGGGGCTGCTGTCTCCCCACCTAAAAAAAGCTTCCCCTTATTACCAGGTCCAGCTACCAGCTTACATACACTCATTGAAATGGGCTAAAACTAAGGTAAGAAAACACATCCCTTGGTGCTTTTTCTAATATTCCACCTGTATGGTGAAAAAAGAGATCTCTCACCCTAATTAAAACATTTCAAAGAAAAAGCAAGATTTCATGTTGGGAGCTGCAACCTCTTAACTGTAGACCTCAAGCTGCAGGGTGAGTAGGTAATGAAGAAGGGAAGCAAAGTATCTCCAGAAAAGGACAATCTCATTGTGAAAATCTGATTTCCTCCATCTGCCAATATCCCTTTCATTTTGCCCAGATTAACTTTTGGCCAAAGGTACACATGGGTCAGAATGAAGCTGCAGTAAAAATATTAAAAGCACAGTAGGGAGCACAAATAGCTCAATGTTACTGATGCAAACTAAAACAGAGCTGACAATAGTATACTTCAGAAAGATTTATTTTCTTCTTCTTTAAATGAGGCACCATTTGTAGGGTTTTAGAAGGCATTAGACCTTAAGGATGTTCAGAATTCTGAATTTTAACTTCAGCTTGGCTTTTTCATGAAGGGTATTAACACCTTTAGGGCAATCAAGAGAACTACAGTTTTAAAGCACATTTAATACCAGAAACCAGTGAAGTGCTTAAATTTATTCTCAACAGAAAAATCTGAAGTGACCAGCACAATAAAAATATAGTAATGCATTACTTTGATAAAACGAAGTAAGGCTCATTATTTGCATTCATGATGGAAACCTCTTTGAAAAGGAAAATTTAAAATACACAAGCGATTAGAAAGAATAAGCAGAGCACATGTGAATTGCTGTCTTTTCTATTTTACAGTGTATCATAAAACCATGGAAAATTAAAATATTGTCCCAGTTTAAATTATTAAAGCCACAATGTAACCTGATACAATTTGTGATTTACATACTATTACTATAGATATAAAACAAATGGAAAGATAATGCAACAATTGTGTGGTTACTAAATAGCACGGGTGCCTGAGACCAAGTTCAGTTTGGCACTGAAGTCAATGTATTTAATTGGTCCACCTTACAGAATAACAATTTCTGATGAACACCACAAACATGAAAACCAAATTTAATTTCCATTAATAGCAACTAAATTTAGCTCTTCTCGAAGAACAATAAGCTGTAGCTTTTTGCTTGCTTAAACTACCAAGATTACTAACAGAAAAAGGCAAGGACTGCAGACCTGGCCCCACATGTCCCACAAGGCTTGGGGCAGCTACAAGACTGCCACTCACTCCAGCAATGACCAACTTCAGCAATGGTTAACTCTTGCCGCCCTCCATCTGCTTACACCACAGTCAGAAAGGTGGCAAATGCTTAACGGGGAGGAAACTGATGACTGGGTATTTGGCAGCTATAATCAGCACAGCACTTATTTTTGGGTGATGAGTCACTGGTTTTATCCCAGCCACACAGTGCTGGTATATCCACTGCACAGAAAACCTCCTTTATGCAAGGGGTTGATGGCAGGACAATGAACATCTCTCCTGGTAGAGTCATGTCAAGAGACTGCTTTGGAGAGATCTGAAGACCTTATGGCCAAAGGCTGCTCTGTGCAGTACTGCTCACTTTCATCTTCCAGCCACACATCAAGCTCTGGGAATATGGGACTACTTGCTAGGAGACCTTCAAAAATCTGTTTATAGTCAGTAAGAATCACCTTTTCCTTCCTAGTGAAAACAAGACTGATGATGTGATGAAGGCATGTAAGGTGTCAACAGTGGCATCAAGGGAGAAAGCTAGGTCCCCTCCCTGTGAGCCACTTGAAGTCAAATCATGTGAAATAATTCTTCAAAGTTCTGTCAAAACCTTGAATAAATGCACAAAAATTGGAAAATTGGAAGAAAAAAAAAAAGACTGAACAACACCATTTTCATATGCTCAGCTAAAGCACGTCTCTGAAATCATACTCCCCACAAAGCCCCTGGCAGCCTCACCATAGGAGGAGGCCAGGAGACCCACCTGGTGTCATCATGGGTCAGAAATGGCACAGCAGCTACCTCCCGAACCCACGCGGATGGCAGTGAGCTGCAGCACCTTCATCTGGCACTACAGTGCACGAGCTCTTCAGCAGCCCTGTGCACTGTCAAGATTTACTGCCCTCCTCCCCCTTGCCGCTCAACTCAGAATCTGGCATTAGTTCAAGGACTGACCCAGGCTTTTGGTACATCCTCCATGGTCTCTTGAACACAAATTTCCACCACAGCAGCGCTCTCAGTCACAGGATTATTACATATAGGTCAGCAACTATTTTCTGTGGCGTATCAGCTGTATCACAAATGACATCCTAATAAAATTATAACAGATCCACTGACATTTTGCCTCAGCGTTAAGAGATGTGACAAAGTCAATAAACACATCATATGCACTTAAGGGTAGTGAACTGGTGAGACCAGTGCATTTGCTGTGGTGGAATCCAGAATCCCTAACAAATGGAGCAGATTTCCTTTTGCCACCCCAAAATAGGCACCTCATAATTTAAACACCTGCCTTGCCGTCACCTACCAAATTACTCCACCCTTTTCACTCTGACTTTAAACTGACACCAACAAGTGACAACACTTTTATATACACTCAAGCCTGAGAATGCATCTGTTTATATTAATGTCCAACCCAAATCCGTTTATTTTGGGATCCATCAAAAAGAGTGGAACAATTATTATTTATGTAGAGATGCTAATACAGAAAGTATAAAATATAAATTAAAATATTTAAATGTAATTGTAGCACAGATTGATATGTGTGTTTATATTAATGCTATATAATTTATTTATCTATACATATAAAGATGTAAGTATAAAGATGTATTATAAAGAAATTTTTTGAGGCCAGGTCCATTCTTTGACTCAGTTTCTACTCAGTGACCTGCAGAACAGCTGAAAAATCTCTATGAAACATAGACTTCACTTGAGTATATACTTTTTCTCTGTTTTTTTTTCACCTTTGCAAATCCTTTAGAAGAAAGCCACCAAACAAACACTAATGAGCACCACTTCTCCTTTTTAGCCAGTTAAGTTTTTGTTACTATTCCCCTCCATATTCCAATAAATATTTTAGTTTGAAAATTTCCAACTCATTTCTGCTTATGACACCACCAAAAGCCTAATATTGTCCTAACACTGTCAAAGATCAAAAGAGAAAAGAGTGAATTCTAATAACATCAGCTCTAATCCCATTAGATTTCAAGCTGTGCTCATGAATCTGCTCCTTAGGGGCCAATCACTAAGATGCCTTTTTCAATTCTGGCTTGTTATTTTTTATATCTTCTCCAAAAATTCAACAGCCGCTCATGACATTCAGCAAGAAATATTTTTGTACTGAATATACAATATTGTGGTGACTATTTCCCAGAAACAAGTCCCTAACATACAATACACACTTGTTGTTTCCAGCCCGCAACCCTTCAGTGTGTAGAACAGACCTAATACCACAAGGTTATTGCCAGTCCTCTTTTCCACTGTCACCACTGGAGCACAATTGTAATCTATCATTTACAAATCATACATAATTTAAAGGATAACACCGAAACATATCATACATCACTCTGTAAAAAAAAAATACATCACTATGTAAAGCAATGATGTCTACCTAAACACCCCTTTATCAGTTGTCCTGAATCTGCATGTAAGTTTTATCCTGAAATTATCATACACAACAGTGATAATTTTTTTTAAACCCACAAACTCTGATAGCATGATGCTATCAGATGCATCACTACTTTTACAGTGACCAGTAGTGAGGTGTTCTGCACCGCAAACTATTATTTCTGTAATATAATATCACTTTCCAAAACAAGAACTTAAACAATCAATATTCTTTTCATTTATTGTTAGTTCAAGGCAGTTACAAT
Source organism: Muscicapa striata striata (assembly GCA_030060385.1). Taxonomy (NCBI): domain Eukaryota; kingdom Metazoa; phylum Chordata; class Aves; order Passeriformes; family Muscicapidae; genus Muscicapa; species Muscicapa striata. The sequence goes on from JAREIS010000080.1 coordinate 1,748,426, forward strand.
TAAAATTTCAGTACAGCCATGTACTAAGAGCCTGTAACAAGACTCAACAGTGCCACAAATAAATTAACCTATACACACAGTTTCAGTAACATACACAGAGAACTAAAATGTGCAGAAATTGTTTTGTAAGTTTACACATTAGGATAATCTTTTTAACAGGACACGTAGCCCAAGACAGGTGATTTCAAGAAGAGGTATCCTTCTGCCATGGAATATTCTACTTCAAAATTTCCATAGAAACAGTAAAACTCACTCAAACTGGTGCAAGGCTACCACCATTATCCCTGTCTTAAACACCTGAGCCCACATCTATAAAATGTTCAAATTTTTTGGCACAATATCAGTGTGGGTGCCTCACACCTTGCATCCTGAGTTATAAGGCCTCTGAAAAAAGAGCAGGGCCAATGCTACAGCTGGAAAAATACAAACTTTATACACATATCTAAGAGACAGAATTAAAGAGCTGATCTACATATCTAGATATGTATGTAAATCCCCATAGTTTAATGGAAATCGGAAATATAAGTGATGTGGTGTGTGTGGAGCACAGTTTGCTTACTATATGGCAGAGATTTTACCTTCAAGCCCTGTTCATCTGTCTTTCTGCTTATTCCCTCTCCTCCTCTACCATGTACATGGCCATTTCCATTTACCAGTGTAAAACCAAAGGTGATCATTTCTGAACCAACCTGTCATGCAGCCACTGCTGCACTGCAGCCGGTTAATCAAACGTGTCCCTTTTGAAACCTGCCACTTCAAATTAGTGGCTCCAGATATTCAGGTCCATTTGCAAACCACAGTCTGTCCCAGTCCATTATCACATGACACCTGGTCAGCAAGCAGATTGTAAATTAACATTTCCATCTTTTGCTGTAGCCTTTTAGTAATAGTAATTACAATGAAATCTCTTTAATCAGCAGACTCATAAAATACCCAAGATGGATGTCTTTTATTTGAGGAAGACCTTGTGATACACATAATGTCACCAGCTGCAGGGGGAGAATATCAGGCTTTGCTACAGCAGCAAAGCAGGAAGCTTTCTCACACTCAAGCCAGCAACAGCTATTCCAGTTCCCCAGTGATGCAACACCTTCTGCTGTGATTAAAGTGAAACAAATAACATATTTCTAGTTTCCTCTTTTACTCTCAGTGTACTTCCAATGTTCTTAATAAAACACTCCCACAAAATGCCTGCAGATCACCTAAGCAGAGACAGACGTGCTCTGTAATATCATTTCTTCAATGTTCAAGGCAGCCTTTTCAACAGGGCTTATAATTAAGAATGCTTTTGATGGTGAAATTGGACCTCTGCTGTTAATCAAAGGACCAAAGACACCCCTCAGCATGCATAATTCCACACCTCTTTGTTTCAAGGAAATCTTGACAGGAAAATAATGGTTCCTTCCATTTCTTTCTTCTCTGTCAGTTAAGCACAGAAGGTTATTCTGCTCCAGCCTCCCAACTGCTGCAGCACAGATTACTGAAAGAGGAAAGAGTCAGAGGCACACACTTCCCAAGAAACCCTCTGCATCATTTTTGCACTGAGAGTGAATGGACTTTGATAAAATGGCCTTCACCAGAACCTATGGTTATGTCCAAGGGCAAATTCAGTGCTCATTTAAAATTCAGGAAAATTGCAGTCAACTGAAACAGTCTGTCCTTCAAACCAACTCTATCTCTCATATCTTCAGATATCCCCAAATATTATCTCAGCTCAGGCATAGCTGAGACTCAGAAGCATAGCACTGTCAAAACTCTTCAAAGACTTAGAAAACCTGGAAACAAAACACAACATAGTTTTGCAAAGCTTCTGTACTGGAATGTGTTCCATCTTTGAGAAATCTTCTCAAGGTTACCAAATGATTGCATTTCCAAGGAAAATTCATATGTTTGTAGGACACAGCTGAGTTTCCAACTTGTAAAGCTAGTCACTACTCAAGGCACAAGAATTTCTGTTAAGAGAGAAACAAATCAATTAAAAGGTGAACAGAAAGTAACAGGGAAAGGGTATGCAAGCAAAAGAAATCTAAGCAGCTTTGTTCTGTCTCAATCTTCAAGACAGGTCAAACAGTTCCTGATCCTGCTTTTCAGTGTTATGATCCCGTCATTGATTTATCCACCAGAGAAAGTAAAGTAGTTTAATCTTCAAACAGTTATTGAAATCATCACAACTGAAGAGGTAAAAAGCATTCAGAAATAAACCATCCTTGATTCCAAAAGCTTTTTATACTTGCAAATTGCATTAATCATCCTTTTTACAAGGTCCAAGTTTAAAACAACAAATCTTAACACCTAAAAATTACCAAACTCGCAAAGATAGAGGTTGTAGGGCAATCTTAAACATGAGTTACACACTCCTGTGCTGCTTCCTTAATATTACTGGCCATGAAGGCTTGTAAGAAATGTGGACATCCCCTCATCTCAGCTCTATCCCCTCTGTGCTACATCCATGCATCTCCCCCATACACAGCATTCATAATTCACTGAATTTACAGTGTTATTAGGAAAGGATCCATTTAAAGAAAACTCTGACATGAATTTTACATCAGTTTGTTCCTTTGGGCATTCCAGTAGTCTTCAAAGAGAATGTGTCAGTAATTAATGCAGGTTCATAAGTTTATTTCCTAGGAGTCGGCCCACATTTGTGGTTTTGTCCAACAGGATACGTCCCTCTGCAAAGCCTGAGTTGCCCTGGGAGCATCACCAGCTCTCTAGTGAACCATCAGCCACTTTAATGTAGTCATCTACAAGTCCTTCTGAGACAAGCATGGTCTATATTTTTCTTTCTTCATACGTTTCTTCACACATTTCTGATCATCTTGGACATGATCTAAATATATCCTTTCCTAACAGACCCTATTTTTACTGGCTTTATATTTCTTCTGTACTACCCAACTCAGTATTAAAAGCCAATAAAGAAACTTCAGAAGTAACTGAAATATTTAATGTGTTTTGAGGAATGGAACAAAGTTTCTGGCAAGAACATTATTCCCATACTCTTGCCAGAACTGGACAGAAGTAGTGGTAACTACAGCCAACACCTTCTCGTTTGCAGTTACAGAGGGACAAGAATTGCATTCACAGGAGACGCCTGAGAAAGACATCTGGGGACACAAAGGCCAAACAAGAAAGCAAACCTGAGGGAAATAACAGATATGGCATTGCCAGTTACAACAGCAGCTAAATCCATTTCTATCAAACACTATCATGTGGCTCTTGGAGCAGATGTGAGGGCACAGAATTACAAGGTATCTTAGAGGGCTGCAGCAAACCATATTTTCAGTTTTAAATCAGATACCATTATAAAGGCTATGTCCCTAAAGGCCATTCCCACACATTAAACATTATTTCTTGCCACCCACAGAGATCACACAGCACAGCCTCTCCTTGCTTTACCCTGCACTCCATACTTCAGCCAAAATAAAAGCACGGTCTTCTCACTAGCCCCCCACTGCTGCCCCTGAAACCACCTTCTTGTCCAGAATTACTGAATCATGCTGTTGTGCAATGTCTTCCAAAATTTACTTGGACTTTCTCCTCAGACTTGCTAGTCCAAACACTGGAACAGCGGGAGAGAGATTAAATTTGATACCAGAAGTTCTGCCTCAAGGAGAAGCCAGTTTTTAAATCAGGAGCTGTTTTCAATCACTACCAACACTCTGTGGGCAACAGGGTTTTATTCTGATCTCAAAAAACCAGTTTTGAGTCTGAAACTGAAAACTTCACAAAAATGAGATGACATTCTTGATGGATTTTTTTTTTTTTGCATGCATAAACAAATGTTCTAACCACAGCCACAGACATAGGGCAAAGATTATGAACTTCAGTATCTGAAGTCAGGAAATATACAATATAAATACCGAAAATTTAACAGCAGATACCTTCAGGTACTCCCTGTGCCCTGGTGAGTGGATTCAACCAAATATACGCACTAAGAATCCAGAAACTTTTCTGTAAAGGCAATCTAAACCCAAGACACATTCATGGACTACACTTGTTTAGTGTCCTCAACTTTTCTATGTCAAAGGTGATGTTAGAAAATGACTCCATTCATTCTAGAAAGTTTGAAAAAATACAAGTAAGCAAGCAAAGAAAGAAACCAAACCCACAGACATCTTTTTTTCTATTCAGTAGCAAGCAGTTTCTGTCTTGGGTTGCAATGAAAGATGTAACCAGAAGTATGTATGTATTCTGTCACCACAAACCAAGACAGTTTCTTTTTAAAAAGAAAGAAGTATCATGGCAGATACTCCAACTCAGACTCCTTCTTTATGGCTTTCCTCCTTCTTCATGCTCCCCCCATCCCCAACATAGCAAGCTTATATGAAGTCTTTGAAAGTGAAATATACTGGTCCAGTATTTTTCCAATACTTTCCATTAGGCAATGTTTGGGGTTATTTTTACTACTGCTAAGCTAAATTTTCATTGTAGTATAGCTAGAATCCAGCAGACAGATGTATCTTGAGTTTTAACATTTGAACCCCACTCACTGTAAAGCTGACATGCTTGCAAAAACTAGACTGTGAACTCAGACTCACGTGGCACAGCAAAGCCTACTGATGTGTTACCTCCCTGCACCTCTAAAACTTGCGTATTTTCCAGAGCACCCTCATTGTTCAGGCACTTTCAACTCTGATCCCTTGCTGCCTAACTCTCAATTTCTTTTCAAAGTCCTTTTCTCTACTACTTTCCAGCAGTAATAAACACAGTTCTTTCAGGTAACAGCTGCCTTGCAGTTTGACACCATTCAGAAACCTATTACAATGACTGCTACATGAAGATATCTTAAAATCAACCTTGTCTCCAACCAACTTTGAAATTACCTAAGCTTTTAAGTGCAAGCGTGTGGAGCTCATTTTCTTTGCAACACTTGAAGCTAAGCAGTTACCTTAACTGACCCAGGGAAGAGTGAAATGCCAACTAGCGCTCTCTGATTGATTTGGACATGCACAGAGTGTGCAAAACAGCAGCATGCAGCACTTCAAAGAAAAATGTTGGGATTTCTTTCGTTTGTTTTTTGAGTTGCAAGCAGTGACCACATTGCTTTAAGTATCTAAAACACAATTGCAGATCAGAATTGGGTGAACCACGATGCCTGCATGGTACTTTTGTTTTCAAAGACTATTTAATAAAAGACTTGAAAGTGTCCCAGACTCCCCAATTCACTCCAGCACTGCTCTGACTGTAGCACCGCTAGATGTTTTTTTTAACTCCTGCAGAGCTGAAAACACAAAATTCACACTGACGTTAACAGGCACACCAAACATACCACTGCCCTTTTTTTATTGTAATAATGACTAGGACATACAAACAGGGCATAAAAACCATGTATTTCTCACCTGTGATGCACAATCAAGCAATATAACAGTGTCACATTCAAATGCCTTGGCAATGGTCATGTGCAACTTCAAGACACCAAAATCCTTCAGAAACGCCCTCCTGCACACTTCCATACCTGATGGAAGCTATGGGGAGTTTAAATCAATATGGATTCAGTCACTCTTTTGCTGAAGAACATTTGGGAAATAAACTGAAATAGCTATGTGTTCAAATGCAGACACATTTTTGCACTGATACGGAATAAAGGACAGGTTTTCTCTCAGACTTAGGGAGCCAGAAACAGGACAAGCTCCTACAAGAAGGGGCTCTTGTCCTGTGTCAGAATTTTCTACATCCCAAGGCAATACAAAATCCAAACTCCCACTGCAAATACCACTGAAGAAGGAAGGACTGTATTAATTGCATTATGTTACTTCATTTACAGATGCCAGAGATTATAGCTGCACCAGTCACTTTATCTATGCTTGCATAAAAGCATAGAGGCTGAGGCAAGTGCCTCCTTGATTTACAAAGAAAAGTTTCACAAATAAAGTTTTGGGGTTTTTGTTTTCATTTTTATTAAAAACTAGTAGATGATTAAGCCCTTACAACATTAAGAAAGTGTATTCAGCATGAGACATGGTTAAAGAGTAAATACCTCAGCTTATCATTCAACTCAGACTGACTAGCCTAGAGCAAATACATCAGGATCTCTGCTTTCACACTTCTAGAACTGTGCAAATATCACTGTCTAATTCAAATAAAATAGACAACCCCCCAGGAATCTTCCTGCAATTAAGGCAACCAGCAATTAAGCACAAAATAGTTGTAAGGCTCAGAGAAAAAAAGTGAAACAAAACGCTCTGGTTCACAAGGCTCAAGGAACAGCCCTGTGGTTTGCAAGACCACTGCTTTTCTCTTCTCCCCACAGATATAATTTTTTATTAACTTAATAATCAATAAAATAAAATCATCTTCAGATGCTAAAATGATGATCAAAAAGAAGAGGAAGGCGAAAGTACTTGCTCAACTGTATGTAGCTTCTGTCTTCTGTGTCTGAGTTACTTCATTACAAATGCTGTAGAATCAGCCAGAATAATTTTTGGGAAGTTTCAGCTGGCAAAGCTCTGCTGAGACAGACTAGCAATAAATCAAAGGTTGATATGCTCATCTTAAGGCACATAGAGACATCCCTCTGTTTTTAGCAGATTTTCTCTTACTGGGGTGGTGCATTCTTGTTCCCATCTCAGGTGAAATCATGTATCACACAGTAATACGCAAAATGCCTCTCTATCAATATGAAGAGAAGAGCACTGTACCATATTATTCATGCAAGATATTATTATGAAAAAATAATTTCACAAATCTATTTGCCGCATTTCTCCACCCCTCTTACTCGCTGTTTACCTAGCTGCCAAAATCACTACATTTCAAATACAGATGCAAACCTTGCCATGAATATCAACTAACATCTCCTGACTGAGCTACAATTTTAAATGTCAGTTCTAGGCAAACAAGTGAACAAAACTCATGAGGGCATAATTTATTAACACTGTAAAATGGACCACTGCTAAATGTTTTCCTCTAGTAGTAACAGAGCTGGCCCCTAATCAGACATGTGCACACTACCAAGAGATACAGGATCACCCTAACTCTGAGAGATGACTCAGGTTTTCACATCTGCTTCAGTTCCTAACTGAAAACCAGGGAAAACATAAAAAACCCCAAATTCTAATGTAACAGTGACAGACACATCCTAAAGCACATTCAAAGGATACCCAACCCCTCACAAGAACGAAAAATCTCTTTGTAGAAGATCACAGCAGCAGAGAAATGTAAGATTGCATATTATAATAAGGTAGAAACTAAAGACTTTGGTTGTCCTAGAAGTTGAATCAGATAGGTTTAGAACGTTTTGTTCTACTTAAATGTTAAAACTTTGAGAACTGAGGTTGTACAACCTCAGATGATGACCTGTTGAGAGATAGCTTCGCTATCATCAAAGTTACATTATTTTTCCTGGGAAAATGAATCCTTCTCATCATGCTCTCAGAAAATATAAAATATTTATTTTGCTGCCTATAAACAGCCTTTTAGAAAACTGGATGCTGCCCTTTTTTCTCCTTTCTAGACTAAATGAATATTTATCCATCAAACTTCTTCTATCCAGTTAGTTTATTCTATTCATTTACTGACTTGATTTCCCAGTCTAAAATGATTTGGCTTTTTTCTGTACTGATCTTCCCCTTAATTGATTCTGGACCTCACCTCCAGCTTACCAATTTTAATTTAGTCTTCTATAATGCTTGCAGTCCTGCTTGAAGTTTGCAGCCTTATTGTTTTGGTTCAGGCCAAGACAGGGTTAATTTCTGCAGTAGCAGGGAAGGGGCATGGCCAGGACATGGAAATTTATTCTCTACCACCTCATGCCACTGCCAGAGGCAAGGGGAGAAAAGAATCTCTTTGAGAGAGAAGGGGTTCTTTCCAGCCAAGTCAGCATGGTGGCAGTTCCCGGCTGGAGGGAACGGCTGGCATGATGTCAGTTCCAAGCCACAGGGAGTAGCTGGGTAACTGGTTCCGTACTGGAGGGAGTGGCTGGGTAACGGTTCTGTACCGGAAAGAGCAGTTGGGTAATGCCAGTTCCATACTAGAGGGAGCAGCTGGGTCACGCCGGTTCTGCACTGGAGAGAGCAGCTGGGTAATGTTGGTTCTGTACTGGAGAGAGCAGCTGGGTAATGTTGGTTCTGTACTGGAGAGAGCAGCTGGGTAATGTTGGTTCCGTACTGGAGAGAGCAGCTGAGTAATGCCGATTCTGTAGTGGAGGGAGCAGCTGGGTAACACTGGTTCTGTACTGGAGGGAGTGGCAGTGGTGGCATGGCTGGGGTCAGGTTGAGCTTCATGGTGAATATTTTTTGCATGTGGATTACTCCGTCTTTTGAATAATTCTCTTATTAATATTCTTGGTATTACTGTTCCTTTCCTTATCTCACTGCTGTTTTCTGACAATTGTTCTTACCTCAACCCATGATCTTTGCCTTTTGTGCTTCCCATTCTTCTCTCCAGCCCACCTTAGGGAGGAAGAGGAGAGGGGAGCAAGCAGCACTCAGTTTTAGTGTGGGCATTAAAGTGGAGAATACCATTCCTAAACCGTAACACTTGTATATCCACAAGGAGAAGAGTATTCAGAAGGATCTTAATGTTTGTAACAAATACCTTTGAGAGGGAGTAGGGAAGATGGAGCCACACTTTTCCCAACGGTGCCCAGTAGGACATGAAGCAACAGCATAAACTGGAGCACAGCAAATTCCATTTAAACACAAGGGAAAAAAATTCTTTACTATGAGAATGATCAAACACCAGAACAAGTTGCCAGGAAACACTGTGGAGCCTCCATCCTTGGAGATATGCATATATGGACTGGATACAGCCTTGAGCAACCTGTTCTGGGTGGTCCTGCTCCTGAAGTGTGTTCCTGTCCCAAGCATCTGGTGATCCTGTGGCTATGTTCAACTGCATCCTACCATCTGTAATTTGGTAACTCCACCAGATACATATCCCTCCGTTAGACAGACTACCACCATCATTTAATCTGTTTGCAATCATCCACATAGTAATATTTCATACACACCGTAAATCTTCCAGATAGTTTCTGAGATGTCGCATATAACTCCAATCAGAGCCTTGCTGAAGTCAAGAAGAAACACTTGGACAGTTCTTTCACCCCAGCTGAGCTACAGTCATTCTATCTCCAACAGAAATTTCATAAAGCCCACTTCACAAGTTCACTACATTCTATCATTACATTTTTGTCCTTAGTACTGTAACCAACTAGAAGGCTTAAAGTCTATGTGCTTTATTACAAAACTGTGATAAAACATCAGCTTACACTTATTCATCCTTTTGAAAAGTTATGTGTCTGAGCATCTTTCACAGTGCCAAATTTGTTTGAATGGTCTGCAGTCTTCCTTCTTTGTATCTTTTAAGAACATACTCTCCATGTGCTCTCTTTAGGGATATTACCTGTCCTTTATGGTTTTCACAAGGTAATTGTTCTTGGACTCAAAACTGCTTCTATTAGTTGTTTGGACAGAAAATCCATCTTCAGCTTACTACACACCTGGATGCTTGTAAATCAAAAGCGTTCTTTAACCTTTCTTTGCTTTTTCTTACCTGTGCTCCTTCCACCTTGCTGTTAGCTTCAACCATGCTAAGTATCTGACCCCAATCAACCTTCTTTGTAAAGGCAGAAGACAGGTAGATTACTATTCCAACTTCTTCTGTCTTCAATTGTTTTGTTTTTTTCTCCTCCAGATAACAGCCTTATAGTTTCCTTTATCTCCCTTTACTTACAGAAGCTTTTTGCTATTTACAAAACAATATTTTGTTGTGCACTACATCCCTTACTATCTACAGCTCTGCATTTTTTCATTTGTCCAGCATGCTTCTCATGTTCTTTTATCTTTAATGATCATAGTGCCAAAAGGGTTTGTCAGCATTTCAAACTATCATCCTTGTACTGCTGTTCGGATACTTCACTCGGATTAGCCAACAGTCTCAAATGAAGTCTCAGCCTACCTGCAGAGAGAAACTGCTAAATGATCTCAGGTTTTTAATATTCTTTTGTAACTGTATTTCAAAGCTGTACTAAACAAATCAGTCAGAGAGCATCAGCCAAGCAGTACACCCACGTTCACAACCTTTCTTTAGCTAATGATAATTACAGATTGTACTACAGACAGCCTTTAATAAACAGCATCAGGTTTAGAAAGAAGACATCTGTAGGGACTTTTCTGTTGCCATGGAAATATCTGCAGGCCAAGCTGTCTTTAGCTTCACACATTACCTCTGTATTAACCTATTATTATGCTTTTCTTTGAGCATTAGTACAAATTATGGACTAACTCACCCCAACAGGATTATTATAAATGATAATTTTTTTCTGACTTTGAGAGATTCCAAAGAAGGAGTCACAAATGCTACATAAAAGGGTAAAATCCTGGATTTCCAGAAAATTAAATACTTGCCTGATGTTGCATGGCTTTTATTCCATGGAGTCTTGCATATCTGCAGCTTGTTTCAGTAACAGGGATAAGTCAAGTCTCCCAGCAATCACCAATGCACTTTTGAAGGCCAGGGAGCAATTCACAGCTAAATTTTTTCACATCATTATAAAAGTCCAGATGAAACTTAAACCATGCCAGCTCAAAATATTAAACAGATTATTACTTTCTGAAACTATGTGATTAACGTGGTAACCATCATGAAAGCAATAAACAATGATGACAAATGGTGTGGAACACTACAGCAACAGGCACAATAAATGTGTGTAACAGACGGTCTCACAGGGATCTGAAGGATCCCAAAACATGTTGCAACTATGTACACCTTACACTACTGAAATGCAGTCATCTCAAAGGGAAGATGTGCATCTCGACCTCAGTAAGTAACTTGCAAACAGCATAGAGCATAACAGGGGCATCTTTAACACCCACACAGAATAAACAGGATCTCAGTTTTTGAGATCTCATCCAAAACACACCCACACAGCCAAGTGTATAGCATTCAATTTACTTATTTCATATAAACGAAGAAAGAAATTAACCTCTGCTAAGGTATGAACAATTGGACTCCAGAAGGGTAAGGGATCCAAGCTCAAAAGTTAGATTGTTAACAATTAACAGCATTTTGACCAGCATTTTGACCACTTCTCCAAAACTACAGAGGATGTAACTGAAAATGTTCCTTACTCTGACAACATGTCATACTGACAATAACTTTTGAACAGAAGATCAATTAGAAGTTCTCCCTATTTGCTTTCCTTGCAACATTCATTTTTGTCACCAACTATGTGATGACAGACTTTTAAAGAGAATCATTAAGACTGCTGCCCAAAGAAGCACAGGCAATCTCTTTAGCATGAATTAAAACTTGAAACTCATAGAAAAATAGACTTAAAAAGAATTTCAGGAAATACAAAGCTATTGCTGCTGGTGCTTACCTAGTATGACCTGTATCTGTCAGTGAAAAGGTTCCAAGTAGAGTTTCTCAGATAAAGAAAATAGTAACAAAAATATTTTCTCTTTTTTTCTAATACCTTGGAACCCCAAAATAAAAAAGTAATTTTATTGGGCTGTCTGGAGTGTGAACAGCAATTTAGGTTCTATTTCTGAACTGCTGACTCACATAAATCTGTGGAAATCTCTTCACAGACCCTAGAAAATCTGTGATTGTTGCCCAGAAGTAACACTGAGTTCAGTCAACAATTAAAATCATCTATTTTCAGAATAAAAGGCAACCTTTTCTCTTTTATTTTACATCTTTGTTTCTTGATCTTATTCCCTCCAGTGAAAAAAACTCACTCTTAGTAAGCAAAGGGATATGCTTTTTATGCAAATCTTTAAAATTATAAATACTGGAGACCAGGCCTTCAGGCTGAACATCTTCCTATAATAACAAGTGGCCTAGCTACCACCAGGTAAGGACGTAACTCACCACCTTAGTCTTTTTAACCAAGAGTAGCATTTGCACCCCATTGGTACAAAATAATATTAAAACCTGATATTACAAGAGGCAGTAGTCCTACTGCCCTCCCACCCCCAACTTGCCTCCTCCTTCATGCTGCCATAGGGACTTGCACACCAGCACTAGGGAACTCGTGGACTGAAAATCACCTTTCTCCCAAAAAATTAATCATTTAATCACTTAATCATTTTTATTGCATACCCACTCCTCAATCTGATGCACCAGGAATACTGCTGTTGGTAGTAAGGAAGAAGCCACGTGCAGCCAAGATGACACAGTAGGAGGATACCGTGTGCTGGCAGCAGTACTGGCATATACCATGGGATGGTGACAATGAAGTGAAGTGGGGGTCTGAGGGCAACACAAAAGGGGCACTGACATCTGCCTGAGCAGCCAGATCCCTCTATCATCAACTCACATTCAGGGGTGCCTTCTCTCAGTAATCCCACTGGGATCAACAGGATTGTACCACTGCTCCTAAAATGTTTCCCCTGTGTTTCATTTACATGATTGCATGCTACCACTTGGGCAAAACCCTCTGCTCCTTCAGTGCTCATGAGAACCAACCACCAATGAACAAGGCAATAGACTGTACTTGTTATTCCACTGCCACCAGTGACTGATCAATGCTCCATTTCCTCTGGAAGATGCACTCAAACGCTTCAAGTAATACTAAAGCTTTCTTATTCATGTCATAGAGGAAATAATCAATCCAAGTTCAACTTATTGAGTTCTCAACTGCTATACACACCTACCAGCCAGGCCTCAACACCATGGAAAGCCAAAACCCTGGAGAGTATAAAGGAAACCATGCCTCCATAAGCTCCACTTCTGCTCCCAGCAGGGTGCAGGAAATGTGCTGCTTGTCCTGCCAGCCTACCTTTCTAGAAATCTTCCTTCACATAGAAGTGCCCCAGGGATGAGGCTCCACAGACATGAAAAACACACCCACCAAACTAAATGGATCAAAAGATGGGGCAGTAAAAGCCAAGGACAAACTTCATGTGTAAGGAAAGGAGACTTACACTTCAGAAGCTGAAGAAGTTAAGCAGCTGAATAAGAGTGGAAACTCAAGGTTTAATTTAAGCTATAATACATCCAAATGATCCCTTATGAACAGCAGGCACAGGTAAGCAGGTCAAAAATAGTAGTATGATTTTTTAACTAAAAGGCAAACTAAGATCTCTGCAGATCCTAAGTTCAATATAGTTCCAATTAAGAACAATGAGATAGTGACAAACAAGCAAACAGCATTTAGCTGAAAAGCAAATGGTCTCTGGTCATGTCACTGACTTTGCAAACAATGTATTTGCAAAGAACAGTGCATCTATTTAAACAAATTACCAATAAACACACTAGCACTTCCTAGATACAAGATATATAATTCCATGATTTCAGAGGGATTTTTTTACATTTCAAAGTAAACACAGAAAGGATTTAAAAAAATATATACTTTCCATCCAGTCAAGCCCAGAACCAGTGAAAAAGTGAAGTGAGTAACAGCCAAAGCACAACATGCACAGTGACACTGCCTAGGCAAGAGGGCTTCACGCTCAGCAGCACTGTGCCGAGAAAGAACTTGCCACTTGACATACAGAAGTTGCTTAAGTGAGAAGACTGATGCTAATTACATCAAGAGATTGGCACTAAAGGTCATGTTACTTAATACGCAGTATTCTTGGCCCTTTAAATAACCCTTAACATATGGCATTTCTGGTTTTTAAATCACATTTCAGAGACTCTCCTTATATTCATTATATCTGATATCCACCTACAAAGACTTCAGAATCATCTTGCAAAACTCAGTGACAAGGTAATGACACAAAATGCATGCGGGAGAAATAACCCTTACCATGCATATACAAGGATGACCTGTAAACTAGACATGTAAATGTAGCTGTCCTGGTGGCAATGGGTTATATTACAGCAGCGCTCTTGGGAAACAAAACATTTCCTTCAAGACAATGCCAGGTTATGGCATAAGAAGTGTAACCAATTCTTTTAAATGCTGCATGGAAGACAGGCATGGGCAAAATGGTAATAACCTCCCATCTTTCAAGAATGAACTTCATTCAGGACTTTCCTGTTTCTGGGCAGAGGCTGGGGCATTTTTGGTAACATTTTTGTTTTAAGCCAACCAAAACCTAAAGCATGCAAACTCACTGGAAATCTGGATTGAGCTTGGCTGGATGCCAGGCACTCACCAAAGTCACTCTATCACTCCCCTCTACAACTGGACAGGGCAGAGAAAATACAAGGAAGGGTTCATGGGTTGAGATAAGGACAGGGAGAGATCACTTACCAAATACCATCATGGCCAAAACAGACTCAAACTCTGGATATTAACTGAATTTATTACTAAAAAAATCAGAGCAAGATAACGAGATGTAAAATGAATCTTAAAAACACCTTTTCCCCACCCCTTCCTCAGCTCTACTTCCTCCCCTGCAGCAGCACAGGCAGACTGAAAATGTGGGTTACAATCAGTTCATCACACATTCTTCCTGCTGCTGCTCAGGGAGAAGAGTCCTTCCCCTGCTCCAGTGTGGGGTCCCTTCCAAAAGGCAGAGTCCTCCACAAACTTCTTCATTGGGTCCATCCCACAGGCAACAGTTCTCCACAGACTGCTCTAACACGGTTCACTCTTCCACAAGCTGCAGTCCTTCGGGCACAGTATGGTCCAACAGTGGTCCCCCAGAGGGTGACAAGTTCTACCAGGAAGCCTGCTCCAGCATAGGCTCCTCTCTCTGTGGGTCCACAGGTCCCTGCTAGGATCCTGCTCCAGCATGGGCCTCCCACATGGTCACAGCTATCATCTAGGCATCCATGTGCTCTGGTGCTGGTATCCTCCACGGGCTGCAGGTGGATCTCCACATCCCCATGGGTCTCCACAGGCTGCAGGGGGGCAGCTGCTTCACCACGGTCTGTGGTGAAATCAGGAATCTCAGCTCTGGCATCTGGAGCATATCCTTCCTCTTTCTTCTCCACTGACCTTGGTGTCTGCAGAGCTGTTCCTCTCACATGTTCTCACCCTACTCTTCGCTGGCTGCAAATAAATCTCTGCAATCATTATTTTTTTCCCCTTCTTAGATCTTAAGAGAGGCATTACCACCATTTCTAATTGGCCCCAGCTTGGGCCAGTGGCAGATCCATCCTGGAGCTACTGATGCTATTGGTGTATTTGACACCTTAACCTGCACTGGTTACTGTACCCATCCTACCCAGCAGTGAAAAATCAAGGAGTTAGAGGATTTTTGTCTTGCCAGTCCCAGAAATTAAGGATGATTAGCTCAGACACTTCCATTTAACATTTAGATACTTAACTTACTGAGAAGAACACTGAACCTGATATTTAAAAATGCATGTTAGCATACATTTACAAGGTTGATGTGAGACGTGAACATTCATGGACATATAAAGCAGATAATATGCTTAGGTTTTGGAAAATTATGACTGAAATCCTATGATAAACATCCAAATAGCAATTGACATGGAAATTGTTGTTCACAACATAAAACTTAATGCAACTGGCAGACAACAGCTGCAAAATAACTGAAAAGAAGTAGTCTACATTTGCCACCACATTGCCACAGGTGTCCCAGAAATCAGAAGGATAAACAAGTTAAAAGATGGATTAAACAGAGGAGTTCATTAGGGGTTATTAAATAGCAATGGGCTTAAAATCCCCTTAAAAGTGCTGACTGATCCTTATGTCCAAGGAAGAATCACACAACATGGAGCTTTTCCATCTTCCCAGTTTTCCTCACCTGTGGGGGATCCTGCTGCTGTGTGTGGTCAAATGGAGCTTTGGCTTGACTCACCATGGTGGTTCTGAGGACTCTAAATAAATCAGCCTGCTACTGCTACCACTTCACACAGCCAGACTGGAACCATAAACTGCTTTAATGCACAGCATGTTTCACCACATGCCCACGCAACAAAGGTTAAGTGTCAGCTAAGCTCCTTTGTGGATATTACCATTCAATATCATGCCCTGTACTCAGTCAGATGCCATTTGGATACCAATGTAATGAAGTTGTCAAGCATCTAAAAAAAGAGCTGTGCTTAGATTTAAGAAGAGCAGTGAAACACACAGGGTGATGACCGTATTTCAGTCATGATTTTTAGACTGAAGAAACAGGGGTTAATGTAACATAGTAAAGATAAAAGCAGATATATGGGATGAAAAGCTGTTTTTTCCTATTAGGGACAGAAAGTTCATTTGGACATCATCTAGAGAAGCATTCACCTCACTCCCCAAACAGAGCAACAAAACAAATACCTGGGTTTTGCAAAAGGCACAGACTTCTTATCAGGGCGCAATGGATACAGTTGTTTTTCATCTATTAATTCCTTTCTGACTTAGAGGCTGGTTAGCCCAGATAAACTATCCTCCATACATTCTTCCTTGACAACTGAGCTCAGATAAGGTTCTCCACCTAACATCTGACCAGATTAAGATGCTCTGGGCATTCATGACAAGAGTGCTTCCCTTGGCCCTGCAGAATCCAACCTTTTTTCCTCCCCTCCCTGAACTTTATGAGAATGATGAAAAGTTCTTTGACTTCTTCAAGGTCAGACTTGAAGTGGTGAGTAGATGTAAAATACACGATTTATTTAGGAGGAGATGCACTCTGAATACAAAATTAGACCAAGCCTTTAACTGAAGCTCAACCAAAATGAATACATTTATCTGTATCTCATATGAAGGGGGCTATTTTGAAAGCTTCAATTTAGCCACTTTTTGCCTAGAGCAAAATGATAACTGAATTTTAAGAAACATCTCTAGAAATACACAGAGTGCTACAGATAAAATACTGAGAACAAGAAATGCATAATGAGAAGAGTCTTAGGCACATACTGAAAACTCTGGTTGCAACTGCTTCAAAACCTTTATTGTGTATGTAACAGTAACAACGTCCAACCAATAACAGTATTATCTGTACTGACCACTGAATGTTAAATGCTGTTCTGAACAAGTACCTTCTGCTATTTGCTAGTGACCTTCATTTTTAAGACATTTGACTAGCAATAGGCTCTAACCATTTACAACACCAAAAGTTCATGTTTGGTACGTCACTTTCAGATTACAAAGCTTGCCTCACAAAAATGGGGAGTTTACTAATTTCAAATTCCTTTCTTGGGTTACATATTAAGATTACAGAATCACATAACAGGTCAGGTTGGAAGGTCATGTGGTCCACCTTCCTACTCAAGTGTCCAGATGGTTCTTGAATCACACTAGCACTTTACTATTACTCCTTAATAACAACCCCCAAGAAATAAATCTATGACTGTAGATAGAACAGCATTATGTTATGAGCTGTATCTTGAGCTGTGCAGTCTCCAGGTTCTATAGACAGCTGGAATTGCAGATTCATTACACTGAGAAGAGAGGGTATAAACTGCATGGAGCTCCTTCTTCCTCCAGGCCAATAAGGAAAGGAATCAGTCTTTATGTTTCTCCAGTGTAAACCTCCAAGTTAACTGCTTAGGGGCTTACCTGTCAGGTTTTACAGAAGCAAACAGAAGCTAGGAGGAGAAACCAAACCCACTTATGGAGTCTCACTAAGAGATGAACATATCCCATCTATGGGACACCAGTACTGAAGAAGAAAACACGATGTAGATCCAGCTTCCCTCCTTGAAATTACTGTATTTGAAACTATGTAAAACAAAAGACCTCACTGCTGAGGATGCCTTGGCTTTGGGAAATGTCTAGGGATAATCAGCAAGTCGACAAAATAAATAATGATTCTTTTACATTATTGCTTTTGTTCAGTCATGCCAGGACAATCTTACTGTTTCGTGTGAGATGATGCAAGAAATCTTAAGAGATCTCTGCCACTGCATTTTAATTTATTTTTTGTATGACATGCTCCCAAGACTTCTAGCACACCGATACAGCACCCTCATAAATGCCTTGATCCTTGTGTGACTGCAAATGTTGAAATACTCCATTGCCAGCAACCGCACAGGTTACACAGAGGTGCTATAAAGGATGAGCCTCAGACAGAGATCCATGATCTGCTGTTCTTTTCCACATGCAATTTCTCATGCTCATAAAAACAGATTCAAAACCAAAACAGAAAAAACAGCAGAAGATTCCATCAGAGAAAACAGAGTTGTAGGGAAATCTCCACATCACCCTAATAAGTATCAGGCAGCTACATTCTTTCATGCTGTGTCACTTAGCTGTCTTTTGCTGGAGTCAAAATGCCTTCCTTGTTCAGTCACTTAGCACCTGCAAACTGCAAAAGCAAAGCCCAAACAGCCTTTCATCCACATGGCATGACTAAGAGCATGAGCCATGAATTAGGGTAGCACATATCCAAGCATGTGTTATCACTCTCTCCCTTTTCTGAACACTCCTTCTGCTTTGAGACTACTTCAGCATTAGCCTGATTCCCAAGAAAGCCAAAATTTTGTTGGGTTTTTCACTCCTTCCCTTCAAACTACTTTTATGTCAGACTACCAGGCTGAAGTGGCTCACTAAGCAATCCCACAGTCACCAGCACCAGTTCAGAGATGGCCATTGAAGAGTTGAGGAGGGAAAGAGGTGGGAAGAACAAAGGAATGGGACAACCTCTTGAAATGTCTGACATGCCTTCACTACAACTAGGAGTAAGGCTACTACTACAAGGAATATCAAATCTCGTTAAGGCTGGTAAGCACTCCTTGTACCATGTCCAAAAAAGCTGAGGGCATCATTTAAAACAAAAACACAGAAAGTGGAGATTTGCATGTATGTAACAGAAGGAGAAGGGAATTGAGAGGAGGCAGCAGAGGAGCACAAGCCATCAAACAAGGTGGACAGAACAGCTATTTGTTCCAGGCCAAGCTGCACAGGACTTTGAGGAACCTGATCTAGGTGGAAGGTATCCCTGCCCATGCCAGGGGGCTGGTACTAAATGTTCTTTCAAGTTCCTTCCAACCCAAACCATCCTATGATTCCATGACACCTGGCCATGCCAGGGAACAGCAGCAGCCTAGCTGCAGCAGCTCAGAACTCAGCAGGGGCAAATTTACCCAGAAGCACTCCCTACTAATATGTTTGGCTTCTTCTGATCCCAGAGGTGGCTCATGCCACCCTAAGTGCACAAACCCTCATAGTGGAGTACTCATCTAAACGCAGATCACAGTGCAAGCTGAACACTGCTTTAAGGGCCCTGGAGGTAAAGCAACACAAGTGCCTTGCACTACTAAATCCTCCTGCAATAACTCTAGACAAACAAAAAGAAAAATCAACATTTTAGATAAAGTTTCTTTTTTTCTTCCTTCTTTTATAAAATCAGAAGGCTATAAATATAAAGACCTACAAACAAAACATGAACAACACACATCCAAGTCCCAGAACACATGGCTTATCAGGGTTTAGAAAGAAGTATTTTTTAAACACGCCAGCTCTCTGCAGAGTTTTCACATTGTGTTAGAAGAAATAGGGAAGACAAAAAGTAAATATGCTACTCAATGATTTAAGGGAACACCCAAAACAGCTACTAAGGGAGACAGACTGGTGAAACTCACATCTGGCTTTCACAGCTGCTTGAGAAACGATTCACAAAGGGCTTGGGTCAGCCTGCAGCACGGGCTCAGGACTGGTACCCATCACCACACCTCAGGCAGACACTTCCCAGATTAGCAGATGGGCACAGCAGGGTCTGGTACAGGACAGCAGGAAGCTCCGACAGACAGATTGCCAGTGCAGAGTTTCATAGGGGGAATGGTGAAGGTCAATTATCAAAAATGTAACCTTTTGGTTTTGCACAGAGCATGTTTTTCTCTTAAAGTTCCCACTCAGCAGTTATTCATTACCAGCTTCCTCCTGTTAGAAAAAAATTACTTGGTTGGCATGGCAACATATTCCCACCATGAATTTCTATCACTCTGTCTACTTTCAGTTACTGAGGACTGAGACCTTCGGTGATCCCTCTTCACCCTTTCATGCCATTATTGCCTACACCATACTCCTTCACATGGGCTTTTATTTAATTGCATTTGGCACCCATGGGTGTGCACAGTCACCGTGTTCTCTGGTAATGACATTATGCAGAGGAGCTGCAGCTCAGGAACACACTCAATGTAAACAGCAACTCCTAAAAACACCAGAGAAATGGTCAGGGCTTAGTTACTGACCCACGTCATCCATCATTTAGATGGTAAAAGATATTTTCCTTTATTTTAAAATGAGTAAGGCAAATTCATCTAATGTTATTATGGAAATTTTAAACAGAAAGTTAGCTTAACAGAGCATGCATTCCAACTACATTTGCTGATGTAATTTGTACTCACCACTAACTGATGGACAAAAATATTTATCTTTTTAGAAAGCATATGGCTTTAGAAATCATTTGAGTGAAAGCAAGGAACATATTAAAAAAATTAGGGTACATAATCAACAATAAACCCTCTCATATATGCTTCATCCCAGCATTCAATACAAATAAAATTAATCCGTAAAGAATATTTAAAGTTCACTACTTCACAAAAACTTCCCTTGTTGCAGACGTACTGCATATTAGCTTAACAGCAGGGTTTAAACAAACATATCTATATCTATATCTAATCTATATCTAAACAACTGTATTTACACCTATATCTATCTATCTATGCCTTTTCCATCCCTTCCCTTCTGTACTGGGTTTTCATGAGAACAAGCATCATTTGTAATGTATTACCTAACATTTAATACATTACTCTGCCTTAAAATCCAAGGGCATTTGATCCAATTGATTCCTTCCAATTATTTTAAAGACTGTTAAAGACTTCTAAGATTATGGTAGCATTTTCTATAGATTTAAGGTTCCTGCATGGTACACCCTGGCCCTGAGTCAGTGCCATGAGTAACTAACAGAACTCCTTCAGTTCTTAAAAGCCAAGCAGAAACTTACATTCTCTGCTGAATGCTTAATATTCAGTACCGTTCTAAAACAAGGCCAGGTATTTCATACTCTGCATATGTGATTTGGATTTACTTTATCAGGTTGGATATTTGGACAAACTTTTTCACTTAAACTGGCTAAGTGTTGGGACAGGATTCCCAGGGAAGTGGCTGAGGCCCAGAACTGTTCAAAAAACAAGTAAATGTGGCACCTTGAGATATGGTTTAGTGCACTTGGTGGTATCAGGTCAAAGACTGAACTTGATCATGGAAGTCTTTTCCAACCTTAATGATTGTATGACACTTTGAGTCCCGTTTTGTTTCTTTTGAGCTTGGGGTTTGCAGACAAACTGGCAAATACCAATTCAACAGAAGCTGCAAGTGTGTCTCCATAACCCATTTAAAGCTACCAAATTTCTAGAGCAGGCAGCTATTTTACTGTTTAACCTTTAAGAAATACTTCTTCTTTGTATTTCAGCATTTCCCCAGCAGGATACAGAACAAGAGTAAAATATACATTAAAAACACTATTTATAAGACAACCTCCAACAGAAAAAAAAGCTAACAGAACATCAATGAACAAGAAAAAAGTAAAAGAAATCCTTTCTCATAATGAACAGCAGGGATTAAAATTATTTTCGTATTTTCATAACATAATGGCATTTGTCTCATAATGCTGAAGTGTTTGCAATGTAACTGAGTTACATTGGCTTATTCTTATTTTTCTTAGACTATCCACCATATAATAAAGATACAGAAACAATGCACACTTACACAATACTTCTCACTTCAAGAGTCCTTAAAGAAATAAAGTATAGTAATTACTGAACTGAGAGCCAGAAAGAGAAGATTTCGCTTTACCCAAATCAAAACAAAGGGAAAGGACAAGAGCCCAGTTGCTTCCATCTCATTTCTACTTTGCACATACCAATGTGCCCAGGTGAGCACAACACAGACTGTCATAATGAACTGACTACTCTAATGAGAATTGAAACAAACAAAACAATTCCACTAAACTCATCTGTGAGTAAAACAAAATGAAACCTAATGACCAACTTTTCTCCTAGATAAATAACTTAAAGATTTTGTGATTAACAATTATTTCACAGAGACGTTTCAATGGAAAACATTTTTACTCAAGAGCTCTGGAACACGAAAGTTGCCATGCATCAGCAGCCTGCACTACCCATGCATAGATATAATCATTGGTGGAGGCAAACAAGAGGTAATTCAAGGTAGTTTTATTTTCAGAAAAGCAGGATTACCTAAGAACTCACCTTCCTCAGTTTCTTAATAGCAACAGAGGGGTTATGTACACTTGTAACCTATTGAATTTCACTGCCATTGCAACCTCAATTAAACTTCAGATGCCCAGTCAGGGGAGTTACCAGATGAGAAGCTTTTCATATGCCAGTAACAGTTTCATACATGAAGTCTAAAATGTTCACTGCTGTATCTTGGAATTCCACTGTACTGTGACATGAAACAGCACAGACCTGTGACAGTTTCAAGGCAGAAGTGCAACAGGACTTCAGCATACAGTGCTGTATACCAGCTGATATATGGCATGCTCTGAGCTCCCATGACTACAGTGTTAATACCCTTCTGGAACGATGCATAAAAGCAAAAATCTGTACCTCACTGGTTCCTCAATCAGGTTTGCAAACTCAATCAAAATTACAGCTACACTGTCAATATCTGATTCCCCAAAGAGAAGGAAATGGAGCACATATGAGTGTCATGGGAACTTGGGTTATCAGGGAAAGTTATATTAATTGTAGATATCTGAATGGTTAAAATCTTTTCTGTGATTTTTTTTAAACCATTTTCAACAACTTCTTTAGCACAGTAATGGAAATGCTGACTTTTCACATCTTGAAAAAAGAAATCTATTTTCAACCCACAGTGTAGATTTAGGAATCCACAGTAACTGACAGATATACAGCTTGTATATATCATACTTGTTTTTCTTTAGGCCCAGTTTCTCAGCTGAATGTATCTTCCAGGAGATTCCCATCATAAGCTCTGGTAGCAGAGCAAGCTGAGAGGTCATATGTCATCAAAAAAACAAATTGGCTTGAAGGTGAGCTCACAAAACAGTTGACTGGGGATAGAAGGCAACCAAACTATAAACTTGCAATGAACTTCACCACTAAACTCCAATCAGAGAGTCAACTTTTTTTCTCCCAAAGTCAACATTATTTTTCAAATCCATTTAAGCACATAAACCTTATAAATTCATGTATCTAACATATGATATATTCTGTAACTGTATTTTTACTATGCAACTGTAACAATATTAAGGTATATTAGTTTCTAGGTAACATCCCACATTCTCTATGAAACTTTCTCCAGTCTTGGCAGATAAAGTCCTATCCTTTACCTCTACTATATAGTTCTTCATAAAAATCTAAATTTCTTGTAATTGAAACAATCTTATTGCTGCCCTTCTATTACTATAGACATAGGAAATCTCTTTTGGGCATGGCACTGTTGGCTACACACAAGCTGTTTGGAGCAGAGATCTTCCTTTGCTTCCCTCCCTTACACTTGCTGCTGAATTCCTAATAAGCACAGTCACTAATATTTGAAGAACACCATGAGAAGACTGTCTAAACTTCTGAGTAATTAAACCTAGATATCCAGGGACCACCCTTTATTGGTACAACACCTTACACAATTAGTTTTTACCACAAGTGAAAATCCCCCTGCTCTTATCACACATACAACAAATAATACCAGACAGAATAAGGTGCACATTCCCTGCTGTTCTCTGTAACAGTCAACTTAGCTGCCTAGGAAAGGAAAGCAATGGCAGACAGTGGTCAGTAAATTAAGTCTCAGAGGATCTGGGATGCTTCACTTAGTGAATTTCAGTCAGCATCATACATTTTACAATCCCACCTGCATTTTTAGTCTGCAATCTTGATCAACTTGGCAAAAAGACTGCCGAGCAAGTGTGCTGAGCTGGTTAAGCTACCATTTCCTGTTAGTCTTAAATCTATTACCTTTCTATTGCATTTTTGTATCTGATCCCTGGACAGGAAAAAAATAAAAAAAACAAACAAGGAAACCACACCTTCATCCATGATAAAACCCCTTGGCTCTCTACACAGGACCTGACTTCAAAAGGAATAAGGAACAGGAAACACTGAAAAGATTCAGTGTTTGATAATGCAGCAGTGCAGATATATGGGCAGCTGGGGTCCCAGAAGCAGTAAAGATGTCTCAGGATGTAGTTCCAGATACAGGTCACCAGCTCTAATCAAAAGCAACACCCACAATCTTTTTCCCACTCTCCCCATCTTCATATAATAGAGGATATCCATGACTTCACATGCAAGTATGACTTGCAGGACATATACAACCATTCCCTTTCTCCCTTTGGGTAGGTTTTTCTTGGAGCAGTGATCAGCTGACTCTGCACTCCCCAATGTCATTGAGTCACTGGCAATGGATTGAGCAAGAAGGCCAGGATGACAGCAAAGATGTAGTTGGCTACCTTTTTTCTTTATGCACGCTTCCACTCAACATGAAACAGCCCCTGTAGTACTCATCAGCTTGTGATGCTTAATTTGACTTAATTACTCCAACTGACATAATCCTTCTGAGATGTGTCTTGCACCTTTCTGGGCTGCAAGCACAACCTTCAGCAGTGCTCAGGAATAGTGTATCTATCCCCTTAGGTGCATCTCACAGGGCTTTGCATCATGCCCTGCAGGTTAGGTCCTTACTGGATCTGGAGTCAAATCCTGACCTCTTTCTGAAGACTAATCTACATTTAAGGCATTGTAAAGCAACCAGTTAATTGTACCAGCTGTGATTCTAACACCTCATAATGCCTTGAGTGATGCCAATTGCAAGGTAAAGAAAACCAAGAGAAAGTAAGAAGAGCTTTCTTTGCAGAAGAGATTGATGCATGTGCACTGTCATACGCAACTTGTTTCCCCAAATCAGTCATGCTAAAAATTAAGTAGTTCAGAAAACAAATAAGTACTTGAATGAAGCAAAAACTGACAGATGACAATAGCAAACATCAGAAGGGCTCTTTCTTCTACTAATACAAAGAACATACCCAACCTGAATGAATCACCACAAAACAGCTCCCCATATAGTCATGGAGCAAGCTTTGTTACTGAGACTACTCTCACAACTGAACAGGTATTTTTGGAAATCTTTAAAAATAAAAGGTTTTTTCAGCATTGCCCAGGCTGAGGTAAAACATGTTTATGTATATAACAACATAAGGATGGACAGCATTCTTCAGATATGAGACAAGAAGATAATTTGGCTGGCTATGAAAGACACAGAACCATATTGGCTTGTTAAAGGGTTTTGTCATTTTAATAATTTCTTTTCATAATTCAGTCACAATAAGTGGTTCAAATGGAGACAGATCAAGAAGAATTAGGAGGAGAATTCAGAGTAAGATATATAATCCTCCAGTGATGATTTGAGAGGACAAAATGCAGGCAAAGGAACAGATGAGACTGCAGATCTTGAAACAAAAAGACTGATGAAAATTAGCAGTTCATCATTCTCTGTATTTGAAGATTGGTTGTGGGACATTAAGTCCACATTTATAATCTCCTTTTAACAACAGCTTACAGCCCAACTCAGCAAGTACTTGAAAAAGTGCAACTGAACACTAAGTTGCACACATTTACCAATTTTTAGAAACTGAGCCACATTCTGCAATGACCAGCAGGACTTTCAAACTTCACACTGAAACCAGTCAACACTATTCATCCTAACTTCTTAACAGTAGCCACCAGCTAATAAATTCTCCACCCAGTCTCCATTACCAATACATTAATCCGGCTTCCATGCATTTTTACAATAAGAAGTATTACTTCTAGAATAGTTTTTGGCACAGACAAAGAATGAAGATTTTTTTTTTCCTGCTGAAGTACCCCACCTTCAGCCTCATGGGGAGGGGCCACCTTCTTCATGTCCTTTTTTGAAGCTGGTAACTGAGAAAGATTTTACCACAGCCCAAAAGATCTAAAGTTGTAGGTCACTGGAGGATATTAAATGATAAGCAAATTCATACTCCTAAAGTAATTCTCCCAATTTATTAGCAATGCTAGCTCCTGTTCCACAGTAGGGGAGATAATAATGAAGCCTTGTTAAAGGGCGATGCGATATCTTTTATGTAATGTCTTTTTTTCATTTGCGATAAAGTCATTAAAGCAGCACTGTGTCTTCCTGAAGCCTCAAACAATAGACTGCATTAAATCTCCTGTGCAAAATTAAGGACAGTAGCTCACTGGAAAAATAAGCATGTGTTCTTGCTGATGCTGATGGCCTTTTTGAAATCATTAAACTTCTCTAAATTTGTGACAATAAAACAATGCAGAACTGTTTTAACTTCTTCCAAAGCAAAGAGAAAATTTCCCTTGTAAATACCTCTTTGTTCCAAATCTGACTAGAAACCTCTGTCTCATAAGGCGTGTCTTCCTTATGGACTGGCTAAATCCTATTCTCCCACAATGATCTAATTTGAACTCAGTGTCTTAAATCTAGGTTGGTAAAGGTTTGTCTTCACTACACCAACACAGGCTGCAGTTCCAGAGTCCTGCTCACCTCTTCTCCAGTCACAGGCTCCAAAGATCTAGTGCTTGGGGCACAGCTGAAATGCCAGCTCCAATTTCCTTTCAGACTCAGCTAGAGACTGGGCTGCTTTGCAGCTGGAGTACCTCATCCAGGAGTTTCATTCTCCCAGGGCTACCCCAAAATCTCAGCCAGACTACACTTTCTCTGGCTACTGCTTTTGCATTCTAAATTCACCTTCACTCGCTCTAGGTAAGTAATATTTGTACAATGTAAGGACTGAGATACTACTACTTAAGCAAACTTCTTAAAAACTTTTCAGCGGCATCAGACCAGGTTTGGACAGAGCACACAAGTACAGCAGAAGACACAGAGGAATCATGAAACAAAACAAAACATGTAACACAAAAGTTAAAAGATCTTTGAGCTCACGCACAAATGGTAGAGAAGAACCTTACATTACACTTAGCCTCTTTTGCAACAAGTCTGCAAATTAAAACAAGAAACAAGGGAATAGGAATAGAAAGGTTTAGTTGCCTAACTTTGTATCCAAATAACAGCAGGAAATGCTAGTATCTGCTCTGTGCTGGTTCTCATCTACATCACATATGATTTCTACTACCACCATACATAGTCAAGAGACAACCTGGTGAAGACCAAGTTGCCCAGAGCAGTACAGGGAAGGTGAATTTCTTATGAATGAAATGCACACGGCCACATGGTGCATTTTTTCACCAAAACTGTAGGTTACAAAAAGTAAGTGAAAAAGTAACTCAAGGTTAAAAGCTGGTGCTGTTCGTATAAAAACTTTTTTTTTCTCCAACTGTACTTTCATTTTGGTGCTGTAGGTGGGAATGTTCCTTCTTTCTTAGTTTTTTTACTTCTATATTGTCCAGTTCTTGGAATGATCTTGGTAGCATTCACCTTACCAAGAATGCGAAGCTGGGTATTTTCTACTTCTTTAGTCAATAGGTCAAGGGGAGCACCAACTGGGTGTGCAACACAGTCCTGCATTCACAAATAGCCAGACAATACCCAAACTCCCCCAGCAAGGTCCTGTCTGTGAAGCCCACCTCGGAGGCCATGAATCACAAGCAGAGTTAACCAAGGCACAACTACAGAGAAAACACCTTTTCTGGATGACATATTCATGCGTCCTGCAGGAAAGCACTCAATATTCCTACAAGGAAAAGGTATATATCCTTAAAAAATTATTTAAAATCAAGAAGATGTTTATATGAAATATGGGTTCAGACTTAAATAGGAGACAACTTCAAGTGGTGCTGCAGCCCTTCTAAGACAATAGCATCCTAAAGCCTCATGGGCAAAGCATGACAACTCAGTGTTCTCTGGTGTGATAGAGCAATGCTCATCATCCTGGTCAAGGGCCACCAGTGCTCCAGACCCTGTTGGTTTCACTCCTCCACAATTGATATTGCATTCATGATTCTCCAATCACAGATGAAGTCTTTTTTTCATAACCCTTAACCATGTCTCACTTTTGCCCTTGCAAACCTAGAGCAAACCCGCAGCTGATACCAAGCCAGAACAGCAAAAATCCCAAATGTCTTCCCCTGGGTTTTGGAAGTTTGTCTGGTATTTAGCTCCTAAATGACAAAGCCTTGGACATTATGCTCAGAAAACTCAAAATGCCATCTTAGTTCCCCAAGTTTCAAGTAGAAGTCACATCTCCCGGTACACACATATGCTGTGATGGAGATGCAACTCCAGGGACTTTGGGTACTGCAACAACACAGACGGACACCAAAATTTCAAACTCCTACTGCTTGGATCACACTTCAGTTCCCACTCCATGCTTCCCAGTTACAATTTTCATCTTCCCAAATAGCTCCACACGCTGATTTTGGTAATCACATCCTTTAAACACTTGTCCCTGTTATGTATACCAACACCTACATATTCAGAGCAGTCTCCGAAGTACATGTCAAACATCTGTTTCAACCAGCTCTCCTTAGCTGTTTGCTGGAAAACTGCCATCCTAATGGGCAGCTCCTCTGTTAGTGAACTGGAGAATTCATTTTGCATTTATTGATTGTTCCCTAATGAAGAATCATAAAGGTGCCAGAGACACTTGACCAGACACTACTTAATTAGTACCAAAGTGCATAAAATTCCAAATCAAACGAGCTCTTTGTCCAATGGCTCAGTCACTGGAGGAAAAATGACATCATCTTCTGCTTATACAGGAGTCCATAAAATTTTATTAAAAAACTCTAAGGAAATTAAAAAATTATATAGATCATTTATTTCCTCCCAGTTCTTAAGACACCAAGTAGGTCTTCCAGAATCAACCCATGCTTCGTTATAGGAAGTACTCTTCATAAAGGACCCAGCAAAATGTATCACGCACAGAATTTATTTTAAACTGAACTAAGGCAAATACCAATGGAACCTTTGTCTTCTGAACACTATAGAGAAACGTTTCTGTTACACACAAAGACATAATGCAAAGCATCCAGAAGGTAAAAATGAATGGATCTGTCTTTTCATCATAGTGACTCATACAATAACTCAGTTTTTACATTCCCACAAACTGCATTGTATTTGAGTAATTTCTGAGGGTACTTGCTCCCAAGAAGGCAGAGGTGAGCAAGAACTCGATGAAATGCCCATCTTTTTCTTCCTCTCAAACTTAAAGCCTCAAAAATACCCTGTATAACTGGTATTTTCTTGCAAGTATTTCAAATTAAGTAATCCTGAAAGTTAATTCCCTGTCTTCCATATCATTTAAATTCTCAATTAAATAACTGAGAAAACAGCAGAAAGGGAAAAAAGCCAAGCAACAGAATTAGGCAAAAGCCCATCCCTACAAGGCAGTAGCATTGCTGCTTCTATTAGGCTGCTTGTTGAAGACAGCAGTCCTCAGATGAGTAAACTGGCTTGGATTCTTTGGAATAACATATGATATACACAAGGAAACAAAGTTTCACGATAACAAAAAATCCATTACATACAGATACCCTTGCTGTAATCTACAATCATTGACACCACACATGCAAGAAAATACCCTCCCATCTTCCTAAAAACTATCACTCCAACACCAAGTTCTGCAAAAAAATCCAAAATCCAATTCAGCAGTTGACATGATACCAGCTTTAGTCCTCTTATCTTAATGATAAACAAGTACATTTCACCAGAGAGAGCAGGTTTCCACAAATAGAAAATGGAGTAGGACGAGCATATAAATGATGAAACAATCACAGTAAGGCAAATATCCCTAGAGGGCAGAGGAACAAACAGACACACAAATATACAAATATGGACTTCCCAGACATGAATTTGGCTTTCTTTAATGAAATCTATTTCTTTTTCCTTTTTTTTTTTTAATTAAACTGCACCTTTTTTTAATAGGTGTAAAACTACACCAACAGCATCTCAGCTATCCCAGATGATTTCAGTAAGTCTCACACAGAGTTTTGTTCTGCGCTCCCAGCAGATCAGACTAGACGCTCACCAGTACAAGTCCCAAGAAAATATGCTCCAGAACAGTGGAAATAAAGAAAAACATAGAAAAGAAAATGGGAGGGACAGCTAACCACAGAGAAGCTGGGGAAGTGTTACCAGAGTGAGGTCACACAAATCTCTGCTTACCCCTTGCTCGGATTCCAGCAGCTCTGTTTTGACTCTGACTGCCGGCATCCCATCAAGCATTAACATTCTGTTCTCAAAGGCGCTGATGTCCTAAGGAAAAAAAGGACAAGGTTAATCAAAAAATTATGAAAAAAACACTTGTTTCAATTAACTGGTTTAAGTTCCATGATACTGCAGAAATATGTTTCTTTCAGCGGAAATGAAGTTAACAAGGAGGATGTAATAGTAATTTCAAGGAGTAGCTGCCAAGTTACTACTTCTGCTAAAACAGTAAATCACACTTTCAGTCATCCTTAAAAGAGAACTAAGTCTTTGTAAGCAACTAGGAAAAATCGTCTCCAATTGCTATTTTGTAATTTGAAATTAGTTACACAGGTATATGTATATGAATTCCTTGCTTTAGAACTGAAAAGGAAAGCAGTGATGTCAAACAGTTTGAAGGTTTTGGCAGTATGCTTAGGTAGAGTTGATTTCAGTCAAAACATTTGTACTTCTGGTAGACAAAGCATAGGCTCATATGGAGAGAAGTTACAGTGAAGGCCTGTACCCATACACATTATAAGTTAACACACAATTGCTCAAGTTTCTTAGCATTGTCTTACACAATTTCAGCATTTGCCAGTGAAAATCTCCACACACCTCTGAGACAAGAGATAAAAACGCAAGTTAAAAACATGCACTGTCCATGTGCTTATGGGCACTATATGCCAAGAGCTCCAAGCTGAAGAAGGATCTGCAGAACTGTGCTTCCCTGAATCAATATCCCTACAGTTACCAGAGCAGTTTATGAGGACACTGAAAACAACCTCTTGTGCCTTCAATTCAAACAGCACCTCAATCTGAATCAATTTTCTACTCCAGCCAAGGCTCAGGGCTGGTGTTTGAAAGTGCATGTCCTCAGATATCATTTAGTTTGGACAACATGGAGAGAATAAAAAACAATTTATCCTTCAAGCTAGAATGTGACCTTACAAATCCAGACACCTTGATCAGTGCTACAGAAGTACAGAGACATCACACCCATTTTTCAAATAATGTAACTCGAGCACACATCACTTACAAGTGACTCATTCATAGTCAGTTATTAATCTACAGCCCTGTTTGGAAGGCTCTAGACTGAACCTGGACTACCTCTGCTCTAGTATCTCGTAGTCCTCAGTAACTGCATGAGAATGGAAAAAACCATTTTCCCTGTGTTTCACAGGCAGCAAACCCATTCAGCACTGTGTGGTGCCATTATTCACAAAGAATGCATTCACAGCCCTGTTTCTTATCATGGTTGCTTCAGTGGAATTTTAAAGAAAAAGGCCCATCCGAATGCAGCTTTTAAAGTATGTTCTAAAAACTTAAACTGCCTTTAACATTTTTTTTTTTTCCAGTTGATATACCTCATCCCAGGATCTCCACTTTCCAGGATATAAATACTGCAGTACTGTTTCTTTTTGTATACCCCTTTATTGTAATTTAAAGAACATGCTGAAAAGCAGGGAAACTGATATGGCCATGCTCCAACATGGTGCCAAAAGCAGAGCAAATAACCTGCTTAAAATCCCTGTCACCTTCACTTTGAGCCCTGTGTATTTCAGCACCCAGAGCTGTGGTTACTTACTACAGGACAGGAAGAAACTTGACAGTGAAGCAGATAAGCAAGTGCAATCTCTATTTCCTTTAAAAGTAGATCTAGTAGATTCATAAAAAGATCTAAAAGCTTAGAGTTATAAAATTTCAGATTGAACAAGTAATTTTCAGCAGGACACCTCTGCATTCAAACGTGAGAATGAAAACCAGTCAAGCAATTGAGATGTCTCAGTCCATGCTATGCTACTGCTGTGCATCTGCTGTACTTTTAATGCTTGACACAACAGGAAAAGGAAAAAAACTAAGTTCCTCCTATGTTTGCTGAGCAAGTTATTTTGTGTACCTTGATCTTTATGCAGTGTTTGAGGCATGAGGTGGAAAAAATGCAGGAAGGGTCTCTGATATCACAAAGAAGCTGGATGAAATTGTGCATGGATTTACATCTTTCTCCCCAGCAAGGGCAGTGCACTGTTTACTTAGCAGCAGCAGATCAGGTGTCACTGAGCCCCATCAGTTTGGATGTGGTTTGAGGTGGAGAAAGAGCAGGAGCCAGCGTGGCATTCCTGGCTCCCCCAGTGCCTATTCTGCAAGTCGAGAGGTCCCTCTGCTTTCTTGATTTATAGGCAGCACGGTTGAATTTTACAACAAGATCAGGAATACACCATCATCAAACATCCCTCAGGCTGTTTAGCTCACAGACAAAGAAGGATGAGCTGATGCTGCACCAGGTCCCCAAGGAAGTTTTGCCCGCCTGAGCAAAGGGACAAGGCTGGCTTACACAGGAGGCACAGGCAGAAGGAGGGGGGAAGACAAAGCGCCACAGAGGAAAGGCAGGTTTAATGAACTGTTAGAATCTGATTAGAGGCTAATGTCCCTTTTAGTGCTTTGTACCAATTTACAGCTGATATACTTGAACCATTTTTCCCCACTGGCTGTGATAAAACTCATTAGTTTTAAAAATGCAAGCTAAACAGAGCCTTTGAAGTTTAAAACTGATAAATCATGAAAACCTGACTAGTTCATGTACCATTTAACACATTTACATTTAACTAAATTTTCGTAGTGTTCACTTCCCCTTTTGTTCTCCAAAAATCTTATTTCTTAAAAGCAGCCTTTCGAAAGCTTGTCTGAAGAGCAAATACTCTGTCTGTGAACAGCTCTGGCTTTTGGATAATTTATAATTCACAGGAGCAATAATCACAGGAGTAAATTATGTCCAAACTATTTGATCTCTTCTGCATTTATAACTTGAAGTATGTTGTGTTACATCATCCTGAGGGGCCAATGCTGAGTAGATGCAGTCTGTGTGATCACAGGAATGACACAGTCAGCCCAAAGTCACCCAGAGAGCTGATCCTTCCAAACAGCGCTCTCCTGCCATAACCAGTGCTTGCACTGCAGTATGTCCAAAGCCACACAGCAAACCAGGTGTAATTGTTAATGTTTGCATACAGTGGGCTGTCACCTAAGGCAAAGGGGCCTGAGTTACTCCCATTGGGGCTGGAGATTCAAATTGAGTTCTTCCAGGAGCCTCCAAGGTCAGACAAGCAGATGGAGCATCCACATCGGAGTGAGGCCAGGCTGCTCCAGTGCTCACATTAACTGATCAGACTCATGAGACCCACCAGCAGAGATGGGTGATGTGATGTATGGAGTCAATGCATTATTCAGGCCACTCAGCTGCCTTCATTAACTGTGGTTGCTAACTTCCAGCTCCCAAAACTGCTCAGATGAAGAGTACCTTAATTTGTGTGACAATCCTTCCTTTTCTACTCTCCCACCTCAACTCTCCTGGTGGACTGCTTTCCCACCTTGGTAAAACTCACAGCAGATGTAGGTCCTAAACTGGGCATACAATCAAGCCAAACACTGCATGACCTTCCCAAAACATCTGTTCTCTTGGATGAGTAACTCATCCTAAAAGAGATAATGCTCTCTTTCTCAGTGCCATCCACTGAAACTTGCCACTAATCACTATTTGGACATTTATTCCCTTGAAATATTAATTAAAAACACAAATCATACCCCGGTCTGTATGGGCAACTGCTATTATAGCAGTTGTTACACAAGACAGATAAGCTTTCAAGCTTACAAGCTCTTCTGAGAAGCTGTGGCAGTCAGCTAATATCCAGAGTCTCCCCATTCCTGAAAGGCCTACATTTTCAGCACAGCACCTCTACAACCATCAATGGCATTTTTTTCATGAGGATGGCTTTCTGTTGCAATTTTTAATCAAATTATCATTTGCTACTGTAGAGGAAGAAAAAAAATCCCAAATCTCATTATCTCATCCTGATACAAACCCCCTCAGCACCCTGTATTGTTTATTTAATTATGAATTATACTATTATGACATTTGCCATCCATGAGAAGTGCTAAGGTTTTGTAGCCAAGTTTTTCATTTGGCCAAGTCATACATTTTGAGAATCACACTGCAAACTTTCAACAATCAGACAGGTATGATGCCACAACTGACCTCCTGTTCTGAGACACTACTTAAGACACCTCTAAACCCCCTCACAATTTCTTCTAAGCATAGGATGACAAAAAGCAGATATGCTCACCCCACATCACAGCTGTCTCTCCCACTCTCCAAGAACTTCACACCTAGCTGCTCAGTACTAAAGCCCTACCCCTCAAGCCCTACACCCCAGGCAACCCCAGGCAGAAAGCAGTGAGCTCAGGCTTCAGAGCAGCCAAACTCAGACCTCACATTTTCTCCACGGACTGACAAAGGTTTACATTGCTTTGAAATAAAGTCTCCTTGTTTCACTCATGAGCACACAAAGCAATACAGAGGCAAGGCAGATGATGCTTGTTACTGCTGCCACCAGTGAAAGGCTCAGTCTCACTGAAGAGCTGCCCACTGGTAAAGACACTGATGGTTCTGCTTTCTTCCACAGTGTTCTGACAATTCAGTCTTCAAACTCTGGTGGGCTTGACCTTAGCATTTGCCATATGTCCACCCAAGCCACTGCTGCATTTCTCCTCTCTCAACAGTACAGGGGAAGAACAGCATATAAGAAAGCTTAGGAGATGAGATAAAGACAAGAAAATCAGTTATGGGTACTGTACAGGCAAAACAGGCTTGATTTGGGGAAAATTAATTTATTGCCAATAGAGTTGGATGCTGAGAAACAAAGACCAAAACTAAGCATCTGCACCCCCAGCTTCCTTCTGCCCAGCTCAGCTTAATTCCAAACTTTTCTTTACTTTTCTGTACAAACTTAACTTCTAACATGACACACTTTGATTTTGAGAAATGAAGTATCAGTTGAGGGAAGAGCAGTCTCAAATTCACCACTCAAGCTACAGTAGAAAGTTTCAAGCATTTGAATAGCTGAGAGTCGTGAACAACCTTTAGGCAATCCTTCCGTCCCAAAGCTATGACACAAAACTTCCCCTGCCTCACCTTCTAGTTCTTTTTACACAAGTTTTCAGTACCTGTAATAATTTCTTATAATATAGTTCTGTAATATATTTCTTATAATCATGATATTCTTGGGATAATTTTTGTTATAACAATGTTCTTGATAGTTGATAAACGCAAAGTTTTAAGTCTTGCTTTTTTATACAGACATCTTAGAAACATCACTGAACTAACCTATAACTAACCTATGTCAGTTATATGCCCTACAAATAAGATTACCTTGCTGATTTTTCTGAACACTTATACCCAAATACATATTATTCTCTTTGCTTACATTACTACACTGAAGTTATTAATCAGTCAAAGCAAGAGTCAGCAGAACACATCAAGACAAAAAAATGTGAAGTGATCCACTTGAGGTAAAGCAGAACCTTTTAATGGTGTGACTAGTATGTTTTTAAAAATGTGAAATTGTTTTTTTTCTCTTAGTTTCAAGGGATAATAGAAGAATGATTACCATCCCTTATCAAATACAACAATCTCCATAGATATGGGATGCCAAGAAAACCTGTCAACTAACTCAATTTTCTGAAGACCTTTATACACCATAAAATGAGATTTGTTATTCACTTAAATGCAGTTCTAAGATGAAACATACCAGTTAAAGAAAGTATATTCATGTGGCTAGAAGAGGATCACTTAACTGGGAGTTCTGCCAGGTAACTGGAGGTAACAGCTCATGTCTTGCCATAAGATCATCATCATAGGTAATTATATCTATAGCTGTGTGAAAAGTTCATAAAGAAAGCAGAGATTC
The DNA here is from genome assembly GCA_030060385.1 of Muscicapa striata striata. Classification (NCBI taxonomy): domain Eukaryota; kingdom Metazoa; phylum Chordata; class Aves; order Passeriformes; family Muscicapidae; genus Muscicapa; species Muscicapa striata. Next base: position 1,784,078 of record JAREIS010000080.1, read on the forward strand.
TGGTAGTTCTGTATTTTACTTGGAACTTGAATTTTCAGTCAAATTCACCAGAAAACTACAGTTTGGCTTTACTGATGCTTCAAGGAAAGCCAAAACAATTTGCGTGAAAAAAAGTGAAGTAAAGCCTTAGACTTCTCATTGTTTTCATATGAAACTGGGTGGGGTTGACTCTAGTTCTTTTCAATTCAAAATTAAATTTCTTTGGTGAGAAGGGACACAGACCTTCAACTGCATGGCATCCAGTGAACAGGGAGGCATCACAGCTCTAAGCTTTCTAGGAAGGCTTCTGAGTGTGTTCTCTTTATTACAGTTGTGCCTGCCAGGTAGAGCCCAGACCTCAACAGCAGCTGTGACTTGATGCTGTCAGTGCCTGAGGCACATGCAGGGGTTGGCCTTCAGCTCATATCCTCGTTACATGTACCAGACCCTGTCCAGCTGTATCTCACTCAGACCAGTACAAAGATGTGCACATGCAACACAAGATTTCAAATTCCTAGTCCATTGCCTAGATCTCTTGCAGAAAATAACAATAATTTTGAAAATAGTAGACTTCCAAAATTATGAACTTCTCAAATCTGTAAGGATGTAGAGAAGCTGTAATTTGCAACATATTTTTACCCAGGAAAAGACTTCGAGACAATATCCAGTGAAGATAACAGAGATCTCAAATTTTGCTGCTAAAATATTTTTTATTAGCTTGGGTTTAAGTTAGTTTTAGGGAATATAAACAGAACTGAAGAGATGTAGTCAGCTTCCAGGTGACAGAGGATCATCAAGTAAGTGCCTTGGCAACTAGAAGCCAATCTGCTATTTCTCAAACTCAGTAGGCAACCCTGTCAGCTTTGATGGCTTAACTTCCCTTTACATCAGCTCTGCTGTCCCACCAGTTTTAGTGCTTCTGCAAAGAATTATGGATCCTTCCAATGGTACAGAATTCAGAAACAGCAGGTTACAACCAACAGTACTCACACCAAAGCCTCAAACATTCAGCTTTCATCAACATTAATTGCTTCATTGTTTTCCTTCTAATACAACATTCACAGAGTATTTGATTTTTGTGAGTATCAATGGATTCATTCTGTGGACTTTCTTAACCTTCCACTTTAAAGTCCCACATAACAAAAAAGCCCAACCTCTTCACCAAAAAGAGCTGGAAAAGAGCTTTCATTTTAGAGTGACACATATTTAAGACAGAGTACACGTGCAAAAAGCATGTACTGCATTTATCCTTACACTATCATTATTTTTAAAAGACATCTTTTCAGAAAACTTGATGATAAGTAATAGTAAAATAAACTCTTGATAGTTTCCCCTGGGTTTTTGAAGCACAGACAAGTAATAAAGACTACTGTCAAGCCAAAACTCAATACTTTTTCCCAAAAAAATAAATCCCAAAACCCCAGGTAATTCATTTAGATTGCCACTTTGCTTTGACCACTATTATAAGACAAGTGTTTTTTAAAACCTCTTGCTCAATTTCCAAAGCAGTGTTCTACTATCTTATGTCAACTGCCCTCAAGACTGGTGGAGAGCTTAAAGAAGAGTTCGAAGATGAGTAAGGCTTAAAATTAAAAACGAACTTCACCACCTGGCAAAAAAAATTGTAACAGGAAACATACTAGAATTTCTCTAGTGTTACACTGACTAAATTTGCACATATTACTTAAAGGTTACCTTCACTGTTGTGTGAACTGTGACTATTTTGTACTTGCTGAGCAAATGAATATTAAATGGTATTGCCCGGGAGCTTGGCAGCAGATTCACAGTGGCTACAATTTTTGTCTGAATTCTGACTGTATCTGCTCGGGTCAGAAAATGAGCTGCTGAAAGCACAGGGAGCTGGCTGGCACAGCTCCCCCACCTGCGATTGTGCTAAGTCTGCTTCCATAAAGACAGATACAACATGGACTCTGTGTTCGCTAGAGAATAAAAGGGACACTTAGCATGTAACAGTAGCCACAGTTTAGTAAAAAATTTGTGCATGAGATGCTACATGACAGGCCAAACATTGTTGCTCTTTGCCAAGAAGAGAAGATGCTGTCTAAGGATCTGCTTGGCACATCATTCCATGCAGCCCAAAGGGACCATCACCTCAAAGCCACAGCACCTTCAGCTCTACAACTGCAAAGCTCCAGAGGGAGCAGTGAAACAACTGCATAAGCACTTTCACAGGCCTGGGCATCATCACTTGCTCCAGAAATGGCCCTTGCCATTTGTGTTTCAAAGAAAACAAACACTACAAATAATACTGTCTGTCCCACTGCTGCATGGGATTGTACCCAAACCCTCATCTCAGCAACAAATCTGCTGCTTCTCCAGGTGCCATGTTCACTCCCCTTGAATAAAAATAGCAATAAAGTGAAGGTCAGGGCCAATATCTGACTTTTTATAAACCACAGACATTACAAACTGTATCCTCTGAACAAAAGCAATACAAGGTTATGCCAACATTAAATATGCCTAGTGCCTTCTAGCAGCTGAGCCACAGAAATGTTAGGTAACTGACACTGCTTCTATACAGCAGGTAAGTAAGGGTAATTCCTTGTTTCCCCCTTATCTGGGAGCTCCAACACAGAGGCAGAACTAAAAGGGAAACAAGGAAAAGCCAGCTTTTGTAACAACTAAAATTTAGGAATTTAAGCTACTACTTATTTTTCACTCCAGATTTACTTTGTTTACAGGCAATTCATTTTGGGGTTTTTTTACTATTAAGACAGACCAGTATTATGACATCCATAAGAGAACAACTCATTCCTAGAAGTCAGTGGCTCATTTCCAGCTCAGCCTGTCATGCTGCCCATGACAAGAACAGCAGCCTTGAGGAGGAGGAAGACATCTCATGTGCCCTTGCACCTCCCAACACCAGGTATCGTAGGACATACCCATGAAGCACACAGACAGTTCATACAGAACCTCAGAAACCATTTGTCACAGCTCATGTACAAAGTCACAGATACCACAGGCACTAAGCGGTGAAACCAAGTGTTCTTTCAACAGCCCTGTTCCAGCTGCCAGTTAGAGCTGTGACCAGAGTCTCAGCCTCAGAAGCACAGTAAGTTAGCAAAAGCATATATAAAACTCATTTGATTCACAGACAGGCCAAAATAACACAGAAATAATCAAATAAAATTGAATGATTGTATGCTCAGATGAAAAAGTCTGACTACATGCGAGAAAGTAAGAATTACTCCATGACCTTCCCTACACCTTACGTGCACGTGAAGGAACAGCAATTGCTTCTCACCATGGAGCAAACTCACTGCTTTTTCTGACATGTTTAAAGAAAGGGTGTATGTTGTGATGAAACTCCCAAACTGCAAATGTTTAACACCCTGCCCAAACCCAATCTCTGTTTTATTTAACAACAGTTTGAGGTTTCCTGCTCCCTGCACACTTCAGTGGAAAGTCCTGAGAAAATATTAATAGTAAAGCTGGTGAACAGTACAAAGCACAAAAAAGGGAAAACTTGTGACTTCTGGTCACTTAGTGAATGAAATAAATTCACAAAATTCACAAAAATAAATTCACCTAAATTCACAAAAAAGAATTTGTAAGTATCCACCAAATATTTAAAAATTGTGTAAAACAACACTTTGCTTTCAGAGTTGTTGCATCAACTGCTAAATCAAGCCAATACCTAACTACTCATGAGGTATTTTCTTACTCAAGACAGAATGACCAAAATGCTTATGTACAAAACTGCTAAAATAGATTCCACAAGCAATAAATTACAGAACAATTAGGGCCCACTTTAAAAGCAATTATAATTAAGTGTTAAGAATATCTAATTAACAAGTTTTAGATGTCGCCAACATGTATTTCCAATAGATTCTCAAAGAAATTGTGATTCCTCAAACATGTTAAAAAAACAAGTGCTCTGCAAAAAATTACTGCCAATTATTAAAATAACAGCAAACTTCAAGATTAAAGAATAGTTTAAGTAACTATAGACAGAGCCATAAAAATCACAGGAAAACATCAGAAAGAGATATACAAGTAGCTCATATAGTAGTACATTAACAGACACTTGGAACTTCCATTAAAACGCAGAGATACCAAATTTGCTATGTAAAGCCAATCAAACTCAGCAGTTATATTAAATTAGAGGTTGTGTCATATGAGTTTGTGTCTAGGCAAAAGACAAGCTAATGCATAATTCATTTATACCTAATCATTTTACAGCATGAAATATCATGGAAAAACTGAGGGAACAATGAAAGCTATAGCCAAGCTATTTTGTTCTTAGGATTGCTGGAAAATTTAGCGGGAAAGCATCTCAGGAGGTCCCTGGTCCAACCTCCTACCCAGAGCAGGTGCTAAGTGGAAACCATTGCACTGGAAGCCATAAGTTACACAGAGAAGCTGGTCTCATGACAAGTCTGCTTGTCTGATGAGCTGGATATTGATTGAAAAACAATTGGACTTTTCTACAGATTTGTTTACCAAGAGCCATCATCAAGCACAAAAACACAGATACAACCTCTGGCTATGCAAGTATTTGTGTCCTGGATTTTTTGCAAACTTGAAAGAGGTACTGGGGCAGTACCATTACTCACACAACAGCCTTGCTACATCCTTTGCCTAAGCTTCCATTTTTGACTATTGGAAGCAGAAGCAGTAAGGTAGATGGTCATTTTCTCTAACAGAAAATATATTTCTATTTTTACGACTTTATGTATAATACATGCCAAAACCACCAATGTTAAATCACTCCAAACCATGGCATTCTAGTCTCAGGAGCTGCATTCCAGAATGAATTGACATTCTTCTGCCAAGTACCTGGTACAGATCACTGCCAAAAGGTATCTTAAGCTAGGTAGGCCACCGTCTGTTCTGCAGGATTTCACTACCTGACATTTACTGTAGAGGTAAATAAGATGGTCAGAACATAGCATATACAGTTTAGTATGGACTTGAAATAATAACTTGAGAGCCCTCTCCCTGTTCCTCTCAGTGACTATTCAGTCACTGAAAACGCAGTGATGCAGCCTGCCCATGCGTACTACTGTTCCTGGCTGGTTTCACCACTGGTAAAAATCACAGCCAAACAACAGCACCTGGCAGAGCACCAGCACACTGCAACCTATTGCTGTGCTCACTGAAACACTGAGTATTACACCAAGCTATACAATAAAACTATTCATTCCTACCTGCTTTTGAACTGCACTTTGCATCAGAGGTGCCCTTTGCAAAACCATTTTGACAGAATCGTGTGTGACTGCTAAATGTGCACCGCTGGGTCTTTAAATCCTCATTAGTGTTCTTGATGTCAGAGCACCTGATTACACATTGTGCTGCAGGAAGATCTAATGCAGTACTGTTATTTGTATCATCCTTTCATCTTGTATCAACCTAGCATCACGCTCCTTTTAAAAATGTATAGTGACCTTACCCATGTCAAGGCTTTCAAGAAATAATGCACTGAAATAATTGGTTGCTTGGCATCATACACAGCCTTTAGAGCATGTGTCAAGCCCCAAGTCATACTAATATATTTAACATTTCTCATTAGGACATAAAAAGTAATTGTGCTTGTATAAATCACATATTTATTCCCAACACGTGGCTTAGTTACACTGTGTAAAATGATGAAAATGATTTCCTGTCCACATTAGCTATGTCTCACATAGACTAAAATGCTTTTATTAGATTTACTTTGCACCACAAGAACTGGATGGGTTAAGCTGCTCATATTTTTAAACAACGATCTCTGTATAGACACAGAGTGTTATGTGTACTGCATCATTCTGAAGATACCCAGACCGCTAACATTAATAACATGACAAACTACCTCCATCATTATTCTGGATGTTGAAATTCAATAAACATTACTAAAATATTCTCACCACTGAAATCATAGCCACAGTCATTTCAAGAGTAGTGTTTATCAGACACTGAATAATGCTGGACACAAATCTGGTGAGTGATTCCCTCAATCAATGTAGCTGATTCATGAGAATGCTTTCTATGCTCAAAGCTCATGCCAAGTCACCATTTTTCATGTGAAGTAAAAAAAAAAAAAAAAAAAAGATAATTTTTTCATGAAAATGCACCTCTTCTTAAAAATCAATCCTCATGGGACTTCAGATAAAAGAATCTGGGTTTCATGATGAAAAGCACCAAAGTTACATCACCATTAGTGCTGTTTCCGAGTTTCCCCCTGGCTGAGCACCATCAAGACAGAGCTTCCATCCAATATCTGTGAGCATGTGCATGCCTTTAGTATGTGGAGGTATACACTTAAGTGTTTGAAGACATAAATTAATTCATCATTTCAATAATTCTAGAAAATGCTTGGCAATTTTATCACCTGTTTGGTGCCAGGAAGAATAAATTACCCATTCTTAAGTGAAAAAATTTGAAATTCCACCATTATTTATTAAGTTTAAAATGGTCTCCAAAACATTCAGGGACGGTGGTTTGTATTTTGTCACTTATTTGGAAGTTTGTAGTGGTTTTATTCTTGTTATTGTTCTGGTTTGGGAGTTTTGTTTGGTTCTGGTTGGGTTTTTTTAAGTAATGACAACTCTCAGTTGAGAAAGCTGAGTTGAACTTTCAGTTCAAACAGAACCCTAAATTTATTTGCAACATGAAAGAATACTTGCAAAATCAATGGATTAATCGATTACTCCAAACACAAAATTAAGCATTAACCAGAACACACCACAACTGTGAAGAGAAAAAAGAAAAAAAGTTAACCAGAACACACCATTCAACTGTGAGGAACTACTAGATTAATTCAAGACATCACTGTTAATACTGTTATGACTATATCTAATTACCAAGTTCTGCAGAACCCTATTCAGGCAAAGCAAGCCTTTTAAAAGGGGTTCCCAAAAAATCCTTCCCGTTCTTGTGATACAACTGCTTTCAGGTCAGATGTAAAGTTTATACTTGGATGGGTTAATTTTTGTTGAAATTTTGCAGGCGGATACCAGTAAGTACTTTATGTGCTCATCACTCTGAAATGCCTGTGAGCAGGTTAGTAGTAACATGCAAAATCGTGGCTATCTGGAATGTTCCCCAGCATTCAAAGCAGTCCAAGCCAACACAGGATGGAAATGCCCAGCTTTACTCCCCACTAGGAAGAAATACATGTTCACCAAAGTGTGATAAGCATTTCTGAGTTGCTGTCACAGAAAGAGGTGAAGGCAGCAGACACTCCACGTTACAACAACAGAACAAGTAGTAAATGCTCACTCTTAAAGACTTGTACAACTTGTAGACTTTTGCAACTGAAACCTTCAGGATATTTAAAAAATGAACAATAGTTTAACAAAACCACCAGTCATGCTGGAACAGATCAAGAGCAGCCCTGCTGGGAAGGGCTTGGGGATGGATGAGAGGTTGGACATGACCCAGCCATGGGCACTCCCAGCCCAGAAACCAAACGTGTCCTGGGCTGCATCCAGAGCAGCGTGGGCAGCAGGGCAGGGAGGGGATTCTGCCCCTCTGCTCTGCTCTGAGACCCCACTGCAGTGCTGCACCCAGCCCTGGAGTCCAGCACAGGAAGGACAGGGACCTGCTGGAGAGAGCCCAGAGAAGGGCCACCAATATATTCAGAGGGACAGAACAGCTCTCCCATGAAGAAAGGCTGGGAGAACTGGGATTGTTCAGCCTGGACAGGAGAAGGTTTCAGGGAGAACTTACAGCAGCCTCCCAGTACCTGTAGTGAGCCTACAAGAAAGATGGAGAGACACTTTTTACAAGGGCATGTAGTGACAGGACAAAGGGGAATAGTGTCAAACTGAAAGAGGGTAGGGTTAGATTAGATACTAGGAAAAAAATTATTTACTCTGAGGGTGGTGAGACAACAGAAAACATTTCCCAGAGAAGCTGTGGATGCCCCATCCCTGAAGTGTTCAAGGCCTCCTTGAATGGTGCTCTGAGCAGCCTGGTCTAATGAAAGGAGTCCATGCCCACAGCAGAGGGGTTGCATCTTTAAGGTTCTGTCCAGCTCAAACCATTTAATATTTCTGGCTCTGTGCAGGCAAATACTAGTAAGTCACTTAGGTCAGGACTAGAAATAAGAGACTTCTCTGATACAAATGCACACATATCCCAAAGAAGGGCAAGCTGCAGAGAAGCAGGGCATGAGGAAGTTGTCCTAAGCCAGGGCAATATCCTCTGGACACCAGGACTCTCCAGAATCTTCTCCTGTGTCCACAGGGTCTGGTGCTGCATAGCTACACAGGCCAAATAGAAAGTCTAGAGGCTGAACTTTTCCCCTTGTTTGCTTTCCTCATATCATATTTAGGATTTTACTGCTGTTTGGGGAACAGTTACAAACACTTTAAATCACATTTGCCCGGTGTGATCTTTTATTTATTTACTCTAAAGATCCCCACGTGGGAGATTTCAGAGCCAACAGGGTGGAAGAATTTCAGTGTTTTAAAACACTTTCTGATGAAAACAACTCTGCTCTTATAAAAGATTCCTTGGTCTCTGATCCCACCAGGCTGGCACTGTGGAGAGACACCAGCAAATATAAGCAGATGGGTTATCACTTTGGTGCCCTTCCTTCCACACTGCAGAAACTGTTACTGATGCAGACTTGTGACTTGACAGAAAAAACACATTTACTAGAAACACAGGGAAAGAAAAACAAACCCAACTGGCAAAAAGAAAAATCTAACTTTGTACATCAACTGATAAACAATAAATTCTATCCAGTATCCAGAGGAAATCTGGCAGAACTAATCCCAGCCTGCACCTGGGAATTAAGAGTGGAGCACAGCACACTCCCAGTAGTATTGGCTGGATACTGTCCATCACTGATGAGATCATCCGAAATACGTTTTTTCATTAACAAAAGCAGAAACTCACATAATACTACATTTAATAAATTATGACTTTTTTTCCAATAGCCTGGTTTCACATTAGGTAAATAAATACCTTTCTCCTGTGCAACACTTTAGGACGAGTTACTTGCCCAGGCTCTTCTAGAAAAACTAGCAATTGACATAAGATTAATAAAAAAAGAATTCTTAAGCTGCATACAACTCAAAAACACAAGAACCTAAGGACATCATTAACTCTTCTGGAAACTTGCTATGCCCAAAGTAAATCTTTTCCCTTAAGCAAAAGTGCTAAGTAATCTTGATCGTTAGGAAGTTTTGCTACAGATCAAAGATCATGTTTTCAGAGATGTATGTTGTTTGTCCTCCCTGAAGAGCTTTGAAAGTTCTTTATAAGAAAGCACGATGGCTGAATGGATTCAGCTCATTCTAAAGAAACGTTTGGCTCCTCGTACATGAACAGACAGAATATTATGAACTCTCTGGCTCTTTCTCCACATTAAAAAAAAAAAAAAAAAAAAAAAAAGATTACCCTTACTTTCTGTAGAGATTATTAAGGCAATTCACTTGTTTTATATCCTATGATAAACTCCACTGTCATGCTGCCTGGAGCTCCTCTATCTCATCCATTATGTAAATCTCCAAAGAGCAGTTCAGCAAACATCATCTCAGTTCCACTGCACTTAAGACAACCTACACATCTAAGTTAATTTTCATCTTCCTAAGACCAACAGACACTCCTCACTTCTTCATTTGCAAGAGAGATTCTCACTGTCATCTCACTTCAGAAACACATAAGCCCAAGCTTGTATGATTTTAAATAAAACTCACAGTGAACTCCAAATGTTTGGGCTTTGAGGGTTGTACCATCCTCTTAAAAAAAAAAAAAAAAAAAAAAAAAAAAAAAAAAAACAAAAAAAAAAAAAAAAAAAACCAAAAAACGGAAAAATAAAGCCAAGAAAAAATAATGGTTTTTATCTTGCTATTTCTAAGACATCTTTTATCATGTGTTTAGGCTTCAGTGGCTGGCAGGAGGGGGGGCTGTTTGTTTGTTTTTCCCTAATACAAACACTGAAACACTTCTATGTTACTTAAAAATTAAGGTGGAAACTCAGCATGTTTACCTACAATGTTTGAAAGTCTAAGCTTTAGTAGTTTCACTTGAGCTATACCCATGTCCATCACAGCTGACTGCAATCACAGCTGCAACTGACTGGTATCAAACTGAACACCAAAAAATTTTAGTAAATAGCAAAGCTCAAAAGAAGGTGACAGCCTCAAAGCAGAGAACTTGCCCTTTCCCAACTCATCACTAGACCTCTGCTCAAGAAAGATTTAATGAATCACCACATGGGAAGAGCAAGTTGAGATTTAGATTAATACCAGGAGCTTGTTTTCTCTTTTAGACACTTGTCCTTGGGTATAAGAAATACCGTATCCAGTGGAATCATTATTCAGGTCTGTTAGTGGTGGATATCAGTATTAAATTGTCTTCTCTTTATGTACTAGCTATAGAATTCTAACACATTCTTCCACACCATCATATGAGAAGTGACAAATTGCCATTGTTTGACATCAGGTTCTCCACAGGATGTCAAAAATGCTAAAATCCAAATACATTTATTTCTACCACTAAATTCGTATTGTCAGATATGTAGGAGAAGGAAAACAAGAACCTGTAGTATTTCAGTATCTGGTTCGATGTACCCTAATCAGCACCACTGTTCAGATGGACAAGATGCTTCCCCTCCTCATCACAAAGACTGACTCCAAAATGCAATTAGTTGTGATGCCCCATGATATTGAGAATTAATACCTCCATGCAAGAGAAACATCTTTTTTTTCCATGCAAACTTACACACTTATAACGAGAAAGAGGTCATTATTAAATAAGCTGAAGTAGCAAGTCCTGTATATGTTTTTAAATTGTTTTATTTGATGGATCACGCTTAACAAAAATGAAGATAATTCTGTTTCTTGGAAACTGAAAGCCTGAGAGTATGAATTTAAACATTTTTCTCTCCATTAGGCACTTTGGAAACCTGTGTCATACTTCTGAAAATACACACAGCAAAATAGTCTTGTCAAACAGCTTTGAAATAAATGCCTTGTGCTTCCCTCTCTGCAGAAGTATAAATTTAGTCATTACTAGAATTAGTGTAATTGTTCACTAAGAGCACTAGGATTAAAAGGTGAAATGAGCGTGGTGACTGCTCTTTCATTCCCAAGAGAATGCATGGCAGCAGAGAAGCCAGACTGCAAGAGCAGGGATGCTCAGGGGTGTTTTGGAAACTCAAGGGCTGAAGAATGAGTCCAGCAGAGTGGAGCCTCACGTAGTCTAGTGTCTGTACCATCATATCCTACAGGCAGAAGAGATGTCCTTCCAGGGAGCACAGAGAAATCCCATGGGAAGAACTGCCCTCTGGAGATGCTTACTGCTCTGTGCTTACTAGCAGAAGACAGGAGCCTTTAGCAAAATGACTGAAGTTGAAAAGAACAAATCAAGGCATTCGTGATCTGTAGATTATGTCCCATCAGTTAGAGCTAGTCCTCAGAAAAGATGTCAAGGCTGAAAAAGGAACTGAAGGAAGTGGTCTGAAACAGTGGTCTGGGAACAGCAAACCAGGTTTCCTCTAAGTTGCCTAGCTTGTGCAGCCCTGGGCCATGCCACGAGGCAGAACAAAGCCTGCTGGGCCAGGACATGCATGGAAGCATTTCCTGATCTCAGCTAAACCAGTAACACTCTTGGCTCATTTCCTAGTATAGCCAGAACTGAGGAAATGCTCACCTGAAAATTTCTCACCTAGATCTTTAGGCTATTTCCATTCTTTTACTTCATATATAGCCTACAAGACAAATTTTGGCAACAAGAGGCCACAGTATCAGTTACTGCTCCACCTGAGATGCAAGAATTCTCTTTTTAACACATCTCTCCCTCCTAGTAGGGGAACACCAACACACAGCACACATTTTCAACACCAGAAATGGAACCAAGGGTGTCTTTGCCCACGTTACAGAGCTATTTGCTATTTTATGCTCACAGGCTAGTTTTTGTTAACTGCTCTCAGTTCTTGCCAATCTTTTCAAGATGAAGTTTTTTCAGTATCAGTATGAATTTAAAACCAAAAAAACCCTCAACCCGACAAAAAGATCCTTAAATTTTAAATAACAAAGCAATATTTACAGGAGGATTGTGATCATAGGATGCCTTTAAAAGCTCCCTATGGCCTTAAATAATCAGATGAAGTTACCATACCCCAAGCCTTATAATCAACAGCAGTAAGTAATACAAATTATACATGCTAACATATTTACTAAATAAGATCATAAAGGGTTAACTATTAACTTTCAGAAGTAGTTTAAAAGGCACTTTACAGAACTGAGTTATGTCAGTATGTGCTGAAGCAAGCTCTTAAACAGCTTTCACCTACATCCACAATTTACTACCCACAGACCATCCTCATCACCTCATCTCTTTATGGAGAAGTGATCCAGGCAATGCCAGCAAGATCTACCTTTGCTTTACAATGACATTTAGTAATTTTAATGACTTGAACTGTGAAAAGAACATTTAAAATATCCCACATTTTTATCACATTTTGTCAGTTCTAGACAAACTACTCTCCTGTGAACTGCACTACAATGTGGGCTGCCTTACTCCCCCACATATCACCTCACATGAAAATTGCTGCCATCCTCTTTTATGCAATTCTCCATTCTTCCTATTTCAAAAAACTGTTTAATAAAAAGGATTTTAATTCAAAAACCAGTGCACCTGAAATATTCCACAGCAGCTCCAAGGAGACCAGAAGTCTGTGTAGACACTGGATTCAAAGCTGCACACCACTACTGAGCCAAAGACCTTTCTCCCAGTTATGAACACAAAGCCTTTTGGGCAACTTTGCTCTGACTATTTGAGAATACAACCTTATTTATAACATATGAAGATCTCTGTATTGATTTTAGAGCAAAGCTTGAGATTTTGCAGAAGACCAGGCTTTGACAGAGCAAGTCTAACTCACCCTGTGCCTACTTTCTATGCCTTTCTGAAGAGTGAGAGTGCAAAAAGAACACAGTTATCTTCAACTAGTAAAATAATATTTTCTGAAATATATTGTATTTTTATATATAAAACTTAAAAGCCCTGGTTAGGATACCCCATGGATGTTTTATCCCCGATCCACACTGGCAGAAATTAAATACAAAAATAAAATCCTCAAAATTATAACCCAATTTTATTTAAATAAGGTCAGATCACAAGCCAATGACAAAATATGATTTGTTCATAATCTACACGTATGTGTGTCACCAAAAGAGTTAGGAAATGAATGGAATGCAGCCAAGACCCAGGATCCATAAACAAGAAACCATTTAGATTATGAAAGCATCTGTCTGGCAGAAATGAAAAAATTAGCTGTGTAGACACAAATTTTGTGCTGGCGTCCATACGGAAAGCCTAATAAGAATACCATGTTCTTTTGAGAAATCATTCCGTAACTTTGCAAATGCAAGGGAACAGGAAAAAGCTCATATGCAAACTCACAAAGCTGAAGTGGTTTATTGCAAGCCATCTTAAATGCCTTTTTCTTCTTGGAAAATATCAGTGTTGGAAATGACCCCAGCAATATTTCAGCCACGGGCATCAGCTCCAAATTCACCTTACCCCACTTGCAGCAGGGCTGAGCCTACAGTAGCAAACTACAGCACTCACCATGCACAGCCCTCCAGCACCCAGGGGGAAAAAACAGGAGCAAGAGACAGCACAGTATGTGGCTGCTGATGTAAGGATTAAGAAAAGAAAGAAAATCACTGCTGCTCCTCCCTTTCCGCAATATAAGATTTGGGGAAAAGCTTTCCTCCCACTCCACAGTTTCAGCAGAACTTTTACATTTTTCAGTGACAGCAAGTAAAAGCAGATCTGTCCTATGAATATGACTGAGCTCCAGACAACTGCCTGCTATCTATTTACATTGTGAAATATTCATTAAAAATCAACCACCAATTGACTGTTAAGGGACCCATTTTGATAAATGCTAGACAACAGATGAAACCAAAAGAACTTCACAGTCCCCCTGCCTTGCTGAATGGGGTCATCAGTCATTTTTAAGTAGTCATTTGCTACATTGTTTTATCCAACTAATTTATAATCATAATGAATTAAGAGCTTAATTCATAAAACATCAAACTACAGCCTCTGTGCCTGAGAGTAATCTAAACTGAAAAGCACATGACAGAAAGACAGATTGATGGTCAGTGCAAAGTAATTCCCTCAAGATTAATATATTTTACCAAGTTGACATTTCTAGTCATAATTACATTCCAAGAATCAACTGAATGATGCTATATGAGAAAGACCCCTTAAGAGCAGACACTTTCTTTCTAGAAAAACTGCATGTTTGCAATACAGAGGGGATGGCTGACAAGAAAAGCCAAACATATCACCACACTGCTACCACTATCTGACTATGCAAATAAAGCCATAAAACTTCCTTGAAACATTCTCAAATACATTTTAAAAAATCACTTTTATCATGATCACTTTTTAAAAAGCATGAAAAAGCAAAGATAGAAAGTCCAATGAATCCAAACTCCACACAAAACCAGGGTAGATCCTGAGTCAGATGAGGTGACCCAGGGGCTTGCCCAGCCTGCAGTGGAGCGTGGGGTAGAGCCCCAGGCCCTGCTTGGCCAGCAGCTAGCAGGTTCTGCACCCTCCCATGCCTGCTCCATGCAAGAGCCAGAGGAAGTGAGGAAAGGGCACATAAGAGGCTGGGAGACTTCTGAAAGGGGGTGGGCTTTCAGCAGCTCAAGAAACACTTCCTTGAGTCCTTTCCTCTAAACAGCTGAGCTAAAGTTTGCTCTTGGTTGGTTTGGTTTTGGTTTTTTTAAAAGACATGACACACAGAAAATTAGGAGTCATCCTTACACCATTAAAATTGGTGTTGTTCATCACTTTTCCAGCATTAAACAACTTAGAACATCATTAAACCTGATCAACCCAGACTGCCCAGTGTTATTTCTAGAAGCTGTTCATGAAACCACAGTGTGAGTGGTGTGACTGCACCCATGGCCGCTCGTTAAGTACAACCCAAATCTGTGCTCTTCCAATCTGAACAACCTCCTTTCCCCTTTTAGTTTTGCTCTCTGACCTTCTTTCAGTACTGTTTACTTGGTTTTGAAGTTTTGATCTTTATTTTGCCCAGAACCTTTGAGCTATAGTTTTTCTCTGTCAGTTACCCATTTCCTTGCCAGCTTCTACCCAAGTCTCACCCCTCTACACCTCCATTCAGCCACTGTACACTGAAAAACAAACTTTAAATATCTGATTCAACAGACAAATGAACCTCTGGATGCAGCTGTTAGTACCATGGAAAATGCAGAAGCATCATAACCTGCATGCATTCAATATACACACTTGCTGTCAGGTTTACTTTGGCATATTTCTTTTTTCTGCTAGATATTCATCTAAACTTATTTTATGAGAAAGATTTATGTTCATTTTTCCTTCATCAGTTGCATATATGCTTAGATGTCACTTATTTATACAACACCATGTTTACACGTATTTTGAGGCAGACCAAGGCAGACTTTAAATATACCAACATAACATATAGACAGTGCAAGGTAAATTATTTACACTCTGAACAATGCACCAACATTTCCATGTTAGCAGTGAAAAATCTTTCAAAACTAGATTAGAAGAGGAGCAATAAAACAAAAAGCTAAGGCAGGGTGCTGGCTGAAATCCAATCTCTTCCCTATTGGAGGCAGAACCTTATCAACTGATCTTAACAGTGACCACAGAGAAGCCTTCTCCACCTCTCTTGCTTAAACTTTCTGGAATCATTTCTTCCCAGAAAAGGAATTTTTAGCCTCAAATTTTGAACTCCTCCATGAAACCACATTTTTTTCTTCTTCAGTGATATGATTTACTCACGGTACTTTCCTAATATAAAAGGCTACCAGCAGGATTCAGAGTCCTACATTTGCAAAGGCTGCCAAACAGAAAACATGAAAAGAAATAACTCAGTACCCCCTTCCTTATCTGCACATATTTTGATCAGTTTCCCCGCAATTACTGTGGGATGTTATCAGAAGGGCATGAGAGAGTGGAACTATGGCTTGACAAGAAAGAGGTCACCCTGTTCTCCAGTTCTTCCTTCCTCATTCCACCACTCTGTGTTAAACCAGAAAAGCAAAATCAGAGAGAGGAACAGCAATACTGAGCTAACAGAGATACAGCTCTCATGCAAATACAGAAATCTGAAAAAAGGTCAAATTCTTTCAGGTCTTTTGCTTTTGCTCGATCTGGAAGCCATCTCTCCTCTGCACAGACTCGGGACACAACAGGCCCTCTCAAGAAATAAATCCTTAACTTTTTCTGCCCTGGTGTCACTTCCCAAACCAAATACCAAAGACATAGCCTGTTCCAGTTACTTCTCAATCCAACACAGATCATTACCACACTATGGTAGTACTGCTCTGTGCTGTCTCCTGGACAGCAAGAGTAACTGTAACAAAATTATATCCAGAGATGCCTTACAGATAATTACTTTAGCATTTTTACCCTCTCACACTTTCTGTCAGTGAAGTGCCTCCCTGAGTTTGCAGAGAGAGGATTTTATCACCGCAGCTCTGCAGGATGCAAGTAAGGTTTGGACAGTATCAGTTTTTCACTCTGCTATTCATAGCCAAGAGATCAGAGCAGGAAGCGTTTGCTCTGCCACGATGCTGTTAGACATTGGTATGGGCAGCAGCCCATTGCTTGTCAGCAATCAAACCAAAGGGAAATTCCTCAAGACTTTGTGCTCTGGTTTTAGCAGGCAACAACTGCTGCCTCATGTGGGCATATGGGCCCCTGACCCTATGGAAAAAATTGTGTACATTGCTGCACAGCTACTAATACCACTTTGTCCCTATCAGGGTTTAAATTTGGCTCTGAGAGGTTGGAGGTGTTTTCTGGGACCTGCAGCATACAAAGCAGATGTTCTCTGGATGTTTGTGAAGATTGCTTTGCTGGTTGCTATTTCAGGAGACAAAATTCAAAGACACGGATGATTCCCTCAAATCTTATGCTGCTTGTGAATTTGGAGGTAGCTGGAATCAGCATGTTCACTACCTGCTGTGAAAACTCAAGAAGTTTACCCAAGAAGGAATTATACTCTTCTGTATCCAGGTCAGTAGTTCATAAAGTGTAAAACATCTGAACCACTAAAAGCTTGATAAAACTGAATTATCCCTAAGAAAAACAGGATTCTGTCCTCTTGAACTACTTTGCTGAGTTAACAGAACTGTAGACTTACATTTCCTGTACTGAACTAATACTGCACTTTTGAAAAAAACACCTGGGTTTTTTGCTGGTTTTTTTATTGTTTCCACCCCTAACTGGCATTCAGGGGTTGACAGAAGCTCTCAATGAAAAAGGCTTCCCACAATAACATGCCTCCTTGACTATTAGAGACTTCAGAATGTTTTATTTAGCCAAGCTGCTGTGCAGCATCCCCCTGGACTGTGCCCCGCATCCTACTGTACCACACCCTGCATTTGTCAATACAATTTATTTGCTCTAGTGTAAATCCACAGGCAGCATCAGCTGCGTTTAAACAGCCTTGGTGGGAATTGGTTATCACAGCATCCCAGAAAAAGATTATCCTTCATAGTCACTGATAACTCGAGACTGGCAGAGGTCAAGGCTTGGTATATTAAAACAGCAGCCAGTCATGGAGGTCCACCAATAGCTTCTTCCTTTTTAACTATCAGAGGAAGTGCACAGTGTAAAATAACCTTCTCTCTACCACAAGAAAACAAAGCACCAAGAAAACCTTCAAAGATATCATCTCCAGTTTGACTTCTTAAACAATGTGGCATCTGAGTGCCACTCCACAACATAGTAAGTGTCACAGTCCGTAGCTCTAATGGAAGACAACACCCTCTAATTCTCCCTTCATCCTTGCATGGAAGAATGATGAACACCACTATGTGTAAGCCCATTCACACACCTGGCTTCAAAGCAATTACCCATTTCCTTAACATTCTGCTGGGTTTTCTGCTGAAAAAGGTATTGCCAGCAAACATTACACTAAGCCACAGATGTTAAGCTACAGTATTCCCCTACCTCAAAGACAATACAGCATACAAAGCTCAGGTCAGTTATTTAAGCTATTCTGTTTTGTAACACAGCATAATTTTTTTATAATGGCATTAATACATATAATGCATACAGCTGTAAAAATGTCAACCAACTTTTATGGTTTTCCTCTTCATACGAATATTCAGTCATCCATTTGTCCCTAGATCCACTTTAATCCTGAAAAAGAAAATATTAAATAATTTAATTAGTGGATTTTCTGAGAAGTTCAGTAATTTCTCAAATATGTTGAGTATGTAAATACAGAAAAATATAGCCACAGATATCTATTCCATAGTAAAACAGATGTCAGAAGAACCATAAGTTTATAAGCACTTAAAACAAAAATAGATAAATATAAAAAAAAAAAAAAAAAAAAAAAAAAAAAATCGGACAAAGCCTTATGTTTCCTCTTAATTAATGATTTCAGTCAAAGCTCTGTGATGTAACTTCTGAGCTGTTATTTCAGCTCACTAAATCCCAACTGCTTTAATTAGTCTTCTGAGCCCATTATGAACCAGTACCCTCCATTTACAAGTAAATCTTCCAGCAGCTACAGAGGGCAAACATTCTTTACTAATATTTCAAACTGTGTTTCCCAGAAATACTATGCACAAACCCAACAGTAACAGATAAAAAAACTGTCCAAGACCACTACAAAATCTGAATATGTATTTCTTTCAGGGTTTCCTTTAGATATATGATTAGTTCACTTATAAGGGTCATGAAGATGAACCGAGGGCTGGAGCATCTCTCCTCTGAAGAGGGACTGAAAGAGTTGAGGTTGCCCAGCCTGGTGAAGAAAAGGCTCTTGGGAGAACTTACAGCACCTTCCAGTACCTAAAGGGGCTACAAGAGAGCTGGAGAAGGGCTTTTTACATGGGCACATACCATAAGACAAGGTTCCAAACTAAATGAGGAGAGACCTAGATGAGATACTAGAAATAAATCCTTTACTGTGAGGGTGGCAAGGCATTGGCACAGATTGCCCAGATAAGCTGTGGATGCTCAACCCCTAAGAGTGTTCAAGGCCAGGCTGGATGAGGTTTTGAGCAACCTGACCTAGGGGGTGACATCCCTGTCCGTGGCAGGGAGGTTTGAACTAGATGAACATTAAGCCCTTTCCTACTCAAAACATCTTATGATTCCATGTTAAGCTATAAAAGAAGAAAAGCATACAGAGATTCAAGTATTATATTATGTTTTGTGAGGCTCCTTCAGATTTGAGAAAATAAACAAACCCAGCAATCCAACTTGTTAAAAAAGCCTTGGGGGAGAAAAAAATCTTCAGATGTCCAAAATTTAAATAATAGACAGGATGTCTTAAACCCCTTGACAGAATATGTGCATGTATCTGGAGCAAACACTACTTACATATGTCTCTCTTAATAATGGAAATGGTGTGAAGTCAAGAATCTAAATCTGCTGTCAGAGTTACTATAAACAATCTGCTGTTATTTTTCTACCACTCAAAATAAGGTCATCCTTCAAATACCAGTAGAACATCACCTGCCTGATTTTAAACCACATTCAGTATTTCATTACTGCTGTCTATATGACAACATGACAGGTTTCCAAATACTACACAAACTTGTAAGTGAAAAGAAGACAAGAAACTCCCTTAAGAAAATATAAATAGTCCATTCATATAATGTGCTACTATCATACCAACTAAACATCATGCACTTAGATATTATTTCTAAGAATATATTAAGTTTAATAGAAGAAAGCAAGTTTCAAATATTTGTATGAATTATAAAAAGCTGCAAAATCAGCACAAACACTGACCTAACTAAATGTAACTAAATACCATAGTCTGTAAGCATGCTAACTGTTGTAGACCATTTGTGCTCTCTTGTGCATCTTGTAGACTCTCCCCTTTTCGTAATCTCCCTTGGCATTATTTGGATTACTTAAAAATTTCATGTAGCCAATTTCGTTTTGTTCTGGTTTTTTTTTTTTTTTTTTTCTTTTAAAACTGCACACATTGAGCTTCTATCTGCTCTTTCCTCCCTGCTCTTGTCCAGTGAAAACTGGACCACATTTTCAATGTCCTGGACTTACACAATGTGGTCATCCAACCTGAACAGGAAATGACCTAGTAATTTCCTTTTTTTAAATTAAATTCAATGTATCCAACAGCCTCATGGAGTCTCCATGAGAGGAAGACAAGAGTTTGACCCGTAATTGTTTCCAGTTCTCCAGGTTTTCTCATCATTACTTCTCTCTACATGCACACAGACACACATGTTCCTACAACACAACTTTGCTTCAAGTTACACACCAACGCTGGAGTCCTATTATATTACAGTGGCTATGGTGACACAGCAAACACAGGTCTGTGTTTCAGAACTAACAAACCACCATCCAAACCAGCCACAGCTGCAGCTGGTCTCGCATTATTAAATCATGTCCAACAGTCCTCCTCAAGGAAAAGTTACTTTTTTAGCAATGACAAGTAACTGGGTTTGCTTTTTAATTCTGTTCATGTCTGCACAATTAACAAGGACTATACTGCCCACATCTTTGCACCACTGGGGTGGCTCTTCTCTATGGAAGGGCTTCTATTTTAGGCTGCTTTTGAGGAGATTTTTCTTCTGAAAATGATATTTAACAAGTAACTTTGCAAATGCTTGGCCCGATTTTCAAAAGTGCTGAAAAGCTTTGACTTCATACAAAAGGACTTTGAAATGCGTATGAAAAAACAAAGGGAACATCCATTCTGCTACGCGTCACCACCACGACTTCGGACTTTGGTTTTCAGTCCCTTACAGTGAAATGTTACTGTTCTACTATCAGGAATATGAAATCTGACACTGAAGTCCAAGTAGAAACATCTTCCATTTGCATGAAGCAGAAGAAAGTCTACTCAATGAGACACTTGCACAATATTTTCTATTTGAAACCTTTAAGTCAAAAAGGCTCTAAGTAATCACAGAGCAAAGCATAAACCACCATTTTCAAACGAAAGAATGAAATTTAAGTAGCAAACACAGAATGATGTCCTCTTCTATCCAAAGCCCAACTATCACCTTTAATTGGTGGTTTCAGACCCGGGGAGTTTATAAAGCTTATGAATGCCACCAAAGATTAGATTCCTTTTTCTACAGCAAGAAAACACCAAATAAATTTGGTTCCACCTAGTACATTTTGACAACCTGTCTTGATCAGATTAGATGTCCTGGTAGTCTCACCCTGACCAGTATGGCCATCCCTGGCAAAGCTGAGCAAGACTCCTGGACCACATTAAGGAGCATGAGAAGAGTTTCAGGACAATCATGCTGAGCATATTTCAGGAAAAAGAGAAGTCCCTAAGGGTGGAGAGGTAGCCATGCCTCCACAAATAGAACACTTTTGAACCCACATTAGCTCATATAAAACCACCGATATAAACTCACATTCGATCACTTAAAAAACAAGTCTGCACTGATATCACTTCTATTTATCTTTTACATAGTGATAATTTTAAAGGACACTCACATTAATACAGTAGCAAATTACTCATTGTGCTGTTTTTACTCTTCGAATTCAGATTGATATGGGAACATACATTTATTTGGAAGAGACCAACTCATTTGCAAAGTTAAGTCATTTGCTGAATCAGGATTTTTTAACTTTTCCCTCTACAAAACAAACTCCTTATGTGGGCATAAGGGGCTAGTCACCTTCTTACATCATCTATTTTTAAAGTATGCACTTTTCTTCTTGAAAACCCTTAGAAGATCTGTATTTTGACTTCTGCAACCCCATTCAAAAAGCCCTGAGTCACACCAAACTTCCCCAAAACCAGCATGACTTCTCCCAAACTCATCAAGACCACCCTGGCCATCAGGTAAGGCAGGATCACTGAAAGCTCAGTTTCAGAACTATTCAGAGAAGAAGGAACACAGGTTATTCTCAACCCAGTGTTCAAGATAGCTACCCCTGTAATAACAGTAGCCACACACTCGTCCTTTTCCCCCCAAGTTTCTGACTCTTGCAGGGACATTCATAAACTCCATAAAGTGACATTTTGCACACGCTATAGACAAAATGTACATTAACCACAAGCTACAGATCCTCCTTAGTGTCCTTAACACTTAAAACTGATAAGGAATAGGAGATGCCAGCATACAGTCCAGCACTGTACTGAGCATATCCTGAAGTCTTCCTCAACAGCGCTTCAAGTCTTCCTTTCCTGACTTGGATCTGGTCCCCAGGATCTTTGTAAATGGAGTGCTGTACCACTGTAACTGAAACTAGCAAATACACTTTGCCACAAAGCTGTCTGCAAAACAAAAATTCTTTTAAATTCTAGCATAAGGCACTGTCCCACCAGGAGTCACTACAAGCTGCACGACAAACCACGTAGTACAGCCTAATAACTCATTCAGTTCAGGTTAAGTGTGACTGCAGACCTCACAAGACCAAAGGACCACTTGCTATGCATCCTACCAACTGCGATCATAAGGGTTATTCTGTCTCCAGCTGAAGTTCCTGCTAATTTTTGATGTGACTGCTGTTCAAACAAGGTACAGTTCCTTTCACATGCCAGCCCCCACACCAACATCTTTGTTGCTCTGCTGTAACGTCATAACAAGGTATCTAAAGTTGCTCAAAATATTTCTGAAAATTACCTTAATGCTTCAACTTCTGGTTTTCAGATACTTTAATAAAAGAGAAGCAGGAGGCAGAGAGTGGGATGCTTGTTGCTAGGTGATACCTAGCTCTTTTGAACTCCTAAAGACTGAAATATTTATCCAGACTCCCACAAAGAATGACATCTAGCACAGAGAAGAGACACACACACGTACTAAAGTACATTAGGATGCAAAGTAAGAAGCAGCAATTCTGCCAGCTGCTTGGTCCCTAGGGCACCTAAGATGAGGAGACTGCAGTCTGGGATGGAGCTCCTCCTAAACATCTACCCCAATTTTTGCTCAGCCTTTCCAGAGCAATGCCTCCCATACATTCATACCCAACCAGAATGATCTCAGTGCCACTGCAATCATGGCAGCACAAGTAAATACACCTGACCATATAGCAACAGTTTTCCTGATGCTTGAGGTACTTTTCCCCAAATCACTGTACTCTGACAACAGGTCTCCATAGCAAAAAGCATATAGTTGGCCAAATGTGGATGAACAATTAATCAACCAAACACACAACCACCACACCATATTCCTCCTGCTCCTCACTTTAAAAGGTTTATACTAAACATTCATGAAGTGCTTACACAGTCCTTCAGTAGAGGCTTAGAGGAATAAACATTATTCTTTACAGGGTCTTTTATTTGACATTAATGAATTATTCTGAACTGAACAGCTTCAAGGGTAAATCCCAGACCTCCTGAGTCTTCAAGATGAATTCCAAGAATAACTTTTTTCTCCCTAGAACTTAAGTGTCTGGTTTGACAATTGTTAAAGTTTCAGAGAAAGACAATGTCTTTCAGTAATACTTTAAAGGCGTTGCTACTGCATCAATGTACACAAATGAAATTAGAAAGTGTATATGCACACAAATAATAACATAAACATAGAACAGGACTTAGTTAAACTCTGGAAAAGTAGCGGAGTTCTCAAATGACTGGATTTAGGTAATAATCAGTGGTCAATCTAGAAGAGTGCAATAAATTGCAGGGAGCTGAAAAAAAACCAGCCTAACAGTACTCCTTGACTTCTTACTCTAAAAGTAGTAAACAACTTCACTGCACTCCTGTGTCAAAATCTGCTTTGTGGTCAAGCCAGCTGTGGTGAGCAGAGCTACTGGTGGTTCAGCCTGCAATTAAGTCTGAAATGCCTGAAACAGATTGATACTGCCTCAGATGGCAAATACCACCCTTATGCGACTCAATTCTTTTACAGTCTATCCTCACAGTTGACTTCAGAGGGAACACCAGGACAATGGAAAAATCAGAACAGGAATAAAAAATGTAACACTATGTAGTAGCTTATATAAACCCTGGCATGTCTTCCTTTTTCCAATGTGCAAGATGTTGTAAAAGAAGTTAGAAAATGGCAGTAACCACCATCCTACCATGGACAAAATATTGTGCAGCTCTCCACCACAGTGTCAAGCACTCTGAGCCAGCTTTCACAGCAAAGCCCCTCAAAGAATAAGCAAAAACAGAGATGTTGTGCCCATTAAAATTCCTTTAAAAGACAGAAGAAAATTGTTCCCACAAGCAGCAGAAAAAAGCTAAACAAGCCTCAAGTTTATACAAGTAGTTTATGGTAGTAGAATCAGCGTTGATGCTGCTAAGGCCTGCCGAGGCAGCAAAAATCAACTTCTCATCCCACCAAGCCCCAGCCAGGAGATAGGCATCACTTCAGAAGTGCCCACATATGCAACTTCTACCTCACTGAGTCAAGAAATTATATTTTATTAGATGTAAGTTAGCAAAAACCCAAATTGCTTCAACAAATCTGTTTTAATCCTCCAAAGCAAAGGTGGCAATAGTTATGAAGTGGCATTGACCTCTCTAGCTACATTCATAGCATCTAAGAGAGGACAGGCTTCCACAAGTTACCCTAAAGTAAATTACCCTAAACAGAAAAAGAGCAAAGAAAACCACACAAATGCTATTCCAAGTTGTGTTACACACTGAAGAAACCCAACTTCCAGGCTCAGAATTTATGTTTCCAAGAAATAAAAGTCAAAAGCTGAATGCATCCTGCTCTACATAGTGGATAATAATGTTCAGGTCCTATTCCTGCCTTTGCACAACCCACAACAAATTCCAACACTGCATTTTTGACAACTTGGGCCCTTTCTTTTGCTTTCCATTAGAAATAGATCAATAAAATGCTTTTTCAAGAAAACAGCATGGTATTTACAGCATTCAATCTATCTATGTGACTGTGTAGTTACATAATCAGGCTCCAAACGAGGGGCACTACATGACACCAGTGATGCTATTAATCAATATAAGGAACCTATTTGGCTAGCATCCTACAAATGTGGGTGATGAGTGTCTATTTTAATAGGAAAGTACACTCTCTAAAATTGATCTATTGACCACAAGTGTTTCAATTAATAATTTTTAATGTCTTTGCTCCTAGCCTGCCCTTCCTTAAAAGTGCAGACTGGGATTATTACTAATAATCACCTCTCAGCATATTGGAGGTAAAAGGTAAGGAAAAGGGAGAAATCCCAAAATCTGTCAATACAACATTCCCATCAGGCACTGAACAGCTTACAACAGCTTCACTATCAGATTCAGCAGCTACTGATCTTTTAGTAGCAATTTGAAATCCAGAGAAAATCACTGAAGCATACTCATGCTCTTGATGCCTTTGGAAGGAATGAAAAGAATAAAATTTATCTCTGTACTGATCCTAGAGAATTTCCACTGAAAACTCTCCATCCCAACTTTTCAAACTTCGCAATACATGGTAAAGCTCAGAAAAAGCCATCACTAACCTTAGGAAATGGTACATGAGTCTGGAGACCCACCCAATACATGCCTGTATCATATTCTATCAGCCTCCCTAGGCCTTGTCATTATTCTCCTTGTTCCAACAGTCCTCATATTTTTGACAGGACATGCAGATGCTCTGATTATTTTCCTGACCTTGCTTAGACAGAAATATATTTGCTTCTCCCCTCTGAAGAAGGGGATGGTTGGGAAATAATTTCATGTAGTATTCCAGGGGGACATTAATCTGCAAATCTGACCATACAAGTCCAAAATGCAGAAGTAGCCTGATTTCCAAAGGTAATTGGTACTTTCCAGTCTCCTACTGAGATGACTGCATCAGCCTGCAGGACTCACCACCTGCATGCAGCAAGCCAGGGACATTTCATTCTGCAGACCAACATGGGCAAACAACCCCCTCAATAGTGGCTTGGCAATTGTTCACATTCACAGCCCAGAAACCATAACCTGAAGAGCAACTTTAGCAGCTAAAGTCCTTGCCAAGTGGCAGGTTCATCTCACCTACTGACAGACACCTACACCTCGCTAGCTGCCCTTCACGGCTCTGCAGCTAAAGGACAGAAAGACACAGTGTAAGGGCCTCAGTCACTGTCACTGCAGCCAGTCCAGCAGCTGCTTTTGACCAAACAGCATTTTAAATAAAACAGTACATAGTTGTCTGCAAAGTGAAGGGTACTCTAAGTTTTGAGAGCTTTGGTTTTTAAAATCCATCTTGGGTTCCTTTGTTTTCCTAATCAAGCACTCTAAATTTTAAGGCTTAAGAAGGTACCATTCCAATGGAGCCAGGAGGACTTGGAAAAGCATCCCATTTTTACAAGAGCTTAGAGGGGAAAAAAGGAAAAACAGAAAACTAACTTGAGCTGGTTAAATATTACTGTCAAGCAGATTGGTAACACCAGCCATGCCAAGTTTCCTGTACACCAAAGATCATCAGTTGTATAGACATCACCATAAAAAAATTATTACGAAAATCGGAAACTGAGAATGGTAAGAAAGTCACATTGCCCGATTTAGTAAATGAGAGACAAAAACACTGCAATGAAAAAATCCTGTATTTCGGGAAACACAAAATTGTAAAGACCAAAGTTTTTCTTTTCTGGCCAAACTTGGCCAGCCTGCTTATCCCATACTGTGTCACCCCAGTGAAACAAATCAACCCCAATTTATGCTCCCAATACTCCCACTGCTATAGAAGAAAATGGACTCGTATTTAATTATCTTTCAGGGAATAAAATGCAACAAATAAATTAATAAATATAATTAATCACAACAGACATGAAAACCAGAGGCAATACCACTGAGGAGAAACATTTTCTTTCCCCTAAATACCCCAGATGTAACAAAAACAAAGTGACAATATGGATGCTGTTTTGAATTAAGCATGCCTTCTTAGCCAAAAAACTATCTTTTCCTAACCACCATGATCCATAACCCCCACAAACCACCCCCAACTCAGAACACCATGAATTACATGAACAACTAAACTCACCACTTCCCCGAGGATTAAATTCAACAACTCCTTGACAATCAAAGCTCTTGATTTTCTATCAGTTCCCTCTGATTACTTTTTTGACTTGCAGGTAACACCTGACATGATACATGACTTCAAATGCTTAAAGCAGTTCAACTGGCAATAGGAGACACGTTAGCTGAAGATGCACTGGGGCTATACCCATCCTCAGCTTATAGACAGGAATACACCTATCTGGTATTTTGCCATTATGAGTAAGTCCTAGATTAACTATTATTAACTATTATAATTAATTAGATTAACTATTGAAAAATATTTCTGTAATTTGATTATGTAAGAGATAGCCAATACAGCTTCTGCAATTTTACCAATTTCAAACAGTCGCCCATAATCCACTGTCAGTGCCTTGCAGTCTGCCTTGCCTTTTTTACCAATTACCCACTTCGGTGACACAGTTTCTTCTTTCCATGTTACTCCAACACAGAAACATTGCAGTTGTCCAT
Source organism: Muscicapa striata striata (assembly GCA_030060385.1). Taxonomy (NCBI): domain Eukaryota; kingdom Metazoa; phylum Chordata; class Aves; order Passeriformes; family Muscicapidae; genus Muscicapa; species Muscicapa striata. The sequence continues at coordinate 1,811,394 of JAREIS010000080.1, forward strand.
CTCAAGCCTTAAGGATCCTCCCATCTCTCTCAGGTTCATGAACCCTTCAGCCATCCCTGAGACACAGGGCCCTGGCCCAGGAGGGAAGTGCTCCCCCTCTCAACCACTGGACATCCCTTTCCACCTTCCTTGCTTCCAGGATAAGCTTCTGGTTGCAACTGAGTTGGCAGCTTCTGCAGCTCAAATGCAGCTGGGTCCATGCACACCCCAGCACTGGTGCCATAACTGGCACCTTCACCCCCACTTCAGGGGTGTGGTTAACCAAAACACCCTGCCCTCACCCCATGGAGTGAGCAGTCTCATGTTCCACTGCCTGACATTCAGTGGCTTCAAAAGAGTTTAAAATTATAATCTGAAACAAGGTGATGTAGAATTTGCAAGCCCAACACTCCTCTGTGACTTGTCCCACCTATCCTCATCACTACTCTTACCATAGGTCTCCCTTCACCCTCTTGCCTGAGCTTCAGTCTTGGGCAGACCACCACACTAATCCAACAATAACCCCCTCAGTTTCACTGAAAGTGGCTTTACTCCCACTAGAAAGCCAAATCCTGACTCCATCCTGCTGTTTAATCCATTACTATGAAAGATTTCAAGGCTGGGTTTCTTTTTTAATACAGAAGTTAATTATTTCTTCTATATCCTAAGTTGTACTCCTGATTATTCATTAGGTACAAATATTTCCTTTTTTCCACATTCTGAGTTTTCAATATCCTGAATCCACTGCTAGCTGTAGAGGTGGCTGGTGCTACTTATTCCAAGATGCCATGAAACAGAACCTATCTCACACAATGCTCTCCTACTGGAAAGGTTTTGTTACCAAAGATGAAGCAATTGAGCAAACTCCAGTTAATAACATCACCACATACAATCAAAGTACTGACTCTGGTCCAGAAGCAAACAGCAAATTTCACTGCATGTTGAAATGTTAAGACATCTGAGAAGAGCTTTATTAAAAGCAGAGATAGCTGGAATGGTCTTTGTAATAAACATAAGGAATACTGCAAATAACTTACACTCCCACAAGTGGCAAATGTCATCATCCTAATGATAACCCCTACTGAGTTGCATCCTGTAGAGTTATCACAATTAAGATTCTGTTAAAATACCCATTACAAATATCTATTTTTAATTAACTGTAATTCAGACTTATAATATGCAGCAGGTTGTAACTTGATGATTTTCATAAGGCAATGAATTAAAGATTAGAAAAACCAAATAAAGGTTAGCCTCTTGGGGGGGAAAAGGAAATCAAACCAATTTCAATACATATGGGAAAAAGTAATATAAGTCAATAAAAATAAAAATCATAAATTTTGGTTACACAGACCAAGTTTTATAGATAATAAAAAAGTAAACCACTGAAAATAAGAATCCCCTAAGTGTGCATTTACAGTTTAAATAGAACAGAACAAAAATCAGTGTTATAGGCCTGAAATTGGTATGCAAGAAAATATGGAGGTGAAAACAATGTCTGCTCTACGCTCTACTAGACCCTTCACAGCTTGGTTTAAAAAAAAAAAAAGGAAAAAAGTAAATTTAAAAAATGTATGCAGATATTTCTAGAAAACCACACAGGGAATGCACATAAAGGGTTAAAACTCAAAGTGCTCCCAACAGGGCCATATTTAGCACAGGCAGATTTACTATCCCTCCCTGGCCCATCAGGCCCTGGTACCAAACCAAAGCTTACAGCTTGGAGTGGGCTAACAGGGAAAGGCTTCTTACATTTAAGGGTCATTTTCACCAGCTCCACCACTTTTATTCTTAATCCCATTCAAGCATTAGTCGGATTATTTTGCTTTTCCAACCTGATACACAGAGAAAGCCCACTTTTCTCATCTCTCTTTCCTTTACCAACTGACCAAGTGACAACAATGTGAGATCAGTCCAGTGATCCTTCCTCTGGTCTGCTTCTACATCCTGCTGCGCACAGCCAGGATGCTGAAATACAAGTGTCAAGCAGTCAACAAATCTCGACAAGCCCCTAATCTTAAGGGCATCAAATACAGTTAAGTCATCCCCTTTTATGGAAAAAAAAATCTCATGGACTGGAGCCAGCAGTTTAAAGGGCTTTGACAAGCGGAGAAGGATTAGAACAAGCCATCACCATTTGAAAATGAAAAGCAGAGAGGTCTGGCTTCCTAATAAGCAAATTCACCAAAAAGCCACAAGCTTAACTGGAAACATCTTAACCTGCAGTATATGTCAGCAAATACAAGTAAGCTCTTACAAACACGTACTGAAAGAAATAATGCCGTATGTTCTTTATTGCTGTTTTTCTTATCTGCATTTGAAAAGAACCCACAAGGAAACACTCTATTGAATGAGTTCAGGAGGAGCATATTATCTAAATACAGAAGCACTTTTGTATTAATACCCCAGGGATGACATTCACAAACATCTTCCTAGTATCCTGTAAATGGCCTCAAAACAAGTATCTCTACATTCTATCAGTGATTCAGAAGTTTCACAGAAGCTGCTCTTGAGAAGCTTCCTGAGGACCAGCGTGCCAGAAAGGGCAACCACCGTACCTGCTCTCTCTTATGAACTTCTTCATACCCTGCATACCCAGTGTGCTCAGACTAGCACTGTTTCTGGATTCCAGAAAGAGAAGGAGAATAAATTCTCAAGACAGAAGACTGAGAAGACTCAGTACATAGTTGTACATGCCTCCTCTTGAAGGGGGCAGCAAGAGGTAGTTGTGTTGAGTTCTACCATTCCAGGACTCAGCTTCCCACCTAGGTCATCTTCTCCCGTTCCATCTCACAAGCCAGACCAATCCAAAACCCCCTTCCACAGAAGTGAGGGGCATTTACACAATACTAAGCAAACTTTAAGCTTCAATCAGCTGGTCTACATTAACTTGAGCTGAAGTTGCAACCATTCTGGAGGCAAGACCCTGTAAGACCATGGCATTTTCTAAGCTGTTCCCAAACTGAAAGAATTGAGCAGGAAGGGGTTGCATAGCTAGAATAGTACCTGAATTTTTCCTTCACTCCTGCCAGCAATATGCCAGATTAGGATCCTCATCACCTGGCCCTCTCTTGCTTTCACAATTTCATTTTCTCTGTTGCCACCTAAAGAGCCATCAATGGAAAATTCACAGAAATTGTAAAAACTAGGATAGAGGAAACCTCAGAAGATCATCTAGTCTCTCCATGGAATTCCTTGTGATCACCTCAAAAAAATCTGATGAAAAAGAAAGATGAAATTCTTTATTATATCTATTACAGACAAGGTTCAGGAAAAGAATCACTGGACCTGCAAAGAAAAATTACGTGTAGCACCAAGATTAATCCTGATTCATTCTAAAAGACAGAATATCTGCTTTAGCATACATACCACTGGGATCATAAACAGAACAATGCTCAGGGTATGGAGCTGAGAGCTTGCTAGAGCTCTGATATTTACTTCAATTGCTCATAAAGACAAACATTTTTCAACACAAAATTAAGATTAAACCACCCCACAAAATATGACTAATTAAAAAGTATGACTAATGTCTTTTAAAGATGTTTTTCCAGATCAACTATCATAGATGGATGTCTGAAAAATTATCTGAAGATGGAAAGCAATATGAACTTCAATGATAAACTTTTAGCTGTCAAGAACAAGAGGGAATGTTTTCATTCCTCAGAATGAAACAATATTATTTTAAATTGAAAAAAAAAATCCATACACAATAGCAATCATTCCTCCAGCTTCTTTAAAACCGACTTCATACACAAGCTTTGTGATCTATGCCCCCCAAAAACAACAGGAGTGACACAAGGCAGTTCCTTCATGCAGAAGTCCATGTTCCCCTGGCTAAATTTATTTTCCCAGAGAGGTAAGGCTATTGCTAACCCTAGTCAGATGAAGTTTCGAGATACCACTGAACTCTAATACTGGCACATCTAGGTCATTACAAAGCCTGTGGAGCTGGTGATCTAATTGGTTGTGATCCCTAGTGAAATATAAATCAGTACTTGGTTCATGTTCTGTTTTGTTTTTTGTCTTTTTTTTTTAAATTTCAATGCATCTCAAGGTACAAAAAGACAAATTTAAATCTGTGAGTGTAACTCTACACCCAACTCTGTATTTAGCAATATGTTAGCAGTGAATGTGCTCAATACTATTTTCACTACAATTAAAATCATTAGTACAGTAAAAAGATACAAGAAAATGTAGACACCTGCAAGATAACCACATGCAGAAGTTATACCTACAGACACTTCTAAATACCTTTGATCTCTTGGGATTTGGTTATATCTGATTAGTCACACCCAGAGAGTCACCACAAATAATACTAGGATTTTTTTCTATTGCATAACAAGATCTTACAAGCTAATTTATTTAATATTACTATAATTTGATCACACAGTGTTAATATAGTTTTGGCTATAAGGGTATTTAGATGGATAATGGCAGACAGAATGCTGTGGCATAGGGATGCACTGTCTGAAAAGGGTATTAGTAAATCCATTATCATAAGCTTTCACTGATACAGAGCAATTATGTAACTTTTAATTATCTTCTCTTATATGTTACAGTCACATGAGACAACAATGCTGTTAAAAGCAGTAACAAACATCAATACACACTTGTGAAAGACAAGGCCAGACTAACAGGAATGGAAAGGAAATAGCAAGAAGGGGGAAAAAAATTACTCAAACACAGCTGAGAAGTACAGAAAGAAAACAAATACGTTTGCTGCAACTCACTCTACTGCATTTGCATTTTCTTCACTCCAAAGAAATGGAAACATAGGTGTATTAATCATAGGGATTCGCATCAAGATTACTGCTACCATGGAAGAAACCTTCAAACCCTGGAGTATAAAACTAGGGTTCTACACAAAATTTCTTTAAAAATATTAAACAGATATGCAAAGTACAGCCAACAGAAAAATAAAATTTACATTTATTTTGCTTTGTTAATTTCGCTGTGCAAGTCTGATATTTTTATGAGGTTTGTTTTTTTTCAGGGAAGTAGCAGATGACTCCAGCAATTGACTGCTCTTTTGTGACTGTGTTCTCCTTCTGCCTTTAAAACAGGTGTATCTATAAATTTTGCTTTCTTGCTCACACTCCAGTGCCCCAGTTTTGTCATTTTTAGCGATTCCTTCCTGTGTGAACAGGCCTGAGCTTAAGTGTTTTCTTTCCCACGCCAACAGGAAACCCTGCCTCCAAAGCTGCAAACAGGGTACAGGGAGAGGTGCAAGGAAGAAGCACGGCCAAGACAGAAATTTTCATGTAAAACCAGAGAAATTACATAATAGATAAGCAGTCTAGAAGAGGAAGGGTTAAAATTGCTATCTAGAGCAAAGCAAAAAAACCCACTATGATTTATCACAGACACCAGATAAATTGTCTTTCACCTTCAATTAGTGGACTACACAGCACAGCTAGATCACTTGGCTTCATGATATATTCACCAGCTAGTCAAAGTGCCACTAGCAGCCAATTTCTGGGTGCCAATACTTCATTATAACAGCTTCATTGAAACTGGTATGACAGGACAAAACTTCAGCAGGTTTACACGTGACAAAATTTGGGGAGGCAGAGTACATTCAAGGGCAGCACTGCCATTCAAAGTAATCTCACCAAGTTAGAGAAATGTTTCGTCAGGAACATTGTGAAATTCAGCAAAGGCAAGTGGCAGGTCCTGCACTTAAGGAGGAATAACCCCGAGCCCCAGTATATGTTGGGGCCCAAAAAGACACTTGGCAGAAAAGGAGCTGGGGTCCCAGTGGATGAACAGCTGACCATCAGCCAGATGTGGTTAAAGAAGGCCAACAGCCTTATGGCTACATTAGGAAGAGCATCATCAGCAAATTCAGGAAATGATCCTTCCTCTCTGCTCTGGTGAGACATTTGGACTACTGGGTCCAGTTGGGCTTCCCAGTACAAGAGAGACATGAAAACAGGAGCATCCAGGATAGGTCACCAAGCTAAAACACATGGTGTACTTGAGGCCAGGCAGTGAGAGCTGGAGCTGCTGAGCCTCAGGATGGAGAAGAATTTTTAGGGAACTCAGTGGTCTCTGCCACTACTTAACAGTGCAAGGACAGCAGAGTCCAACTCCTCTCTGAAGCGGGCAGGAACACAACCCAAGGTAAAGGCCACAATTGCAGCAAGTGGAATTTCGATTAAGCAAACTAGAAAATGAAGTTTTTATTATAAAGGTTATCAAAAACTGCAACAGACTGCTAAAATGTCACTGAATCTTCATCCTTGGAGATACTCAGCACTTGACTACACAAGGGCTGGAGCAACCTCAATGAACTTGGCCCTGCTTTGAGCAGGGACTGAACCAAATGAATGGTCTACAAACACACTGTGCAACATGTCAGTCTGCCATTCAGAGGGGTTTTTCCTGTGTGTATTAGGTTTCTCCAAGCATTAAGACTTTGATAATAGTTTTTGGGAGTATAAAAAGATTCCATTCCTGACACAAAATTTTAAGACCCAAAGTTCAGATGAGCTTCACCCAAGTTTTAGCATTCCTACAGGTGGCATGAAAAAAAAAAAAAAAAAAAAAAACCTCCAAATTCTATTTTCCTCCTAAGCTGCTCAAAAAGAAATGCAATTTCCCTTCAGAACACCTAATCATAAATATAAGCATAAGTGCGTATGTAGAAATATATATTGTCTATTTATATGTATTTGCTAACATATCTTGAAGCTTCCAATTACTCATAGTTCTAAACAGGTAAAAAACTGCAGCAGCTTCATATTTAAGCACTATACCACAGAAATACATATCACATTGTTAATTCTCACTGTTTATTATTTATCTCAATTCAGCTTTCCCATAATACAAACTGTATTTCAAATCAGTTCCTGTGTCACGGGTTTCTTACACTAGTGTAACAAGAGCTTGTACAGACACCAGAAAAGTGACAGAATTTTTTCAACTGAAAACAGAGACCTGCATTACTTCAGTGCTAAATCACATGCCGTCTCTAGTACAAACTATTAGACGACATCTAGGGGACTTCAGTAGTTCAAATCAACTGTTCTGTCAAAGACTTTGTAAACTTTCATGATGTGAAAAGTAAAGTAAAAATAATTCCACCAGTTTGGATTGATTTCTTCTATGCACACAGGATATGTTTATGTAGGCATGTATAATCCGTCTGAGACATAAAATATATGCCAAAAGGAAATTTAAAGTTTCATATTTTTATGTATAAACAAAGAATACAGATGACAGGACAAAACAGAAGGAGAAACAGATTTCTGTAGTCTCCCATCATCTGTGAACAGAGTATTAGGACACATACATGATATTAATCACCCAAGACTCCACAGATTGCATCAGCAGAATTACATATGGAATCCACAACTATTATTATATTTTGATGCTAAAGTTAGACTCCACACAGCACTGAGAGGACACGTTCAGTGCCCTTTCCATTTCAAAAGTGGTGCAACCTCAGATGTTATTCTTCTGCCTTCTAGAAAGATAAGTGTGTAGATTGTATGTCAGTTCCAAAATACTTAACTCCACATTAAAACTGTGGTTTTCAGCAACATCAGTAATTATTTATTTTTTTCAGTGGTATAACTCATTCCATAGAGAAACAGCAAGAATAAACACAAAGCAGATTGTGGAAAATTCTGCCTGCATGTCAACCATAAATCATGAAGGTCATGCTTGGTTTTGGGTCATGGGACAGATCTATCCTTGGGAAATATTTAAAAGAGAGCAAAGTAGCTCTGCCTTGGTCCAGCTCACTGTATGCACAGCACCTCTGGGCATCTCTCCAGAGCAGCCACTGCCCTCAGCAATGAATGCTCACCAGCATGGCTCTCCACAGACTACACCATCAAGTGCCCAAAGGCAAGCAACCATACCTTCCTCCCCAGGTAGCATCACACCAGGGGCAATCAGCATCCAATAGCTCTGTATAAACCAGCAGCAACTGAGAAACTGGCAGCAGGACTGAGTGCAAAACAAAAAAAAATCCAAACAAAACAACAAACTTGACACCAAATATCCAGCTCTGCACATTGCAACGATAATTTCAAAGAGAAACACCACATTTTTTTAAATGATCAAATCATATGCGAACAAAAATATACAGCTCTAGACACAAAAGAGGGGGAAAAAAAACAAAAAACCTATACCACCAAGAAAGAAAAAAACACAACCCAACCACAAAACTGAAGAATCCTCTTTCTCAAAATATAGTCACAAGACTTAGCTGTTTTAACTTTTAACCCATATTCTCCAGGGGACGGATGGAAGGTGAGAGGACAAATATATGTTGTCTAAAACATATTAATCTGTTAATTGACACATTCATGGTCATACTACTATTCATGAAGCACAAAGCCAGTTTCACACTAATGGATTTGAAAACACAGGTGATTAAAGTTAATTATTATATTGGTGAGTAATAAAGATATTAAGGGAAGTATGGCAAACACCATTTTACATATTAGCCCTCACTAAAAATCAGAGGGAAAAAAGCATTTATGACAATTATTACAACTGCATAAATATAAGCCAAGGCAGAGGAAAAAACCCACATTGGTCTAGTCCAAATTTCAGTATCAGAAATTTGTAACTAATCCTTCAAGATAATGTATCAGTAATGCCACAGGCCTAGTGTTTCTTTTATCCACACATAAAAAGACTTCCTCAGTTGTGTGAGCTGCCAGACCCAACACAAGGTAGTCCCCAACTCCAGCAACATTTTTCATATTGTGCCACCTAGGAAATCCTTCATCCACCCCAGCCACAGCCTCCCCAGGTATAAAACAGAGCAGCAGCTCTACCAGAAGTCAGTCGCATTCTTGGTGGAGGGCACAATTCATCAAAACAGAGGGACACATCTAAAAGCAATGCTGCCACCAGCTCCTTTACCCCCCTTGCCCCACTCTCAGCTGACATCACTGACTCTTGGCTCCCCAGAGGTTCCCCACCTCTGATGCTGAACTGAGTGCTTTGGAGAACTAAGGTCACCAAATGGACAAATCTACGATTTACTTTTAAAAATAATTAGTTTTCAGCCAGATTAGTGAACTCTGCTTGCCCAGAGGCCAAATCACTGCTGGAAGCAACAGACAGAAGGGAGTACGAACAGCAGGAGAAGGGGAGATGGAGACCACTGCTTCTGGCACAGCAAGGTGCAGGGTTTGCTAAGAGTCTCATCAAAACCGTAACTGGTGGACAAATCGGAGAGAATGCAGACTGCTGCTACTGCAGAACTGAAAAACTTCCCAGAACTTTTTACACTATTCATTCGTGGCATGAATTTTTAAAATCATGTAAGACAAAACTTTAAATTGGTGTATCAAGATAGAGATGTCATGAATTCATCAGCAAGAGCTGGCAGAATGATGTTCTCTGACAATGCCAACAGGCACTTTTACAAAGACCAGACAATCAGAGACCAGGTATAATATGCTGTGATGATTTTCAGGACCTGGCTTCCATACAAGTGAACATGTTCAAATCCATACATGCATGGCCTCTGACAGCAGGCACCATGAAAACTGTATTTAAATAATGTGTTTATTTCTTGAGGAAAAGAAAATAAAATTTCAGTGAAACCTCCAAGATTTGCTTGTAGGTCCAGCAAAAGAGAAGCAGTATTCTGGACCCAATTGCTAAGCCAATGGAGAGCACACACTCCTACATACTCCTAGGAATAGTTTGGCATTGTCTCTACAGGTAACATTTTCTTTTTCTTTAAGAAAGCTGATCCCTCCAAGGTAATTCAAACCTAGCAGTACTGCTGAGCAACACCTTACCTCCACACACATTCAGATCATCATCTTCCTTTTCTGGACAATACATCATTTCTGCTATATAGAGGACTTCCTTGCAGTACAGGACAATGGTTCTTCTCCAGTCCCGTTAATTTGTTTTCTACAGGCAACCAGTAATTTATACCCAACGTGAATATTTCTGTTGAGTTATCCTATGCTAAGTTTCTGCTCAGAACACGTTTTTACAGCTGAGACTTATCAGTCCCTGAAGACAGGGATTTCCAGCAGACATGTTTAACTTGAGAAGGTAAAAGAAATATGGGCTTTCAGCTACTTAAATTATCAGAAGCTTTTATGGTAACAATATAAAAAGAAATGGACAGTTCAAGGTAAACTATTATCTACAGTTGCTTCCATACATGTCCTATCTTTATGACTGCAAACTGGAACATTTTTAAAGTCCTTTCACTGATAGTGCTTATCTCAGCCTTCATTTTAAAAGCTTTTTTCTTTCTTTTTTATGACTTCTTGCAATGAAGTATCCTCCTAACTACAGATCAAACTGCTTCATTTTGACTTTGTTCCAATGATTTTTCACCACCAGCTAGCTATTCATAATCCCAAACTACCTTCTAGTATCAGAAGCACAAACAAAAAGATTCTATAAACGATGATGCTTAGAAGGCAAGGCTAAAGGAACTACCTCATTTTTGGAATTATTTGGCACCTACAAACAGACCTGAAGATCAGATCCAGTACACAGCAGTGTCCACACATTCCCCACTGCAGCTCCAAGCTCACAGGCACCCAATTCTCAGGCTCTAGCACCCAAAGCCCATGATGGGGATTTTGTACATGGGAAGAGATAGGCACCTCACAGCAGGATAAAAGCCTTCACCCACACTTTTAAGAGCTGACTAGAATAAGCAAACTGCTAATGCAGCAAAAAGAGGATGATCTTAAACCCAAACCCTCCACACAAGGTACCAGTTCCGTGGTTCCCACAATGGAAGAACAAACATTATTCACTTGAGAAAAGCTAACAATGTTCTGTTCTTCTAGGCTAAAACAGCAGCAGCAACAGGGGATCAGCACCACCACACATCCATCAGAAGCTGCAGAGAGGACTAAGGTGCTCCTCTTGGGTCAGGGGGGTCAAAACCCATGCTTAGCTTCTCCCAGCCAGGAACAAGAGATTCAATCCTCCAGAAAGCACTGAGATGCACAGGACAGCACAACCAGTCATGCAGCAAAGGCAGACCCACTTACCCAGTGCTGTTTCATGCCTTTGGATACTCACAGGAAAAAGTTGCTAAATCCCTCCCTGAGGTCCAGCCTCATGCATACCTTGGATGACCATCCCTGATGGACACCAAGTTGCCTCGCCTTGCTCTGTAATAAGACCCAACTCTTCTCTGAAGCTCCTGGAACAGCCACTGGGGCAGTAATTTCATCAGCACATATGGATACGCTGATTTTTCAATAGGATTAAGGCACTCACAAACTTTTACCCTGAAGGAAGAAGATGAACAGACAAAGCACATCAGGCATGCAACAAAGAACACAGCTGTACAAGAGCAGAGGAGTGTCCTCCAAGTCTTTCACTAACAGAGGAAAACAAAGAGAGGGAGATAGCAAGCAGGAGCACTTACCTTTAGGGACAGGAAGAACAGTAGCAATATAACCTCCTCTCTAAAAATAAAAATGACAGACAAACGAAGGGAAAGAGCAGGAGATGGATAAACATGAGGACAAGAACAGAATATACAAAGTAAAAAATGATGGGCAAAAGGAAGAACAGGCTAAGAGGTGATGAGACAATACAAAAGAAATGGTGTACACTACAATTGCTTTTCCAATATGGAAAATTTTGAAGTACATTAAGAAGCTCCAGAATATTCCTCAGATTAAAAAAAGTCCTTTTGGTTGCCATTGTTTTATTAAGAGCAGTGAGGGTTTTTTCCCTGCTTCTGCTTATATAGAAATTGTTGGATCAGAAAATGGAGTGAGTTAACCACTATCAGGAAGTAAAATAAAGTCATTGAGACAAGCTGTAATATTGATTTTACAAGTTTTTAAATATCAAGAGCATCTTGCATATGATGAGCAAGAGACTAGAATGAGCAAGAGACAAAAAGGTGAGTGAATCATAAAAAGGAACCACTGATGCCTTAAGTTGTAGCTTTCATATTTTCCAGGTTCTGTACTGCATTAGTATATAACTCTGACCTTCATAAAAAGTGTTAGCAAGTTCTCCTCACAGCTCAGTTAGACAGAACAATCCTTTTCCAGACTGAGAACCAAGGACACCATTGCAGCTTCAGGCCCAAAAAGTATAAACAAGAGTGAATTGAGAGCAAACAGGGAGGATGGGACCTTCATGACCTGAAGCTGTAATTGGACAACTGGCCCCAATATGTAAATGGACCAAAACTTATAAATGTGTGAAAACATGTGATCTGTCATCCATCTTGGGTGTAGCCTTGGCCAGGCTCTTGTACTGCCCAAGGTGTATTCTTTGAAGGTCTTTTTAATAAATACCTACTTTAGTCCTTTAACACTGTCTAGCCTCTGTACTAGGTAGCCTCTCAAAGCATCAACATCAGACAAATAAAAGACACTAGTATGAAGACGAGCCAGATACAGAAAAAGATAAAAAATGCATTCAGAGAAATGAGAAGACAAATTAAAAAAATCAGAAAAATGCAGAATATCAAGTCATGCAGCTATAATGTTTGTGCTCCTACAATACACATATCTGGTCATATATTTACAAGCATTTATCCTATATTTACAAGCATAATAAAATGGTGAAAGGAACGGTAGGAAGACTTTCATTATACCAGTATTTCTGGCTATTCTGGGTTTTAGCAAACCAGTAGCAAGACAGAAAGAAGAAGTAACATCTACTGTACTCATGCTCCAGCTCTGCAGGAGCATGGGAGCCCTCCTTCCACACAGGTTGGTCCTTTACTCCAAGAACAATTTCTTAGATGCACTTTCACTTCCTGGCTACTAGAGCAACTTCCATGGAAGGGTTAACCCCACAGCAAGAGAGATCTGTACTACCTAGAGAAGTTCCTGCTTTTTCCAACATCTACCTGACACTAGCCAACTAAAGCCGAGGATTGCCTTTAAAGCCTTGAGCTAGTTTCATTCCCTTTGCCATTAACCTCACCTAGAAGTGGAGCAGCACTGTGGGTCCAGCACACTTCTGTATTTTCTGCTCTCCAGTTAGTAAACACCTTGTTCTCTTCCAACTTCTTTGGCTGTCTTCTCAGCAGGTGAATACACATAATAATTATTAGAATTCCCTAAAAATGTTAGTCTGAATATTCACGAAGAGTAACAGTTGGACTCAATGATCTTAAAAATCTTTTCCAGCATTCCCTGCCACCCCCGTTTGTCTCTCATATTTTCATTCACCTCCAGCCAAAAAAAAATTCTGAATGATAACACCACCTTTTCTCAAAACACTTGGCAAGGATTCTTCCTGCAACAACTCTCCCTCATTAGATGTACCAGCTTCACTTCACATCAGAAGCTGCAGGACAAAAAGCTGCATAGCCTCAAGAAACTGCCAAGGAAGGGAGAGGAACAAGGACTGAGCTGTGATTTCCCACCACTCTCCACACAGCAACACAATGTGCCAGAGGACTCACGCACATCTGTCCCAGCCAGTGGGTACCCCTCCTTCACACCCACTATTTCCTGTTAGGGAACAATAACACACTCTAATACCCTAAACACTTGAGTATGTAGCAACTTATGATGGTCTGGGGTTTGGGTATCAGGTTTACAATGCAGCTCCTAGAATATGGGAACATGGTCTCACATGGTAATTAGTTTGCCACCCACATCCTTCTTATGGTTTAGATTGAAAGTCCTTATGTATTAGCTTAAGAGGCATTTTTAAAAACATCTCAGCCATTCAGACACACCTCACTGCAAGCCAGAGTCACATTTAGTTGCCTCATTCAATTTGAAAATTCCTACCTTTCACATTATTTTTTGGCATCATAGTCTGTTTCCCCTTAAGCATCTATCAAAGTATTCAGATGGGGACCCAAGGTGCCCTAGACTCTCATTACAGATAATTTACACTGGAACGGGCATCTCTGGAGATTGTCACAGCCCATACAAGATTTAGAAGGGCTTTCTAGCTCTCCCTTGACCACAGTATTGTGCTGGCTACACATTTACCTGAGCACAGTACCTCTACCAGGTGTTAAATGAAATAAGCCTAGGTCACCTTCCCTTATTGATGCATTTCATATCCATCTACTACACATCCTCATGAATGAGCACATACAAATACAGGCACTCACACATTCCTCAGCAAAACTGTTCTTGATTTTCTTGCACTCAAGCAGTAAACTGCTTTAGCAAGGAAATTAACTGATACAACCAGGACAGACTTATTTCTTCCACCCACCTTTGCAGAACCTCTAAGCATTCAGTGGGTGCTTCTCCCAAAAGACCTTTACACTGGCATAGCTAGAGTCATACCCAGCAGAGAAATAATCCCAATTAAGTTAAAAAATATATTCTAGAAAAAGTAGTTACCATAGATTAAAGAGAGTGACAGATGTGCAGTTTTGCAGATCACTCATTAATTTGGCAGTACCTTCCTAATGATCACTTCTGTTTGCTTTCCTGAGTTGCCAGTGGAGCCAAGACCTAGCAAGCACCTGCTTCCAAGCAGGCAGAGCTTTAGTAAAGAAGGAGTCAGAAGAATCACGCTTTTGCCTACTCCTCCTGGACAAGGGGATTTACAAGGTAGCATGGCTCTCACACAGTTACTGATCATAGACATGCGTTTGGCAATGTGGAATCTAGCAATTAGGAATCAGCCAAAAATACTGCTTTGCTTCTGTTTTTAACTTCAAAAACTGGCACTCTGCCCTGCCATTACAGCAGGCTGCACCAAGATGAGACAAGAGGGTCCTCTGCATTCCACCTGGTTCTGTCCACTCAGGCTGTATTTACCAGACTTCATGCAGATTGTACTGCAAAGTCGAGTTCTGTATTTCTACTTAAAATATTGGTCATGTTTTTGTGGGGCACTCACACACCATCAGGTAGACAGATGGAATCACAGTCTGTTGAAAAGAAACAAACACAGATCAATAACTACAGTCTGATTTGTGTGCTTTAAATATTGTGAAAACATGCAGGAGGGAGAGGCTGGTGGACTTCACAGCACAGAAATCTCAATGCACTCCAATACTCCATACAGGGAGGTGGCATCCACCGAAGTTAACTACAGTGGGATAAGTGTCTGCAGGCAGACAAGTAAATAAATAAATAAGGATGGGGAGCATTTCACATTCTTTCAACCATTTTTATTTAATGATCTCTATACAACATAGTCTACAGCTCTCCCAATAAAAGAGCCATCCAACATGTGAATGAGAACAGGAATGCATAAACTCTGAGATCAAACCCTAACTTCTCTGGCTTTAAATTGAAAATAACAGTCCTTTCCCTATTGATTTTTTTCCTCCTCTTTCATTTGTAAAAATTGATTTTTCTTGGCAGCGTTTGTTGAAGTGTCCACACCTGCAGCTCACTGCTTGCTTTAATCTTTGCATTTGTTCATCCATACTTCCAAGTAAGCCATGTCAAATAAGCACCTGAGAGGCCCAGTCCCACATTCACCAGTGGTTTTAACAAGTCTCAGAAATCCTATCCCTCACACATTATGACTGAAAGATGAGAAAGCTGCTCCTGCCTTCCATGAGGATGCTCAGAGGCCATTCCTGTAGCTGGAAACCCTCAGGACAAAGCCTATGTCACGTATTTTTGCAGGACATCTCAGGGCATGACAAACACCAGAGAAAAATGCAACAGAACCTCAAGCTGCTCCTCCAGCAGCCCCTGAGAATACACCAGAGTAGTAACTCCAGGCTTGCCATGTCTGAACATCCTCAGGAAACTTGGCACAAAAAAAAAGGGAAGCCTTGGAAGAAGAGAGAATTTTAGGAGATCAAGATGAAAAGACAGAAAAGTATTCATACAATAAAGCTCTCACCACAGCTACTGCCTGTTTCTCTCACTCTCTGATGCACTTAACAAAGGAGCTCACACCACTCTTTGCCAGCCTACTCAGCTCCTCTGAAGACAGCTGGAAAAGCTGGAAAAATGCCAGACAATGCAAGTCCTTCAAATCCTGTGGCTATATGACTTCAATTTTGTAGCATACATATATATTTCTTTTTTAAAAAGGAAAGAAGCTTGACTGAAATTTTCCCAATTTTCCAAAAAAGTTATAATAAGAATGATTTGGGGATTAATCCAAATAATAATTAAAAAACAGTAACCACTCAGGCTAAATCTGTACTGCTTATGAAACACTTGGATTTTAGCATGAATCCTTCCTATAGAAAAAAGGAGCTCTTAATTCTGAAACCAGGCCAGTCTGAGCAGCATTTGTGATGTATGCACATGTCTGCTCTGAACACGTATGGCTTATTTCACTTTTGACCTGAACTAAGACTTGCAGATGTGAGAGGCATTAATCCACTTGGGCAGCCAATCTCTTTTGTGCTACAAAAACCTGCACGTAGCACAAAAAGCCATTAATTTGCATGTAATAAGTAATTGAATTTTAACGTATTTTAAAGGAAATTTAAGATAATTAGCCATGCTGCAAGTCTGTGCATTTGAAATCCTCAAACATATTTCTATTCCAATATTCTCTCAGCATTAACTTTTTGGGAGTTTGACCTAAGTCCAATTATTTTAAACCTTTCATGACTGTTAGTGCCTTTCCCTTGCCTTTTGGTCCAAGGCACAAATAAAACACAAATTATGGTGTAAGCCAACAATTATACAATTCTACAGCTCATTTATCTGATGGGCAAGAAAGTCCAAATGATGACACATTAAGCAAAATACACAAATTATAAAACACACCTAAAGCTCCAATTATCTACTTACTATAAGGCAACACATCTTGCTTGTAGGAGATACAGGAAAACTAAAGAACGAAATTAAATGACACCAGGTGCCAAAAGGGGCAGTGACCCCAAGTGAGGGATGTGGAGCAATGGTCCTCTGTAAAGTTACATCCTAAATGGAGAGCATGCACATGGCATGTTGCACTGTGACCCCCCCAAAGACATCCAGTACACAGAAAAGCAAGCGGCGAATTGTTTTTCTATAGCTACATCCCATTGGGTTGATCTTCTATGCAGCAGCAATTCCCAAGGAAAAAAAACAAAGCACAAGTTCTGCCACAAAAATGTTAATTAAAAAACTGAAGTGTCTCACTCTGTGCAGAGATAAATGATTCATCTGTGTGCCCTGAGGAATACCCAGGACAAATAAGGATGCCAGATAAAGAGACGATCCCTCCACAAGCCAAGTTCAGAGTAAATAAATGAACTGAGACCTCTTACCTGTCTGAGAAGGGGAAGAAGCATTTTTAAGTAAATTTGTGTCTGCTCTAAACTTCAGAAAATTTAGTGTGCAAGAAATCTTTCATCAGAACAAGTAAATGAGAACAAGAGTTCTATCACAGGACCACAAACTCTGCAGCAAAAGGAGCAATCTTTTACCAATCTTCAAGCAGCTGAGCTTCACTACACGCAAGCTCTAAATGCCAAACCATCCCAATTAGTTTAGTCACTCTAATTTTCAAATACACTCAAGAGAGACAGAAGAGCTGAACTGCCCCTGCAGATGTGTCCATCTCTGGAGATACCTTCCAACAGAGACCACCTCTGTACCAGCAGGATAGAGTTGGCCTGGACTATCAGCTCACCCTGGTTCCCAGGAGAACCACAGTGCAACAGAAACCAGGCTGCTTCTGGAGGAAGCTAAAAGCAGAAGCGCCTCTCCAGCAGCACAAAAATGTACTCCAAACCCCAAAAAGGTAATAAGGGCCTGCAATAACAACTGCTCCCCTCTTTTTATCTGTTGCTGTATCACACCTGCTCATGTAGACATAGCCTCCAGTATATAGTCAGGAAAAACAAGTCTAAATCTAGGAATTTCAAGGTCCTGCAAACACATCAAATCTCTTTTAAAAAGAAGTCATGCTGCATGACATAAGACATATGGTTCTTTAATATTACTAGATCAGTATTTGTCAGGAATTTTATGGTTCCCTTTACTCTGCTTGGCACCCACTGCTTCCTTGAACCATCCTCCCTTATTTCCCAGTTCTTACTCATCACCTCCCAGCTCTGCAGTATTTATCACATCCCCCAATAATGGCTGAGAAAAAGAAACACAACTAACCTATGTTGAATTCTGAAAGCCAAAACACAAGATATATCACGAGCAAATGGTAAGCTGCTCTCAAAAGAATAATTTTGAACTTTAAAGATTAGAAACCCATCTCTTCTAGATAGTGCCATTTATTGTTAAGATATTTACCTTTAAATATAAGGCATTAAGTATATATCATTTATATAAATTACATATTTATGTAACAAAGATATCAACCCTGCATGAGATCACCTTCATGCAATGATCTCCAAATTTAGTTAAATTACCAAAGTAATAATTTCCAGAGCATTAACATTTCAAATTACTAAAGCACACAGTGAGGTGCAGAAGAGTTGAGCAGCTCAGCAGCTTTCTATAGGAAGCCTGCCACAAAAGGAAGAATGCAATGCTAGCCTTCCAGCTTCTTGTCTGGAATCAAAAATACAGATTCAGACTTCTTCCAGCTGAAAACTGAGCTGTTTTGAAATCAAAACAAATGCCACTGTCTTGACAAATACTAGGTAAAAAACAAATCCAGGAAATGCTTTGGCATTAAGAAGCCAAATCTTTGTCACAGAAATTTTAGATGATTATCCTGTAAGGGGTTTCACAACTGCAGAGATCAATGTACTAAGAGGAAAGCCTCTCTTACAACATACTGGTATTTTTTTTTTTTTGGTGTATGAGTAGTTCTAAATAAGAAAAAAATGTGAGAGTTTCAAAAAGGGTTTCAGGTGTTTTTAGTACATTTAAAATGTTTGCCTCAGGCAGGAAAAAAGATCAAGCAGTTATAGAACAATCTCAAGTCTGCTGACCATAAAGAAAGCAAAATATGAAAGATAAAGTATATTTAGACAAATATAACAAATTCAGGTCCTTTGCTCTACAGTGTCTGAGCATCTTCTGAAAGGATGCAAAGAAACATAATTAACACGCATCATCTTAGGCTCAGTCTATCAAATCTCTCCTGGGAAAAACCACATATGCAGTGCAGTGTTTGGGGGATTTGCAATCTTTTCATTCTTCCTTTTGTCCCTCACATGCATCTGCACATTTGTTTATCCTTAGTCATGAGAACATGGATGATTTGATAATGGCCTCAGGGAAGATGGATGGAGCAGCAAGATCTAGATGAGTCTAAGCATCATTAAGGAAATAGATGGTCTGTAGCAAGAAGCTGAGAAAAGTCAAAAAGGAGAAGTGCCAACTCACTTTATCCAAATGTCTTGCTGTATAAAAATTAGCACACTCTATGTGCATCTTCAATTTTCTAAATTACTAGGAGAAAGGATTATATTGGGGAAGATCAAGTTTTTCAGGATTTTCTAACTGTCCTAAGGTATAGATCCTAAACATGCTCATTTCATTTCAATCACCTCTCACCATAAAAGCAGTGTCCCTTTTTTTTTTTCTTCCTTAATATTTTAAGGCAATTGCAACTTGAGTATCTGGAACTGTAGCTCCAAGCCTCAAAATTGCTTTCCACATATTGCACAAGGAATGCTCTGCCTCCCCCCTGTGCACTTGCAACTCCCAATAGAACCCAAAGTTCCCACTCTTTGAGATCTATAAATGGACAAAAAAGTACCTAAGTCTCTTGCTGTAACCCCACCACATTCAAACAGGAAACAGCCCCAAAGAGGAAGACAAAACTGCAATGTACTTAATAACAACCACCAGGCAACACCTGAGAAGGTCACATAGGCTTTATTTCATCTTGCAGGCACTGTAACACAACTGTTAACTGGTTACAGCATCAGAGACCCAAACACAAGGAGATATTTACAGTCACCAAGCAATATGAAGTTTAATGTCCCTCTCTTTAGAACAGAAGATACTCAAAAAGGAAAGTGGGTAATATGATTACTGACAAGGTGTTAAACTGGACACTCTCATCCTGAAGAGCTCTGGAGCCACACAAGCATTGCCACCCTAACTCTCCTTCAGCCACTTCAGCAGGAAGCTCCTATCATTCAGCATTAGAGTTCCCATATTTACACTGTGCCTGGAGAGCAGAATTTGGTTTGAAAAAGACAAAGATTATAGATTTCTGCCCAATTTTGAAGCACAGAAGAAGCAAAAATGTAACCATGCCCACAACTGAATTAGCTCTACTCAATCATGACTTGCACCATCACCACCAAAACATCTTCAAAGATCTTTCCTTCTTCCTACCCTCCCCTCTAAAAAAGAAACTCACATTTTACTTAAACATCTGTGCTGGGAAACTTTCTTGAATCTGTGCTTACTTTCCAGGGCTTCCCTTTCTGGTATTTCTGTCATCAAACGATCTCCTCTTTGATTTGGCAAATGGGTTGTACTTTTCTCATTCATGCACAGGTTCTCAAAATATAGCACATTTCTGCCTTTAGACTTCAGGGAAAGTAAGAGAAATCACTTTGAACTTCCAAAGATCAAATCTTGGTCTACCAGTCCATTTTTGAAGTTCTAAATCTCTGATGCCCAACACAAATAGTTCTTCAAGGTCTTTTGAAGCTAAGTACCTAAATGGAAAGCTCTGGACAGGTAGGTGGGAGCAGCCAAAACCAGAAGTTTATCATAGAACCAGACAAATTTCTCTTAGAAGGGAACACCTCCTCTTGTGGGTGTCCACTACCCAAGACCACTGGCAGCTATCACCTGCTCCAGTCAGGCCAGCAGCACACAGGGACTGCAGACTCCTTCCTTCCCACTGGAAGACAAGGCTTAGGGAGGTGACAGGGTGCAAGACCCCCACACCACCATTCCCCACACCCACCTGCACTCCCCCATCTCTCAGTCAGTGCTCTGGGCCTGCTGCTTTCCATCTTCCCTGACCCAAGCACCCTCAGGTCTGTGCATTCAGTTACACATCCCTTGACTTGTGCCACAGAACCAGAAAGTAAACCCAGGCTTCCTTCACCACAGGAAGTGCTCCACCAAAGCCCTGGTGCTGGGAACAGACAGGGGCATGGAAGAGAAACGGTGTCCCATCTCCAGGGCATCCCTGACTCCCTCACAGGGCTCCTCCAGGTGGCTGCAAACCCTATGGTCTCAACTTTGCCAACTCTGCAGTGTACAGACAAAAATCCAAACCCCAAGAACATTAAAAAAATGAAACAAAACCTGCACTGTAAGACAGGATTTTCAGGAGGCTGGTCTTCTCAGAGCTTATACATCCAACTGGAGAGGTCCTAAAGTGGTCATATTTTATGTTTGCTATTCCTTTCAAAGCCAGTCTTTAAGGCTGGAAACAAATTGTCAAAAAATCTAAGACTCTTATGCTTTCAGAAAGTTTGGGAGTCAGTGGAAAACAGCACTCTGAACTTTAGCTCTTCCATGCAGACATTACAAGACTAATTTGTTGTAACAGATTTTATGGCATCACAGCCCCCTATGTATTTACATTGCTCTGCAATATTGAAGTTTTCCAACACAGCAGCTTTGGATCTGTATCACAGGGAGAGGAGGAAAGGGGGAGAACACAACAAAAAAACAAAAAAAACCCAAAAAAACAAAAAAAAAAAAAAAAAAAAAAAAAACAAACAAACAAAAAAAAAAACCAAAAAAAACCCCCAAAAAAAAAAAAAAAAAACAAAAAAAAAAAAACAAAAAAAAAAAAAAAAAAACCAAGAACAAAACAAACCAAACAAAAAACCAAACCAAACAAATAAAAAACCCATCCAGATAGTTTAGGTATTTCCCAAGTCTGGTAAATTTACAAGCACAAGAAAGCAGCCAGGAACTGTTCACTGAAATCCAAAGGCAAAACCCAAACCAACTGCAAAATTCATTTCTTAGCACACATATTACAATGATCCCTGCTCTTCAGAAGACATCCAGGCATGAGTGGTTTGCACTGTGCTCTACAGTAAACAGCAATCTGGGCAAATTCATCAAGTCCAAAGTTCAAAGCTCCCATGGAAAACGTCTTGTTAATAACAGTCTCAATGTGGCAAGAACTCTAATTCAATAATTTTTCTCATCACAAAAGCAGAAGGTATCAGAGAGGAAGGGAAAGGGGTTCTTACACATGCTCCCCAGAGATTTTATGCACGGTAAGTCAAATAAAAAGCCATATAAACAACCCATATGAAAAATCTCACATTCTCTTCAAAGAGATCACAGACAGGGGACTGGCATCATCACCTCTGCAACCCATCAAGACATTTTATGACAATATTGCTACATTTAACCAAGTTATCAGGACTCTAGAGCACCCATAACCACATGTTATTTGAGAACGCTGGGCAAGAGCAAGATACCAGGTAAAAGGACAAATCTAATTACTCAGTTACAAAATGAGGTGTAGACCAGCCAGATCCCATCTCTTTGCTCCTCCCTTCCCAGCTGGAGAGCTCCTCATATGCCCAACCCACATGCCATACTAGTAATTCAAACCCAGCAGCAACCAAACCAAGCTCAAGTTTTGTTTTTCCTGACTCCTGAAGAAGCAGGTGAAGTTCAAAACTAACTACATTTTGTCAAATTTCCCTCTGATGCAGAACACCAAGAAGCACCAATTAAGAACAAAACTACGAACATGCAGCAACTCTCTCTGCACTCCCCCTCCCCACCCCTTGCCTTCTGCACTGATTTCACACACTGTGCTTACTCAATTCATCAGAAATAACCTTGTGGCAGGTTAGCAAAGGGTGGCAGGGGCAGCTGCCCTTGTCCTGACTCCCTG
The DNA here is from genome assembly GCA_030060385.1 of Muscicapa striata striata. NCBI lineage: Eukaryota > Metazoa > Chordata > Aves > Passeriformes > Muscicapidae > Muscicapa > Muscicapa striata. The sequence continues at coordinate 1,833,987 of JAREIS010000080.1, forward strand.
GGAGGAGCAAGCAAAGCCAGGAGAGATGCCCCAGGCACAGCAGAAGCAGCACAAGGCTTTGGCAAGCAGGTACCCAGCCCTACAAGAATCAAGGCAAGCCCAGCTCAGAGCTACAAGACAGTAGGAATCTCATAGAAGTTGACACTTAAGCAGGAAACAAAAAAGTCAGGACTGAACCTGGTGCCACAAAGGCTCAGCATCCTTTTAAGCATTCATAGTAACACACCAGAGAAAGATACACAAGACTTGAAAGAGTAAAGAGATTAATAGACTGCAGAATGAAAAGCCTACAAAGAAAACAAAACTTCTTTTGAAAGTTGATTTATACCACCTCTCATGTGGAATAATATAGCATGTTAAAAGCAAAATCCATGCCTCCTTAATGGTAGAGAAACAGATTTGCAGTGGAAAAGCTTGGCCAAAAATTCTCAATTTATCTTTGGCAATTTAAACCATTTTCACATAAATGATGTTGAGAAGGCAAAACTGACTGACACTTTGTTTCACAACACATCAGCCAAAAATCCTGGCTCTTATGCTTCATTTGTTATCACAGCCACAGACTAGGAAGTTCACATCTGATGCTTTATGCATAAATATAATCTACCTACACTTCAAAACACACTGAGAGTCAGCCTTATCTGAGGTGTGGAACTTCCATGGATTTCCCTTCCCTTAAGACAGAAAAGCACATCTCTTGTACAAAATAAAAACTACTGGAGAACTCGGAGTTTGTTTAACAGTTTTGATCTAAATTTCAAGTCAGCTGCAAGAGAGATGTATTTATGTGGCAGTAAAATGGTTAAGACATTATTTCTACAGCTAGGCTAATGCGGCCTATCATTTTCAGACAGCACTTTAAAATAAAAACAAACCCATCTGATTCCTTCAACAGAACAAAACCACTGATATGAGGATCTTTTAATCCAATAAAGTGAACAGCAGACTGTAAGGAGTTCATCTTTTCCAAGTCTACTGAAACAAACCAGAACTATGGTGGCTCTCCTCTTTCCCCACTCCTCCCATACATCAACATGGTGGTTTGGAATTATCTGATCTCCAATCCTTTTCTGTCTTACAACAACCACGACAGGTGCAGAACCACAAATTTTTATTGTTATTGGGAGACAGAACTCAGGTCTCCTTCGCACGGTGTCTCCTGCTGGTATCTACTTTTTCATTTAACCCGCGCTTTCAGCAGCCGTGCCTGCTATTCATAGTGAAAGCCACAGCGGAATCTTTCAAGGCCGCTGGCAGTTGTGGTTACTCCGCTTCTCATAAACACAGCGGCTTCCTGCCAAGGCTGCCCTGCTACATCAGGTTGAATCATGGCATCCCTCACCGCCGTGACCCCCGAACGCAGTCATGCCACAACTCTGTCTAGTTCCATTAGCTACACTGCGGTGAGACAGCACTTCTGTGCCTACCTCCAAAACATCCTGCCTCTTCCCTAAGCCAGCACAGAGGCTGCCAGCACACTCCTCCAGGCTGCCTTCAGTTAATCGCATTTTCATGTTTCAGAAATAACAGTTTTCTTTAATTGCCCGCAAGATGAACTTCATGGTATACCTTTAAATATGCTGTGGTGGCAAATATGTAATCCTCAAGGCAGGCTCCTATTCGTAATTCACCCTTCTAACCCCGCAGATATAAGCACAGGAAATAAAGCTCTTAGATTAAGTGGACAATAAAGGACAAAAGCAGCTTTTTAACTAGGTGAAAAAAAAGGTGAAGAACAAGCAGAGCATCTTATCGCTCTTTGGTGATCCTGTAGCAGATACATTTATTGCACAGCAGGACATTAAATGTGTTTTCCTATACACTGATAAATTATAAATTGTGTGTCCTACTTCTGGTAGTACCACTTTTCTTATCTCTTCCAGGATTGAGTCAGCTAATAGCAGCCTTAGCATTTCTGACCTTTACTTCATTTAAAAAAAAAAATTACCATTCTGCTATTTAAATTAAGGATTCTGCCTGCAGCTCCTAATGGTCACAGTTTCACCAACCCCCAGCAACCCGGTCAGTCACAGCAGTTTTACACTGAAACAAATGCATGTGAGGCTGAGACCAGCTTCTTCAGATAACAAATGTTGAGGCACCCCTTCAACACTTCTAGCTGAGAAGTTTCCATCCCCTTCAGATCACTCCATCTACCAAAATCCTGACAGGGTCGAAATGGTGATGCTGTCAGTGAGCAAGAAAAATTTTCTGCTGCTCAGGGAGCAAAGGAAAGAAAAATAAACCCCACCCTCCCTCCCCAGCTTGTTGTGTGTCTGCATGTCCAGCTGCCTCGGTGCACTGTGTCAGTGGATGAAAACAGATGTGCTTGACAACTTCACTGGCTCTCTCAGAGAGGCCAGTTGGCAGAAACAGCAGTCCTGTTCTGCATAGAAAAGGATAGTTTATTATTTCCTGTTCCCCAAGTCAGAATGTTCACTTTCATTTTGACTACATGGGAAAAAAAAAGAAAATATTTCTCTTTTGAACACAATCTGAAAAATTCACACATCTACCTACTCCTCACAAGTAAGAAAACTTCACCAGTGTAATCTGGTTCTGCAAAAATTAATCTTCTATTCAAAAACTAAGACAACCTAAAAGTTATGACTGCAGAGATAACCTCTCAAACACAAGCAAGTTTATAGCAAAGAAATTAACTACAGAAATGTTCCCAGTGTTGCTGATCTCATTCTTTGCACCACTTTGGAGCAAAATCATTCCTGTCCAGAACACCTGGGGACAACCCCAAAACTGACAAGCAAGCCCAAATTTCACACTTCTGCTATTCTGCCACAACTTCAGGGTACGCTGGAGAGGCCAACTAGAAAGAGATGCAAAAAGCTACAGGGGCACACCAAACAGAACAGTTCAGAAAAATGTGCAAGAGTGAAAGGACTCAAAACACCTCCAATGCAGCCAGGAACAGGAGGAAGTTATGTTCAGCCTGCTAAACAGTACAAGATAATCCAGAAGATGATCTAAGTTCAGTACACTTTCTTAAACGCCTATCAGCAAGTTCATCATAACGACATTTGTAATCTTTGCTCAAATGAGATCATAAATGAGTGGGCAATATTTTACAATCAATGCTTTACATTTCAATGCACAAATTGATGCAGAGTGCAAATGCCTGTGATGCATCACAACTTCACAGCCCTGCCTCCAGACAGAGCCTGAAGAGCAATGCTGCCACAGCTGCATCTACCCCAACCATCCAAGCCTGCAGTGCTGTGTTTCAGGAGGCTTCAGCAAGTCCCTTGTGCATGGCAAGATGCAGAGGAGCAAGTTTAAATTGTGTTTACAGAAGAGGTGGTATGGTCAACATGGTTTTTTTTGGCCCATGACCACTCCACATCTTTTCAGGTTCAGATTACAAAAGATGTGAGTGCCCATGGAAGATATCAACCCGAGCCCAGGTGTGGTCATGATGCTCTGGCAGTGATCATGGATGTCAATACTACAGGAGGTTTTGTGAGACAAAACCATTTGAACTGACTATGTGAGAAATCTATCTAACTATTTCACTATCACCCAGGTCATTTTCCCAATCATCTCTCCCCTTCAGATGCTTCAGAAACATTGCCAAAGCTGCAAGGTCTTGGAGCCTATTCTCATACAAAGTCAAAATTACCAAGAAGCTTTTTGGAATTTTAACTCACAGTTTATATCCAGAAATAAACTAAAATGTTACTGGTTGGAATTGAAAAATTGGCAATGAGAAATCATAAAATAGGAAGGAACTGGACAAGGAACTGTTTTTAAGAGCAGCTGTGACATTCATGCCAGAAATTCATCATGATAGCAGCAAGGCAGGGTGTCCTGGTCACCTATCTCATGGCTGCATAGGCCTTTACTTTCCTCCCTACTAAAAAGGACTCTTTGCAAGAAGGTGCTCCTAAAGAAGACATTTCTACTTTTAATAAAACAACCACTGTTTACCCTAATGCTTTAGGGCTATTTTGTGAGAGCAGTCTTCTGCACAACTGCTAGCTGACTTCTGTGAACATTCTCACAGATTGTACCTCTGCTGTAAATGCTTCTGAGAGTTTTGTACTTCAAAAGAAACTAATCCCAGGTGACAGCCCAACAGCATGGGTAGAATTTTCAACAGCAATTACTTGGCAGGTTATTGCAGGTGAGAGCTCCTCAGAGTCAGGATGACCAGAGCTCAGAACACAACAGAACTGCTCGGTTGTCTCCAGCCATGCAGCAGGATCACTTGCAAGCCCAAGGTGAAGCTAACTTTTTACAACACCTAGAAAACATTACTAAAAGGACACTGAAAAGTGGCTGGGAACTGTCCGCTAAGGAGTAATTTCACACCTGTCATGCCCATAGGCCTCTGAAAGGGCTCATTGACACAAATTACTCAATCCCAGCAGGACACTGCAACTTGAGCTGCTGCCCAGGGAAAGCAAGCAACACTTCTTCCCAGGACACAGAGACTGTGCTGGAGATGCACCGACCTTCTAGCAGAGGAGAGAGGTCAGCAGGAGGGTTCACAAGTCTTTCACAGCAGGGAAGAGAGGCAGAAGCAGCAGCCAGGCGCAGCCCAGCTGCACTGGAGAGCGCAGGAGAGGGGAGAGGTTCCCCAGGGAGGCAGCAAGGCAGGCAGGCCAGAACGGCCAAGCCCACATTCCAAACTGCCCTGTGCTCCGAGAACACAAAACGGGCACATCAGCCCGGAGGGAGCGGGGGGAGGTGACCGTGGATCTCAGGGGTCTCATTCTCAAGCGCAGGACACATTGCTCTGTGTGACCAAGCCCAGAAACACGGCCCCGGGAGAGGCTGCTGGCTCACCTCTCCTACAGCTGTGCACTGCAGCCAGCCCAAAGCCCTGTGCCAGAGCAGCCCTGCTGCTGGACACTTCTGCTAGCATGCGAACTGTGAGCACTGACCCAGCCCTTCACCGTGCTCATCTGTCTTCTCCTTGCCACCTCCAACAACCCGGCTGAATACTGGGGACATTGCCCAGCGAAATGGATTCCTGAACCCTCCTGGGAAAACTTGGGTTACATTTTCATCTGATCTTCAGTGAACGCATTTGCTCATGCTCCACCCAGAATACCAAACCCACAGGCGAATCAGCATTAACTTACTGGGTACTTTAAGGAAGCCTAAACACAAATTATCACTTAATCAGTACTCTAAAAATAGCTGGGGGAGGGTCCAGCCACAGAGAAAAATAAACTATTTAGAAGAACAATGCTCTGGCAATCACCTCACATTCACTGCCCTTGGGAGAAGAAATCTCCCCTTTATGAGCTGCTCTTGGGAATAAAGGAAATTCATTAACTTGCCAAATAAACTTTTCAGAGGGAAGAGAGGAAGAGGACAATTTCATGCCTCTTCCCCAGCCAAGACTGAATATATCTACCGGTGAGTGAAGGGAATGAGGGAATAAACACGATTTGCAAAGAGGTAGATGAGAAGTGGGGAAGAAATTCAGAGGAAAAAAAGAAAAAAGCAAGTAATTTGTTTTGATTTTTTAAGAGCTCCACTAAATCATGGAACAGAAAGACAGGAATTCAGAGCAAAAGGAAAGAAAAGAATGACTAATGACAAAATTTACACATGCATGCTCACCTCAGTGCCTGACTGATCTGATAACCATCCCTTGCACGTTATGTAAATCAAGTTTCCAAGAAACTTTACCTTTTAATCAAGCCTTGTTGTGGGGATACATCAAACACCAAAACTACTGCACCCTCTTCGGGTTTTGTTACTCAGTATTTTCTGTATCAGCCATCCTCAACTTTTCACCATTGAAGTCTGCAAGGCAACAGAACTACTGGGCACTTGGAAGAAAATAACCTAGAGAAAACATACAAGATACATAGAATTTTAATTTCTTGGAGGACAAAGAGAGGGATGAAGACACAGGTCAAGAAACACTAGTGGAAGGATCTTTAGAACTTACATCTAAGGCTTCAAGTCAAAATTAAACAAACATCTAAGAGGTTAGATATTTTCCTGCTGCATGCCACTTAACATCTCTTCCAATGTTTACTCACAGCACGGTGAGGGACACCCACCACCACCAGCACACCTTCCTGCAGTCTGCACAGGAGTTACTGGGGAATTTGGCTCTGACTGATCAAAGCAGAAGGCTGCCAAAAACTCAAGGACGTTAAAGGCTGATGATGGCTGAAGATATAAAGAGGAAGGTAAAGGAGAAATATGTACCACTGGACTTCAGCATTTCCACTTCTCTACAGCACGGCAGAGGTACTTTTGAGTAGAAGGAGGAACCAGGCTGATGGGCAACATTTAAACTATTGAGAACTGCTGCAGTACTATTAACAAACTGCATTCAATTCATCTCTGGCTTATTTCCATCATGTTTTATCAACTTGCTCAAAGTGAGCATTAAAAACTCTTAAGTACCTTGCTACATTTGTTACTGCTGAGCAGACAATTGCCAAGTAAGAATTAGCACAGCCTGCTCATGCTCCAGACAGCGGAGCTCATGATCTGGAAAGGTTTGCCCTTGAACTTATCAGAGTTTCTAACTTCAACTGAAGTTACACATGTATGTAAGACAACAGGAATGGCAAAGAAAATTTGAGGTGAAAATCAGAAGAGCCTCACCTCCTCCAGAATCATTTTTACTTCTGAAACTATACAAGAAATATTAGGGAATTATTGGCCCCATTTTTAAGTCATGTATTTGAAAAACAAAGTTACCATCAGTGAAAATATACGTGATCCCTGAAATACATGCTGGCCCTAGTATGCTCAATGCTGCCTCCTCTCTCCAACCGCTCCTCCTCACAAAGATGCATGAAAGTACCAAATCCTGTTCTGGGCTCCTTGAGGAAATTCTTGGTAAAGTTTTCTCTAAAAACATTCCACAACTGACTTTTTCACTTCTAACATAGCAGGACTCAATGTCAGTGCCCCAGCTGCTGCATGAATCAGAGGTGAAGGGGTGAGCTTTGAAGCCCAGCCATGCAAAGGCCGTCCCACAGGATGCTGGAAGCTCCAGCACACAAAGCACCAACACCACAGAACCACAGGGACCAAGCCATTACAGCACATCCCAGAAAACGCCCTGGCTGAGGAATCAGTCTTGGGTAAGTCACTCTTGCCTGAAGATTTCTTTAAATATGCAATAACATGCACAAGGAAAAAAAAAAAAAAAAAAAAAAAGACAAGTATCCAACCTCTGATGGCATTTTCAGCCAGAAATGACATGAAGTAACCTCATTTTTACACTTCTTGTTCAGCTATACATGTTGTGGCATAAGAGTTAAGCACCATGTCAGTAGCTAGTGTCACTTGATAGCTGGCTAAAGCTTTGTTAAGCATAAGGATTTGCATGCTATTATCAACAACTGTCATAAAGTTCCCAGACTTCTGCAAAAACATCCCAGCTGCCATTAAACTGTTAGCACCGTCTTTGCCCCCCCTTTCTTTTTTTCATCGAAGCTGCTGACCACACAGCATCATCACCTTTCTTACTCTCACAGCTCAAGTAGCAGCACTGTGCTGGTAACACTCTTTTCCACCCAAACCCTCTTTCCTGTGCACAGAGCTGCAAACCCAGCAGGACAATCATTCCTGCAAGCACCCTCCCCATGCACAGAGCAGGCTACAGCACCAAAATGAAAGGTGTGCCAAGAGCACAGCAGCCACAAGCAGAGGTGCATTCCACTTTCAGTGGCAGCAAAGCCCTAAACTCTGTGCCTCCTGTCTCCCCTCACCGGACTCTGGTAGTATTCAGTCTTTCTTTCAACCTTTACTTATGGGTGAGGGTTAACAGGTTGCTGGAGTGGGGGAGCTGTTTTGAGCACTCACCATGAAGCCCAATTTCAGACTAAGTCTGCATCCAGGAGGACTCAAAGTCTCCAAAAGAAGGCACAGTAAACACACTAACCGGAAGATACTCAGCACACAGTAAGGGACAAAGTTGTCTCCTTTACAAAAAAAAAAAAAAAAAAAAAAAAATTGAGCAAATATAACAGATGAGAATGCATGTATCCTTTGGTCTGAACTAGCCTGAATGTCAACTAGTCAGGTAAAATAGGAGGAAAATAAATGGCAACCACAAGGACAAGACATGGCAGGATCAAGGGGGCGGGGGTAACCAAACCAACCAACCAACCAACCCCAACCATAAGGAGTTGCAAATGGTTTTAAAAGCTAAGGGAAGAGTAATTTTGATGCATCGAGGGTTGATTTGACGAAAGGAGCTGCTTTCTAAGTAGAGAGGAAAAACAAGAGGAGATCAAGAAGAGCAAAGAGCCAGTGAGAGCAGTGAACCATCACTGCAATGAACAAGCCCTTTTGCTGCGCAAGCACAAGTTGTACTGAAATGACAAACACCCAGAAAAGAGCAAGGCAGTTCACATACAACACAGCAACAATCAAATGAAGAATGGTTGAAACACAGAAAATACCATCTTTATCTACATATGTAAGTGTAGTATCTACACTTAGTAGATACTTAGTATCTACACTTAGTAGGACACATTTTTATATATATACAAACACCACATTTTGTAGCCACAAGAAGGATTTGTCCACATTCAAACATTCAGTATGATTCTGATGTGCTAAGACCTGGGGTGTTTTTCCACTTACTTGTGGTGGTTTTTTTTTTTGTGGCAAGTATCACCTCATTGCTCTCCCGTGTGTCTGCTTGTGTCCATCTATTTCCTGATGTCTTACTCCAAAGACTCTTAAAAATTTATTTGTGAAATGCTTATCATAAGCAGATCCTGATCTATGACCTGTCTTGCAAAATAAAACAAATTATTTGAAAACGGAACATTGATGACACATTTATAGATAAAATTCTGACAGAACAAGAAAAGCACAGCTCAACTCTGTGATGCTGCAGAACTGCTGATTAACATAACTGAATCACTTTTGTGCTCTCAAAGTAAATGATAGCGTACAGTGCTGAGTCTTTGGACAGAGCCAAATGAGGAGATCAGCTTCTCTTCAAAGGGACCACCCATGCAGTCTTTGTTATTCTTCATGGCTTTCTGATCAGGCACTACTGTTACCAAAATTGAAGTGTGCTTTGAGTACTGATTTAATTACAAAAAATCCAGTACTAAAGATCTTGGCAAACAGGTTGATTATGGTATTCATATACCTTCTCAAAGACTTACTGAAGAGGAATAATCCATTTGGATGCACTGTAACTCTGATATAATTCAGTACGAAGACAGAAAAATGGTTTTGAAAGTTTACTTTTCTGTTTTCAGTTTAACAGAGTTCTAATGCACTAAGCAGAAGTAGGGTTATGTATTCATACAGTTGGTATCTAAAAAGAAAGATCAAAACTGTTCTTCCTCCCTTCATTCTAGTGGAAACACTGACTGAAATCCCATACTATCCAAAGCCTGCCTCTCCAAGATTTCAGCTCCTTGTCACCTCTACCCAACAATTCAGAAGACCTAAAACCTGAATCACGTGTTCATCTGTCTGAAACCATTATCCTGGTAAAATCTGCAAACCCTTAAAGTGACACAAAGTGAAGAACATCTCGTACCATTCACAATCTGTACTGATGAAAACAACTGCAACACTTCTCGAGAAAAAGGTAGTTACCATCTCCTTTGTGTAGATATTTAAACAAGTTCTATGCCCATGAACACAAAGGCAAATGATGCAAAGGTAGTAATTTCTTTGGTTGCCTCTCCCAATTGTGGAAGGGTAATAACCATCTCCAGTTACTTACTCATGCAAGAACTTTTAAGGAGAGCCATCTATAAAGAATGCTTCTCATTAACATCCTATGCTTATCTATAAATACATACCTCCCATTTTTCAAAGTCTCAATATGAAGACTAATACCAGAATCTGTTCTGTTTCAAAAGCAGATGCACTTTTTCAGTACCCAACTACAGATACCCTATGGGTACATTTTCAGGCTAATTTTACTACTGCAGTAAATGCGCTGAAACTCTGCACATCTAGTATGCACACAGACTGTCTCAATCCAGTCTAACACAACCCCCAGTTTTAGTAGCTCTACAACAACACTCACCTCCCTCAAGTATTATCATCAATATTTAAATAAGAGAAAAACAAACATTGATACCATTTCCAGATTCACACACACAACCTCTACCAGAGGTTGAAAGGGAAAGCCCGTGCCTACACTCCCACATTCCCTAGTCTTTATCTTCCTCTATACACTACTGCACATCAGCTAGAGAAGTTAGCCACTGGGAAGTGAATCTGGAGAAGGCTGTTGCCCAATTACCTGGTTAGATTTCAAAGCCCAAACAATAAAGGACAGCATAACAATGCCATAAAAAAGGGGAAAAGGAAATTATACATGCAGAGATTAATTAAGAAGGGAACAGCTGGCAACAACACTGGAGCAACTTTTAAGTGCTATGAAGAATATAAGTGCAAGCTTGGATTAATAGTTTCTTCTATGTATTATGCTTGGACAGGATGAACAATGCTGAGTTCCTGTATTTTCCCAACAAAGTTAGCTATTTTCTTAGACAGGGAAATGAAAGTAGACAATGCAGCAGTCTGTATTTAATTCCTTTGGTATCACCTGCATGTGAATGGAGGCCTCTATTTATCTGCTGTGCTTTTATTATGAAAAGGAAGCAAACAGCAGCTCAAATTGTCAAGTATTAAAAAGAAAAAAAAATAACCCTTTTTAAACTTAAAGCCCAAACAAAATGATAAAATTGAAAGTCTGCATGAAGGAAAGTTAGCTTAATTATCTATGAAAAGATAGCAAAGAAGGGCCCAGAGTATCTACAAACTACAGGATTTCTCACTATTGGAAATCCAAATACTATAATGAAACTATGAAGGACTACTTCAGTTTAGCTGTAGTGACATTCAGGACACACTAAAGTAATGCCCCAAGCAAAAAGCTGCTAGTGACAGAACTGAAAGTGAAACTCCACTGTGCAATGTGCCTGCCTGCTACTTGCACATTAAAAAACCTTGACTTTTCAAAGCACAGTTGCTTCAAACAACCCATCAGTGGCCATTTTAGATTTCGAAATGGTTTATTTCCCTGAACAGATACGCTTCTATCTACTGTGTAAATTGTGAAAACTTCATTCTTTAAACTTTCGGTAAATCCAAGGATAACACACTTCTTTTTCCCCTATGCCACAGTCTTTGTATATTTGTAGAGCATCTCAGCTCCAGCTGAGATGAACCTCTGGTTCAGAGAGGTGTGCTCTCCAGTCCCCTGAAAGGGTGAAGCTTCTGCTAATGAGTGGAAAGTGAGACAGAGTCAGGGAACAGCCAGACACTGTGCAGGTACACAACTCTGGGCAAAGAGCTGCTCTTACAACCAAACAACCTGGATGTACCCCTGCAGAGGCACAGGCTCTTCAGTTGGGAATTACAAAGCCCACCAAAGCATACTTTCAATATTCCCTGTTCACCAGTGCAGGTGGCACCCTACCACTTTCAGCACAGCACTTCCAGTAGTTTAACATTTCTGAGCAGCACCTCATTCTGTGCTATTTGGTGAGTGAATCTGGGTCTAGCTGCCCTTGCTCTGTGTTACTATCTGTTATTCTCCCAAACAACCTACTGGCAAGCGGGAACCCAACCAATTCTCAGATTCACTAGGAAGATGCGAGATGCTGTGGCCCACTCTACCTCCCACTGCTCCCTTACCAAAAGTGCTTTGGTCCTCCAGCAGGTCCCCTCTCAATTGCTCACCTTGATCCCCCACTCTTCTCTGCTTTAGTTCAACTACTGATTAATTTCAGAAGAAACAAAACACCTTTAAGAAGCAGATTCTCCTCCTCCCCCCTCTCCATTCCCACCTCTATCTCACCCCACCACACAGAAAAATACTCATAATGATCCAGTTAAGAGTAGATTCTTAAATTCTGTCCACAAAATCTCAACATTCATTAGTGTGGGACCACCACCCTGACTAAGTGAGGTGATTAAGTTCACAGTGTATGAACTGCCCCATGTGTTGCAATGTGATTTTCTGGACAACATGCTCATTTTTACATTCTACAGTATTTCACAACACCTATAATGTTTCAATTCAAAAATGCTAGCCAAGTAAACACATTTCTCATTTTGCACAGACATGCTTCTGCAGTTTGTTAACTAAAGAGAGTGTCTGGCAGTATCTCAGATTAGGGATTGCTGTTTTTAGGAGTACGTTTAAACTGGGCTGTTTTAACTTGCCGTTTGGAAATTGAATCATTCTCTCTTAAACCTAGTAATTTTTATTCTCCCAGTAACTTTACTATTTACCTATGCCTAGTCCAGTACATCGTTGTTTGGTGAATGTATTTTCAAGTCATACATATCTGAGCCCAGATCAAGTAAATCTGAAACACAAGTCCAAAGTAATTAGTTCCTTTCAGTCAGTGAGAATGACTCTTTGGGCTTTGCCAATTCTACCATAACTTCTCTTCCTCGTCCTTTCTTCTTCTTAGAGGAAGCCATCTGCCACTGGCTCAAACCTCACACTCAGCAATGACAGCTTGGTGACAGACAGAACAGCAGACATGAAACAGCCCTTTCTGATTTGAAGGACTTGGCATCTCCAATTTACCTCCACACTAGCTCCTCTCATGTAGAATCACAGAATGCCTCAGATTGGAAGGGTCTTTGAAGATCAACTAGTTCCAAACCCCCCTGCCATGGGCAGGGACACTTTTCACTAAACCAGGTTGCTCAAAGCCCCAACTTGGCCTTGAACACTTCAAATGGTGATTTCAGCTTCAATGTGAGAAACATCTTATCATGGAGCTGAAAACAGAAGTCTCCATGTTCCTCTAGCAGAAATAGCTCTCTTTCTTTCCTTTGTAATCGGGTTATAGATAACACAAGTGCTCTGTTCAGGAAGCTTTAACACCTTGCAGCTCTCAGGCCTGGTAAAACAACTGGCTGATAGTCAGAAATTCACACACCTTACAGGCTGAAGGAAGCAAGAAAGAGATACTTACTTTCTACTTGAATTGATATTTCTTTTTATCTGTGCCTAATGTCATCTCTCAATGCTTTCATCACCTTATTCACAAGAGTCAATACAACCTAGAGTAAGAGCTGATGTATCTGAGGACTGACACTGATGCTGGGTTGGAGCTGCTTTAGAGCCACCACAAAGATGAGAGGTGCTCAGCGCCTCCAGTATTATACAATACTAAATATAAATATTTATATTATAAATTATTACACTAACAAATATTTATTTAGCAACAGCTAAATAAATATCACAGAACTGTTTGTAAATCTACCTATATGTGCTAAAAATAGCAAGGATTCTAAAACTAAAAATAATATCAATATTCTGCCAGAAAACAGTGAACATATATGAAGTTACCTTGATGTTTCTACAAGAGTTGGTTTTTGCAACTAACAATTTAGTGGTGATGCCCTAGAAAATCAGTAAAAAGCCGTAGGTCTAAGGGTGTTTTTTTCCCAGCTTCTCCCTTAGAGGTTGCATACCTTATATGGCTGCTAATCACTTAAAGTGAGTGATACTCAGAAGACACTCATCATATTATGAAATTTTAAAAATCCAGAATAATAAAAGCAATATCACACTGCCATCTCGTACATTTTTATCTTTTACTTTTGTATTCTAAGAATTCTCTGTACATCTTCACTGCAGTTATTCCTTTGTCCTTCAAAGTTAGTGCCTTCTCTCCAGATTGCTCTGGAGGTATTTATCTTACAATCAACCCTGCAATATGCAGTTTGTATTGGCACAATGGCTTCACATGAAAACAATCCTAATTTTAGCAGAACTCTTAACGCTGCTTGTTCCCATCCTGACTGACTTTGCTGTAACCCACACAGTTTATTTGGTTACACCAAGAACTAGAGTTCATTTGATATCATTATCTTCCTATGTTTGCCATCCTAGGCCTTCATACTCAATTTCTGAGGCATGGTTACAATCCTCAATGAACAATTCTGTATACCTGTTCTGATTTCAGCCACAGAGAACCCTACCTTCTGCTTTGATTATCTGTGGACTATAAAAATAACCAAACAAAAAACCACCCCACCCTGACTCAAGCACTGCCCTTTCTCAGTCTTCCTTCTACAAACACCAAAGAAGATTTTTTTGCAGTTTACTGACCTCCCCTTCAGCTTAAAACTTTCAGCACAAGTTACCAACAAGAACCTCCATTGTTTTCTGTGATTCTGCAACACTGCCATTTTCCACTTTTCTGTATTTTTTCTCCATATGAACTTACTTTCCACAGATCCCTAATTCTCTCCTCCTGTCCATTAATCTTTCTGCCTCCTCACAGCCTCTTCCACTGTAATCCATAACCATTGCATAGGGTAAGTCAAGAGCAAGCTGCCCTCACCAGCTAGAACCAGCCACTGGAAAACAATACAAATGAATCCTTCCTTAGCATCCAGAGACATAAACAGTTTTGTGGCCTTCAGGATGTTAGACACTATCTACAGAACTACTGGGGTAAAGCATTTCTGCTTAGTTCAAGTGGCTTGATGAGAAAAGTAGCACTGCTTGGCCCAGGCAGGGAGGTTTCTGTGGTGTCCTAGTTGCTCTCAGTCCTTTGTCTCAGAAGACATACAGCTCATAGACACAGCCATCTCATCTGATACACTGACCTACAGCTTTCAGCAGTCCTTGCCTGCCTACACCACCAAAGCCTCTGTCTATTGAGGACCTGATCCTTACAAGCACCTGTGCAGCAACCTGCCTGCATCCCACCTCCTACTTCCAGGGTAACATCCTCCTGCTACCCCAGATGAAGACAGACCTAGGCTCATCCTGCCTCAATTAGCATAGCTACATAAAACCACCTTAAACCTTTATAATCTCCAAGCAAAGCACAGTTTGTAAGAAGTAATGATATTTTGTATAAAACGTGAAAGACATCTTGGGGGAAAAGAATCCAAGGGCTCCAGACACAGTGTCTTACCCTAGTTTAAACAGAAGCAAGGACTTGCATGTTCATATTCTTTCAAAGTACATTACCTTTTCATGCCAATTCATCACATCTTCTTAAAAACTGTGCCTTGCCACCTCCTCATGGCCATGAAACTACTAGCACCACAACCAGCAGACAAACACATGGCTTTTCTGCAGAAAAAACCAAGCTCTCACCTCATCTCTGCTCTGGAGGTGTTCTCTAGATTTAAGAGCACAGGAAATACATGGCTTTCCCACTCTTTACTTCGGGAATGGCTAGAGGTGCTTTCATGCTTCCAACCACCTGGTTGCTTCTGCACAGCCATAGGTGTTTTGGGAGATGAACTGGGAAAATAATGCAAGTTCAGAATAACTCAAGGAAACTGAGGAAGTTTGGGCAATTTCTTGATCCAGTCCAGTTTGCTGACAGCAGAAGCTGTCTGAGCTACAGAGGGACACACACCATAGGAGAAGGGTGGTAACTGGAACCATAAGCCAGTACTGACACTAGAAACTCAAATTAAACCACAGCCAGCAGCACCTCAGTCAGACTGGCTGAACCAAGACTGCTCCTCACTAATGAGTGCACAGATACAATCTTTACTCAGCAGTCAGCACTCACAACACGTACACAATACTCTGCTGTAGGCATCTTCTCTCATACTAGTGGCCCTTTCCATTCCCCCAGCATGAATCTAACACCAATTTCAAGATAACCTAACACTGTGCTCCAGAGATAAAGCAGCTTTCATTTCAAAAAATTTAACAAGGCCAGCAAGACCAAATTATGACCAGCAGTCTTTAAAAGCAAGTGTATATGAAAATTCCTATACAATAAAAGTAAGTTATGCAGTAAATGTAATTTGCTTCAGCTTATCACACGATCTCTTGTATGAACATAACAAGGAGCATTCAAATCACTCTTCACTGAGTTTTAAAACATTTACAAGACATGAATGATAATTTACCGTGTCTGAACTTCACCATGAAGAAAGTATTCCAGGTTGCACTCTGTCAGTGGTAAGGCACTATCTATCTGACTTTTAAGAGCATCAATTTTTTCATTTTGTCCAGAGTTGAGGTGTTTAACACAGGTGAAACTAGAACCAAGATTCCCAGTAAAACTCAGATTCTTTCCAGTCCTCCAGCATACAGAATTGTCTATTACACTAAGAAACACAGAATTACTATAAATGTCATTTTGTGGACATGCAGTGACTTTCAACATGGCCAGAACATAGAGATATTAATTTAAAAGCCTGAATCAACAGTTTAGGATTTCCTCTAAGCTGCAGCTTTCTGAAGTCAATATTTGTAAATCATGTTTCATGTTTCCAAGGAAACCAAGTGGGCAATACCTCTTGCAAACAGACTCCTTCAATACACTTTTCATGGCTACAAGGCTCACAGAAGTTATTCTCAGTCTGACAAAGAAGTTACACTTTTCCTTATATCTTCCAAAAAAAAAAAAAAAAATCAGCAAGCAGAAGCAACTGAAGTAATGTACACAGCAAGCATGTACAGAAATCTCCGTGGACTCTGCCATCTGAAGCACACATCTTATAACCACTGTATTATTCAGCTTTTGTATGTATTTTTCCCAACGGTAGACACCTAAAAGTGTCCTTAGTAAATAGCATTACATTCATTTTGCACGTGTAAAAATGAGGCACTTGTTAAACGACTTCCAAATTATCAGCCATCACTTACAGCGTATATCTCATCACCCTCTATAAAAACATTATTATGCATCTCATAGTAAAGTTCAAATTTTAATGAAGATAGAAATCAAATCTAGGAACAGAGTAGCATGTAACAGAATGCTGCTCACTTCATCTTTTTTCTACTATTTTTCTTATTTGACAGATATTTACAACAATTTAAGGCATGACTGCTCACTGCATCCTCCAGACATAAAATAAATGGTGAGGAGCACAAAATATACTCAAAGTAATTTTGTGGAAGGGACCTTTGGAAGAAGCAAGATTATAAGCTAAGCAGCAATAAAATAATATCTCTATCTGAAGAAGAAAGGAGGAAAAAGTCTTAATAAATAAATAACAAATTTATGAATTCTACTTTGATACATGTGAAGACTTAAAACTTTAAAACAAAATGTCTGCAACAGTATTTTTGTGCTCTTGCACACTGAAGGCAGATCAAAGCAACACAAATTCATTTTCCTGTCTGTTAGAAGTTCTGTAAGAGTTCTGCTTCCAAATAGCCCGGTAATATGTTTTTAAATGATATATTTAGAGAGCATTTTGTGTCTAAACATTCTTGCTGAAAAACAAAGATTCTGAAGCTACACCAAAAGAATACAGCCTAGAAAAATACATATCACACCCTTTCATCTGCTCACATCTACCGACAAGACACCCCCAGCAGCTGTTTTAAAACACAAAACATACCCAGAGCTTAAGATGCTGCATTTTGAATACTCAGAGGAACTCAACACTGGTTAAGACATGGATGCTTTTTGGTGGCTCAGGATGACCAAAGAAACACCAGCCACTTGAGAACGAACCTCTTCCGGATGTAACATGCATTGAACCGAACTCATGGGCTTCAGCTGGAGCAACCTACTGCATCCAGCTCGAATCTGCAACTTAAAAGACACATCTTCAAGAAGAGCACACAAAATGAAACCCAAAACCTGGAAGGAGCAGCCAGAAGACTTCTGACATTACAACAGAGGATTGTTCTAACAAAAAAAATGAATCCACTGCAACAGAATCACTCAACGCAACATACGAGGCATCACACTAAGTATGTCAACTTCTTTGGCAAGCAGTGAAAACCAGTTTCTGTCTTGCAGCAAGTCTCAAAGTTGTGGAAAAAAATGTCATTTCACAGCTCATGACTGAGATTAAAGCAATGGACAAGATGTTCAGGGGATAATAACCAGTGCTGCAGTAAGAGAAATCCATGTTGCATGGTAAGTATACTCAGCAGCAAGTAGTTTTCAAAAGACCTTAAGTCAACACTGAGCAACAAAGGGCTTTCTTTTGCCACCATTTACTCATGAAACACACGCCTTCACTTTTCTTGGATCACTGATGTCCTCCTCACACCCTCTAATTTAATAGTTTCTCTCCCCTGCATCCTGCCTTCATCCCAGAGAAGGGAAATGTACACAGAGCCCAAGAGCACAACTGGGAAACAGATGGGAAAGAACAGAAATACTTTCCCAAGATCCTGGAGGCAGAACAAACACAAAGACACAAAGAAAAGACAGACCACACCCAGATTGCAAGGAGAGGAAAGGACTCTCGGGATCCTCCTGTTAGATTGCAAGTGAAGTCATGGTCACCCCAAACCTTAGCTGCCCCAGTTACAGAAGAGCAGGACACAAAAAGCATCTGACAGCCTGACCTAAATGAAAGAAATGGAGTCACTTTCCACGTAGCAACTTGTGAGGTACTACAAGCTTTTCCAAAGGTAATACAAGACACCAGCACTGAGCCACCACGTGCAGCTCCAACTGCCTATGGCACCAACCCAGAAACCAAGGGGTTACTACTTCACCACGCTGTTTTCAGGAACTGCTGCAATAAATCCTCAGCAGAAATTCAGGGCTCCAGGGACCCATAACATGCTATGTCATCTACAACATGAAAATGTAAATTAAGGTATGTCTGGTTTTTACATTTAGAATTGCACAGTAAAAACTAATTTAGCACTAAAAAGAACCTCTAAAAACTCAAAAGCAAAAACATATAAAAGGGCTAACAGTCATTGCATGGAGAAAGCAAGAGCAACATTACTGGTGAAGAACAAGAAACACCACCTAAACATTCCACTTGAATAAAAAAGTTAAATCAGTATTAGCCTTCGCAGGGAAAAGTTTTAAAGTTAATGACCACAAATGCTTTAGGCTCACATTTCTTCTTTTCAAGCACTGTATTCAGATGAAAAAGTTCGAAAGTTCTGTATTGAGATGTTCATGAGCTTCATTCAGGAGCCTTGCACATCACTGCCAGGTAATACTATTATTATTTCTTAATAAACTAAATAGCATGTTTCCTAAATAACAAAGATCATGAACAGCACCAAGCTCAACAAGGGAAAGTAAAAGCATCCCACTGGAAGCCTCAACAGACACTGCACTGAAGAACAGTCTGTTAAGCAGAAGGAACTGGAGCAAATGCTGAGACTAACAAGTCACCAAAAGTCAACTGGATCTTATAAAGGTGGTATCTTTCCTCACAGGCCAATTTGTTTTGCAGTAACAGTGCATGAGGTGACTGTAAAATTAGCTTTGAAATGTATTTCATTTTCATTTTTTAAAACACAGATAAGTAAACACCCATTTGGACTTCTCTCAAGAGCATAAAGAGATATTCTTTCATCAGAGAATATCGATCATGCCAAGATGTATTTCTAGTGTTCTTTACCTGATTCATTTTGCTTTCAGGCAGCTTGAAGCATTAATAAAACCTTTCCTCTGACCACCACTTTCCAGTTTTCTAACTAGCTGCACAAGGCTAGACTGCACAATGGTCCTTGTTTCCAGCCCTGATCCCTCTCACAGGATCTGCACTAGTTACGTCAATTTGCAAAAAGAAAGCAAAACAGCCAACAAGCTTCCTTCTCCCTCTTTGAGGAAGAAACAAATTACCTTTCCAACTGTACTGCTTTTTGATAGCTCTGCATCCTACCTCATTTTGCCTGACTCCATGACAGATACAAGAAAAAGGGAAGTTATCACACTGAATGAAACTACACAATGAAAAAACTGGCAAGCAAAAAAATCTTGCTTTGCTCTTTAGTTGCTACTTCAAGAAGTTAGGGGAAAGGCAGGAAAAAAAGGAAAGGCACACCTTTAGTTTTCCTGCAAAAAGGTTACTTATGATCACAGTTTTAAAGTCAAAATACACAGAAACTAAGTTTTATTTAGATAATTGTATCTCTTTTAAAAGACTGAGGAAATAGAGCAGTGTGTACCTAAAAGCATTGAAAAACGTCTCCAGAAAAGATGAAGTAATTACAGTGAAGAGGTATGGTTTGTTCAAGTACCAGCAGGACCTCAAAGATAAAATTACTGTTAAACAGCAAAACCTCCCCAAGTTGAGCAGAGCTCAGCAAATTCACTAGGTATTCTTAGTAACTGTTTTAAAACTGGGATGACTAATGAAAAGCAGTTGCAGGGAGAGGGAGTGGACTACCCCAATGACAGCATTATTAAATTTGAAATCATCCTGAAAAATCATAGGAAGAAAAAAAAAAAAAAAAAAAAAAAAAAAAAAAAAAAAAAAAAAATAAACCCAACTGTAAGAGACTTGAAGGTCTGAGAACGGCAGCACAAGGTAAGCACATGAAACACTGGAGCCTGGGTGCTCCTATTCAGCTGGTACCTTTGGCCAATTAGCAAAATTTACTTTCATAAGCAGTTTCACAAAACAAAAGTAGTTGGCCAACCCTATCTTTTGAAAATGTTTAGAAGGAGCAGGCTAACCAAGGCTGCTCCAAAACCTGTCTGGTAAAGAAATGGCTTTTTCCTGTAACATATTATACATTCTAATGAAAAATTCTGACATTCATTCAAGTTTTTCACCAAAATAACATTTAAATTTATGAAACAAATCTACATTCCTTCTTTCATCAATGCCCAAGCAGTACTCATTTGCTGCTGAAGTTTCAAAGAAACTACTTACTCTATAAAAAACACAGACTAAACAAAACTGAAATACAAACTAATCAATAAGCAGGTGCAGAAAAGAGTATCTTATTTCTCACAGCTTATTCAATCACAATT
This sequence comes from Muscicapa striata striata, assembly GCA_030060385.1. Classification (NCBI taxonomy): domain Eukaryota; kingdom Metazoa; phylum Chordata; class Aves; order Passeriformes; family Muscicapidae; genus Muscicapa; species Muscicapa striata. The sequence continues at coordinate 1,854,617 of JAREIS010000080.1, forward strand.
TACTGGATCATTCAGAAGTTGAGAAGTCTACCATGAGCAAAATTAACTAGGTAAATATGTTTCTCTTACAGTCTTTTACTATAAACAACATGCTGAAGGGTGATAGCTACTAACACTAAAATTCCCCAGGGTGTTTTTAACAGAAATTGAGAGTTTCTTTTAAAACTAAGTACTATTTTTCCTTTATTCACTATAAAAGTTAATTATAACATTAATACATTTTATTAATATATTTAAAGTAACCTGGCATATAAAAAAGAAATCAATATATTATTAAAATTTTTAAAATTATATTTTCCACAGTTTATGAGTTCCAATTTCTAAGTATAGTTGACACAGTCAATTGTAAAACTGAACTACCTAGTAAATCAGAAACACATCAGCCACACTCTAATATTAAACACCTAAAAATTCAAACACAGCAAATGAATATTAACTCCATGAACTTTTAAAATATATAGGTATGCATACAATGCATTCTCTCTCAAAAACAATTGTGTATACTCTGCATAAAGACTATTTCATCTGCTGTGTATCAGCACACTAAGCACCGCTTACCCAAAAGACAGCACTGGGAACGGAAAATTAATAAGAAGAGCAGAAACCAAACAAGATTTAAACTGATTGTTTAAATCAAGTTTTCCTGCCCACTACTTTGAAGTCAAAATGATTTAAATCAATTCATTGTCTTTAACAGCCACAAATTAAAACACTGTTCAATTATGCATATTCTGAAAATGAAGACAGAAAAGGAATTGACAGGAGACTAGTTGACCACTCATTTAAGAGACAGTAGTATAACAAGGTTAAGTGGCTGGAAGCCAAATATATGGATAAATTCAGGGAAGAAATAATGCATAGAGATTAGAGTAATTATAACCACTGGAACAGCTCAGCAAACATGACAGTTGATTGTCCACTGCATAAAGTTTTTTACATTACAAACATCTACTCACAGAACATTCCAGCTCCATGCATGGTTTGTGCAGAACAAGGTAATACTCTACTGATGGCATTATTTAAATTGAATTAGATGATCACAGGGGTCTCCTCTGATATAAAAATCAATGAGACTACAATTTGATCCCATGAGAGATACTATAATATATATAGTATTTCTTCTCACTTCACTAAGTCCTGCCTCCAGTGAGTATACTGCATTCAACTTGTATACTTCCTGTGCTATCTGCTTAAATGCCAATCTGTCTACCACCAAGACTCTGAATATCTGTGGCTAAATTCAAACTTGCTCATCCAGGCAGAAATCCCTAAAAGTCTTTGCAACTTATACATTGGTTAAATGTGGCTTTGTGGATTTTCTTCTTCTATGGCATTTCAGCACCGTCAAGACGCTTTTAGGACACAATTTCTGTACTTGACACAGCTGCCAAACCTCAAGCTTCAAAAGAGCTGCAGTCTAGTCATTCAACTTTTAAACTGAAAACTCTATAATGTCTGTCAAATACTGACTAGAATTACTATTTTAGATAATATCAAATGATTGCTATAGCATGTTACTCATTTCTGTTCTCTCCTTTAAAAATTACTGTTATAGATTATTTGAGAAATTATAATTTTTGCATTTTCTGAACTAGTTCTAACATTATCTAACACAAGGAGAGTATTTCCACTGATTTTTGAATTTCTAAAACATTAGCAATATGAAAAGACTTTTCACGCTAACCTCATGTTTCTATTTTTGGTATTGCAGTAATATGCAAGGAGTCAGTTTAGGTATGGCAGTAACCCTAGCCTGCTCTGATCTGCTGAAAGACACTAAAGCATCCAGGACCAAATGCAGGGAACACCTTCACCCTACCTTTCCCTCTCTCTGCCATGGAAGGCCATGCTTTCAGGAGGACTGGCCTGCTCCTAGGGCTTGCCAGTTAGGCACTGAACTACTGGGAAAATAACCCTTATGCAAAGCAAGCAGCAATTTTAGCAAATACACACACACACAGACATACATATATGTGTGTATATATATTTATAAATGTAATCTATAAAGGCTTCTTTGGTTAGTTGTCTTGAAAACACAACTGTTCAAATAGAAATATTAAGAAAAATCAGGGGTGTGGAGTAGTTAAAGTGGCTACGGTTTTTGTTAAAGGGAAGTCACTTTCAAACAATCCAAGATCCAGAAAATGTGGCTACTTATAAGAATTCAGAAGCTTTTTAATGACAAAGTTATCAACAGAAGGGTTACAGCAAGAGGAAGAGAGCAACATTCCTTGCCCAAAGAGAGGCCTGGCAGCACTGCTGGCAAGAGGCAGAAAGCAGCACAGTAACTAAACACACAGGGATGAGAACTGACGGATGGGAACGCGCAGCATCAACTGCACTCAGAATCCATCACAAGAAGTAACTTCCTTCTTTTACTTTAATTCCTCTTTTTTATTTCCTTTTTGTTTAAGGCAAGAAAAAAAAATGTGTCCATGAAAGTTACACAAGTGGAACTTCTGTAGTATTTGAAAGGGATGGGGGGAACAGGATCTGAAGGTACAAATACCTTTCATTTCTGTTGATGGACTTCAGGCTATATCCTCAAGAGGACCTGAGTATCAAACCACTAAGGTCCTGATGCTGTCCCCATTATAGAAAACCCCAGCCTGGCTGGATCCACCTGCTCTCACAATATATGGGCTAAGTTAAACACCAAATAACTACAGTCACCAGAAGAGCCCACAGAAACTGTTATTCCTTCCTCAGCAGCACCAAACCCTTCAGGGCCTCCAATGCTTCTCCCAGGATTTGAGCACTTCAAATGCTCTTTCACTTTTTAACAAGGACAATGTACTCATTTACGTGTGAGCTAAACATCTGAGACTTCCTGTACTGTCAGCCAACAGAGAGGTTTTCTGAAGGTCTTTTGACCGTAAGAATTATTCTGGTGTCGTGATTTGAGTACACACTTCTGAGGCGAGAATGAGCCAAGCTCCTCTTTTTTAGAAAATGAAAATATTTTATTGAAACTCTCCACCAGAACTGACTCAGGCAGGTGTCTGTGATTGCTATGCATAGAGCTCAGCTTTCCATCCCTGCCTATCCCAGATACTTCTTTAGCATCGCAATGCAAAGGAAATGCTGTGTTCCTGAATCCAGCAACATGTGAAACCCAAAGGACAGCACATCTCCAGCATGCACAAAATAAATCTATCTCAGATACTGGCTGGGATGCAAAGCAGAGAAAGTGCACTACATCTCTTTTTTGTTTTCAGTTTACTATGTTTAATTGTTTGATGTGACTATTGTAAACTTTATCCCACTGAAGTCACGATCAAAAAGTACAAATCTACCACCTTCTCAAAACAGGTCTCCAAGTATTAAGATATACTCTTTTAACATAGACATTTTAGCCAAACGTTGATTTAGTTGAACATAGATCTTGAGAGTAAAAGTGAAAATGGCAATGCTATGAGAAATAGCAGCCTCCAAATCTCCAAAACTAGACCAACTCTGCATGCTCTCACTTTCAAAAACTCATTTTTTCCTTTCAAAATTGCGTAGGGCACTGTCTACACAAAAGATTTCCTTGGCTAGATGAGCAAGTAAAAAATTAAGTTTCCTTGTAACTGTTACTGATTTATAGAAAGTGGAAAGGAATGTCTTTCTCTACCTTCTTTTTCCCTCAGGAAAAATCTTTTCATTTCTCACTTGCAATTTTCTTGCAACTGAAAGATTCCCTGAAAAAGGAACTAGAAGAGCTTCAACTACTGCCCAACACTTTAAAAGATTTTAAAGTGTCATCAATCACAGCTCTTTACATGCTCTCTACTGCCAACCCATATTTGAAGACTAACTCCAAACTGTTTCATGCTAGCACTAAACTCAAAATTAACGACAGATACCAAAAAAACACCCCATTTCTATATTATTCTGATTTTAAGTCCTACTCAGATTCCTGTCAAATGTTACTACATAGTATTCATAGTCATCATATTCCTTTTTTTTTTCCTAGGAAGAACTGGCAATTGATATCATTAACCCCAAATATCTCAGTGGCTACCTCAGATGACAGCTTGTGTCTGCTTTAAAATGTCCCCTCAATTTCTTGCAGACCATCTGAAAATGCTGGTACCATGGGGGAAAAAACAAAGAAATAATATCCATGGTAAATAACAAGTCACAGGCATTCTTTGAAACTCATGTAACAAATTTCTAATACTGCATATTCCAGTTAACAAACTTCAATCATTTCAACAGACTAAAGTGACTGGTCCTTCAAAGTCTGATTTGAAAGTATCTGAGAACACACTGGCCACTTCTGACAATTTTGGTAGTGAAAAGAAAAAAAAAAAAAAATCAGTACTTTTTCTCTAAAAAAAAATATATTTTTAAAATATTTTCCGTCAGGTATTCACAGGGGGAAAGTGCTGGATTACAGATAGTTGCTTTTACCCCATCAATGGCAGGCTGTCAAGACTTGAACTAAGTATATGAGAACCACAGTTCACTGAGAAAGGCTTCCAGAGCTCACTGATAGCATCTCCAACTCTGGGAATGGACCTGACCTTATTTCCAGCTGGCCTGAGCTCTGCACACACCCCCTGCACCCACGCAGCCTGCCTGCATCACTGTGCTGCCCGTGCTGCTGACAGGGACCTGCTAGGCTCCAGAACAGAGATGCAACACCACCACCAGAAAAGCTCCTCTTGGGCAAGGCAGGGAAAAAGAAATTAATTAGGCAGCCAGAAGGAGGATCAGCATTAGCACGCAAAACCTTGTGCTCTTTGCTGCTCTGACCACTGGACAACACCCCGCATTAACAGGGAATTAGGGTCACTGCTTACCACCTTACAGAGAGGGTGACAAAGTGCCTGTCCCAGGTGACACATGACAAAAACGAGACTAGAACTCGGGTCTCCCGACATGATACATCATCTGATTAATTATCCTGTTAGCAGCGCTGATGTCCAAGGTCACGCATTTGATTGTTCTATGTTTAAACAACGAGAACACACTCACCCCACAGCCAGGCCAGGAACAAAGCTCGGGATTTTTGAGTCCCATCATTACTCTGCTATGTAGCAAATACCGTGCCAGCCATTAGCAAAGAGCACGCCTCATTCCCGTCCTGAAGGCTGGTTCACAGAGAGGACAAAAGCTCGCTGCAGCTAACCCGACATTCCTTAACTCAAGTGGTGCTGGTCTGCACTGCAGCTCCAAAGGCTGTCAATGCCAGCACTGCCAGCCACCCACAAAAGGATAAACACCACTGCACGCGAGGGCGTTTGCTACAAGAAACAAACAAAAAAAAAATTAAAAACAAATCTATGTACAAATAAACAAACCCGATTTTTTAAAAAAGCATAGACATTACTAGGATCGCACTCAGAGGGTCAGAAATGCCAGTGTGTGACAGTCTTGGCTGACTTCATTTAGTATCACTGAGTATATAGTTTTAATAGTCTTTATTCATAGCACCTCCATTGATCCAGACACACAGTTTTAGTTCCAGTAAAACTTAACTTTTGCATACTTGTGATTTTACTGAACTTCAAACAAAAAAAAAAACAAAAAAAAAAAAACAGCAGTCCAACTCCGAGGCAAGTCCTACCCTTGTAGCTGTGGCTGAAGAGACTCTTCTGCAACAGGAGCTGATGTGTACAGAGTGCATGACTAAACAGACAGTATGTAAAGCATACAGTCCCTGAATATGTATCACATGACTTTACATATTCACTTCCAAGTTTTACCATGCATTTGAGAAACACTTGGATGGTTCATGCCACCCCAAAAATCCAGGAAATTACAGAAATAGCTACAGAACCAAGACAGAGTATGATTTAAATTTGTCTTCTCCAGATCAAAACACATCATTCTGCAGTAGACATAGATGTAAAAAAAAAAAAAAAAAATCGTATATAATTCAATTTTGGTTTAGTCCCAAGTTTAGATAAGGCTTTCTAATTAATATGAAGAGCTATTACACTGAACTCAAGAAAGCCCACACAAGCTCACTGTTATATACAGCATAGATACACTTTCTGGCAAAGCCACGTTCATTTTCCCTCTTCTTTCTGTCTCTCATTATTCTAAGAGTTCTCTGCAATCAAAAGGTAAATAAAACTAATTAAAGATCAGTCTATCTTTTTCATATTGTAAAATATGAAGAATATCACAGAATACTCTGACTTGGAAGGGACCTCCAAGACCATTGACTCCAACTCTTAAATGAGTGGCCCACATAGGGACAGAACCCACAGTCTTGGCATTATCAGCACCATGCTCTGACCAACTGAGCTGATCTCCTATAGTCGTTGCTTGGAGCAAATAAGAGCATAGACTTCATATAAAATTCAAAACTATCAGTCACATCAAACTCTGCAGAAGTATGAAAAAGTTAACATACTTCAGGGCACAAAATCTAAGTGAACTTTCTGCACAGAACAGAGATTCAAAATGCAAACATAGCATGATTGAGGGTGAGGTTTATATACATTTACACACACACACACACACATATATAAACTAAAACTGATTCCACAACTTTCCTCAGATTGGTCCAATTTTACCCACTTCTGCATCAGTATCACAAGGTCTGATCAGTAATTCAATCAAAGTTTGTCAACATACATCTGTCTAGCTATAAACTAATGCAATCATTTTGACACTAAATCATCAAATATAACTTCTGCTGCTGTTTGTGGGAGTTTTTTTGCATTTAGGAGCAACTTCGAAAAGAAATCATTCAGTTGAAGCAAGAGGACTGTCTAAAGTTCAGTTGTTTAACACAGGGTAAGATTACATGGAACTTTTTCCAATGACAAACAATGTTGACAGTGTCCTCAGTAGTGCAGTGCAAAAGCATTTCTCCTTTCTAGAGTAAGCATTAATTTAATTTTTTTTTTAAATATATTTTTGACTGCATAGGAAATGTAGCCATTTCATGCCTTCATGTTTTGCACTTGCAATCCTCAAAACTTGTCTTACAGCATAGCCCAATTTGCACAAAGGAAAGGAAAAGCCACAACCTGGCTGCTCAACACTTAACATCTCACTTTGAAACAGCATGTTTATTACATGTTTTCCTCTTAGCAGGAAAAGTGAGCATGCTTGCGTTTGCAGCTCCTCCTCTTTCAAAGACGCACAGCTGCAGCTGTAGTAAACAACCACTAGCCAGGAGCTGAGAAGGTCAAAGTCTGGGTGCTGCATCCATTTCAGCTTTTCTAAAAACAAAATTTTTATTTCAGGAAATTAATTTTTTTACTCATTTTGTAGTTACGTCAAGGAAAGGCAAACCACAATCATTCTCCAACAAAAGAAATCAAGATACAGTATTCCAAAAGCCACAAGCAAGACACTTCAGCAAAAGTAGGTGTTTTCATAGCTCCATCTTTATTAATGAACAAGCACATCATTCACACTCTCCTATTTTACCTGATTCAAACTAAGACTTGGTCAAAACTAACTCTCTACTGATGAGACCTGTTCCACAAAGCAAACAACACTTAGTGAAGAGCAAGGAGGCTGGGCACACAGAGAAGTGGTGCCAGCAGCCACCCAACGTTCACATAGGTCATCCAACAGCCTGAAGCAAGGAGGCTACAGCACTCTGTCTCTGGGAATGCTTGCATAAGCAGACGTCATCCACCCAGCCATGAGAAATGGCACAACTTCCCATTATTTTACAGACCATCCAAAATCTAAACAGTGGGATACCCTAGCAGCACTGAAAACTCCACAAAATCACACAGATGTTCTGCAATTCCCCTGAGCAGCAGAAAGCTCCCCAGGAAAGGCATTGCCCACGTTCCTCAAATACATGGTCTGTATTTCTATTCAACTGTGGTGGTTACCATCACACACCACCTTGGTCTAGACAAAGAGGAAAGCAGTCAGTATCACAGGGTTCTGCAGCCCAAGCCTTTCGCTGACCCCATTCTAACATCTCCCAGGGGAAGAGCTATTTCAGCCCCACATTTCTGCCTCCTCTCATCTGGAAAGAAACTCTGCTCGTGCATGTACAGCTCTGGCTGATTCTGACAGAATCAGCTGGCAGAGGACTCCACAATTAGCCTGTCCTGGAATCTTAAAGTTTATTTTTAAAAGTTGTTACACAGAGTCTTCTTGGGCTGTCAGGAGCCTTTCCAAAAAGGTTTTTCTACAAGAAAGCAAAGAAAAGCCTGGAAATATTATCATGAACTCTCGCTAGGGGAAAAATAATTAAAAATACATCATTTCCTATCCCCTCTGTTTACACATCTGATAATTGCCTCATTATCAGAAGCAGAAAACAAATATTATCTCCCATATCCTAAATTCCTTCCCAGCCCATCCAGCATAGGTGCACTCACTCATCAAATACCTATGGCACACATCTTTGTAAAAAAGCTTTTTTTCATACAAAAAAGGTGCTACTCAGACTGCCCCCCTCCTTCCAGTTCCAGGTACCACACGCAGTTAAAAGAAAAAAATTTAAAAAGGTGGAGAAAATACTAAAAAGTAAAAAAAAAAAAAAAAAAATTAAAAAAAAATAAGAAGGAAAGAGGAAAATGCCAGCCCTGTTGTTCCGGAGGCAGTAGGGGGTGCGGGCGGGGGTGCTGGCCCGGGGAGGGGCGCGCATGGGTGTCACCAAGGGGGTGATGTCATCCACCAGCCTCCAGCCCGGGCACCTGCCAGCAGCAGCGCAGCACGGCTGCCAAAGCCTCCGGCAGCGCGGCCAGGGGAAAAAAAATAAAAAGACATTAAAAAAAAAAAATCCGCAATGTTTCCCCTCGCTATGCGCGGTTGGTTTGTGACGATAGGTGACATGCCAGCTTGCAGAGAGCGGTTTCAACTTGATTACGTCCCATTAGAAAGATATTCAAGACACTCCCCCTCTCCCAGCAGGAATAATATATTAAAAAAAAAAAAAAGCAGACTCGGTTTATGCAGCCTTACGTCACTAATAAAATGCTGCTATCGCCCCATCTGTGACCTATTCAGCACAGTTACTAATCCCACGCTGCGACCACTTTGCTGTTCCTGTGCATTTCAGAGTTGTAGACCAACCGGAGAGCAGAAAATGGAGCCCATATGCCAGCGCTATATAAAGCGGCCGCGCAAAGTTGCCGCGAATAATCTACCTGCCGTGGCGAGACGAAAAGTGAAAAGCCAAAAAAAAAAAAAAAAAAAAAGAGGTGATGGAGAGAGGGAGAATAGCATCATTTGCTTCACGACGGACAATTTAAAAAACAAACTAGTTTGCTGTCTTACTCAAGGGAAGGGGGCTGCCAAGAGCTAGCAGGATTTTACAAGCCCTATACAGACCCCGATCAAGTGAACTTCTCTTCAGTGTTTCCTACCGAAACGGCTCGTACCTCCTCCTTGAGCGCATAAAATATCGTATTTCCCATGCAAGCCCGTTTGCGGGACTCAACGCCACGCCAGGATCGAAAAAAAAAAAAAAAAAAAAGCCCGAAAAACCGCTGTCTGTACCGCATCCCTGCAAACCACGGGGAGGGGAATATAAAATAACCCGTCTGGTAGCTCCTATCCGCCTCCCCCAACACCCAGCCAGCAGCGATGGTGCAGGATTTGGGGGGAGGCGGATAGGAGCCCACATCTCATCCCAGAGGAGATTTCATCCCAGCAGCGGAGGGCTTCGCAGGGTGACATCGATGCCGTGGGGTAGCCCACCGCCCGCAGCGGCTCGGGCTCACGCCTTACATGTAAATACCAGCGCTCTGCTCCCCAAGCTCACGACTTCTGCAAGAGCGAGCATTTATTCCACAGAACATAATTATTTCTGTAGAAGATAATACAGCAAGACACTCTTGCTTTTTTGTTTTTCCCCCCATAGCGTTATAGCCCGATTTTTCCCCGCATACAGCGTTACACTCCGATTTCCCCTCCACAGAGTGCTACACTTTATACTTTTTTGGTATCTGTTTTTATGTATTAATTGCCCAGCCCCGAATGCGCACGGGGGCCGCCCGCCCCCACCCACCCCCCCCCGGGGACGGCAGCACAAAGGGCTGGGCGCTCCCAGCTCGCTGCTCATCACTCCCCGCTTAGCGCTTTTTAATTTTTCCCCCTCGCTTTTTTCACCGCCACCCCCACCCCTTATTTCCCTCTGCTAAAGCCTCAGCGGGAAAGTTGAGGGAAAAGTTCGGGCCGGCGCCTCGCACCGCAGCCCGGTACCGCTGCCGCCGGGGCACGGGCAGGGATGGAGGCAGCAGGAGGAGGGGATGGATGGAGCGGGGGAGGGAGCGGGGGAGGGAGGGCACCGCCGTTAACCCCCGGCTCGCCCCGGCGGCGCCGGGGGAAGCGGGGGGCGCCCTGCCCCCTCCCGTTCTTTAAAATTATTTAACTTCAGTGCAGGAGCGATTGCTTGTTTGTTTGTTTTTTTAAATAGAAGGCTAGCTGGGACAGCAGCAGCAGCAAAACCCACACACGTTAGCCGTTTATCCTGCTAAGAAAGGGAATCGGCACAGACCTGAGCAGAAGCGGCAGAGCAGGAGAAGAAACTGTTTCCTTCCCTGACACAGGGTCCCCGCTCTGTGTCTGTCTGTCCGCCCGCCCCGCGCTCCCCGGGCACTGCCCCGCGCACTCGCACCCCGCGCCGGCGGAGGCAGCCGGCGGCCGTCCCCGGGAAATGAATGGGGGCAGCCCGGGGAGCCGCGGCGCTCGCTCGCCGCCGACTTACCCGCGTCACATGATGAGCCCGGGCAGGGTGGGCCGGGGTGGAGGCTCCCGGCGCCGCCTGGCCGCGCCTCGCGTGGGGCCGCCGCGACACCCCGCCGGCCGCTCAGACAAAGGCTCCGGACCGGTGTCCCCCTCCCCAGCTCCCGGCCCCTGCTCCGGCCACGGCGGGCGCCGGTGGCGTCGCTGGCATGCGGCGCGTCCCCGCCCCCACCGGCAGCCGGGCGGAGGGAGGGCAGGGAGGAGGGGCCGCGCCCCCGCCCCGCGGCCGCCCCGGTGCGCCGCCCGCCCCGCCCGGGGGTGGGGACGGGAACGCCCGGCCGCGCCTCCCCGGCCCCGGCCCCGGCCCGGCCGCGGGGAGGGGCAGGGCAGCGGGGCGCCGCGGAAGGGGCCGGGCGGGGCCGGCAGCGGGGGCGCCGAGGGAGGCCCGGGGCAGGGGGCGCAGGGCGGGGCGGGGTGAGGAGGCGCCGGGGGAGGCTCCGCGGGGTGCGGGGCATGGGGGGGCCGGGGGGAGCTCGGGACTGTGGGAGCGCCAGTGGACACTGAGGGGGCGAGGCGGTGGGCACGCCTGGCGGAGCCCCGAGGGGTCGGCACGGAGCGGCAGCAGCGCCGAGGGGACACGGACTCCGAGGGGCAGTGTCCCGGGAAAGGACACACCGGGCGATGTGCCCGCCCCAGGGCCGCGCCGCCGGAGGGTCCGGCCGGGCCCGCCCCGCTGTTACCTGGGGCTGAGAGCTGCAAGCCATTCCCCTCCCTTTATTTTGTTTCCTTCGCACAGCCAGGCTGCGGCAGCTCGTGAGAAGTATGCGAGGCGTGGGGTTGTGGTTTTTGGTTTTTTTTTTTGTTTTTTTTTTTTTTTTGGGGTTTTTTTTTTTTTGGTCAGCGCTTGTAAGCTCGAGTCGCGCCCCTGCAAGCTGAGAACTTCCTTCATGGGGAAGATTTTTCTCACGTTAGGGCTGCAGATACCGGGTTGTGAAGGTTTTTAATAACAACATACAGAGGAACAGTATCCATAATCTTCAAGTTTGTTTAAAACATAAAGTCTTTGTTACATGACTGTTTTAAAACAACTTTCAGGACCTTAGGAAACAAAGCTATAAACCCTAAGAGTCAGGTAAACCTTAAGTAGCGAATCTCTGTTTCTTTTCAAAAGCATTCTTACACGTGTTTACGCGGTGAAATGCTGTAAACACGTGGTGGAAAGATCCTGGTCCATGCCTGGGCAGTACTGAAGCTATTAAGCTGGCCTGACAGGTTACCTAAGGATTCCCTTGCCTTGGAGAGCCTTTTGTTAATGTAAAGCTGATGTGGCTGTTTTCTGCCTCCTCCCCTGTGGTTCGTGTTGCATAAAGTAAACACGGTGTGGTCAGAGCATAGGTGAGTTTTGACCAGCGCTGCCTGCTCAGATGGTTTCTGGGCAATGGTCAGGGACCATTCAATTTAAAGAAGCTTAATAGCCTTTTGAATAATTAGGATGCTGTGCTGGCCCTGGCAGAAACCATGGTCAGAGCAGGTAGAAAACGGCAAGTTCTTTATGAGTCCCACCCCTTATTCTCAAATTCACAGTCAGATCAACAGTTCCTGACAGTCCCAGTCATAACAACTATTGGGTAAATAAAAAGCAAAAAGAGGGATGGATCCTGTGTCTAGGAGGTTGGCCTGTCATGTGAGTGTGTTCATAAATGCCCATACAGCTTGTGTATTTACACAGAAAGCCAGGCAGAACACAGGTAAATAATTACTGCTAAACTGCTATTACTTTCAGTAAATACAAACTGGTATTTGCTGCTCATCACAATATTTACTGAGGAAGCGAGAAGAACCAGAACCAATGTTTGTTCCTGAAGAGGATTTCATGCCAGCTGCCAGAAATATATCTACTCATCTCTTCCCTGTATTGGTCCTCTGCCTCTTCTTGGCATAAATGGTTTGGATAATATAACCCTTCACTACTTGTCTCTGCATCTTACCTATATTTCCACAAGGAAAGAAAAAAAAAAAAAAAAAAAAAAAAGGGGGGGGGGACTAATAAACAAGAAATGTTATGAACAGAAATATTTGTCTCCACAAGCCATGAAGGGGATTAGGCATGATTTGCTATTGTAATGTTGCCTCTGGTCTAATAATTTCCTTTGGAGAAAAGTGAGCATAGAGTTAAAATACAGTCTAATGACCCAAGCAACATATTTCCTAATGCTAGTGGTTTAGATCAGAACCAGCTCCAGCTACTCCTGGTAAGTTACATATGTGATTCATTAGATTTCACCCAAGTCAAAAGTTAACGTTGTAACACTTGTTTTAAAAGATAAAATGTGCAATCCTGTAGGAAGCGGACTACTACAGAAGACAGCTGGAAACATTCCCTGGACAGATGCATAGTTTGTATTCAGATTTATCAATAAAAAAATGTGAATATTAGCAACATTCATCCTTCTTAACCACTTGGAACAGGGAGTGCTGAGTGTTCTGCAGAAAAAAACTGGTTTCTACCTACCGAGGTTAAAGGATTAATGAATACTTGGCACATGAAAAATGAATAGTGATAGCAAGAAGAAGATTGCATGTAGACGGTGTGATAAGGTGTGTAACAGAAAAACACCACATTACACCCATTGCTGTGCCCTGAAAAAAAGACAAAGCTCATTTCCATTGAATTTCAGATAAAATATTTTAAAACATCAATATTTGTTTTGTCATACTTAGGAATATTTTATTCATTTATATAAAATATCTAAAGAAATCATCTAGAAAAGGAGTTGGCTGACTGACATTGAGTGATAAAATTTGTTCTTCATGAGTTTCATTATGTGCTATGTTGGCTGTTTACATGGTCTATTGCTTGCTACTAAAAACTATTACCCATATACATGAATTTGCAGGGCAGTATCTAAAGCAAAAAAATATGTGGCTACATTTGCAAGAGGAATGTATTACATGATTATATATCAATAGATTGGTACAGAAATAGGGATATTACACATTAGTATTTGATATATAACACAGATTTATAGAGAAATGTAGTTCTCAATCACATGCTTTTATGGAAAACCTGTCCTACTAAATCACCATCTTGGCTCACTCCATACACCTGACCCCTCTGTTTCCAGTCTCATCTAGCTTAAAGCTGAGCATACATCGTCAGTTTGAAAATGTTCTGGCTTACATTTTAACACAGAAATACTTTGAAAGCATTTAGTATTTCTTAACATTTAGAAAGTTCTTTTTTCTTCCTTTTTTTCCCTTGAAAGAAGAAACTTTGATTATATTTCCTCTGAATCAACAGGACTTTTCAACATTTTTCAGAAACACAGTCCTAAATTTTGAAACAGGAACTTTAACAGTGTACTGCCATATATAATTCTAAAATTAGAAAATCATACTTTTGAAGCCAAGCAAACAAATCAGCCCACTGACCATTTTTGGTTGCTTGTTTTTTTCTAAAGCCCGACAAGTGTGTTTATGTGTGATTTTAGACCTTTTCTGTAGCTCTTCTCCAATTCTGCCCTATGACCTACAGATCTGTTCTACTGAATCAGTTTTATTGAGTCCCCCTGCTTACAATATCATATGGCTCTTTCCAGTCTTCCTGTAGCTGTTTTTCCCCTAATGGAGTTTCCTACAACTTATCAAAAACAAGGTACTACAAAATCTCCCCTTAATGTTCCTCAGCCTCTCATCTATCCTGTTTTTGTCCTTTTGTCCTCCACTTATACAAAATTTTCTTCATTGTCTTCTTTGTTTTGTAATTTCGTTTTAGGTCCTAATCCACATGCAAATAAATAATACTCTTCAACTCTAAATTGCAATTTAGCAATTTAGCAACTTCTACCTTTAGGCATGTATTAAGATTATTTTTTTTATAAATAACCAATCGTTTTTCAAAATGGAAAATGGCACCACCAGCAGAGAGCACACTGGAACCTCAGAACAAAAGAAAACAGAAAATCAATAGTATATTTTAACAATATCTGCCTGAAACACATAAAGATACTTCTGAGATACATCAGTAATGTGCTTATATTGAGAAATTTTGTAATTTAAATTAACACTAGTCATTAAAAAATTGTTACCTATTGTTCATTCCCATTTCAATTTTCTAATTCAAATAAACAATGCAAAAAAAAAAAAAAAATCATCAACCTTACTACCCAAACCAAAACCTAAATGCATTTTTGTTTGGGATGCATGGTTAGACAAAAGCTTTAACAAAGTACATGATGCATTTTAGAAGACAGATTGTGTTCATTTGCTGAACTCAGAGAAACCTTTGGGTTGACAGATAATCAATTCAAATACCTACAGTTGAGGGATTGTATTACTAATTCCTTTCACAAGCCTTCCCTTTTGGATACAGGCAAATAAACGTGTTTTCTTTGCCAAGGAGTTGACCACACCAGCAGATACAGCCTTTCAGGTATAGTTGTTGTCTTGCAATCCAGCCTGTGATCATCTGCCAAGTGCTTCCTCCACTCTTTCTCCATTCAAAGTTCAACATGAATATGTGGACCTTGCCCCTTTATCTGACAGCTGCCCTCAAGCATGAGAGTAAGGACTTTTTTGGGCCAGGACATCAGCTTCTGTTTCTTTGAATCTACTTAGGAAGTGTTTCAACATGCATGGCACTCTGCCATCAAATGCTTTGTAGTCAACTTCTAGGTGGCCATTAACCAAAACAGTCAGTCTAAAACATGGAAGTACAACTATCAAGTGTCAGGGTTGTATTTCATGGGGCTCATTCAAACATCAGCAGTACTACTCCTAGGGTATGAATGCTGGAGCTTTTGGACACCACATCTGTCTTTTATTTTTTTTTTTTTTTTTTTTATTTCATATAAACTAATTGTTTGTTCTTAAACAGGCTATCAGGAAATCTTTCCTTCAGCCCACTGTCATTAAACCCCCCCATAAAAATACACAAGCTAGCTCATTGCATAAATGGCAGTGTTAGTGTACACAATGCAGCCTCTAATGATACAATGAAGCATATAACGGAGAGCAGTTCAGTTACGCCACACAAGAGAGGAAAATTATAATCTGATATAATTAATAGGTGTGTGTTTTTCTCCAGGGACAGAGATCAAAATATTCAATTTGCCAGATTTAGCCTAGCAATGTTACCAAGACACTTATTCTAAGAAAGTGGGTCCACAAAGTATTAATGCTTCACTACCTTGATCCAAAAGCTCTGTGCCCTTTTTATAACCTTGGACTGAGATCATGCTTTTTTTTTTTTTTAAACTTGCCTTCTTTTAGAAAGAGCCCTTAAAGGCTTATGATCTTATTCAAGATCCAGAAAAACAGGAGGAACAGTTCCTTATTTAGTATAATCTGAGACTGGCAAAATTTAATAGGGAGTAGGAAATCATCAAAGGACATGTTCTGGGAAAGGTTTCATATGTGTATGTCTTTGTTGCTCAGTTAACATTTTTGCAAAAAAAAACTCAAAAAAATTGAGATGAGCAATTCCTAGCTCTGAACATCATGTCAATGCAACATCCATGAATGGAATGGATTGCTCTGAATCCTATGAAGTGAAAATGGATTTTCATTTCAAAACTCGGTGGTTTGTAGCTGAATTTATGAACCTAAATACCACCCTAATAAAATTTATTCTGCCATTTTAAGGTCTGTGTTCAATTCCATTATCTCAGCTCTTTGCATTAAACACTGTGTTGTTTGATTGTTTTAGAGACTAGAAAAAAGGGGGGGTCATCCCTCAAACTGCTTTATAAAGAGAGGCATACAGTAGTCTCACATGAATATTAGAGCTACTACATTTCTTACGTTAAGATAGAGACATAGCACAGGACAATCTTTCCCAATTTTCCCTGTAACTCCCATTGTCTTGCGTTCTCTATGACTCCTGGTAATTTTGCATTCCACTGCGTCTTTGTGAAACTGATGATGTCTAACTTGTTCCCTGTGCATGGATTCCATAGGCTCCAAAAGAAGTTCTGCATGTTAAAGACCTAGAGGAGAAGATTCAAAGCCAGAAGAAATGTTTCGGAAATAGTTGGGAGTAGTGCACAGGAATAAGGTGCATTCTGCAGTCAAGTCAGGAAGGGAACACGTTCAGCTGGGCATGGATTTTACATCTAGTAGGCAGCCAAAAATATCTGGGATATCTTCATTGCAGGTATTACCATAACAATCTTTCATGCTTTTCCAGAAAAATTTTAGGTATAACAAACATTTTCAAGAACTTATGGTTTTTAATCCCAGTTCTTTTTAATTTAGTGAAGTTCTTTGTTCTCCATGGAGGTGTTAAATAAATTACAACAAAATAAATCTCCCAGTACATAAGCACTTAGATGTTTTCTCTTTACTCATACAGCATTCCTCCTCCCCATCTTACAGATGCTATCTGGTGTTACTAAAGCGTTCATGTGGATAACTTTTGATTTCAAGGCCATGCAACTTGGCTTTTCCAGCACCAGAAACTCTTGGATTCAAGAAGCATTTACCCAGCATCAAGAATGGAAGAGATTAAGAATCAGATTAGAAATGGGACAGAGCTCTGGGGAAAGAGACCTGCAGGTCCTGGTCACTGACAAGCTGAACAGAGTCCGCAGTGCCCTGGCAGCCAGGAGGGCCAAGCCTGTCCTGGGGGATCAGGCACAGCATCACAGCCAGGCAAGGGAGGGGACTGTCCTGCTCTGCTCTGAGCTGGGACAGCCTCACCTCGAGTCTGGGGGCAGGTCTGGGCACCACAATATAAGACATTAATCTATCAGAGAGCATCCAAAGGAGGGAAACAAGGATAGGTCTGAGGGGAACCGTATGAGGAGTGGCTGAGGCCACTTGATTTGTTCAGCCTGGAGGAGACTGAGGGGAGACCTTACTGCAGTCTGCAACTTCCTTCTGAGGGGAAGAAGGACAGGTACCACTCTCGTGACCGGTGACAGGGCTCCAGGAAATAACATTAGCTGAGCCAAGGGAGGTTTAGGTTGAGTATCAAGAAAAAGTTTGTCTCTCAGAGGGCAATTGAGCACTGGAACATGCTCCCCAGGAAGTGGTCACAGCACCAGGCCTGAGTTCAAGGAGGGTTTGGACAACACTCTCAGGCACGTGGTGTGACTCTTGGGGTTTCCCAAGCAGAGCAGGAGTTGGACTTGATGATTCTGATGGATCTCTTTCAACTCAGCCTATTCTATGTTTCTGTGGCTATAAATGAAAAATGATTCTTTCCAGCTCTTCTGGTTTGTAATTAGGTTGTCTTGAAATACCTGGGTTTACATCTGAGCATCACAGACATATCCATGATCATGGTGATTTCTGGATAGGATGTTTTCTTGATAAGGCATGTTGATGACTCACAAGCATTAAGAGGCTTTATCTGAACTCAGTTTACATATCACATTAGAGATGAGTAAATCGAGTAAATTATTTTTTTTAAATGAGTTATAGGGGTTTTTAAATGCTGGATTTCACAGATTATTAACTACAGTTGTACCACTGGGTATAAACATAACAGTTGAAAAAATCTAAACATTGTATTGTAGCAATTTCTTATTTAATGTCTGGGCTTGTTTGTGTGACTTTTGTTTTTTGATCTAAGAGAATGAATTTGTTTGAGTGACTGCAAAGCTCAGTAAGTACCAGTTATCAATTCTCTTTTTAATGACAACTGATGACATGATTTTTACAAATGGTTGAGCATTTGGCAAATGCTAGCCATAGAAATCGAATGAGCTGAAAGGAACTCCAGTCTGCCCTATTGTCACTACTGAGCTGACAGATGGGAAAAAGAGGAGGAGGTTGTGATGCTCTCCCAGAAGCCCAGGGGCACACTGCAAAATGTCTGCTGAAGTGCCTTGACAGACCGCAAGTGAGAGAGGAGCGGATTTCTGAAGAGCAGACATCACCTATGTGTTGCTTTGCTACAAAAGTTACCCTGTCTACCGCAGCCTCCCCAAATGGGCTGCCCAAATTCTCTGCGGAGCACTTAGCACCTCAGCGGTGGAGGTAAAATTGAATTTCCCTGACAGAAGGAGGAGCTGCAGCCAGGCTACCTCCTGCAGCAGCCGCTGGAATAGTGAGAGGGCAGGACTACGCTTTTGGCTGCCCCAGGCAGGTGGCCCAGATGCCAGTATCTGCTGCTGCCCTGGACGCTGTCACCTGCCTGGGCCCTGTCAGCAGGGCCAGGGAGCTTTGCTATCCTGGCTGTCTGCTGCTGTGAACATCTGCTTGCTCTGCTGGTGCCTAAGCAGCAGGGAAAACCACCCAGTATGCAGAAAAGCCTGTAAACCCCAGAATAAAAATGAATAAAAATTGAGAAATGGGCAGTGGAAGTCTGTTGGGATAAGATTGCTCAGTGTTGCCTTTCTTTACCCTTTTTTTTTTTTTTTTTTTTCCCCTAATCTCCACAATTAGTCTAATGCATCTCCTTCAGTTTTGTAAAAAGTGACTTGAGAAGTTAAAAGTACCAAACTTCAGTATCTTTACCCATATGTGCTGTGTGCCTCAGGCTAGACAGCACATATTGGTAGCCAGACTGAGAAGAACATTTACCACATTACCTCTTCAAAACTCACTTTATTTTTCTTATTGAGCTGGCCCCCATCCAATGTGACACTCCAGCGTGAGCAGTGTAGTGACAGCAACAGCCTCCATGGAAACACACCAGAGCATGAGGCCAGCCGTGGGGTAGACAGAAAAGGCAGCTCTGCCCCTTTCCTTGGTCTGTGTGTTTTGCTCTGAACAAGCTTTCTTTCAATTTCTAGAGCATTATTATGAGTGTGTCTCCTATGCCATTGCATCTTTGCTGTCTCTTGTAGCAGTGCAAATTTACGCTGAGCCTGGGGCTGATTGCGGGGCATCACCACTGCTCAGTTTCAGAAACCTCCACTCCTCTCTTACATGCTGGAGCTAGGAGGGAACCTGGCTTTCCAACCGAGACACAAACAAATGCTGGCTGCTGTGGGTGGAGGTTTGGATTTGCCCTATGGAGTTACTGGCTCTAGTGGACAGTGCCCTGCTGGCAGCCCGGGTGCTGCCGTGCCAAAGATCCTGCCAGCTGAATGCCTCTTTTTGGCAAAATGGATAGAGCAAAGGGAAACAGCATCTCAGAAATTTCCTTGATGTCTCAGAATTTGACACACCCTCTGTCTCACCCAGGAACAAGTGTATTGGGAAGAGGGTGGGTGGAAAGGAGGTGTTAAGCAGGCTGATGAGGATGCCCTAAGGACAAAACACCTCATCATCAGGGCTATCACCACACCTTCCTCGCCATCATACTGAAAACTCACTCCCCAGCAGGAAAAGTTGTCTAATGCCATTATAATATAATTCATTATATCATTTCCCCTTAATATGTCTTTGAAATTGTCCTTTTCATCCCCTAGACTACCCTGAAGTAAATCTCTCAGCCTGACTATCCACTGTTTGATGCACACAGCAAACCAGGTATCTGTTTGGCATTGTTCCAAATCTTTGAGCATTTCGTAGTGTAAACCCAGCAAAATTTGTGCACCTACAGGATAGCTGCTGCTGTGCTAAACTTCCAGACACCTGCCTTTACATCCACACACAACATGACAGTACTGAGTTTCACTGTACATCACTTGTAGGCTCCCAGCTCTGAATTCATACTGTGCAGTGGGAAATATTCTGCATGTGTCATGGGGAGAATCAAGTGCCTGGGGTTCACACCAAGGGGTTCAGAGTACTGAGCAGGGAGTGTCTTAAACTAATCAAGAAGAATGACTGAAAGCAGTTGTATAGTAAAATTTCCCATCTCAGCACATAAGGAACCTTGCACGTGGGTTGCAAGGCAGTAGTTCTTGGTGGTGGGGAGTCACAGTGTGGTTCGATTTTGAGCTGAGCACCTCAGCCATCTTTCCAAGGAGCTGAATTAGCTCTTTTTTTTTATTTAAATGATACATCGGTACCCTAACCATATATGGCATGTAATACAACATGTAACAAGCACATTTTAGTGTCTAATGCTTTAACACGTGTTATGAATAACAACAACAATAATAATAATAAAAACAGATTCAGCAGATGTCTTTGTTATATCAAACCCTTCGGTGGACATCAAGAGTCACACTTGGCTTCCACATGGACTCCAGTACTTCTGACATTGATTTGATTGCTCCTCATATCTATCCCAAGTGCTTTGGGTAGTTATGTATAACACTAGGTCACCTAGGCTAAGTCTGGTGTGAAACCTTTCAGGTGTAACAACAGATCTTAATAAATCTGGGCACTGTTTCCTTAGTTAAATTTCTTCACAAGACTCTTTGTTCCCTGATGTCTCAGACACACAAGGAAACTAATCGTGCATCACAAGGGAGCCACTCACCTGGTTTCCTAAGTGACACTTCTCATCTACTGAAATTACTTCTCCAAAGTCACCACGGGTTCTAGAACTGAGTTAACACCCTTAATATCAATTTCCAGTGTATGAGCCTAGGTCCTGAGATTACATTAATTTGAATATCTAGGTTGAGTTAGTGGTCCTCAGCACGTTTATCAAGATGTTGATATGGCCCATTGAATGTGTGAACTTCCCAGGATCTTTCACATCACTTTTCACCTTTTCCTCATCTATCCATCCTTCTTGCCTATCTCTCATTCCAAGAGAGCCTGATCATTCCAGCATCTTTGGAGTGTAATACATTAAAAAGAAACTTTGTTGGCTACCTTTAAAGTAGTTTATATCGCTTTATATTACTTACACTACCATGGCAATACAGCAAAGAATGCCATCTAATTTACATAAAGTCACACAGAGGTTAATTAGTATATGAAGGTTAATTTCAAAAAGAATGCACTAGGAAAAAAGCAGCAAAAAGCAATTCTTTCCTTAATTGGTTTTGTATGCACCCCTCCTCCTATGTTTTACAAATGTACTCAGGAATTTCTGTCTTCATTTTCTGGGAAGATTGCATGCCAGGTAGAAAGGAAGTCTGACACTGTGTCTGTCTGAGTGACCTTTTGTTGTGGGATATACTATTTGGCAATATTGCCATCACATGTTATCACAACTGCATGGTGAGAACTGTAATGCTATGCTTGCATGCATCCTCTGCAGTGGAACAAAAATAATCTCCAGTTGTCTTTCTACTAGCATAATTTGATACAAACCTCACATTAAAAATACATTCCCAGCTCTGTCCACAAGGAATGGAGAAAAAGTGTTAACTTTCCTCCACATTCTGGAGGAAAAGCATGGCATTTAATGTTAGTAGGGAGGGGCAAAGGCAATTATTTTTCTGTTGGACAGGAAACATTCTAGGGGTTCAGAAACTGCTCCCAGGTGACAAAGGAAGAAGGCAATCTCTGAGCCTTGCTGGATTCATCTCTAAATTTCAACACTCAGCTCTGTGTATTGGCTCCATATCCATCTCTAGATCCTGTAACTCTAGTGGAATTGGTAATGTTTTTCAACAAGAGCTTTGATGGACACAGTACAGTTTAATTTGAAGACACAAGACTCTTCTCTCAGTAATAATAACATACATTTCTACTAGCAGGACTCAAAACCCATGATGGGTTATACTACAGTTTTTTTAATGAGTCAACAGCATTATCATTTATTGCAACTAAATGTCTGCTTGAGCTTGGATCTTGATAACCTAGAACCACTTAACAGTGTTGAGTTGGGCTTTTGAAATACATGTTAGAATCCTTGTGTTCAGAGAGGCTTTGGAGCTATTCTAATCCCAAAATGTTTCTTTCTCAGAAGTAGGAGGAATTCCTGCAGCAGGGTTGAACAGCAATAGCAGACTATAAAGACTTCAGTGTTATTTCTGTCTCTCTGCCAAGCTGGTTAGACAGCCAGCAAAGCAATTCCAGTGGTGGAGCCAAGGATCTACACAAGCTCCTGGTGGAAATGGAGCACCTCCTGCCCCTGGGTGCAGTGTCAAACCCATGGGCACACTGCACTGCCTTCCTGACCACTCCTCCCCTCCTGCTGCAGCAGCAAGCTGGTGGCTTCACCACTGCTCCTTGAAGGATGAAGTGGGTTTGCAATTCTGTACATGTTGCTTCTGGTGAACATTTGTACAGAGGCTGCATAGAAACCAGACCTGATGCAAGCCTTTCCATGATGAGTGGATATATAGTGGTACAGCCTCTCCTAGGTCACACAAAACTGGATGCTACATTTGGCAGTGGTAACAAGGTGGTCAGCACCCTTCCATTTTCCTTGGTCATAAATAAATCCATCTTTAACAAGAAACATCTCTGTGTTCATTCAGAAGATGAAATATGATAAGAATACCAACAATCAACATTGAACTTATTTATTCTATCTACACATCCATTATTCCTTATTATTCTTGGTGCCTAGGAAAAACATTCTTTCTCTTCCTTTAAACAACTCTTGTCCATTGTTGCTGTTTACAATCTCCTTATTGTTGCTGAGGGTTGTCCTATTACCTCACTGTCATCATTTAGCAAAGCTAAATGCATTTCATTATTTTAATCTTTCTTGAAAAGTCAATCCCTTAATTAGAATCTATGGTTGTGGAGCTCCACTGGTGTCTGCAGGCTAAACACCACTAAGGCTGTTTTCTTACTAATTGTGCTCACAGGCAGGACATTTGTTACTGTTGTTGATGCCATTAATTTGTTTGGGAGTTTTGTTTTTGTTTGGGTTTTTTTTGTTTTGTTTTTCTTTTTAAAGACTGTTTATCTAGGTGAGAAGCAGAAGGCAAAATTAATTACATCAGATTTTCAAAGGATCAAAGCCTACAAGGCATAGAAATGATGATTTTCTTGGTTGAGATTTTAAACTGAAACACGCAGAGACAAACCTGAAAGTCTGGGGTTTGTAGACTGAGCACATCAAAATGTCTCAGTAAAATATGGAGATTTTACAAACATGCTTTTAAAAGAAGGCTGTCAAATGCTATTCTGCTCTCTTCTACCAATTCCTAATGAGCATCAAAAATGTGGAAACAATCCTTCATTCCTAATCTATCAAATACATTTTGCTAAAGATGCATTTGGAAACTCAGTGGGATGAACACTAATGTAAAAAAAAAATTGTTTGCCTTGTCCTTTCTCACTTTTGTTTCCAGTTTTGCTCACTAATGACCCTGCATGAAAGTTTTAGAAAGGATTTTGTTCTTCTAGCATGCAATTGAAGAAGAATCAAAGAACCTTTACAAAGACACCACAATGACTTTTTGAAATAAGTTTTGATGAGCTTTTCAGTTTGTAATGTCACTTCTATGTACTTAGGGACATAGATTACATAGACATTAATTTCTATGTTAATTTTTTACATATGCCATTGCTCTCCACAGCACCACACATGCCAGTTTAGAAAAGAAATGTAACAACTGCTACCTGAGGGATGTGTCTTTCACCCTGCACATAAATTTACTGTAGTTTGAAAGTTTCTCATGCTGGGATATGTCCCATTTAATTCAGTACTTTTTAAATACATTTTTTTCATTACACGTAAGTTAAAGTTGCATTGTTTGGACATGCAAAGCAGTGGTATTCCATTAAAGTGTATTCATAGTGTGTTTCTCTCTCCTCTGGCCACAGAGATTGTTAGGTTCAGCTTGCAGTGTGGCTTCCTCTACAGGAAGGATGAATCCTGCTCCATCTACCACTACATTATGCAGTCACTTCTCCTGTGTCCCTCATGGTAATCTGCTACCTATTTCCAGTCTAAAAAGTAGCCTTTAAAAGGCATTTCTCCTTTACTTGGGAGGTGAATCAGCAGTTGGGATTTTCTAGGCCTTGCCACAGCCACAACTGATTTTTTCACATCAGTCCTAGGCTTGATGTGACCTTACCCCTCGTGACAAGTGCCAAAATAGCACCAGATCACACTAATGATTTAGCTGTGTGACTAATAGCATGCTAATGTTTGGCCCTCTGCCCTGGTTACCCACACAGACGTGACCTGAGAAGAACTACTTGTTGGGCTGTGCCATCACCATGCCTTTGAGGATGCCCCTGTCTCTGTATATGAGCTGCTCAGCATTCTGTAGCCCCTGCAGCATCTACACCTGCCCTAAGGTGTACAGTGCTGAGGCAGACAGGCTTTCTCCTCCTGCTCTCCTTCTGCCCATGCAGCCCTTCCTGCACCACCACTTAACTTGAGCAGCAGAGTTTACTCCCACTACAGATTTCTCCAACGTTGTGATTTAAGAATTCTTAAGGTTTTAAAGAGCTGCAGCCTAAAAACCTGATAGTTCAAAAACCTTCCCATTTCCGAGGTGAGGTGGTAAACACTGAGCGCCCTGAAAGCTGAACTCAGAGCCCAGTAGGTTAAAGCCCCTCTGGGAATTTCAGAGCAGGTTGGATATCTGCTCAGGTCAGTTTGGAATATGACAGATCTTAGGTGAAGACATGGGGCATTTCCTGACACTGGGCTGCATCTGAGCTGGTTTAAAGCTTTCCTTTGAAGGATTTAACAGAGAACCAGGATGTTTCTGGAGAGTAAACATCTAGTAAGTTAGACAGTGCTAAAGAGTCAGCAGGCTGGATCCCTGGGATTTAGGCATGTGGATTTTGTCCAAGTCTCAGTATAATTTTGAAAGGTGCATGTGTTGCTATAAATGCCTGCTCTTAAAAAAAAAAAAAAAAAAAAAAAAAAAAAAAAAAAAAAAATCTGGCAAAATTTCATGTGCTAACACCTATATAGTTATAGCCATGTATCTACTGACTTTGATTTTCAATGAAACCCACATTTACACAACTAAATGATGTCTCTGCATCGAAAGGCCCTTGGCATCCAGCTCACCACTGTGCATTGTACTCTACAGCTCTGTCCCAGGCCAAGGGGAAAACTCTGATATTCAGCCATCCTCATACTCTAAATGGAGAGATTCATTCCTCCTGTGTAAATAGGAGACAAACTAGCTTTCAGGTAGCACAGAAAAACAGCAGTGAACACTTTACTGCTTAAAAGAGCAAAAAGCATCTGTAGAAGGGAGATCCATCCTTTAAAAACATAAAAAATACTTAAATTTGGCAGAGGACAAAATATTTTGAAATTATGCAATACAAAACAGTCACTGACACTCCTACTGAAACATGACACTGGTTCCAGGATGTTCAGGCACTCCTGCTGGGATAGATAATCTGCATTTAAATTACAAGATTCAGCCATATGTCTGGCTGGGAAATGAAAAGGGTGGAATGATAGATACTACCTTGTGCTTCAGCTCTTGGAGTTTTTTTTCATCCTGCACAGTCACTCTCATGCACTGAGGTCTGTTCCAGGATAAACCCTCTTCCTATTAGATAATATCCAAATGTCTCCAGGGCCTGTTTCAGAATCCAGCACTTCTTTTTTTTTTTTTTTTTTTTCCCTTTAGAAACTATATATCAAGTCTTTGGTGGGAGCAAGCTTTTGACTAATACTTCCCTCTGGTTATTTAACTTGTAATAACGTATCAATTTAACCCATGCAACTTTTATTTGAGATTTAGGCTATGACATGTGGTTGGGGATTCATACTGTTCAATTTAGGAAAAAACAGATCTTCTTCATTTACCACAAGGGTAATACCACCCCACCTCCCCCTCTTGTGCTCTTGTGTGGGGGGTGTGTGTGTGTGTGTGTGTATGTGCATGAGTTTTAGAATAGGAAGGAGATCAGTATTTCTCTAATATACAAATGATTTTTTTTTTTCTCAGCTCGTGTTGACTATCTTTTGCTATTATCTTTCAGGAAGAAAAACATATTTTTCTTGGACCTTCAAGTCAAAGCAGCATCTTCATTGTAGCTGCTGAATGTATTTTGTAATAGCTTGGGGTTTACGTTGTTTAGACTCTGAAAAATTGCTGTTACAATACTTCCAGTAATTTAGTTGCACATTCTGAACCAAAAGAGAATTAATTGTTGAGAAGAAAAAATGTCAGTTCTAATGTTATGAAGAAGAAAAACTAAAACAGCTTAAGAAAAAAAGATGTTTGAAATATAGAGACTTTTCCCATATTTTCAGTATCTTACTATTATTGGACTTTTTTTTGACTTGCCATTGCAAATGGCTTGGATTCAAGAAACACAGAACAATGCAGGCTTAGTGGTTTGGTCGTGGTACCAGTGAGTGGTAAAGGCATGATCTGGGTTTAGAAATCTGGTTGCTGCACTCTTCAAATCAGAAATACTCCCATCATTTATCATAAACCATGCAGGTAGCCAGGGAGGACACTGTACAGCATCAACCCATTGTCATGCTTGTAAATGCCTCCTGGAGTTTGATGGGGACATTTTTAAGGTGCACATGCAAGGAGCTGAGCTGAAAACTGCTGCTTCTCTGAT
Source organism: Muscicapa striata striata (assembly GCA_030060385.1). Classification (NCBI taxonomy): domain Eukaryota; kingdom Metazoa; phylum Chordata; class Aves; order Passeriformes; family Muscicapidae; genus Muscicapa; species Muscicapa striata. The sequence continues at coordinate 1,881,482 of JAREIS010000080.1, forward strand.
GGAGAATCTGCTTTTCTGGAAAAGACCATTTTGCAGGTGAGCAACAGAGCAGTCAAAAGAAGCCTAACTGTGGTCTACTTTCTGTCCATCCAACCTTGCTCTGGTTTGCCCTCCCTGCTTTTGAGACCCTGTGGTTGGACTGAGCTCCAGTGTGGCATGAGGAGTGTCACTGTCACTGGGAATGACAAGAAAACTCCATATGTCCCAGACTGCTACCTGGGTTCAGCAAGGCAGAGCTTTGAACTCAGCTCTCACTGCAGATCTCAGTGCTTTTATCACCACTTCGAAAAAAAAAAAAAGTGGAAGGACCATTAGTTTAGACCAAGTGTGAACTGATAAAAACAAATGTCCTTGTGAATTGCTCTTAAAATTGTCACTGGTTTCTTGTAAGAGCAAAGAAATACAAGAATTAGCATAATTACTCTGAAGGTACTTATTTTCATATACTCTTTGTTGTTGTTTTGTTTCAGGACAGGTTTAATTAGAAGTAAGCACTGGCAGTAATCATATGGTATATGCTTCCTTTTGGAGCTTTGAATGATCTTGCCTTGTGAGGGTGATAAATCATCTAAATGAGCATGCATGAAAACTTGTAAAATGTAATTTGGTACAGAATTTTTCCACACATGGCACATATCCTAGGCAAGTGTTTTATAAGAGAGACCTGAGAGTTTTATGGAGCTTGGTATAGCATAAATAAACTGAACTTTGCATATAGGCCATACACAAAATACTATAGATATCTGCTTAAAGGAAGACAGCATGACAAACTTCTAGGAGCCACAAAGTCGACCTGGTACATATTATGAGTCACAAAAACAATTGCCTAATGGATGTGCTGATGCCAAAAGAACCCTTTGGGTCCTTCTGAGAAGAATACGTACATCAGCTTCTATGAAATATCTCATCCCTTTCATTCATTTTACTAAGGAAATACCAACAAAACACTGTTTTAAAATAGCTTTAAGGATCTGATATAAATCAACAATAGCCAGGAAATTTAAGAAAGCCAAAGACTGACACTCCCTCTTCAGCACATTACACCCTGTTTTTCCAAAAAAAGCTAGAAGCCTTGGGTATCCCGTCTCATTTTCAGTTCTTGCTGTGTCAGACCCTGTGGAAAAAGTACCAGCAAGAACAGAAGCTTCCACCTCAGACCTTGCATGGCAAGGGTGAAATAATGAGATGTCACATGTGCTTCATATAAAATACCATAACATTTTCCCCTGAGATGTGGCCATTCAGCAGCTGAGACTGGGTCCCTGTCCTGCCCAGCTGCTCCCTCCCTGAGCTGCTGCTGGTGTGGCTGCAGCAGCCTGAGGAAGGGAGAGACACTGTACACATGCCAGAGGAGCTGCTCCCCAAACAAAGCTTGTGTGGAGGACATTTTCCATTCTGGCTTTGTTTCAGGGGCTGAGGGGATCCTGGGGTGTAACACTGCCAGTATCACTGTTGCCAAGCCTGTTGGCTCCCAGCAGCCTCCAGAACTGCAGCACAGCCCCGCTGTGCAGTCACAGGCACCTGAAAGGAGGCTGAAGCCAGGAAGGGCTCTACTCTTCTCCCATGTAACAAGCAATGGGGTAAGAGGAAATGGCCTCAAGTTGCCTGAGAGGACGTTTAGATTGGATATTATGGAAAATTTCGTCACCAAAAGGCTGCCCAGGGAAGTGGCTACCTCTATCCCTGGCACCATTTACAAAATGTGTGGATGTGGTGGACTGATTGTGGTGAACTTGCCAGTGGTTGGATTCAGTGATTTAATGATATTTCCCAACTCAAGTGATCCAATGATTCTTTGAAAATATTTAATTCCAGTGCAGGGTTAGATGATAAAGGAGGATTAGTAAAGTCTTTTTAGACAGGTACTGTTTTTCTTCCAATCTCTTCTGTTGCACTGGTATCTGCAAGTTATCAAGTTCCAGTGTCAATTTTGGACCCATGGCAAAGGAGGGACCATCTTCTCCAAAGGCTTCTGGACATCTCTAGCCCCAGCAGCCTTATGCTAAAGCAGCAGCTTCTCTGGACCTTTACCTTTTGTCCCAGGGCCCTCCCCTTGTCATGCCTGAGCCTAGGGGATTCCTCCCAGACAGAGGCAGAGCTGTCATCACCTCTGCAGCAGCAGGAATGTCCCAGGACAGAGGGTGGTAAGCCAGGACTAAGGTCAAAACAGGCCTGAATGAATTCTTGTTACAACCTTGATTCATAGTGAAACAATTTGGTGAAGTGAAAAAAAAAAACCAAAACCAAACCAAAACAAAACCACAAAAACACCAACAAACAAACAAAAAACAAACAAACAAACAAACCTTCCCCATAAGAAGATTCCTTTTTATTGTCAGCTCTCACACAGTCAGAGGATGAAATTCCCTAGGCAATTAGAGCTTCTTACATTACAGGCACAAGGTTTGTTTTGAGAAAACAAACACATGTCAGCATTTTTAAAGTTATTTTTCAACCTTTAGGCACGTTGGCAAGGCATCGATTCAGTGGGATTTTTTACTTGAAGGCATATCGTCAGGAAAGCACAGTACCAGGTGGGAGAGCAATATGCCATTTGTCTGTTAATGATAAAGAGCAAAAATGCAAAGGAGCCATGAGCCAGACAAAGCAAAGGAGGAGAGAGGCATCCACAGAGGTGGGTGTGTGGCAGTTACCCAAGGACTGGAGATTTCTCGAGTACTAATACCTAAAGTCATTAGAGTAAAAGCAGCATTGGTTAGGGATATCTGCATAGCTGTGAATAGCTGAGGGGTTTTGGTTTGGTATTTGCTTGTTTGGTTGGGTTTTTGTACCAAGTCTTGCTTTCCATAGTGGCTGTGGTATAAATATAAACTTAAGCTAAAATCAGTTGACAGGGAGGTCAATAAACACAGTGTAATAATGACCACTCATACAGCTTGCACCCTCTGTCTATTAAATGTTAGCCTTGAATTTTTGTAATACAACTTCACAAAGATTACAGCATTTAAAATGAAATGTGATCATTCTACGCTTTTATCTCAAAGTGCTAAGTAACCCCTCTGACTCAAACTTGTTTATTACTATAAGGTGGGCTGTAATTGTAGCCATCAGTGGCAAACATGAGATAGTTCATATCTAAACAAAAAATTCAATGTTCCTCAACAATAAATATGAGCAGTGTGAAAGGTCCAGCACATATAATACTTTTTTTCAGTCAGCTTGGTGAACCTGTATTGAACAGGTAAAACATGAAACCAAGGTAGTAGTGATGAAATCACTACAATTTAACAAATAGTGCCGGAGCCAGGAGCTATCGGCTTCATATCTTTTTCTCTGAAGTGAATCTGTGCCACACAGAGTCAATAGCAGAGGTATTTCCCAAATCTGAGCTCCTGACCTTGCAGCTGGACCCTGCCCCTGCACAGCCTCCCAGTGTCTGCAGCAGACCTGCAGCCAAGCCCAGACAGTGGCGCGTACAGATGTGATAACTTGACCAGTGACCTACATAAGACACATTTCCTAACCCAGAGGGCAGACAGTTTTAAGGGCACATTACTGCCTCCCCTCCACAGGACAAACTTGCCCCAAAAGGATGTCTCTGTGTGGGACAGCTGTGGTTTCAGACCATGGCAGGGGCTGTCATCCAGAGGCAGAGATTGTGCACAGCAGCTCTGTGAACGTAGCAAAGAACTGGAGGGAAAATATGAAAAGAAGATGAATCTGTTCGGCACTAAACATGTTTATTTTAACTTCTCTGCAGCTTCTGAAAAATCACTGAGCAAAACTCCAGGGTATAAATCAAAGTGAGAGAGAGAAAGAAAAACGGCAAGAGAAAGAAAGTCATTACTTTGATTGGCAATGAAGGATTACTCAGGATCCATAACAGTGTTTACCTAGCTCAGCTTAAAGTTCACCATTCTAAACTCCACTAAAGAATCTCATCTTAAAAACAAAAACTAAATTTAAAAAAGCCAATGTTCACGGAAAATGACTTGTGTAATGACATGTGGAAGTTTGGGGGTTGCCACCTATGCTTACAGGACTGTGTTTTCTTTACTATTAAATGCATAGTTTATGTAATTTCAAGCTTTCTCTACTAAGAATTTAAATTACAGAATACAGCCTAAAATTATGAACCTAAAGATAGCTATCTGATATTATTTTTATCCTTTCAATTTCATGTTTTTCAGCTATACCTTAGCACAGCTCATTTTACAGTCTAAGGCCAGAAAGTTAGTAGTACTAGGCACACAGTTACACTAAGTACTGTTCTCACTTGTTCACTATAAGCTCCCTATTTCCTTCTTAAAAGTTGTTTTCAAAAGGATCTGCTTGCATAATTGTGCAGCAACAAGCCCTGGTAGCCTCAATCCCCAAGAATGTTTTCAATGACCTCTTCCTGCCCAGTTTTTCCATGAGAGAGAGAGAGAACTGTTGGGAAAGGGGGAGCCAACAGTGTTACCAGAGGGTAAATGAGCAGACAGATGCAGAATAGAGATTAGTGTTTTAGGAAAGAAAAAAAAAATCCCCCCTCCCTGGTGTTACAATTGCTTTTAAAACACACCTCTCCTTCTATTAATTTCATCTCCTTTTTGTAGGCACTTCCAGCAACAAAGTAGACCATAATTTTAGAAATGAGAATATTAAAGGAGAGGAATGGGCACGCAGTGTGGCTGCCAGTATCAAACCCAGACCATGGGTCAGTCCTGGTGATGAAGGGACTGGGCAGCTTTGCAGGGGCAGTGTGAGTCAACATGGCCATTTGTGGACAGATAAGCAAGTGCAAACAAAGCCAGAGCATCAAAAGTGAAATGTCTGCTTCAGAGGGGAGCCGAGCTCACTAACACACACATACCTGAAACACGTGTCTAGCAAATCAAGATTTGTTTATTTATAGTATCAGTTTTGGTTATGGAGAGCTCTTTAAAAGTCTCAGGGTAAAATAACCTTGAGAAGTTCACATTATTAGGAATTAATTATTATCCTCTGACAGACACCATTTATCACCATGAAAACCAGATACATTAATTAGAGCACTTCTGGCATCACAGCGAACCTGTTTCCTTCGTGTTAGATTTTGGTTTAGATTTTGTTCCCAGAGGGACAACAGGAATTGTTAAATGTACCAAAGAGCAGTTTAAAGATTTTCCACTATAATGAATTTAAATTCGGGCTTTTTTTGTCCCTGAATCAGGCTCCATAGTAATCTCTGTCACCAAAGAATTATCTTTTCTACTGACAGACTAAATTAATAATCAGAGTTTCATTTTTAACCCTGTCACCTCACTGATATTGAGGACCACGGGGTAGATTATTCAGCAATTAACATGATGTGATATTGCTGAATACAGCGTATTTCTTGCAGCTAAAAAACATGCCACGCCGTGGCAATGCAGAGTAGGCAGCTTTTAAATTTTGGATTAAATCTTAGTGAAAGTCTCCCATGACTCATTCAACTCCTGCCATTACCTTATGTATTGTGATAATGGTGTAATGCAAGGTAGGGATTTAAAAGGACAAGAACATAAATCTTTGAGATTGATGGCATTTTGCCATTGCCTGTGTGTTAAGAGGACTGAGGGAGTTTGCTGTGTTACAATTTCCCATCCTAGTCGCAGTAGGAGTGCAAAATGAAAGCTTTACATTCAGATCAAATCCTGTGTTTGCCTCCAAGACAAATTTCCCGTGAGATTAAGACCTACCAAATGTGGTCCCATAGGGAAGAACTCAGAAATTCTCAATAACATCCCAAGGAGGCCTTACCACTTTGCTAGCCACAATCAGCTGCAAATCCCCCACCATCACTTTGGTTGCATTTTTCTCTGGATGGGAGAAAAAAAATGTGGGCAAGTATGATACCGCAGTGCTCCACAGCTTAGCTGTTCGCCCCAAATGGTCTGCCTCTTTAAATAAAGCACAGGCTGGGACACGCTATCTGCTTCTCAGAAAGCCGAAGGTGGATGCATGCCAGGGATTTGTGCAGCTTCCTGGCTTTGCTGATAAAGAAAGGCCACTGTGAGGTAAACCTCTGCTCTGTCCCTGACACGTTTTCCCAGTGGCTGCCCAGAAACAAGGCACAGGAGAAGACAAGGAAAGCTCGGATCCCGTGGCACCACCGCTCGTTGTCCTACCGGGAGGGAGCCTCTGGAGAGTCCGCACGGGCTTGTGCTGCTACATTTAGAAACGTGAGCTTCGAGCCCGAGCATGTGCATCAGCAGGTGGAAAGTATGAGAGAGAGAGCACATCTAATGCTGAAAGTTAATGATAGCATTTGACCGTGTTAACCAGTAAGTGACAAGGCAGGGTCACGGGAGTTAATTATTCATGTAAGTGACTGCTCAAAAAATGTTTAAGAAATGTGGGTAGTTTGCACTGACTGCAATGGAAAGTGACTAATCATTTCAAAGTTTAACCTTGGCAGCTTTAAGCAGACCCTCCTGGCTCTTATTTTTTCTGGTTTTGTTTTTTAAATCAATATTGTCTAGTTTACAGGCAGAACATTACAGGTTTCACAGCAGAAAGCACCCTGGCTGGCTAGAAGGGCACCTGTGACGTGAAGACTGGAGCTCCAGGAGAGAAGCAATCTGGTTTAGAGGTGTTCAGCTTTAGGAGAAGGGGCTGCTTCAGCCTCAACCCCCAATCTCCTGGGTGATGTGACGCCACTCTCCCCAGCTCCCAGTACTTGTGTATTTAAGTTATAACCTCTTTGGGGCAAACTCTACCTTGTTTGTTCAGTGCCAAGCACAATCAGCCCCTGCCTGTCACTGGTGTCCCTCGGCAATGCCACAATATAAACACTAACAAAGACAGACTGCTCATATCTGCGTAGCCACAACTGAATCCACCACTTTAAAAATGTCATTATTTTTGTTGCTGCCCAGATAATTTAAAAAATTCTCAGGAAAAAAACAATTACTGCCCTGCCAGAACTGCTAAGCTTCTGTGGGACATAGCTGCATAATTTTAAGAGCCAAACATTCCACTAGACCTCTTTGTTTCAACAATCAAATACCAGAGAGGGAGGTAATACTGACAACATATAGCTCTTCTGTATGCTGAACTGTTTTATAACTTCTGATCATGATCTATGAGTCTACAATTAAAAAAAAAAAAGGGGGGGGGCAAGAATAAACTAAAATTTTATGACACTACAGCATATATACAGCACTTCTCATCCCAAGAGTAGTTAAAATACTTGAGGTCTCAGAGGAGTACAGCTATCTGCAGACTGGGACACAGCATGTGTTTAACAAATAGTATTTGAGGCTTGAACGCGGACAGCAGCAATTTTTCCAACTACAGCTTTGGTAAAGGTAAAGCAAAAATAAAGGCACGTTTAATGCATGTAACCCTAATAAGATACTGAAACTAAAGGGAAACTAAAGACTTGGAGAACTTAAATATGAAAAATATATTAAGTAAGGATAAAGATAACATTTGAGCTGTAAGATGAGAGGACAACTAAGTGAATATTATTTCTTTCTTCCTTAAGGAAAAAAAGCCTTTAAGGTTATAACTTGATTATTAAGAAGCATGACTTATGTGAAAACCTGAACCCTCACTGCCCATTGAGGTAGGCACTGCGCTGGGACAACATTTGGAGATGCCTCAAAGGGAAGGCTGCAAAATCATCAGGGAAATTCTGCAGAATACCTAGTGAACAAAAATTAATTGTTCACAAGAAATCTTCTGGATGTGTAGCTCGAAATCCCAGAGGTTCTGGTAACTTCCTGTTCCTCCTGCTCATGTAGGAGGGCTAGAAGTGTTATCTTACTGGGCTCTCAAAGAGATGAGGAAGTCCACTTGCAGGATGGGTCAATATGTAGGCATGGCCAACCCTTTGTTAAACATTGCTTTCTGTCTATTGCCCAAAATGCCTCTTCAGCAACAGGAAACACTGGGAGAAGGATGGTGGGAGACAGGGGGCATAAGTGCAAAAAGAACCTTTGATGTAACTAATGCATAAGAATAAATAAAAAACATAAAAACATAACATAAAAAAATTTAAACTTGCTGTTGCAAACAATCCAGTGCCAAGTCAGCCTACATTAAGGGTAAACTGGTAAGATAAGCATGTAAATTAAGGATTGCAGAAAGCAGACATTTGGGTTTTAAGCCACATTGCTCAAGTCAAGAGCAATTTCCTCTCGTGTGGTACTTGGACAAAGGCAGAGGAACATGGTAAAGGCAGTGTGGGTGGTTCATAGTGTTCACTTTGCTTTGGCATGGGAAGCTAGGAAGCAACAACAGTTCTTCGCTTGTAAGCTTTCTGTTGCTTTAAGCATGAATGTCCTTTTTGTCCTCTAACAATCCTATTTTTGTTTTTAAGAAGACAGCCTTTGACCCTTTCCTGGACTAGGAATGAAAGTGATCTGAAAGAGCAGTATGCTCTTCTTCCAAACTGACTTTGTGATGCCCTCTTTTAATGCCATTGCTAGCATCATGCAAGCCAGGGTGACTTGAAGCAACTTTGCTAATCTGCCTTCATCAGCCTGTATCAAGAGTGATAACCAGTGCTACTATAACTTTTTCAGTTTTTCCTGCACCAGGCTCATTCCCTAGGGTATTTTCATTTGGTGGCTACAGAGCTACAGCTCAACCTTATGTCTCCCAGAGCAGGCAAAAGGGATGGAGAGAGGTCCTGCACTATCCTCTCTCAATGCAGGCCTTCTTGTTTTCCTGAGTATCTGTACAGCGAAACTTTCAGTTTTCAGTCAGTTTTGAGTTTTCCTTCCTCCTGTAAATCTACCAGGGTTAGGTAGTGTGGCAGTGATACTTTGAGATAAGTGCTGGGACCTATATGTCCCAGAGCCCCCTTACATTGTCATTGGACATGATTTAGAGGCATCAGTCATATATTCAGTGTATTTATAGGAAGCCTGAAATATCTACTGTTCTGTCTATTGGTCTAGCCTCCAGCTGCCACTGTGGAAGGGTCTTCTGTGGGTCAGCCCTGGGTCACATCTGCCACATCCACATGGATATTTTGGGTATCTTAAGTGATCTCAAACAGTGTGAGATCCCTGTGACAAATAAGTGAAGCATCTGTCTCATATCGATTAGCTCTGTCTCTACCTCCTGGTAAGAAGCATGTGTTTCTCTCACCTATCTGAGAATGGGCTGGTGTGCCCTCTGGGGATTCCTACCTCTGTCCATTGATTTAATAGGAATTTAGTTGAGTAGATGAGATGTGATGACTAATTTTTAGATAGCTATAGTGAGATGAAATGAATCCCATCCATCCTGGCACATGATTAATGTTGGAACAGCAAGCACCTTGCACTATGCTCTTAAATGTTGCAATAACTTTGATCAGATTTAATGTTTTTTTCAAAAGTGTAACTGTTTTTATGAAATTGAACCTTGTTAATTATAATCCAATAAATTTTAAAAGAAGCTTTAAAGGGTAATGATTTATGTGTCTATCTTCAAATCTATCAGAGAGCAAGCCAACAAACTCCTACAGAATTCAGAACATATATTTGAGAAGTGATTTTAAATCCCTATGCCAGTCAAGCAGAGGGAAAAGTATGTACAAGACATACTGCTATATTGTGACAAACCATAACAAAGCTTTCAGCTATATAGCATCCTGACAGGCTGTTCAAAATCAAGTGTTTAACTTCCCTCTTTACCTTGATAATCAAGTTTCCCTCTTTGCTTCACACATATATTATGCCATATTTAGCACACAAAAGGAGAAAAGGCAGTAGTTTCTTTAGAGACAGCCAACTTTGTCATGATACACCCCATCACTCTTCCTGTCTTTTATCATAAGAAAAGCATCCTGTACTTGCTTGTATACCAAACAGATCTTTCCTAGCAGTAGTCCTGATATTATAATAGTGACTTATGAGGCTGTAGTCCTATGCCTCAGGAAAAACTGTTTAATCTGCCAAAAAAAAAACCAACCAAGCAACAAAACTAAAAAAAAAATCCCAAACTTAATTTTTTTAAAGTCCCATCTCTCTAAAAATATGGGCTTTATTTACTTACTCTGCGTAGTGTTCACATTAGTGACATAACCTCAGTGTTCCACTAATGCTCATAAAACTTTCTAACTGTATTTTAAAAATACTTAGAGACTCAAAAATAGAGGTCAGGGCATTTCCTATCATAAACAACACTTCTTTTACAATATTTGTTCCACAAATTTAGTTATGCATTGCTCAGTCACACCTAGCACAGTAGTCTTTCTGGTCAATAAATACCTACAAGATCTGTTGATTTTCATGAATTATCCATATAATTTGCTTTTCTTAGATTGCTCTCAAATCATTGTATTTCAGAGTAGGCACCTGCCTCTGTGCCCAAATTTAGTGAAGGTATAATAAGTGTGAAACAGGGAAGTGATTCTTTTACTTAAATTTACACATGTACCCTATGCTGTATTTATCTTTTGAGAGAAAAAAAGTATAAAAATAGACATTAATAGCAATAGAAACTCTGGATGAAGGGGCTAGCTTAAAGAAATTCATGTGATTTTGAAAACACCTAAACTATTCAGAGGTCAGGCACAATCTGGTCTTTACTCATGTCTTAATAATGAAGCAGTCAACATGTTACCTGGTAAAAAGTAATAACAATCACTGTACCAAATTCAACCCAGCGCTCTACATACAGTGACAGTGACATCTGATGATACTTGTGACAGATTATTATGGTCTTCCATCACAACAGTGAAGCAAAAATTCAAGGCTGCAATAAAATTAATCTGGTTATGAAACTGGCCTATAGTTATTTTTTTCCCACCTTACTACCACAACACTGATGTATAGAAGTCATCAAACATGACTTTGTGAGGGTATTAGATGTACATAAAGCTTGCAGAGAGAAACTGATGGTTGCTACAGAAAAGTCAGAAACCAGCTACTTAGAGGATGTCTTTTCACATCTCATGGGTCATTACAGATAGTTCCATGAATATGTGACTCACTTGTAGGGTGTTTTGAAAACTTACCACCAGAGTGCTGATAATAACACTTCACCTTTTCTGCTAACACTACGTATTCAAAGTCTGGCCTGAGACAAGGAAATTATTCTAATGTAATCATTTAACTGCTGATTTGAAATAAGTCAGTAGTTGCAGGGGAAACCCTAAGGATGAAAGCCTTTTTTACAAAACCATGGCCATCCCTAAGATTCCTCTGGATCCTCAGAAAAGGTGAAGGAGCTGAATACCCAGAAGAAACTGGCATCAAGCTGGGTAAAAGCCAGGGGCACTGTGTGTGTCTGCTAGTGGAAGGGCAATGTAAGAATACTTCTCTCTGAGACTTACCAAAGCTATTAATACTACACTCATGCAGTCACATACTGACTTGGAAGTCAAAAGAAGCCCTGTCTCCTGCTAAGGAGAGGAATATAACTATAATCATAAAGGGCTGTAAACTATGCCCTTGGGTTTTCCTCCCTCGTGTGATCACTTCTGTATTCTCTGTTTGCAGAGCATCTGTATAATCCATATGTGGCAATAATTTCATGCACAAACTTTAGCGCGCACAGCGCCGAAGAAGTTGAACAAACCTTGTCAATCACCAAACACAGGAAAACCTGTTAGTGGAACAAATTTACTGCATGCTTTAATTGTAGCCAAAGAGGCCTAGCTTTCCCTAGATTTTCATGGTTTGTCGTTCAACTACAATTTCTTCCATGCATCTGAAATTTGCTCCAGGTTATATGATGTTTTGTGGTCCATCACAACATGGCATATTACCAATTGACACAATAGAATCCACGACGAAAATACGCCCTTAATGCCCCATGACAAATGGAAAGAATGTGGATATCTTATTTAAAACAGTAGAGGGGAAATGGAATACAGCTCAGCTCTGTATTTTAAATTTATCTTTTTTGTTAAAGCAAAAGAGGTATATAAATAAAAGGTGCCTGAAACTTAGATTATTCATAAGAGGAACTTATTGACTTCAGCTCTTCTGAGCTGGCTTGTGCATTTTTTAAACTGCTTCCTATTCATACTTATTTCTTATTGTAATAAATGTGCCAGTATATTTTTGGATGTGCTTGTATGATATTAAAATCAGCCTTCTGGAAAACAAACTAGAAAACTTTACCCTTTTGAAATCAGTGAAAACAGCCCTATTGACAGCTTAAGATTGCAATTGCACCATTTTTTAAATTTCTTTTAACATTCCACATCCTGATAGATGCAATGCCAACACAAAGAAAGGTATATGTTTTCTACAAACAGCAAGCATGGCCAAAGAGAACATTTTTTGCTATATTCTCTAAACTAGTTTCAAACTCAGTGGACATGTGGTTTAAAATAGATTATATAGGCTTTTAAAATGATATCCATATATTCTCTCACTGTAATTACTTTTAAATTTTCTATCAGCCTTTTCCCAGGGATCTGCTTATGAATATTAGCATTATAGTGTTAAAACCTTTTGGTTCAGCCTTCTTTGTAACTAGTACTGTGACAGTACTGTAGGAGAATAATTAATTATGATTTTAAATGCATCCAAATATTTTGAAAAAGAAATAAATAAATTTGATTACTGCTTATGATCTACTTAATGCATATGTAAGTGCATGTTTAAATACTTTGCATTTGCAACTGGAATTGAGTCTTTTCATCCTACCTGCAGCTGGGCTATGAACTGAGTGCATAAATAACAGGTGTTCTGGTTTCAGTAACTCATTTTTCAGCTTCCTCAGGGCCAGTTAAGCCACTAAATATTTATCAGATGTGCTTACAATGTAGGGTCTCGAATCAAAACACTATCAATGTGGAATGCCTCACGTTGAGATTAACCATCCTCTTATTTGAATATCTTTCTTCTGGATCAGTGGCTGTTCTGGAATGGCCAGTGTTCATGACTATACTGAAAAGGCACAAAAATTTCTCCTTTTCTTTCACCAAAACTTGACTTTGCTTTCCTGATGCTGTACAATGCATTTTAATGGAAAGGTTTTAAGGAGCTGAAGTGAGATACGGCCTGGAAACTGTTTCAAAGTCTTCTGTGCTTTCCTTCCCTCCTTTTCTTCCACCATGTGAGATGGACTGCATTGCTTCAGTGCAGTGGCAGATGACCAGCAGTGCTATATTTAGCTGTTTGTAATAAACATACCTTGAATGATGTGAAATATTTCTACCTTGGGAGCAAAGTATGATACATCTTTTCTTCTTTTTCATTCTGCCTGAATGAACAAGAGACAAGAACTGAAAATCAGCTCCAGGAGTCTTGCGTGACTCTGCAAAACATTGCCATTAAACTTATTTGTCCCTGGCAAAGCTGGTATAACCTGCAGTCATTTAAATTCACTTTACTGACTGAAGGCTTAATTATTGCATTTTGAGGCATATATTTTTTAGGTATAATTATGCAGTTGAAGACATTTCAAGATCATAATTAACTGGAAGAGTGAGAACCAAATCAATTCAAAGTCAATATGAAACATGGTTACTCCACAGGATAAAAATAGCAACTGTAAGAGAGAATTCTTCACTGAATAGATATATTCCTAAATGATTTTGGCCTCTATGCTGCTGCAATTGTTCTCACAAGGCAAAAATATCCCTCCCAAAGTCTGTAAGAATCTAAATTATTAGGGGAGTGACCAGACAATATCATAGAGTTTTGGTAAATAGTTTAATAAGGCTACATGGTTTCCGTGTGGTGACAGGAAAACTCATTCATCTCCAAATAGTGGGGAAAGAAATAAATCTGAAGAAGCCTGAGAGAAATAAACTGGACTATCTCATGGTAATGCAATTCTTACACACAATCCAGGAATTTATAGTCAAAAAGTATAGGAAGGTTACACAATGCTGTGTGCCATCCTGCTGGAACAATAAGCCCATGTCTGGTGTCTACAATTTGATAAGGATTCTGAAAAAAAAAGACATTTTAGACAAGGTCCTCAAGAATGATTAAAATAGAAATTCTTCCTCATGGAACTCACGGAATTAATTACTTAAGGCATTGAAATAGAGGAAAAGTTACTTGAGTACCTACCTGGATAACAGGAATTCAGTAATAACTGGCTCTTTGATCTCACAAATAAAGGTGTGGCATTGCAAAGGCTCAAAAGGCTGTTTTCAGTGATTTCAAAAGAGCAAGGCTTCCCACTCCACTGAAGTGACAGGATTGAAAGTTCATCAGTTCAGGGGTCTTCAATCATCCCTTATGACAACTGACGGTTTTCATGCATGAGGTAACTGACTATAGTGAGAAGAACGCAGCTGCAAAAGGGAAAAGCCTCATGAGCAGGTTTTTGTACTGGAACCCAGACACCTCTTAGAGATGCACAGTAAGAGCATCTCAGCCAGGTGCTGAAATAGGTTAATTTGTAGGAATTTCTGAAGTCAGACCATTCAAAAAACCAAAATGAGAGTGAGACCTTGAAACAAAAAATGCTCCAATACTTTTGTCACGCACACCAGTGGAGAAACAAGCCTGACGTGCAGGGTCTCTCGGTGTCAGTCACAGTGCTGGGTGAGATGAGAGCCCAGTGGCCACCAGCCAGGTGTGAGGCCAATCCAGAACAATAGTTCAAACAACAATTTGGGCAGAGGGATGGCTCCAGCATTTCTCAAGGCAGGGCTGGGTAAAATGGAGCTCTGGGCCATGGGCAGGGTGTGGGGGGAGGCCTCAGGCAAGGGTGGCCAAGGCCAGTGGACAGAATCCTCATAAGGCTCAGCAATTAGCATTTGTTTAGGTTTATGCCAGAGACTTTCTCAGGAGAGATGTTCTCAGCATGATGGCATTTTCTGTGGATTGCTAATCTGTATCTCTTACTACCATTTCTGAGAAGGGGTCACTCATCTTTTCACAGCATATTTGAAGAGTGATGTTCTCATACAAGCATGACATTGTCTTCTGAGACCTTAATTCCCTGATGCATAGAATCAGTTTATGAAGTGATGGCAGCTCTTGGATCATATCAGTCTTTTTATCCTGCCATTCTCCTTTCTTTATACTGCAGACAGCAGGTTTGAGCAGTTTTCAGCATCCTGTCAAGTAAAATATCAGTGGATGACAACCTAAATTTAATCACTGCCCTTCTGTAATTTAATCTAAATACAGATCAGTCAGGTTCTGCAGGTTATTTTACAGTGCTTTATTATTTTGATGCTGTTTTCTAAAAATAGTTTAGATTTGAGATAACAAGCATTGGCAGATACACGACTCCTCTCCCCACACAATTCTTGAAGTTATGTTTATTCTTTAATTAATTTTTGTGGCTTGTGTTTGGTTCTCTCTATACTAGAAGATAATTTGTTATGAATAATTGTCAATTTATTTGCAATATTTTCTAGTAAATATATTAGAGGAAAGTGAAAATAGCAAGACAAATATTAGTTTCTCCAACCAGCATAAACAAACCTATGCCTAAGTTGCTCTAGGGGTCCAAACATTTATGTGATGCCAACAAGAGCTCTTTCATTTGACTTGGCTTGTATTTCTGGCATATGTGACAAACTTGGAAATATTTCCTTTTCATTTCTTATGTTTCCAGTACCCAAGTTCCCTTTTAGTGACTTTTGAAACAGTTTTTGTGCAACATCTTACAAACATTATCTTGGAGTATTTGGACAAAATCTCAGCTAGTATTGTGAGGATCATCCATAAATCAATAGCATACACTATTAAGATGTATTTAATATCTTATACTTTTGTTTTTGATATTGTAATACAACAGTAAAAGTAGTACTTTTCTTAGTGCCTCACCTCCACCAGTAATCTTAATTGCATCTAAGATAAGACAGTTTGGTATTTTTCCTTTATCAGATCTACAGATGCACAGTCTACCTTAAGACTTTGATTTGTTGCACTTCTGCTAAACCTTCAAGTCAGGGATGTCTGACCTTTTAAATTGGGGCTGGATACCTGTTCCAGAAACCTCTGCAGTTTGTGCTCTCACACTACTCTCCTGTGCCTTATGGATGCAGCAACAGCTCACAGCAGTATATCTGCTAATGCATAAATGAATTTCAGAAATGTAAAAAGTACTTTGGGGGGCAGATTAGGTTGTCATTTGTAGAGCCCTGCTGTTGTGAATATTACAACCAATACATTTTTCCACAGATGTGAATTCAATCTGAAAAAAAGGAAGTATGTGTTCTCCTAAGTGTAGAAAGGCTGTTTGTGAAGTGCTTTTGACAATGGCAAGAGTAGTTTATGATTACCTTCCATCCACACCTCATAAATTGCAGTCTCACTGGTAAAGACAAAAACTTGATATACCTAACCACTAATGCCAAAGAGTCCCTCCATTTGCTTTCATCACCATTGTGCATTTGTCAGTCTCTCTGAGGTAGTGACCTCTGGTTTTGACAATACAGTTATGAGAAACACAAAAATAAAAAAGAAAGTACCTTCTGGCTTGTTAAGGCAGGAAGGTGTTGGCCTCAGCTGTACTTTCATTTCCCTGTAAGTATTGTTGAGTTAGTTTCTGAAAGAGATCTGCTATTTCCACTGAAATTTATGTATGAAATTTACAGTTTTTCTTCTCTTTATTCCAAAAGCTCAACCACTTTTCAAAGCTGCCAGGAGTCTTTTGTTTTCCTCACATCAAAGCTTCATCTGTATGTAACTTAACAACCTCTAGACTATAAGAAAGTTGTATTTTCAGATTAAATAGCTGTTAAAAACAACTCATATGGTGATGTTCAAAAACAGTATTCCCCAACAGGAAGGGAAATGGTCAAAAAGCTACTTTATTTTCCTTTTGCATCAAATGTGGAAAAATGTTTCCAACTCTTCTGTACAGAAATGTGATGGGAAACAGTCTCACTTTAAAGGTTTTGGACCTCTACAGAAATGAAAGGTTCCACCCTTTTTTCCACTGTGTTTCATGCTCTAGCCAGGAAGTTGCACCCATGCTACCTGCAGTTTCACTTGCTCTCCTCCTGTAGAGCAGTAACTCTGTCCTGTTCCAAAGCAGTTTCTATTTTGGGATGAAGGGTGTCCTCTTAGGAATTTGGACAGGGGGGCATAGGAGAGTGGCAAAAGGAAGAAAATATGATGTTCTTATCTGTGCTCTGAAACCCACTGAGTCCTTGGAAGGCCAGCTCCAAAGCTTTTATCCCTTTCTTTCCAAAGTAGTCTCTGCACAAGTACTAAGTCCTAGACCTTAATTTTGTGTTGCTCATTTAAGTTACCCCTTCACCCCTCAGCCCTGTAATGCAGCTCCTCAACTTCTCTTCCCATGTAAAAGAAGGGGGAAAAGCCCTCTAAAACCTCAAGACTCTCTTGGTGAGCTCAAGGGATTGATAGTTTTACTTGAGCAAATGTTGCTGCAAGGCTGGAAAGTCTCCTGGTGCCTCCATTACTGTCACCAGTGTGGGACTGGCATGAGGAAACCTTTGCTCGTGCCTCTGCTGCGCTATCACAGAGGCTGACAGCCAGTCTGAAATCACCAACAAAGGTGGGCTTGAACAAAGTACAGTTCCTGTACTGAAGGAGATTGTGCACGGGCATACATTTCCTCCTGTCAGTTCTGCTGAAGGGTGATGACCTGTTACAAAAAGACCATGGCAAACAGCTGGGAAGAAGTAACATAGCATCTGAGCTGTTCACTAAGCAAAGCTGAATGAAAGCCCTTAAATCAATCATAACTGCTCAGAGTTTCATTTTTCAATTTTCTCAGTTTAAAAAAATTTCACATTTTTAATTTTTATATGAAGCACTATTTTCCTCAGATTTTTACAGTACGCTCATTAGCCTCTTCTACTGATGTTAATTAAAAAGAATTAAAAACATTAAATTATTCTAAACCAGCTCTTGTCAGAAATATTTTTTTTTTACTTTCTTCCAGGCATTACTTATCAATGGAGAACACTTATTTGCATATTTCTAGTTGTTTTACAAATTCAAAGAGCTTTAACTCAAGTGTGAGTTTTTTCAGTGTGAGGTTCATTTCTCCCTGTGTGAATTTCTGAGGGCATTTTATTGTTGATACTGTGTGTGATTCAGTGGCTACTCAGCACCAGACACTCTGACAGTTTTGATTCACTAAGCATCTTAATTTTAACTCTTCAACATTCACCACGATCCTCTGTGACCAGTAACCCAACTGGATATGAACCTTATAAAATATAGTTCCCACATTTTTCACTTCATACTGTTTGCATTCATTGACAAATTTTCTGAAAACTATCACAGTGCAAGACTAAAAGTGAAACTAGTATTTCACTCACCACTCTTCTGACTTACTTTTGACATATTGCAGTACATAGGACTTTTTTTAAATTTCAGGTGGCATGGACTTGAGGTTTTGGGGGATGGAAGTTTAAGTTCTGTTGACAGAAACTGTGGAAATCCAAGGGCTCATGAATTGCTGCATGGTAACAACTGAGATCCTCCTGACAGGCACTGATATATTACTATTGGTTTCTTGTCAAATGTGTTCCCCCCAGTGCAATTATGCACAGAACATGAATACATTAAAGCCATTTCAACTACTACATTTTGCCTCCTCAGCTCTTACAAACAGACCTGCAAAAAACATGCCAACACTTTTTCCTCACTCTCAAAAACCCCAGTATCTTTGCTTCCCACCTTTAAAGAAAATCAATATTTGGCAGCTGTCTTATGTTTTTGCCATGTTCCCGATTTCCCTCTGTTTTTGGCATTGCCAACACACTCTGCAATATGCTGCAGTGCCCTTAGTAACATTTTGGAACAGCTTTGCTAGAAATGTCAGTTCACAGAGGATTGAATAAGCATGCATCATCTATACAGTTATGAGTTTTGTGCTTTTCCCAGAATTTTGTTGTTGATATTTCTTTTCAGATGGGTTATACCCATGTGCAGAATGTCTCAGTTGTGTGACATGCTTCCATTTTTTGTTTTGCTCTTACATTCTCTGGCTTAAATACTGCTGATGGCACAAAAAAATCTGCATTTTTTGACTGACCAGGTGTATCGTTATGGTTGTTATTTTAGTTGAGTTTCGTGTTCCATTATTACTAAGTGTATTTGCCATATACATGTTGGCTATGTTCTTTGGCTGAGTATCAATCATTTTCAGAGTCTGAAACTGGATTCTGAGCCTCCAGCTACCCAGATAAAAATAGGAACTGTAATTTGTCACAGGTGTTTGCTGGAGCAATTCCAGCAATGGACACAACACTAAAAATTGCAGAACAACATTAGATTTATATGACATAGTGGGAACTCCCTCAACCACTATCTGGGATCTGTTTCTAGAGTGCTATGGTTTGTGACCTTGTGCAACCTTGTATGCTAATTTCTAGGCATTGCTGTTGTAAATATATTTTTATCTCCACTTGAGAATTTTGAAATTAAGTTACAATCAATACTTAACACTCCTTCCTTCCATTATGGATTTCATAGTAGGAGCTGTAGACCTTGAGACACAGAACCATGGATTTGCAGAATCATAGACCAGATCTGGGTGTCATGCCACTAATGCACCCTGCTCAAGGCAGGAATAATCAGATCAGGTTCCTCAGATTCATATCCAGGTGAGTCTTGAACATGCCCAAGTATGGAGTATTTTCATCATAGTGTCTCTGGATCTCTTCCAGTACTGAAACAACCTCATAATAAGAAACCCTCAGATTAATCATTCAGATTATATCTAAATGCTCCCCCTTGTAGCCACAGCCTCTCATCCAGTTGCTGTGCATCTTCAAGATTAGTCTGGCTCTGTCTCCTTTATGTCTTCTGATCAAGGAGCTGCAGACACAACATCTAGTTGCAGATTTTCCTCCAGATCTCTCTTTTCTAGACTAAAGAGACCCAGCACCTCTCCTCATAGATCATGTGCCTCAGCTCCAGAGCAGCTTGCTGGCCTCCTAAGGACTAAATCCAGTATGTCCAAGTCTTTTATTTATTGGAGACCCCCAAACTGGGCACGCTATTCCACGCACAGTCACACAAGTGACAAATACAGAAGGAGGAGTCAACTCTCTGGATCTGTTGCCTACAGATCTTGTGAATACAATACCTAGCATGCAGTTGGCTTTTCCAGCCACAGGGTCACATTGCTGGTTCAACTTCTCCTCCAAGATTGCTAGATCCTTTTCAGAAAAGCTTTTTCCCAGCCAGCTGGCCCTCAGGCTGCATTGTTGCATTAGTTCATTCACCCCAGGTGCAAGGCTTTGTATTTGCTTTTATTGAACATCATCAAATTCCTGTCAGCCCATTTCTCCAGGCTGTCAAAGTCCCTCTGAATAGCAGTGACTGCTTCCCCAAGTTAGGTGTCATCTGCACACTTGTGGAGAACACAGTTTGTCCCATCAGCCAGGTCATCAGTGATGTGATAAAACACTGTAAGGCTTCCTGAGGGACACCAGTAGCTAATGGCCATCATACAATTGACTTTGTGTCACTGATCACAACCTACTGAGCCCAATATTACAGCCAATTTTCCACTCACCTTATCATCCATTTTTCTAGCCCACATCTCACCAGTTTGGTGATAAGACGACTGCAGGAGATTGTGGCAAAGCTTGCTAAAGTCAAAGTATACAACACACATTGTCCTCCTCTTATGCACAACATTATCATAGAAAATAAATCAGGTTGCTGAGGCACGGTTTGCCCTTGATAAATCTATGCTGACTGCTTACAGGCACCTTCTTGCCCTTCATATGTTTAGCAATAGCTTGCAGGAGGATTTGCTCCATAACTGTCTCAGGAACTGAAGAGAGGCTAACCAGCCTGGAGTCACACAGATGCTCTTCCTGAGTACAGGTGCAAGGTTTGCCTTTTTGTAGTTATTGGGAACCTCCCCACCTTTGAAACTGTCATGACCTTTCAAAAATATTACCAGCATCAAAATGGCACTATCCAGCTCCTCCAGTGTCACAGCTAAGGCAAGACAGGGCTGGCAACACCATCAGCCCTTTCACTCACACTTCTTACCAGTCTTAACTCTACACATTTTCATCTTCAGTCCTTATTCTCATACAACTCTGAACTCAACTCATTTTCTTCTACAGACCTTTTCCTTATACAACACTGACTCTCTCATAAGCCTCTCTGTTAATTCTGCACAACTCTGTCTCCTTATCTTACAGACATCTCTGTTAATTCTGGCTCCATTGTCTTATTAGCAGCTTATACTGATTCCTTTACCTGTGAGCAGTCTCACATAGCTTTGGTTCCTTCTTTCCACCTGCATGGCTGGCTGGCCCCAAGCTACCACTGGCCCCAAGCTACCCTTTACACAGCCACCTGACCCATCCCTCATACATCACAGTCTTACCTTATCTGGCCCTTACATGACCACACATGCCTTAACTCCCCACAGCACACCCACCAGCCTCTTATCCTCTCAACACCCCCAACTTCTAGGGGCTGGCCTACTTTATATCCTGAAAACTAATTGGCTGGGCACAGATGTTCCTTCTTTGGTAATCAGTACAGCTGTGAGCTGTTGGGGAAAATGCCCTCCTGCATTACCCTAGCTCTCCACACTCCAGCACCCTTGCGTGTATCCCATGTGAATGTCTAAGTGGCTTAAGTACTCCCTGATTCCATCTTCTACTGTGGGTACTACTTCATGTCTGCAAACTCCTATAAGACTCGGGGAGCTAGAGGGCCAGGGGGCAGACTTGCCAGGGAAAATTGAGGAAAAAACGTATGAAGTACCTGAGTGTTTTCCATATTCCTTCTCATGGGATTCCCTGCCCCACTGAGCAATGCCCATTCTCACTGTCCTACATTTTCATTAGTCTTCTTTCTGCTACTGGTGCACATAAAGAAACCCTCCTTACTGCCCTTTTCCTCCTTTGCTACTTTAAACTGGACTCACACATTGGCTTTCCTGACTGTATTCCTACACACTTGAACAGTGTCTGTTCATTCCTCCCAAACAGTCTGTCCCTGCTTCCACCTGCTGTGTACTTCTTGTGTTTGAGCTCAGGCAGGAGCTCCATGTTCATCCACACTGGCCTTGTGCCATACTTGCTCAACTCTCCGAACATTGTGCGCTGTTCTTGTGTTCTGAGGAGGCTGTCTTTGAAGATCAGCCAGCTCTCCTGGGGCCTTTTGCCCTGCAGCAGAGTTTTCCATGAACAGACTCCCCGAACAGACCTAAATCTGCTCTTCTGAAATCAAGAGCTGTAATTCAGCTATTTATTTTGTTCTCTTCTCTTAGCCCTAAACTCCACAGTCTCATAGTTGCAGCTCTCAATACTGCACTTGACCTTTATGTCCAGCATCCCCTCCTTGGTTCACTGATCACCTGCATTAAGAAAAAGTTTTCAATATATATTTCCGCAAATCCAATGGATTGTTTGTGCCATATTAGCCTTCCAGTAGATACTGTGGTGATCAGAGTCATCTGTAATCACCCGTGTCTCTAATTCTGAGGCCTTCTTCAGCAGCCCAAAGAAGGATTGATCTACCTTCTCTTCCAGACCAAGTTATCTGTAGGAATATCTTCTACAACACTGCCTATGCAGGTCCATCCCCTGATCCCTACTGTTGTGGAGACATGAAGTTCAGCCAGTCTGGGAGCAGGTGTCAGAGCTTTTGTGGTACTGGGTGGTAAATGGCAGGCCATTAGCATGGAATCATGTGCCAGAGCACTTCATTGAGAAGCTGTCAGCGTTATCAGCACTTCACCAATGACTGATGCTGGCAGACACCAGCTGAGATGGGGAGCAGAGGCCACAGAGTAAAGTGGAATTTGTACTGGCAGAACTCAGCTCCACATTGCAACACCTAAATTTAAGAGGTGGTTATATAAGGAGGTCTGATCTCAAGGTATCAACACAGGTTTTATCTGCAATGTGATGCATCTCATTTCTAGGTAAGGCAGCTGAAATCAGAGCTGTGGAGATGGGCTACATTTCACCAGAGAAAAAAGGGAAAGATCCCTGCAGCTGGACGATAACTAATAAAATGCTCACTGTAGAGCTGTAAGCATTTGAGAACCTCCAAGAACCAGCTATAGAGAGGCTTGCTGGAGGAAGTCCCCTGGGAGGTGAGTACCTCTACAAAGCACAGAGTTTGTGCTGAGCTGGGGGCAAGCCAAGGCCTCCAAGTGTGTGGTTTGGTATAACACACACTGCTATAGACACGTAACAGGAGCCATTCAACATGATTCAGGAATTTAAGTCTATACGTAGACCATTGTAGAGAGATTTAAAATCTAATAAAAACAAAAAACAAAACAACATTTCACTAGCAATAATGAATATGGATCTAAGTTTCTTTTCTGAAGCTCAGTGGCATTTAAACCTACAGGTATTAAAAGACAATAAATGTATTACTATGTTACACTATCTTTCATTGCAGGAGAAACTAAAATTTCTTTTAAAATTATTTACATTCCCCAGAATGTTAAACAATGATATTACATTTCAGATAATATTTTTCTTTCAGCTAAGTGTCATAGGCCTAAATACAACACTTGTTTTCTCTCTTGGAGGTCTGTCAAGATTTTAAGGGTCAGATATAAATTTCTTGATATTGTTTTTTTTTTTTTCCTTTCTGCTCCAAATGTGTATGTGCATTTGTTTTTTCTTCAGAAACCTCCTTGTTACACAAGTCAGGAAAAAGACTTGGCAAGCTGGTGTTTCTTGTTATCTTTCTCTCTGTTTTAGTCTCTTTCTTCTTTGTTTGTAGTTGCTTGTGGGGGCTCTCTTTAACTCTTACAGCCCCTGGTCAAACTCCAATTACCTGCCCAGCTCCTTGAACTTTACTTTTGGTTGCTGTTTGCTTCAGCTAGAAAGCCAGCTGCTTTCTCCTGCGATTATTTCACTAACCCCAGGAAATCTACCCGAATCTTATCAAAGGTGATAAATGCTTCTCACTCTGCCTCTATTCCTGGACATTCCTATAAACCTGTTGGTCTTGTTCTCACCTTCCGTCAGCATGGCTGAATTCAGGCTCTTTCCCATCCTCTTCCTTCATTATTCAGGGCTTGGCTGCTGTTCACTTAGTGAGCACACTATTTCAGTTTAAGGTTCTGATTGTTCAGATATTTTGAAAGTCAGGATACTGATCCTACAATTCATAATTTCTCCAGCAAACTCTGGTCATACATATATGTGTACAGAATGTAGCTCTGTAAAATAAAGAAATGTTTGTATGTAAAAGGAAGTACATTTTTAGGTATATTGCTACATCTGTTATAATAACAGAAATCATTCTCCTGCTTGATTATCATAAAAGCAAGCTAGCACCTTTTCCACGGAAATCCACAGTAATATTATTAATGTTAATTAATATTATTTCTATAATGTATTTTTGCAAAAATTCATTATCCAGTGTACGACAGTTACTACAAACAATGTAAAATATTAAGCTCTTTCATAAAAGCCTGTACTAATACCAAATTACTCTCAATCTACTGTATGTACTGTAAAACCACTCTGTGATGGTGGGTAATAGCAGGGTTTTACTGTGCAGGTGGTTTATGTTGTCAACAAGAACTCACAATAAAAACACAGCATTAAGATCAGGCTGACATTAGGAGTGAGTGCAGATTGTCAAGTACAATCTGGCAGCTAACTTAAATCACAAAATCAATCAAATCACATTTTTCCTTGCCTTTTTTGTGAGTATTTATATCATAGTATGTTCCTTAATCTGCTGAACCCCGGGTTAATTTCTCATCCTGGGGTTTCAGAAATGGTCTTTGCAAAAAGGGTGTCAGAGGGGCATGTCCATGTTAATTCAAGCAAGTGTTCCTCCCTCTCAAAAATAAAGGGTCTTGGGAAAGACCATTCTGAGATCCTGAATGCTGTAAAGAGGAGCAATACTAGCTTTGCATTCCTGTCTGAAGGATATATATATCTAGGAAAAGCCTGGCCAACTTGAACAGCTGTAGGTA
Source organism: Muscicapa striata striata (assembly GCA_030060385.1). Lineage (NCBI taxonomy): Eukaryota > Metazoa > Chordata > Aves > Passeriformes > Muscicapidae > Muscicapa > Muscicapa striata. The sequence goes on from JAREIS010000080.1 coordinate 1,906,226, forward strand.
AGAGACTCAAGTGATATCTTGCTATAGTTCATAGAAGCTTCAGCTTTCACTTCACCTAAATTCCAGTTTTGCGATTTGATTTTTTTTTAATGTTTCATGTTGGTTTGTTTTACTCATGGAGCTGTTTATGTAAATGTGTAAGCTATTATTCAATATTGCTTCATACTGAAAATACTGCAACACAACCAAGAACCCAGCTTGTTTTATCTTCCATTATGAATGTACCACATTCTTCCAACAGTATCTCTCTTCAAAAAATCACACAGCCTGAAATTGCTTCTGACAGTTTTACTCAGAGCTCTGTGCCTCCTTACAGATGAGAAAGTCCCATTTATTTCAATGATGCCACCTCTGGATAGAAATGTGCTCAATATAAATTAAGCTATCTGAAACTTGGGTTGCTGACACGGTTAATAATTCATTGCAAGTTTTCAGTGCATCCTTCTCATAGAAACAATGTCTTATAATGTCAGACTTAGGACTGTATAAATTTTCAGGGTGTATCCACAAGCACTTTCAGAACATCTGTAACAAAAGGTATGAGACTATTAAAGTGGTTCTTTACTCCAAAGACAGAAAATACATAGTGCACACTCCAGCTCACACAGGCGCAGGTGATTAAGATGGCCAAATTATGTTCTCATGTATTCCAGTGAAATCCTAATTTCACTCATTTCAGGAGGTTTTCTCTAGTCTTGAATATTGCAAAGGAGAATCTGAGAATGTGTATGCATTAGCGATGCAGATTCATTAGTGTCAGAAAATTACTTCAGTGTAGTGCCTGAAAATGACTGCCTCACTTGTTAAGCCTGCCTTGCCAGGAGGAAGATATTTACTTTAAACAAAACCCAAACTTGGAGCTAAAGATTTCTCATGATCAAATCTGTCAGCTTGAAAGACATCCTTTTTTTAGTTTCCTTCCTCCCACCACATGCCCACTATACGCAAGTCTCACAGATTAGAAAATACTGCTTTGTAACATGGATTCATGACAAGTTTTTTTCATCCAAATTAACCTTTGCAAGCTCCATTACTTTCCTGTCAACTTTCTGGTTACTGTCATAATCAGATTTCTGAAGGTTTAGTTATATTTGAAAGGCACAAAACTGCAATGGGCATTTAATCACTCTAGTCAGAGCTCTGGGAGAGTGTTGTCATGAATATTGAGTGGACACATGCTGGTATATGCTACAAAATGGTAATGACAGAGGTCTCTTTCTATAGCTGTCGAGGCTTGTTGGCTTATAGGGAGAAGAAGTATGGACACTCTCCTCATATCCACTTGTATCACATTAAACATCTAAATAGGAACCTCAACAAGCTAGCACTGAACAAGTAATTTGGTATCTTCTTTGGAGAGAGAAAGTAAATCTTTTGTTTCCTCTCAAGTTCTTCAAATGCAGATTGGGTACGAGCCTGAGGACAGGGAGATGGTCAATTGCCCCTGAAAAACCAGGGAAAGCTGCTAAGAAGAACTGGAAGTTGGATCCTGAGAGGGCCTGGTTTCATGGTGAAGGGAAGGGTCCAACTGCCAGCAGTCCAAAAGTCTGACTTACAGTAAAACACACATTTGAATTTCTCTCCACTAGTCAAGTTTTTGCTCTTGAAATGAGGTACGTTAATGAGTATTGTATGAATTAAAGAAGCAATGGTATCCCAGGAGCTTAGAAAGCTTAACTGTTGGTCGTGTTATAGAGTTACACTTAAAAGAGCTGCAAGGTTAATCTGAAGTGATAAGAATGTGCTTGATGTCTTATTCAAAGAAATTAACAGATGGGGTTCCAAGCATTCCTAGAGGTGTGAAAACCACAGCTCTGCTAATACTGTTGATTGCCATAACTTATCTGAGATATCTCCAACATACAGGTTACTCTATGTGAAATTTCCAAGGACAATGTTTGTCAAGAAAACAGACATAAATTTAGTTAGCCTTGCTTGCGCTTTAGCTCCTCTGGTACCTCTTTCTTCAGATAAAGGGAGGGGCATAACTGTGGGCCTGCACAGTCTGACAAAACATTAAAGCACTGGAAAACGTTAGCTTGTTTAAAATCACACCGGAAACAGCTACATTTAATGTGTGCAAGATATTTATTGTAAATATAGTGTTTGTTGTGGAAAGACGTCCTTTTCAAAAAATACCAGTTCTGACCATGAAAGCAAAAGGCAATATACAGTTTGTGAGTTTGCTACAGTAAAGGGGATATCTGAAATTTGAGCAATTTCTTTTTTTTTTACCATTTTTTATTTTACCAGAAATTATATCAGTGGATATGTTCACCACATCTCCATGAAAATTCCTTTCAGACTTTAACTTTACATCTCTCTGCTTAAATTTATTTCAGATCATCACAGCATTTTTTAGATACTGTGCTTGAAGATTATTTTGTAAAACTGCTGGTTTTATCAATCAATCCACAATATTTCTTCTGACTTTCTCAAATGCCAAACACATTTGAACTCGTACATTTTCTTCAAAATACAGGTTTTCAAGCAATGGTAAAAATAATTACTGTCATCTCACACAGCTCAGTAACTGCATAAAAATAAATCCTATTTTTTACTTTGCCTAACATACATTTGTATCAGCCACAAACAGTGTTTTCCTAGATACTGAAAGCAGAGACCAGATGTTCTGCTGCCCATTCCAGCTGAGATGTTCACTTATACACAAGAGATTCCGTGCACAAAGCTTATGCCCATACCCTAATCCAAGGCTTGGTTACATATTCAAACTGAATGTGGCATGGTTCTAAAAAAGGGTAAAGAGTGAAGACCTTAAAGAGCTCCCTCCCTGACAAGATCTCAGCAGAGATCTGGGCTATAGGACCACAATCCCACCAAAGCACAGGCAGTGCCCAGCTGTTACTCCAGCCCTAAGGTCAGGCAGCATCATGCAGAGAGAGATTTTCAAATGACTGATAGTGAGTGGAGCTTCAGTGCCTAATTGATGCTTATAACTTTGGGGAAAAAAATCCCCAGCTTTCAGTATCTTTGACAACTGGGCTCAATTTTCTCTTCTCTCAACAACAGCAAAAATGCTGCTAGGTGTACCTGAAGGAATCCTGTCTGGCAGGAATTATGCATAGGCACCTCACTCCCTCAGTGTGCCTGCAACGATCCAGTTCAATCCATCGAAAATCCAGACTAAAGGCTGTAATGTCCTGCTAATGAATTGTTCTCTACAGAACATTTTCCTATGCCTTGTTGCTTAAAGTGACTACTCCTTTGCTGATTTACAAAAACTATGCTGTGCTGCGCGGCAGCACTGGTTACCTTTGGAAGCTGTGCCTGTAGAAATTATTCTGGGGATCACTTATTCCCAAGAGAACTAATTCAGGATTTGATCCCACCATGTCCTGCATGCCCTTGGCTCCCAACTGTGGAGATGCTTGGTGACAGGTAGAATTAGAAGACCTCAAGGCCTGCTCCTGGTCTTGCAGAAATCAACTGCAGAACTTCAAATGTCTTGTGCTGGTGAAGATCAGAGTCTCCCTGGGAAGAAGAGGTTACAAAAGAGCAAATCTGTGTTATCTTTGCACGAAAGGTTGCTCGGTGCTACTGCGTAATGGGAAAACTCACCAGAAATTTTCTTCAGGCTTACACACAAAATAATTTTACACAGAGAATACTACAATGATGGCTAATAGTGTATCTCCAAAATACCATGTAAAATACATAAGGCTGAGATCAATGGTGACAAAAAGCACTGAAATGACAGCCTTTCAGTTCAAACAAAGCACAGTATTAAAATTCTGGTGGGTGCGTTTGGAAACAAAAATGGTCAGCTTCTGACTGATGGAGTCACCTCCCTGGCTGAGTGTCAAAATAGGTCAATGGAGCTTTCTTTTCACAATAGCTAGAAGTAAATGGAAACTTTGCTGTGTTCTAGCCTAGATCGGTAGGGAAAGAGACATTCTCCCTGACATGTAGCTTTTGTATTTGTTACATGATACTCCATGATATTGAATAACAGCTAGCAGGTTTTCAGCACGAGAAAACACTCTTGTCCCCGCAGATGGCACCACCCTTTGCATGCTTGCACCTCAAACCCAGCCCAGCGATGTAAAACACTGCAGCACCTCAAGGTTCAGCTCAGCCAAGCGTGGCAAGGTCAGTCAGCAGAGCAGGAGGAGGGCAGGGAAGGAGGGTGGGGGTGGAGATGGCAGCCTGACCATAACTCCAGCCACAAGGGCTCAGTTTCTAATGGCAACAATCTCAAAAGCTTCTCTGTGCACAGCTTCATAATTAAGTGTTAAACAAAAATGTTGTGCTGTGAACACTGCATACTCCCTTACAAATTCTGACTTCATTTTCAGACCTGTTAGTCTACTAAATAATTCAGTCTGAAAATTCCTAGCACTTAAGCAGGGACTGTAAAATTAGGATATAGTCCAGATCTCAATACTGCTAAACAGTGATTTTCTTCACCAAGTATGGCTCGTGATCACCATGCTCCTTCTACTCGGGACCACATTTCCACGTTAATACATTGCTAGGACATTTTCTAAATGCATGTCTAGCTTCATCGTGGAAAGACAAACTTGATCAGAGTAATAGATTACGACCACGGGATGTGTGCACAGAAAGGCGTAAGTGGAACAAAGGTCAAAAAAGAAGTGTAACTTCTTTTTCAAACTTACAGCAGAGTTTTTTTCCCAAACATGAAATATAATCCTTTTAAAAACAGGCTTTCAGTTACACAACAAATCTGCAACAAAGCAATGCTACGAGCAAAAGTGGTATTTGAGTATTTTTGAAGAAAACTCAGAACTCATACCATACTAGTGAACTAAAAAGTAATGCCTCAAAACATCTAAATGAGAACATGTTACTCATCACAATCCTTTCATCACAAACACATTGTGATGCTTTCAAACATTGGTGGGAATGTAGATATGTTTACATCTGTGTAATAGAGACTTGTCTATTTTCCATGGAGCAAACTTTTATTTTTCAAACAATGTAGGAAGAGGAAAGCAGACATCACAAAGAATGGTTGATCCACTATCTGGTTTATAGCTATTACTATTTTTATGCTTTTGGAGAGAATTATATATAATCCACATTAGAGTGAGATTGTAACATTTCATGCCGCATCCCACCACGTTACAGATGTTACAAAACTGTTCTGTGCATGCCCTGGACACATATATTTCAATATAGGGTGGATTAGTGTACTGAATAAGGAGTTGTTCGGAGGGTGGTTACGGCAGAGGTTACTTCTCCCATTTGAATTCCTTAGGTACAGGTGTACCCATGTACAGCACCATATCTGGTTTCTCAGGTAACTCCTCAGTTTTTTCGGCTCTCCCTTTTCCTTTTGTACGTGCGTGCCTCTAGGTGTGCTGCTAATGAAGGAAGGAGGGAGGTAGAGGGTAGGGCTCAGTATGTCTTCCACGACCCTCTTAAAGCTTCTCCAGAGCTAAAATAATGTAATATTTTTCCTCTTCTTTCTGGGGAAAAGGACTAACATTAATTAAACAAGGCAGATTTTTCGCCAGGTTTTTCCCATTCAGCGTTTAACAGGAGAGTTTTGGCTTCTAGCCACCAGAGCAGGAAGGAAGGAAAAAAAAAAAAAAAAAAAAAAGGAAATCACCACAATCACCACACCACCTCACATAGCTTCTGAAAAAAAAAAAATCAAGCTAATACTCTTGGGTATTTTTTATTTTAATTGTCCTGCCACCCCGGGGCGGCCCTTTTGTCCGGCGGGAGAGGGACGCGGTGCGGGAGAGCTCGGCGCGGCGGGGCACGGGAAGCTCCAGCTTTCCACGGGACGCGGCGCTGCGGCTCCTTCCCCTCTCCTCCCCTCCCTTCTCCCGGCCGGCTGCTGCTTCCCCGCCCTTCCCTGCGGCCCGGGGGCGCGACCCTCGCCTCGCCCCTGCCGGCACAAGCGCGGGTTGAGCGGGCGTACGGAGCCGCCTTTGTCCGCCCCACACCCGCCGCGCATGACAACGACCCCGGCCCGGGGGGCCGCCGGCCGCGGCCTCAGCACGGCCCCGCCCCGGTTACCGCGGCAACGGCGGGGCCTGCGGGCCTGGCCTTGCCTTGCCCTGCCTTGCCCTGCCCTGCCCTGCCCTGCCCTGCCCTGCCTTGCCTTGCCTTGCCTTGCCTTGCCTTGCCTTGCCTTGCCTTGCCTTGCCTTGCCTTGCCTTCCCTTCCTCCCCTCCCCTCCCCTGCCCTGCCCTGCCCTGCCCTCCCCCCTCCCCCCTCCCTCCCCTCCCCTCCCCTCCCTCCCCTCCCCTCTCCGCATCGCTGGCGGAGCTCCGGCGCCCCGAGGCAGCGGGATGCCCCCCGATGGCAGCCCTGCCACTGTGGCCCCGCTAGGTTAAAGCGGTGGAGACGCTGCTGCCGCTGCGCTCTGCTGAAAGCGGCTAAGCGCCCCGCTTCACTAATGCTTCTGGAGGGCTGACACGAAAATCCCATCTCCAGGTGTTTCCGCAGCGCCTCGCCGCCTTGCCTGGCTCGCCCGGGTTAGCTGAGGGCTCCGCACGCTGAGTAAGGGCCGGCGGCTGGGCTGCTCTGTCAGCTGCAGCCCGGGGCAGCTGTGCCTGGGTGCCGATGATCCCGGGCTGAGCCCTGGCCGGTGACTCGCTGCGTGCGGACATCTGCTCGGGGAGCTGCTGCGCTCCCTCCTGGGAACTGGAGCTGGATTTCCATGCTGACGTTTTTCTGCTCCAGACAGAGTTCTATTTAGAAACACTTTTCTGCCGGGAACAGTTAAATAAGAGTTAAATTGCCGGCTTTTGTACAGTTATATAATATTTTCTAGTTTTTGTGTGTTGGGTTTTTTCCCCTTTAAGATTTGTCATCGCAGACCAAAAATAAAGCAGAAGAGAGCAGAAAAAAAAAAAAGTCTGAGCTGAACTGCACTGTGAGATCATTCGTAGGATAGGTTTTGATTTGGTAAGCTATTTAAGATTAAATTGGAGAGAAAAAAAAGAGGATAGGAGATTAAACAGTACTTTTAAAAAGCTAAAAGTCAGCAAAAGTAAGACTTAAGCTAAATAGCATAAATTCATTAGGAATTGTGCTACTGTAAAAGCAATAAGCAGTTCAGTCTAAGAGGGGGCTGTGTACCCTTCAAAAGAATCGTGTTATGTATGCTCAGTCATAAATTAAAGTGAAGCCTGGCACTCGGAAGAGTGGCACTGCTTTCCTGTGTGCTTTCATTGTATCTCATGACTTAGTGTATCATGTCATTTGCATTACATAATGCTTAAAGGACCCCAAAATACTAGTTCCCTTAACAATTGCTGTTTATTTAAATTCCTGGTCCTGAGTGTTTCAGAGGGTGATAGCAGCTAATTCTCACTGTCTGATTTCCTAGGTAGATGATTTTTGGCAGCATTTGTATTTAAAAAAAATGCCACTCTCAACTGGCTTTCTGTTTGTACTTAGGAATGTATTGCTATTGTACTTAGCAAGGTTGCTATCATACAAAATGAATGAAAAGTGACAAAAAGCAGAGACTGAAGAAGAGCACTGGGAATTTTCAAAGACTTTTGGTTCAGCACTGCCATTTTTTTCTTTTGCTGTATTCACACTGGCAGCTTAAACACCTACTGCAGGCAAGCCAGGTTGTGCAGGTGGAGGCGGTGTTTAGCAAGGCATGCTGCTTTAGTAAGTCACCTGTAAAACAAGATGATCTGCAATGTTTAGATAAATGCAGTTGTTCTTAGTATTTTCTTTGTCAGCTGTATTATCTGGAGTGCAGCTTGGAGTATACACCTATGAGTTAAGCAGTAAGTGTTCTGTCAGTATTCATGAAGCTGAGATATTCTTCCTGTGTGAGTTGTTAAAAGCACCTCTTTTTGTCAAGCAAATCAAGACAAGTTGTACCTACAATTTTTTGTCTTTGACACTCTGTAAAAAGGCAACATTAAATTAGGGAGTTACAGAAATATATATGTGTGTGGTGGGGAGGGAGGAGCACTGTTTGGAGAAGAAGTTTCAGAGAAGGTCCAGCCGGGATACTGATGAGGTCATAAGAGAAACAGAACTTAGAAAGAATCTGGAAGCCTTACCAGAGACCTACTGCTTACCCCAACATTTCAAAATGGGGTTTTAACTTTGAGAAATAAGTACAAAAATGAATTATCTATACTCTGTGGTTCCCAAGGTATTTGAGAATGCCTTTAATGTTTCCACTCTAAAAGAGGGTTAGTTCTTTTCTCTGCACACTGCATTTCAAAGGCAGTCCCCTAGAGTGAGGTTCAGCTTTGGCTTCAAGCACAGAAATTTAGTTATGGGAATGTGAGTGAAGTATCTTAACTTTCCATTGCAGACAGTGGGGGTGGGTTTCATGTTCCTCTGCAGGAGCCATTTGAGCCTTGTGCTTTCATACATCAGAAGGAGCCTCTGGATACAGCACCACGTGACTTCTGGAGAGACAGCTAGAGGCCAGGCAGGGTTAGCTAAGACAACCTCAATGGCACAAGGTGCCTATTTAGGCAATTGAAGCTAAGCCAATATGCTCAAAGGGATTTTCACCCTAAAGTAGTTACTTTGATTTGGTCAGCTGAGTAAGTCCATGTTCTCCACTGATTGCACTGGCAAGACCTGTAGTGACCACGATATGTGTCTTGGACATCTAGCTCACACCAAGGTGTCTATGCTTAGGACCTTGAACTCAGATGTTGAGCTCTATCCTTGCTTAAGACTAATTCACTTGACTAAGCACTTACGGGTTGCATTGTGTGAGACAGCTGTACAGCACTGCCAGTTATCACATGGGACTCCTAAATAAGACCCCCATCTTTTGGAGTGGCAGCAGTCCATGCACTCAGCCTGTCTGGAACTCCTTTCCTCTGAAAACTTGCCTCTGAAAACTCAGTTTGTCAATCATTTTCTGAGAGAACGCCCCTCTTTAAGTTTACCTTTTTCTGTCCACAAAGGTGTGTTACACGCAGCCTCAATCTTTTCTATAAATTCAAAGCTATCTAAGACTTAAGTATGAAAGAATTAAAAAAAAACTTTTCATTTCCAGATTCTTTATTTCCATAGAAAGCAAACCCCTGTTAAATGGATAAAAAGGGCAGGGAAGGGAACCTCAGTGCCATTTAAGAAACTGAGAAATGTGTGAAGATAATGAAGTTGTTCTGTGAAGTTAAATGTTGATCAAAACCTTTACAAGACAGGGCTGAAACCACTAACCTTGAGTGGTTTCATTCAGGAAAGAACTGCAAATGAAGAAGGGTGAAGAAAAATCAGTGACAGTAACAACAAAATAAAAGTATACAAACACTGGGAAGAAGTCTGGGAAAAAATAACAAGCATGTTTTTCTAAAAAGGCAACACAGAGAAAGAAAATCTGGTAGATATGGGACATATCCTCAGAGACTATTCACTATTGATCTTAACACAAATTTGAATAGAAGAGAGGGAGAAGACCCATCTCCCTAGCTGCAGAGATCTACCACTTCTTTTCTTTATGACATTTCTTTATATCCATTCCCTTAGAGAAGCCTTCTCACTGTTAGCTCCAGAATTTCTCTTATTCTTCCACCTTTTTTACCTCTGAAAATGAAAAAAACTTCCTCTACCTTCAGAGGACTTCTTTTATGTGACAGAAAGCCGGGTCATCTTTTTATTCTTTTCAATGTTATATGAGAAGCTTGGCAGGCTTCAGAGATTCTTTAAGTTTCAGGACTGCGAGAGAAGCAACTCAACCTTATGCTCTTGTGCCAAGAAAGAATGTGCTTTTCCTGGTGCAATTTTTAAACCAGCCACTTGAATCCTCCAACCTTTTCACCTTTTCACATCAATATCAGCTTGAACTCTCAGCTGCCATAGATTCTACTGTGGGGCTGAAGGCAATAAAAGCATCTACAGCAGGACTTAAGTGGAATTGCATTGCCTGAGCCCAAACTGGTGATCCAAAAGTCGGTTGTTAATCTGCTGCCTAGCTTGATTAGGTGCCTTCTTGTAGCACTGTGAAGTTCTTGAGACACTTAGAGCCAAATGAAAGAGCTCAATACCTTTCTTTTGTCTAAAGTAAGTGGAAGTTTGGGAAAGCAGCCTATGCTCTACAACTGCTTGAGGGAGCCAATATGTCAAATATTTTTGGAGTGTGCCTAATGGATTAGACCTTACAAAAATGCAATGGATGCTTTCCCCTGAAACACAGCTGAAGAGGAGGCAGAAGTGCTTCCATGCCAAATACACATGCATGCATGCATGCACACCAGACACATCACCAAATGTTCAGGACACTCTCACCCCCAGGAATGGTGGATGTAACACTCTTCTCAGCCTGAAAATTTCAATGGGCATTAACTGTGTTTCACTCATTTAACAGTGTTCTGCTAGAGGTAAGGACTGAAGCCTACAGATTCCATTTTTCTGCTGATCACCATGGCTCCTGAATTACAGTGTCTTGAAGTATCAATGTTCTTCCCTGCTTTGCTGTACAGAAGGATGGAAAATCCATCCATTCTAGTTAGTTATGTGACTGATTATTAGAACCCTTATTTATCAGGTGGGAGATGTGGGTTGCACTGTTTGCTGGGAGAAGCTGGAACCTGAACCTTCAGATTGAAATGTGGACACCATACCTTATGTTAAAAGTGGCTGTTGGAACCACTTCTGTTGCATTTCAAAAACAACAACAAAAAAACCCCAAACCAAAACAAATAACCCACCAATCCAAACACGTGAGTTCTGCTACATTTCCTCAAGAAGGAATCAGGATACCATGTCTTTAAAAGACAGAGGAACTTTTCTATAGTCCTGACTAATCTAAGTTCTGCATAGGGATGGATGTAAGGTAGTCTTGTTTTGTGAGTTTCTTATACCTTAGCTCTCAGTAGCTCCTCCCTCAGGGTCCTGGCTCTTTGAGGACATTGTTGAGAAGTTCCTAAGGATTCCTGCCTGGAGAACAGATGCCTAACACAGATTTTGAGGGCAAAAGCGTGGACACGCTGCATCTAAGTATGAAGTGACCACATTATTATCTACTCTTTCTTAAACTGTTTTTGTTACAAATGTTGCCTTAAAATTTCTTCTTCCTTCACATACTCCTTCAAATCAGTGAAAGGAGATATTTCTTTGATCAGTCTCAAACCTTTCATTGCCACGTGACTTTGTGATAAGCTTTAATCGTTTTACCAGGTGGTCAACTGTTTGGTTACTGGCCCTACTGGGTGGGCTGGGGAGGTCACGTGTATCCATCTGAAGAACAAATTATCAAGGGATAAAAATCCTCCACTGTTTGTCCTATATCAGTTTAAACAGAAGGTAAAACATCAGGAGGGGCAGAGACCAACCTTATAATCAAAATGCTTGCACAGAGACAACAGAAGAAAAATATTTATCAATGGTCTACTGTTTAGCTAATACTGTTTTTGAAATTAGTAATTACTTGCAAAATTTTAATATCTTTTCATCTGATTTAATGTTTTCTCTCTCTGAAGAATTTATCTTCATGGTAATTTTCTCCTGTCCATTCTGAAATGGCAGTTTCTCCTTTATTTCTTTAGAAATTTGAATCTGAACTTAGCCAGAGAGATCATCCTTCTGTATTTAAAATCTGACATCCTATGGGCTTTATATTTTCATTGTATCCATCTGCTGACAAGAAGGAGTTTTAGCTAGAGTTTGAGTTTGCATACTAGGGCATGTGGAGAAACAAATTACCAGGTGAGAAATAACCATTCTTCAGAATTCTCTCTTTTAAAATTTTCTTTTTCTTTCCCAATAAGAGGAACAAAGATAAGTGGCAGCACATGGCTTGTAGCTGCCCTATTATAGCAGCCCTCCCAGAGGCCAGTTCAAAAGTCATAGTTCTGATACTAGCTAATCTGGCAAGGGGATTTCAATGGGTGGATGTGAGAATAACATCTGCCTTTCAAATCTTACACTTGCCAACATAGGCATGTGAGGTTTTTTGTTGTTCCAAGAACCTCTCAAGCATAGAGAAGGTAAAAGTCCTATGAATTGGAACCACCTGCTTGAACTAATGTTTTGGCAAGCTCCTGTGTTCCTGGAGCTGGTTCAGAGTATTCTGAGCTGTGTGGAATGGGAAAAATCCACAAAAATTACTTACTGCCCCATAAATATTTCTGATACTGTTGTGTTCAGATGGAAAGAGTGTAGGGAGCAAGCCTAGTATGTGTAAAACACATACTGTTCTTGTGTGACCACTCCCTTTGCTTCACAGTCTGTTCTATTTCTGTCTGAGACAAGAGAAACAGAGCTTAGAGATCAAGAGGAAGCCACTTTCAGACTTGATGCTGCAAAAAACACAGAGGATTCATTTGCTCTTTTCCTGAATTCTCCACTGGATAGTCTCAGTATTTGTTTTGGAGAGCTGAACTAAATGATTTTGAAAGTTTCTGAGGGTCCTGTTATACTTAGATTTGTGTATATAGTCTTTATGTCTCTCACACCATATCACTTTAGTGTGAAGGGCTCCTTTTTAAACCAGAAGCTTATTATGAACCTCATAAAATAGCCTTGCTGAAGGATTGCTTGTTTGTCCTTCAAAAGAAAGACAGTGGAATGTTCTCAAATAGTTGCAAATCTGTATTAAAAATGGCAAAACTATGAAAAGACCACATTTTCTATACGTTTTGTTTTCCCAAGCTGGATGAAAACCATATCTACCACTCACAAAATCAAGGCATTGTACCTCATCATTTAGATGATGATGGAAGCATATGGAACCACATAAGTTCTTATAACAATGGAGCTAAAATGTGCTGTAAGGTATGTAGAACAATCCAAAGGTCTCCTTGATTTGAGGACACTCATAGCCCATTTGAGTGCTGAGATGGCCATAAATGCATAATTTATGCAAAGTGAAATGTTTTTCAGAGAGAACTAGAAGGTCTGAGCCAGAATGCCATTGAATAGACTGGTTAGGATGTTCCCCAGGACGTTCAGATGGCTGCTCTGAAACAGACATGAGAGATATTAATGTCCATATCTTTAGCTTTCAGTCAGGGCATGCCATGTCATTACTTTTATGAAATTTTAAAGTGGCGTGGACAGTCTTAGATTTTTCTATTCAGCTTTTCTTGGTTGGTCAGATTTTCTGCTGAGCTGCTCCACCAGTTGTAGAGGAAGTGCAGCTGAAATAGGTTTCTAAAATATGTGTCCAGATGCCTAAAGCTGTGTGATGACTCCGAGCTCTTGAGGATATCGCACTTCTTTTTGTTAGAAATGTCTGTAATTCAAGTGATAACTCAGGGTCAATCAAAAAGTTTAATGGGACCTCAAAGAATTTATCTTTTAATTATGCAATTACTGTGGATTTTAAGAAGGGTTACTTTAATCACAGCTCATGTGTGCTTTTCAGCTTCCTCAGTATGAACAGACTCCAGCACTGACTTTTTTCCCTTTGTTCTTTCTGGTGTATTTGCTGGATTCAAACTGTATGTTATTCCTTCTTTAAAGTGGATACTAATGATATATCTTTCCTTGGCATTAGCACCAGTACTGGCACTTTGTAGTGCCTCAAGCATTTAATCACATCCTTCCTCTGAACTTTAATCTGGTGGGCATAATTTACCTCTCCAGGGAAAAGTTAAGTACATAAAACAATTTTAAAAAACATTGAGAGCCTGTTTGCCCTTAATTAGAAAGCACAAGGGATGTATGAACTCAGATAAAACAATAAGATTCATGTATGCCATTTTGACTTAATTTTGTTACCACTCTTGGGCATTCTTTGGAGGATGTGATCAACATCCTCCAGTGTATGCTAAATTTCCTTCCATGAGATACTTGCCAACCTACATCACGGAATAAGTCCATACCTCTGCTGGGAATATGGGTCATTTTCAATTAATGCAGTATGTTCATTCATTCACTCATTAAAATTACCAGTTATCCTTTTTCTTATAGGCACTGATTCTCTCTGTCAAATGACAAGCCACAACATTTTCTTTACAGGTGGTTGAAGGCTATCACCTGTTTGTGAATTGTTGGTCTCTTCAAGTTCAGACTGGAAAAACTGGTGTTTGCCTGAATGATAGCGATTTTTTTTCCTGTGCTGATAGGATAATCATAGTTTAGCAGCTGTTGATTATTAACCTGTGCTAGAATGTCTCTTGTTCAAATCTCTGTGTTTTAAATCAGTAGCAGGGCCAAAGATAGCAGGCATTCTAAACACAGTTCACATTCAAATAATGTTGTCTCTGACATAGCACCCTTAATTCTATTGATATAGAAAGATTCCCAAGTTTTGTCACCTAGGGGTGTTTTTCAGAGCTGCTTGATAGTTCTCATGGTTTTCAGTTCATAGTATGGTATCTCAGCATGCCTGAAAATTTGGGCAATATTTCTCTAGATGTCCGTGTGAGAAAGGTCCACAGCAAAGGTGACTTCAACCATATAACCCACCAGGGTACTTATCATTGTGGTATTGTGAGTGCTGAAGTAATGATATGGTTACTAAGATGCCTTGGATTACTTTAGAGGTTTGCTGAAATTAACTGGTTCCATCAGTGCAGAGATCAGTTTGCTGAAGTTCTTAATCCAACTGCTGATGCTTCTTGCATTGTGTGATAGCTAGAAGAATTTCTTAAAATTTAGGTTTATACAAAATAATTTAGGTCACTTTCACTGTGTTTAATATCTAAGATTCCTCACAGATTATAATCTTGTAACCTGTATTCATGAAAACTCTAGAACTTTTTAAAAAGACCCTGAAACTTTAATACAAAACTGGAAGTTAATATTTTCAACAAGAAAGAACTTTACTAGATCATACTATGATAAACATGTATAGAAATTTCACAGAAAACAAACATAACTTACTGTTTCCTCTGCTGTTAAAAAAAAAATCTGATATAGAAGAAAAAATAAATGTATTGCTACATTTTGATTCAGAATTTATCCATATCTTTCTTCAGTACCCACAAAAATGATACTGAAGAAACCAAACACACGCATGCAGAGGACTATGATTTAATGCCTGGAATAATCAGAAAAAATACCCTGCCATCTCCAATCAAATTTAGCGTGTATATTATGGTGAAATTCTGCAAGAAAAAACAAAGAAGCTGTCATCACATCTAATGGCTTTCTTATATTCAGAATCCCCTCTGGAATAATAATTACATCAGTGTATCCGTACTGATGTATCTCTGCTCTGCCTGCTCCCACTGTTGTGCCTGCACTGTTAGATGTTACCTATGATTTATGTCAGGCGTCTGTGCCGTGCTGTGCTGCATTGGTGGCTGCACATTTCCATATGGATGGCTATCCCGCCGTTCCTGGCACTGCTCCCAGGCCCTGCTGAATTCCAGGCCATTTTTAAACTAGATTGCAAGGTATGTTTAGAGGCATGGAGAATTGTGGGGATGGGAATCAATTGCTTGTAATTGAGTTCTGCTGTATCTCACAACTCACTTGGTTGATCAAACAGTGTGCCCAAGCATATATATACATTTATATATTTACCCAGGCATATATCCATGAGTAAATCTATCTATCTATCTATCTATCTATCTATCTATCTATCTATCTATCTATCTATCTATCTATCCAGGCACATATCCATAGGTAAATTTTCACCACAAGCAGCTTTTTGTGCAAATCTGAATACTGTAACCGTGCACCTGAAGACATTTTAGATATCAATTAAACTGTTTCAAGTTCTGACAGAGTTCGTTGAGTTTTAAGAAGTTGTAAATCAATGTCCCTCATTAAGAGCAGGGAATCCACTGGAATCAGTAATTTATGTCATACTAAAATGACGTCTCTATCTGCTCGACAATCTAGGTTTTTTTTTTAATGCCTTAAATAACTTAATGGAAAGTGTACACTAGCTTTGGGCTAATAATGATACTCATCCTTAATGATAAAGAGCAATTACTTTCATTACTCCTGCTGGGGTTTTTTTGTTGCATTACCTAGAAATCTTTCTTTCTGACATGTTTACCTATTTGAATGGCAGTTTCCCTCCTTATGTCACCCGACTATTACAATATAGATATTTCACAATACTCACCTTGCTACCATGCTATAATATTATGCTATTCTTGTGTCTTGAGAATGCAAATTTCAAGAACCAGGGAGAAAACAACACTGCAAAGGATTACAGTCATCACAGAAATGGTGTGGTTTGTGTCCTTTAGCTAAATAAATTGGTCTTGAGAAACCTATGCTTATATGTTCCTGATTTTATTTCTGGTGGGAGGATGGAGGTTGGCATTTCTAGCACTCCAGGGACTCATAAAAAATATTAAGACAGTGAGCGAGTTAGGAATCAGCTGGAAATTGTTCCTGGCACATCTTACATTTTTTCCATGATAGCAATGTATCAAAACAAGTCAGCTGTGCTATACCAAGAATCACACATAACTTGATAACAGGCCTCTAGTCAGACAACATCATCTGGTAAAATTTGTCTTCGGCCACAGATGCCTCAAAGGGAATGTTTTATATTGACAGCATCAGCATGAGCAAGGAAGCAGTGACACTGTATAGTTTGAGCATTGTATGTTGTATTTCCTTTGATTTGGCCTTCACATCTCTCACCCTGTAATTGCTTTCTGCTTTTGGTTTGGTGATGATCCAGGTTACATAAAGACTGTTTGACTGGAAAGATTTGGATGAACTCCCAGTGTCTGAAAGGTAATCTATGTGAAATGGCAGGAAACAATTTTTTCTCCCCCCGGCTTCTTCAGCAAACCAAGTAAAGCTTTTGCTTCGTTGGTTTCCACCCTCCTTGTGCTTGTCAGTCACTATTCATCCAGAGTGACAAATCCTAGCAACAAAGTGGCTCCCCAGCACCTTCACTCTCCACAATTAAACATCCACCTGTGAAAACTTTTACAAGACTCACTGTGGAGCTTTCTTTTGTAGCTGGAAAAGACATTTTATACCTCTAAAGTTCTGTCTTGCTTAATTTACTGCAGTGTTCACTGTAACTAGTCACTGCTGCAAAGCATGTTTTCCAGGCAAGGAACCTGTCTTCTTATCTCTGCTACAGGGCCTAACAAGGCTTCCCCTTCTCCATTGGGTGTGAGTAGGATGTTATTTTGTCCTCAGCTTCTCTGACTGATCCCGTAGGCTTATGCATACATTTTGAATTCATAGTGCTATAAGTAGACGTGCCTCCTGTTGATAGATTACCAGTTTCAAATCCAGAAATCCCTAATTGCTTTTCCAGACAGCAGTGCTTATCCGAAGTAGAACACAGCTCCACGGAGTAATCTATGAAGCAATCAGTGATGCTGTTTCATAATAAATCCATTTGCAAGCAGTTTGCTCCTGGTTCATGAGTGCCATGGCTCCCATGGAAAGATGTTTGTCCTTGTGCTGTTGTGTGTCAGATCGATGGGGCTGAATGCCCATTTTGCACACCAGTTTAACTTCCAATGGAACTCAGTGTTACGGGAATGTTTACATATCTCTATTGCAGAAGTGCTTTGTAAAAGCTGCTTAAACAAACTAGCTGTGCAGCTTAAATGTGTGCAGCGCTGCAGAGAGAGTGTAGAAGGGGAAAGCTCTAGATTTCATGAAGCTTTTTAGCAGACATAACAGTAATGTCACTTACGTTCAAATGCAGTTCACAATTCGCTGCCAAACATCGCAGCAAGCTGCATGAGGAGTCAAGAATTTATTTCACAACAGGAGAGACCAATCACAGTTAATATTTCCATTTTTTATTTGACCTGGACTACTGAATGCAAATACCAAACAGTTATCATTTTGATTTTGCAAAAGAACTGTCACTGTTCAGTAGTGACCTAATGCAGAAATGCTGCTTCACATTTCTCTGCACTATCTCTTTTCTTAATAATGGTGTAGTCCATGAAGGGAGTGAGAGGGATAATAAGTTCTCTTTCTTTTCTGGCTCTTTCTTTTCTGGCACTTCATTGGTTTTCTTTTAATCCAGTACGTGAATAGTAGATACAGTTAGGAAAATGTTCCTGTTGATTATTCTGAGTAATTTTAAATAGTTTTCTCATTTCTAGACTTCTTTTTCATCCTACACATTCAGGTTGTAATTGAATCCCATCTCACCTTCATTTATTTGATCCTTTTAAAAATAGGCTTCAAAAAATCCCTGTCTCTTATAGAAGCACTGTGTAATGCAATTAATGGTATAAAAAAGTCAAGATATACAGAAATTACCACTATAAACCTCAAAAATAAAGTTCTATGGGAATTATTGGTACATGAGGAAAGAAAAATAAAAGGCAGTTAGCTTCACCCCACTGCAATTTTGAAAAAACCCAAACAATTTGATCTTTTTGGTGAAACAAATTTTGTGAAAAAATTAGACTTAAAGTGCTTTTTCTGTCATAAAACTATAACCTCTGTAGATGGATTTGATTCTAAAGTATCTCTATGATTAAATTTTGTCTAAAATGATAAAAAAGTTCAATTCATGAAAATAGTAAAAAATTACAGCATAGTAAAGTCAGCCTTCCTTCCTTCCTTCCTTCCTTCCTTCCTTCCTTCCTTCCTTCCTTCCTTCCTTCCTTCCTTCCTTCCTTCCTTCCTTCCTTCCTTCCTTCCTTCCTTCCTTCCTTCCTTCCTTCCTTCCTTCCTTCCTTCCTTCCTTCCTTCCTTCCTTCCTTCCTTCCTTCCTTCCTTCCTTCCTTCCTTCCTTCCTTCCTTCCTTCCTTCCTTCCTTCCTTCCCTTTTCTCCTTATCTCCTTTTTTCTATCTTTCTCTTTTTTCAGAGTGAAGTTTCTTTATGTTAAAAGTCTGCCATAGGAAGTTTTAGTTTTGAATAAAGGGTACTTTTTTATCGGAATATTTTGAACTCCTTCAACCCAGAATGAAGTTAATAAATTTTCAAAGCAGAGCTTGTGTAGTGTTCCATAAATAAAGCTCAGGGCAAGGGAATGTACTGCAAATATTGAACAAATAGATGCTTATTCATTTCAAAGTAACCATCTGCTTTAACAGGGCAAGATATCATAGAAAAAAACCCCATGAACCTATCTTTAATGGCTGAGAGGGACTCAATATGTAAACATTTTTCAGAATTAATCATGAAATTTTCTAACTTTTAAGAGCATTTCTTCATAATCTGTATTTTAATATAGTTATTCTGTATAAAGTGTGCATGTATGTATTTATACATATATATATATTTGTACATATTTATGTACATATTTTAAATGTGAATCATTTCTGTGCCATGTGTGCAAAACAAAAACTTCCTCTTCCCACTGCCTTGTTCAGTGCAGCTGAACTACAGTGCTACAAGGGCTGCAGGGAAAAAGGCAAAGGCTCAGGACTCACTCTGGAAATGGTGATCCAATCTAAGGCAGCAGAAAGGATGTCTGGCACAGACAGGTAAATCCCCCTCTGTGTGCTGCTCCTCACCAAGTCAGAGATATGAAAGAACTGGAGTCTCAAATACAGTATCAGTAGCTCTGGAAACCACAGTGCTGCTGTTTATTAGGGGCAAAAGGGCAGTGCATTTCTCCTGTGCACTGGATAGTGATGGTGTACCCCATTTTTATCTGTCTCCTTTGTGACACACCATTCTACAACATGCAACAGGGACAAGTCTCTGTCTCCTACTCTTCAACAAAACAGTAGGAGATAACACTGATCATACCAAAAAATGACAACAGGTACATATCATCCAGGATATTGCTTCTTACAGAGGTTTAGGGAAATGATTTTTAAAAAGGAATGAGAATGAACAGTCTAGAGTATGCTGTCTCACCAGTGGTTTAGGAATATCCTGAGGCAGGCTACAAGTCAAGCCTGTTGCATCTAAACCTCACTGGTGGAAACATGAATATGGCTGATGCTCTTTGGAATCTGTCGTAACATCCATCGTTGTTTAGCACCCAGCTTTCTTGAGGGAGCAAATTTCTCAATGCCCTGTGTATTTTATGAGAAAGGGAACCCTTTTTTTGGTTTGAACTTCTTGCCTCATTACACAGAACTCAGAGCTGGCAGAAATGTGGGGTGTCCTGCTATCAGTGGTGACTGCAAGGGTGTTTAAGCACACAGGGAAATGTGGAATTTCAGTATGATGTGTCACCTCACACCAGAGCCAGTAAAACACATTCCAGCACTATAAATAAAGCCTTTTACAGTGTATCACCTTCAGTGGCTCTTTTTGAAGTGGCTGAGTCCTAATCTTTGTCACTCTTACTCCATATGTAAGCTTGTGTGTATAATTTATAGCTTACTTTCCTAAAGTGGGTTCATGAGCTCTAATTGCCAGTTCATCCATTATTTTCTTCTTGATAGTGTTTAAATTGATCAAACACCACCAAATCTGACACCGGGGTAATGATCTCATAAAAATTATACATTTCATAACTACTGGTGGTTGACTTTTGGTAGACTCATGAAATGAGTCTCCACTTTGACAAGCATTTTCATTTTAAACTGGCAATGTCACTGAAAGCATTCCTTCCCTCCCAGCATTTGAACTAGCAGTGAACCAGACTGGGAAACCAAGCCAACTAAACCAAAATAGTAGTGGACAAAAAATGGAGAAAAAAAAAAAGTGTTAGTGCTCACCTGGGTATGTACTAAAAGGACTTCTTCTTCTTCCTCTAGGGCCACCAGATGCTGCTCAGAAAGACTGCTGAAGGAGAGCTCCAGGAAAGGGCCTCAGCCCAAATTCAGCACTAAACTGCTCCATTTCACCTGACAAGTGGCCAGTCACCAGCGATGTCACCCCATGGCTTCAGCAGCAGAGCTCTGCTGGTTCATGTCAGAGACAGCAGCCAGGACATGGGCTGGGAGTGAGGAGACTGGGAAAGAGGCAGAGGAGAATGTGGAGGCACAGAACACAACTCCATAGGAAATGAGGCTTTGCTAGCTCTGCTGCTGTTGGAACAGCATGTTGTCTATCTACTTAGGGTATTGTGCCACCAGAGGTGTATGGGGAAAGAAAATAGGCAAGATAATTATTGCTCACTATGCCATACTTATCTGTTTTCCTACTATTCTATTGTTTATTGTAGTTTATTACCAGTTTGTTTGATACAGTATTAAATATATTCCTCTGTACCTCCCAAGATCATCCTTGGACTTCTTTGAAATAAACATGATCCCACGTCAGCAAAGACATTTCCTGTCTCAGTTGGAACCAGATGTCTCTCAGTTGTTTTTATACTTAAGGAGGATTTAAGTGTTTGTATTGAGAAGCGTTATTATTTTAAATACAGTGCTTTTTAACAACGAGAATTTTGCAATAAATGCAGCAGAAGCAGATCCATAAAAAACCAAAAATATGTTTGTGTGACAAGGCAGGAAAAACAGTAAAATTTTGTATATTTCCTATGCATATGTGTAATTGCGAAACACATCATGATGCAGGCGACCTATCTGTACGTTGCTTGTAAGAGGTGTTGTAGAGGAGAAAGTTAATAAAATAGTTCACTAAAGCTGTGTGCAGCAGTAATGGTCTTTTAAAAATGCATTTTGAAGACTCCTAAATGAATATTTGCACACCATTCACCAAATAGTGGCTGTATTTTTTTTTTAAAGTAGTTTCATAAAAGCCATCTATATGTGTTTTGCACTAGTTGAGTTTTGGATTGTTGTTTGATGGTGGTAATGATGATGATGATGAAAAATGATGATGATGATGATTTAGCTATTTTAACAGTCTGTTATTCTGGTAACTACAATATATTTAGGAGTTATAAATTTTTTCTTGACATTAAAATAATCTTTTTTTCACCAAAAGTATCTGTTAGAAACTGTTTTCTACTAGCCTTGGATTGATATGTAATATGAAAGGATGCTTCCACAATTCTTATTGAATTGCTCATTCTCTACTACTTTGTCACTGCACATCAAGCTTTGATTATATCTACATGGATAACTGCATGCAACATTTTGGAAAAGCTGGATGGTCTGTGTGGCTTGTCCTTGGATGAATCAAATTGCTGTCCCTGAAAATAGAGACAGCTCATGCCTGTTTCCCTGTGCTAAGCAAATTCCCTATCTGCCACATTTTTGTCATGAGCACAGTCATATTGATGTTAGCTGTTTACACAGTAGCTGATCTCAAGATGTCATATAGAAGCTGTGAAATTTCCTTTCACAAAAAGAATGACAGCCATATATTGATTTAATTGGAATATATTTGTTCTCTGAATTATCATGCAATGTGGGAACCTGGATCCATTAATGATCCAACAGGTCCCAGATACTCTTGATAAGGAAGGCTTGTTAAAGATTTTATGCCATGTTGTCACATGCTTTTTGAATAGGCTTAATTTCACTAGTGTAAATACGAGAAGGTTGAATTAGCAAAAAAAAACCCATACATATGGCAAGATGAATGAAGAACTAATAGAGGCAGCTCATCATAGCCAACTATCTGAAAGACTGTATAATTTATGCTAACTTCTAACTTTCAGTAAATAACATGGAATCTGCATGGATTGAAGCTCCAAGGTGAAACCAGGAAATGTCACATTTGAACTGTTTTGATGCTCCCTATACCCTCTCAAGTCTCACTGTGACATGCTTTAGGAGATCGGGGGTCTCTCAGGACAGAAACACAGTCATAATGAAAGATGTCAATTACCTCTGTGTGATTTGGATAAATCTTCCTTCAGAGTGTGATGGAGAGACTTAATTTTTAGCCATCATGAGAATGACTGCAGCAAATGGCAGCCAGTGAGGAAATGCACAACTGGTCATGCTGATGTGCTTGCAGGTCCTTGTGCCAAGCAATGCTGTCCAAGGGCTCCTTTGTACCAGAGATCATAAGGCACATGGCTGCAGGGATGACACAAGTGACCAAAATAAAACCCCTCAAACACCACCACAGTGTTTTAGTTTCCAAAACTAGCAAATAAAAAAATTTATAGAAATCTTGCTTAAAAGGAATTAAAAGAAGCTGAAAAAAGGTATATAGGTACAGATATGTTCAAATTTGTTGAAAAGTATCGTGTTGAAGTTTCAGAGGAAATGTACATAAAACCTTAAAAAATATTATGCCAAAACAATGAAGAAAAAATAAGATCCAAAAAAATTCAAACCATTGTGAGTAGCAAGTGACTTAAAAGGTAAAAAGACTATTCAGATAACTATGCATCATTCCAGGAAATATATATTCTCATGCAAGGAATGAGGTCATTCATCACTGAAAGATTTAATGATATCCTTCCTTCCTGAATAAGGAACTATGGAAAAATATAAAATTTGGTAAATTAAAAATCAAAATGCAGTAGAATAAAAAATATTTTGGGTAAAGGCTTACTTGAGACCTAATAAATAAATGCAATTTAATAAATAAATTGTTTGGACACAAATCATGTGCATGAAGTTTCCAAGAAGCTGTTGGCTGCAAGGCTAATAGATGGCCAAAGTGTAAATGATGTGCTTATAGACACTTCCTGGAGAAGACCAAACAAATGAATGACTGGATGAATGAACTCTTCACATTTGTGTTTGCCGTGGAGGACCTGAAAAAGTTTGTTTCATGCAGAGAAAACCGTCTTCATCAGAGACGGTTCAAAAATCTGTCACAAATCATAAATCAGTCTGGAACAGAGGGTGCTGCACTCTACAGACTCTTACAGCACTCTTCTGGAGAGGCACCATGGCATGCAAATAATTGTATGGAAATTAACTGATTGAGAAAGATATCCAAGTGTTTTTACACTAATCTGTGCTGACTTAGTGAAGTCAGATGGTTTTTTTGACCTTTGCAGAATGGATCAGAAAAGGGAACATACAGCAAGGACTTCCAGCTGGAAAGGCTGGCAGCAAAAGTGGGGGAGATTTAAGGGAGAGTGTTTGATTGGTATATAACGAAGGTAGAAAACATCTGACAGTTGCACAGCATGTTAGGGATTGAAACAGACAAATGATACTGGGTTCAGGTGAAGGAAAACAGAAGGACGCAGTTAGTTAGAAAGGTTCAGAATAAGATATCTATGCCTTAAAGACAGCTTGCTCCAGATTTTTAAATCTATGAAATCCTGTTTCTGAAAGTCTAATAAATTATGGCTCTTACTAGTGGATCCACTGACTCTCCTCTCTGACTGTTTCATTCATATATTCAAGACTTCTTTGAGAATGTAAACATGCTAAAGATTAGTCTGTATATTAAGACCTTCATATTTGAAGTACAACTAAGGTGAATATAGCTATATGAATTTTATAGATGATGAGTGGTGAGGAGGTGTATTTGCAGTTTAAATAGAAGAGTAAAAAATATTCATAACCTCTGCTCCAGACTGTGAAGTTACTCTTTTCAGCAGCAGGATGAAGAAATGTGTTTCTCAAGAGCTTTTCAGAATGCCAGCTCTGAACTAACTTATAGATTAGGTAGCTTCACAACCTAACTAAAGAAATAAAGGAAGCTTCAGGTCATTGCTTTGCCTATTAATTATTCTGCAAGATCACATTTTAATTTTGTCCTGGATAGAGTGAGGTTAGATTTTCTCCTGGAGCTTATTGCGTGTCTTTATCTGAGCTTGTCATGGTGACTCCTCCCCATCCTGAGTCATTGCAGAGATCCAAGCCCTCTAGGGCATGCTACTTATTTCAACCTAAACTAGATATTCTCATTAGAAGAATCATGCTCTAGTGCTTATTGCTCTGTTGACTCCACAGGATCCTAAAGTAACCAGCTCATATCCAGCTTTCTGTATTGCAGATACCCAAAGTTACATGAAATTAACCTTATCTTGAGTGTGGATACACATAGAATTTTACAGGTGTCCCAGTGTTGGAAATTCCATATGAAGGTGAACTGGAAACTCAAAGCAGGTTTTCATCCAGAGTGTGTGGAAGAGTGTGTGATCCAGCTGGGAACCCCTTTCTTCCAGTGGTGTTGCCAGGAGCCTGCTCCAGTGCAAACTTCCCATGTGGTTAAAGCCTCCCTTGGGCATCCACTGCTGGATCCCAGAAACCTGGGGTTCTTGAGCTTTCTGTGTTTCTGGCACTGATCCCCTGGAGAACACTGCTTTTGACCTGAGGCCTTGGAGAAGGCTTCTA
The DNA here is from genome assembly GCA_030060385.1 of Muscicapa striata striata. Lineage (NCBI taxonomy): Eukaryota > Metazoa > Chordata > Aves > Passeriformes > Muscicapidae > Muscicapa > Muscicapa striata. Next base: position 1,931,132 of record JAREIS010000080.1, read on the forward strand.
AATTTGAGTGATGAATTTAAAATCATGGGTGTGAAGTGAAATAGAAGATTGTGCTTTCACATGGTAAAGGCCTTTAAATTTTAGGTTTTTATAATATAGTAATAGGTATGAGACAAGATGGAGGATTTTGGGTGGTGTCTCTTTCAGTGCTCATCTTCCTTCTTCATGGTTTCAAGTAGTAGTTTCTGGTTGGACAGTTAGTGCCACACTGAGGGTTGTGTGAAGTTAGTTATTGGAATAAAAGGATAAATAATATAGGTGTTAATTCTCTGTTGGACTGTTTGGCTTTAAGAGACCTTGTAGCTAACTCGATCTTGCTCCAGTTTACTCGCTTCTAGCTAGTGGCTAGAAGTGTTGCTGAACTTTTGATAAGATTTAATAAACAACCAAGCCCAAACAGCAGAAAATCTGTTTTCTTCATGTGTTCTTTAATCCTGGCTCTGAGTGAAGAAACTTTAGACAAACCACTAATTAAGTGGTGCAAAACACCACTCTGTTACAATCCACCTGCTCCAGCATGCCTGCAGGGCGGTTTCTCTCATGTGTTTTCATTCCTCTCTTCCTGGCTGCCATTGTGCAGGGCTTTTTTCCCCCTTTATTAACTCTGTTACCCCAGAGGTGCTGTCACCATCAGTCATTGTCTCAATCTTGGCCCATCCTGGATCAGTTTGGCTTTGGCACTGTTGGACATGGGGAAGCTTCTCACAGAAGCCACCCCTCTGGCCCTACTGCTCCCAAAACCTGGCCATGCCAACCCAGTGCATCTACCTCCATCAAAAAGGCTGTTTGAGGGAGTTTCTTTTTGCAAGCAGCAAGAAGAAAATAATTTTAAATTTTCAGCATTGCATCCTCTGTTCCCACTGTCAGTGGCGATGTCGGTGCTGCGGGAGCTCGCACCGTGATTCAGGTGTCTTGAGCTCAAGCACTGCAGCCTGTGTGTCTGTGAGTCCATCTCACCTTTCACCTCACATTTCTACTCACTTTCTTATCCAGGGGAGGCATTGTTGTGTCAATGGAAATGAGATACATTTTGACCATACTGTGTTATTCTCGCCCTCAAGAGTGGATTCGTGCTGCTAAAATAAGCTATCAAACTGGAGTTGGTGCAAACACAGAGGCCTCTTTACTTAAACTAAAATCTGAAAAGGAAGTCAGTCATTGTTACTGCATTTATGGTGTGCTGATAATTAGTTCACTTGAAGTACAAGTAATTTTTTACTGTTATCCTCATTAATTACACACTGACCTGTAGCTATTCCCAGGTCAGCCCTTTTATGGGGCCATGGCAAATTCTGCACCTAAACATTCACCTGGATATTTCTCATGCTCTTTGTACCTACACTTGCTATTTTTTATCACAGCTACCTTATCTATAAGTCTATTCTAATATTTAGCCATCAAGGTGGGTTCGTAGAGGAGAGAAATAGTTGCATGGAGACTACCAGTGTGGATAATGGGATTTTTTAACAGGATGCCCAAATCTCCAATCTACAAGACCTAAAGCCACATTTTTTTGTCTTATCTTTGGAGATTGTTTTGTATTTAGAGCTGCTTAGTCCCTTACTCTAAGCTTTTAGAGCAGCTGGTATCACTGGGCAATCAACAAAGGGACTTCCTGTAACTATTTTTTTAATTGAAAATAAAGAAAATGCTGCTAACAGTTAAGTTAGTGAAATCCATATATCTGTTTTATTTACTTCATCCTCAGAAAGTTTTAACACTGGTTGATGAAGATAAAATTTGTACTGCACATTGCAATGGGATACACCACTGCTTTCCTCACATTTGAAGTCAGCTCAGTGTCACAGGCCCTCCCATACTCTGGCTGTAAACCAGTGATAGTTCATAGGGACAGAAAACAAAAACAAAAGTCACACCCTCAAAAAAGAAAGTGAGCAGAGAAATTATTTTATCTCATGTTTGGACATTTTATTTATAATTAAATTCCTTATGTTTTAAGTGTACTGTGCTTTGCATGCAATCACTCTAGAGGATATAAACACTGGAAAGCATTTGGTGATTTGTGCTGAACTACCTGAACTATTAATTGTTTTATGCTATTTTATTGAAATTGAGTGAAAAAAATAAAACCAATTTTTTCAGAACTCCATATAGCAAACAACCCATGTGTGAAAGCTAATAAAAAGCTTTAATGCTTGGACTATCAGCTTCTGTGGTATCTGGCTTCTATTGTACAGAAGCCAGAACTGGAGTTTTAACTTAAGCATTAACTCACTCAAATGGATATTAATCTCTTGGGTGCCATTTGGAAAGCAACCTGGAAGTGGAAGAGAACACAACTGCAAATATTGCATATCTACAGGGCAGAACACTAGTGTACTTATTAGACCTCTTTGACCTTGTACATAAAGATGTGAAAAGAAGATTTAAATAAAATAGATGCAGTGCGATTTGCAAGAGTTAAATGAACAAGAAAGACCTAAAACAAAAAACCTGCAAACAAACTTAACTCCACAAAACCCCCCAAATCTAAGTAAAAAAATCCCCAGTTGTTTTTGGATTAAAAATGAGTGACTGCATTGTTAAATTGCCACATGTTTTTATAGTTCCAAAGGCAGAAATAGTTGTTATGATGAGTTCTAGGTTTACACAAGATACATTTATTTTCTGAACCATGGTTCAAAACAATTACTTGGATTCATTTTTTTTTTCCATTAAGCCACAGGATATTTTTGTACATCTTGCTGTGTTATTCTGGATTTCAGAAATAATTTGCACAAAGGAAATATTGGTGTGTTTTAGCTTCATGGAAGTAGAGGACAGTGTAGAATCATGTGTTACCCAAGATATTTTGGAGTTAAGCACCCTTCAACAGATGCATGGCAAGGCAGTACCATTTTGTGTCTGGAAACACACTGGAGTTATGGCACAGCTTTTGGAGCTGTTTTCCAGTGGTTGTCAGAGTTTCTGGTTTGTTCTTCAGAAATACAGCTGAAGACTTTTGTGATCAATGCTCATGTCTTTTTCCTGTCCTCACCTCTTTTTGCAGGTGTCCAAAGTGATTTGTGGCAGCAAAGACACTTTACTTTCTCCCTTCTCTCCCCCAAAATTATCTGAAATATTAATCTATAAAATTTATCTTATGTTACACATACAAAAAACAACAAAGAAACCAACCAAACAAAAAATCAACCAAACAAAAAAACAAAACATAAAAAAACACACAAAAAAATCCTATAAGGTTATATCAGCTTGCAGAGATCAGCTTAAGATTTTGGACCTGTGAAGCAGGTATGCATCTGTTGACTTACCTGGAGAAGATGCAGCCCATTAATCTACCTGTTTCAGGTGCTGACAGTTAACTCACCTATATCTTCTCCAAATCAGTGTCTGTTGGCTTCTTTTTTTTAAATACTCTGAAACTGTTTGGGGTGCAACACCCTTTGTGTTACAAAATGGACACACTTTTTCTTCAGGCTTTCTTTTTGACTGTAGAAAGTTTCATTTCCCAGCCCTAAACTCTTTTTGCCTGGTATCACAGATGTTTGACTGAGAGAATCCAGTCTTTTTCAACCTCTAAATGAGTAAGAAGTTAAGCTGGATGAAACAGAGATTTTCCTCCACTGACATGCCAAGGGCTGAGCAACTGAACTACAAGAAGCTCCCAGGTTTAAATGCCAAAGTTTAAATAGCAACAAGTCACAGAGAATTACTTTGTAAAGACATTAGCACCTTTTAGGTAAACCCAAGTAATGCAGTTATTTAAAAAAAAAAAAAAAAGCAATTCACACTATTTTTTTTCCTGGGGGCTTTCTTAATTCACCCTAAATATAGTTGTAGATCTAAAGCCAAATACTATCTGAAAAATTTCAGTAAAGTCTCAGTGAAGATTTTGACAGTTAAATTTCATATCAAGCAGTGCTGTTGCCAGGAAATGTTATCTTTCCATCAAGTTGACGGGTTCTGGGTGAAATCTCTACATTCCTGGGGTGTGACTGCAAATGTTGAACCTCCAGTTTTTCACTGAAAAATAAAAACTGTCCCAGCAGTCTCTTTGTCATCTCCTGATGAGTTGGGCAAATACCATTACAATATTGATTTTACCTAAGAGAAAAATGACACCTCCCAGCATCTCTAGTTCTTGGGTGTATTACACAGCCCCCATTTTGTTTCCATTTTAGATGGAAGTATTTGCACTGCTGAACAGAGGAGCTGGAGCTCAGGCAATGAATCCTGATCCTCCTGTTACCCCAAGACAAACCTGCTGTACCACTGTTGTGGAGAAAGCTGATTGTGCCTCTCCTGCCAGGGGCTAGAAGGGGATCCCATCCATCACCACCTCATTTCACAGAGCTGAGCTGCTGAAATTGCATGGAATCTGAAATTGAGTGAGCTACCAGACACAACTATGGCAGAAGAAAGCACCTATGGAGAGGTGGTAGTGTGAGAAGAGCCCACAAATGGTCCTTGTGCCACCTCTCTGAGTCGGGGAGGGCACCACATCTCTCCAGGTCATCCTGAGTCATCAAAGGATGCTTCCATTCTCACAAGGAGGAGAGTTCTCACCTGGTAACACAGTTTTTGTAGCTAAGTAGCTTTTAGTCCTTGTAAACCAATGGGCTTAGGATAGGTATGGGTAAAAATAAGATAGTCTACACTCTTCCGATTTCAACCTAGTGAGTATTTCTTTCTATGTATTTAACCCTGAATAGCAAAGGACAAGGTTGTTAGAAATAGCCAGTGGAAAAAGAAATCAGGGACAAAAACCTTCTAGTGGAAAAAAACAGTGATAAATATTTAATGTCAAAGACATTAAACCATAGCACACACAAAAAAATGTAGCAAAACACTACAAGCATTGTTCCTACAAGAGCAGAAAAATCAAGTGGTGCAGATATTCAACTACAGCCAGTGTTTTTTATTAGAACATGTGGTTTGTATAATGTCTACACAAAAATAACATCACAGAATTACAATCATTATGTAAAACATGTAGACATGGCTCAGGAAGGTTAAATATTCTGAGTGGAAATCAAATCCTTTCAGATACCAGGGGAAAAAGTGATTTTGCATAGTCCTCCCTGAAACTTGTGATACAATGATTGTAATTTGTTCACCACATGCAGTTTTGCATACACAATAAGTATATTAAAGGAATTTGGAGCCCCTTGATTCTAAGCAGAAATCAAAATGGAATGAATGGAAAGTCAGATTCTATGACAATATTCTGATATATTACACCTATATACATTTAGGGAGAATTATGTAATTGAAATTAAGTGATCTGAAGAAAAAAGGAATAGTTGGAAATCTGCTGCATCAGAAAGCAAGTTCTCAGAAGGAGTTAATGCATTTTTTTAGAAACAAAACAAAACAAACCAAAAGCAGAGGACACAAAGAATGAGCAATCAAATAAGCTGTGCAGGAATATCTGAAAAGCACTTCTGAATACTCTATTATGAGCAATTCAGTCAGCAGATCAGCAAGAAAACTCTAACAAAACATATACAACAACTGTCAGAATACATGGCAGCAGAGAGGAAACAGATCTGTTGATCATCCTTTCCAACTCAGCTGAAATTTCAAGTCACACCCACTGCCTACTGTTCACAAAGACTGAAAAATTGTGTGGAAATACTGAAGGTGAGAATGTAAAACAATATGTTGACATTAGAAGAGACACAAAGAAATGTTGTTGGGACACTTCTGATCTGATGGATATTACCAAAGTCAGTGGGAAGAACACACACTGGAAACAAGGCTCAATCTCTGGCTGTAAAACATTGTCAAAGGAGTATTCTTAATATGAGCTCAATAGAAGATGAATACCATGCCTCAGCACTTTGAAATCATCTCAGTAAAATACAGTGTATTGAATCAAAAGGTTTAAAATACTACTTTTATGCCATGCTCACTGCCCAGGAATAAATAGCATTAATATTCCCAGGACAAAATACTTTTCAGTTACAAAATACTTTCACTACAGCATTTACTAGAGTACTGACAGAAGCCCAGATGGAGACAGTATCAGATCTTTCAATCCCCTGGTCTTTCTGTGGTCTTAGGAGGATGTAAATGAAATTAGTTGTCTCTCCCTGTGAGAAGCTTGCAAGGCTATGGATTAAAGTATAATAATGGTTAAAGTTAGTATGATGCATGAAAAAAATATGGAACAATGTGTTTTGCTACACCTTGAGGTATCTGAAATGAGAACTTGCTCTATTTACAGGAAAACTGAGACAACCTTATTAAAAAAAAACAAAACAAAACAAACAAACAAACAAACAAACAAACAAAAAAACAGGAAAAAAATCTTACTTTTAGGCATACACTGAAATATTGAAATATTGATTCAGCACAATACTGGCACACACTGAACCCTTTTTCTTAACACAGGCAAAGTAAAGCACAGCTTAAAGTTAGGTTTAGCAAAGAAGATACTAAATGGAAATCTGAATGCTCAATCCAAGCTTTGCAGCAGTGACAAACCTATTGCAAGTCAGCCTAACACATTAGGCACCATAGCACATCATCACAAATGAACAGGGGTGTGATGTATGATCTGCTGAGATGTGATGTTTCTGTGGCATGTACCCATCACTCTTTTGGGATTGTCAGTATTTCCCTCTTTGGGTCTTCCATGTGCATCTCCCTTCATAATAAAACTCCTGCAAGCAGATGAGAAGGGCTGAAGAAAGAGAATGACATCAGGCAATCAAAATAGCACAGCCACTACAAAGAAAAAGCCCAGAGCTACAATGCTGTTTCATGAGGCAAAGTAAAAGTTACCCAGGAAATTTAGCAACAACAACAACCCAGAGCTCCCTTGTTCTGTATCATTCACCCCCAGTTCTTAAGTACCCTTCTGCAGAAAAATACACAACTCACTTTCTCTTTTAAATGTTCCCTTTTATACAGACTGTCTATTCTTAACACACTTTCAGAATATTTTGGGGGCTAAACTTTGTATATGTAGCCCTTACACTCTCCAGTTCTGTGCTATATAGAAAAATTCTTCTGTTCCTCTCTCATTGTACATATTAGCTTCAGTTTAATATGATTAGTCTGAAGAGACACTTGCAGTATTGCTGGCTGGCAGAGTGGAAAATAACTTTTATGGCCTAATGCACCAATGTGTATATAACCCTTTACCCTTATGCTTCTTGTTTGTTTCTTTTTATAGTTATTTGTGTGATTATATAATTAGCTGACCTAGTTTTTTTATGTTTATTCCATCATTTTCTCCTGGATCAGAACAAGATCATAAATAACAGGGAAAGAAAAGAAGCATTTATTTCCATATACAGTGACTCAAAATTTTCCCTATGATAGATTTTTGTAAAGAAGATGTTGTAGGAGAAAAGGAATTCTGACATGAGACTTAAGCTTGAAATATTCTTCATCTGATAGAGAATGGATATTTCCCCTTTCTTGGAAATTTTGACTTAAAAGGGAGAAAGTGGTATTTTAGTCCAAAATAATACACAGATTATTTGAGGCTCTGAGGAAAGCTGGAAGCTCTTAAAAACTCGTGTGACTGACTCTCTAATGTAGCAGCTAATGAAAAGCTATAGAGAATGCCACTGTTTACTAACAGTCATTTAAGCTGGCTCCATTCATACTTTACAGCAAAAATAATTGTGATGGAAATTATACCATACATCTGAATATTTTTCCTTGTCAGCCAGTACCCTGTTATTTTGATTATTTGTTATTTTTGTCACTATTTATTTCTCGTGTGTCTGCTCAGCATGCAGTACTAGTTTCATCTGTAGGAACTACCATACCATAAATGCCAGCCATAAAGAAGAACCTTTAAAATGGACAATTAGGAAGTAATCTGTCCTTGAGGAAATTAGGTCCCTAATTCTCTATTAGTGGCAGATGCTACCAACTGACCTAGAAATGTTTTCATTCCTTCAGTTTAAGCAAGTAATTCTGCAAGCTTTCCACCATGTTTGAAGCCAACATTATAAAGTATAGCTGTTTTGGAAGCAGAAGGCCTGTAAAATGTAATGTGAAATGTGAAATTAGAATTTTGTTGTATTTTTGTATAGTATTTTGCAAAATTATGAGTGCATCCTCTGTAAGACATTTTATACCATTGAATTTTCTTCCCACAGAAAGGAAATCGCATTTCACACTCTGCAGCTTTCTAGAGTATTTGTTATGTAAGTGAATTGTGAACTCTTACTAAAATTCTTCAGAAAATTTATCTACAGGTCTTTTAACAAAGCACTTAAAGGACTGGAAATGCTTCTGCATTAAGTGCTAAATGTTCACTTCAATAAGCTCTCCTGTGCAGAAAAAGTTCAGTTGCCACTTTTCTCAAAGGAAATGGATTCTTCTAGCATTAACTTGAAGCTTGGGAAGAAAGCAATTCCCTCTTCTTCTCTAGATAAATTAACCAAGGTCTGGCTGCAGTTCTAGCCCTACAGTTCTTTTCTTTATAAAGTGCATGCATTTATCAGGTTTTATCAACCATAATTCTGCTATGGACCTAAAACTGCTGGATGTAGGTAGGCGAGTTTTTGTCCAAACATCTGTTGCCTGAAAAAGCAAAGGAAATTCATTTTGAAATTACAAGGAACAAATGATCTTGTTTGAAAAAACAGAGCAGAGGGCAGAGGTTTCTGTGACTTCCTTGTCTGCTGGCAGTACTAACCCAGGCCGTTCCTTATGTGAATACCAGCACTTTCAATCTGGGGCCTCTTCCATTGCAGGAGAAAAACCGCAGTTAAAGCAAAAGCAAACGCAACATCCTAAAAATAACTCAGGGCCCAACCTCTGTCCCAAGCAGAAAATAAAAATAAAAACAGCACTCTCTTTGTCACATGTTTTAGACATTATATCAAACTTTTGAACCTTTGTTTAAAAAAGACTGAATTATTATATGAGAAAAATGTTACTCGGGTTTAAATTTTCATGAGGAGCTGCAGGAGAGATATTGTGAGGACCCCACATATTTCCTCAGAGACATCACATGCTAGAAACATGTATGGAGCTATAAAGCAACTTATGGGAGAACCTTCAGAAATGCACAGAAAAGCACAGAGAGGCTGGAATACACTGTTAGCCCTTGTTGGCAGTATAACACTGCTGGAGAGCTGCTGTGACTGCTGTGTCAGCCTGTGCTGCCCCACCTTAACAAATTGTTAGAAACCTTGCATATAATTAAGCTGTATTTCCATTTTAGCACCCTACTGTCATGCACCAGCCTATTATGCTTTAGGTTTGCAATAAAATATACAAACCTATTATGCATAGTAGGAAGTAGAAAGCAGGAATATAATATTACTGCCTTTCTCTCTCTTTGCTACTTATTTGCTACTGTCTTCTGACAGGCATTTGTCTTGCTGTGGAAAGTATCTACTATCTATGGGTATTAAATCCACAGAAGACTAATGAATAAATAATAGTAATACATAGACTTCACTTCCATTTGACATCAGTTTGTAAGTTTATTCACTGTAAATATAAAGTTTCAATGTAGTTTAAGAGGTATATCAGTGATGATGTAGCAAAGAATACCATTTCTGTCACTCATTATGTCAAAAATAAGTTGTTGTTGCATTCAAGATGTATTCCAAAAGCTGGTCTTACCCATCATATGCTATGCCAGTGGTTGTCCTGCCAGAAGCCACTGATTAATGTAGGAGCTTTCAGATTTGGAACATGGTAAATTTTTCATCACTTCGTACTTCTTTCAGAAAGAGATGTATTTAAAAAAAAAAGACAAGGGAAATGTAAACAAAATTCTTGTCTAAATTCAGAATTGATTTTGTCCTGCCAGTGTTTAGCACTAATTCCCTGACCTCTTCTGAAAGTGTCTTTTGTAACCCTTAATCCTTGGAGAGTGCAACAATTCAACTCTGCTTTGGGAATAGAGACCAAGATCTTGTTGGAGACACCAACATCTGTTCCTGCTGTGAAGGTAACATCTTTCAGCAATTGCAGGCATTTAGCAGCTGTTCCAATTCATCCTGCATTTACAGTGGCTTTTCCATGCCCTCCTAACCTTAGGAAAAAAGGAAGTGGTTTTGGTATACTTTGCTTCTTCTTATGTTTTGCAGCCCCTGAGGAACATGAAACCACATTGGATAAATAATGCTAAAGAAACCAATGGCTCTAAATTCCACGGCTATAAGTCATGATGTACCTGTAAGTCTTCCTGTGACTCAAATCAAACTTGGGAATGAACTAATCTGGTAATATACTTCAAACAAACTGAATCTTTCCTGCTATAAACCAAAGAAGGTGTACTAGACTTCAGGCATCTTGTATCTAATCTGTCGCTGCTGAGCAATAAACTCTTTAATTTTTTTCAAATAAAATATTTCAGTTTATACCCATTTCAAAGATTGATTTTGTGTTAGGTCTTTGGATTTTTTCCTCCAAATTACTCTCACTGGCTATTGAAATTTGGATAAAAGGGAATGCAGAGGTCTTCTCCATTTCTTTTCACTTTGTGTTTAACCATGGGGACAACAAGGCTAGAACGTAATTTTGTTAATAGCAATGTAATTAATCAAATTTTCCTATGTAAAAAAGTGTCACTGAAAAAAATTAAATTTCAAATAGTCTTTCAAAGTTCTCCTATCTGCACTAGTTATCTGAACAATTTTCCTGTCACAGATTCAGCTGCTTGATCGCTCTAGCAGGTCTCTAGTTATCAGTTTAAATTTTTAGAGCATTTATCAAAGCGGGACTTCTGGAACAACTATTTTAGTATTTCCCAATAAAAATGAAAGCCTCAGAATGTAAAATGCTAAAATAAGTATGCCTTTCATTGAGCCCCTAAATTGTGAGTCTACTAGCAGATGATATTTCATATTATCATGCTGGGGTACAATTGACATTAACAAGACTTGTTTAGGAAAGCAAACTAAAGAAGTCAAAAGGAATTGAGAAAATGCATCTAAGGAGCTGGGAGTTCTTCTAATTGCACAAAATCTTCTTTTTCAGCAGACACTGTTATTGACAGCTTTGCCAGTCTTTCCCTTGGTTGTATGTTGGAAAGAAGCCCTCTGCAAACCTAGGGCAAATCTGCATGGATCTCAGACACTGTAAGGTAGGCTGGGTGCAAGGGGAGACAAAGGGGAGTAGATGGAGCATGTGGGCAGAACTTTCCTGCAAAAGCAGTGTAGCAATGTAGCTGCTAAGCACAGAACAAGTTTTTGGGGATGAAGCGATCTCTCTTGTACATTCAGTGTACGTGTCTAATGTCTAAACAGTAGGTTTTTACTCTTTGAAGTTTTCCCTAGAGTTACTAACAATTGTAAACAACAAATCCCTTTATTGACTGTTTACTTGCTCTCAGCATCATCATATATATTTTCCCTGGTAAATATTAGAAGACATGCTGGTATCAGACCCTCTGGAAGCTTTTTACACTAGGATTTCTAAATGCTGAAATATTTTAGTTTTACCACTCTGGCTTTCCCCCCCCTACTTCCTGTAGTTATTGCCCCATGTTTCCTCAGAAGGGTTTTTCTGCATTACAAACCTTGTAAGCTTATAGGAACAAATGCCAAACATAAAATTCAATTAATTGTTAACTAGAGTCCCAAAACTCATGGAAAGTACTTAGGTTCAAAGAAGATGGTGTTTCAGATGAATGGCATGGCATCTCCCAAAAAGTGGGAATGATTGAAATATGCCATTTTCTACACTGGATATTTGCATGAAAAACACGTTAAAATAAGACTGTCAGTTATAGAATAGGGAATCCTGACAGCCACTGAATTACAGTTAGAATCTTAATCCCAGCTGAACAAATGAAAAGTAAAATTTAGTTTTACTCCCTTTCTCAACTTTGCTTCATTTCCTTTTGTATTATTTATAGAATGATGCATCTGATTGGAATGCTCCCTTAAAGTCAGAAAAATTACTTGATCCAGAATCCTTTTAAAATTGTTCCTCCTACTGAGAAAAATTCACCTTAAACCACCTCATTGTTGCATATTTAGTCAGATTTTTTAGTTTTTCCTTAATTGTTGTGGGATTTCATATGGCCAAAATTTAATGCCTTGGGGTTAAATAGATTTTTCTGCTTTAGCCTGAGCTTTGGGCTCCCAGTACATTGTGCAGAAAATATAAATAAAAATCTGTCCAGGTGGGTTCTTTTACAACTCTAACCAGTAGAAAATACAACTTCATGTTACGTTCTTAAAACAAATTATTGTTTAAAACCAGCAATATCTATACCAAGGTACAAGTGAAATCTGACTTTAAAATTATCTGTACATTTATTTAAGTTACTTCATGGTTAGGTAAGCTCCTTATGTCTCAGGCTTTTAGTTTTTTAGTTTCTTTCCTCTCCATGGCATTGTTGATGTTTCCGTTCAACTATCTGATATCATCAAGAAAGTATATGACAAATTGCGATTTTCTGGAGCTGTGACCTCTGGATCAGCCTGGGAGCTGAAGCACTCTTGAGAGCCATCAAACATGCCCAAGGACAGACATAACCTGGCCATCACAAATTAATGGTTCCTGCATGATCATCTTAGGCTGCATTTTTTAATGACAGCTGCTTTTGCCCAACAGATACATTGTTGCTGATCCAATTACCTACGGAAGAAAAGTTCTGGATTTTCTAGGAGCTGTTACAGAACTTTTATCCCATCTTGTTTATGACTAGGGTATTGACTTGTTAAGCTTTTCTATGAAAAATCAATTCAATGTGTAATACTTTCCACATATTGCATTCCAGCATTTTTAGAAGAATGCTTCATGAGTCTCTGATGCATTATTTGGCTGTGTTACATCTTATTAATACTATTACTACAGCAGTTTTAGCAGCAAGAGTTCATAGAAAATTCCCTATCAACAACTTCTAAAGCATGGAAAAACAAACTAATAATGGGAGACAAATTGGGCTAAAATCTTTCAGATCTGGGACACTGCATCAAAGGCAGAATGCAGGAAACTGCTGTTCCCCAGAGGGGCAGCCAAGGACTAGGAAAGTTAGAGGTGTGTGAAAAAATATGACTATTTAATTCTACCTGAACTCCTTTAAAAGCTCTCATCTCAACAGTGGAGGGAAAATATAATTTATTAGATGTGTTCTTAAAGTTTGTTGCTGTGTTAGATCAAACACTAAATGCAATCATCTTGCAGTGATAGCCCTTAAACAGTTTTTACATTTCCTTGAGCTCTTCCAGATCCCTTGTTTGCACTCAGGTCTGAACTTGGCTGGCTGCTCAGGGACTATGAGTGCAGGGTGAAGTTATGCCAGCATGTAGTCAGGTTCCAGCTACACCCTCTTGTTTTTTAAGTGGTGTTTTACAACTTGGCTGGTTTGACTCAAGGGATTGACCGGCATGCAGATAACTTGAGCTAATTCTCCAGGGAAGATGTGTGCTAAGCAGACTGTCTGAGATAAGGTGTGCCAGTCCCAAGTAAGTCAGAACAAAAAGGCTGGTGGAGGTGAGCTAAAGGAGCTACAGTTACCTCTGCACCTGCAAGGATTATGGGTGGCTCAGTAGACACAGCACTGGCACATAAATTATCCCCCAAAAATTTAGTGATATGCTTTGCAGGAATCTCATCAGCAGGCATGCAGTCAATACAAATGCAGTCTACCAAAGATATCCAGGGATGCAGTGTGTGAACAAATACATGGATATAAACTTACCTATTGCACAATGTATTTTTTTAACCCTCTTCAGTTGAAGAATGTAGTTTTCTGCACTGTAAAGACACAGTGTGCAGGTGTTTTGCTTCACTGGGGTAATAAGCTCTGGTGATTCTATTGGGTTTTAAAGAAGCATATGGAAGCGAGTAGGGAGGAGAGTTTTTTGGAAAGGGTGCCATGCAGGCTGAGGTGTGGTGAATGGGATTTTTGGATAGGGAGAAACATCCATCTGATTAATCCCTTCCCTTTCAGAAGATATACCCAGCATTGTAAGAGTCCCCAGCTGCTTATCACATGCAGGCTCTGCTGCTTGCTGCTGCACCTACTTCTCTTGGCAGCCTATAGTATTCTCAAATAAATCTGTGCACTGAAGCCCTTCCTGATCTTCAGTACCCAATAGCCATGGACAAACTAGCTCAGTCAAGCAAGAGCTGCCTGGGAGCCTTGGTCATCTTTGGACTGCAGGGCAAAATCTTTTGGGTTTGTAAAAGATTTAGGGAGCTGTCACCTTCATTCACATTCCCTGTTCTTGGTGGTGCTGCTGTTGGGGTGTGCAGATGAATGGGATGCCTATGGTTCATGGCATATAAAACATTTATCATAGGGGGGAATATGTTCCTGATATGTAGATCTCTGAACGAGACTCTCAGTTCTTTGGTTCTGCCTCTGCAGCCTGCTGACTTTTCTAAAACTGTGTTGATGGGAGTAATATGAAGTTCTGTGATCTGATAGTACATAGGATGGCAGCAAGACAAACTATTCCCATGGAGACAAGTTCCAAGAAGGCCAAGAGAACTACTAATACTAAATAACTGCATTGCATTACATCTCTCTTTCTAGGACTGATTTATTACACATATAAAAATATTATGATCTTTCCTCCCATTATTTCAAAGCAAAATGCTTAAAGGGCTAATAAAATCAGTATTTAACACACTTTTTATTTTGTAGTTCAAAACTGCAAGCTTGGCATAAAAACATTACATCTAGGGAGTGAAAATAGCCTTACCCAGCAGCTTCAAATACAATTATCTGAGTCATTTTTTTTTTCATTCCTTGCAAAATACTAAACTGGGGTAAAACTTCTTTTGGCTGATAGAGAAAAGGAAATTACAGCTGTCTGGAGTTCAAAAGAGTTGCAATAAAACTTGAGTTATGACAAAAATACACTGTTTATTATTAAACTCTCAGTTCACGAATAAAAAACTTTCTCTGCATGTTTGATACTGCTTATTTTTCCTAGACACATGTATTTCTGCAACAGAAGGTGCATCTCCCTATTGGCACACAGAAGTGTTTTATTCTCATCTCCTTATACACTTACGTTGTGGCTTTTTGTGAGACTGTACCAATGTAAAGTAGATGAGAACCGGGTCCATTGAAATTGTTTTCTAGGGCAGTGGACAATGTTAAATACAACTATTCATGTGTGCAGGTGTAGTCATGACATTTGTTAATAGTTTTCTGACTGTATTGTGGAAAAAAGTCACTCCATAAGCAGAATATACTTTATTGACTACCCTGGGTAAAAGGTAGATGAAGAATATTTAAGCAACTATATACAAAGGATGAAGCAAGGAATTGCTGCTGGTACTGCAATATTTAATTGAACAAGTGCACTAGGGTTTCACTTCTGAATAGAATCTCAAGATTAACAGGTTGTTGTTCACATTTCATAGGCATATATTGGCAATTGTGTTAATTCCAAAAATTTCTTTCATGTTTTAAATTATTCATTACGGCCTATAAAACAAGTGGATTAAGGGGACCTAATTTCTTGTAGTTTGAATGCAGCTCTTCATCCTATTTTCAGCAGTTTATAAATGGTGGAAGCTGCCCAAGCCCCTGGTGTTGGTGCAGGTACTGCAGCAATTGCTGTGCCCATGTGGGGCTGAGGGCTGTGCAAACCACAGTGCCAGATCAGGCAGTAACCCAGCAAACTCCCACCTACAAGTACTGGATTTTACAAACAGATTTTCAAACAACAATCATCAAACAGCTATTTAACTACCTGCCCAGAGGCTAAATAACTTTCTCTTGCCACTTCAGTATCTGCATGAGAGACTGATACCTAAAATTTTGAACTTAGAGCTCAGAATGTTTTAATTAGCCGCAAGAGCTCACTCTGTGCTTCAGATTCAAATACATGTTGTGCTAATTGGCTCCTCACAGCAGGAAAACAATATTTAGCTTCAAGCATGTCCAGTAAATGTTGCTCTCTTTTGATTTTCTTTGCTTTCCCTTTATCATTTTGTAGTTTAGTAGGAGAGTTGTACTGTGCTCTGCTGACTACTGTAAGCATAGTCTCTGTCACTTACATTTGCCACCTTCTCTAAGATTGTCCTTTTCCTGGATACTTGTCTTGCACCTAAAGGGACATCCCAGTCTCTGGAGTTTTTCTTGAAAATGGTTTCTTAGCCCATAGAGTCGGTCACTGGTCACCCTCATCTCCCTCATCACCCATTTGTGGGCTCCTGGGTTTCTGCCATGCACTTCAGGTGTTGGTTGAACTGAATAAAACACAGTGTACAAGGTAGGAACCTTCATGAGTAATTACTTTACTCCTTCCCATTCCTGTATCTCAGTCAATTCTTAGATTAATAATAATAATAACAATAATAATATTAGTAATAATAATAATAATAATAGTAAAAATAGCAATAACAGAATCTTTGCTGCCCCTTAAGCCTTATTCAAAGCCTCTCAACTTTCTACCCACCAAGGTTTTAAATTTTAAAAAGAATTTTTTTTGGGGGGGTGGGGGTGGAGGGGATTGGTTGGTTGGTTGGTTTGTTTTGGTTTGGGGTTTTCCCCCCTTTTTTTGTTTTATTTTTATTTTTTATTTTCAAGACCTTTCTGGATGCCTTTCCAATTAAAATAAATTGTTCTAGTTTGAATTCAATGTTATTGTTTAGATATTAAACTAATATTTGCCACATTATTTGAATGTGTATTTTACAAATATATAATTTAAAACTGTGTGAAATTGTTTTTTTCTTAAAATTTTTCTGTATCTTTCTCAAAGGCAATTCTGTTTTGATTGAATTTTTCAATGTGCCTAATATATATATATATATATAAACATATATACACCTAATTTTTTATGCCTGGCACTGTGCTTGGCCACCTATAGCATTCCAGTCCTCATGTCCAGATAATCTCCTTTCATCTCAGTTGGCTGCAAGCCACCACCAGCATTCAGCCCAAACCTCAGGCTTACACTTTCTCAATAAGGAGAAAGTTGCTTGAACTACCAGGCCATCAGGTCTCTACAGAGCTGTGTAGAAATAAAACAGTAGTACACAACAAGGGGTATTTATTTAAAAATATGTTGCTTTAATCATAATTTAATTTGATAGAATAAATAATGGTGGGATAAATGAAGATGGAAAAATGAGTGTACCATGGATACAGAATGCTGGAGACATAAATTTTCCATGAACACAACTCTTCAAAAATAGAGCAATATTATAAAAGGTTTCCCTCCCAAACTAGGGAAGCTGCTGTGTGCAGGCAGTGTTCAGCAGACTGCCTGACAGAAATGCATTACTATTTCCATGAGTGTGTTCTACTAAAGATTAAATGTAAGTGTTTCAAAACATCATTAAATGCTCTGTTATTTTTTACTTTTAATGAGCCTGTTGTAGCCTCAGAGCTGAGAGAGGACATTCTTGCTAGACATCCTCATTCTATTTTCGGTAATAACTGTGCAAATCTCCCAGTGCAATTTTCCCTCTAAAACTCCTCCCAAGTCACTTGGTTCATGATGTTATTGTAAAAAAAAAACCATTAGAATACATAAATCAGTGTCTAATCATGGCTAAACCTAATGTTAGCACAATTGGGCCAGCAGCCACAACAGATATGTCTGGATCTGAATTAAATATTTCAAGGGGCTGTATTTGGCATGTCTACCATGATAGAAACTCACAGATTAAGCATCCGAATAGTTGGGTAGAAACTGGTTATGTTTGATTCACTGACTCAAACATGGCCTGATTTATATATACAAAAAAGAGGAAATCTGTTAAAGAATTTTTGTTCTAGAATTGCTGATTTTTTAACTAACTCTTTGTCTGAGGTCTGCATATTTCCAAAACACGCAAGTGATCAGGAACTCCAAGTTTAATTAGCAAAATTAATTGGTAATAATAGTGAGGCTACTCAGGCTCTATATTTATGTATTTGCATTTAAAAGTAGTTTGAGTGGCCTCATGCTTCTTACTGCAATTAATAAGTTGTGGATGCTCTTCAGACCACTGATAAAATAAGACCCTTTTTGTTTGGAAAAAGCCAAAATCTACCAGACATAGAAACAACACCTTGAATAAAACAAAATGGAAGCTTAATTGTGCCTTTCATACTAAGAGTTTTGAACATGATGATGAAAAAAGCTTTGTGCTGGTGAGCAGGGATGAAACTCAGGAAAATTAGAAGAATCAGGTGAAACCAGAAAGTCTCTATTAGTTCTTGGGAAATTCCTGCATTGGTTTAATGGCTGAACATTCTAGGGGGAGTACCTGTATTGATCCCTTTTCCAGTCCCTGCAATGTCCTCTACTGTAATTAGCTCTCTTTATGTCTAACAGAGCCTGAAAGGCAGATCCAAAATGGAGCTCAGGGTCTTGTATCTGAGTCATGCTGCTGGAAAACAAAATGAAAAAAACCCCAAAACACGAGAAAATTTAACTCAAATTAACAACTCCCTTTGATTGTTTTTTAAAATCTTTGTAATTGCATAAATCATTTTTGTTTAATATAATGTAATCTGTTACACATAAGCAAAAGCCTCTGAGCAGCATTGTCTTTAGCAGAGAACAGACACTGATAATGAGGCAGAAAATTATGTGAGCACCCAAAACATTGATTCATTGCCTAAGCTGTCTTTTAAACTGCTTATGAAAGTACTGGTTAGTCTGTAGCCAAATGCTTCACATGCCCCATCAGAATTAAGGAGGGCACTTTTCTAGCCCTGAGCTTTCTAAAATCTTAATACCACAAAAATTCAGAAGCTGGTTCTTAAGAAAGCCCCAAGTGTCTGGAATGATTCTTACAGTTTTCCCTCTGTGATGATTCCCTTTTTGTAATCCTGGGTTTCGGCTGATACTACAAATCAATGCAAAAAAATAAAATGAACTTTCTTAAAGGATGTGAATTCATTGTTCCTTGACAAATTTTGGGTTAAAAAATCAATTGTAAAGCCTTAGTAACTGAAGAAAAACAGATTAAGCAAGCTGAAGCCTACAAAAAGATTTCTTGAAAACCTTTTCTGCAGGGTGTGGTGGCTTGGGAGCGGCGAATTCCCAGACACAGCAAAATGAAGCCATATGTGAGTTAGGTGAAATATAAACCTGGAAAGACACAGTGTCAGCTCTGAGGCACAGAAAATTAGGTGGTTATGCTTTCACAGGGAAATCTGAAGCTTGGATTTACATTTAAGGAGAGGTAAAGTTAGATTAAATAGCTGACCTAAGAAGTTTTTCAGTTTTGAAGAGAAGTCCTGAGACTCAGGAGAAAGACCCTGGGAGAGAGAGACCCAAAAGAGCACTCTTGGTGCAATGGCAGGAACACCTCTAGGAAATTGTGGATAGGAGCATGTTTAGTGCCTACATGTTTAAGAAGCAGCAAGAGCCAGCTCATCTTGCAAGAAGCTGGAGACCTTGTTTCCTTGAGTGCCCTGGAGCTGTGGGGTCTGGCACAGGTAGGGGCTCAGCTGTGGTCAGCAGTGCCATACTCAGGGCTGGGCAATGGCATCCATCCCGACAGGATTGTGGGGACCTGCCACAGGGGAAATCGTAAAGAAATAGACCCACAGGCAAGAGAGTGAATATTGAAGATACCACCATGGTTCTAAGCAGTTCCAGCTGTTCTCAAGCAACACCAGGATGGTCACCAGCCACCCCAGTCACACGTGAATATGACACCTTGGATGGCCTCAGCCCTTGCTCTTACATCCATGGGAGAGATGTTCAAATGCACAGCTGAGAAGGCAGCTACAAGCATACTGTAACAGCAGGTAAATTCAGCAGTAACCATATGGCAACTGTCTCTATGCAAGTCACATTTTCCACACTGCTGGGGATTTTAGATTGGAGACTCCCACTGACTCTAAAAGAGAAATAAATGGATCTTGTTTTGTTTTCTGCAAACGCTGCATTTTCCACAGCCATTTCATTTGACAGGCCAGTGCCTCCCTCAGGTATGCATCTCTCACATAGTCAGGTGGTTTTCTGCAAACAGGGCTGTGAGATATGAATGGGTATAAAGTAGACCCTTGCCTTTTACAGCAACAAGTGTCACTGGAGGTCTAGTTGATGGCCCTTTTTAGGTCATCAAGTAGTTTTAATGATCATAATTAGATCCCTTAATTTATAAGAGCTGCTGAACTGTGCAAGTCTGTATGAAACAGAAACACAGAGTTCTGGGGTGTTTGCTCTGAGTAGCCTCCTAGGAAAAATATTATTTGAAGTAATTTGCAGGGTGGACTATTGTGCTTAGAGGAGGGTATGAGGAAGTGAATATTCCTGATTTGGATAAACAATCAATTTAACATCAATTTCATTAGACTAGTAAAATTCTGAAAGAGCCATGATAATTTAGAGCAAGGCTTTCTTTTAATGCTTTATTCTTCTTACACCTTACTAGTCACCATGATGATATTGAGCATGATAGAAAATATCTTACCCTACACAAGGCACATCCCCATGTATAGCCTCATCCACTTTTTTGGGAGTCTGCCTGTGTGCCAGGACCTACTTGTAGATTGAATGACAGCAATAATTTATATATGGCACATATGCATTAAGTTACACTGGTTTAATATTTCACACCTTGCAGTTTACATGGCAAATCTTTTTCTTCTCACCCAATATTTGTGGAAAGATTGTAATTGTGTGTTACCTAGATGATCATGTACACTTTCTGATGCAGCCCAGCAGACATGACCAGAGTGGCACTGATCAATTGTGTACAACAAGATGAGAATAGTGTTCTGTGATTGCTGCTCCCCGAGGCTCACATCCAGATCCCAGCAGTTCTCTTCCCAGTTTATTGAGCTGTGGTTAAAACTAAGCTTACATTGAGCACTCATGGGAAAATCTTTGAGCATTTAAAAAAGATGGATGGGAATGAATTTGTTAGAATAAACTGGCAATGAAAATCAGCATAAGACAATGTCAGTGTGACAGAGGGAACTCATCACAGTGATTGTGTTTGCGTGTGTTCACACAAATTTGTCCTGTTGCATCCACACAGCTTCAGGTAAAGACCTTTAAGCTGATAAACGTGTTTTATGTTTAGTATTTGAGTGTAAGGGCTGCCCTTCTCTGAAATACCTTTCCCATTTCACATGTTTTTATTTCAGAAGATACCTTCTCTTTTTTTGGGTGAATGGTAGACCTCTGTTTTAAGAAAAAAGTGGTACTGTAAAGAAGCAGAAAGGGTCTGCAACTATACTGATCCTTGAGGAAACTTGGAAAACACATACTTAATAGCATTGCAACTTAGTTTTTGTAAGACTGACATATGTGAGGATTCTCAGGAGAGCAGCAAGGGGAATTTTTTTTTCTTCAGGAATTCAGAAATTAAACTGAAAGGGCAGACTACTTAGTAACACATCCTGTTGAGCAAAATGCCTTAGAGTGTTGACAGATTGTCGGTACTAAGTTTTGCAACATTTGACTGAATTTTGCAGTGAGTTTATTAAAGTGATTTAGTGCAGTGCAAGCAAGTGCAATATGTGTTCCACCCATTTTGATTAAAACAAGGCAGAACACTGGAAAGATGCCAGGAAAAGAAATTTAGTAATCCATTCATATCTTTTGAGAAATTTTCTACAAATACTTGTCTGCTTCATGAATGATGGGACGTGCTGAGAACAAAAAAGTAAATAATAATTGAGCAAGCAACATAAAAAAATCTCCTTGTTTGCATTTAGGATTTCACAGTATGAGTATGTGGAAATAGCTGCTGACAAATATTTCCCTGGGGAACTAGATCCAGCATTGTTGTATTAGGTCAGCTAAGCAGGGAGACTGTTGTATGTCCTTGTAAGGGTCTAGCAGGACAAGCAATGGCAATGCCCTTCTTTGCCAAATCAACTCAGCTAACTTTAGAGAAGATTGCAGCGTAATGGCATGAAAAATCCCCTCCAGCTGCACCAGTAAATAACAAAATGGAAAATGAAACCCTGTTAACAGCAACCTGATTGTGTTTCAGCTAACTGGATGATTTACTGGGTAGAGGTTAGAGGCTTTGTCAGTAGCTCAGTTACCAGACCTGATGCATGGGTATCTGCTGGAATCACCAAGGCTAAAGTGGGTCTCTTGCAAAGAATGAGCAGTTAAGAGACAGTGTTCAGGCTGCAGCTGTATGACAAGTGGCTTCTTAGAGCTAAATCACATACTATTAGTGCTGACCTACAATCTTTTGCCTTGTCAGCTGCTGGCAGAGTGTCTTGATCTCATTCTACCTGTCTCTGACAAACACCCTGGCTTCCTAGCCTTATTTTCCTTTGGCAACCCGTATAAACTTTGATATGTCAATAGAATATTTTTTCATTGAGTGCTTATGAGAGATGAAAGCAGGTTTTTAGCTGAGCAAACAGTGCCCCACTTGGTTCTAAAAGATTTCTCTATATCGATGTTCTTGCCTTTCTGACAAGAAGAAATATCAGCCTGTGAGGATTTTGACACATATCACACTCTATACTTCTGGTTGTTATCCATTTAAGATGTACAAAAGCTTATTGAAAGGACGTTTTTATTAAGTGTAGAAAATATTATCCTTCTGCAATATCACTGCGGGTTGCAATACAATCAGGGTTTGAATTTGTTTTTATTATGGCTTCACATTGCCACCGGTTGGAGGGGAAGATTTTTTGAAACTGTCAGCATCCAGAATTGTCAGGGGAGCCAGGCTGAGGATATAACAACGCATATATATTCAAACAGGATGCTTCAGAGGCAGAATAGCTGGCTTGTGCAACATATTGATGAAACTCAGCTGCTAAGTCTGTCTTGATGGCCCAGGAAAAACTGTGGCTTTGTGGGGCAAATGTGAAAGTGGCAAATGCTTAGCACTGGGGCCCATGTAACATTTGTTCAGACTAGGAGCAGACCCAAGCTAAGAAGCTCTGATGAAAAGTAGATATATATATATTTTGTTTTGTTTTTCTTTTTTTGTTTTGATACTACACTGTTTCACTAAACCACTACCACTACATCAGAGATCATGGGGACATTAATTTACCAGCAAGTGCATGGAGGTATCCTGGGTTCATTTATGTAGTATACACTTGCCAGAGTGGCTTTTAATAACTCCTCAAGGCACAGTCCACTGCTTATTTCTGCATGTGTGAGACAATAAGCCTATTCATAGCACATTGCTCTTTCTTGAGATAGATCTTCTGTAGATCTCCTTGTCTTTCTTTAATACTTCCCTGTAAGAACAGCAACAAAGTCACACAGCTGTGTGCCTATTTTGCAGACAGCATTTTGAACAAGCTTATAGCACATGCATTTGAGCTGCTTGTTTGTCGAGTGGTGTCACACCATGAGGTTTATTTAATATCCTGCCTTTTACAGTTCTTTACTGCCTGACCTTAGGCAAACCATCAGATCCTCCATTGATGAGTTTGCCTCACCATTCTTGACACCTGAGATTTGGTGAAGGGTTCTTCAGAAGTGAAAGCACTTACTGGTGTTAACTGGAGTGTATACACCAACAAGAAATGTGTACAGTGATCGAGGTATGGCTAGATTCTATAACCTTATTCACTCTAATTAGCCCCTAAACTGGAATGGTCCATTGTTTCCAGTATTCCAAAAGACTGATAGAATATGTTAATTTATGTTGGAAATGGGCATTTTAGGAATGCTAAATATTCTTGTGAAGGACAATGAAGTTGGTATCCCAAGCCAGTTACTACAAGCCTACAAATACAGCAATGTTTATGCAGTGTAATAGTAATGTGTAAATGCAACAAAGGTGTTACTTAGGGTTGAAAATACCATACATCTCTCAAGCATAGGCAAAATGTGGATTTTGTATCCTTTTGCACATGAGATTTGGAGGTCATGTGCTGTATTTTGTTCTATAGAGTGACTTTCCTTACTTTTCCCCTTCTCAGGCATAATATTCTATGTATTCTTTTTCTAAACGTAGGGTGTTGGACTCCAGACATAACTGTAAAAATCTGTCAGCTCAGTTCAAGTCAGACAATGCCCTTAGCTACTTCTATTTTCCAGTATGTCACAAATGACCACTCATTTCTTGACAGAGGTGTCTGAATGGGAATATGCCCAGCTTCCTGCTGGTAGCAATTAAAATTATCCACCACCCATAGGTAGATTTGAGTTAAAGTATCAGCAGAAAAATGACTCTTGTAGCCAGCTAGGTCATGCATCAATAGCAAAGTATAAGCAAAGATGGCACTAGAAGGTGAACTGCATACTACAAAAGAGTGAATGAGGAAAAAGGAAAAGAATTCTAACCTCAATGCTACATGAATAATGGAGAAATATTGCCACTGACATAAGAACAGGCTAGTGCAATGCAGGCAGAAAAGGGACACAGATGGTAACGATGGCTGTAACATCTGGGAAAAGAAATGAAATGGCCAGGTAAAGCACTGGGGATGCCAACAAGGTAATTCCTCATTCCGAGGACAGCAAGGATCCTCCAAAGAGTGGTGAAGACATCATTTGCAACTGACAGAGATTTCAAGACAGGACATATCCAAAGGTCCTAGGCTGCCCTTAGCTGATTTCAGCAAGTTTCATGAGTGAACATAATGGCAAATGGTTATAAATGGTCATGAAAATATATTTTTTAATATTCTGTTACAAATCACCGTTTAGACATGACAGAAACAGAAGATGAGCAATTCATCTCAGTCCAGTCTTGAGATTTCCAAACTGATTGGTGGTCCCTCAACTAGTCCTGCAGCATTTTCTCTCTGCCTGCAGAGATCAGGGTTGAAGAGGCTTCACCTCATACCAGATAACACTAAAGACAGATCACAGAATTATATCATAGAGTCATAAAATGGTTTGGATGGAAGGGACCTTAAAGACCATTTAGTTCCAACCCCTCTGTTGTGGTAAGAGACACATTTCACTAGACCAGGTTGCTCAGAACCCCATCCAACAAGTAATTTTACTTGCCTATGGCTGAAATCCCTAAACAAGCACTGGTGTTAGAGCATGGTCTTGTCCTGTGGAAGAGCATGACTCTACCAATGCAATTTGTTCCTTCTTCTACCTCTTCAAAGCTGTGCATATTTTTCTTCATCTATTTAGATGGTTCAGGGTCAAATTAAGAAGGAAAATATCTGTTCAAATTATTTTTGTCAAAGTAATCCTACTGGAAACTGCAGGACCTTCAAAGCTATTTATGGCAAAATAAAAAACGGTGAAGGAAATGTTATTAAAAGTTGGCATGAACTTTTAATCATGCACAGCATTTTATTGCCTCGCATATTCTTCCCCAGTAAAATTTATGCCTCTAAGTAAACATGTATGTTCTGCAGAGACCATAACAAAACAATTCTCTTCCAAGACTGGTGGTAATTCTAATTTTAAGGGGAAAGCAACAACAACAACAACAACAACAACAACAACAAAAAGAACCCCTAAAAAAACCCCAGTGCCCACCCAAAAAACTCCAGGTAATACCTGGGCCAGTCTTAAGGTTATTGATATTTATCTAGACATCTATACTTCAATGCATGTTAAAAAACTCCAAACATATCTCTGCATGTCCTAGCTCCTCTTGCCTACTGGCATCTTCATTTGGATGCTGTAATCCAAATGCCCTTCAACAGTCAGGAGGAAGAGAGAGATGGCACTAGAATGCCATTGATTTATCTCCTTTTTACATTTATCTCTTTTTTACATTTGCTGTGAGGTGCAATGCAGACAACATGCCTTGGCTGGGTAGTTGGGATTTATATAGGTAAAATTAAATTCAGTAAATCTTGATTTTTGATGTCTGATAGTACTGATGCAAAGTTTTGCACTACATTCATAGAAAAACAGTAAATGAAGAAAAGTATAGTTTTTAATGATTATTAGTACTTCTAAAATAAGAAATTGTTGATGATATTACTGTTCTTCATTTAACTGTATTGTTGTATGTTTTTCTCTGCTTGTTAATATGTTCTGCCAGAAAGCTACTGAAGTGCTTGAAGTTCAATATCATGTTTTTTGACCCATTTTCATATTTGGAAAACTCATCTATAATGGTAGAACAACATGGAAACTTTAGGAATAAAAAAACTTCTGCACTCATGTCTAAAAGATTTGGTTGGTTACAATTTTAGCTTGTCTCATATTTCATCATTCAGTTTCCTTACCTGGACTTTCACATGGTTGAAAAAGAAGTTAATTACATAATGGTTTCATAAGATCTGCCATGAAAAATTATAGATGCAAGATTACTATTTTGTGGTTATTTATTAGCGCCACTTTGAGTTGTAAGCATAAAAAATGCTTAGTCTCTCTGCAATCTATCATCCAAGTTATGCTCAAGAACACAGTGATCAAAAAGCTGTGCACAGCATGGCAATTACAGTTGTGATTTTCCAAGAAAAACTTCAAGGCAGTTTGGATAATCATTATGGCTGAATTAAAATCTGGGAAAATGAGGGGAACCCCTGCTCCCCATTTCTAGAGAAAACATGGCATTCCTATGGCTCATCCACACTGAGCTCCCTTGCTGCCAGTGTGTACTTGTGCCAGACAACCACAGGTAATGGGGCAAGGACTGAAGAATAGCTCTGGAAAGGTTTGATTACCCAGTCCATGGGGTGTGCACCAAATCCCACATAGGTTAGTGACTGATAGACTGATGAGATCTGGTTTGCCATGGCTCTGTGCCTCATGAGACCCAACTGAGGCTGAGCTCACTCACCATAGCCATCACACATGGACAGCAGTATCTCACAGGTTTGGGAGTCAGGAACCCATGGTCCAAGACTACAGGAATCTATGGTCTCTCTCTGTATGGGATGTAGAAGCCTTGTTTTACTAGAAAACCAGGCTACAAAGGTCTAAGCATCAGGCATACCCCACTATTTAAATTCACTGAGCTAAGCAATCCTTAGCAATGCTAATATAAGGTAACAAACAGATGGCAATCCAAATCTGGGCATACTTTGAACCTCTCCACTAGCCTCTAGTCACCAACAGTTAGGATTTTGAAAACTCCAGTGGCACAACATGATCCTAATGCTGTCAGTCCTATGCCCAGACTGGCATCAGAACAAAAAAAAATCTGACCTTAATGCTTTGCTTTCCATTTCATAGTTCTGCTCTATGCAGAATGAGCAGCAATGAGAAAGAGAAATGCTAAGGGTTTAGCATTTTCTTTGTCGAGGAGATAATTGACTTTTTCTACTGGGATCTGAAACAAAGTTTTATCCAGATTATGTAACAATTCAGGAAGTGCCCAGCTATGAGTGAATGCTAAAATATATGCTAAAAGAATGCTAAAAAAATGCTGTTATGTGTTCACAGAAAAATCTATTGTATTAACAATATGATCCAAATATACCCTTGAAAAATTAACTCCAACAAATAATAGGCTCTACAGTGAAACTAGAAGGCAATACAGATCTGATGCAGAAAACAAAGTGTAACAAAACTAATCTCTTAACACAGATGTATAGTATAAGTGTGTCCTGCCATTTGCAGAGTGAAATAAAAATTGCAAATGAGGTACAAAATTCATTTACTCTTATCCAGTAGTAGACAGCATTGCTAAACAAACTCACTTACAAGGAGAAAGGAGATTTCTGCTAAGTTTTGTGTCTTGAGATACATGTTCCTTGTCAGGCAAAGCAGCCACCACCATGATCTGCAGAGAAATAGTGGGCATGTTACTATTTCTATAAATGGAGCACTGTAGACAGCAGAGCTCATCTTGTTCCACCTGCGGGAAGTGGTGTTGTGAGTTAACAGGAGACAGATGATGAGCCAAACTGTAATCAGCTACATTAGCTCAACCCTACTGATTTCAATGAGGCCTAACAGGTGTAAATGAGGACAGGCTTGCCCCTGGCTAAGAGTTCCTCATGTCAGATAGAACAAGAATGAAAAGCCCTTAAAAGTTTCTATCTTATTCTCTTGGTAAATTTTTAGAAGTGTATGTGTACAAGACTGTTATTAAAAGCAGGAGCTAGTGGTTAGTCTTGTGAGATAGTATTGTCACAATACTTACTAAACAAGGAAGTAGAGATGACTGCCCATACTTTGGAGTTAAAAGGCAAGGTCTTGAAAGTTTGGATTGAAATTTTGGATTACAGGGCAAGGAAAACTGGACAAAATTCTGTCATTGGCCATTCAATTTATGAGAACATAAAAAAATATATTTCCTATAAAAAAACTCAAATTAATTTCTTGCTTTTTCCAAGGAGACAACTTCTGTGCTTTGCAAATATAAAACTTCTGCCTGCAAGTGGGATATAGAAGCTGAATGTCAAAGGGTAAATTCCATGAAAGATGACAAGTGCTGATGGGCTTGAATTTGCATAATCAGCAGCATTCAGCCTCCCTAAGGGAGGTAACATGGGGAGTTAAGGGAAGGAGGAAGAGAAAATGAGTTCAGACTGTCATCCCAGGAGGAAATATTGGTAAAAATGTGTTCAGAATTCAGAGTTTGCTAATGAAAATTGCTGAAATGCCTTAAAATATTTATTTGGTGGGTTTGTTAATGAAGAATAAAACAGTCTCTTCAAGTTCTTATTTTGCAAAAAGAGGATCTGGGTGTGGTGGGTTGTAACATAGGGAGACTTATTGTCTATCCATTTTTTTTTTCTTTGATTTAGAAAAACAGGCCTTAAGGAATGCCAGAAAAAAAGTTGATGAAGTAGGAAAAAAGAGAGGGATGTCATTGTTCATAAGGTTAACCATCTACTTGAAAATGCAGCAGTGCACAGCTGGCTGTTATATCTCCTGTGCTATATGAATTACACAAGAAGAGGATCTGCTAAGAGCTTGTCTCATGTGAATTTGAGGTTTAAGAACTATCCCTGAATATCTTTTGAACTGGAGGTATCTCTACATGATAGAAATACCTTCAGTAAGAGGTGGTAATGAATTTCAAGTATGGTTATGAAGCAGTGCACATTGTAGCACACAGAAAGAAAGGAACTGCAGCTCAGCTCCCTGAGGAGAGCAGTTGTGGAGACTTCTTTAGAAAAATACCCTGCTCCTCTCAAACTAGTCTAAAATATCAGACAGGCACATACTTGTATGTATACAGCTGTGCACATACATGCACACCTCCCTACAGACAAAGGCTATCTGCAACAAAAGCAGAAGATAAACATAAACAACCCTACCAGAACAACTAAATGCTTAGGCTGCTTTTTACCTCTGTTTCTATGCAGTCTGGAGCACAATACAGGAAGTCACTTTAAATATGAATATAATTTCTCCCCCAGGAAAGTGCCTTCAGATCAGGGGAAATAGATGTGATACGCATCCCAGGAATAGGATAAAAACTAGTAGCTATGTCAGCTGTATGGATACCAAAGTTCAGAGGCAGGAAAGACCAGTCTTATTAAAGGAGAAAGGACTGTGAATGTGTTACAGAAGAAATGCAGCCACACGCAGTGCTGGTGTTCTGCAGAAACCTGGCTTTTACAGGGACAGATACTATCTTCCAGCAGAGTTTTAGAGTGTTTTCCCTGCTTCCAGAGGTTTTTAAAGCAGCAGTTAACAACCCAGTTACCACCAGGCAAAGCCCAGACACCTCTCTCATGGCAGGTGTAGCTGAGGTCAGTGCTGTGAGCCTTCCCACAGCCCATTACACTGTGATGGAAGCTGGAAGCCTCTGCTCCCCCTGAGATTTTTCAGGGAGGCAGCTGGTGTGAGTTCATTACCTTTGTGTCACTATGCACCTTTGGGCTGGTGCAGGTGTAATCTTGCTCTCAGCTTGGTTCAGACAACTGGCGTCCTCTGTGCTTCAAAGGCAGCCTGGATCTGATTTTTCCCAGATGTATAACCAGAGCTGCTTTCAGATGGTATCAGCCTGTCCCCCACTGGGACAGCACTGTAGGATCAGACTCTGACACAAGTGACAACTGAAAAGAAAGCACTGCCAATAGGGAGAGACAGGAATCATAAGCCTTGCACAATATTAATTTACTGGCCTATTTTGTGAGGGAGAAATGGGCCAAAATGGAAAGATGAGAATTCCTCATTCTCAAAAACAGTGGGCACAGGGAATCAAGAGGAGGCTGTCATTTTTATTATTGGGAGAGAGAAACAAATATTCCATAGCATGGAAATTACTCCCTGCTACTCAACAATTTAAGGGTATATCAGTGCTATTAGCTTGCCACAAAATTGAGGGAATTGAGTTATAGTTGTATAAACATCAGCTTGATGTTGTCTTGACAGAGGAATTTCTACCAGGGCTGTTGCCTGGTGCCTCTTTGAAACCCATTCTTTTACAATTGAGCAGAAGAATGCAGATAATATGGACAGGAAACACTGAAAAGGGAATAATCTTCAATACAGAATGATTTTAAATTACCATTTTTATTATCCTCTAAATATAGGAGAAAATATGCTTCAGTTGTAAAAGGATGATGGGAAAACATAACTACTAGACAATATATTGTATTGATGATATGCATGTGGGGAGGGTGACCTTGGGTTTTGCAGAATACCTTTAAAGATATCAAGAGAACTGCTTAATAAAATAAATCCAGGTATTGCTAAAGAGAAATAACAAAGAAAAACATACTGGTGTTCATTTTAATGCAATTATAAGAGGAGCAGCTGAAGAAAATTAGAAAAGAGGGCAAATGTAGGGAATATATCTATAAAGGATCTAACATTGGGTAGTCATGAAGATGTCTGACTAACCACTTGATGCCCTAGAAGCACTAAAAAAGCCATGAAAGTGTATTTTATGGTGGAAGTTTTCACAGAATAGATGTCTGAGTGTAGTTCTGCCAGATACATTCCTCCATTTATTCACAAAGGATGCAGAGCACAGGACTGTTGTGATTAACATTTATAAATGTCCAGACAGATGGAAGGGCAGGTAAGAGCAGTGAATCTGTCCAGCTACAAGTCAGACAGAGCAAGCAGGAACTAAACACTCAGTGTGGCATAGCAAACTGGTAAAATCAGCATCACTATTGATGAACGAATACCTCTGTAACACAGGATAAGCGTGACTAGAAACTATTTTTATGATTATAACATAATAAAAATGTATCTTTTCTGCATTTCAGAAGATGTGAATTTTATTCAACAGCCCTATTCTTGAGACTTACAGGTGGAAATCAAAACCACTTGCATATGTGCCCAAAATGGGGATTCAGTAATTGAGTTCTCAGTTCAGTCCTTGAAATCATATCTAGAAAACAACTGAAGAAATATGGCCTTAGTCTTTCTTGCTGGAATATACCAACCATCATATAGCAAAACCTGGAAAATGACATTTTTATATTAATAGGGAGAAATACTTCTCTCTTCAATCAGTGACTAAACTGACATTATTTAGAATTCCCACCCATTAGCAAATGAAGAATCAATTTTTTTGTTGGACTCTTTCTGTACAAAAAGCAAAACTGTTTTTCTTGCAAAGGCTTACATTTTAATTCACCACTATTGGTCAGAATAATTTTTATTCATAGGAGTGAAAATTTCTATAATAATGCAAATGTCACATAAAGTCACGTAGGCATTCTATATGACAGTACAAGGAGTTGTATCCTTTTCTTCTTAATTTCTTTGAGATACTCCTCTATTTTTCTGGCATGGATGCTCACGTCTGAAGGCTCCAGTGCAGCTCTCAAGTTAGATGAAGTCATCTGGAACATAAAGCAAGTCCAAAAAGCTGTTGGTGTTTCCCTCTGGAGTGGTAAGCAAAACATGATATGATTTAATTGTAAGGAAGGGTAACAGTGCTAGTAATGCTTCAGAGACAGGATGGGTGAGGGTGCCACAGGCACTAAATCATGATAGGATTAGAACACTCTGATCTGCCTCTACAGTAATTAAGAATAATTCTTAGGAAGTTTTTGTTGACAAAAATAAATTAAACACCCATCTACCTAAAAAAAAATGAACTTATATAGCATTTGTTTGAATTGCCAGCACCTCTTCTTTCAACTTTAAAGCAGTGTACGGTTTGATGCTGCACTGGAGGCTACTAAGGGGCAGGAAAAATAGTCAATCAGCACAAACTGAGGAAGATTCTTTAATCTAGTGGACAATGGGTCCTATAGGTCTATTTACTGCCAGGAGAAACCTGGAATGGCATCAGTTTTCCATTCTGTCAGGGAAGGAAAGTACAGTGCAGAAAATGAAAGAGTTTCATTAGCTGTTCCACTCCCTTTCACCCTGAGGAAAAGGCCCCAGACTAGTCATTTTAAATAAGGAGGTTTTTGGGAATTCAAAGTTTCACATGATACGTGCTCTGTTGATCCTTGCTGAATGGGAAGATCCTTGAACAGAGACACATTTTTCAGCAGTAACGTGGTGAAGAAAGGCCTGGAAAATATTCACCTGTTTATGAGTTTGCTTATAAGAGTTTGCTTCTGCACAAAAGGCTGTCACTTCACCATGTGCCTCTACTAACAGCAGAAGGCAACACTTGTGAAAAAAGACCCACATCCACTCCCTGTCATCCCAGAACTACTTGTGAAGAGGCATTTTCCAAAATCAGCCCAGCTGGTTTTCTGCACATAAAATATTTGCAAGATTTTTTCTTTTTTTAATTTTTTTTTTTTATTAGATGTGGTATGCTAGGTTTCCTCAGACCTTCTTAAGAAACAGAAAGAAAGTCTGAGGAACTGGAAAAATAGGCTCTGAGGCTGGATTTTGAACCAGCAGGGAAGAACATCTGAGTTTAATGAGGGTTTGCTTGACATCAGCAGGAGAACTGGAAAGAGTATACAGGATTAGACCTCAAAATTAATGATGCAATGAAAAGGAAAAATGCATAATTTTAGGGAAGATCATTTTGATGATTGATTTTATAATTATTCATGGCACCTAATGTGAATTATCTGGATATTTTTCTTGATGGCATTTATTAATGCATTAAATTTTAAACTGTGCTCTGGAAGACAGTATAATACAGGCAGGAAACAGAGAGGTCAAAATCTTTCAGAAGAGGCTGAAAAATAAAGATGCTTCATGCAATTAAATGGTACATACATGGTTCCAATGGTTCCAAAATAAAATTACTTGAAGTCAGGTTAAAATCCCTTTGTGCTGTATTCATGGCTGCTTTGCTTATACAGTGCTTCAGGGATTTCAAATTTGAGAATGCATTCCTTCAGTGTGCTAATAGTTCTGACTTGCTTCCATCCCACACTCAGTACAGATTCCATTGCTTCTGAGGCTGTAAGACTTAAATTGATTTTATTATGGTCAGAGCAGGTACTTGCACCCAAACCAAAACCTAGGTAGTTTTCCCTCACAAAGCTGGGCTTGCTACTCATTACACTACAAGAGATCAAAATTATTCATAGTGTGAATGGACTTGATGATTCTGAAGTCAGAGGGTTTTCCTGATAAGAATTTAGTGGATGCTGTCAATTTTTTACAGCAAAGACCTTATCCTTTGCTGTAAGGGAGCTACAGCAGCTTAGGACCTAAGGCAATCAGTGTTTCCTTACATCACCATTCCCAGAGGGAAACATAGTTTATCAGTTTAGTGTGGTAAAGAAAAATGTATTCTGCACTCTTGTGGGTATCCAGCACCAATCTCCCTATAAAGATTGAGTAACAGCAAGTAATTTTTGCACTGGTCAGTGTTTCAGCTGTGTGTGACTGCTGCGCGAGCTGGCACCAAATGCGCTTCCCTTTGAAACGCCCTTGGAAGCATGCAAGGCAGGAGGGAACTATTGCTACTCACAAACCCACAGCTCACCCAGCTGCTCTTTCCTTACTTTCCAGTCTGATCCAGCACACAAGGCAACCATGCCTTCCAATACACTCTTCCAGTAGTCACTGCTGTCATAGGTTGCAATGTAAAGATGTGCCCAAAAGTATGTATTCTATCACCATCTGCTGAAGCCAGGTGGGGCAGTGATTCTTGTTTCTGTGGGAGATATCCTCTGCTAATGGGCCATCTGTTACAAACAGATAGAGCAATGTTCTTTATTTTTCCCATGACTCACCCTTCCTCCAGGAAGATATCTTCTGTTAATGGGCCATTGAGTCCCACTGCACGACTGATAAAATTACATCATCCCATTGGGAGATGCTCCACCCAGGGGGAGGAGCCAAACATTTCCTACCTAGATAAAACCTGAGATTTGGAACACCAAAGCAGCCTTTTTCCACTGGATTCCAGAGGAAAACTGGACCTTTCCACGTCATCACTGGGCCTTCAGTGGAAAACTGCACCCTCCTACAGGACCACTGCTTCAGCTGAACCATATCTATTGCTCCAGGAGGATTGCAGCCACCATTTAACTGGACTGCTACCATTACGCTAACTAGCAGGGTGTCAGGTTGTATTGTGACTGTCAGTGGTTTTTCTTTTGTACTATTGCATGTATTTTATTTTTCTCTTTTTCCCTATTAAATTGTATTTCTGACTTGGAGTCTCTCACTGGTTTTGCTTTCAAAACCATTACACTGCCTAGGGAGGATTTTCCTACAAAGCTCTCAGGCTTTTGAATCTCTGTTTAGCTACAACCTGGCTGTCACTTCAAGGGGCCCTGGACTGGCAGCATCCAGCCACAGAAATGGCTGCCCAGTGACCCAAGCGAGATCATCAGCACTAAATGTACGTGGTTTCAAGTCTCCTGTGCTACATTTCTTCAAGTATGTGTCATTACTCTTCCTTCTGCCCACGCTAAAAAGGAAGAGTGGTTTAAAGGCTCCCATTCAGCTGTTTATTAGCTGAGTTAAGACAAACATTTCATTTTGAGTGCTTGAGCAAAGTTTATGGTTTCTCTTCCAGGGAGGCTGACCTGAAACCTCTCTAACAACACTCTTGAGGAAGAGCATGGAGATGTTCTTAATAAAATCAATTTCAGACAGCTATTAACAATCACAATCTGTATAGCAATAGAAGCCAAGATAGAAACCTCATTATAACACTTTTTAGGCCTCTGTGTGTGTAATGCAATAAAGTATAGCTGGCTGAGAATTGAAATTTCTTTTGACAGTGGTATTTCAACAGCAAATAGCACACAGGGAGGTATTAGCCTTGGCATCACTTACAGCCTCTTCTGACCTAAATATTAGACATCAAATTCAGATCTGTGTTTTACTGTGTCACAAGGCAGAGCACTATTACCTTGTTTGCAGAGCAAAAGATGAGTTCACAATTGTTCTGCACTTGATGGATGCTCTTGCTGGTAAGAAGGATGCAAAAATCATGGTTCCTCAGAATCTAAACTTGTATTCCAGTTAGTAAGACCATAAGCAAAACTTTAAAACTTTCCAATCTCTCTTTTCTTGTATTAGTTGGTGGCAGACAAGTCTAGTCCTGTGGCTAGGATGGTCTAAATAAATGTTTAAAGTGTTGGTCATATTCATTAAGCATAAATCCATACAATGTTTCAAGTAGAGACTGACAATTTTTCAGTGCTAAGACACTATCAGGATGTTACAACTCCTTTATTTTTTTTTCTTTTTAGGTTTTGTAAAGCATTCTCTACAAAAGTGCTTTCTTCCCACAAGGAAACTACAACTTGTCCTTAGCTTGTTTTTTTATATATTTAATGCATCCTGGATTAAGCAAAACAGCAGTCTGGATTTGCAGAACAGAAGCCAAATTTGAAGTCATCTGCAACCCCAATATGCTGTGATTAAAAATTATAGAGCTGATGTCCTAATCTAGATTTTAATATAGTGTGATGAGATGTCTAATTGTGTTACCAGCTTTGAATTAATTCTCATTATCTTTCTCTCTTTTGAGTAATCATTTTTCTCTCCTTCCTTTCTTGAACTGAGAGTCCAGTAAGACCTAATGGGCACCAAGGAAGTGGGGAGAGGGAAGAATAACTGGAACACAGGATTGAAGAAGCAACAATTTTCTCAAATAAGCGAGGCCGCTAGGAAGGATAGAATTCATCTTTTAAATTAATTACACACATTAAGAAAAAAGATTAAAAGGACTGGAGAGTGAGTGCCCTTTTGTGATCAGCCTAAACTTTATGAATATTCCAATTTATACCTAGCATTACTAAATCCCTTCAAAATGAATCAGATTTTCACATTTTAAACAGACTCTCAGAATGTGGGGCAGAGATCATGTTTTTAAAATTTGCTGGTCATTGCTTCAGAAAAATTGGTGAAAGGAATGAAATGAAAGCACAATGCTTGTCTCATACGTGCCTTAGGAACAGAGGTTAATGGAGATTGGTCTATGGATTGTGACAAACTCTTTCTGACTGAAATATTTTGAGGTTCACCCAAACTTCATAAAGAAAACCCAATTGAGTTTTAGTTTGTACAAGATCCCTTCCTTATCCAGAATCAGTGATGAGTCTTAGGCACTCTCCAGGTGCTTAGGAGTATTTTAGCTCTGGTCCAATACTTCTGCCTTGAACCAGATCCAAGCCTCAGTGCTACAGAGGAGAGCAAAGCCCCGAAATTGAGTAGTGATGGTGATTGGAGATACTTTTTTATCTCTGCTGACAAATGGTTTAAGATTTGAAGTATTAGATTTTTTTTTTTTAATTGTCTTCAGTTATCTACAGTATTAGATTCTGTTTTGAATCTGAAAAATAGGGGGTGAACAGGATACTCTGCAATCTCATGTTCAGGTGATGATTGAAACAGTGAGAGAACAGAGAGGGGGATTTCTTTCATCCTCAGCCAAACCAGAAGTCTAGTAAGAATTTCAAGAAAGCATTCAAAATCAGCAGAAAATAGAGTGCTGAGTTAGAATGCAATGGAAAGGACTTTTCATGTCACATGAAAGAATGAGCAGTATTGGGACTGTGATGTTATTCACCTAAATAAAGTAAAACAAAACAGTCTAATTTAGAAGGTTGACTTACAAGACAAAAATGAAACATGAGATGGAAAATACCTGTGTGTATTCCTGTTCTACAGCAGCTGAAATACTGAGATGGATGGACATACCTGTATTATAAGACCAAGACAAGGATAGCCACTGAAAACAGAGCTATGTCTTCTCACACCAAGCTGAGTAATAGAGATAGGTGGTCACAGCAGAGGGAAACAGTGGTGGGGGTATCTCTGGATAGAATAGTTTCATTAGTGTGTGAGTTGATGGGGCAGGCTTTGCAAAGCAGAGTCTATTGATATCTACCAAAACAAGTGAGCACACACTCCAACAAAGCTGAAAGGCCTTAGGCTTCAAGGACACTGAATGCTGACTTCTGAGTACCAAGAGAAATATTTGAGAGAAAGCCCTAGAGTAGAGTACAAGACAGAGCAAATTGTGAAAATAAACTGTTTTCCTTCTGAGGGAGAGAGGATTTAACTTCAGATGCAGTGTGTTATCCTAGGACAAGCTCTGGGTGTGTGAAACCACAAGCACTTCTAAATTACAAGTTGTCCTATTCATAGCTGCTGCCTGCCCTGGTGTTTTCCTTGTCCACACCCCAGAGCCAGGGAGACAGTAAGTGAAAACAGAACATCTCCACTGTCAGCCTGGCAGGACAGCTGTAAGAAATAAGGAGATTCTTGCACTTTTGTATGAGCACAAAAGCAATGGAGTGTTTAATCTTTTAAATACTTTATTAGGCTAGATGAGTTTCTGTTAATAAAGGAAGTCTCCCTCTCTCTCCCTCTAGTTCTGCAGGAAATAATGGAAGTAAAGCACCACTGTGCACACTCTGTAATGCATAGGAAGTATGAGGGACTGTCTATGCTGCTTTGATGTCTCCTTTATACAAACAGTCATGTTAATAAAAAATGTGTCCCCTTTTAACTACCCTGAAGCTGATTTCTCATCTGAGAGGTTATAAATTATTTTTAGAGGTTAATTGTTATGCAAATCTGCTCATCATGGGGTTCCAGCACCCAGAGAAATGAGAAAACATTCTCTTCCTTGATGACATAGGCTCATAGAGGACACCTTTTCATTTCTAAACCATGTGGAAAGAATTATGTGCCATATGTTTTCTCAAAATGTATCACACACTAGATGCAAGAAAGCAATATTAACTTGGTGTTAAGGTTTCACAATTACAACAACTGTATATTAATGCACCTGGGTTTTGTATCCATCTATTTCACAGTATGCATTTCAAAAAATAGTGCCCAATCCTGTAAATTCTGCTCAGAACAGCTGACACATAGGCAAGTATCCCCCCTGACATCTGCAAGTAAACTTTTCAGAATCAAATCACAAATAATAGATATACCTAAAATGTATGTTTGAAAAGAACAATGGGGATAGCAAACTCTGTAGGTCAAATAATGAAGATTACTAGATTTCACAATGAGATTTTTTATTATACCTAAGAGAAAACAGGAAAAAATACATTAATTTCTTGTTAATTTCTCATTTTATGTGCTGTATGATCCACCTTACATTTCGACCTTTGCTTAGCAAGTGAGCCAGTGGTAAATACCCCTTTGGTGTGAATTTGTGTGAATGGACTGTGTACGTAACTACTGGTGTGGATGGATAAAAACATTTTTCCCCCAAAATTTTCATCAGCAAAAAAGGTGACATCACCACGCATAAGTTTTAGTTAACAATGAATATAACTTTTGGCAAAAATACACTTCATTAAAATATTTTTTTTTCCCAAAATGCTTTAAGTACTCAATTTATTCCTCCACCATCCTGTTTCAAAATCCAGTGTCTTTTAGGGAATAAATATCTTTCTGGTGCCAGTGCTGTGCTAAATCTCTGCAACTTAAGGACTTCCCTTAGCAGACCAAGAGTCCTGATTCCTGGGCACTTCAAAACCTTCCTCTTTGAGTACCTTACCTGACAGAGCAGGTGTTGGAGCTGGACAACAAATTACTCTTTAAAAAAATGGACACTACAATACTTGGTAAGGTCCAAACCAAGTTTGGTAACTTCCCAAAAAGAGAGCTAAAAAACTTAAAACGCCCCAAGTAGCAATTTTTCAAAATGTGATCCATAATTAACACCTTTAAAATCTGTATTTCAAACCTGCTATTTATGTAACGGTGGATTCTGACAGCTGCCTCTTTTTGAACTTGAAAAGAATGAATCCTTCTGTATTAGGTATTAAAGTATTAAGCTGAATAATTCTTTATTTAGAAGAAATTTAGTTATTATTTTATAAAGCATGTAAATTGATATTTAAATGGTGTTTGGGAACAGTAGGATCAGAGAAAACAAACAGTTCCCAGTTTTTCCAATTACTTTGATACAGATCAGGTGTCTGCTGAATAATGTGGTTGCATGTGGAGCCACTGGCGTAGAGGTGGTGTTTTAATATGATGAAAACAAAACTAATTTGAATGAGAAGAATCACAGAATGGATCATCTGATCCAACCTCCCTGCTGAAGCAGGGTTATCCTAGAGCACAGGACTGCATCCAGACATTAATTAACTAAGAAATTACAAGTCAAGCAGCACTCTGGAGGTATTTACAGATGAAGAGTCATTAGAAACAGTCTTATTCTATAAAGAGAAAAAAGAAAACTACTTGATGTTAACATCTAAATCATGATTCAAGAGTTCCTCAGGAGGAAAGTGTCAATAAAAGCAGTAACAACTGCATAGTAGAAGTGGTCAGCAGAAGGAGTTTGAATGTGCTAGTTTCAGTGTATTTGTATGAAATCTCACTAAAATGGATGAATGGTCTAGAGAGAGATAAATCTGAGAGGTAGGAGTTGGACAATGTCCTCTGTAAAAATGAATGCAACACATTTTCCTCTAAGAACAGAGTTGTTTGGTGTCTCAAATCCCGGTGGAAGTCTGTACTCCCGACAAAATTGCCAGGATTCCATACAGCCATGGGAAAAACCCCTATACATCCCTACACCCAGGAGCTCTAGACCCATGCAGAAAGCTGTTTCTGCTAAAGCTGCAACTGCCTAAGGTTATCAGGGCAGGCAATTAATTCCTTTATGTGCATTCTGCTAGCATTTTTAAAACTCCATACTTCTCCTGTCTGTGAAACATTGACTTTGCACTACAGTGGATGAGGGTTTTTTGTTAAACAAGCCAGGAAATTCTCTCAAAATTCTCATATTAGCGATAACTTCATTTCTCACATGCAGAAGGATGCTATATTATGCTGAGACACAGCTTTAGTCAGCAATTGTGTTGAAAGTGAACTCTTACATGACAAGAAGAAAAATGACTACTTTGTAGTGCTTTCCACATCATCTCTCTAATTTTAGAAATTGCACACAGCCACCTTGATGTCCTTCTCTGTTTAGAATTCCCTGAGTTAATCTTCAGTCTTATTGTAAAATGGTTTTGTTTTCACCAGATTTTTTGTTGTCTTATAAAAGACAGGAGCAATTTTAAGCTCAGGTAGATTTTTGGGTGAGATAAGAACATTCCAGTTATTGTCTGGGTCCTTTCCTATTTGGGCATTGTAGAAATACTGGAATTGCAATGGCAGCATTTTGACACCATTGGTATTTTAGATTAAGCCAAGAACATCTTCAGCAACTGACTGATCTTTTAACTTTCTATCGATTGAAGTAAATAATTTAAAAACTGGGTTCAGAGTTTGGAGATACATCTCCAATAGGATATTCAGTTAATCTAGGAACATTAAATATAGATTTCCTGAATCTGTGCATGTTAAGTATCAATTTGAACACTGTGTGGTGCAATCTTAGACCAAATGCAATGTGTACAACTCTAAATATAAAGAAAAGGAAGAAACATTATTAAAAATCCAACAAAAAAGTTAGAAAATATATTAAAAATATTTTGATGGGTTGCATCCATCAGAAATCAGTTTTCCTAGAGGCAAAACATTTTTATCAGGTGATTTCATTATTGGAACAATTTGTATTACCTCTTGCTCTAAATTCTATTATTCAATCAGTAAAATTGACAAGTAAAAATATTTCCTTTCATTACCAATTTAGGACTTTTCTCTGGCATTCTGCAAGCCAAATAGAATTGTAGGGTTTTTTTGTAAAACTACTTTCAATTTTACAAGTTAAAGGGGAAAGAATTAAGGAAACACATCTTGTTTTATTAAAAATATTGACTCATGGCTTTTCAGAACTAAGCTGAAAGGGACATTTCCCCTGATCTTTCTTTCCTTCCTATTATTTTAAAAACATGGCTTCTCATTAAACCCCTAATGGTGTCTTTGTGCATGTCACAGAAGACATGCTTTTCTTTTGTACAACATCCCAACTGCGTAATTCATTCCTGTCAGAACTCTTCTGGCAAGAGGAAGGTGAATATTGGTTAAAGAAGAGGGCTTAGATCCAGCAAAACACTTAAACAGGTGCTTGCCAGTACTATTAATTGCATGTTTAGAGTTAAGTACATGCTTAAGTGATACCTTGGTTTGGTGCCTACCTCCATAGCTTTTTATCAGGAATGATCATTGCTAATTGGAAATGTCTTGATTTCACAAAATCTGTAATTTTTCATCTAGAACCCAACACCACTATTGCAAAACCCATCCACACGCTCAGCAGAGAAGGCAGAGAAGGAATGACCATCACATTCATTCTTTCATCTCCATCTGTAACAGCAAACAGAGGATTTGGAGTAAGACTTTTCTCTGTTTTTAGGCATTTGCATCTGCCTAACTGTCCTGGACTCCCCTCATGGGCAATGGAGAGAATTAGGCATGTTTAGAAGCCATCTCAGAGTAGTTCAGGGCAGCATCAATGGATGCCTGCTTCTCTCCACTGACTGTTGAGCGAGATGAGAGGATTGAAATTGAGCATCCTGGTTGCAGACAGAATATGAGGGCAGCTGAAACGAATCCTTTACAATTCAGTGTCTGAACCATTGTTATGGGGCTTTACATAAGCAATCTACTAAGGAAATAAAACTCACAAAAGGTTAAATTTACATTTTATCAAACATTTAAAAAAACTGTTAGGTGTGGTTCTAGAAGCTTATGGTATTCCATTCGTGTTTTCCCCTGCAGTGGTAAATAGTTTTAATTCACACAAAATTCATGTTACCACTAATCTGCAGGCTATCACAGTTATTCTCAGTGTGCATCTAAATACTTTGTTGTAAAAAGTTAGAGCCATGGTCCCATCTGGTACACATTAGGAATCCATGGTCAGCTGCCCCACGGCAAGTCCTCAGAACAATAATCACAGTTGTCCCAACCATGCACCTGAGGGTTGTTAGATAAGCACTTTCAACATAGCTGTGCAACATCAGCAAAGGACTGTTCTGGGTTTCCTGATCCTCTGCCAAAGACTTGGAAAAAATTGAAAAAGGGCAGAAATCAGTGAAGGGATAAAGCACTTTTAATTCTTAAGATGGTCTTCCTACCTTCCCAACAGGTACACATTTGCTTTTTAACATTTTCAGTGGAAAAGAATGCAATTCCTGTCCCTCCTTTCACATTTTCTTATTGATTTACCAGTTTAAAGGTGCTGCACTGTAAACTACTTTGCGTATTTAGTAAAGCTTGCATTACCATCACAAATAAACTTTGGGGAAAGAGGAACACCTCTTTTGTTTGTTTAAAAATTCTTTCTTTCCTGGTGCTGAGGTTCCTTGAGCAATGGGACACGTAGCTGTAATGGGGGAAGTGTAGTGTAGTTGCCTACATGGAACCTTGCTGTTTTGGGCTGTTGTTTAGAGAATTTCAGTGCTGTCACTCATCTCCTTCCTTCTATATGTCCCTCTTTTTCCATTCCCTTTTTTCTGCTTCTTTCTCCCATATCTTTCTAACCTCTATTCTGGGGCCTGATTCAGAGTCTCTTTTGAGGCCCTCCCAAAGGGCAGAGAAATCCAGGAAAGCTGGGCATTCCTGTAGGAGGAAATTTAAAGACACAGGAGCAGGCTGTCTCCTTGTGCCTAAAGATGAGCTGGCTGGGAAGAAAATCTTATAAAGTGTGTGTCAAAGAAGGCAGCTGAAGGAGAAAAGCTTCAACTGTGAAATAATATACAACCTTAATGTATAATTAATGGTTTTTTTTAATTCAGTGATATCTTGCCTTACATAAGATATGAATGTCTAAAGTTAAAATTGCGTCAACAACGATCCACCTTTATCAGCAAAGCCATTTGCTTTTCCAGCTGTGTGGTCAGAAAGCAAACTAAGGTGAAATTTTGTCCAAGGTAGTTGGTGTACTGAAGTAGAAATGCACAATGGTATGAGGAGCATGGTGGGTGATATTGTTAGAGCTTGTGGGGAGCTGTGAAATACTAATATTGGCAAGAATGTTGATGCTAAGAAACCCTCTTTTAATAGTTTGATGCTTAGTACTGCTGAACAGAAAAGTTGATCAGTTCTACTGTTCATAGCAGTGATAATTCTCTCTGTATGGAAACAGAATCATATGGAAGTTCTGTATTAAATTCTTTAAAATGATGCATTTGATGGAAGAACTGACTAAGATTTGTGATATTTTGCAATTTAAATGCTATTATTAAAAATTTAGAGAAAAAAAAAAAAAGAGGGAGAGAGAAGAGAGGAAACAGAACTATTACCAGACTTTTGCTTTATTTTTACTCTAAAATTTCTCAGGAGTATGAAACCCATTGTTTGAAGTGTTTTCCTCAAGAAATACAGAAAAACACTAAGAAAGCTGAAAGAAATCATCAGATATCATGGTAGACTGACAGAGGAAATGCAGAGTGAAAAGCAAAGAACAATAGTTTTCAGCTGTGTGTTTGGCCAAAATAGGTTTGGAATTGGGACAGAAGAATTAATTTATTGTTTGATTCCTCTTGTGGTCAAGGAAACATGACTGTGTATATATCTCTTATAGATTTATAGTTTCATCAAGGAAATCTTAACTCCATAATCAATCTCTTTCTTTTATGGAAACAAGTTTTACAAGACCTCAAGTTTTGGCCAGCTGCCCAGACCTTAAAATTCTTCTGCCATGAGGCTTGTAGTGTAAAGCCCCCTGCTTGTTTCCAGGCAGTCCAATGACTCACAGCCCTGCTGGCTGAAGCAGAAGGTCTGAAGATCTGAAGCTGCAAGGGTTAAATTTGCCCAGCCATGCCTAAAGGGGGGCAGGCTGAAGCTATTCACAATAAATAGGAGCACATAGGCTTTTTCAGCA
The DNA here is from genome assembly GCA_030060385.1 of Muscicapa striata striata. Lineage (NCBI taxonomy): Eukaryota > Metazoa > Chordata > Aves > Passeriformes > Muscicapidae > Muscicapa > Muscicapa striata. The sequence continues at coordinate 1,974,866 of JAREIS010000080.1, forward strand.
GTTAGCTGACTTCAAATGCTTCCTCATCAGCTGGATATTCCCATGACATCTCAGGGATCTCAACACCTGTGACAAGCATGGGATAACATGGGAATGCATCATCATGCAGTTCTCCTTTCAGGCATTGCTGTAGCATGATAATGAAGTCTCCTGGTTATGTTGACAACTCCCAGTACATGGAGGAGCTAGGAAGAGCTGTTAGCTCTTTGTGATCTTGCCCTGGGTGGGATTCCCAAGGTAAAGGCTCCCTGCAGTGTCCCTTTTTTTTCCCAGCAGAAGGCATCTGACAGCAGTCTTTCACTCTCTGCCAGTACTGCCTCAAACAGAGCTTTTAATTTAAGGGACTTTTTTGGCTAATGTGTGTAAGAGTAAAAAGAACCAGTGCAAGGGTTTATTTTCATATAAATATGGGGTTTGTACATAGTGAAAGAGAGGAGAGAAGTAGAACAGAAAGCAGTTCCAAACCAGATCCCAAGGATCTGACTCTAGTCCCTACAAAACTTCAGGACAAGAGTAATTGTCCTCACTTTACTCATATGAGAATGTACCCACCCGCATTTCTCCTGACTTTTGACGTCAGTCATCCTTTCTGTGAGTTTCTTTAAACTGTAATTGGATCATCTTCCAGATGCAGGGTGACCCCTTTGTCAGAGGAACTGATGGGGACAGAGCCTCTGTTTGAAGGAACAAATTATTACTAAATTAGCCAAGGACACTTGATGGATTTCTACCCTGTTTGTGGTAGAAATCCTGTTTTACTGGCAACTATTTTTAAAGAAACTTCTATGAAAAGATGCGTGCTTGTTCACATGATGGTCAAGTGTTGCTGCCTGAGAGGGTTACGGAGCGGCGAGAGGAGACAGCAACATGGCAACTCTTACTTGATGCAAGAAAGAGAGCAGTTTATTGAAGAAAGCTGTGGCTTTTTATAATACAGTTCGTGCAAAACAAAATACAGACAGCTCATTGGAGAGACCGAGAGACAGCTCTCCTCTCTGGTTCTCCCATAGATCCAGCAGGTGTGCTATCTATGTTATGATTCTTTCTCTTATGTTTACAGTACAGACAGAGGCCCTAGCATGGGAAAGGTTTCAGCTAGGCCTGAGAGAGTTTCACAGCCTGAGAAAGGAACTCAGACCCTGTGAGAAAAGGCCTAGGCCTGCAATTTTCAGCCTGTGGCTTCACTGAAGCCCACAGTCAAGTGATTGATTTTATTTTCTGTCAAATGTAAGATTTTAAATTTTTGAATATCATGATCTGTGTGCTTTTTTGAAAATTTGGACCTTAACCTCCACAATCGGTACTCTTGACCATGGAGATCTCCAATATGCAGGCACCATTTGAACCAATTTCCCCAAATTGGCTTCATTTTTTCTCTCTGTTTCTGTACATATGGCCTTAGTCACATGCAGAAGCCCTACATGCAACAGTGGGTGCACACCTTAGCTTAGAAAGGACCAGAAATCAGCAAAGACCAAGATTGGTGAGGGACTCCCTGGGGATGCCATGCTGGTCCTATTAAAGCTTGTGGGAATTTTCACATATATCCTTTGTAAGATAATTTGAACAGTTCTGCTTTAGCTCTTAGAGTGAGTCAGTAGGTACTAAAATTAAAAAACAGATGTCAAATAGCATGGAAATAGCATCTAAATATTCTGGGAAGTGTTTTATTAGTATGTTATTAATCATAGGTTGTGCTCCATAGGTGAGCTTTTGCTCTCAAGACAATAAATCCACAAATTAAGTGCAAACTTGACTTCTGCTTGCCAGCTTTAAGAACTGATAAGAACATATATTTTCTTGCTCCCTAATCCTCCCTTGCATTTTTTATTTTAAGTGACCACCACAAAAACTGCTACAGTATGTTTAATGAAGAAATGTACAAAGCTTATATGACAGAAAACTACAAAGTTGATTAACAAAATATGATCCCAGCAATTGCAGGTCCTATAATCTCCTAAATTACCTTATATGAACTGATTATTGTGGAAATGAAAATATATTTCTTGTCACTGCTACAACTTAGATCCAGGTGCTGAGTATCACCCTACTTTCCTTGTTTTGGTATACTAAAAGCCAATGTTACTTGAATATTTAAGATAAGTATGCTATAGCTCATACTGACACTAAATTCTTGGAAAAGCAGGAATAAACTTTTTAGGTGACTTAGAATGGGAAACATCCCATTTGTCTGATACAGACAATAACAATTTCTCATTTTCAAGCAGAATAAATTACCTATGTTGTGGAAAACAACTGAAGTTAATTTTCGGTCATGCATTATTTCTGCTCAGGTGTGAAATATTTTTATGATGTGCAGACACAGTCCTGTTTCTGCTCTAAGTAAATAATTTTTTTTTGCAAAACATTTTGTTTACATTGGTGGCCCACAAAATGGCTGATTGAGAAAAAGCTCAAAACTCAGAGCTGGTGCTGGAAGGTTTTTTGGTTTTTTGTTTTTTTTTTTTTGAATATTCAAAACCACAAATATTCCTAGCCTAAGGAATAAGTGATTCTCTGAGCACTGGCTCATGTCATCACCTAAGAAAATAACATGGAAAGCTGCTTGGGAATGTGAACCATTTAGAAGAATAGCTTTGTACAGGAAGATACTGATAAATTACCAAGGATGTAGGAACCTGTAAGTGTTGGTAACCTGACCATGCTTAGAAAGGAAGAGAGAATGGGTTTGGGAGGAAGTGTCAGCTGAAGTGGGCTTGGGAATGGATGCAGAGGAATTACCTCCTGCTTCATGTGAATTGTGTTTGGAGGCAGTGCCTTGAGCTTTTGAGACAGTTGTACATGCCAGATCTGGTGACATTACCACATTGCCAACATTATGGTTGAATGGTGTTGCACAGCACACCCGCTTGGGGCATGTCTGCTGAAGCAGAAGACAGAGCCAGAGCAAAGATGGACACTGAACATGCTGTATTTGCTGGATCTTCAAATTCTTCCTTTCTGACTGTAGGGGATGTGGTAGTGTTGGGTAGAAAGGCATTTATCCAGAACAAAGGCTCAATGAACTTAGGCTTTCAAATTAAAGTACGAGCATTGTGCACATTCCCCAGTCCAGCTGCATTATAACTGGCTGCATTATAGCAACCACCCCACCATCACCTATCCAGAACAAATGACATGGTCTTCAATGCCACAAATGATGCCTGAGTTGTAGGAATGTTTTATAGGTTTCTAAAAGTACTTTTTGCAATATCTTGTCCAAGAACAAGCATCTCTTTTTCAGGGATTAGTCTGTCCCTAATCCTGAGGGAGCAACAGCTGGTGCAGTTCTTGGGTTGTGTGGAGTCAGCTGGACATCAGGAAGAGCTATGAACTGGGCTCAAGGCTGGCAGATACTTCCTAATGACTGCTTTGTAAACTACCACTCACGTCAAACATTACAGCAAAAACAGCCATGAAAAGCATGTCTGCCATTAGTTCTCTCCCTATTCATCTTGCTGGCATTTGAAGGTCAAGGTTTATTCTTTAAGTGTAGGTTCCCATTGTTGACACAATTAGCTGTGTTTGTAACAACTATTAGGAAGACATTTGGCCAGTAGGAATAGACGAGAGACTAGTTTTATCATCAGCCAAATCTTACCCTTTCTCTCCCATGCTAAGTCTGCATTACAAATTAAAAAAAACCTCTCATGTTTGGATTCTTACTTTTTCCTTTTCCTCCCTTTAAACTAACCTATTCAGTACTTTTCTGTGGAAAACCAATGTAATTTTTCAACAATCTTCTGGCATGCTCCCTTTTGCTTCCTTTTGTGTCAGTCTTAGAGTCTATTTAAAAAATGGAGGATCTTAAAAAACGAAACACTTCTGACATTTGTGACAAGATGAATTTACATTTCTGTGGCAGTGTTGGTGCCCATCTCTCCAACATCCTGCTTATCTCACTCACACAATAGCGAGTGGATCTTTTAACTTATATTTTTGGACCTGCTTCTGTTAGTAAATTGTATATGCATCAATGCTCACAAGTCAAATAAGCAGGTGACAGAAACAACAGTAAACTCTCAGTCTTTGACAGCTTGTTTCTTCACCATCACCACTAGTTTCCCAAAGGGGCAAACACAAACCATTTTTGCTGCAGCTCTACTCAAGGGTTAAATTAACATGTGCTTCCAGATACAGAATTCTCCCTGAGGGGGAAGCATGTACAAAAATGAAACAACACAAATATCCACTATTGTAAAATTCTCAAAGGCAGATGTGTACAAAAAAACTCTCCTTTTTCTCCACTAACATTAGACAGCTTGGAATCTCTCCAAGCACAACATTTAGATGAATGGAACATTTTAAAATAGGATTTTAAAACTATTAAATAAAAGACATACTTTGGAGAGGTACCATTTTCTTTGCACTTCATACCCCCTTGCCTGCTTCTGTTAGAATAATAAATACACATCCCAGATGACAGGCTGCTGAAGATATTGTCCAGGAGGGACATCTAGCTTCTTCCCAGAGTCTGTAAATAATTGTTTCAGTAACTTTGAAGATGTATTTTTGACTGTAACATAAATATGTGGGTGCAGAGCTCTAAGTAATAATATGTCCTTTGTCGAACACTCCTTCTTTTAAATTGTTTGATATAATTTTTTTTTTTAATCTGAGCCTCAGGTGTAAAGCAATCTTTCCAGAAGTGAATCTACAAAAACACCCCAAAATCTCTCATGCTTAGTCTGGAATTTTTCCTACTTTGGAAATGACCACAGTAAAGAATCTGATTAAAAATGTAATATGTTTTCAAATAGAAGTTTAATAGTTTGAGTTTTGGGAGCTTGATCATTTTAGCTGTCAGTTTGAACAAAGGTAGAAGTGCAACATGGGGCAGATGGAGCTTTACCCACCTGTACCCACATTTTCTATCAGAGTCACTTGACAGAGTGACTTGACTTGACAGTCAGCCACAGATCTGTTCAGGACACTCAAGCCTTACCTTTTTACCTTTTCCTTAGACACAGCTGGCTTGCCCCAGCTTTTAAACACAGCTCACTCCAGCACTGGAAAGTTCACGACCATGTGAGCAGATAGAGTTGGTTTGCCTGCCTGTGCCATGGAAAAATTCTGGAATCAGCTATTTGTCCCTGCCACACAGAGTGTTGGTACTAGGAACATGGCTTTTCTTCTGTAAGTCCTCCTAGGGTCAGGCCTCTTCAGGAAGTCCATGTAGCCAGGCTAATGGGGAAGTTCAGAGCTTTTCATGCTTGGATGAAGAAATCCAGAGAAAAAAAATTAAACATCTCTATAACCAAACATTTTCCTCTTTCTTCACCTCACTGAACCCAAGATTTGTACTTTGTGTTTCCTTTAATTTTGTGCCCCCATCATGATCTCTCACTGAACTCTTAAGTTCTTCTTTAGACACTAATCAATTCTCATACTCAGTACTTGAACCTTAAACAAGTATTGAGCAAACTGAAATTCAAACCCACAGCTTTCAATGAGCTACAGGCACTACATGAACAGGTATGGTGTGCAGCCACCCATTTTGCTCCAGCCACAGCCTCTAGCCAGATCCAGGGCTGTGCTTCCAGATTTCTCTGCTCAGGCTGATCACATATGCTACAGCTAAATAGACCACAGGTGTGAAAGTGGACAGGAAAGCTCTGAATGAAGACCAGACTAGTAGCCTCACATTCATCAGTTAGTGAGCACATAGGTTCAGATAGCACAATTTCCTCCACTGGCAGTATAAAAGGAAATGGCACTCCACTCAGTCACTGGTTTGCATATCCCAGGAGTCCCATAATAATTTCCATGTCATAGTCTGCATGCAAAAATGTAGTTCTATGAAGTAGAAGAAGTTAAAAAGTCAATGTATTTTATGTCCCTACAAGGTGCTGATAGATGAATTCTGCCTTTTCCAGACTCAATCAGTGAGGCTGCACGTGGGGGGAGCTGGATTTTCTCGCTGAGTGCAGGACTGCCATTATTATCATATTTATCATTAGCAGTGTGAGCACACATGGTGCAGCAGCACTTCTTCCATATTCATGCTTTATGTGCTGGTGCCCTGCAAGCACCAAGCTCAAAACCACTGTCCCACTGCCTACAAGTCACAGAGATGTACTGGTGCAAGTCACCCTAGTCAGCAGATGCCCTCTGGAGGTACCAGATATTCAGACTAAAGGGAGGATGGGAGCTGGAAGATAAGTCATGTAAGGTGCACCATGAAGAGGATTTGCTGAAAATGGTTCAAAACAGTTGGTGCAAGCAGATATGAATAAATATTATTATTTTATTCCTAGACATTGGTTTTTGTCCTGTCCCTTCAAGGTACTTTACAAAGAAGTCACTGTCATGATCCAGATTTTCCTAAAGCACAAGAGCTCCCACAGCTTGAGAGTCCTCCCTTTTCTCCCTTTCAGGTCTGCCTTGCTCTGGGCATTTGGGATGGCTGACTATGTTTTCTCACTCCCTGAGCAAAGCACTGCAACAAGAACAAGGTATCTCCCTGCTGCCAACCTGCACCCATTATATACAATGAAAAATAAATGGCAAGGAAATGAGCCAACTTGGTGTTATCAGTCATGCAGCATCACTGTTGTTTTCAGAGATTGCACCTTTCTGAACTCGTCTGGGGACTCTTCAGCTGCAGAGCCAATGACCTCATTTGTCACCTCGCAAACGCTCCCTGCTGTGAGCCTTGTGGACGATGTGCATCTTTGTTTAACAGGACACACAGCTTTGAAGAACGAGGAAAAGATTACTGATAGTGATGTGAACTCAGAGCAGGCACAAGTCACCTTTCCAGGAGACCTCAGCTCTGATTAAAGCACAGTTGAAAAATGTGCCTCTCCTAAGAATTCCCCTTGTAGCATTCCCTGTTAGATTTTCTGGATTACATCAGTGCATGACAGACTAGGAAAGAAGTATGGCTACAATTTTGAAAATAGAAACAGTTCCTAAAAAGAATAATTTTTTTCAGTCTTAGTGGTAAGATCATAAACCCTTGCTGCTTAGCTAAAAGGAGCACCAATTAATTTAATTATATTAAAACTTTCTACAGTGTATGTAATACAAGACATAACAACAAATGATAAAGCAAGTCCTGGCTGTCTCAAAATCCCATTGTTGGTGAAAGTAGATCAGGGACAGTTAAAACAAGACTAGGTGATGAAAAAGGATGAAGATTCTTAATATAATTTTTTAAAAATCTAAACCAGGTGCAACATTGCTTATTTTAAAATAATAAATTAGAAGCTGCTCTTTTTATGTTTCTATGCATGTAGCAAAGTGAGAGTGAGATCTATTTTGAGAATACAGTGCTTCTCAGATGTCATTAATTTGAGCAGGAGGTCAGCAAAAAAAAGGATTTGCAAGACAGAGATGAGGCCATAATCTGATCTGTTTTGCACAAGAATAAAAAACCTCGACATTCAAAGAAGAGAAAAAAACACTTTGGAACTTTGTTGACGAAGGGTCAGTGCAGTTTCTTAAAACATCTCTGGCAGTACTCTCTGAAAGATTCTGTATTGCTAATAAGAATGTCACACTTTAAGGAGCATTGTACTATTTTGTAACCTACTGTATGAAACCTGGTGCCCAGCCACAGGTTAAATGCACACAATGAAATTCTCTTTCCTCCCACTGCCAGTTCTGTCACTTACTACACTGAAGTCCACAAAAATACAATATGACTCAGAATATGTAGGCTGTGGCTAGGCAGAGAAAGTTCATTCAAAATTGATTTTCTTTCAGTCATCCCTGATATTCCCTGTTTCAATTGCTCACCTACTGTACAGTTGAGTGAGCACTTAAGGAAGTTGCAAAGCGATGCAGCCTGTCTGGGACATGAAGGAATGTGGAGCAGGATAATCACAACATCATCAACCCAATTCTCCAAGGTAGCTGGCCAATAATACTGTTCTAATTGAATAACTTATCCGCAGCTATTTCCCCTGGGAGAGCCTACGGCTTCAGCTCTCTGTGTAGGCAGATGGTGCAGCATACACAATGAAACCTGTAATTTTCTCTCACTACTGAGCATGTTAACAGTGAGCTGTTTTCCCAGTACTGCTAGCCCATTAATATTTTATTTTAACTGGTTTTCTCCAAGTTATTATGCACCATGCAGCAGAGAATGGAGAAATCAATGATACATTTCAAATTATTTTTACAGCCAGCTCTCTAAGCTACCCCTTGCTCATTAAGGCTTCTGCTTTGCTAATCAACAATTGTATATGTCATCATCAGGTATATGCTGAAATGAAAGTGTCATAATTAAAAACAAAGGTGCATGAGTCACTGGAGTCCTGAATTACTAACTAGCAGCAAAGCATAACAAATAGGCTGCTAGTGAATTCCAGACCTGCAAGGCTGTTTGTTAAAACATGCATTAATGAGCATGTGCCGAGCATATTTCTGACTCTGAGAACGCTGTCCTGATCTTGCTCTCTGAACTACACGTCTCAGCAATGTACTGCCATCCCCTTGTCCCCAAACGTTGGAACAGCACATCATCCTCAGCAGCAAAAGTGGTTGAAAGGCAAACGCAGCCTGGGAGGGCAAGGCAGCAGAGGCAGCCCATCAACAGCATAACAACATGACAGATGACAGACCCAGAGGCAAACCCAGGCCTGCCAGCAGATCCGCCTGTAGAGCCTGCCAACGAGCCAGATGCAGCTACTGGAAAGATATCATCCCTAGCCTAGCATCTGGGTCTTGCTGTGGCCAGCCATGCTTCATGTGCTCCATGTCCTTACTGCTGACCCCAGCTGCTGGGAGAGGCTGGAACAATGAGGGAGAGCTCAACTGCATCAATAACATTGCCGTTGTATTTTGCTAGTATATACACTGTGACTGTAAAAAATGTCAATCTGTATACACTGTAATTATCAGTTTGTATTTATTTTAGCTCTTCTGGCAGCATATATATACACTGTTTCCCCTCTCCCACTGTCTCTGAGAAAAGACAGCTCCAGGATTCATTCTTTGTTTGCCATTTCTACACAGAAGTACACACTTAGCTACTTCATCTCTTAGAAACAGCAGTACACTGTAAATCTATGTGTGATTAAACCTGGGCATTGAGATCCAGCACTTCTTGCCCCCGGAGAGGTACAGTTCTTTCACAAGTATTTCAGAGCTTGGCTTGTGGTATTAAACATCAAATAAATCTTTGTCAAGTGACTCAGGTGACAATTAAGTGAAAACTAATGATATGCCATCACAGAAAAGGTAATTGCATCCATTGTTAGGTACTTCCCAGGTCAGGATACATGCATAGCATTTCAGAAATGGTATTCATTTGTTCACCCTGGCATCCTAGTCTGACTACAAAAGTGTATTAATAAAATCATTGTTTTTCCTTTTATAGAAGTTGGGGACATTCTTTGTGGATGATCCTACCCCCCTTGGAGTTCAGCACTGCTTTTCTACATTCTAGTAATTGGCTCAGTCAGTCAAGAAAAATGTAAATGTAGATGTTCAAAAGCATCCTGTTGAGGACAGGGTGGGAAAGGTTCTGCTCTCTTATTTTCTCATCTATAATAGTACTAAGAAATACCTTAAGCACATGTTTATAAATGTATTCTTCAGAAAATATGTAGTGTCGGAAATTATTGATCTGTAATAGAAATTTCCTTAGTCTTGTTTAAGTCTAAGTGCATTTACAGAAACCAAACCATATTGTCCCTTTTGGTTTAAGGTAGGATTAATCTCACTTACCTCAGGCATCTAAGTCACACTAGGATCCCTTTTAAGTCAATGGAAAAATACAGGCACCTTCAGAAGGCTATTCATCTCATCCTAATGTAGGCATCAGAACAATTCATCTGAAATGAACCCTTCTGTGAAAGCACCTATGTCTTTCTATTAATTATAAAGGAAGCCCACGGAGACTAGCTTTGAATAGGTTCCTCTTTTTTACTCTTGTGAGATCAGGTGAGATGTATCCCACTCTTCATATTTTGTTGGCTAAAGAGGAAAGTGTAGGCAGAAAACTGGGATATTAAAAAAGCACCGCCTTTCATTTTAGATTCATATATATTTCCATAATTAAGAAAGGATTACCAAATAAGCCAAATCACAAAGCTACTTTTGTCTGTTTAATGCCACAAAGCTGGAAATAGCACAATTCCCCATATACAGCCTTTGAGCCATTTGCAGTGGGAGTATCTAGTTCCCCTAGTGAATCATGCAAAGCTGGAAGATCTCTTGACACTGATTCCTTCTTATTTTCATTCATTTTTTCAAACATATAAGAAGATCCCAGATGTATAAAGACAGCCTGCACTGGAGACCTGGTCTGATGTTAGCAATTCTTGTAGTTATGGGAATATTATATGGAAAAAAAATGGAATATTGAAAAGGAGTCTGGATATGTTATGAGCTTTGTAATCACAAATGTTTTGAGAGAGGCACTTATGTGATCAGCTCTGATGAAGATTCAGTCCTGTAACTAAAACTGCTTGATTACTCTGTGAATGGTATAAGAATTTTCTCCTAGTAAAGTCTTATTATTTTTTTCTACATTTTGATGGACAAACATGATATAAAGCAATTAGTTAAAAATCTTTAATAGCCTGAAAAAACCCTAAAAAATTATCTTTCAAAAATTACCAAAATTACCTTTTAAAAATTTACATTTCTTTAAAACATTATTTAAGCTATACAAAAAATACCAACTGTTTTGAAGAAATGCATTATTCAGCACTGGAATTGTTCTTCCTCTTACTTTCAGCTAGCTGGGTACTCTGTATGACAAGTTACTTTACAGGTTACATAAAATAAATTCAGAATTGCCAGAAAATTGAAAAATTCGTTATTCACATGGCAGTACTGTGGGTTTAGTACTTCATCTATTGTTCTGCTTTTGGTGCACAGTCAAGACAGTTTTGAAAATTGATGTTGCTTCTCTTCAGGAAAGGTAGAATATGGTAATTCAGGTTTTTCCAGAACATCCTGTTTTCATCTGGGTTCACCAGTGCAAAGGAAATGGGGTCACCAGCACATCTCCATACTCACAGATTTCTCCGAGGAGGAAGGAGCATGTACTATTCCTGAATTCTCATGTATTGGAAAAAAATTATCTTTTTGATTATACATAGGGATTTTAAATATATCAATGTGTCTTTTAGAGCAGAGGCAAGAAACTGAGACATCCAGTGCTTTAAAATATGGAAGGGATGTGGAACTGTTTTTTGAATAAAAAACAGTACTGCCAAAAACTACAGCCTCTTCCATGGGTCAGTCTCATTTTCTTTATTTCAGAACCAGATGCAAATGGTAGGAACTTTTGCAGGTAATTTTTTTAAGCTGACGTTCAATATCAATGGCATTAAATTGCTTGCATGGCTGTTTTCATCTATTCATTAGGTTTTCAGAAAAGTGTTTGCATTGAAGCAAAATTTGCAGGGGATTAGCTTACTGCAGATTCCAAAGTGGGGGAAAGTACCTGGGCATCCCTTTGTTCTGCCTCATCCCAAAGGCAGGAATACCTGTGCAAGCTTTTCCAGGTGCACAGGAAGACATGTTGGGCCAGATCCATTTCCCAGGGAGATTAATGGGAGGCCTTTTATTGACTTCAGCTGAGACTGAGGACAGCAATAAAGATACCTGGCTCACAGTTCTCTCCTCTAACCAAATCTACTAAAACATGTTCTTAAAATCTTTCCTTAAAGGCCTTGAATTGTTCTGCTACTGCTGATTACCAGAGACAAATTCTTTCTGGTATCTCCATCCATTTGCAGATGAGTATGACCAAAGTCAAAATGGTGAAACCATTATTTCCTGTAGAAATTCAGTGGAGTTTTCTGCAAATGAATAATAACTTACAGCTTCATAGTTCAATAAAATCAAGATAATTTACTGCAAATTCTATAGGATTTATTCAGGTGACCAGCAAGAGAGAAGATGACATTAAAATATTTCTAAATTTTCTTCAGCACTACTGGATGGGTTCCCATGTTGGTATAGTGTGAAGTAGCAGAGAAGGCACCCTAAGTCATATGGGATCACCCCAGATCTATAATCAGGAAAAGGTAATTATAATCAAGGAACAGCCCCATCCTCCTTTATATGAAATAATAAAAAAAAAAAGAAAAATGAGAAGAAGAACAAATCTTTGACTTGTTTTTATCTACTCTAATATTTCTTCCCAGATTTATAATGCCTGTAGTAAATACTACACATTCTGCCTTTACCTGCTCTCATGATTCTTTGTTCACAATATTCAACATACTGTAATATGACAGAATGCAATTTTCATGACAGAATGCAACCAGTTCAGCAAAGATTTAATATCCTTCTAATTTTTATCTAAAGATTTTGATAGAAGAGAAAGAGCATAAACTGTTCATGGGAAAACATAAGTATTTGGGATAGAACATTTATATTTATTTATGTAAAGGAATATGAGTACATATATAAACAACTTGGGAATAAATAGACAGAATAAAATACTGACTGGAAATGAAACAAATGAAAATGAAACTCTAACCACAGGAAAAATAAATCATTTAAATGAATACTGCAATAAACTCCTGTTTTATAAGCAATTGTGACCTGTTTGAGGAGGAAATGCAGAAGTTTGCCAAAAGCATATCATATCCATCTGTCCAGTTTAGAGTATTAGTTGGGTTTTTACTTGAACAGTTCTCAGCCCAAATCCTGTTAATACTTACATATATTAATAGCCTTGTTACTAAACTTATTCCAAAATTATCAACTCAACAGAGTGGAATGATGTGTTAGTAAGATGACGTGCAGCTGAGATGCTGTGTAAGGCCAAATATGTGCCCTAAGGCACATGCAGTATTAAGCTGAAAAAACTGTAACATTTAGTCATCACTATAGTGCTAGCCCAAATATTCACAGGCATGGTTTATGTTCCTATCTTAATCTGGATTTCCATGACCATAAAAGCATCATTAGGATGAAGATTTCTACAAGATTGGTGCTTGTATTTCTCTTTCATCCCATGTGCAGAAATGCCTAATTTTTGCAGAAAAATCTGCACAGAATCAGATTCTGCTTCCCACACCTAATGAAGTAATCTTTCAATAAAATAAGTACTCTTTGAAGAGGACTTGGAACTTCTCCATGGGAAACTGATTTCTCCAAGGTCTTAGCTATGTATTACTCTCTAATTTTTCTGTCACTATCCTACTATATTTTAAGTTCTTCTCTGCACAGTCTGAAGCATGGTAAGCAGGACATTCACACAGTGAGATGAAACAAACTCAGATCCAACATCTGGATATTTTGAATTAGAGTAGGATTACACCATTTTAAGAAAATATAAGTGATATCCCCCAGGAAATAATTTTTTAAATCCTGTGTAGTTATGTGATTTATAGTACTCCTTTCTGCTCAGCAGTTTTCTAGGGGCCAGTGTTAGTGTCTCAAGTCCTCTCATCTGATGGTTGCATTCTGAATGTTTTAGTTATCCCATCTGATGTTGATAGTTCTCCCCAGGTTCCCAGTGTAAAATTAGGCATTTGACCCTTCCAGGTACCAATATTGTAGGCAGCATAGTCTGTGGGAATGTAATAGTGAAGTGTTTTATTTTTTGATTTCTGGTGCATCTGTGTCTCATCTCCACCTATATATCTGAACAAATATTATTTCACCAACTCAGAGAGAGTTGTAAAGACAAATCAGCTGTTCAGTTAAGACTATACTGAAGCTATACAAATACAAAGATAAAAAACATGTTATTGGGTCATTTAGAGCCTTGCCCAGAGGATGTTCTGGGGAAAACACAGTATTTCTTTGCAGTGGCCACCTTGCCTGTTTAAACCAAAATGCTTTTTCACCCTCAGAATATACAACCACAATCTTCTAAATTGTTGATTGTTATGCAAGCATCTTAGTTATTCTCTGGAATGTTTCTACCCATCCAAAATAACATACAACTGCTATATAGGACTGCACTAAAACATGCACTTTATTTCTCAGACTTTTTGATTTTCTTGGCAGGTATTGCATACGTAGAAGTTCAGATGCTCCTCCACCACTGCTGCGTGTTCAGCCTTTCTCACCAGTTTTCTAGCACAATGTAACTACAAGCATGTAAAACAGGTTTAATGAAAAGCCTTATCAGACACTACTTGTTTCCCCTCTCTGGCTACTTTGCAAGCTTGAGATACAGCTCTAGTTCCTAAGCCTTCTCTGTCAAGCTAACCTAAGGGATGATGGAATATTCAGGGATTTGCTGTTTTCTTTGCAAACCAGGCAAAACTTCACAGCTTTGTTATGATTTTCCAAATGTAATTGCAAAGCATACTTTGTCTGTCTATGTCTAACAACTGCCTTTAGCACAGAAGCCATTTATTAGATCTGAAAAAATAATATCTATTATACTTCTTATACTACTAGCCTCTTTTCTTTCCTACCTCCTTTTGACTTTAGATGTCTATTGAGATACTACTGTGTTCTCTTCCAAAAGTACAACAGTCCTTCCTCTCCCTCCCTTAGAATGGTAAATTGTTTATTTCATTCTGAATGCCTGTTTTATATTTCAAGGATATTTTTATTAAATTGGATATACCAGGGGTTTAAACAATCTGGCTGGAAGGAGGACTGTTAAGCCCAGTTCCATTTTTCATACCTATAGGCTTTTGGGACTGCACTGGAAATAGGTGTTTCTAATGGAAAACCATGTACATAGTGAAGATGCTTGCCTAGGTAGTGACACATCCACATAGCAATCACATCACCTCTCAGCTCAGCTCTGGATGAAATTTAGTTTGATAGCCTGGCCAGGTCATCTCAGTGCTTAGCTCTGTGTCTCTGCAGGGCTCATTGATCCATGAATACAGTCAAGGGAATTCACACCAAAGCACATAAGTGTACCACATTTCTGCTTTTTCAATCAGCACAGATGGAAGTCCAGATCTGTCTGTATAAGCTATATAAATGAGCTCCCCTAGCCTCCAATCTACTAATAAAGCATAACAGAGTGTTGTAGTAAAAGATCATGCTAAAGAAGAAAATCTGTAAACCCTCTGTTTTTTTCCTTATGCATGGAAAAAAATATTAAAATCGCTTTAGTGAATTACCTTTAAAGGATCAAATGCTCTAACATACAAAAATACAAAAGTCTCTTTTTACTGAAGAATCAGCATGTGTTCCTCCCTTCCTGCCAAGCAACAGGCACAGACACACATCTCCTTCATGGCTTGATAAACCAAATAATAGGAATTGTCTTTTCATCTTTTCTTTGCCATCTATAAGACTCCATATGTTGCCATTACTTGTCTAATTTACTATAAACACCCAAAGGAAACAGTTACCATCATTGCCTGGATTTTCACAACAAAATAATGACTTAGCACATTTTAGTGGCAACAGAGTGAGACTTCTGCAAAGACATTGCTATGCTGAGGTGGCTGGGCACTCATACTCTGAGCTGGTTATTTTCCAATAACTTTATTGTGATACTGAATATTTAACAAGTGTTCATGCCTTTTGGTCTCTTGTACTATGGCACATCACAAGGCAACAGTTCTTTGAATTTCAGGGATAAATTTTGGATACTCTTTTTCTTTTGTCCTGTAGTTTTCCATCTGACTTACTCTCCAAGTCCTCAGTGCATACATAAGGGGAAACCAATGATGCTTGGAAGAAAACAGTATAGTCAGATAATAACTACGTTTGAAAAAACACTGAGTTTGTTGCTCCTGCTTTTTTCCAAGAAAATTAAAAATCATACTTGAGAGGCTTTCAAGGATCTATTAATGCTGCCTTGCCAGTACACCACCTCCAGGAGGCTTAAGAGAATTGGACATCTTGATTAATCGTCATGTGTTTTTTTAATGTAAGCCTAATATTCAGCTTAGTGAAGCAGGATTTTTCCTGACCCCAGCCAAGATGGCCTCTTCCTTGTGTTTCAGATCAAGGGGCTGTTGAAAATGATGGAGAGTAGAGTTAGTCACAGGGAGCAAGTACCAAAAATGTAATTACTGAAAGGTGAAGTGAGCTTCTCGTCATCTTCAAACTTTTTTTTAACTCTACAAGACTGATTTGGCTCTGGGGGAATAAAAAAAAAAAAAAAGTGGCAGGAGTCAAGAGTCTATCTAACTCACAGAGCTATTGTGAGTGAGGATAGGTACATTACAGCCTGTAAGGCACTCAGCAGGTGTGATAACGACAAGCAGAGAATACAGACTTCTAGATAAGCTTCTGAATCCTCAAATGCTAAGTGTGACAGTCCTACACTTCAGTCACAGGTAGGACACCACAGGGGGGGAGCATATGGTTCCTCAACCTTAATAGCACCCAGTCAAAGATGTCCTTTCCTATCTTGAATATTTCCCTTGGTATATTACACCTTTTTCTCTTTGTTTCTTTTTCTTCCTCCATCCTTTTTAAACACCTCTCGACTGTTATATTCAGGTAATTGCAGGATATTTGCAAGTTTCTGGTGGGATATATGAGGAGAGATACAAGGAGCTTTTTGCTCATACACAAAAGCAACATAAACCCTTTTTTCAGAGACTTCAGCATCTAAAAAGATACAATCATAGAATCAGAGAACGGCTTATTGGTTGGAAGAGACCTTAAAGATCATTTAGTTCCAACCTCCATGCCTTGGGCAGGGACACTTTTCACTAGACCAGATTGTTCAGGGCATGGGAAAACAAGACAAGGCATAAACAAACTGAACAGAGAAACATCTATTACATGGACAGACATTCCTTGTCTTGAGTTGGGACACGACTGGGTAGAGTCATGTTGTGTCTGGAACACACCCAGATGCATTACATAGCTCAAGCAATGAGGGTGAACAAGTATGCAGGTATGCCTTCAGACATAAAGGGACATAAAGGGTAAAGGGGAAGATGTGATGGGGTAGGAGGAAAAAAAAAGATTTGCTTGTCTCATCCTGATAATTGAAAGTTTTAATTGCAGGTGTTCCCCTCACAGAGTAGCTGGTACTACAAGAAAAAAGATGATTTTAAAAGCACACTGAAAGCTCTCTGCTGCCTTTTGCAGAAGATTAATGCAGTTTTAAATTGCAGCTTTATTGTCTGTTGGCAAAGTGACTGCCATGAAGGGATTTAAAACTGCAAATTCTTTAGTGTAGTCAGACATACTTTTGAAAAATGAAGTCCTCTTCTGCTCAGGGGATTAGTTTAACTTTTTATGACATTCATTTTTGTAATTCTTTACTACTTCTTCATCTTGTGTTTGCTTTATGAGGTTATTATTTTTATACATAGTTTGGTAGAGTCTTAGGAAAGCTGAGAGAGACAGGTGTTTGAAATTCTAGGTGCTATAAAGAGACAAAACATTTATTAGAAAAGAAGAAATGTGGCATAAATGGGAGTTGCCTTCAATACCCACTGCAGTAGTTGGCAATGATATTTGAAATAGAGCTGCCTTAGGTCCTTAGGTTAGCAAACACTGACAGTAAAAGTACAGCTGAGATATAATGGACCAAAGGAAAGACTCTGAGTTTCAGGATGCCAAGGTTCCAGCTCTGCCTGTCCTGCTGTGGGTCTGGTTGTCTCTTGAAGGCACCAGCCTTCACTCATGTTCACTCAGGTTTAGAAGCCACTTGCTCAACAGAGGCCTAGGCAGCTTTTGTGGCATTCAAATGTCATTACACGAGGTATTATTTAATATTCAGTTCACAGAATTTCAGTTAAATTAACTGCCATTTCAGATGTGACTTACAGATCAACCAGAGAACATATGTTTTAGAAAACCATCCCACACTGATTGAAAAATCCTCATAGTAGGGAAATGTACCCATAATCCTTGGTAATGAGTTCCATCGTTTGCCCTGCACCATTAACTAATTTTGTCTCTTGTCTAATTTGAATTGATATAAGCTAAATGTTCCATTGCTGTATTGCAGATAGTTATATTAATAGCCCTTGTTGATCAACATTTCCATTGGTGACATATGGGCTAATCAAATCTAAACTCAAGTTTCCTTCAATAAGTTAAATTGACTAAGGCCCTTGAGTCTTTCATTATAAGATATGTTTTCTAGTCCTTGTGTCTATTGTGTCTATTTTGGATTTCTCACCAGTTTTTTAAGGAGTTTGCAAATGAACTGGTCTGAGTGTTCTAGTAGTGATAAAAGAACCAAAGAGATATTAACTAGAGCATCTTAACACCTTCAAAACAGGTGATTGTCAAAGATGTCTGTGGGGCTGGGGGAAATCTTCATGATTTATGGAATTTAACTGAGAATTTAAATGGAATTTAAAACAAGCCTTGAAAGACTTGTGTTTGACCAGACTTTTTCCTCACTTTGTTGGTTTTCTCGTATCCATCTATGTTTGGGTATGGGCATGTATGATTTCTTAAATGTACTTTTATGCCCTTTAAAATAAATGCAGATAATTTTCAGATTTTCTAGGAACCTCATGGTCTGTGTTTTTATTTAGGTACCCCTTCCCACTTTTTTTCTTTCAGGCCACTCAGTCCAGCCCTAAATATTCAAGTTAGTCTTCATCTCCATCTCCCAAATGACAGCAACATACTGTCCTGGTACCATCTGATAATTGTGGTCTGCTTTCTGTTTTCTTATATATAAGTTATCACAATCACCTCTATCAAAGCCAGAATGTTTTTCTTCCTGCTAATTTGCCAGTAAGTTAAAACAGCCCAATCTCACCTATCCATCTCTTTCATTATTAGCTGCTCTCTAATCTTCAGATCAGCTACAGGTGTAATTAGTAGGAGGTAATGTTCATTTCACAAGAGTTAAAATGTTGCACTGATAAAAAGCACTTTGAAGCCTGAGAACAGATCCACTCAGGGTCCTGTGTATACCACTTGTTTAGTGATGATTTCTCACTCACATATTTAAATGATAACTAACCATCATTTACTCCAGTTAACATCCATTGTGCTGATTTTCTCTTGTTTTCATTTTTATAAGGTTGTATACCATCAAATCAAGTACCTCAGAGAAACCAATGCAAATATAATTACCTCCAGCAGACAAAGCTCTAGCATCACAAAAGGAGTACACGTATTGGGTTAGTTTGACAAGAGTTCCTTACCATCAGTCTGTGTGAATCAACATTAACTGCACTACTTTAACTTAAATCTTTATTTCCTTGGCTCAATATAATTCCATTTCTTTTGCCTGTGACTCAAGTCCTAAACACAAAGCTGAGCTTCATCCATTTTTCCTTCTTTCTTTCCTTCCTTCCTTCCTTCCTTCCTTCCTTCCTTCCTTCCTTCCTTCCTTCCTTCCTTCCTTCCTTCCTTCCTTCCTTCCTTCCTTCCTTCCTTCCTTCCTTCCTTCCTTCCTTCCTTCCTTCCTTCCTTCCTTCCTTCCTTCCTTCCTTCCTTCCTTCCTTCCTTCCTTCCTTCCTTCCTCCCTTCCTCCCTTCCTCCCTTCCTCCCTTCTCCCTCCCTCCCTCTCTCTCCCCTCTCCTGCCTCTCTCTCACACACAGTCTTTTCTTTCTGTTAGAATAGTTTAAAGGAACAGAAAGGAGATGAGAAACTATTATCTAATCTCTTTTGCAGTGATCTGACCTTTACAATAAGGATACTGACAATACAAGTTTTTCTCAAGGCATTTTAAGTCTGTAGGCAGAAAACACTCTAGAAATGCAATGGATTATTGCTAAGTATTGTTGTTGCTGTTCCTAATGTCAGCCTTTCAGGCTAAGCGCTGCACTTTAAGGCTATGTCAGAGAATAACCACAAACTAGAGAACAAAGGGAAGGGAGATTAAGAGCTCAGACATGTAGAACTTGCTTCTCTCAGCAGCTGTGCCTCAGTCCCTGGACCAGTAGTCAGGCTGGATATAAATGGCACGTTTCCAGGTCTTGAGGTCTTCAGTTGATAGTTCTGTTCTTTGGAGCACTGTCTTCCCAGGACAGACAAAATTGGAAGGTGAACAATTAGAGGCTGCAGTGCACAGGCTGTGTGCCCTGATGAGGAGGCTCTGCCTGGCACAGAGGGGTGTCACTGCCTGCAGGGGTGTCTGCTCCTGTCGCTGTCTGCGTGCGGCAGGTGACACTGCGGAGGATGGAGCTGCCTAGAGTTAAAGGGAGGTGGAAGGGAAAGGGGAAAAGAGAAAGATAGGGCTGACAACTGTAACTAACCCTTCAGTGCCTGAAGGAGGAGAGGGGTGGGATGGCTGGATGCAGAGTCTGTGTGTCACAGCTCAGCTACTGCAGCTCAATCAGTCCTAAGACAAAAATAGTTACGTATACCCTCTGTCATCACTACCATTGCTCAGAAATCTCTGACAGTCTGACAATGCAACCAGGTCTTTGCCTCCTCTACTTAGCTGCAGGAGCCCCCACAGTCACCAGAGTTACAAAGCTGCTCAAGGAAACCACCATCCTGTTCCACATTCCCATGGTCACCCTGCCACCACCATTGCTCTCTAAGGAGGGGAGAAAAAGCAGATAAGAGTATAGGGACTCATGAGATTTGAACACTTGCAATAATATGGGGATCCTCTGAGGTAAACACAGCACTGGAAATTACATGACCTGATAGACAAAAATCCAAACCTCAATATGAAAACATCAAAAGGACCACAGGTGGTGGACCTTTCATCTCATGGGTATCCATCCAATCTCATGGGTAGCTAGACCTAGACAAAGGGAAGCACAGCTGCTTTAGGAAGCTTTTTTCTGGAAGCTTTTTTTATGGATTCACTTACAGCACACCTAGCACAAAGCAATATATATTGGTAGCCACCTGACTGCTGGTAGGCACTGAAGGCACTTTGTCTGGGAGAGAGGTGCAAATGCATTTCAGATACTGTCAACATACCAGTGAGATAGGAAAGAGATAGAAAAGCAGTAAGATGTGTTGGAGAATGGCTATGTCCCTTGGGAGCTCTGCAGTGAGTTTGTCATCCCTGAGGCTTGTCTAAGAAAACAGTTTCTCCCTCACTTTTATGTCATCTTTGGGACTGATGAGGCAGCCCCTATGGAACAGTTCAGCCAGCTGTGCATTGGAGAGATGATATTGTGGGCAACTAGAAATGCCCAGTGAGAGTGTGTAGGAAAGGAAGACCATTCACTTCCTATAAATGCAATGGAGTGTTTTATTCCCATTTGTTCTCTTGAAGTCTCAAAGTTTGATGGTAAAAACTATCAAATAAAATACAATCACTAGGAAGATATAATCTATTATATTCTATGGGAAACTTTGGTAAAGGAAGGGAGTAACAGATGAATACTTCATACTTCAATTTCCACTGAATTATTTTTCCCAGTTTCCATCACACAGTAAACAACTATTACAGGAATGCAGCCATGCCTAGATTTCCACTGAAGGAATCTCAAAAAACAAACAAACAAAAATTTAAAAATTCTTTTCACCCACAAGTAAATTGAAGAAATTGTGTTAAAATGCTATTTGGGTAATTACAAAAAGGAATTCTAACTACCTTTGGACAAAGACAATCAATTGTTTCATGATGGCCAGGATGAGTTCTGAAGATTCATAAACAGATATCCCAGGGGCTGAGAAAGGGCAACAAGCCCATTCATCAGGCTTGGATGCCTTATAGAAACATAATCCTCTGGCAGGGTTTATTCTATGACTAAGCTCTATTTCTGCTTTTCTGAGAGTGGTTTTCTGGTTTTCTGAAAGTGTGGTTACTTAATGGTTGTGTCAAGCTGTGTTTGTAGCTCCTTATAAGCTGAGGTTCAACAGTGCAGGCGTTACCAAGGTACAGAGCCATGTAAGTGCAAAAACTTAAGAGGTAATCAAGTAGCCCAATGATGAACATTTCTCTAGGGAGTGAGGGGAGAAAAAAAATTAAATTATTTGTGTTTGTCCATCATGGATACTCAGATATCACCCTGGGTCTAGAGGAAAAGCTTAACTGCTTGTAACTATGTCTTGTGAAAAATTTAAGCACAATGTGTGCTCAGCCTGCAACACTAAGAATAGCAAAAAACTGCACTACCTGTGGACCTTTTGATGTTTTCATATTCAGGTTTTGATCTTTGTCTATCAGGTTATGTAATTTTCAGTGCTGTATTTAACTCAGAGGATGCTCATATTATTGCAAGTGTTCAAATATTTTGTTAACAGAGCTTGTATTTTGTAAGGTATTTTGACTCTTCAAAATGCTGCACAAGCATTAATTAATCTGCTTTTCAATGTTAGTTCTGTCCTAAAAGGCAAGAAAATGACTACACATACAGAAGAAGACATTAAAAATATTTTACTCCTTTATTCCTTCTTTTTACTGTTGTACTGTAAAGCACCAAAGATGCTTTGATAATGCACTGTGAGGTGCTAAAAGAATAATAAGACTGCCTAGAACACCATAACAAAATTCTTGCTACTGCTTTTCTGTGTTTCCTAATGATCTTATTTAGAGTAAGAGGTAAGAGGGGTAAGAGGGAATAGCACAAAAAAGCTGGCATTTTTCAGCAAAATACAAATCCTTGCTGTCTGAACTAAAATTTTAGGAACTGTATTTGCATAAAGGAGTATTTATTAAACCCTTGTGTGTGAATCATTAGCTTTTCTGTTTGTGGGCAGAAAAGTGCTGACTTTTAGTTATAAACAGGGTATTAAAAGAAAACGATTGAGATACCTCAAATTATTTTAATTGGAGAAATAGTGACAGATCTATTCCCTCTAATGTCATCTCCCCCAAAATGATTACTCATATCTGGAGGTTTCTGCCACCTCAGTTTTACAGAATGTCAAATCAGTTCTTAGATTCCCTGAGCAGAAATTTATGGCTGGACAATTTAGGTAAGCACTAGAAATTGTTTAAAGTTTTTAAGAAACTTAAACACCTTTTTGCAAAAAATAATTGGTAAAAAGGGATTTGTTAATGGCGCTGTTGGAGCAGAGATTGGAAGCATATTAACAAGGAAAAGCCACTGAAAATCTACCTTTTTTAGAAAGGGATCAAGTTTATCTTAAAGGGTTTTTACACATGAAGTGTTTCCAATATTTGTAAATTAAAAAATAATTTATACGGTTCTACTTTATTACTTCCATTTTCTCTAAGCTTCTATATTTGAATGATCATGTTGATATTCAAGACAGTTTAAGTTTCTATTTTAGGCATTTAGAAGCCTAACATTTATGTCTAAAACCTGTCATTGCAAGCTCCCTTTTTACTAAAAAAACAGGCTACACTAAGATAGTGATTAATTTAATCCTGAGACAGGACAGATAAATCATCTTCTGGAATGACTTATTTCTCTGCTAGGAAGCTTAAGGTGACTAGTCTGGGCTTTGACACGGAGTTAGCAGACTTCTAAAATGAAGTCCAATGGGTCTTACCCCTGGGGTTTCATCTTCAAATTAGGTCAGCTTGAGAAGTGCTATTAAGCTGAATGGTCCACCAAGAAAGACTGAGGTCAATGTGCTACTCATAAAGTCCGATTACCAACAAGTGAGGCTTTTGCTGCTCATTAAATGGATACAAAAATACTCATAGGTATTGCCACTGCATTTTTGAAAGGTCTAAGTGCAGTGCTTATGGTTGGGGGTATGATTCAAAACTTCACAAACATTACCACAGTAAAACATCTCAGCAAATGAAAAAAAAAAAAAAAAAAAAAAAAAAAAAAAAGCACCATATTTGGATTATTATATTTGTGGCACTCAGCAAACCATGGGTCTCTCTGCCCTTGAGGTGAAAGTGAGCAAGCATTATATGTATCAGCTTTCTGCTACACTGACTGTAAGGTCATTTTTTTTTATTTTGGAAGAAATGTTTCTACCTCTCAATATACTTTCCTTGTGGGAGTTTGTAAGAAAAGAAAAATCTCTTCAAAAACCTGGCCAGAAATTAAAGGAGCAGCATCTGTTAAACACTACAACTTCAGTGGAGCTTTCATGATGTGGGAGTTACAGACCAAACTGCAGCCTGAGGTGGCAATCCTGAGCTACCCTAGCTGAACATTAAGCAGAATTAAAATGAACAGAGGCAATTTTAGCTATCATAGCTATGATTTTTGTGGACTATGCTTAGCACTGAACAAACTTGAGTCCCATTTCCAAAGCATTCCCCAGTGGCCACAATGGGGTTTGAAGAACAGTGAGATTTGGATGTAGTCCTGCATCTCCCAGAGCTGAGAATTTAGCCTGTGTTCCAGTCAAACTGAGGAAGCAGCATGTGTGCCCTGCATCTTCCTCCTGCATTTGTTTGTACCTGTCTTTCCATCCTCCCTGCAGCTGCTGGCCTGTTAAAAAGCTCAGACTCTGAAGACCATGAGTATCCTGTGTCTGCTGTCAGAAGGCTGTGGTAATGAATGGCACCCTTGCCAACATGAGCTTCCACCACACCAGCTAGTAAGGGAAGCAGAAACCGAATGCTGGGAATGTTCATCAAGGGCAAGGAGGGGTTTGTTGGTGTTTTTTTGCTTTTTAATTCTACTTGAGTCATGAAAGACTTGGATTCTTTAAGTAGCTTGATTTTACTCTCTGCCTAGCTGAGATTGATTTCTGCTCTATATCCTCTCCCTCTGAACTTGCTTCCCACTTCATTGTTTTTCTGACAAACAAAAAAATGTGAAACAAAAGGGAAATAAGAATCCTGAAATGTGATCAGTTGCAACTTGCTAATTAGAATGCATAAGCCTTTGTAAGGAAATCCAAGCCTGACATACTAAAATTCAAAAATCAAGGAAGTAAGAGTCTCATCTTACCACAACACTAGGTAGAGGGCAGAGCAAGTAACTCCCAGCTGCTTTTGGTGAAGCAATAAGTGTGCCAGAAAAGACCAGCTTTGATTTGTAACACTGCCCACAGCATGTTCATGTTATCAGAAGCACATGGACATCCCCTTGGAAACAAACCAGTGACAGATCCACTCCAGGAAGAGTGCAGGAAGACCTGCTGTCTTGTAAAGGCATGAGGCATCAATGCAACACAAGAACAGCTCATGCTAGGTGAAGGCCACCCAGGTTTGCATTAGTAATTGGTGTATTGGCTGAATCACACTCCAAAAGGCTGTTTGTGAACATAAATAAAGCAATGCTCCTCTGAGCTTTGAATTCCACAAGGCTCTTGAGGCTTGTACTAAAGATTTATTGATCCTGATCTCCAGGAGGACCTCAGTGAGCCCTTCCTCTGATCCTTTTTGTTCTGCTCCATTTTTCTTTCATGGATTGAAGGACTCATGGGATAATGTACTTGGGATACTAAAGGGCCAAATGACAGTCTCTGTGAAATTACAGTTTCCTTTGAGTTACTCTGCAGATGTGCAAATGGCTTGGGACAAATACTACAAAGGACATTCTATCCTTTACAGACTTCTGCTTTTCATTGGCTACCTCTGAACAGGTTGCAGCATTGACCAGTAGAAGGAAATGTTTAAAATATAAATGCTTATATCAACAAATACATTCATAGTTTGAGACAAAAATCCTTACCTTTTTCCTGCATTCTTTTGGGTTTCACTCTGATTGTTTGTGCATTTGATGCTTCAATAAAAAATAGATGCTTAGTAATTTAAAAGTGGTCTGTGTCACTCATAGTTTTGACATTTGTGCTTCCCAGTCCATACTGTATACATTATTCTGAAGATAAACAATAACACAGATTAAAGCATTTGGCTGCCAGAAATGGAATTACTCCCCAGCACTGGCCATAAGTTGCTGAATTTAAACTTTAATTACTTCAGTTTGTCTCTTCTTGTGGCAAATATCTGCTCTAATACACCTTCCTCTGGTTTAGGATTTTCCTTGCATCACACAAGAGTATATAAAGTTATCTCATAGTGATGTCTTTTCTTGGTCTTAGAAAATTGGCAAAATTAAATCCTTAACAAGGATTCTTATTAAAAAACTGAGGTAAAAACCCCTCGTCACTTAACCTTGTCTGGCTCTCAATTTTTTAAGACCAGGAAAAGGCATCAGTAGGAGATAAGCTTAGTGTAGGGGCACTGGATTGTCTCTGTAGGCAGTTAAAGCCTTTTGTTTCCCCAGAGGGTAAGTCAAAGCAGGAACCAACTGCCTGAAGAAGCAGACAGTTTTTCAAAGAACTCACATAGGATCTCTGTGGCTGCCAAGCATAAGAGTTGTGTCCTCCAGACCTCCTAAGTGCAGCAGGTTAGAGGGACAAGACAGGCTGAGAGCCCAACTCTGCTGGGACACTCAGCTAGTAGCCTGCCCACTTAATTTCTTTATACCAGTATTACCCTTTCTTAGACACAAAGTGCTGAAAATGGAGTAAAGAACCAAAAAGTGACATAACTAGTGTAATTTTTATATATCATGAAGGCATAAAAGAATAAATGTTCTCAAAATGTCCCACAGCATCTATCACTGCTTTGCTATACTTGGCAGCTGGATGTCTTGAGAAATACACACCAAGAATGTAATGCAGAGTGTATCTCCCTGAAATATTAACTTCTACTCTTCTGACATTTTAGTTTATGCTCTTCTCCATTCCTGTTGAAAATACTTCACTTTTAACAAATTCAATCCTAGGAGAAAAAGAAAGACTTTATACACAAAATGAAAGGCATTTCCATTGTTCTAATAGTAGGATTGTTTAATTCATATCAGATGGCTTTGCTTAAAATGTTGTAATAAAAATATCTTACATAAACACCCTTGTGAGGTATTATTCACTTGTGTGATCTGTAATAGAATGACTAAGAATATAATTTTGTATCACTTCTCTTTAATGGCTGTAAATCTAGCTTGGATAGAGAGACATAAATATTTTCTCTGTTCAAACACTTAAGACAGACCAGTGCCTTCAAACAATGTTTCATCTCATTCTAGAATAGCAGTGTAGGACAGCTGGACTGCCCTATGTGTGACTGTCTCTCCCCACTGATCATAAAGAGTCTGGATGACAGGCTGAGAAGGGAACAATTCATATTTTGGCAGAGTAAGTCAGGTGATATGAACCCCCTTCTGTGATGCAGGAGGGAACTGGACTGGATTGTCTAATGTTGAGAACCATGTGGACAATTAGATGAATTACTTATCAGCTATAAGCTTAGCCTTCCTTATAGAGTTTTACCTTTCCTGATACATACATAATTATTTTAAAAGAGAGACAGACAGACAAACAAACAGACAAGGATGACTTTCCTTTGATCAAGTAACTCAGGCAGTAAAGGAGTATCACTGATACCTGAGTCTCCATTCAGAACTTTAGTGTTGTCTGTAACAAACTCCTGACTGCAGCTCGAACAGGAAAACAGTGCTTTGTAGTCCCCTGCTGCCTTATTTTGTATCAGATGGCCCAACTGTATATTCCATAACTTTACCCATAGAAGGCTGCACTGCTGTGCTCCAGGTGATTAAAAGGCAAAACACAAATTTCCTCCAGTTATTCTGACACATTGAAAATAGCAACCAACAGTTTAATATGAAGAATCTCACTCTTGCACATAAACAATCTTCTATATTACATATATTCATTCTATAATAAAGTATCTATCTCTGTTTTACATACATATTTTTACAGAAAACCTGCCAATGCAATACAAGGTTTTTCTATGTAACTGTCACATTTATGTAAACTGTATTACAGACTGTTCACTGCCTCCATTTCACTTATTCTTATCTTCCACTAAAACCTGTGTAAGTTTACCTTGGAGGCTCTTCAGGACTTCAGCTTTTATGATTTTTATTGTGTTATTGGTTTTGGTTTTTATAGGACTCAAAGCAAACTGCTTTTGAGCACTGTCAGGATGCAGAGTGATGCCACATTATACTTAATACACCTAACAGGCATATCATCATTCCAGAATATCTATCCAGTCAAACAAGGAAAAATACACAGCTTGCCTGCATGCTGTAGCTACACAGACACATTCTTTCTAATACAGTGGGAGAGACAAAGGACTAGCATTTCAATAGTGGTGTATTCCCCCATTCATATGTTTTTATGTTTAATGCAGTATGGAAATCATTTTAGTGTTTGCTACCAGTTTTCTCCAACCTGGAGAAAATGACTTCAAGTGAATGCAGTCCATTTTACTACCTACATTCTTACAGGAAATTCTTGCAAATAAATACTGTGTTGCTGGGCAATACCAAAAATGCAGTGACAGGAACCTTTTTAATGAATGCTATGCTCTTGGTAGTGACAACACACCAGGGTTTGGAATAATGCAGCTGCAGCTGGGTGACAGCTTGGGAAAAGGTGTTTTTGCAGAGTGTCACATAAAGCAGTTGGCATAATTCTTGCCAGTGATAGTGAATATAAGTACAGCAGCACCATTTCTTCCAGCTGGATCACAAGTACCTTGATCTGCAGCTCAAAAGTGATATGTGCTCTGAAGTATTTTTCATGTCAAATGAGGCAGGAGTATTCAAAGATAGCCAGACTATACAACGACTGTGTTTGAAAAGATTTACACAATGTATCTTAGGTCATCTCAACCAATACTTGTCCGTACAGTAACTTGTTAACGTTAAATTGATTCTAAACTTTTGGGAAAAAGTATCTAATCTTCCTACACACTGTGTATTTACATATTGTTCAAAAGGAAAAGTAAAACATCTTGGAGAAACACAGCTTCTATTCACTCTCCAACTGACAGCACAATGTCTCACTACATTCAAAATCACTCTGATGATCCAAATCCTCAAAATCTCCTGAAGATCCCACAGCATTGCTATTACACTATAGAATAAAATGTGCTCCCCAGCCTGCAGACAGAGGTGGGCCTTTTTTTCTTATTACACCAAACATTTGAAACTCAACTTCTTTGTTATCACCGCAGCCAAGACAGTCTTCTACTATCACATCTCCCACGAATCCTTCTTTATTCACAAATAGCAAGTCTAGGAGGGAACCTTTCCTAGCTCACTGAATCTTTTTGTAAAGAAATTGTCTTCAAGAAACTTAAGAAATTTCCCAGCCTTACTCATCCCAGCAGTGACAGCATGGTATTCCCAGCTGACATGTGGGAAATTGAAGTCTCCCATAAGGGCAAAGGCTACCAATCCAGAGACTTCTCTTAATTGCCTGTAGAATAACTCATCATGCTAACATCTTGGCTGGGTAATTAAGAGCAGACACCCACAATGACATGTTCTTTGTTTTCCATCCCCCAACCCTTTCTCACGGGCTCTCAAACACATCAGCATTACCTTTAAGGGCTGTACAGCTGAACTGCTCCCATACACACGGTGCAACTTTTCCACCTTGCTTGCTCTGCCCATCCCTCCTGAACAGTGAGGGGCTCAGCACTCTGCAACAGGCACACTAAATCTTCTCTATATAAGTTACAGATTCACAAGAGACAATGTTCAATGTTCACTTGAAGCTTAATGTATATATAATTTTGGCAAGTGAGTGTGAATAATTGTTCAAAACATTATGTTTTAGGTCTGGTGACACACAAAATTTGCAAATACTCAAGTTTTTGATAACAATCTTTGCAAGAATTTAATTTTTTCCCTGGAATTCCAAAAGCACTTGAGTCACAACTGGGCAGAGACAGCCACAGGCCACTCATAAAGATCTGCAACTTCTTTCTGCATTGTTCTTTCCCTTTGCAGGTGACAGCTGAATCCTGGAAGTATAGTCAGGAAACATTATGAACAGCCTCAACATATGATAGAGTACTAAAAGCTTGTCTTCAAGTGGTAGCCAATGCTGATGAGACCCCCCCAGTAATACACTAGATGCCCAGGCTGGGATTCAGCTCCTCTGACTTTAGCTAGTTATATTGCAGATATTTATGTTAAATAATTACTAAGGTCCAATTATAGTTACTGTAGTGAAAAATTATCTCTGCTACCTTGAAGTAGGCATCTTTAGGACATGTTTAGACTCTATAGAGTAGGGCCTCAGTTTTGTTTTCTACACATAGGCACCTTAATGCCATTTAAGATGACATAATGAAGCTGGCACCTAAAGCCTAGCAGATATGACACAGGACCCATGGACAGCCATGTTCTTATGAGGGGGCACCTGAAAACCAGGGAAATACCTATAGAAACTCAATTCATACACAAATGATGCCAAGGAGAAGGCTGATGCATCAAGCTCTTGATATCTACTCACTATAAAGGCTGTGAGGGCACTGCCTGCACAGACACACAGTAGCTAGGCTAAGCCAAATCCCACTCCAGTTTTAGCTCCCTCTTCTGCCAAAGAGGTTTGTATCCTGTGTCACCATAGCTGAGACCTGGTGAGAGCATTCTACATTCATTTTCTTTGGAAAAAATGTACTGTTAAGAGGAAATATTGGAGAAAAAAGAATTTTTTCCCTTTCTTCCATTTCTTGTTCAAACCATGTCCATTTGGTAAGGTTCAGGAAATAGTGTCAAGTGCTTATTTAAACAAATTCTTTTATATTTTAGAAAAGGACGTGTCTTGTGCCAGTAAATTGCTAATAAACACTTGTTATTTAAGAAATTATATTAATATGTGACTTTTCTAAATAATATAAGACACCTGCTGGAGTGAAGAGACATTTTAAAATTAGGTGTCAGAGTAAAGGCAGAGCTCCACCTCTTATTCCTGCTTTCCTTTTAATACTAGAGTGAGTTTCACAGATAGTGACTGGCAAATTAGCATGTTGAACCAAATGGCTGTGCCAATACAAATGCCTGCCTGCAGCCAGTTCCATGTGCAGTATGAGTTTAGCACTGGATTAAATGAAAAAGCACCAAGCAAATGATAGATCTCAGTAAGTTTTCAAGAGATCTTCCAGCAAGGCAGATCACAGAATCAATGGGGTTGGAAAAGACCTTTGAGATCATCAGAAGTCCTACCCATGACTTACCACCTTTTCAACTACACCATGGCATCAAGTGCCACAATCAGTCTTTTCTTAAACACCCGGACTAGCTGGTGTGAAGGCAGAAGCCATGTCCCAATGCCACTGTCAGTCCTTGTTGCCATCTCTCTTGCTTTTCCATAAGGAGTTTCTTCTCAGAGCTTTGCCTGCCCCTCTTTCATCATTCATTTTGGCCCTTCACTGTCTCAACTAGCTTTTGGACTGATAATCCAACCTTCATGTGGCAAACACACAGATGCCAGCTCACCCTGACACTGTCTTACTTTTCTGCCCTGTTCCCTAGGCTTTGATTAACGAAGATGTTAACATAAGCAATTAACAATATTCTTAATTTAACCCTGAATCCCACAGAAGTCAGATGCATGAGAGATTTAGCTACAGTCCCTGAACTGGGTTAAAATTTGGGCTCTCATTAAGTTCTTCAGCATATTCTTTTCCTCTCTTTAGCTCCATTTATGGGCTCTGTCTGGAGAAACAGCTTAGTAAATTTGATCTATAAAGACTTCAAATGCAGAACTCATATTTTCGCCGTGGTTTTTTTGAGTGGAAGGTTAATTTTCCGGATCTTGCTGAAAGCAAAATTGCTTCTGTGTAAGTTTCCCCCAATGAAGACTTCAGCGCATTCCCTAAGGTAATAGAAAATTAAAATTCTGTAGAAATCAAAAGAACAGGATGAAAAATAATGATGATAAGCAAATTGTATCCCTGATGGGAAATAAATTTTGAAAATATGGAATACAGACCACTTGGCTAATTGACTTGGATTAAGTGATATTACTCACCACTTCATCGGAAATACACGTTATAGAAGAACAGTAAATATTGCAAATGTTGAAGTAAAATTTTCTTGTATCCCTAAGACAGTCTTCCAGCACTTTTATCTGAGGCTGTTGTACTAGATCATTAGGCTTATTACCATTTTAAAATTATGCCAAAATCTTTGAAAGAGAATTTTAATAGACCAAGTTGGCATCATCATCTCCCCATGCTTGCTGAACTTGGACTCGTATTCTAAACCACTAAGCTTCTACAGCAGTGGGAAAGTCAACTTGAGATACTGTCTACCCTTTCTCAGCAAAAATTTGAGCCTTTCTTCTGAAGGAGTTCAGGTAGAACAAAATCTGACATCTTGTCAGCCTGAACTGTGGAATGTTTTGGGTTTTTTTACTTTAATAGCATACAACTGCAAAAGCTTCTGTGCTTAGTTAAGCATCATTGTTAAATTCACTCTACTTCACTAAAATTTGTATGTTATCTCTTGAGGACTTTAGGAAAACACAGCACTAAATACCAGCTACTTTTAAATTGTCATTTATATGACTTCATGAAGTTCCCTTTCTTATCAAAATACTTAAAATTCTATCTAGTCAGCACAAATCTAGTCCCAGCGGTCTCTTGAAATCTGAGTTTAAATTGATCTTTTCAAGAAGAAATGGTAGAGAAAACCCTAGAAATCAGAGGGGGTGAAGAGAGGCTTTTAAACAGCTATTTATAAATTTCAATTTCATGACAATGTGTTGAAGCTGTCAAGTAAAGGAAAGTTGACATTGTAGAAAGTGCATTATCATGTGAGGAGTACTTGTGCTTTGGAACAGGAGACTAAAATATATTTGAGAATGCTTTGCTTCTAAAAATACCTGGATCTATTATCAAATCTTCTGAAGGAAGAAAAAACAATTCCAATTAGAGATTTATTTAGAACAGCCAGATTTCAGTAAGAAGACCTCAAATTACAATGTAAACTTCACTTGTGACCATATTTTAGCTTCTGAAAATCATGTACATTTAGAATGAGACCAGAGGGGCTTTCAGTACTTTAGTCATGAAGTTAATTTTGCAGTTATTGAATTAATGTGAAACATTATGGGATATGGCACACTGCATTATAATGTATTTGAGGTATATTATATTGTTAAGAGTCTGAAGAAATGTCTACTTAGACATTCCATTTAGTTTTCAGACTACACCACTACCAAAAATCTTGGAATTAGAGAGAAAGACAGGTTACAACATATAATCCAGGTTCTCAGAATTTCAACTACCACATTTCCCTGTTTGTTCCCTTAAACAGCAGGTACATTTTCTAAAGCTCCCACACAGGTAAATTTTGAGAGGAAAACGCTCAGCTTTGAGATGTTGTAGTGCATCTTGACACATACTCCTGGATCTCAAGTAGTTTTCAAGATCAGGACGCCTTCCTGAAAGAGAAGTCATTCTGTGTGGGAGGATGGCTTGTAGGGATAGTGCTGAAGGCAATTTTCCTCAGTGGATCAGAGCTGTACTGGTTACTGAGGGGTGGAAGCAGCCTTGCCTGCCCAATGAGGATGGGTGCTATAAAAGACTGGGCTAGCTGGCTGTCAGGTAGTTGGGGTCTGCTGCAGTTTGGGGTGGGCTCTGCTGGCTGTGCTGTGAGGTGGAAGGGATGTGTGGTTGTGCAAGGCAAAAGATGCTGTGTGAGGGACAGTCAAGGTAATGGACAGGTTGGGGTTAGCCAATCATGCAGAAGGAAGAGGGAAACTCACAGAGAGGAGGAGTCAGTGCTGTGTGGAGTTACCTGTGAGAAATCCACATGAGAAGTTTTTAAGATAATAAAGGACTGATGATAACGTCAGTCATGTTTGTCTTGACAACTACATTTCTGCAAGTCTTTATGAGAACCTGGATGTGAATTTAAATGTGTTTTGTTACTACTTTGCTACTACTTAGGATTCTGAGACAAATGATAGCAATTAAGCCACTGCAGTGAGAAACTATTCATACATGTGTAATATGTGGTGTATTAATTTTTTTTTTTTTAAAAAACATAATCTTCTAGGGTATCCCACCTAACTATACAGAATGGTAAGAAACCCAGGCAGTATCTGGAGTGATTTCACTTGCTTGAGACTGACTCATTTTATTCATTCAAAACTGATATCAATGCTATGTTCATTGAGATCCAGCAATATCTTAGCCTTTTATCCAATTTTTCCTCTTGTTCCAAGGGTAAACACAGAATCAGACCATCTGTGAAATTGGTTTCTTCTTCCCTCTATGCCTTCCATATGGAGAGAAGAGGAAGTATCTATCTTAGACTTCTTTCTTAGCATCTTAGTTCTTCTTTCTTTATTTCTTATGGGGCTCTGTTGGGTTTCCTATAGACCTATCTTTGGCAAAAGTCTCTAATTAATATTCTACTTGAAAAGAACTGGAGTGAGATTCCAAGACTGATCCACTGTTTCCCACCTGGAAATTAATAAATTGTGCAAACTTAATTCTCCATCAAAATTACTTATCTAGTTTTCAGAGAATAGAAGAAAATCCACATGAGAATTTGCCAATGAAATAATACTTTTCCCAAAATGCACAGGATTTTTGTGCCTTGTAGCCCTCTTCCGTTCCATGAGCTTGATTCCTTGACCAAAATGTATCAACTTTGCCAATATTTCTTAGGGATTCCTTGGGACTGTTTTAGTTTTTTGCACTAGAAGAATTCTTACTGGGTAGTAAATGAAAACAAGAATAGCACTGTGGGAAGCGAATAATTTTTTTTTCTGTTTCCGGTAAGACTGGTGAAAAGTCTCATTTTTGTCAAAAGCAAACCACTCTCTATTTCAGTCAAATACTAATTCCCACTTCCTATCCTCAATTAATCTTGCTTTTGCTGTCTAATACACTCTCCCTTCCAAATCCTTTAGTGAGGTGACGGGAGGTGCTGTGAGTTGGGGTTGTGTGAGAGTTTCCATCTGCTGTCACGAGGAGGTGCTCACTCCTGGTGTGGAAGCTGCCAGGACCTGGCTGTAACCATCACAGCATATCTCATAACCTCTGCCAAACAGGACACCCTGCAGGTTCTGCCTCCCCAGAGCTACCAGCTCCCATGTGCTGCCTCCCTGTTGTTCTCAGGTGAAGGTCTCCAGTCCTACAGTAAGGACTGGAGAAGAAACTTCTGACACTTACAAGAAAGTGGGAGACATTACTCTGAATTTTAAAAAGGAGGGGAATGTGGAGTACTCAGGGATTAAAAAATGTTTGCCCATCTTGTCTCAAAGTCAGGGTAGGCAGGTAAGGGTCATGGGGGAGAAAAGGCACTTGAATAATACTCTCAATATTACTACTGCTTTCTGTTCTAATTATGGTTTGGAAACATAATAGGATGACCAAAGTGAATGCACTTTTAGGCTTATATTATTTCTGCATTTACAAAATATATATGTGAAAACTGTTCTTTGGGATTTAGACTCTTCTGATGAATACAAAAAGACACACTATAAGGTTGCTAGTAGGGCTGAACAACATCTGATCACAGACTCAATAGAAGTCCAGACAGCTTTGTCAAGAGCCTTCAGCTAGGAAGCCAACTCTAATCAAAACTGATGTCTCAGCAGAAATAATATATTTACATATGAGAACAGCCATGCTGAAAGGAAATGCAATTTTAAAAACAGTTGAAATGAACACAAGATAATTTTCTTGAAATCCATTGATGCCAACATAGAATATTTCAGCAGTGAAAATAAAATGCATTAGCATTCTCAAATATACAGCATATAGCTTATACAAAAAATACTAATGATTTTAAAACTCTCTTTACATTCAGGGATCCTGGCAACTAGCAGTGTGCTGAAAGATTCCTTGCAGACATGGGCATCTAGGTGCTGCACAGAGCAACCCTGAGGCAGTCAAAAGGACCAAACCAGTTTGCAGCCCCAGGAACAAGATGACAAACATAATCACACTGAGTGCTCTTTGCTTCACCTTGCCCTGCCCTACATCTCCTGCCATCCTGCACTGAGCACCACTCAGACAGCCTCTTGGCTAGGATTAAAAATGCCAGTAAGGACCAGCTGATGTGGTAGCTGAGAGTGGTCACTACTAGTTTGCTGGGCCTTCATAGTGTAATGTTTTTCATAGTTGGTGTTAAAGACCAAAATGTGTTCAGATGCTTTTTTGTGTGCTTAATTCAGGTCACATCACCTGGCTGACATCATTAGCTATTTCTGCTTTTCAGCAATTGCATATTAACTTTAGGACCTAGCACATCAAAATTGGCATCCAAACCTTGCATCTTGCTCAATGTTTTGTCTTTCCAGATGACAGGAGATATTATAGTGCCAGCATCTATTTTCATTAGTTTTTCCATCTTCACTATAAACCAGAGACTTTGCAAAGTAGAAGATATTACACACACACAATTAAAAAGTCAGAACATAAAAAAATAAATCAGTATTTAGCAGAACATGCATTGAGATAATTGATAATTTACTGTGTTTGAGAACAGGCTCCAAAGCAGCATGGTAGCAGCTATCACTCTGTCTGGCTTTCACATAAATAAAGCTTTATAAGTCGCTCTACACCAGGATTCCTATCCTGACTACTCTTTCCAGTTTTGTTTGGAGAGTACTAGTTTTGAGCAGGGACTGTGCATTCCCTGAAATAGATCTCTGCAACTGACTAAATTGCTTATATTCAAGTTTATAATTTAAATACAAATGTACCTAAATTAAGACACGTCCAATTTTAGCCAGGTCACTGTATAGGTACGACCATCATCCTACAACAGCAATTTCAGTAAGGTTCTAAACATATGTTTGCATGTATTAAAAGAAAGAAGTATTCAGGCTCATATTATTCTGTGCCAGTGAAGGCATTTTTAAGATGCACCTGAGGGCATTGAAAATAATGGTAGAGTGAGGCAGAGTTATCAGAGGATAGTGGATTTGGAAAAGAGTTTGTCCTCTACATCCTATCGCTGAGAACTGGGCCCTTGAAGTGATGACAATGAGATCCTCTGTCTGTCCTTTTGGGAAACATTGTTCAATGAATGAATTACTGGACTGCACATGTCACCAGACCAAAAGAGCATGAAGTGGGAGAGAGGGAACTTTCATTAGTGGCAGCTCATAGTTTATCTTGCAGAGGCCAGACTCATGAAGTTAGCCCTTCAGTATAGGCTCCACTGCAAAAGGTGAAACAACTAACTGCCTTTCTTTCACAACCTCTTGCAGCTACTCTTTCTAATTCAATCTCTGAGAGTAAATGCAATGACAGCTGCAGGAAAAGTAGAATCAGTGAGGTGGAAAAGGGACGTTTCTTGAAGTTTCCATAATTAAATTATAACCATTACCAGAGGAAGCGGAAAAAGTGTAAATCATTCTAACATACAGATCCAAACACAAAATGTAAGCGTTCTTCTTAATTCATCAATTTCTCCACATTCACATTGCTAGTTATAATTACTCCAAAGGAATTATTAATTAGAAATTATTTTGCATTAGGCAGTTGGAAGACATGTAGCTCCCATCTGAAAAATCTGTAATGACATTACAACTACTGTTATGGTTTTATAGTAATGTAATGTGATTAACTATTACCAAATATATACAAGTATGACTAAGCAAACTAATTAAAGATGCTGCTTATCATGTTCTTTATTCTGTTAATACTCTACAATTTGTTTCTTCTGCAGCAATTTTATTTATGGAAGGAATAAATTTTTCTTATACTAAGAATTTTTTTATGACAACATGCTTATATTTTTGAGCTTTACAGTGTTTTAGACTGGATTGAGAAGTTCAGCCTGGGAGGGGTTAGAATTAATGCATGAGAATAGCCTGAAAAGTGTCTCAAATAAAACAGAGTACATACAGAAAAAAATCATGTGGAATATAAGAACACAGAATCATTAAAGTTGAAAAAGAATTCCAAGATCATGTTCAACCTTTTACTGAACACCACTATGTCAACTGTAACATAGCAGTGAGTGCCATACCCAGTCAATTATATGTAATAATGAAAATTCATATATGGTTTAAAAATAACATTTATCTTTCCAACTTAAATGGTGGAAATTGCTATGGGCACTGCTGCTGGCTCTTTTTTTCCTTCCATCACCATGCTCCTATATTTCTCTCCCTAGTAGCAGAGGAAGGATCCTTGTCAGATAAAGGCACAGTTGTATAAAAAGGTTCTAATGAAGCCCTTACTCTGGTGTCATGAATGTCCTTGGTTGCAATAATGTGACCCTGAAGAAAACCTGAATCTGAATGCTACAACCTTCAGGAAGAAAAGCTTTGGATCCTCATGTGAATGTTATCACTTGGTCCTATAACTATTTAAATCTGTTATTATGAAATGCTCTAGAATAGCTCAAGAGGATAATCCTTGCTTAACAGAAGCATAGCATGATAACTTAATCAAGCCTTTTCCATT
This sequence comes from Muscicapa striata striata, assembly GCA_030060385.1. Lineage (NCBI taxonomy): Eukaryota > Metazoa > Chordata > Aves > Passeriformes > Muscicapidae > Muscicapa > Muscicapa striata. Next base: position 2,012,704 of record JAREIS010000080.1, read on the forward strand.
TGCAGTATGGGCTGTCTGCATCAATCTACATTATTAATGATCCCAAAGAGATCAGAAGAATGTGTTTCATGAGGAGGAAGAAATAGCTAAGGGAAATACCAAGTCTGATTCACCAGGAACACAAACCACAAAGGGGAATATGAATCATAAAGCAATCATGCTAACCTCAGATAGTACAGAGTACTTCTTGCCCAGTGATTTAATATCACTTATCTTAGTATATACCATGCTTAAGACTTCCAGATAGCACGTGTACAGAAGTGATTTTACAAGACCTTGCTCTGAGTCCTTGAGAAAATTGGAGCAGGAGGACAGCCCCTCAGGAAGAGCCTCATCTGCCCTAGTTTCAATACCACAAGCACCTTTTGCTGGTGGGATAGGGCTGTGCTGCAGTGTAATTTGAATCCCTATTTTTCATATGTGGGACCAGGTGGTAGTGGCAGAACCTTCTCCTTTGTCTGTAGCTATGCCATAATTTGTGCAGTCCTGGCCATTGATAAGTGTGGCAGAGGACCTGGGAAGCAGGAGAAGCCACACTCTTCTCTCAGCAATAAGGTGTATAATGAATTCAGATGTTTGTCAAGCAGTGTACAAACAATTCATACGTATCCCCATGATTTACAAAGTCTGTAGCTGTACTTATTCTAAAAGGCTTATAAAAACTGAAAATCAGTGCATTCCTGGTGCTTTATCAGCCACCAAAGAAGTCAAATTTGAAAGTGAAACAAATGCCAAATAAAACCAGGATTCTCTGGTGCAAAGCAGTTTGAAAGTACCTTATGGACAGATGGATGGATGGATACACAAGGTAACTCCCGTTGGACTCTTCTGAGCATAAGGTAGACAGCAAATAGCACAAAACCAAGTGCCCTCCTTAATTTTCTAGTTTTCTGTACCCTGAAAATACTGCTTTATGGAAGCTGATATTTTCAGTAGCATTTGTAGCTGATAGAGCTGCAGTTCTTTACAGTTTCGAATAGGTAACCATTAAGCCAATACTCAATCCAAAGGAGGTTTATGTTTTCTACACTAAAATTGAAATTGTTTTCTCAGTGTCTACAGAGTGTGGGAGTTATTACAGTTTCCTTAAACAAATAACAAATACCCAGTCATATCTATCTGGCAGACTGTAATATTCAAATACATCTTTAACATATATTAATAACTTTAAAATGTGAAAAAAGGGTATAACACTTTAATTACTTTTCATTAAAACTCTCAGGGGCAAGAGTCCCCCCAAATACATTATTAGCTCAAAGGTTTTGTCAACACTGTACAATCTCAAAACAGCAGTGTTCAAATCTCATTCAGTTGAGTATTCAAAAAAAGGTTGGCAGTGAAGATATTTATGTGAAAAACAGGGTTCTGGGTATTTTGGGGCCAAAGCATGAATGTAATCTCCTGTGGTAGCAAACAGCTTTGCAACCTATTATACATTAATGATTCACTTTTAACTTGGCAATCTGCAACATAGCTGGGGTGTCCCAAGCAGGTAGAAAACTGTGCTTAGCTGTTCTAAAGGACATTTGGATATTTCAGAATTAAAGGTGTAAAAACCACGAACATTATATTTTCAGTAATGCCAAAGGAAAGTCTGCTTTGGCTGAGGACCCTAAAAATGTCACTAGAAAGATAGAGTGTAAAGGGAGAATTCACACTCATCACCTGTCCAGTGTGTTAGAACTTTGACTCAGAACTTCTGAAAGTTGTGTCAGCTGGGTAGTTCTCACTGTAGAAAGCATGAAAAATTTGGAGCCAGGTATTTGATAGTTCTACTGTAAAGCAATTGTAAAGAAACTTTTGTGACCTTATCAGCTATTTGAGATTTTTATGAGGATTTTATTTTATTTTTATTAGTGTTTAACTTGGAATTAAATGTGGTTCAAGATAACTGAACAATGTTATGAAATTCTAATGCTATATGTCAATTACTAAAATTAGAGTTCTGGGACATGCTGGCAAAGGCATATTTCAAGATTTCCTCCCAAACCAGAATCTGTTACTACTTATTGATACTCAGTTTTGGAGGCAGGTAGTAACAGAAACTGGTGCTGGTGGCCACTATCTCCCTCCCTCCCTCCTTTCCTTCCTCCCTTCCATCATTGGCATGGCAGAATCACAATGTGGGAATGTAGTCATACACCAGGGGGGGAGCTTGTGATGCTGCAAGGCTTGGTTGTCAAAGGGAACCTAGCCCTGAGCAATCATAAGCATGATGTAGTATAATCTCTTTTTAAAATGAACTAGTTTTTTTTTTTTTTTAATCAATTAAATTTAACTTCCAACACTCCTTTAGAAGTTCAGTTTCAGAAGCTCTTTTTTCTGTCATTTTAAGCATATGTTTAATTCCAATCTGAATTTATTCAAGGCTACTTTATATCCATTTCCTCTTGTGCCAGCATTGTACTTCTGAACAGTTCTTGAACCTTCCTGATGTACTTATAGAGCAATTACATCCCTTCTCAAATCAGTCTTACTCTGCTAGAATAAACACAGTTTTCTAAGTATTTTCTGATAAGAATGCTTTCCATTCCCACAGTCGTTGCAGTAATAATAAAATCATAGAGTGGTTTGTGTTGGAAGGGACCTGAAAGATCATCTAGTTTCAACCCCTCTGCCACAGGTAGGGACACCTTTTTTAGATCAGGTTGCTCAAAAACCCATCCAGCCTGGCCTTGAACACTTTCAGTGATGGAGCATCCACAACTTCTCTGGGCAACATGTGCCAGTGTCTCACAACTCTCACAGTGAAGAATTTCTTCCTTATGTCTAATCTAAATCTACCCTCTTTCACTTTAAAACTATTGATTTTTGTCCTGTCATTATCAGTCCTTCTACAAAGTCCTCCAGTTCTCTTGCAGCCCTCTTTAGGTACTGGCAGTGTAGTGTAATTCTTTTACTGGCTTAATTTCTTTTGAAGTTGGGCCATCAAAATTCTAGACAGCATTCAAGATGAGGTCTAATTGACACCTTTTAAACAACAGAAATATTTCTGTGCCTTTTACAGAGAAGATCTCACCAGAACCACATGCATGTTCCACAAATGTACGTCAAGTGCCCTATGACAACACTCAGACATTACATAATCAATTCAATAATCAACTCTTCAATTATATAATTAATTATTTTCATGCTCTTTTCCTGGTGATCAGCTCCCCCTGGTTTCTCCCAATTCCGTCAGCAGAACAAATTTCCTTAGCTGCAGCCTTGCTCTGGGAATGTATAGAAAATGAGTCTATTTCAGATACTCCAGTCTAACTCTTGTAAAATAACCTGTACCTCTGTCCTGTTAGTATTGCCTACTAACCTTGTAACAGTATGTTTCAGTGTGCCAAGACTGTTGAATGACAAAAGTAAATAATTTACCTTCTGTGAACTTCATTTGATATAATTAGCATTATTCTGTTGGCTTAGATGTTGCTTATTCCTTCCTATTTAGTTCAGATCAGTTCACTTTCTTTGAATTCAGCCCCTTTGCAAGTGATATGTACCTTACGTAGTTTGCTAGTAACTTAAAATTTTTACTGTCTGGTACTTTCCTTTTTAATCCACAAAATAATATAGGCAGTACTCAAATGGTTTGAAGCCCTGAACTTATTCCAGAAATAAGGAAGGATATTCAGCCTTAAAGGACTTTAGCTTCCTGGCCTGCTGCCCAAATCAAATATCCTTCAGTGACAGACAACAGCAGCCTTAAAAAAATTATATTCTTTTCCCAGCCAGCACATCTAAGGCTTTTCTCAGAAAATTCCCAAAGCACTTTACTGAACTGTAGCTAAAGAGTCTTCTTGAGGTTAAGTCCTAATCTCTCTGGCAGTCTCTCCACCTTGCCTGGTCTGGAGCTTTTTATTCCAGCTCTTTTGAGTGAGTCACTGAGCCACAGCTGGGCAACTTCTTGCTCTCTGTTAACCCCATTGTGCTTGTTCATGGCAGAACAATTGCAATCCAATTGCAATCACATATACTTTAAATATACAGACAGCTGTGGTCCCATCTCAGCTGTTGGTTTGGTTTTTTTCATATTTATGTTGGTTAATTTATTGTTATAAATGAAAAAAAGTAAAGTGAAAGAATTCAGAGAAATAAGTTGGTACAATCTGACATAAATATTGAAAAACAAGCAAAGAAAAGCGATAGAATATGCAGATTTGAATCAGTCCATTAGAGATTCCTTTTGGAAGTAGTAGAAATATGATTATCTGTGTGACTTTAAAAAAAAAGGAATATACAGCACAGTATAACTATATAGGCTGTAAAAATGGTTACCTCAATTTCACAGCTCTGAAAATAACCATTTGATTTAAAGAGATGGAAGGACTGCAAAATTTTTCATTACTAGTGCAAGCAGTGAGTATAAAATAAAACATCAAAAAAAGAGTTCTTTTATGTGAAAATTAAAATTCCAATGATTTCATGTCTCATAAGGATATTTTTTACCTTTTCTCCCCCTCGATTTCACTTACTTGTAGAGTATTGTCTAACAGAAAAAGTTCTTTTCTCTGTGGAGCACCACAAGAGTGCCTCAAGGAATTGAGCCAGACAAAGTGAGACAGATGTGTTAAACAGATGGATGCCAAGGGAGTGGCTTGGTTTCTTAAACAATGGATGTGAAGGACTGGGGAGTAAATGGAACAGAGTCTTGGCTGGACAGAATTAGGGGAGGGAGTCTTCCATCTTACTGTAAAGGAAAGCAAGAAAACCATCTACCCCATATTAATAAACCAATGTCTCAATTGTCAACTTTTCCGACTAATCTAAGTGCATATTCCTCACACTGGCCCACAGCTCAAAGCTGTCTTAAGCAGTAAACATTAAGCACAGGTGCTGCAATCTTACTTCAGCCCTTAAAGACGACAAACTAAGCACAAATGCACGTCCTGACCATAACCATTCTGCTGGTCCTAACCAGCTGGATGAAGCAGAAACCAGGCAGTGTCCCAGTGCTGCCAGGGGCAGCAAGTTTTAGTCCTATGAAGCATCTGGAAATGCACTCAGTAGACAAATTATTTTGGTGAGTCACATTTAGGTCTTGTTGAAATCATTATTTGCTTCTCTATTTATTGTTTGCAAGAAATTAAAAAAAAAAATAGTTCTTGTACATTTCATTTCAAATTCCCTAAAAAGACTTTTTATAAAAAGATAAATGCTCAAGGTTATATTGAAAATTATGTTTTAAAAGTACGTCTAGTCTGCTGCTTAATAATTGATCTTTCTCCAAACCAGCAGGCACTGTACAAAAACCTGGCTGTAGTCACGTATTCTTAGAGTTAGGCTGAGTACTCCTTTTCCCAGACTTTACAAAATGAGTTCTGTACCTCTTCAAATGTATGCGTCACAAGGTTGTTCCTGAAGTCTACTTTTTGTTTTTCATGTGCTAAACACAAGGTATATATGCTGAAACATGTAAAACTGAGGCAGTCTGAAAGGTGTAGGCAAGAATTACATCCTGTTTTGTCAAGGTTATTAGACATAAGATGATGTAATTCATTACAAGAAAATTAACAACACCTTACACTTGTTATCTCTCAGAAGTTACATCATGAGCTTTGAACCAGTGGAGTTATACTGGATAATTACTACAGCTTAGTAAAACAAAACAGTCTCCATTTCTGAAAACAGATGTTTTTATTCTCTCATGCCTACACATAGGAAACAAAAGTTATTTATTGCAGTATGATAATACCCAGGAACCATTTAGCCACATGATCCTAATATTTCTGTACCTTGAGCTTCTCAAGAAAATACCAAGTGGACTGCTTTCAACTGTCTCAGAAAGTCTTTACTTCCTCCATGAGATAGCAGAGCCATGCTTTTATCTAAAGAAACACAGACTGTAGTTCTCAGCACCTAGGAAAGCACACATTTCTGACCATTGCCTTCATTAAGAATTGTAGGCTGATAAAGGCTGTCAATAATTTTTCTCTGTAGCTTTCCTACTCCTCAGACCCATCAGTCATTTAATCAGGACCAGCAGTTCCTTTGTCCTGCACTTCACATTACATTTAGGTGCTGAAAATGTTTAAAGAAGGGCAGCTAAAACAAAAATATCACCTGTGAAGAGAAAATAAAGGAAGCAAAGCCCACATGCAGCAGTCTCTGTACCGAATTCTCAGTTATTTCTTGGGGAGTTATGCACAAGACTCCACCATCATTAGGCACTTTCCTTTCGCTGTCCCAAGGTGTACAGGAATGTATATGTGTGTATGTAGGAGAGAAGCTTTGAAGCAGACAAAGTTTGTTCTGGTAACTATGTAGGATAGATATTAGTGACTGGTTAACAGAATAAACAAGAGGGGTGGAAAAATGTGAGAAGTAAAGCAATGATATTTTCCAACAGGGGGACAGAATAGACTGGGACATGAGCTTTAAATTAAATTTATAGGAGGTGGGGATCCCTGGAAATAAGAGCTCACAAGATTTAGTGATGCACAGCTTCCTTTACTAGGCAGGAATATTCTTTTTCTGTTTTACTACATGTAAGGAGGAAATCCATGTGTCTTAGAGGTGTAAGACTCGTTATTTTGCAGCTTTCTCTAAGTGAGTGTGTGAGATATGACAATATTGTGAGCATGATCAACAGCATTGGTGTGAACAGCTTGGTGTGTTTCACCTTCTGTGTGAACAAAATAAGGGAGTACAGCTTTTTCTGAGATTGTATGAGTATATAGTTGTTGTGAGAGCCTCAAGTGGATTTTGACTAGGGAACCAGGCTAATGCTAAAGTCATAGACATCTCAGTATAATTTCTGACTTTTATTTGCTGTAACCACACCGATTTCACCTTCTTTTCTCCTAGTCTACTTTCCTTTTTTTCCCTATTCTAGGATCCTTTCTCTGCCTCTCCCTCAAACCTCTTCTTTCTTGAAACCTCCCTGAAATCATTACCCTAGGCTCTACAGATTCCTCCACCTCCCTTTCTGCCCCCTCTTCCTCATCTGTGCATTTCTAATCTTGCTTGAGCTTAACAGGTGAGAAAAGCCAGAAAAAAAATGCAGTCAGCAAAGCTCATTGCTAATGCTTCAAAAGGAATATCCTCTCTTGCATGCCTAGGACTTCATATGCTGTTATATGGTCTTTATAACGCTGTTATATATCTGAAATAGAAACAAGAGGCAAGGGCTGGGCAGACAGGATCTTGGGAGGAGCTCTTCAGACCAAAACAGAGGTGAACTACAAAAGTTTGCTGTCACTTGCTGCCTCTTGACCTAAGCTGTGATCTGCACTAGGTATGCCTGTGTTTGAGACTGCAGTCTGACCATAAACCTCACAAGTTTTCCAGGTGCCTGAACATCTGCAGATGGGTGTATTCCTGGATTTTGTAAATGGTCTTTCTAGACCTATGAGCCCTTGTGGCTGGGCTAAACATCCCCATCTCTATTTTATGCCTGAAAATACTAAGATTTGATTTTTTTTATTTGATCTAGTTGAATTTCCTATCTAAAAAAGATTTGTTCAAATTTTAATAAACCATTTATTTTATAGCATTTTCCCCAGGATTTGCAGCAGATTCTGAAATGTCAATTAACTTCACAATAAAGCCTTTTCAAATATAAAATAAAGCTTTATTTAAACACTCAAATAATCATTTAAATTATAAATTAAGTGGAACTAAGATTATTCCCTGTATTTTCACTAGTAGAAGAACAGCTGAGAATTAATTGGATTGGTTTCTCTTCAAACTGATGGAGGGAGTTCTAAAATATCCTGCTTTAAATCTCCATTAAACAGTTTCAGATATATTCACTGGAGCCAGGCACTTAATTTCTAGCCTGAAGAGGTTCCACAAGGATTCTGGGAGCCACTAAACACTGTAAAGATGTAGGTTTTCTTCTTGGAATTACCTTTGGTAATGAGCTGCCTTTCTTCCCTCGAGATGGCTAATCAAACTAGGTGGAAAAATGTCTGTGTCTTACTCCTCAGAGATTTCCCAAAACTGGTAGAAAGTGAACGGGCTGTTTGCTGTGTGCTAGTCAGCTGGGCAAGAGACAGGAGCTGGAAACTGAATAGAGATCAGCACTGAAATAGGGATCATCCAAAGAGACCACAAAAATGTCACAGTGAGAGACAGTGACCAAAAGGAAGTTGATTGAGATTTCAAACTTTTCTGGTCACTGGATTGCAAAAGCCTTTTCCCCCTAATCCAGAAACTAAAGAAGAGCTTTCCCTGAGGGTTATACATATTTTTGTCTCTTCCATATTGGATTATATGGGATTATGCCTGTTGCTCAGCTGTCCTTTACACAGGCTATGTTGCCTGAAGGGACCTAGGATCAGCAAACGACATTGGGATGCAACAGATAGATTAGTTTGTATGAGTTTGATTAGAACTTCTCTTTGGCTACCTACTGGAGATATCTGAACTGAGGGGACCAGGCTGTTGTTTATATATTTGCTCATCTGCTTGGCTATGCTTTTTTCAGATTTTTGTTACATTTTGGACACTTTGCAACCAGTCCAGCTACTCCTAATTACTATCCCAACATTTGCGCGATGTCAGGGAATCAATCAGGGAACTTTTGGAATTTGTAAAATTAGAATGCCTTTCATTCATAAGTTACAAACACTCATTGATAGCTTCGCTAGAAGGTGCAGCTTTTGAAATATCTAAATGTTCTACAAATTCATTTCAAAATGGCACTGCTTTATGGCATCTAACATTTTAACCTACTACTCCTTATTCCCGTGTTTCACGAGGAATTTTCTAGAATGTATAACAAAAGCACAAAAAGTTATTTGGAGACCCAGTAATAACAATTTCCCTCCCTTTCCACATTTGTAGCATGCCTTTGCTACATTAAGATATTGCTTCATTTGCAATGAAAGTTACATAAAATGTAATACTTAGAGGTTCTTGTGATAGCCAGGCAGGACTAAGAGCTGTTTTACCTTTGGCTTTTAATTTCTCGGCATATTTCTGTTCAGAGATAGACCCCCTGGAGGAATGTTTTCAGTATGCCATACTGGCAAATACTTGTAAGTGTGCACACAATTACAGCTCATTACAAGAGTGGGAGTAATTTGCCTACCTGCTTTCTCAGCCTTCATGTTGAAATGAGACTTCACTGTTATTTTTTGAATGATAAAAAAGGGAGAGGTTTATGCTAACATTATCTATACTTAGAGATTTGTATGCATCTAAGGCATTCTCATATGTGCATGCCAAATATCTAATGACAAGGGGATATCAGCATCACATTAGACAGTTTCAACAACCACGTTATGACTTCAATTGCTGTATGTCTACAAGGTAATATTTTGTTGTATTCACTTATATACATTAAACTGCCTTTTATTTTATTTGTGGGACTCTGATCAAACTAGTAGTTTTTAAATCTCTCTGTGATTAAGCACCAAAAGAACAGCAGGGACTAATTTCTGTTGCCTAAATGCCATTTAGTGCCATTTGAAATGCTCAAGGATACCTGGGGCATTCAGATGGGGCTGGCAGCTACAACATCGGATAGAGAAATACAGAAGTGCTGTTCTGGAATGAGACCTGGATGCCAGATGGCATACCCTAGAGCATCTCAATTGCTTCTACATGCCTGTATGTGCAAAACTGAAAGGAGAATGCAGTGAACTTTCAGGCAGTCATTTAATTTAAGCCTCTGCCTAAAAGTGATGCCTCCATTCACAGTATGCATTCACTGATGAGAATCACAGAATCAGAATCACAGAATATTCTAAGATGGAAAGAATCCACAAGCATCACCAAGCCCAGCTCTTAGTCCTGCACAGGACATCCCCAGGTCACACCATGTGCCTGAGAGCATTGTCCAAACACTTCCTGAACTTTGTCAGGCTTAGTGCTGCAACCACTTCCCTGGGGAGCCTGTTCCAGTGCCCAATAGCCTTTTTCTAATAGCTAACTTAAACCTTCCCTGACACAACTTCAGGCCATTCTCCTGCCAGAGGGTCACCAGAGCGAGGAGTTCAGTGCCTAGCCCTCTACTTCATCTCACAAGGAAGTTGTAAGAAACTGGTTTTTAGGCAGAAAATACTTAGTCCATACAAGCCTCTAGTTATTTTTCTGTTTCTGTTAAATAAGCAGTGAATATGCATTGAGATCTGGATTTATCTGTCCTAGGTTTAACTGTCTAAAAATTGTAACCATTTACGGGACTTTAATATTTGGATTCAGCTCCAGAGTTCAGTAGCTGCTGCTATTTGAGATTACTTAGAATAACCAGTACAACTGCATGGGCATGGCAGATGAGACACAGGAGCTGTGGGAAACTTGCACCCTTCTGGAACAATAGCTGACCAGGCCACTGACAGATCCTGTGTTATTTCAAATGGTGCTAGATCATTGTGTGGATGCCTTAAGCTTTAGCTTTTATATTTTCCAGATCAGTACTGCTTTAGTGTATAACTCTAAAACTCCATAGCCTGTCAGATACTGTTCTCCCATTTTATTCAGACAAAACAATTTCTCTCTAGGCCTGAAACCCAAGGTTGCCTTATTTTCACAGGCCCAGAAAAATGTAAAAGTAGGGGATGGGCAAACTGGGGAATGGGATTCCACTACCTGAAGCTGTAATTGGACAATTAACCTCCAATATGCAAATAAACCAAACTTGTATCTGCCCCAAAAAAATGTGCGATGGTCATCTATCTGAGAGACTCCTACACTGCCCAAGGTGTACCCTGCACAGGCCTTTAAATAAATACCTACTCTTTATCTTTTAACTCTGTCTAGCCTCTGTTCTAGGTAGCCATTCCAGGCAGCAGTGTGTAGGTGGCTGTTTCCCTCCCTTCATGCAATGTAGGTGTCTAAGCTCTGCAGTAAACTGTGGAGATCTAAGGCTTGATTTAGGCAGATAGACAAGTTTTCTCTTTGCCAAGAAGAGCCCATTTCTGTTTGGTGTCCAACCCAGCACCAGAATCCCAGATCTCTCACTGCAAAGCTGTTTCCCAGACGGTTAATCCCCCAGCACATACAAGTCCATGGGGTTATTCCTACCCAGATGTAGGACTTCACATCTTTCCTTTCTTGGACTGCATGAGGTTTCTGTCAGCACCTTTCTCCAGCCTGTCAAAGCCCCTCTGAATGGCAGCACAACCACATGGCATATCAGCTAGTCCTTTTGATTCCTGAGGGTCCACTCTAACCTGTCACCTAGGTCATTAAGGAAATGTTTATTCATATTGACAGAGTATTCTGCTATGACCAACCTCCAGCTGGAATTTGTGCTGCTGATCACAGCCCTCTGTGCCCAGCAGTGAAGTGCTGCAGTTTTTACTCAACATCCCCTTACCCAGCACATACTTCATCAGATTTGTCTGTAAGGATGGGGTGGTCTTGAAAGACTTACTAAGTACAGGACGAGCAATGCTTACTGCTCACCCTTTGTCCTCTAAGCCATTCATCTCTTCATAGGAGGCAACTGGATTGGTTAAACATGATTTCTCCTCCATGAATTAATGCTGACTACCCCCAACAACTTTCCTGTCATTCATGTACCTGGAAATAGTTCCCTGGAATTGTTGTTCCAACACTTTCCCAGTAATTAAGAGGAGGCTGGAAAACCTGTAGTTCTCCAGGTTCCTCTTATTGTCCTCCAAGATGACATATGGAAGTGATTGCTTCCTTCCAGTTCTCAAGAATCCCATGGTCAGTCACCATGACCTTTCCAGTATAGTAGAGGCTGGCCTCACAGGGACCTTGGTCAGTGGTATGTCTCCTGTGAAATCACTCGTGCACGCCTAATTAATTTGTGTTCCCTTCCCTGATCAATGGAGACAAGGAGGGAAAGGCTTCCTTGCTCTGGACTTTGTCTCTTGTCTCATGGGCTTGGGATTCCTGACAGCAAAAACTGAGGTGAAGAAGGTTTTGGCCCTTTCAGTGCTCTTTGACACCAGGTTCCCTGTCCCATTCTGCAGCAGTCCCACATTTTCCCTACACTTCCTCCTTCTGACTTTTTCTGACACTGGGATCCCTCAGCAGATTCAAGTCATGTAGGTTTTGGCTTTTCCGACTGCATCCCTTCACATTTTTGAGATACAGAAGGAGTTTGGATGGTTAGCCTGCACTAGGTAATGTTTAGATGTAATACCACCTTTCTTTTAGGAGAGTTCTTTCACTTGAGGCTTAATGGTTGGATTCAAGTTTGTTTGTCAAGTTACACGGGCTGTAACCTTAGATTTTATTTCAAGCTGCAAGAGCAGCACTTTTATTAGACCTGCTTTCTCCTATATACATCATGTCTTATTCAAATTACTATGCTGAACACAGCTGTTACAAAAAGAGCTAGAAACATAGGGAAAGGGAAAGCCATCCTGTTTCTCATTTCCTGTTGCTGCCTACTCAGTGCAGCCAGGGCCATTTTGCCCTGCCTCAGGCTCCCATCAGTTCAATGGATCTGGAGCACTGCAATCAGGTGTATCTGTACTAGATACAGAACAGTGCTGAGACAGATAGATTTTGGTACAATAACCAAGGCAAAAAACATGCACAGTACTCAAATATTATTGTGTAGGGTTTAAATAAAATACAAGGTTTTACATGCATGCAGAAGAGTAGAAACCACTACAAATTAATGCAAGACCAAATTTTTTAAAATCCTAAGTAAAAACCAGCAAGGATATTTCAGTGGACTGTGCTAGGGATCATGTTGAATTCTACCATATGGAAGCTGAGCTGGCAATTAGTTTTAGTAAATCAAAGTAGATTTTCTGTTTTCTTATATTAAAAACATTGCTATTTGAATACAAAAGGCTTTGTATCTTATAAAGAGTTCTCTCTATATGTTTATGACTTGCTATGAGTGAATCTATGTCCTGCAAGCCTAATTTTGAGGAAGATCTCATGATACAGGGAGTGTAGCTTTCTTTCTCTTGCTTTGTTATATGCTACAGTTGTTATAAGTTGCATATAGTAGGTCAACAGGTAAAATAATCTTTGTTCATAAATAGGTAAGATTGTTGAGGTTGTGTCCTAAGAGTCATTCATTTCCCATTCATGACTGACTTCTTTATGAGAAGGGAGAAGAAAAATATGTGGCACTCTTGTTTTACCATAAGTTTTCAGCTGCCAGCTGCTTCTTCAGAATCCCTGTACTAATGGGAAAGAAGTAGCACCTGAACAAGTGCTGATAAATTGCACATATGCAATAGGAGCACTGCAGGATGTCATGTTTATGGTGCATGTGCAATGCCATTGATCTGTGCTGGCCACTAATCCTGACATGCCCAGGCTCCTGTGCCTAGACAAACTGATTTAGTGCCCCACATACAAAGCAAGACTCAATAAACATGCAGAGAACTGTGCAGGTGAGATTTATCAGTCATGCCTTCCAATCAGCAGTGTGCCTACGGCTTCTTTAAGACAGCCAGTTTCTGTATGATGAACATTTCTGCCAAGTCAATGTGTTGATTGCTCAAAACCTGGAGATTTTATGTTTTCTGACTTTAATATCAAATCCAGGACAGAAAACAAAAAGTAACCCCATATTTCTCACTTAATACAAACATGTAGACTTGTCACTACTCTTTCTCATGAATGAAGTATTACAGCATAGGGTCACCTTCGTTTATGCAATATCCTGATTCTCTGATACTTTTGTTATTTTCCCCCACAAAACAAAATGGGATCAATCAGTTACTGGTGCAATTCTGAATAACCTGCTCTTTACTACTGGCTCTGATTCTCTACATATGAGAAAAAGCTGTGTAGCAGCATTTTAACTCCTCTTCTGATAAACGCACTTTTTGCCCAGTATAAAAAAGACTTGATATTACTAAATGGGACAAATGGACAGCTATAATGAAAAGACATACCCACAACATCTGATGTGCTTCAGACATAAACAAATCTGTGCCTGCAGGCTCTCTCTTTTCTAGCACTCCAGCAGACTTCTTTGGGGGAAACCAGGACTTCTGTTTGCTCTGCCTTTTTAGCTTTTTGAAGTGATTCAGGCACATTAACAGTTGCAATGCCTTTCCCAGATGAGCTACAAAGAGGAAAATGCCAGTTAAAGTTCACTATACTAGCAAGTTATCTCTAATTTACTGTGGAGAGTGTATTCAGAGCTGAATTCAACCAAATACACAGTTGATGCCTTTGTGTCCTTCTGGTCCCAAACTGTCACTGCAAAAGGAGGTGGCTCTTATATGGGTTCTGTGTCCCACCTACTAATTTTATTACATAACTTAAAGCTTCCTAAATACACCTGTGCACAGGCAACTCACTGATCTGACAGAGCAGGAGTCAGCTGCACATTGCAGACATGCATTTAAGGCATCTTGGTGTAGGGGTTTACACATGAGTTAAAGTGTCCTTTAGAGTGAGCAGTAGTTTGTCTCAGCTCGTCCAGTGTGACCATCTGGTGCAACATTGGTGTTCCAGACATGCTTACAAGGCTGGCAGATATGACAGGGAAGACTTTCTGAAGACTTTCTGTCTTTCTGAAGCAGCAGCTGGGAGCCAGGTTTGGGAGCTGGGATACAGGTGAATAAATAGAGCATCAAAAGTCACTTTAACCACCTCAGAGCACCCTGCCAGGTTTTCAGATGCCACTTCAGAAAGCCACTGGTCAGTTGTTAGAAATGTACCAAACCTACTAGCCTCATGCAGATATCTTGACAAGCCTAGAATACCAGCAGGATACCCTATGGAATCCCAAATGAAACCTGATGCCTACACTGGGGCAACTAAATATCTCTCCATCAACTCTGAGGTCATGACTTAGACACCTATTTCATGCATCATCACCTTTATTTAGGGAGCCAAGGAGGTGAATGTCATCTGCAATGGAGAATTGTGTGAAACTGCAGTCTGTGGTTCATACACCCCCAGGAAGAGCTTCTTTTGGGGCTGGATACTGCTGCTCCTGGCTGTTAGGATCTATCCTGGGTTGCTGATAATAGATAGCTTCTGCAATTACTGAAGAGAAAGGTCTGGGAAACAACTTCCAACTCTCTACATGACACCTCTGGATTATACTAATACTCTATCCTGTTTCCTCTTTTTCTCCCATACATGCCACAAAGCAAACAGCAGATGTTTCAGTCTGTAATGCAGTGCCAACCCACAAAGCAGAGTGAAAAAAAAGTAGAAAATAACATTCTCGGCTCTTATTCTAGATATATTTCAAAGTAAATAAAAGTCATATCGTCTACTCTTCAACCTTGAAATGCAGTGTAACTACCAGGATAGGCTGCTTGTGACTTGACCATATCCCAGTCTTTTCCTTCAAGTCAGGCAGATGATTATTTTAATCCATTCCAAATTTTCAAAAATGCTCCCATCTCCTTCTTTCACTCTCAGAAAATATTTGTATATACTGTGCAGCTACAATATACTCTTTTCACTCAGACATCATTGTGCACCAAAATGTTCTCACTGACAACCCCAGTATGAGTTGTCCAGTGCTCTCAGTAAAGTAATTGGCACAGGGTCTTGGTTTTTTTAGATACAACTCTTTGCACAATACTATGCAGTGTGAAACTTACGAAGGCTGTAAATTTTTCCTCAATTTCAAAATCAACTCTCCTACGCCTGAGAAGCACTAAGAAGAACCAACCAGGAAAATGTCTGGCTTGATGCCTTCTATTTACTAAGGCAGAGCTAGATTAATACATCTCTACCCCACCCCATGACTTTGCTTAGCCAAACACACATTAAATTCCATTGGTGATTTGTCTTGACCCAGGATTAGAGTTAAATCCTCCAAGGTATTTGCATCTCTTGGAAGTACCAGCACCCTCTGCTCTCACTGGATGCTATGTGACAGGATGGCACTCAGCCACGTGAAGAGATGCTCAGAACATTGCAGGATTAAACCCTAAGAGCTCATAATTCTTCCCAACAGCTCCTAAAAGAGCAGCCACATTCAGTGTTAAAGTTGCTTCTATAGGGTTTCACTTTGTGACATGTGTCCAAAGCACACTGCCTGTGCAGGAGTGTTACTAAAGCCAACATGAAGGGTTTTGTTCCCAGACATTATTTCAAATCCAGGCAAGTTTAGACAGAGCTTAAACACTAGCACAACAAAGGCTGCTTAACATCCTGGATGTTTTGTCTTTGTGCTGCAGAGATGGAAAAGTTTAATATTTTAAGAGAAAATTATAAGGAAAAGATAGGCTCTTCCTATGTAAAGCATTTGCCTCACAAGATGTTATACATTGGGAGCCTTGTAATGATATAGACAATGCTGAGGATTAGGATGTGAATCACAAGATATTTAGGTTCTGCAATCCATTTCAAAGGAGAAGAGTCCAATATAAATCCTGTGGTTTTCATCATCTGCTGCCAGCCAACATTTTTATTCATGAAATATTGTTAGCACAGTAACAGGTAGATGTGTTGAGCCAGATCTACAATCAGTGTAAATCAATACATCTCTACTAAACCACTGAGAAATTACTCCCATTTGCAGCAGCTGGGAAACTAATGCTCTGTCTTTAGACATTAATGTGATTGGCAATGGAAAACTTTGTAACTACTACTGATAAATCTTACTCTGCTCTTAATAAAGAGCCATTTGAGCTGTGATGACTCTCTAACACAGATTATATTTGAAATCATAATCAAAGCACACAGGATTACATGCATTTAGTGAGTTTGTGTTTTATTTTGCCTGGCATGAATTAGCCAGAAGAAAAAGCTACAGAACAGAGACACACCATCATGGAAGGAACCTGGAGTAGTAGCAAATTTAGTGCATCCTCTGCAGGTCACATCACAAAAAGCAGGTGCAGCCACACAGCTGCACAGTCCTTTTCCTATAGTCATGATGAAGTTATTTCTGCTTTGGAGGTCTTTGTGTGATTTAAGAGGTGCAGTGGTAACACATAGTTGCTATGCCAAGACAGAATTTCCACTGCTAAAACGTAGAGAAACAGGATATTCCAGCATGCATTAGGGATGTTTGGTCTGCTAAGGTATCTTCTTTGTAGATAACACTGAGATGGCAAATGTAATATTATTTTAATAATTTTAGGTAAAGGGAAAAAATGTGCAAACCGATGGAGCTCCATTGCAGATGTGTATCTCTGTAACTGATCTATTTGAAACACTACCACAGGCAACCAGTAGCTTAAGTTTCTGCTGTTACTTGTTAAATACTATTTGCCAAGCTCATAACTATTTCAGACCTTGGTCATCTCCTCCTGAAAAATCTGCCCTCTAACCAAATAAAGCTAACACTAGCCAAAGTGAGTCAACTAAACCTGCCCTCAAGCTTCAGTGCTTGCCAAACTGCCAGGCTGTGAAAAAAAATCTCTTGATTTCTACTAGAATCGTGTGCACCTCCAGTTACATTTCACATGTAGGCAGTACACATTTTTTTATTTGTTGAACTCACCAAATCACATTGTCACGGTGTGACTGGGGTTTGCCAATTTTAATAGATTTAATTTCTCTTGGGGATCGAGTTTAGGAGTAAAGACAAAGCAGGCTTAAAGCTTAAAAGGGTACAAGAAATTTATTAACAACACAAAACAATTCAGAACGAGATTTCCAGATTATTCCCTCCTCCCCCTTTCCTCATACCAGCAACATACAGAAAAACACTTCGGTCAGTTATTCACTTAAATAATCATTTCAGTTCACTCAAGAGAGAAAAGTCCCTTTTTCTTGTTTAGGCTTAGAGGGTGTCTCACTCTCATAACTTGCATCCGCCTGGAACCTACAAATTATGATTTTTTCCTCCCATTTTCACAGTCCTTCCAGAGCTGTATATGGGTTGCTGAATCACATGGGGTGTCATTTTAAAGGCAGGCAGCTGAGAAACACAAAAAGTTTCTTTATCTCACTCTTCACTCAAATGTCTCTGTCCATTCCACCCAAAGACAGAGAGCTCCATTTCTTGAGGCAAAAAAAAGTTTTCATCTCAGGCACTTTAACCTCCCCAAGTATATTCTACAGTTTAAAGGAACTGAAGTAAAGTCATGATCCTCTAAAGCCCACAAAAAAAAGCTTTTAAGTTACTTATCAGTGGCAACTTCTCAGATCTCTCCTCTTATGACCTTGGTCTTCATTCTGCTGACTTCTGTAATTCTTCTTGCTTCATGCCTTTCGTTCTGGGGAGCTCAGGAAATCCGAAGTCTCATCCAGGCACTAAAAGTTAAACTTGTATCCAAATGGTAAAGAGCCAGGCTGAAGAAAACGTGGTCACAAAGGGGACCACGTGGAGATGAGATGGCTGGACTCTCTTCTACCGCTGCACGGGGCCGGGAGGAGGGGGGCGGACGAGCCGAGCCCTGCTGCAGAGGGCCGAGGAGGAGCCGAGCCGAGCGAGCCGAGCCGAGCCGAGCCCCGCCGCGCGGGTCGAGGGCCGAGCCGAGCCCCGCCGGGGCCGCGCTGGGCTCCCCTGGAGCCGGGGCCAGGCCGGGTCCTTCCCCGGGCCACCCAGGACCGGGTCCTGCCGGGGCCAGAGCTGGGGCTGGGCCAGGTCCACCCTGGGCCTTCCCAGGGCCGGGCCCTCCCCGCCCCTGCCGGGGCTCGGGCCGGGCCCCATGCCGCGGCCCCAGATCTGCTCACCTCCACGACCGGAAGGCAAAAAGAACCCACTAACACTATTTCCCTGTGATTTGTGAAAGCGAAACAGCATTCTAATTAGTTTCCTGGGCTGTCAATCACCAACC
This sequence comes from Muscicapa striata striata, assembly GCA_030060385.1. NCBI lineage: Eukaryota > Metazoa > Chordata > Aves > Passeriformes > Muscicapidae > Muscicapa > Muscicapa striata. Next base: position 2,031,291 of record JAREIS010000080.1, read on the forward strand.
CAGGTCTCTGATTGGTCCCCGCAGCCTCAGGGGAGGCTCCCAGAGAGGGGCTGCTCTCTTTGTCTCAAGCCCATGTGCTTCTCAAGTGGCTTCCTTAGGGGGATGGGCCACCATCCCCCTCCCTGCTCCATGTGGCCCCACCACACACATAATCATAGAATGGTTTGGGTTGGAAGTGACTTTAAAGACCATCTAATTCCAACCCACCTGCCATGGGCAGGGACACCTTCCACCACACCAGGTTACTCAAATCCCCATCAGCCTGGCCTTGAATATCTCTGGGATGGGGCATCCGCAGCTTCTTTGTGCCAGAATCTCGTCACTCTCGTAGTGAATAATTCCCTCCTAATATCTACTCTAAACCTGTCAGTTTGCAGCCATTACTCATTGTCTTAACTCTACCTGCCCCTATAAAAGTCTCCCTCCAGCCCTTCTGTAGGCTGCTTTAGGTACTGGAAGGTTGCAGGATACAGTTGGCTGTCTAGACTGCAAGCACATGTTGCTGGCTCATGTTGAATTTCTTGTCACCTCCAAGTCCTTCTCTCAAAGCTGCTCTCAATCCATTATCCACTCAGCCTCTGGTTTTGGTTGGGATGGCCCTGACTTGAGCACAACCTTGCACTTGGCCTTGTTAAACTTCAGGAAGTTTTCACGGGATCACCTCTCAAGTCAACACAGCAGCCAATCACTTATTTTTTCACCTCTCTCAGTGTTTCACAAATCAGTTCTTTCCAGTTGAGGGGGTGGCACAGAATCTTAGACGTGATTCTTAGTAAGTCCTTTAAAAACAGCCCAAAGCACATACCCTTTTCTTCTTTCTTTATTATAAATTACTTTACTGTTAACTGGTCCATAATTCAAGAAATTTTTGGTATTAATTTAATTGAAGTTTTCTTGCAGGATTAATTTAGAGTCCTAGCAAATCAATAGAAATCAGATCACAGCTGACTCTTGTGCAGAGTAACAGTGGAATACAAAGCCTCAGCCAACTCTCAAAAACTGTTAATGTAGCCTCCAGGTTGAACACTTCAAATTTCTTTGCTGTTAAAAAAAGTTACATGTTACCTACGTGAGCCTTGCAGTATTCCACAGGATTGTCATGGTTCTGAGTCTGATGAAAGAAGAGGTTTAGGATTTAAGTACAAAACCAAGGAGGTGTATGAGGGTGTTGGGTTAGGGGAGAAAGAAAAGCATTCCCCAGGTTTATGTCATGTGGTCAGGAAACCCTTCCTAAATAAACAAGACAATTCATTGTTATGTTTCATGGGTCTAGAAATAAGCAAATGGCAATGTGAAATTTCCCTCAGCAATTGCTAATCCTCATGCAATTAGCTGAACATTTTTAGCCAAAAATAGTGTTCTCATTTTGACTGTGGGAAAGACTTTAATGGCAAAGCACATAATCTTGTAAACTAATACAATACATATTCAGAGTGACTTAAAGTTTAACTCAATTCACAGTAGTTTTATTCAGTCCCTCACATCTCACCTGTTTTCTATATGCAGCTTTCGTTGTAATATTCAACAGAATGGTCACATTACAGCTGAATACTAATCCAAACCTAAACTTCACACTCTCAGGGAGTAGTATGGGGAGCCACATGTGAGAACACCCTCATGTTGGACATAATTTCTCTGTAGATCCCTGTCCTAGTTCTGGCTAGGATAGAGTTGACTGAGTATTTGCTTCGTTCTTATTTGCCAGTTGGGCTTAAACCACAACAGTCCTTCAATTCTGATTCTCATCAGAAATATGTGGATTGTGATTTTACAGATTTCTATTATTGAAGTGTTTTAGAGGAGGACAGGAATTAAGATTACAAAGAGGTGATGTGGATATCATAACAGTGCCCAAGATTTTCACATTCCTGAAGGTCACATCAAGAGTTCAGAAAGCTGGGCCCTAAATGCCAAGCCTTTCAAAATAGGAGAAGAGCTGTTAAAATTATTTTCGATTTTCCCCTTGTTTGGAGACAAAAGCCAAAGATTAGACTTTTTGCTTGTTATTTGACCTAAAAGGACAAATAATTTCAAACACTTCTTTTGTTGTCTGCAAAAGACAACCACAAAGTATCTGCCCCCCCAGTGAAGCATGACAAAAATCCTCTCCTGGTATAATTAGCCTGCTATCTGTTTTCATGCATCACAGTGACATATCCTTGGCTTTCTTATAGTGATATCTTTCTTTTAAGTAATCGTATCTGTATCATTATGTCTAAATTAAGGTGCTCCATATCCTTAAATTTATTTAGTACAAACATGAAGATTTATACAAACAATATTTAATTAAATTTAGAGGGATTCAGAGTAGCAACCACTTGTTCATTGTTCAGATGTGATCTAAGGCAAAATCATTATTTTTTTACAGAATTTATCAAGGAAAGTCAGTAAACACAGATGATACAAAAGTTCTCCGACACAATTCATCTAAGGACTATTTCAGCTGTTCAGTTTTACAGCTTTGTTATAAGTGACACAATCTTTTTGTTCAAGAAATGAATAAATTATTTCCTCCTACTACAACTCCTTTGCCTTTTCTTACCTTCCTTCCATTTTAAAGCATACCTTTTTTTCAAAACACCTGTTAAGCTACTCTTCCTTAATTTTCCACTGAAAGGTGAAAAATGTATGAACTGGTGTCTTACATACATCACCTGGGAATCATACTTCCCTCATTGCTGTTTTCCCTGATCTCCCATTTTGTCTTTTCCATCTCACCTGACTTCAGAGGGCTACAACCTCTAGGGTCTGTATCTGAGGTCATTCTCTTGGTTCCCTTTAGTCTGTGGTGACTACACTTCAGTGGAGGCTCAGCACAGTCCATTTTATCCTAATGTGGAGCTCTGACACAGAGGAGGAAGATTGTTCTGTGGAAGCACTTGCTTGTCTCTGTTGACTCTGAAAGAAGTTTACCTATCTAGCTCAGGTGAAGACTTTTACACTGTAGATGCCTAAAATGAAGATTCCTGATGGGGCAATGTGCTGGGGTTGCAGTGCCTGATGTTTCTACAGAAGTTTATCACTGAAGTACCTGAGCATAAAACTCCTCTCTGCCAATGACAACATAGGTTTTAATTCGGTAATAATTAAAACTGTATGACTTCTACACGGAACTGTCTTGGGCTTCTTTGATAACTATGCCCAAAGTAAACCTGATCTTTCTTTGGTACCTTCAAAACCTCATTTATTGCTTCATTTGATTTACTCAATGACAGATAACAGAGTTCTATTCTAGAATTTGCAAGCATTTCACAGTCTGTGAGGAATAATTCAGCTTCTATACCCTACAAAAGAAGAAGTCAGATTCATTCAGTCATTCTATACTTACTGCTGACTTCAAAGAAGCTCTTTAGGCCAGTGTCATGTAAACAACTATAGTTTCTTTAAAAAAAGGAACAACATAAACATGCAATATTTCTCCATTAAACTATCTATTTACAAAAAGACAGTTATTCTGAAAGTAGTTGAGGAAGCTGAAAGAACAGGCAGAGTGGGAGCTGTTGTCATTAAGATAGCTCCTGTGTAACCTTGTTATATTCCTACCTGTCACTCTTAGTCATTTCATTCATGTATTCATTTCAGATTCTCTTTATATTTTATTTTGGTTTTCCCTCACCATATTTGGAGCAGGATCATCCAGTTTTCTTTGCAAATGTAAGTATATTTTAGGCCATATGCAAGCAGCTGTAGTGCAAGGTCTATTAGCAGCAGAATTTCAAACTGATCCTCTTCTGGTATTCACGAGGTAGAGTAGGGTAAGAGGGCATAATCATGTGTGCAATGCTTTAATCACCTGTAATTAGAACAACTCTTGGCATGCTTTAAGTCACTTGTGAGGCCATCTCATCAGCAAAATCAAGGTGACAGAGCATCTCAGTCTTCAGCACAGACCACATTAATATTATTGGTTTTGAACTGGTGGAGCTCAACCACACATCAATACAGAGCAGAGGAATAAGCACTTTACAGTGATCTTCATGATATTACAAAGATGCTGATAACCAGTGTTAATCTGTTGGTGATATTGCTGTAAATCTGACTACATTTGTGAATATGTTTCAGGAAAAAAAATTAATTTTAATATTTTAATTTCAAAATATTAATTTTCCAAACAGGATCATACAACAATTACTTTTTTACTATGCATATATTTTAAAAAATATTTTTAAAGTAATTAAGGACAGAGTGGCCTTCTTAGGAGAAATGTTCAAAAACAAAATCTGAAAGCTGACATATTAGTTCAGAACATTAGTGAAGCTGCAGAGACATGCTGTACGCCCACTTACTTCAAGTCTCCCTCTCACTGCCACTAGCTAATAAAAATCTTGCAATGTCTTGTACTTCTGAATCTTAATAGATCCAAGTGTTGGGAGAAATCACGTAGGAAGGGAGCAAAATTCTGCTCCTCCCAGTACCTCCAATCTAATTCTTCAGAGATCTTAACAAGCATGTGTTGATTTTAGGGCATTCGGTTTGGATAGACATTTGGTCTAATTGAGTATAATAAAATGAAGATGTTAAGAAATAAAGGAACCAAAAAGGCTTCAAGGTAAGGACAGACAAGTGACATCCTGACAAATGATCCACCAGGCAGAAGAGCCAAAATGCCTCTATTAGCCCTGATATCAGCCAGCTGGAGCCTTTGTTGTGCTCACTTATCATACAATGACAGGCACTGGCTTTGGGCTATATAATGTCAGCCTCTCACAGCTGGAATTTTTTGTAAATCCGACATAAGAAGTGTTTCTAAAAATTTTGGAATTGATTATTCCCCCCTTCCCTCTCCCCTCCCATACTTAACAACAAAATATACATTATTTTCACTGACAATTAGAAGAGCCAATTAATTATTACTATTCAAGTAGCAGCTAAGTGTAAAACCAAGTAAGATGCTACATATGTTGGTGAAGATAATATCATTGGAACAATTGGATGAATATCAGTTTTCAGTTTTACTTTTGTAAAATGCTATATTTTTGTACAACATCCTAGCACTTTTTTTTTTTAAGAGAACTTTCTGGAGGAGAGATACTGACACCAACAGGCAGGGTCTTTCTGTCTTTCATGACTAAACCAACCAAAGGGGTGTAGAAGTTCCCTGCTCCAGCTTTGACATGCCATGCTTGGAAGAACCACACATCCCAGAAGCAGCACATGGTGGTCAGCACTTTCAAGCCAATGCCTAGGGCGTTAGTCATTGCCCTCTGAAAACGCAGTGAGCTCCTAATGCTCATTTAGGAAACTGGTGTGGAAAAAAGGAATTTTTTCCCCCAGGAAAAACATGGGGAATTCACTTGCTCAGCAAGGTTTGCTTTGCTGTTTGCATCCCTCCTTCTGACCCTGTCTTTAGCCAGCTTCTCCAGCCATCAGTAAGGAGAAATGTCAGAACCAGTGAGACCAGGTGACTCCTCCAAATCCTGTAGATCCAACTGCTGTGCAATGGGGGCTACCAAGCACAAGCAAAAGGTGATGGGAAGGAACCAGTCTCTCTTCTCTGGGAACAGCAGCCTCTAGTTTATATACTATGCACTTGAATAAAGAGTGCACAGAAAACATCCTGCTGGTTTAAGTGTTCCCTTGAATCTTGGAGATGCATATGAGACCAACAGGGAGAGCTGTTTTGCATTCTGCTACTCTCTAAGGAGATCCAGTAACAGCAAAGTGTAGTTAACTACTGAGACTGCTTTAAATATAAAGTGCAAGAAGTTCCCCAGATCTTGCTGCTGTGGATGCAGATTCTTCTACATGAAACATTTCATTATATTGCTTATGTTCAGTGACTTCAGTACTGTTGTGTAGTGAGTAACAGCTTCTCTAACCCCAAAGGTCTGGCAAAATTAAGTTGTAATTTTGTCTTGGTGTCTGGGGCTAACATGGTTGGCAAAATTACTGACTTCTGACTACTTGTCTCACTGTACCTTGTAGGGAAGGGGTTTAAAGTAGTTCAATATGTCTTCATAGTATTCACAAAGGAGCTGCTAAAAGACAGGAAAAGAAATAAAAGGAACCAGAATAAGCTTTCTGGTACAGATGGTCATGAATATTTCTGTGTCTCCTCCTCTCCTCAGAAAACAGAGGAAAGGGAAGCCCCTCCACTGCTACATTAATCAAGAGCAGAGGTCATGGCAATGTGGAATTGACATAATGGGCATGTTTAAGTGTCTTGATTTGTCTTAGTCCAGCCATGAGATCAATAAATAAAGTGAAAAACGAGCACACAAAGCAAACCTGAGACTGTCAGTAGAAATACACCAGCCCTGTGGCACATTACCACTTTCAACACAAAATGATTTAATATTTCTCCACAGTATCCTGTCATTGTTTACGTTACAGAAAATATTGGAGTGAGGAAAGGAGAGTTTGTGTGGGAATGATTCATAGAGAAACACAAGCCTGGGATTCCCAGCCCCTTTTGCTGTCCTCACCTGCTAGCCACCTTCAGGAATTCCAGCCTCTCCTTCTGGGAATTTATTATCTCTTCCTTTTGAGCATTTATGAGGGAATTACTACTTGCAAACAGAAGGAAAATTATAACATTTTAAATTAAATCTACTCATTTTGAACCCAAGTAAGACAATACTGAGCCTGCTTATTTTACTCTGTCAATTACATCTTTCTGGACTCCCAAATACCTGCTGCAGTGTTACAGAATTTATCTCCTTGGTTTTTCCTTTTCTTTCTAGCACATATTGCTGATTTAGCATAACTAACAATGAAGTGATACTGATTACATTATTGTGGAGAACTTTATATGATAACTCTAAGATGGTGTAAACAATGAAAAGTCAACAAATTTTTTTTAATCATACCATTTAAATGTTATTAAAGAAGACACAAAACCCCTGAAAACTTTTGTTGGAATGAACAGACTTCCAGAGTATTTTATGTATCATTCACCACCACCACTCACAAAAAATCTGCTACTCCTAAAATATTGACATACAGTACACAAATATTTTCTTTCACATTATTCATAAGCTGTTTGCTGAATGGGAGCATTCAGCTTCTCATCCATGAATAAGGAACTTAGTCAAGAGTTATCTTATTCAGTACCGATTTCAAAAAGAAAACAACCATAAAATTAAATTAAACATAATTTCCTTGACTAATTTGAACCATTAGATGGAAAACGTTAGAATAAACTCAATAAAAGCAATTTCATCAATATTGTTTCCTTGTGTTCCAATGCATGGGTTTACATTTTTGATGTTTGGAACTAATTCATAATTTGCATTTCATGCATGACATCCTCATCAAGAATGACTGTGATGGTTTATTTTCAGGGATGCACTACATTAGTGTAAATAGAAATAACAAGAGTCTATTTGCTCTGGCTTTGTGTACCTGCTGATCTGTGCAGGCTACATTTTAATTTTTTTTAAATTACAATTTTTAAATTTCTTGTGCCTGCACTGCAACTTTGCTGGCTCAGTAAAGGATGGAAAGTTCAGGAGGCTTATCCAAGAACACCATGAGCAATGAGCTTTTACTGAGCTCAGAAATTTTGCTGTTGCACATAGTGATAGCAGTGGCAGCAATGTGTTCAAGGTTTATATTATAATGAGTGTCTGAACTCCCACCTTGCTTGTCTTCCAGTCATGTTGTCATAACAATATTCCTAGTTTCTTTTTGGAAGTATAACGATGTTACTATATAGAATCTTTGATTGATTTTTTTCTTAATACAAAAATGCATCTTATCAGGCCAAATGTCTGAATACCCAACAAATAGCCAATGTTTATAAATGTCTTAAACCCTGAACAAACCAATTTCTTTAGAGAATGAGAAAAGTTAAGAGCAGATGTGAAATTACTGTGATATTTCCTCTTTCTTATCTTTGCTAGCTAATAATCCCTACAAAGACAAATTTCCTTTGCAGATTATTTCATTTGAACTCTAAATCTTCCATTGGAATCTGAGTTTTGGTTACAAAGGAATTACATTTTCTCTTGTGCTGACTAATTTCTCAGATAATATGTGAAAGAATTTCACTCTTTTTCCTGATCCTTATGATGGATCTTACCTATCACCTTTCTAGATCTCTCATTAATCTTTCTCTTCACTGTGCATTTGAAATATCTTAATTTATATATTTGAAATACCACATACAAACATCATTAAATTTTCATTTTTCTTTTATTGCACTACTAGTAAGGAAGATAGTAGGTAGTTCTAATCCCCAGAGATCCTGCTGAACAACTTCTATGTTTGCCATTGTCCTGTGTGCAGCATGATACAGACTTTTTTCCAACTTAAAATTGCATGTCAAGCATTTTTAATCAATGGAGATGTAGAATCTTTGTATTGGATTCTTAACAGTCTGTTGAGTTTTCACTGAGAACATGGTTTTAGGCACCATTGCTTTTTTCAGTAGCAGTGTTGATCTGAACAAAAACCAACCTGCACACAGTGCTGCAGGCAGAGCTTGCTCCTTCCTTGTCATCCTGTCACAGAGTGAGGGAGAAACACAAGAAACAAGGAAGTGGCAGAGTGCAGATTTGTCCTGCCATGTTCTTAGCAACTTGGTTGCTCTCTAATTTCTCATCCGAATCTTTCTGTCCCATTTCCTGGAACATTTTTTTTACCTAGACATTTTTTCTGTTACTTATTCTTTCCTAGCTGTCCTGCTATGCCTGTTTAAGGGTTAACCCAGCACTGAGGCACCTTTTCTGTACTTACACTCCACAGAAGGTGGGTGGTTTCTTGCACCGTCGGCAAAGTCTCTTCCCAGTCTAAGCCAAGGCCTGCCACATCTGGACGAGCATAAAGAAAGAGTCACCTCTGGATCCCACCTTCTGGGTGCAGGGTCCCCAAGGGCATGACTGGGTGGGTGTGTTGTGTGTTCCCCTTTGACTTGCACATTGAGTGTAAGTCAAACCTTTCGAATGGTGGCCAAACATTTTGATCCTAAGCTGTAACCAAGATTGCTTTTGCCACTCAAACACAGAAATGAGTTCAAGCATGAGGAAGAGACTTTGTAGAAGGGACAATATCTTAAACAACAAGGGTGAGAACTTCCAGGCTTTCAGGTAGTGTTTTGCCATTAAAATCTCCAATCCAGGGCTCAGCTCAGCAAGGATACAAAAAACAGTGACAGAAGCAGATCCATGACATAAGAACGTTCATTATTGGCTTCAACTTTATCTTATGGCCTTCAGGTCATGTTTTCATAGACAAGACTAGAAATTATCATGCATAAAAATATAATGCTACAGGCTAAAAACACCAGGATGTTTTTATTAATCATAATACATTTATTTTCTGCTTTTGAATGACCTTAAAGCTAGAGTCCTCAAAGTAATCCATAGTTCTTTCTTATTTTGGGAGAGTTTTGGTATGTCTTTTACAACGTACCATTCTTCAATGGTACAACATGAAAGCCACATCAGTTTTGCACCATTAAAAAAAAGCAAAAAACCCAAACCAACAAAAAAACCCCAACCGGCCAAATGGAATAATAACCATGGCTTGAACAAATTAGATAGATGTTGGGCAATGTTGAGTCTGAAGAACCTTTTCTTTCAGGAAAGGGAGTGAAATCTTGAAATCAAAGGACAAAGTCTAATAAAAGCACTGGAAATTATATATGATCAAATAAAATGCAAATTTGGAAATTAGAGTGACTACAACCAAATGGACCGAGATGGAATAAAGGTAAGTAAAAAGGACCAAAACTCTGCAAATTTAATCCAATTAAAATCCTGACATGGGGGAAAGAAGGTAAACAAAGAGTGAGGAGAATACAGAAATGAAAGGCTAAAAAAACAGGGAAAATTCCAAAACCAAGAGAGAATACAAAACGTGCATGAATGAAAGGGAATTCATCCTTTCAGGAAAGGGAATGAAATCTTGCAATTTTAATGAGGATTATTTGGGCAAGCTTCAGTCAGTTTCCCTGCACTTCTTAACATCCCATTCACTTTTAGTATTTTCACGTCATTTTCCCTTTTTTTTTTTTTTTTTTTTTTTTTTTTTTTTAAGCATTTCATTTCCTAAGCATCTTCTCTACAGTCTTCTTTACTTTTCTTCCTTGATGTCAATATTTCATTTGGAATAATTTTGGCAAGTTTTCACCCTATTATCTGCCACTCATTTCATCTTAGTCCATTTGGTTGTAGTCACTCCATTTCCAAATTTTCTGGCTGTTTTTCTATTGCATTTTAATATATCATATGTCCTTTCTAGAGCATTTGTTACACTTTGTCTTCTGATTTCAAAATTTCATTCCCTTTCCTGAAAGGATGGGCGTGCTGCCATAACTATTTTTGATTCAGCAAATTTTATTAGCAAAAGTTTACTACAGGTCCAATCAAACTCAAGCTAAATCTGTGGAATGGAGAATCCATTTAGGTGTCAGAACTGTTGATGCAAGAGTTTCAAAGAAAAGCTTTAATGCTGGTGTTCAGGTGCCCATGACTCTATCATATCTTCTAGAAACTGGGTAACATACAGAAACACCTGATTCATGATTTGTGTAAACCCTTGTCCATCAGAGGATGGACCATGAGTAATTCTCATTTCTGCACTGTGCAGACCAGGGTTTCTGTTCTGGAATGTTGTAAAGGGAGAGAGGGCAACAGAGGGCAAGTGCCTGGTCTATACCAGACACACAAAAAAATAGCAGCTAAACATCTTCCAGTTTATTTTGTACTGCAAAAAGTAAATATAATGTTCCTATGTTGCCAAGTCCCAAGGTCCCTTGGGCTCACATGGATCTAGCACAGGTTTCTCTGTTCTAGTGCACTTGATACCTGCAACTTAAGGATCTGTCTGAAGGGAAACATGCAGCTGTTTTTGTATTGTACTGGCCACAGGTCTCAATATTCCAATTGGTCTGATTATTTTTTAAAAAGTTACCTCAGAATCCAAATCTTTAACAAAACAAATATTTACTGAAAATAGGACATCCACATTTTAGAGTTTTGTGTATCTTTCACAATTTATGTGCTTCCATCATCAAGATGTTTCTAACATATTGCACAGCATATGCTTCCTTAACCCCACAATCATCTTTAGTGAAGATCATCTTCCCACACGCTCCAATATTATTATAATCTAATATAATTTTTTTCAGGTAAAAAAGTATTCTATAGCAGCTAAAACCTAAAACCAATTATCAATAGAATTAAAACCTGCATATGAATCCTTTTTTTTAGCTTACAAGTAATCAAAATGTAGAAATTGCTTTATCAATAAAATGGAGATGTATTAAATTCCTCCTGTGAATTAGAATAGAGTAAGAAGAAAAATAAAAGTATACAAAAGAATAACACGTTCAGCCTTTATTAAAAAGCCAAAAGGTAAGATTTTTCAACAAAATTAAGAGGAGACAAAATCGACAAAATATATTTTTTTTCCTACCAAACCTGGATTTCAAATGGAGAAACTGTGGCCATCTCAATCTTCTGAAATTAAAAGATGCAAAATAGGATTTGTCATTTTCTGGTATCAATGACACTCAGAGTAGATTTATTTAATGATGACAAAAATAATGGAAAAGATATTGCATCTGTTGCTGCAGAACCAGCACCCATCTCTAACTACTGGAGAAACAGATTATCCCACATGCACCTACAGATGAGTGTCTTGCACTTTTATCTGAAGGACTGGTACCACTACCAGGCATCAGATGAAATGTACTTATGGTTAGACCTGAGGTGAAAATTCCTAGGTAATGGTCATAAAAAAGTCAGGAAAGCCCACAGTAGGGAAATTCCCACAGACTTCAGGGATTTAACTCTCACTTTTATTATTCTTTCTTACACAGTCTTATTTTCTATCCTTTTAACATGGCACAATTCACTTTTAATTAGAGGGTAGCTGACACAGAGTCATTAGAAGTAGAATGAATGTTGTGTTCTACATCTGCTTCACAATGCCTGGTATTGAAATAATTTTAAAAGATTTAAAGGATAAGAATGCTTGTGGGGAATAAAAGATCATCCATGTCAGGACTACCTGTATAATTTCATAAGGGAGAAGATTTTTAAAAACTGAATGTAACTTGTCTGCATAAACTCAAATTTGTTAGGTGAACATAAGTCTGACTATCCTGATTGCACTGTTATTACTACATTTAGAGAAGAATGAAAAAAAACAAAAAGTAGAGAGGGGCAACTGTACCCAGGCACAATTTACTTTATATGTACTTCAGATATCCTTCCCTCTGCTTCCCCATCTAAACAAAAGAAATACTACTACTAGTAACCATGTACAGGTTAGTACATCTACAAAGAGTGACCCTGTGCATCATAAAAACTCCTGAACCGGCATTAACCAGATCAGACACAGACCCAGCCCAAGTATACTAGAAGTAGTTTATCAGCTTAATGCAAAGTCATCAGAACAAGACCATAAAATTTTCTTCTTTCAGGCCCCTTTGAAATGGGGGCCTTTATTGAATTGCCCACAAATTTTGCATTCTAGAAATGTCCTTGATTGTCTGGGTTCACTCTGTTTGTCATATAACTTAAGTGACTTTACTTTGTGAGGTGTGGAGGAAGAGGAGGGAGTGACCGCCTTCTTGCACACTGATGTCCATAACTATGCAAAAATTCACCTGTTGCCAGGTGAATACACAATATCTGTGTACCCCTGTGTCCAAGATGTCCAGGGTTATTGCCATCAGGAAATAATACAGAACACATTGGATTACCAGTAGCCTATGGGGAGAAAAAAAAAAGTTGACTATGCAGAGAAATGTGTTACATTTGCATCCATATATATATAGAAAAAAAAACCAATTAAGGCTTTGTTTGTTAGTTTCCTTTAGTGGACATAATTGTGTTTGAATGTTGGACATAAAAGTAAAATAAAAATAAAATTGCCTATCTTGATATGAAAAGGTTACACAGTTTCATAAAAAAGGTAATAAAACCAATTAGCCTTTTAGCGAATTTATACGTTCTGCTTAAATGTTTGCAGTCCAAGTAATTAAGGACAGTTTTACAGCAATCAGTTTTAGGTGTTAATATGTCTAACTATATTTTACACAGTTGTGGAGTAAATGTAGGAAAATGTTGCATATCTGGTGGTGCTAGAACACAGCTGTGAGTGATGCAAGTGAACCATGCACTCAGATGCCTAGGATGATTAATAAATAATTAATAAGTAGAGTTTATGAATGCAGATAGAAATTAAAATGCTTACTGATAAAAGCCATGCTTAAGAATTTAAATTGATTTTCTGAAAAGCAATCTCTGGAATCTGTGGTTTGTTTTGTCTCTTCTGGACCAAAAGGATTATGAACATGACAGTGAGCTGCTGGGTTGATGTGATAGAAAGCTTATTTGCTTTAGTTGAGCTGAACTACAACAAAAGAGCTACTTAATTAGGTTTTGCTGCTGTTACTGAATAAGCACACACAACTCATTAACATTTTCCATGTGACTGTTTGGATGGACAAGCCATTTTAAAACAATTCTTAGGCACACCTTTAAGTCAGATGCTGCTGCTCCAGTGAAGGTGTCTAGCACACTGTGAGATACTCCACAGTTCCAGGACACCTACACAGAGCTGGAAAACACAGCACAGCATCCTCCTGGAGCACTAGCTGGAGCTGAGAAACCCCAGGGAGCTAACCAAAGACAAGAGTATTTCCCTTTGTTATCACTGAGGCAGCTACCAAGGCCACCAGCAAGGGCCCAAGGGCAGTGCATCACCCTCCCAGTCCCGCCAAGGGGGCAGCCACCTCTTTGCTAATAAACTCAATGAGCCCTGTGTCAGGCACAGATGAGCATCAGTGGCTAAACTCTCTCATCCTCTGTGGGGAAGGGCTGCTGACCCAGCCCTCCTCCTGAACTGCCAAGAACAGACTTAGGAGTGCAGCTTAGATGTGTCCCAGAGCTGTGCAGACAGCTCTGCCCAGGCTGGTGGCCAAACAAGGGGACTTTGTCCCATGTGCTGGGATCCCCATCCAAGCCTCTCACCCCAGAGCAAACTCTGCAGAGGACACCCCATCACTGATGGGCCACTGGTCCCTGCAGGGCTGGCCAGCCTTAGCCAGCCCCCTCCCCACTTCCCTGCCTCCTGCTGCCACAGCAGGTCCTGCCCAGAGCCCTCCCCAGGACCAGGGCAGCTTGGGACACTTGGATACTGAAGAGACAAGTTTGCTGACATATTTAAAGAAATGAAGAACAGTTGCAGTGAAAACCTTCAGAAGCATATTACATGTCACTTAGCAAATTGATGTTAAAAGCATGAACATTAATGCAGATATAAGTAAAACAACTTACATAGGGAAAAAAACCCCACTTTTCTGAACTTTACATGTATCATAATAGAGTCTTCAGTATTTAGGATTGAGACCCTGGGATTATAATTATTTAATTAAACCCTCCATTCAGTGCACAGCAGTGGTCAAAAATACAGAATGCCTGCCAGTTCTAGCTCAAATAGTCCTTGATGTTTTCAGCAATGATTCCAATTTCTAACAGAGATCCAAGTAAGTTCACATAGCCAGGAGTCTTCATCATAGAAAAAAGATAACTAAGAGAGAAATATAGTACAGGTCTTCATTATCATATGTAAATAGAAAAGGTCAGTAAATCTTGATTGCTCAGTAAAGTTTTCTACCAACTGTAGGAGTATTGACTGAGGATAGGTAGCAACTTCAACACAAACAAAACAAGGCAGTGTTTAACACAACTTTTAGTTATCTGTGTAAGTCTTGAGATGTTCACATGAAAAAAATGTATATGCTCTTGCTGGTAAGAATCTGTTTTGACATCACACCAACTAGTAATAAGAGTATAACTGATCTTGAAACCCTAAATTTAGTATTATCTATATTGTTTGGATCAGCTTCACATACTAACATACTTATTACCAGCCCATCATGTAAACAAGAGAAAAGCAGAATCTTAGTATCTAGAGTAAAGCTAGGTATAGTAAATGTAAGAAAAAATAATTATCATTAATTCTCAAATCTGGACATAATAGGAATTTTGTCAAGATGGACACAACTGGCATCATCACTAGTCCTTTATTAAAAAATTTTCATGCCTTCTCTCAGACAACTCCACACAGTACTGACTCCTTTCCTCACAGGTAGCTCCATACAGCATTGATACCTTCCCTCAGCAAGTTTCCTTCTTCCTTCTGCATGACTGGCTAAACCCCAACCTGTCTCTTACCTGGCCACCTGACCCTGACTGTCCCTCACACAGCATCTTCTTACCTTGTCTGTCCCTTGCACAACCACCTGTCCCTTACCTCCTCACAGCACAGCCAGCAGACCCCATCCCAAACTGCAGCAGAGACTGGACATAAAGCTTCAACTACAACTTGACCACCTAACCCACTCTTTTATAACCCCCATCCTCATTGGGCAGGCAAGGCTGTCTCCACTTCTCAGCAACCAGTACAGCTCTGATCCATTGAGGAAATTGCCTTCTTCACTATCTTTACAAACTATTCTCTTACACTGACTGGTAACTTGGTTTGAAGTTTTTGTCTGTATGGGGGATGAGCAAGTTGATTGCTCATTCATTATTTTCCCCTCTTCTTACAGTTATGGGCATGAGAAATGGTATAATAAATACCCTACAAACACCACTCTTTGTTTGCACTAATGATATCTGTCAAGTTTAATTCTCTTGCATGTTGGACCCCAATCTTTCCCACAAGTTGGAGCTCCATAACACATCACTCAAATGTGAGCATGATCTGTCCCAAACCCCCATAATTATTATCAAAATGTATATTAAACTAAATAACTATTTCCAAAGTGAAATTCAGACTATATCCTCAGCTTACTCATTTATTAACTGATAGATTTGTTGTCTTAATAAACTAGACATAGGAATCATTACAGATTAAAAGGATTTATGTTTTTTCCTCATTTTGACTAAAGATTACAGAAAGCACAGGAAAATATTTAAGTTTATATGTGTTTCTAATCTTTTAAATTAGAAACATTTTAAATTCAAGAAAAGATGTGAAACAGAAATTAAAAATCTGAAATCTTGAAAGTAGGGCAACCGGAATGAATGTGAATGCTCCACATCATCTTTTTTTAAACTTTAGAAGCAGCATGACTTTTATTTTAGGAAAGTTGAGTCATTTTTAATGATATAGGACTAGCTTTAAAGTTTGAGTAACGCACTGCACTTCTTAAATTGTTTAGAGTTTTACTCTTTTTTTCTTCTTTTTTACTGAATTTTACTGCATTTTAGCCTCTGTTCTTTCTATAATGTACTAGCCTTATTTTCCAAAGACTGTCTTTTTTCCCCACCTTCTAAATGTGTGTGCTTATTGTAGTTTGCATTTTGATGAATTAGAAAATGTACATTTTTGAAATTTTACTGTATCAGTATTGTTACTTTTTTTTTCATTTTGAGTTCAGTGAAAAATTGTGATGAAAGTCAAAATACATTCTTCTGTTTTAAAGTATATAGTGCTTATCTAAGGATTAAGAAAAAAAGTATTTCTTTTTCTTACACAGCAGAACATCTTAGTCCATTGAAGACAGATGGAATATATTACAGCTAGGGAATCTCTGTATAAAATAAGTAGAAAAATTATGTAAATAGATTCTGGGTAGATATGTATTTCTATTTTACATAAAGTTTTCTAGATTTTGAAATTAAATGAATCATGGACATCCCTCCTGTTTGTTAAAAGATTGCATCATGTTATCAATGATGTTTCAGTTTTATGCAATGCATTTATGCTTTACCTTTCATCCAGTTGTCACAGCTGCACTGAAAAATTGTGCCACATTCAATCTTTTTGAAGTTACATACTCTCAAAGAGGTTTTTTTGTGGTTTAGAGAAATCATATTCTTATAGAATAAGAATTTTTGCAGTATGGGGGACAGATTGCCTCTACTTGATATGTGTATGATAATCATCATGTACATATGCATGTACAATAATAAATAGTGCCCCCAGAAAATTCTCTTTTTCATAAAATACATTCAAAGACACTACTATGTTTAGAAACCATGGCTCATGTCTAGAAATATATGTAAGCAGTCTGTGAGCTGCTGGATTTTGATATTTCTGCAGCATGTTTCTTCAGGTTTCCAGGGACTTGTAGTGTCTTCTTGCTGCTTTAGCAACACCCACTGCTAACTTTCCCTCTATATATCTTTTCATGGAGCATATGGTAGGTGGCATTACTCAGCTAACAGATGTGCCTTTATGATGCTTGCAATTTGTCCCATGCATGCAGAGGCCTGTGGTGTATAAACAGAGGTTGGTAATACTTGATAAGGTCATTATATTGGCTGTTTTTGTTCTATGTGTCAGCAGTCTTCAGGACTAGAACTCAGACCCATATATCTGACAAAGACCTCCTTTTTATATCATGCTTATTGTAGATGGGCTGTTAAGATTATTTGATTTATTAGCTTTTTATGGGCCCTCTGCTATGCTAGTATGATAGGTACCTTGGCAGTTCCCTTTCATTAATATCCCATAATAAAGTATTTATGATACCACCATGGACTCGTGGAGACATATTTTACATCCCTGTGTAGTATGTTAAAAAGCTGCATAGACATGAGTTTTATGTCAGGGAGCAGTAAAAAGGGCTGGATCAAGTTATAACAGTGTTGACTGTGATAGTAAGAATAAAGGTCCACTTTAAAACTCAAGAAAAGCACAAGGTTATTGGTCTTCCTTTGCCACCAAATATAGTAAATTTTGTGTCAGTGAAGAGCATTGAAAATGGACAAGTAGATACTGCAAGCTACCCAGGACCAATGCAACCTCTTTCAGGTATTGTTTTTATGCTCTTGTCAGCTGTGGGTTTGAGGGCTGACACAACTTGATTAGTCCCAGCAGACTCAGTGCTCTTTCCTGCAAGTGGCATGAAAGCAAATGAGGACACTCAGATCTGAGGTCTGAAAAATCCTATTCATGTGCTTTAAATACAAAGGTATGTAACACACACTGGGTGAAATCTATGCTCTTTGTGAGTGTGCTGAGATGAGCTATTTTAATATATTCTGTGAGAATAGTAAGAAAGTTCTTTGACAAGGATAAAAATGCTACTGGACAGCACTGAGTCAGATTTTGCTCTGCTTTACATCTGAAATAACTGGAGTGGGTGAGGAAAAATCTATGGTACAATGGAGTTTTGTTCTTCAGACATTCTAATCATTTCTTAATAATTGCTGTTAGAGTAGTGATTCAGTATAGCAACTTGTACACACACCTGGCATCTTTGGTTTTTTTCCAGGGATAGGTGTCCACAACTTCTGTGGGCAAACTGTTTCATAGTCAAGCACCCTCATAGTGAAGAGGGTTCCCATCTCGGTTCCAGGACTTCCAGCCATATCCTTTCTCCATGGACAGTTATCTCTCTTTTAAAACCCATCAGCTTTCTGTAATCTGTTGACCCTTTCCTTAACTGCAAAGTAAACAGAAACCTTTCCCTGTTTCAAATTTGGCAAACAAACATACAAAAAAAACAACAAACAAGCAATAATAATGCACCTTTTTTTTTCCCCCCATGGGTTTTAAATGTTTAAAAATCTATTCATTCATATACTAGGGATACAAGTAAACCTTAGTTTTGGAATGAAAATCCACTTTAGTATGACCAAGAACATACACGAGCAATTGGATATATCTACTGGAATAAGAAATCAAGGCTGAAGAAATAAAACTGTCACCTGTACGAATAAAACCCATTATGTTAACAATGGAAGAGTTTTTTGCATCATTTTGGTAGACTAGAATTGAGCAGTCAACATAAAAAGATAACTTTTAAGAAAATAATCTAATAGCAGATATAATTTTGATTCAAGGATTGTAAATAAAGTACGGAATAATATAACACATGATAAACTATTCAAATTTGGCACTCTGGTACAGATCAGATTTTGTTTCTCAGTCTTTCTTTTTTATATAGAATCAAATGTCAATGAGTAATTGAATCTAAAAAGCCAGGTTAAAAAAAATACTCAAAATAGATTATATGCACAGTTATTATTTGGTTTAGCTTGCTTTCTGAGAAACAAGGGAAATGTGGTCTTCATGTTTGACAGTAGATTCTACTAATTTTAAGCCAACTATCCAGTCTCAAAAAAATTTGACAAACATCAGATATATATTCTGGTGCAAGGTTTTATCACAGTCAGCTCCAGTGAGAGTATGCACTACCAAGTTATATCACTTCTGTCTTCTCTTCCAGCTGTCCCTGTCGTCCCAGGAAACTTCCAGTCCTGCATACAGCCACATAGATTGAGGAATAGGAAAGATATCATTCAAGGTGCTTGGTCACTGGAATAGGCTCCCCAGGAAAGTGACAAGGAACGAAATCTGTCAGAGTTCAAGGAACATTTGGGTGATGTTTTTAGTCATATAGTTGAGTGTTGGGCAGTTCTGTGAGAGGCAGAGTGACCGACTCAATTATTACAGGTCCTTTAAACTTAAACTTCTATGGTTCTATAATTTTCTAACAAATGCTTTACAGCCTTGTGGTTAACAGATAAGTTTGGATGTGTTTGAATTAGAAGTCTCACATATTCAGGATGAAAGCTCTTCATAAAGATACAGTATAAAAGACAAGCTGATGTGCATCCTTCTAATTCCCTTTCATAGGAAAAAAGCACATCCAACTACACTGACAAGGCACAAAGCCTCTCTGATTGGTAGGAATGTTTGAACTCCTATCTGAGCAGGTCACTTTGGAAACATTACTACCTCTTTCTCTCGTTTCTTTGAAGGTTAGGTGCTAGACAGTGTTCAGCTTTCCCAGCCTGTTGGCATGAGAAACTTTTGGGCCAGGCAAGGAAACACCCAGGACTCCATGACTGTTAAACTGTTTGGGTCTGAGATTGTATGTTGGGATTTATGTACCTTTTGAAATATGCAACCTGGTGAACCAAAATAGTTGCCTTTTTTAATACTATCTAAAAGAATCTCCTGAATAACAGCATTCATCAAAGGCAGTCACCTACCAGGTTCTCAAAACATTATTGACTCCACATAAACACAGATTCTGAGTAAGTTAAAGGGGCCTGAAGTCCATGTGACTGAAAATGTGTTGGCTGTGGAAAAAGATCTGCCACTTTTGTATTCTCCTTCATATAAAAGGAGAGTCACCATCCCAGGATGTGTTCAAAAATGTGCAGAAGTGACACATAGGATCATGATTTAATTTTGGACCCAACAGAGTCAGGTTAATAGTTGGACTTGATAATCTTAATGATTTACTTTTCAGCGAAATTGTTTTTGTGAGTGTGTAATTTGATTTGCATAACTTGTAAGTGATACAAAGTGATCAAACTGGATCACACTTTAAAAAGTGAAAAGTCAGATCTTCCAGCTTCTTTTCAGCTTGCCATTGAAATACTGCAATTTTTCCATTTGCTGTGCCAAATTTACAGTAGTCCCCCCTGTGGCTAGTTATCCAATGCTCAAGTGGTAAGAGCAGTAGGCCTCTGAATCAGCTAAGCACATAGGTCTCAAAGTAAAAGTAACCCTGTAAGTTGTACTTTTGCCAGGCATCTCATCACCTCATGACCCAGGTGAGGGATTCTGGTCTCTAGAGACACAGGTAAGACAGAGAGTTTCATTTACCTTACAAGGGGAACACAGTGATCTGGTTGGGACATCATTATTGCCACACCACAGTAGAATATAAACACAGCTGTAAATGGAGAGACTTGATACTCAAGTGAAGCAAAGACTGGAATTTTTAAATGGTTCTGTTTCTCAATTCAGAGTTTGGTCGTTAAGCAAATTAATAAAATACTTACTCATTATTAATATAATTTTATAGGAATTTATATCTAAGTGTCATGCAGAAATTAACTAAAATTAAGTAACTTAGGAAACATTCCAACCTTAGCAACTATAACACAGTTTTACTTAAAGGGATAGAGAGAGGCTGTAACTTGTAAATAGTTACAAAGCATAAATATTAGCATAAAATAGTTACACAGCACAAAATATTAGGCTGTATATTTCAAAGCCTCTGCACTAATATAGTAAATGGTAAAGATTAATTTTAAGCCAGTTTGAGTCACTGCATTTCTCCTTTGTTCCTTGTGGTATACTAAATACTGAGTTTTCAATAGATACAGTGATAGCACAGTATTCTAAGACTTCTTGTGTTTATATAGAGGAAAAGAAATTTAAAAAAAATCTATCTAGTTTGCTTAGAACATGCAACCATAGTTATTGTAGAGTGAAGTCAGAGTGAATGAAGGACAATGCTTTCCTAATGCTATGCTTATCAGAGCTGTATTTACTGTGATCTCTACAAAGAACTTGGAGCACTCTTCAAATTTATGTACCAGCATCTTTGCCCTTTAACAGATGAGGGTATTGCAGTCTGTCATAAGAAAATGTTCTAAATATTGCAAAAATCCTATGGTTTAATCTCAAATGTTGCTTAACTACATAATGAAGGCCTGTGGTATTTGACTGAAATCATACAGTTTGAATTAACATGATTTAAAACATAAACATTGTTAGTGCATACATATTAATATGCAACTACTGCCTAGCCATCATTTTCTTTGGAGAAATTTGCATTCAAATATCAAGCAAGTGATGAGACACCAGCTCTGGGAATACAATACAAGTTTTCACAAAGATTGTGCTATACTGGCTCTGAATTGCAAACAGACCTTTCCCTGTGGAAGTCCTCTTTTATACATACTGCTTCAGCAGAAGAGAACTACTGTTCCTTTCAGATTAAGAAATTGTGTATCTAAGAAACATATTTTCCCCAAGAAAGACTGAAATTATGTTAGACTGGGAAAGTTCCAGAATATCTTTGATAATTATTTTTATGCAAATATCATTTAGTTTCAGCCTCTAGACTTATGCAATTAATACAGATTTTTTTTTATATACAGCAATTTTGTAATAAACTCCCCTTTCATCAACGTTGGTTGAAGTGGAGAGATTCTATTGTCAATTGCTGAAAAGATGAAGAAACAACCATAGCACAGGGGAAAAAAGTAATATGTGGAAATTTCTCCTAGGCATTCTGACTATTAATAATTGAAAATCCCTGCAATGATCTGAGCAGGATTACCAATAGAGGTTTTGAAAAATAACCTGTTGTGTAACTTCCCTTCTGACCATCCCTGCACCCTTGGAGCACTGCTGACAGTGTCTGGTGCCTGTGCTGTTCAGAAATTGCTAGGAAGGGTGCATTTCCTACTGCCCTGAGTCCAAGGAAATATAAGTCTTGTGCTGTCTTGCTTCTGTAAAGAAAATATTTGTATCTTGGGAAGGAAAGATGGCTTGATTTGAAGTACCACTCAACAGATCCTAGAACTCGATGGAAATTGTATAGCTCTGTGCTAAAGTGATTTTTGAAACAAGTAAAAGCATGGCTATAGAATAATTGCAGCCAAGTCTGCCTCTTTTCTGATTCTGAAAACTGGGTAAAGCAATTTTCACCTAAGAATAGTCTGAATGTAGCTTTTGTGATATTCACTTTGAGAGTGATTTTCTGTATTTTGCAAGACAGTCTTTTCACAGCATTCACCAACACTTCTGCACTGTGACTTTCCCTCTCTTTTCTAGAATAATACAAGTATCTTTTCATTTGTCCTCTGTTTTAGTCATAGAGATTTTTACACCAGTTATCACTGAATTATGAAAGCATTCACCCTTTTCCTATGTATTCTACAAAACAGAAAATTATTATTATTGTGATTTACCCTCCTCAGTCTCCTTTTTTTCCCCTCAGGCTTCCAGAAAGACTGTCTCACATTTCAGATGTGTACACCTATCTCCTTTCTTCTGGCATCTGGCCTCAATAAGATAATTTAACTATTCAAGTCCAACATTTTAGCAACCTGGTACTTTTATGCCTTCTTTCTCTGTTCCATGGAGCAACAGAGATCTTTAGAAGATGGTCATGTTCATAGCTGAGCTTTCTATTCCAGCAATACAAAACTCTACTAAGATCCTATTCGTAAAATCTCTTTTCCCCAACTTTTAGGCTGGGTGTCACTAGTCCCCATTTTGTAAAGAAGATTTACCAGTATTTTTTGTATAATGTGTGTCTGGGGCTTCACTTTTTACCCTGAAACATTACATATGTGATTTGGTGGCTGAAATTGGAGCACCACATGTTCCTGCAATCTGTCAATCTCTGACAGCTTCATTTCTGTATTCAGTGGCTGCTCTGGTGCTGATAGAGGTGTCAGAAGAAATTGTCTATCTTTCGTCTGGGTTTGTCACTCATATGAATCAGTTTTATCACAGCTCCAGAGCATCCCCAGAGACAGTACTAACTGCTTTGTTTTTAATTACAAAGTCACTCTGTGTTCCTCCATACAGACAGTCATGTAGCCAATCATAAAATCACCTTGTTCAAAATATAGGATACAAATATTAAAATTTATCCATCTTTCCTTTGAAGTGATCTGCAAAGCTTTCAGAAGGGTCTCAGTAGCACTGATCCCATTTATGGTTCATCTGTTTCTAAGGTATCATGACTATTCCAGACACACAGTTCATGTTTTAGCACATCTTGTCACTAAGCATCCCTTTTCCCAAACTGAAGGCTAAGAGATTTAAAGCAGAATTGTGGCTTAGTTGAAAGCCAGGGTTAAAGAGATATATATTTTTTCAACTGAATTTTAATTGCATGTCAAATAGAAACAAATTCAATGTTTCCATGGGAATACAAAGCAGTCCAACAAACTGAATTCAAGCTCTGAAGAAAATATAAAGCCAAGGTCAAGGTACCTTAGTGTTATATATTTTGTTGTATCCTTTTTAATGGTTTTGTTTGGTTTTGGTTTTAAATGAGTTATTTAAGATCTGGGATGAAACACTCAAGATGTTTTTGCTTATTTTAACATTTGCAGTTAGCCAGGACATGGCTCTTTCAAAATTAATCAACACCAAGGATTAATTTGGTGATGTAGTCAGATATTCCTCGGATAAAGGTGTGTTGATTTACAAAAATGCACACAAAATTCTATTTTCTTAAACACCATTACAGTTAAACAATAGGAGGCTATTTCTTTGCACAACATTTGAAATTTCATTCTACATAGAATTCTACCACTTTTTACTGTGTGATCCTTATTCCCGTTTGCTGTCTTTTGGCTGCTTTTTTTTCCCTCTGTTTTTAAAAGTTTTTTAATGTTTCTGAAACACACTTCCATCGAGTGATACCCAGAAAATTTCTACTACCCATTTCTCCTTTAGTCTTCCACTTGATCTATGTTTTGGGTGGAGGATTCTGTTGTTTCAGGTATCAGGAAATAAGTCTTTTATGCCTCGTCTTAAACCCACTGTGAATGATAGGCTTGTCCCAGCATGCACATATTTTCTTCTAACTTCTATCACACTTATTTAATAACTTCAATCTTTTTAATAATTAAGTAGTTCCAGTCTGCTTGACATTTTAACCGGAGGCAACAATCACACTATAATATTAAGGTTTTAAATGCCTACTTTACTCAGCTTTTATAACATTGAAAAAATATCTGTTGTAAATGTGATGTGTAATATGGTATGGAGAGGCATAGGTCATACTGCATCTAACTTGATAGCTATATTTCATCCATCTGTACAGGGACTCAGTGAGTAAGATGCCCTTAATTGAGTGCCTGCAGCCCCTGTGTAGAAATGGTGAAAATAGACTGGTGCTTTTCAAGGTGCTTAATCTAATGCCTGAAAGTAGGCATAATGTGAAATTAGGTAATTTAGATTTTATCTTATGTGTGCCCTCACCATGTCCTGGAATGGGTCAAGAAGCAAACTGTCCAAATCAGTGTGTTTAAGGGTCATCCTGACAGAATTCAGTTAATTTGCACTGAGAGGTATTATTTTTTTAGCAAAGATGATGTGTGAAATTTATGCTCAAATAACTGCAACACCAAAAATGTTTTCGTATCTTCCAGCACACTCCCTCTTAAGCCTCCAAAAAACGTTCCTTAATTACTCCAGCTGCAAATGGCATCAGCGTGATGATTCTGATCACATCATTCCCATATAGTCCATATACTTATAGTCCTTGGCTTTTATGAGCTGACTTTTGTAATTCTGTAATCTTTCAGTAGGAAAAATAGCACAGAAACTGTATAAAGTTTACATAGCACAAAAAGTTATGTATAAACAAATCCTCCCAATAATCTTTCATCCATGGCTCCTATTATGACAAAGTTTTCTGCTTCAGTTCTTATTATCAAGGACAGCTATTCATACTTTGCACTGCTTGGCACTTATGCTGCAAATCAAGGCCCATGACTGAGAGGTATCCACTGCTAAGTCATTTACAGGAGTGAGAGCAATATAATAATAACAATATCAACCAGTTTTCATGAACTGTTATTCCTGGCTAGCACCACTACAACCATCTGGCTGATATTCATTCTTCTCCACCTCATTCTTGCCCTTTTATTGTCCTCCTCCACCTTTTAAACTCTGGCCAACAACTCCGCTAATACAGCAACAAATTTACTGGCAAGGTCTGCAACAGCTGAGCCCATCCCAGCTGATCTGTGCCAGTCAGCCAGCTGGTGAGCTAGAAATTATCCAAGAACTGGCTACAATGCCATTTTACAGGCCAAAAAGAGACTGCAGTATTTGCCTTAAAGAGATGTTTTTCCTCTGCTATGACATTGTTTTCTGATCATGGTTATTGGCATAAAATAGTTAACATGGAGGATAGTGAAGAGAAACATTAGCAAATGCACTAACCCACTTAGACAATTGCACTTGGAGAGTAGGAAAGTATTTCCTAATGGTCAGTGGAGAATTCTGGAAAATACAAAATTCAATATAAATGTCGGCAGTTAAACATTACACTCATTGTCATAGTTTATGTAATACTAATGGCATTATTCAATTTAAATTAACTGCATGGGCAAATAAATGAATAAGTCAAGTCTTGGTGCTATTGCAAACTTCAAGTTTTACTATGCATACATTATTTTCTTTAGCTATCTCCCACTCTTGCTTAAGTTGTCTGTTTTCTTACTATTCTGCTACATTTATTCTAGTACATATTTAGGAAAAGATGAAGTTATAAGGAAATCTTGTTTAATTCAGGTGTTCTTTGCCAATTCTGGAAATATTTGTCTCTCCTCAGATCTGTTGGCATAAACTTCTAGTAACATAAAAATTATGGTTTTAGTATTTTAGTTACCTCACTGCTTCAGTTGATATTGTTCCAATACAGTGAGTGATGCCTACATTAATAAATTATGAAGTCATTTGAACCTGGTCTCTTCCAGCAAGGTTGTTGCCCAGCCATTAGGTTAAGGTCATCAGTCTCTCTTCCACTTTAATAAATGTTTAATTTTAATCTATATAGTGTGGAATAGCTCTAACAGTGTTGCATTCCATTGTGATTATCCAGGAGAAATTTGAAATCAAGCCTTTAAGTCCAATGAGTGTTTAATGATAAAGTAGATAGGTTAATATGATATTAAAGGAAAGCCTTTATAAAGAATGAGGAGGAAGAGGAAAGTTATGCCTGACCCAAACTACTAACATTAATTTTTAACTGCACAGCTTTATATAACATACTTCAGCAAGTCCTTGATTTCATCACCAACCTCTTTAAGGAATTTTTATCTTTAGAAAGAGAGCACACTGAGAAAATGAGGTTGAGGTTTAGAATGAGGTAGGTTATGCCCCCTTGGTAAGAGAGGCAACACAAATCTAAATAAAAATGGGTAAACAAACCCCATAGAATAAACAATGAAGAAAACTTCTGCGATTTAAAGTCACCAAAGTCACCACTGTGTACATGCAGTTCTGAAGGACTCTGACAGTTCTATAAAACATCTCAAATCTCCCTAGTTCTCTAAGTCTAGTTATATGCTAATGGCAAAATGAAAATTTAAAATTTTGGTGAGTTTCATAGAGGATAGTGAATTCCAACCAGCTGATGTTTCTACAGGTAATATGCCAAATGTGTTCAAATTTAACAAGGCAGGTGTGTTCTGTTCACAACATATGATGTAAGTCATGGAGCAATGCCATTGCCACTGAAATCATGGTGGCAGTCTGTTCCCCTTGCAAGTCACCAAGCCTCTGTGGGAACTCTGGGTGTGTTCCTCAGGCATGGGCTGAGCCCTCTGTCTCAGGACTGTTGGTGTGTAACTTGTTTGCTCAGTGCATAATTGCCTTTACAAGCTAATTACAAATTCGGTACAGTAACGGATTTTCCTCAATAAATTAGTGAAGTCATTTGTATCTACCACAGTCCCAGTATGATAATCACTGAATTGACTTTCACCTTGGTATTACACTTAGTGTTTAAACAACTAAATTTTCTGAGCTCCAGAGAAAGGAAAATCCATACTTCTCACCATCAGCTTGTTACTGCAGTCCCTATAAAGCCATGAGATTCTATCTAAAAAAAAATAAAATAAAAAATAAATAAATAAATCTGGTTTTGTTTCATGTATAACCAACATATGAGAAAGAGGAAACTATAGCATTTCTTAATATCAGGAATGTTATAAAATATCGCATCTGCAGTCCAGGTGCCAGCACTTTGTCCTGGGATTTCTGCCAAAACAGGAGGCTGTTCGGTTGTAATTAACATTTCTCATCCCAATATCATTGTTGATGAGTCCCCACACAGTTTCAAGTACAGATGCCTTCTACAGTAGTTCATTATGAACACAGGACTTCTGCTGACTCTTCCCTTCTGCTCTACTTATCATGGGCACTTTTCACTTCAAAAAAATCTGAGTTTCCTTCTTGCCAGACTTCGTGAGGTAGACATATCATGTCTTATTTGAAGATCAGCATATTGGCTTTGGCTTGATCCATTTGAACTTTTTTGCCTTTTGGAAGTTTTTAATTTTTCATCAGATCTGTTTGAACCTGCTGGACTTCATGTCTTACTGGAGTGGTGCCATCTTGAGCTAGATGTCCTTCACCCCTTGTTAAGTTACTTGCCCATTTAGTTTGGTGCTCAGATTAGCCAGATCAGATCCTGATGTATTTCAGCCTGGTTCTTCTAAAATTTCTTGGCATTGTTTCTCTGTAGTCTCTTGTAAGCTTTGCTAGAACTACATAGAAGGGAAAGCAATTACAAATGATCTAGTGATGTGAGCAACTGTTCTTGAGGATACATTATATAAATGGTCAGCAGGAGACACAGTGGTAACCAGCCAGGAGGAGAAAATTGCTTGCAAAAACAGACACTTGTTATTTTCCCCTAAAACTGCTAAAAGAGAAATCAAAAGCAACTATTTTTAAATGAAATGAGTAGTTTTTATTATGTTTTGTATATGCTTTATCATTCAACTTCTTGTTTCTGCTGGAGTTATTACTTACTGATAAGGGACCAGAGTCTATGCTTCAGCATCACCCTTGTTTCAAACAGCTTAGGATCCAAGCATAGATGAGAGAAAACAACATCATACAAAGGGAGTTCAGGGAATCAGGGAAACAAATCTGGGGCAGTTTTATCAATCACGCCTCTATGCTTCTAGCATAGCAATCTACACCTGAGATGGTTGCTGTGAACAATGCAATACAGCAGATGGGTTTTTATTGTATTTCAGAAAAAGAGAACTATGAAATTATGAATTTCAGCAACTTTGATTAGCAGGAGTAGATGACCTTTTCAATGGTGAAGGAAACAGAAACAGCAATGTAGGTGGAGCTAGGTCCTGTGTGCTCTTCAAAGCAGAGACAAATTATTCAATTTTTTTCTGCAGGATAAGCCAGGAAGCCATGAAGACAGGAAAATGAGGGGGTGACCTTACTAGTGACCTAGAAAAATGATCTTTGCATCACTTTTCTGAACGGAATGGAAAAAGGTCTGTTATGGTCAAATAAGGTTCCTATATTTCTGTCTGGCAACAACATTCTCCTTCTTTATTAGGAAATGGTACACCCAACAATAACAAAGAAAACACAGAACTGGCAATAGATGAATAGCAGTACAAGCTGCAAAGTGACACTTTGACAAACATTGTTCCAGCAAACAATCCTGAGAAACAGATAAGTGACCATTTCTTCAATGTGTTGGGGGAAGGGGGAAGGGAGCTCTGACGTTAAGGAAAAGGACAAAAAATAATAAGGAAATTTCCTGAATCTAGATGACAGAAATCCAGAATCTATTCTCATATGGCTTAAACAGGTGCTCTGTAATTTAACATGGATATAATTATTAATGTAATCCAGTTAGGCCACATGAGTTTTAAACAGGACCAGGGCTTTAAGTGTAGATATATGAAATATTGCCTTAAACTGTAATTGATTCTACTTCAGGATCAATGATGTTTGAGAAAAACAACCTCAAGGTGAAATAATATGTATTAAATATTTATTTCTGCTCAAGAAATAGGTATATCTCTAAAATACCTCCAAACACAAATGAAGAAAAAAGGATATGTCACAGATATGACACCAAAAAGAACTTGGTAACTGATTATAATATAATATTATTAACTTCTCATGTTTTGGAATTGTTAATGAAGGGAGGCTCATCAGTCCTAGAGGATCTTTGGAACATTTTAATATCCAAATGATGAGACCACCACTTAACAAGGATCTCACACAAAACAACTAAATGCCATGATTAAAAAACAACTCAGTGTCCCTGAATTCTGGATATTTTTGTAAACCAGTATTTCTATGATTTTCTGATTCAAAGATAAAAGGAAAAAGGGGGGGAGGGGGAGGGGGAAGCAGCACCCAATGTACATCCAAAGAATGACCATTGGAATAACCTCAAAAATAGATATTGTGGATAATTCTATGGTGCTGGAGCAGATGTACAGAGAAAAATTCTTCTGAAAGTCTCAGAACAATGTCTGGGAAGTGGGGTTTATATGGAACTTGGAAAATCTTTCTCCAGGAACATACATGCTTTCAATGCCATTAGTGATTATTAAGGACTCACAAAACTCATTTGATCTCAATTCTGCAATACAGTCCATATGCAGAGCCCTGATGTCATCAGTGAGGGACTTGCAGAACCATCCCCAGAACTCCACAGGTCCCCTGGAAAATTTTTATACTCACACAAAAGTTATTTCAAGAATGAGTGATGCCACTCAACAGTCAAGAGACTAAGCAGATTACTTTTTGCCTGCTATCATTTTGATTGAAATAACTCACCTCTGCTGAAAGCAATGAAAATGAATCAGACATATTTATGAGGTAAGGACTCTACGGTGTCTAGAGTCATTAAGATCTTTCATTTTTCTTGTTTGATTCAAAGTATCTGTCATTCTGCCTTGAAGCTCTGGTTGCCTCACAAAGCACCCACTAGTCTCAGAGAAAGGTTCTTTTCATGAAGAGCAGTACAATAATTTGTCATTATCTATCTGGAGTGACTGTTTTTGATAGGATAAACTCTTGTTTAGAGCTCTGAATTCCTCCAAACATTATCAGATTGTTTTTGTTGGGGAAAAAAAAAAAAAAAAAAAAAAAGCTTTAAGTCTTACTTTTAAGATCATGTTTACATTAAACACATATTTTTAAAGCAGGTTAAAGCCTGAACTCCCAACATCTGAATGAGATGTAGAAGCCAAAGGCAGCTTCCTCTGAGGTCAGAATTTTTTTTCAAATCTTTCACAGATTCTCACACAGAAAGAAAATATCGTAAGCTTGTTCTGTGCTTCATCCTTTCCTATGGACATAAATGAAAGACACATAATGTGCTGTGTTGCTTGAGTTTTCAAATATATACTTTCTTCCTAAGGTGAAAATATACAGAAGCCCTGAGATGAATATTTTGTGCCACTAGCCCCTCATGTAAGAAGAAGCTCTTTTTCAAGCAATACTCATGAGGAGCAACATGACAGGGACACTCTCTATGTCAGCACAGGGTTGAATCAGAATTAATTCCCTCTCTTGATAGCATTTCCAAGTTATTCTGGAAGATGGCACATCCTCAAAACTCCCTTGGTAGCTTCCCATCATAGGCGAGGATATTCTACATGTTCTTAATTTCAAAAAATTTAAATACTATTCTAATGAATCAAAACACAGCCTTTATACTATTGTAGCCTCCTATATTACTTGAACTGAAAAATATAATAAAACCAAATATTTGAGAGCTGGGTTCAGATGCACCGGACCTAGGGGAGGCCTGTGGCCAAGTGCTGTGTAGACTGGACATCAGCCAGGCAGTTCTTGTCAAGCACAGGACAGAAGGATGTTTGTTCCCTTGGCCTATTTTAGTTCACAGCATAGACATAGCCTTGCACTCAGACTAGTATTTCAAGTGCCAGAGAATGATTAAAACACCCAGCTATCCAGGATCCCTGCAAACAGGGGGAGGCAGCCTCAAAACACTTCCTCTCACCCACCAAAATCATTATGAAACTATTCTTCATAGGGAGCTGTGAAATTAAAGTATCTTTCCCCATGTCTTGCCAAGATGAAACAAATGCTTTGGAGTCATGTTTAAGACACACATATTAAGATACACAAAACAAATCAGTATGTTTATCCTCCAGAGTTTATTTTGTGTCTGTCAAATGTAATGCATTTTTAATGCACAATTAAAAGTTTTGATAAAAATACACAAGTATCATTTCATTCAATACCATTTGCTGTGCATTTTATTCAAACTTAATTTGAAATAGAATTTGTGATAAATTCAGTGAAATAATTAATGAAACTAACTAATTAAAATTGCTAAGCTTCCTCTCTGTCCGATGTAAAACAATCCATGTGCAAAATGAACTGTTACATGACTATTTCCCTTTTAAATTTTTTGCCTTAAAAATAAAGGGAAGAGAAAAGGATATAATTTTGATGTGTGTTATATCTTTCTTGGAAAGGCAGCATGTTTCAGAAGTAGGAAGCCTAGTTCGATCTGCATGAGCAGACAGGCTGAGCCCTCCCTGTGCTTGTGAGGAATTCTCTGTCGGGATCACGGAGTGTGGCCATCTTATGGACGAGCACAAGCCATTTTCTCCAGTCACTAGGGAAACGAGATGAAGGAGACAGGATATTTTGTCTATTTAGTCTACCTCCTGAGAAGGCTGTGTTGGGAAAAGGCCTTCACACACCATTTTGGTGGTGTCTGCCCTCAGGGCATTGTTGAATCAGATAAGCAAAACTTTCAGTAACACGTTGACAACAGGAGAGTCAAGTCCTTATTCTTCTTTAGCAATCATGAAGATCCTGCATTTCCATAACATCTGTTACAGGCACCCATTGCAGTGTACAGTCTCCTCATTATGCCCCATTAATCCCCTTTTTGTGCAGAATAAATTGAGGCCCAGAAGGGGTTTAACTTTAAATCATGCACCCAGTCCACATCACACACAAATCATCCAGAACTGATGAATGCTGGTTTCTATACATGGGGAAGAGGGGGAGCAGGGGTGTTGTGAATGAAACTGGAAGAAATTAGTTTCTTTTCAAATAATTAAAAGTCTCAAATTGATTGTTTGCAGATCACATTTTTTTACATAAAAAATATTAGGAATGATACAGGAAAGATAAATGTTCTTGGATTTGAGACACAGCAGAAAAGTGTTCAGCCCTGTAAAATGTTTTGATGGGAAGGAGCCTTGTTGCTCCTCCTCAGATTAACTGATTATTTGTTATTTCTAATTATTTCAGAGATCACATTCTTAAGAATATTCAATTATTCATGAGAAATAGATTCCAAATATAAATACAGGTCCCTCCCTGGCATGTTCATTTCTATCTGGAGAGAGAAAGAGTAAGTCTGCTGAATGGGGAGAAAAGGGAAATTAGTCCCACTTAATCTTAAAGGTAGAGTTTCCTTTGGTTCCTTACTATGGCAATGATAACTGTTCTAGAAATGCTACAAAGCCAGAAGTTGCCTCTAGGAGAAAAAAAGAAAAAAGATTATGCATGTGATTTTGAAGCAGACAATACAAGCTTGTTTTTTAACTATTTCACTATCTTGTTCAATCGCTGTAAACAATTTTCCAAGACTGAATTCAAATATTACAAGTTCAGAAACAGATAACATACAAGATGGGATTAATGAGATCCACCTAATTGAGGGAGATAACATAGTGAATAGCTAGGTATTTTATGGTAGTGCTGATAAACAAGATCAATAGTACAGCCAGAAAAGTGGAAAACTGCTATCATCATAATTTATCTGCCATGTAATGTAAGTTCCTGTCATCATGTTATATCTTCAGAAAGGCAATATGAATCCATTCCCTATACCAAAATCCAGAAAATTCACTTCACTCTAAAATACAAATACTCTGTGTTTACTCACAGAAGTGCTTTACTAAATCTTAATATCCAGAAATGGCAGAAACTAATGCAGTTAAAATAGAGATGTAAAGAGAGCAGCAGCAAGAGTAAACACAAAACATTTACAATAATTAAAGAGCACGAACAGTAGAAAATTCAATGGATTGAAGTAAGCAAGCACTCTAACAAGTAAATAAATAATTAGTGGACAAAGGAAGAGTAATAAGAGTTTCTCAAGGAGAGTAAGCAATAGGCAGAGGACAAAGAAACTATTTATCCTCTTAACCATTGTAGTGGGAAATTGGAGCCAATGGACTAAAAAGAATAGCATTAGACATTAAATAAGCACTCTGGATTCATTTAAGGAATGGACATGGAGATTTGCTTAAATCAGGGATCGAAATCAGAAGGAAAATAGACAAGGAATCAGAAAAGACAGATAATGTTTGAACTTTTACCTAGATCAGAATGGTGATCTATAGCCTACCTACAGAAGATACAATAGAAAACATTTTCAATAGCAGTTTCAGTAAACTGATAACAGAGAGGTACTAGGATCTGGAAACTAAAAACACATTCTCTTGTGCACACATTGAAGACCTCTGCTCAGCATGTGCTTGTCAAGTAAACAAACAGAATGATTGTGGAGAACAATATAGCAGTATTTTAACACAATCATATAAAGTCAAGAGCATGCCCCCCACTGGCACATTTTATTCAGTAGATTAAGGCATCCTTCTATCTCATGGAGCTGTATCCCAATGGACTAGTTTGGAAAAAAAAATACAATGCTGCTGCTCTATCATGTTATTAAAATTACATCAAAGGCCAAATCCTTACTCAGTGGAGCATTGCATTGACTAGCTGTCGTGTTGACTGGTTCAATTCCATAGCCAAGTCCTCCTTAGATAACCTTATACATGTCTACTGCAGTACTTGTTACAAAAAGCCATGAATTTTTTCTTCCAATCCTTTAATACTAGCTGGACCTTTTATCAGAAGATAAAATTTGTGACTTGACTAAGGGCTGAGAAAGCTGATCTTGAGGCTGGAGCAATGTAGTTTCTGCTAATATTCATCCTTGAGTGTTTTCATCTCCTGTGGCTCAGCCCAAAGCTGCACCTTTTCACTATTGTATTGCTTTAGTGCAGCTTTGTGCCACTTGTCAAAATGTAGCTACACTGCATATTTTGTTTTGCTATGCTGACTGTTTGATTTCACACTTATTGTCTCTCATTCATGCAAGTCAGTAATACCTTGCATTTGTATAGTTGCTGTCACAACCTGTTCACATTTTATCCACTATCAGAGTTTGTTTCACAGCTGTAGGGGTTGTCCTTGTTGGCTAAAGCTAAATACATGGGAGATAGGTGAGTTATTCACCTTTTCAGATGTTCTTTTGCTGGAAGCCTTAGAATGAGTAGCATACACAGCTTGTCTCCCAGGTTGCTTTTGGCACATGGGCTACAGGGATCATTACCAGTCTGTTCTGTCAGCAAAAGAAGTTTCAATAATACCAGACTGTGCAGATTGGACCATATATTTTTTCCTTCCTTTCACATCTGCTCCAGTTCATACAGTTCTTTAAATACTATCCTTAACTTTCACTTTAGGAGCAACCACTTTGTGCAAGAAGAGCATGGAAGTTGTTGCTATTGTTTGTAACATACTTCTCTCCTGATTTAGCTTCTGCAGTCTTCAAATTAATTTTCCTAATCCCTTACCTCTCTGGTGATGTCCTTAAAGGAAGAGGACTTATGTGTCTCTTACAAAATAAAACCTTTAGCCATACACTGATCATTGTACTCAGTTACACAAACCACAGTTTGCATTATTGCTTCAGCTGAGATGCAAAACAATGGCACAAAATCACATAAATCTCAGAATGGCTGAGGTTGGAAGGGAGATCATCTGGTCCAACCTTCTGCTCAAGCAAGAACACCCAGGGCCTATTGTCCAGGTTTTTGTCTGGACAGCTTTTGAATATCTCCATGGCCTCTGTAGGCAACTTGTGGCAAGGCTTGGTTATCTTATGGTGAAACAGTGTTTCCTTGCCTTAAGTTACTTTTTCTGTTTTCTCAATATGAAAATGAGTTATATTGAACATTTTTGAATATAGCTTCCTACATATTTTTATTATTATTCTGTTTCCTTTGTCTTCTTTCCCCCTTTATTGATATACAAGTGTACCTTGAAAAAAAATCCTTTGAATAGAAATCATAACACTGCCAATAAATATTGAAACACATAATGACTGATTCTGAAATTACTTGTTTAATAGTTTGATTAGATGATTTATTTAAATTCAAGTGAAGAAGAGATTAAAGCTTGATATTAAAAAATGGGCTCATTATTACAAAAGAAGAGTCTTATAATTCAGGTTTGTCAATTTAGATTTATAATTGGCAAAGTTCAATGCAAATAGACATAGCTTAATAGACAGAATAAAGAAACCAGAAAGGAATGTTTTACAGTAAAATGTTAATGTGGGAATTATTTCCAGTAAAACTGAGAAGAGAGAGAGAAATCTCCTTTTGCACTAAAGAAGAAAACCAGCAGTGTGGGCTGTTAGAGAAAAAAGAGAAAGTAGGTAAGATATTTTCTTGTTAGTAACTGAAGAATTGATTTGCACAAATTAAAAAAAAAAAAAAACAACACCAAAACCAAAAGAAGACCAACATATAATTTAGCCAAACCTGATATAAAATAACTTTGAAAGGACCTATCAGAATATTCGCTTACTATTTTCTTCCTGCAGTCACTAATCTTGCTTAAATAGGGAAGTTAGAAGGCCAAGCTATGAAGAAACAGGCAATACATAGCACAGTGGCATTTATGGATATTTACTCACTTCATCACTGCTGATATCACCAGTGCAAACTATTTCCTCCCTTCAAATTTCCTCAGATTAATTATTTTTACTGCAAATCTGTTTCCATTGTAGATTTGTGTGGCTTTGATCTGAAGCCTTTGATTACTTTTTTTCTCTGAGAGGTTAATGGTCTACAGAATAACTGGGGTATGGAGTGGAGGGAAGGGGTCTAATATTTACAGTACTGATACACCATAAACAAGTCTCCTGTCACTCTTCTATTTTTATGTGACAAATCACAGAAGTACCACTTATCCTATGACAGGGCATTTTACCAGGCCCCTGGTCCCATTTTTTACTTTCTCACAACTTTTGCAAATATCTTGGCAGTGTTGAGAAGTGTGCATCCTTCTGCAAGCTTATCCACAATAGTTCTTTGAAAATGTGTCATTACTAGCTGCAATTTTATGAATCAGTAGTAAGCCCTTACCCAAAATTTGTATAAAATATTAGCTTGCAGATGTTGGAATGACAAAGCCTCTTCTGGTGGGCTTTAATCTCTAAATGCCTCTTAGGCCTAAGTGTGAAAGAATACCTGAAGTACTCAGAAAATAAGTTATATTTACTATGCAAAAAAAGAAAAATGGAGAATCCCCCCACATAACTCTGCCAAAGTTTATGAAACTGAGATATAAAAGAAAATATTATCTCTCTAAAATGATGTTTTCATCCCATCCAAGCTGCAAATAAACAGTTCCAATGGAAGGTTACTAAAAGGACAGCAATAGAAGTTTAACTAAAGTCTGGCAGAATCTGAAGCACTGCTTTAAACAGTTAAAATGTGAAAAAAAATAATTTGAACCACTTAGAGTCAGTATCTAAGCATCAGTATCAACTCCTGCAAAGAGTGTAACAAAAACACACACTTCTGTAAGGAGGAATGGATCCTCCAAATCACCAGGCTGTTATAAAAAAAGGACAAAGAAAATAGAAGACTTCAAATCTGTGAGGAAACATGATATAGTGGTTTTTTTGCAGCTTCCAAGAATTCTCTTGCTTGTAAACCCAGTAACTGGCTTATCCATTTATATTGATTATATTTCCCTGTCTTGTTAAGACAAGTGTCAATTCCTATAAAGTCTTTATAAGCTTTTTTCTCTTCTCAAGATATACTTTCTTGTATCCATCTATTTTGGGAAAATTTTTAAGTTATAGACACATGGGATCATTTGAAACTGTGATAATATAATGTGGTTTTCTTCCACACTTAAGGCTTTCTTCATTATATGAGACCATTGAAGAAAGATGACACCTGTAAAAGACACATTTAAGATCTGATTTTCCTTCTGGAGATTTAGTTCAGGGCATTGATTACATGGGAGCTTTAAACATTAGACCCTGTTAAATTCCCAAAGTTTTCAGGAAAAATTCATACTAAGGCTTGAGTGTTAATATTTGCTTCTTTTCTTTGCTGTATTTCTGTGCAACAAAAAAGGATGTAGGTCGAGAGTGTTTTGTAGCTAGCATAGACTTAATTGTGGCAATTAAACTCACAGTAAATATTCAGCTACTTCTCTTAAAGTTTCATTGCTGGCTTTCTGGTTTCTAACCTGGTGTCCTTAAGTTCAGATTTGCTAGAATATGTGTCTTATAAGAAAAGCTTACACTGATCAGTAACACACATTAATCAGATATTCTAGTTTTATTGACTCTGCACACAATTTTAATCAATATGTATTTAAGTTTTATACTTCGTGCTGCATCCATGTTCTGTTGAACGTTAATTTATGGAAAAGATTTTACAGAAGACAAGCATGAAATTGAAAAGTGTAAAATGAGCTAAGGTTGCTACTTCATCACTTTAAATAATACCACAGACCTCCAATTATCCAATAGGAGAGAAATAATAAAGGCTGTATATAATGTTGTAATAGATTTCACGCAGATAGAGCAGCATTTTACTTCAAAGAATAAATCATTTCATGTTCTTCATGGCCACCAAAACAAATCTTGTGCTAATTCAGTAAGGTTTATCACAAACCAAAATGGTATGAATGGTATATATTACTTGTTCCATTAAAATCTGATTATATTATAATGTAGAAATTTAATTTCTCTAAGTACCTCATTATTCCTTATTTCATCTGCCAAGAACAAGTGTGATCTTATTGTGAGAGTGAATTAAGCCAAGGCATAATAACCAGATTGATATCCTGAACAAAAGTCACACTATGGTGAAAGTTTCATTCTTAAGAATTGTACAGATGGCTGTGTTAAATGATCCACAACAAATGTATATTTTTCTATGGGTCATGTGGTTCCATTACAAATAAAAACAATTTATGTGAAATTACAAACCTGATCTACCTCCTCAACAACAATTTTGTACTGAAGTAACATCGATGAATTTACGAGATATTTTTACCCATTGACGTGTAAGCAGATCAGAGTACAGCCTCTCTGTGAGCATTTTAGTGCACTTAAAGCTTGCTGTTGAATTATTATTCTTATTACAAGTAATATTTTTCTTTGATCACAAGGCTCTAGTCCTTTTATTAAAACACCCAATCTCACTGAAACATAGATATCATACCCACTGCTGGTCCTTAAACTGAAAAATACCCAAGAAAAATGGAACTAAAATTTCTACACATCTGCAACACATAATAATTAGTCTTTTCCATTATGTTATTTATTTTTACCTCCCCTAAGTCTTTTGCCTCATTTATATAATAAGGACTGAGTTTAAGAAGGTAAATATTTTCACTTCTGTGTGATTAGCTCAGACTGCTGCTGTAATCATTTGCCTTCAACTCTTTTCTCCTCCTGTCTGGAGACTGACCATTTCAAAGAACTAGTCAGCTGTGAAGAGGCAGAGTAACTCACATGCACTGCTGAAGAAAATCTTTTTCTCATATGGTCCTGTTATTGCAGCCAGAAGATATATTTGAAGGGCAAAACTCTCTGGCTCTTAAACATTTTTAACTATGCCTTGCATTCTACTGCACCTTCAGAGAAATTATGCTGCAACATGGATTTCTTGGACCAACAGCCAAAAAAACATCTCCTACAAGGAATGCCTTTTCATGTTGAATAATCACTGCTTCATATTATGACACTGCATGCATTTTGCAGGTCACAGTATACAAACATGAAAATATTTTTAATGTTTTGCTTTCAAATCATTGTATTTGGTTTAAGCTTCCACTCAGACCATGAGCTTCTTACCATAATGGAGTGGCTTTAAAAATTTGAGGTAACAAAACTGTTTGATCTTCATGTTAAAATACTTAAATTGTTAATGAAGATCAAACCTCTAGTGAAATATGGACATTGGAAAGGCAGAGGGGAGAGTAGGGACATGAAGATCTTCATCTGCCATGCATGGATGCTGCTTCATGGATGAGGCTTAAGTAGAAATTACTCCAGGTAATGCTCCATCTCAATTTTGTGGTGAAATGTAGTGTGATAAGAGGCAGGAGATATGTATAATCAAAGCTTTGCTTGTAACAAACTTAAAAGCAGAGACAGAAGTGCCCTTGGTTTAAAATTCCTTACTATTCTGGTATGTCTTATCAAACTCATTAAATGGAAATCCTCAGCTCTTAATAGAAACTGTAAAATGCTTCAATCAATAATAGTAAAAACTCAGTCTAATAAAATACCTTTTAATTCTTTGACTTTGTTATGATTACCTTTGTTCTTTATCTGGACTAAAATTTCTTCAAGTCCTGGAGTATGAGAGAGCTTTCTGACTCAGTCAGCAATTATATTCAGCATATATGACAATTCATTTTCATGTGTTTACACTTATTTAAACTTAGATTAATAATAAATGTATGGAAAAACTAGAAATGTACTAAAAAGGCATATAATACTTAAATATGGTGCCTATCTTGCATGCAGATATCATCATTCTTCTGTCAACTGTGTGTCAAGATCTTCTTCCACTGTACAAATACTCTTCTGTCTGCTCTTGCCATTGTGTTAGTCTCTGTGAACCATTTCTGTGTGAAACATTTCTTTAGTTTCTGTCTAACTGTCCTTCTCCTCTTACGTAAATGTTCAGTTGAGAACCTTGAAAGGGAGAAAAGTTTAATGTGGCTGGATTGCAAAATCTGGATAAATAAAACCACCATTGTTACCTTCCCCACTCCCTCTTAATTGTTATTATCTGAAATCCCTGTGATCCCAAAACATTCCACTTTATATGAATTATTAGCTTTTACAGCTTCAGTGGAAAGCAGGAAAATGTGGATTGTATAGCAGCAACTGCCACTACTATTGCCTAAACAGGATGAATGTAGAAGTACATTTGACTGAGAGTAAAAAACAATCACAGCTTGCACAATACCCTCCTGCACAGAATAGTGAGCTTATCAGTGATGCAGACCCCCAAACAGGTTACAAAAAGAGCAGCAAAAACTGCAAGCTATGGTGCAGTAGGGAATTTTGATGGACATCTGTTGCTTTGAAGTAACAGCCCATGAAGATTCTGGTACTTTTTGATTATTCCTCTTTCAGCAAGAGTTGCCTGAAATTGATGTTTTTTTTTTTTTTAATCGGTGGTATCTAATAGATTTGGATGGAAACACACATATAAATGCATGAATACTCTCAGTCCTCTTGACTACCTAGTGGTGTTAGAAAGCCTAAAATAAGAGCCAGGGCAGTGCCTTGCAGCAAGATGTTCAGAAGTGTTGCTGCTCCCACGACAGGACCAGGACTATTCTGCACCCACCAAACAGCTGTTGAAAGCTTTGGTTTGCTCTGGTGCTTTTACTTTGTGTAAACATCAGAGATATGGTGAAGGTTGTAACTATTGACTCCCCAATGTGGACTGTTGTTGTCCATCTTTTCTATAAATTATTGTCTAAAATAACCTCATTACATTGAGGGGAGAACTTCCATCCTTCCCATCCTTAAAAATCAACAACAAAAACCCAAATAGTGGATTTATCATTTAAGAGAAAAAAAAATCAAAACTGCACAAGTGTTTTGGCTGTTAAATTTTTAAATTTTTTAAAATTTTTTATTTTGTGGCATGCAACAAAAATTCTCTATTCCACTTTAATTTAGCCTTTTTTATGATGGGGTAAAATAACTTCAAGACAATAATTTTAAAATAAGACTGCATCAATCTATGTATCCCTCCCTGCTAAAAGAAAATTAACTTGAAGCTACTCAGCCTCATCTCCAGCTGCTGTAAAATCTCCCTGTAAAATCACCACTTACATTTACTCACTCAGGCATGATTTTTTTTAGAGCAAAAGTTTTAGGAAGACAGGCTTCTCCATCCAGGCTCCATCCTGTCATTTGCAAGACCTGAGTGGCATGTCCAAAGCAGTGGCAATTTGTTCCATTGAACCATTGCTTCTTCACCAGTAGATGCTGTGCTCTAGTGGAGGTTGTTTAAGTATTTATCCCCTGACCTACACTTTGCTCTAGGCCATTAACTACACTGTAACTCCTGCTGTGATCTTTCCATCTTTCCTAGGAGAATATCCTTTTTAAGTTGATGGATTGCATATTTTATTTTATTGGAAGTAATGCTCTCTTATCAATGTCAAGAAACTAATTTCTCCAATTATTTCTTTATCAGTGTCATTCTTTTCTTGTATAACCATCACTAAGTACAATAAAAACTCCTCATATTGCTTATTATTAACTCCAAGCATGGTAAACTTGATTGCCTCTCCAATTTAATGAAAATTATATTGAGTTCTATTTAACTGACATATTTTTTTCAGTTTTCTGTGAAACATTGTTTTGGATAATTTATTTGGCATTAATTTCCATTTTTTCAATCTTTCCTCTATTAATTTGTTTTACATGGGATTTATCTTGCAAAGAAGAGTGCAATGATTTGTGTAATATCCACCAATTTAAACTAGATTATTTAAATTATATATCACAGTTCCATTCTCTCCTCCAAAAAGGGGTGTTCTTTTTATAATTGCCTAAAATTCTAAGTATTTTTCTTCATTAAAAATAACTACACCCTTTGAGAATAAAAATACTTATTTAGTTATGTCTTCAGAAACACATACAGACACCATTTTAAATCAATCTGGTTTTACATAAGAAATGGTAATTTTTCTGTGGATCCAATGTCTTATAGTAAGAGATGGATTTTTGCTAACAAAGCATTACCTTTTCTAGGGTTTGAATATGCCAAACATAGCTATTCTTTTCCCAGGTAGACATGTGGGTTTTCTTTCATTCCTTTCTGAAAACATCCCTATGTTTTCTTCATTGTAGAAAAGTCAAAGTTCTTTCACTTTATGGTTCCTGCATAACAATTTCATTTCTGATGCTCACTCATTTCACTGGAAATAACTTTTACTTGCTTGTGTGGAGGCCTGGCAAGCATTATTTCACTACTGGAGAGCAAGTCTGTTGAAGATTTCAAATAGAATTTCCTCTTTTTCTCTTTATATAATCAGATCACCATCTATGAAGGGTTCATATTTACAAAGAGTGCTCATTCTGGGCTAAATGACATCCTCAAGAGCAGAGGAGGGCCATAATCAGAGATCTCTGTGGCCCAATAGTCTGTCTCTAACAGTGGTCACTGGCAGAGGCTGCCAGGCAGCCCCATAGTTGGTATTTTCCTTCCCCTAAACTGCAGAATACATTGACACCAGTCCTTCACAAGTCAGAAATGTTATCTCCACAGCCAATGATACCAGAAGGATTTTTAACTCTTCACCTTATCTTTTTGCCTTTTCATCTTCTGCAAAGTTTCCAGTGACTGAATTCCCTAGTTTAATTCACTACAGGCTAAAGGTGCCTGAGAGGTTGCTTTGCAAAGAGCCATATAGAACAATTGAGGAGTCATTGCATGGCCCTGGCTTGTTTATTTTTATTTTGCTTCTTTTTCTTTTTCCTTTGCTCATACTAAGTGCAATTAAATAAATAAATAAATAAGTAATTTTCAAGTACTCTTGTTTTCAAATGCTGTCTTTTTCAGTAGTGAAAGTGCCTCACCTTTCAGCTGTAATGCCACTTGACTTATCTTTTAATTTTGGCTGAACACAGATGCCATACCCTTTTAAGTCTGGAACAGCATTATCTGCTTCCCTAAATTTCTGTGGGAAATACAGTTCTGTTATTTTTTGCTTAGCTCTTTTGGAGGTTTCTAGGAACAACAAACAGTAAGTTTTGCAAATTCTATATGTATGACCAACTTCATCAGTTCTACGTGGGTTTTTTTAATGTCTAAGTCATCGTAGTACTTTTAGAATGATGATTAGGTGATGATTAGATTAGCTGCTAACTCCTGCTTCCTAGATTTCTGTAGCCTTTTCATGTACGGAGGGCTTTTCATGGGAAAGAGTCAGAATCTTAAAGTAGCATTTTTAAATATTTTTCTGATTGTTTTCTGACAGTGCCTTCAGAATCTCATTGGTAGAGTGTGTGGGAATTAGCACATCATTCAACATTTTCGTGGTAATCTCTTTGAAACTGAAACTAACATTCAAGCTGTTGTCAAAATGAGCCTGGTCTTCTATTATAAACAATATTCATTTTATAGCTTGTCTTTTCTTTGTTTACCTAATAGCTCTCAAGTAACACTCTGTTTTAAGGATGCTTCCTTATATATAACTGCTGAACCAAGAGCACTTTTGACAGTATTTTTTGACAGTAATTTGTTTCTTCTCCTTTCTCACTGCTCCTGCATTGTGAGTAGTTTCTAGTTATGTCATATGCTTAACTCCTTGAGTGGATGACTGAATTTTTAAACTAGCCTTTAATGGCAATTAATTTCTGATGTGAAATCCTGATCAAATAATAAAAGATACTGCAGTGAAAAAAATTCTGGAACCTGCAAACAGATGATGGCAAATAATGAATATCTGATTTGTGTTCCTTCAAATTGCTAATCAGTCTTGTGTCCCATTTTTATTTAACATATTTATGCATGTCTCAACATAAAACCTAAAGAATCTACCTTAACTATATGTCATATATACTACATCTTTGTTTCCCTTCAAAGATATGTTATTTATCTTCTCTGATTCTTGCTTTTTATGCTGCTTGCATTCTTTTGACAACTTCTTCTGACATCTGCAGGACCTTACAGCAAGCTTTTGTTGCTGGTTTCCTGTGTGACTTTTTGGAACATCAGGTGCCCCCAGATCTTTTCTCTTCTCCTTTATTCTATCCATCCTTGTCTCTGCCAGCTCACAAGGAAAGTTCCCTGGGACCAGCAGGTTTCTCTGTGTAATAAAGGCACTGACATGGATCTTGAAGGAGTGCAATGTCTCCCATGGTTTTGCCATCTCCCGTCAATGCTTAATGGAGGATAAGTCTTGTAGTGCAGATTACAGCAACTGCTGGCTGGACAAAATTGCATTTCTGTTGACATCGAGGATTGTACCTCAGATAAGCCCAGTATGCAAGATATACTCTAGCTGAATTTGTCCTGAAAATGCATATGTTCAGAGCATGTAAGACTGTAATTTGAAAATGTAGGGTTTTCAACAGAAGCTGCTAGCAATCGAGATTTGGAACTCACTGTAGGCATCGTGCTGACTTCACTGACTTAAAAA
Source organism: Muscicapa striata striata (assembly GCA_030060385.1). Lineage (NCBI taxonomy): Eukaryota > Metazoa > Chordata > Aves > Passeriformes > Muscicapidae > Muscicapa > Muscicapa striata. The sequence goes on from JAREIS010000080.1 coordinate 2,075,769, forward strand.
AGAGTCTTCAGCCCAGATAATCTCAGGAAGGATGAATGAAGACCTTTTCAAGACTGTTTTTGAAAGCTTTGAAGAAACTAAGTGCTAAAAACATGGGAAGGAGTTGGGAGTTCTGGAAAAATGTACTTTTTTTCCAGAAAGAGCTTGTTTGCAACTTAAAATTTTCCATCACTTGCACACATTTCAATTACTGAAATTTAGTTATACAGTGAGAAACAATGAAGAAGGAAGAAGAAAATGTAATGATCATATTTTCCAAAGAAACATAAATTGCAGCTTTATTGGGTTTGCATTTAGTTCTACTTTTCTTGAATTCCTAGCAGTAAATAATTTAATCCTACAAAGCTATCATTAGAGTAACTGACACTATAAATCACTGCTTTTACAATGGACATCTAAGCAAGCTGTTTTTACTGCCTCAGAATTTTGAATTAACTGAATAAAAGTTAAAAGCATTTCCCCTAGAGATTTACAAGAGGATTGGGTTTGGCCTTTTGTAAACAAAATCAGATACTGTCATTAAAAAAATGTACTTCCAGCAGCTTTATAGAAATTACCACACACACAAATCTCAGAGGATTTCTCTTAAAATGTGAACTTGTGGCCTTCCTACCAAAGAATGAATAAGACAAAGGGAATCAGGTCAGTGTGGTTGCCTTTTCCCAGGGACCACAAAAAAAGCTTTTGGCAAGGGAGAAAAGAATATAAATGAGAGAATAGTGGAAAAAGAGGTACATGTTGTCTTATTACCCATACAACAGCTTGTCACCTTTTCCTCAGTGAAACAAGCTGTAATAAGTTATGCATATTTTTAACAGCAATTAAAAATTGTAAAAGTAGAAATTGCAGGATTAAATTGTAAGGAAAAATAATTTTGCTCATTACACATTCAGAGCAGTGTACAAACATGAGCTAATTAATCCTTACAGCTCTGGAGAGGTAAGCAGGAGCAGGTATGACATTTTATTCTCAGTATAAAGAGGGAAAAACTGAGGTAGAAAAGAAACTCATCATGAAGCAATCAATCTAAGAGCAGACAGATTCACATCTTGGGCAGCTAGACCTCCATTCTCTGTGCCCTTTTGCCACAGTGTACTTATTCCACCAGCATGATGCAGGTCTCTTTGTGTAGGACAGGACAGGGAGAATCCTGGTGTCTTGAACCAGGGTGACTTCCCATACCCAGAATGCAGACATCTGTGCCTAAAGTCCACTGGAGCCTGAAATAGCTCTGTGCCACTGGCTTTAGCAGAATCGTGAGCCCATCACAGGTTGCAGAACAAGCTGCTGTTCTTCAGGATACCCACAAAGTGCCATTTTCCTCCCCTATGTATTTTTTCTTTGCTGTGAGAGCATAGGAGCAGTAGCTCAGGATGATAGCCAGCATACTGCAGCTGGAAGAGACATTTCTCAGGAAGACAGGCAGAGGATAAAATCCCTGGGAATAGAATGTATCCTCATTAAAGAATTTCTTCTAGTTCTTCTAGATCCCTGAAAGATCTCCTTTGCTTCTTTTATTTGTTGTGAAAACATATCTAACATAGAATTTCTTTTTGCACAATAACACTATATATAAAGCATTATTGAGTCATGATTGCATAATCTTGTCAAGACTATAATCAAGATTTAAAATATAATCAAACTTCTTCAAGAGTCTCCTGCTCAATACACCCACTATTCTGAGTTCAGAGTCAAAACTTAAGTTTTAGCCACACATGCCTAAAGTTAAGTCAATTTACAGTTTAGGCAAGGAAATTAGTTTGATTTGATTGGTATTTTGGAAACCCCAAAAGTTGTTTAATCTTAACCAGTTCTTACTTGTACAGCAGAAACTTCCCCAGTATATTAATATTATTTGATTTCTTAATAATATTGAAAAAAATTAGGCTTTGTATCTGGAAATGTACTCTCCTATGAAAAGTTTAATCTGAAAGCCTCCTCGTGGGAACAAACTTTGGCAGCAGACCTGTGTCCTTTGCCTCTAGAAAAGCCTAGCTACAAAAGTTGGCAAGATGGCATCCTTATTCTGTATTTCCTAAGCCTTTTCTTTTTGTAGAAAATGCTGAATTATTCACACTATGCTAATAAAGTTCATTTGAGTCATCTGAGCAGTCTCCTGAGTTTATTAATAAATTATTTGAAAAAGGAGTTAATTTGGTCAAGTTGTCTCTACAGTAAACTGGCCAGCAATATAGCAATAATCATATAAGCAACAAAGATGAGTTACAGGATAGGAAACACAGGCAGAATTGTCTTGGGTAATGACAAAGCCAGTATTTCAGGCTGAAAAAGTCTGGGGAAATTCAGACAGCAAACCTCAATAACATTAGGTGGTAAAAGCGTGCACTTAGAAGTTGAAAAAAGTGGTTCTGTGCATGGAGCCAGGATGCAGCCAAGATAGCAGTGTCACTGACATCTCTGATACAAAACTCCAGCAACATCCATGTGGGCATCCCAGAAGGCACTGAACTGAAAACCACAAGAGATGCAGCTTATTTTAAATGGGCATGCTGCAAACACATCTGTTTGTTGTTTTCCCTGCATGAAGCAGGTACTTTTTTTTTTTCATTTCTGGCAGTATTAAGAAAATAGCACCCATCTTTCCTTTGTTCAGCCCTCCTTCATGTACACTTTCAACTAATGCACATTTCTAATCATGATTAAGAGACACAGCTATTTCTCTCTTCACATGATCCAAGATTTTCATGATTCAATACATACAGATCTTGATCATTTACCAGTCAAAGTCATATTTTTTCCCTAAATATTCATTCAGTTACTATGTCCAAGGACATTTCTAGGGAGCTAGGGAGATACCTGTCTAAAAGACTAAATCTCTTGGCAGTTCATGCAAGTATACAAGGAAAACAAAGGAGCTCACTGGCTGGAGAATGAGGTTCTAGCTGTGTAAAGGCCTGTTGAATCAATGTCTTGCATACTCCACCTACTACTTTACCTATAACAGTTTGAGTTGGGTAACCTCTCCTAAGCTTGGTGTGAATAGTGAAAGTGTGCACAGAAAAGAGAGGAGACTTTTTGATGCTCACATTTTTGGTGGGAAGTGAAAGAATAGGAGATGAAATCTGAGAAGCAATTATTGCATTCTCTGGGAAGGAATTTCATAGCCTTGTTTTTCTGTTCTTTGCTTTAGCAAGTTGACCCTTGCAGCTGACAGTCTTGCCATGCCTGCAGAACTTTACTGTGGAGGGATGTTATGACCTCCCGACAAGAAATGAATTCTTAGAAAACTTGGTCAAGTGCCAAAAGATCACTGTGTTGGAGCAAATGCAGTGTTCCCTGGGGAAGTAGTATAAGATGCCTTGGACAGACAGCACTGACTTGCCTTTGAGTAAGAAAGATATCAGTCACTCTGCTGAGTTTTCATTTTTACCAAACAGAATTGCATAAAAGTATTCTCAGCGTGAAGAAAAATTCTCACAAGAAGTGAGTCTGTGTTTTTGGTAATTGTTAAGAAAATGCTGATATATTGGAAAACCATTCATCTATCCTGCAGGATCTTCAAAATTCTTTCTGATATGTATTATTTTACTTGGGCCTAAGAAGAGATGTTAGTTGTTTAAGCAAGCAGAAGAAAAACTGAATTGCTTCTAAGGTCATCCACCAAAAACTTCTGAGAAGGATTAGGACAAGTTTTAGCAAAATCATTTTCTTCACTCATCTGTAGTTTTGGTAAGGAGAAAGACAAGGCATTCTTAATTTCTTTAATACTCAGGCAGATGAAGGGACCTGACATAATAGGATGAGAGGTGTCTTTTCCTCATGGTTATAATACATTAGCCCAGTTGTTGGTTCTGGAGTAGCTGTAATATCATTTGAAAACAATTGGTTTGGTTGCATAATTTCTTTGATTTATCCAAGGTAATTAATTTCTTTTAACATTCTTTGTATTACTGCAAAGTGCTTTGAAGAACTGATGCAAAAGCATTAATGCATTAATTCTGTTATTATTTCAACATCTATATTGCAGATCCTGTGGTCTAAATATTAAGGTTTAAGAAAAGGGGTGGATTCATAACAGCTTGTGATAATTTAGATTTTTCTTACAGCAGACTTTCTACATAAAAATAATTGCTGAATAATGTCCATCATATTTGACTTAATATTAAATTTAATGCACAGAGTATCATCAGCTGTTTGTTTTAATACTTGGTATGTAATCAACATTTTGACTGACAATCTGTCTTTCTCTTTTCACCCTTTGGTGTGGCCTATTGCCAACATTCAGTGCTGTGTACATATATGTGTATATGGGCTTGAATTGAGATTTGTACAATACATCACTGTGTAGCTATTTACAATGAGGCATAAAGAACCTTCCTGTGAATGGGCTGAAAATAGTCAGAACAATGAGAAGCCAGCAAGGAAAGCAAAATCACAGTCCTCCAGTACAGCAGTGCTCCCAATCATGTAAGTGAGGAAAATAACTTGGTATGCAAGACTTAGAGGGAAAGGAAGGGAAGTTTCAGGGAAGGGAAGTTTCAGGGAAGGGAAGTTTCAGGGAAGTTTCAGGGAAGTTTCAGGGAAGGGAAGTTTCAGGGAAGTTTCAGGAAGTTTCAGGAAGAGTTTCAGGAGGAAGTTTCAGGAAGTTTCAGGGAAGTTTGAGGAAGTTTAGGGAAGGGGGAAGTTTCAGGAAGTTTCAGGAAGTTTCAGGAAGGTTTCAGGAAGGAAGTTTCAGGGAAGGGAAGTTTCAGGGAAGGAAGTTTCAGGAAGGGTTCAGAGTTTCAGGGAAGTTTCAGGAAGGGAAGTTTCGAGGGAAGTTTCAGGAAGTTTGAAGGAAGTTTAGGAAGGGAAGTTTGGAAGGGAAGTTTCAGGAAGTTCAGGAAGGGAAGTTTAGGGAAGGAAGTCAGGAAGGGAAGGGAAGTTTCAGGGGAAGTAGGAAGGGAAGTTGAGGAAGGGAAGGGAAGGAAGGGAAGTAGGAAGGGAAGTGGAAGGAAGGAAGGAAGGGAAGGAAGGGAAGGAAGGAAGGAAGGAAGGGGAGGGAAGGGAAGGAAGGGAAGGAAGGAGGAAGGAAGGAAGGGGAAGGAAGGAAGGAAGGAAGGGAAGGAGGAAGAATGGAGGTGTGGGCTGTTGTTTTTAAGATATGTTTTACTTCTTATTAGCTTATTCTGATTTGATTGATAATAAATCCAATTAATTTTCCCAAGTTGAGTCTGTTTTGCTTATGGCAATTGGTGAGGGAACTTTCCTTTTCCTTAACTCATGAGCTTTTAATTATATTCTCTGTCCCCTGTCCAGTTAAGGAGAGAAGTGATAGAGCAGCCTTAGTAGGCACCTGGCATTTAGCCAAGGTTAAACCACAAAAATGATTTATAATATTTTGGGAACATCAAACACTATCTCTCCAACAGCTTGGTTACCTTATGGGATCAGAGGCCTAAAGACTGGCTGTAGCCCTTGGGTTGAAGGTCTTTGAGCCTTTGCATTTTGCTCAGCATCTCTCAGCATTAACCTACATTGAGAACTCCTTGAACTTGTTCATCTCCAGTTTGATCATTTTTGTAGTTCAGATATATGAAAGCAACCTCTACCATGATTCCAGAACAAAGCATGGATTTACATTTGCAATGTGCTTTAGCTGCCCTGTCACTCCAGTTCTCCAGTTCCACATCTAGTATTAATATAAACCTTTACTACATCCTTTGAACACCCAACAAGTTATGAAATATATACACTAAACATTGAGAATTTCAAAGGCTTCTGGATATTCTAAATCATGTGGTATAGAAAATACAGGTCTCTTCCTCAGTAAATATGCTAAGAATATGTATGTTTAATATTTAATTAATTAACATCTATTCATGTAAAATGCTTCCTCTTTCTATCCAGATGCTTTCTAAGCTAGCAGACACAGCCCTAGAACCATTCCTCTTAAGGGTTAATACACTATTAGTAATACTTCAGATTAAAGATGCATTCCATCCTCAGGTCCCTTCATTATAATACAATTGCTACACAATCCACATTATCATTAGGAGCACAGTATGAGAAGTAGTTTCAAAGTAGCATCTGTCTGTGGGATTCATAGACTGAAATATGCTTAGGATGTATATTTATTTGCTCAAAGCAATTTGCTAAGGGTTTTGAACATTACTTAAAATTTCTGAAGGCAAAAGCACAAGGCTTTTCTTTTGATTTGACCTTTTCTTTGTGAAAACACGTACATGTTTCCCTTCCTTTACATTTACATCAGAACTGGGGGAAAGATGAGAGAATTTTGAGTCCTCTACCTACCCTCTAGCACAGTCAAAGTCCCATCTGTTCCCCAGACTGACGTGCTTAAGCTTTATCATGGTGGACAGTTGCCTCCTGGCTGGCACACCACTCCTCTGGCACTCTCAGAATGAGGTCAGAAAAACTAGGTACTGCTGCTGCAAAGGGGGAAGCTGTACTAACTTCTATCTAGTCACTATAAAATAAGAGAACAGCAACACGCCCTCAGCAGCAGTGTGAACAGAAGCACATCCTGACAAACAGGAAGTAATTTTTTCTCAGGAAGCAATCTTTTAGAAAGTTTCCCAAACTGAGCCATTCCTGTGCAAACTACAGAACCTGGTAAAATAATGAAATACAAAGCAGCTTACTAAAATAAAAAAATCTGTAGATCTCAAAGGATTTTTCTTTTGTTTGGCTTATTTTTCTACTGTTATTTAAACTGAAAATTGGGAAGCACTTTGATTCCAGATGTATTGGAAAGTGTAGTTACTTATCAGGAAGTGTTTACAGGAAAGTCAAAGATATCAAGAAAATTAAACCAGGTGAAATGCAGGTCAGACAACAGATTTTAGACAAATTAAGGCACAGTGGTGAATGACTTTCCATGGTCATATAGTGCATCAGCTGCAGAGCTGGGACTAGAACCCTGGTCTCCTGATACACAGCCTAATCATACATTTCTCAATAAGAAAATTTGCAATTAAGATACTACACACATAAAAATTCTGTTTATGTATAGTATTTCCTTAGTGAGCAGGAGCAAATACAGGATCAATTATTTAAGAGCTTGTTTAATAAGGAGAGTATGTTTCAGTAATTACTGAGGCCAACCAGTGGGTTGAAGGTCTTATAAACTATACAATGTTTTCTCATTGTACTACAGAAGATGTTCTTGATTAGCCCTCTTGTGGTTTGTGTGCTGTGCCTCTCTGATAATGAGTAGGGTGAATGCATATGGTACTGATTGACATGTGGTTCTTACATGTTTAAAGATGAATTATTTTCATTCCTGCCAGAAGAATTTTATTTTTGTGTTTATGTGAATCTTAGGGGATGTTGATTTAGATGATTTGCTGTTTAAGTGCTGCATTTAAGCAAAGGATGTTTAGATTTCTGTGACAATAAAAACATGTAAGAGAGATATCCATGATAAAGTGATTTTCATTTTTTCCAATTTATAAGTATTACATGCCCATTGAGTGGTGATATGCTTTGAAAAATTCTGTAAAAAGAAGAATCACTGTAGTCATCCAAACTTTGCCTTATACAGGAAAAGGCAGTGGAAAATCCTTTGGTTTGCACTACAATAAAACAAGTAATAATTTAGGTAGGTAGCAGCAGAGCAGCAGGAGACCTCAGTAAAAGAAAGTGATGGTCAGACATCAAGTCTCTTATTCCAAATAGAACTGACTCACAGGTGAGGAGTTTACAACCATGTGAAGGTTTAAGTCCATTAGCCACTTTAAATTTGGGTCAACTTGTTCTCTGTCAAGGGGTCTGAAATAAACTCTTGGTAGGTTAATACCCAGGCTATTAAATTACATCACTTTTTGCTGAGTTTCAGTCTGCCACATAAGACACCACATCATATAAGAAGTGTAACCAAGAGAAATGACAGAAGGGCAATAAATGGATGTAGTTCACATAATCTGAGTCTATCCCCTCTTTCTTTAAAATAAAAGCCAGCAAAGCACAGGACATCTCCTTGGCATTAATGGCCAGAAGGATGTGTTGATGTGGTGGGGCATAGCCAAAGCCCATTAGGTGACACTGCAGGAGTGGTCTTTGTAAAGGTATACATATAAACATGAATGACTGAAAAGAGACATAGCTTATCCACTTACAAGGTATGGCCTGTGACATCTCATTTTTCCTTCAGCTTTCTAAATTACATTGATGATTTTCTTAATTTCCCATTTCCTACTCCCTTCCTCATCTTGCACTGCAAAACTTGTGCATAACCTGGCCAAACATCTCCACAAGTGAAGGAATTGAGATGTCTTAGTGCTTTTCTTCACATTGCTTTTTCTCCTCCTGACAACCTCTGCCAAAAACAACCTTTGGAAAATGCTAACATGCTGTGCGTGGCAACCTGCAAATTTTTCACATGCTATTAGAGTGTCACAGTTTTAACAGACTGGATGCTTTTTTCATTTCCCTCTTCTTACAAAAATATTGTACCAGCAGCAGTGCATATTCCACTGTCATTCATTGCATGTGTGTTGAGGTGCTGAAGATTTTTAGGAGGGTCTGGTCTTTGCCTCTTTTTCTATATTTCTTCCAAAAATTAATATTCTACAACTGCATAGGAAAAAAAGGAAAGGGAAAAGTGCAGGGGAAGGGAAAGGGGAAGGGGTAGAGGAAAGAAGAAAGGAGGGAAAATGTGCTCTTATCTCAGATAACTAACATGCTTAGCTAGCTATGGCAAAACTCTGCTGAAGATATATTCTACTTCTTTGCCATCAGACAGCCACATACCAATATCCTAACCTGTCCTTGCTGTCTTTTTTTTTCTCAATACAAGAAAAGCAGTTTGTCTTGTCTGTTAGTGGTTCTACTTAGGATAGCTGCTGATAAAATTTAGTTATTCAAATATTACAAAAAGATCAACCCAGCTTTTTTCTTCAATCAGCTGTTCCAGTCTTCAAATTATACATTTGAGGAAGGTCTGTCTTGCTTAACTAGATTCCTATTACTAAATTATCCATGTCTAGCCTAAGTACTCTAAGTTGCCTTTAATGACAATGAAGAGAAAAAGAGCAATTTAAAATTGTGATTTCTTTTGTCTTGGGTCAAAAACTGCTTGCTGTTTTCAGTCTTGCCTTTAAAATGTCTATTTCTTCCTAATGATTCTGAGAAATTTACAGTGACCATTTCAGACTTTTGGATGACTCTTCTGTAGTTCAGACCAGTCTGACATCTAATGGCAGATGACTGTTCTGGTCTGCAGACAGGTAAAAGCTTCCATTCTGTCCAGCACTTGAATGTATCAAGCATTTCTGAAGAAATTAAGGAACTCAAAATCCCAAGGTTTTTAAATTATCCTTTTTGGTCTGTGTCTTCCAGACCTTTGGGAAAGACAAGACTCTGGAACATCTGGGTTTTATCAACTACATCCTCTGTTTTCCATAAGCATCAGATGCTCTTGACTCTACAAACTATAGCAGGCAAAACTATGCTGTGTTTCATTCTCAGTTTCTCCAGGGAGACTCTAGTCCCTTCATTCTTCCAGAGTGGCCCTTCCTTCCTTCTGGCTACCTTCCAACAAAAGAAGTGAAAATTGACCCAGTCACATAATCACCTGGACCTGGAATTCAAAAACATATTCCTTAAGCATCTTAATTAAGCTCCTTTTCTGAGGCCTAACTCTTCTCAAAGCATAAATAATAAAGAAAAGTTAAAATTTTAACTTGGACTCTTAAATTTATGTTGGAAGCAAATGATGTGAGAAAATGCAGTAGTTGGCTAAATTTTGTTTGCACAGAATCACAGAACTGTTAGGGACCCCAGCCTCTGGCTCAGCCATCTGCATGGTGCTGGGCATCCCTGGTTGTGTCCCCCTTCCTCCCAAAGGAGAGCTTTCAGTATTTGACAGGGGCTGTATCAGACAGGTGCCAAGAGGCACCAAAGGCCTTGTTAACCACAGCTCCAGAGCAGTTCCCTCCCTCTGTACCTCAGGCCAGCTAGCAGCTGGCACCAGAGTTTCCACCACCATTTCCTCTCCTGCTTCAAAAGCATCCCAAAACTGTGAAATTAGACACAATTGCCTAACAAGTTTCACCTACTGTTTTTGAGCTCGTTCTGGATTAATCCAGTCAAAGGTGGGCAGCTTTAGTCAAGGTCTTTCTTACCTGAGAGATGCTTTTAACTACACCATGATATCTTGTGATCATAAATGTCATCCAGTAATAAACAGCCCCTTGCCAGAAAAAAAAAAAAAAAAAAAAGAAAAAATCTATTCCCTCCTCTTCACACCTGGACAAAAGGAAGAAATTATCCACATCAAAGGCATAATTCTGAAGTCTGCAGTACTCAAGGGGATACAGTGAACATGAATTATTACATGATTTACTGACAAAATAAGATGCAACTCTTATATAGGTGTTGATAGAGTGGTAATGGTTTATATAAAAAATTCTTCTCCGAACTCAATTTTCAGATGAGACATTTTTCCTCTTAGAAGGTTGCCTTCAGGTTGACTAGGTCCTTAAACTCCTTTAATTTCCTTACAAGTGTTTTTGACACTTACAAACCTTACAAACATTTTTGTATGTTGCTAAGTAGTGTACATTTGCTGGAGGCTAAGTTACAACTTTAGTACATTTTTAATATTATTAGGCACAATTCCAAACCTCCAAAGTCTAGTACATCTGACCTTTAAAGAAGTTCAAATCTGATCTATCTTGAAACAAAGCTGCTTTAGGCTGTCTCTGTTGGCATGGTCAGGTGTTGCAAATGATCAAGTTAATGTGTTATAAGAAATTCTCCACATAGCTAAAACAGTGACATTTTAAAAAATCAACCAAGGTAGCAAAAACAGACTGTGATGATGCCAGTGCAAAAGCAAAGCAGCTCATTTTCTAGGCTCTGCTGCCATCTTCATTAAGCTAACTTGCCTGGAGTACAGCTACACCACAGTTCAATGCCAAAAAGGGCTAAATACTGCATTTGTAACAGCCTATAAAGATTCACAGAAAAAAATAGCTGGAATTTGTAAAAGCTCTGCTGTGCTGATCTAAATTACTCTGAAGGATTTCTGAGGATTACACGGGTTAAGGAATCCAGGACTGATTAGTCTTCTTGACCCTGCAGTGACATTGGCCATGGACAGAAGAAGACCAGGAAGAGCCATAAGCAGCCTGCACAGCCTGGCAGTCATCTTTTCCTTTCTGTCCCTGCTGGAGAAGCTTAGATGAAACACCATCAAAGGAACTGCTCTCTGCATTCCTTCCTAAAGCCTTGATCCGATCCTGTGCAACCAGTCATTTAGGTACATCTAACTACATGAGGTTTTGCAGAGTTCAAGAATAATTTCTTTTAAATGTCTTGAACAGCTGCTTTTTTGTTTTTTTTTTTTTTTTTTTGGGGGGTTGTTTCTTTTTTAAAATTAAACTGAGGCAAAGCTTTCAGAAAACCCCTATTCAACACAGAAAAGGAGTTACACAGAATACTGGATTTTAGGCTTATCTGCCACTGCGTAGGTTGTCTCACTTTAAGTAATCTGCTTTCCAGTGTCTTCCTGTTTTCACTGACATTACCCTTATTTATACACAAGCACTAGGCTGCAGCAGCTTTCCCAGCTTACTGCTTCCTGTTTCATTTTCCTTTCCTTTTGATCACTGGTGCTAGCTACCTAATAACAATTTTAGAACAATCAATCAGCAGTTTGTGCAAGCAAATAACTTACTGAACACTTGAACCCTGTAATTGTGTTCTGACCTTGGGTGTACTAAAGGTTAGAGTGATAGATTCTTTGCAGTAATGCCCTGCTCTGTAGTTCTGTAAATGCAGTTCACCAGCCTAAGGTGAACTTTACAGCAGAGGAAAGAAAAATCAACCGTGGCCTCAGAAAACCTAGAAGTACACAGAGAAGTCAGTGACAGCATAAGGAATTTTGGCAAACAAGGCACACTAATACCTAAATCAAACAAAGCTTGAGGAGGGAAGAAATGTCTGAGGCAACTGTGTAGGACACTCAACAGTCCTTATTCTGACATTGCAAAAATGTGAAAAGTTTAAAAATACCTTCTTTTCTTTACTTCAGGGTTTTGAAATATCAATTTAAGAAGATTATGGAAGGATTTGCAGTGAGATACTTCCACCATGAACTTATGAATGTCTTTCCTTTGAATTAAATAAATCAGTAGAGTTGTTTCTATAACAGTATTTGAGATTCCTACTGACCAAACTACACTAAAAATATAGAGATTCCCTACTGGAATGTTATTAAGACCATCACCACTTTTGCAGCCCCATTAAGAAATATGCACTATTTATATTCTTTCCATGTGAAATATTTTGGGAGTGAAGACCAATTGGCTGAGGCTCATGGGCAAAGCTCTTTAGATACTTAAAGTGAAGTAATTTGGCCTTGATAGCAGTTGGGATAGGATGACAGTTTTGAGTGATTGCCAGAAGTTCTAAATTCTGAACATGAATGGTGTTTCTGAGAGGAACCTTGCAGATCCAGTGAGCACATCCATGGATGTGTGTGAGAGACAGAGGTGATGAGAAGGCAGCAGTTAATAGTGGGCAGGAATGCATTGCAAGTGACAGCACCCATGCTCCTACATGAGCCTGTCATGGTGATGGACTGCCCATGCTATGCCCTGCCCAGACAGAGAAACAAACTCTCACAGTGCATCTGTCAACACAGGCCTCACATGTGAACATGGACAATAATTTGGGGGAATAGAAGAGAACCACAAGAGTAATACTGATCTCTCTGATTGACAGTGATACTCTTTCCAGCCCCAGAAGAGGCATGATGGAAAGAGTGGAAGAATTTTTTAAAAAGTATTGGAAGGGAGCAATGGTATTTGATCAGTGGCATATCCAGTACAGCAGCAGCTTTCTGAGACACTGAGATGGAACAAAACTGTCATGACTTTAAAAGCCAAGTGCTGAACAGAGTCTAGTACTAACTTCCCTAATCTTCTGTTCTTCTCTCCCAGCCCTCTGTGCAGCAGCCTCCCAGCCAGACAGCAGTGCACCCCTGGCTCATGTCAAATGAGTCCATGGAGATCATAGCTGCCATTCCTCTGAGATCTCTTTGGGCATCATAGTTCTCCAGACTTGGAGAGTGTGTTTTACTGACACACTCAGGTCTAGTCATGTTCTGGGATATCTTCTTGTACTTCAGCCATCCTCCAGCTGCCCCTCTGGATGGCCCATAGGCTCAGTGTCATATCAGCCCCATAAGTGTTTCACACAGCCTGGGAGATCTCTGGCAGCCCTGGTCACCAACAGCTCAGGAGCAAAGCAGATGTTAATCCTCTTGGGTTTGCCCAGGTGGCTAACAGGAGGAGAGGAATCCACAGGGCAACACTGAGTACAATGTTCAGTAGGCTGTGAAGTGAAAAAGGAAAGAAATGGTCTCTGACAGGATGTAGAATAAACATATTTTTTCAATTTCAGTCAGTTATAAAAATACGTTCAAGCTATGAAGCTTGAATTAACAGTAGTTGGCAAAAAGCAGGGAAAGGGATTGAGAGAAAAACAGATGAAATGTGCTCAAACTTAAATTACCAGAACAAACTCAAACCACCAGAATAGTGATCATAGCAGAAAATATGGCTGTCAATAGAGAAGAAAGCTTTTCCCCAGATGAAACTTAAACACTTGGCACTGAGGATGTAACTGATGTCAGGAGCATGGAAAGTCAGTAAATGCAGATGAGGCAACAGAGAAAAGACAAAATTAAGCCATCAGAAACTCATTGGAACAGGCCACCAAAATCTTGTTTTCTTTTGGGGATTTTCTGCAGCTGCAGACTTATCAAGGAACAGAGAAGCTACAAGTGCTTGGTGGGTGATCTTCACATCCCTGGCCTGCCAGTGCATTTTCTAAGGCTCTGTGCTTCAGGGGAAAGGTGCTGGTGGTTTCCATCTTAAATGCTTCTGACTTGAGTTGAATGACATGGACTACAACATCCTGTACAAACTTACATTTCTCTGACAAAGCTCTTTTTCAAACATTCCCTGTTCTAATTGCCAGTGGATATTTTATTCAGCAGGCTGCAGTACCAAGTGAGATGAGGCATTATCTTCCCAGTGTAGCACACTGACATGAAACCAGAAGCAATGGACATTATGTTATATCAGATAATTACTGTACATTAATATAACAATCAAAATCAGCAAGCACAATGCATGTAGCACAAATGATCAAATGCAAACATTTGAATTGACTTTTCACAGTAAAGTAGTTCAAAATTACTAAGTTCAGTTAGTAATTCAGCATGATCATCAGTCAAATACCACTCATTATAACCTGACAAATATTGGAGCAAAATTTGACTCACATCTGGGAACCTTGTTGATGTGAAATATCATACAGACTCAATGCCAGATGTGAAATTATCCTTATTAGGTACTTTTCTTTAACAATTATGTTTTACCACAGCGATTAGAGCAGATGGAGCATAAATTTTTCTCCCTTTCTCTTTTTCTCTTTTTAAACATACATCCTTTCAAAACCCAGTTACCATAACAACTTGATTTAACTGTTTTTGTTAAATCATCTTCATTTTATATCTCACCTAGAACTTTTGTCTAGCTCACAAATGAACACAAAAAATTTTTTTAGTTAATGATTTGTTGTCAAAAATCTGTCAGCAACTCTTTTTTGGGGAGAGGGTGGGAGAAAAGGAGTAATGTATTTTTCTCTTTTTTTGCATGTTTAGTGTCAGCAGTAAGTAGACAGAGGGGTATTATAAGCATTCTACAAAACAATAAAACAAAAGAACTCCCAGCAGAAAGCTTGAAAATCTCAAACCATACTTACACAGACTTCTAATGATAATTTTTATAGGACGTTCCTTTTCATGAAAATTAAATACTCCCCCTAATTTCACAACACTAGAGCTTTGTATATACTTCCCTCTTTGTTTGAATAAGCCAATTCAAATAATCTTTTATGATAACAACATAAACCACATTGTAGTAAAATACCTTCCCTTCTGTCTCTTTTTTCTCTTGGTTAATATCTATATGACTTTGTCGAGTGAAAAGAGAGACAGTGGGAGGTGTGACAAGTTAATATCTAGGAATAAAAAGGTGCTACCTAGCAACATTTCTCTGGAAACTAAATCTCATTTGTCAAGGAACCCTAAAACAGGGGCTGATTGCCCAGGGGATTGATAATGGCATATAGAGCTTTTCACAGCAAGTCACTAAAATATAAATGCAGCCCAGGTCAGTCACAACTGAACACTGTTAGCACCTGACAGCTGTTTGGTGGCCTGTATGAAATGCCTTACTCTTCATCCAGTTCCTAGTGGGGAAGTGGCTGCATCCCAAACAGCATTAATTGGCTCCCTTATTTCTGCTGCAGCAGGGCAACCAAAGCCCCTGCAGAGGCAGGGAGGCAGGGCTGCAGGCAGCCTGCTGGGATGCACTAGACCAGCTGTGTCTGGTTAACCTGGACACTGACACAGCATTCCTGGGAATGAAGGGGCCACAGTAATCCTCTGATGCCCGTCTCAATGGCTCACATCTCCTGTCCTTACAGCAGGTGTTTTCATTTCAAACCTTACCAAAACCATTGTGTTTGAGAAATTAAGGGATTCTTTTAGTCCTTCCATAGGGAAAAAAATCCATCAAAGGAAGCTAGCACATTTCTCAGTGCTTTATCATTCTGTGTGCTTTCTTCTGGATTCTGTCAAATTCTTCTTCATACCTCATAAAGTACAATGACAAGATGCAATGACCAGACACAATGCTCTAACTGAGCCTTACCAACACCAACTACAGGGTAGTTATTGTTTCTTTTGCCATACATTAATGCTCCTCTAACACAGCTCAAGATACCTTTACCTCTACAGAATCTCAGGTTCACTCATGCTTCCTAGTCTATAACAGTTCCCCTTGAATGCCTGTGTTATCCAGTGCTTCAGAGTCCATTTCAGCTGGGTTTCCAACCACTGGAGGCAAGCTTTTAGGTGCTTATGAATGGATGATGTGATAGACCTTAACTACTCTTTAGGCTCTTTTTGCTCGGTTCTGCTGTGTTCTTCTATCTCTCCATTAAAACTTGCTCTGTTAATTACTAAATCACACTTCAGATTTCTATTATTAATAAACAAAGGAGTTGTTCACTGTCTTTCCTTGTTTTGCAATAAACCCTTTCCTTGTCTTTATGTCCTACTTCTATGTTTATAGAAGTTTCCTTATAATCTTGTGTGTTCCTACTTAGCATACCATGCCATAGAACAGTTTGGATTGGGAAGTACTTCAAAGATCATCTAGCTGCCACCCCTCTGCCATCAGCAGGAATGTCTTTCACTAGACCAGGTTGCTCAGTGGCCTTGAACACTCTCAGGGATGGGACACCAACAATTTCTCTGAGTAACTTGTTCCAGTTCCTCACCACCCTTACAGTAAAGAATTTCTGCCTGATATCTAATTTAAATCAATACTTTTCCAGTCTAAATCTATTCCAAATTATCCTGTTACTACATGCCCTTGAAAAATCCATATCCAGCATTCATGTAGGCCTCTTTTAGGCTGCTATATTGTATTCTTAATGTTGTGCTTTTACTGTTTTTTACTATCCTCCCTTTGTGATGCTTTTTATCCTATTTCTCTTTTTTAGCAATGCTTTTTTGAATGTCATCAAGGAGCTCTCTGTTGCATGCTTGGTAAAATTTATCTAAATAACTCCACCATGCTCCTTCTCCTTAATATTTTAGATTAGGGATCATTAACTAAATGTTTATAGTTTAGGTGAGCTAAATTACAGGAACTGAAAATCAATTCAGGCACCATTGAAAACGGTCTAAGTGACCTCTTCAGCCTCTGGTCACTATTCTAAAAACACACAGAACATCTGCAGATCTTGTGTAATATCTGCCATGTTAAGGAAACTTCCCTGTCTGACCATTCAAGAGGCTCTCTGGCACTCACACTCCCAACACCAGAGAATTTTTGCTGAGACTGAATCCCCTTCACTTCATGGGAAACTCCAGTGATTCACTGGGTTCCCTGCTTTGCTCCCCACACCCCCCACTCACACAGTCAGACCAGGTTTACTCAGCAGTTCAGCCCCAGGTTTCCTGCAGCAGAGTCTCAGGTGGCTCTTTCCATAAAACCATTTATTCACAG
Organism: Muscicapa striata striata; assembly: GCA_030060385.1. Classification (NCBI taxonomy): domain Eukaryota; kingdom Metazoa; phylum Chordata; class Aves; order Passeriformes; family Muscicapidae; genus Muscicapa; species Muscicapa striata. Next base: position 2,092,826 of record JAREIS010000080.1, read on the forward strand.
CAGAGTAAGAAAGAAACAGAGCTGATTGCTCCAAGGAGGGACTCCCAGCAAAGGAAAAAATTAAACTCCTTGAGTTTTTATACCTTCACAGTCACTTCCACATGCCAGTCTCATTCCTCCTCCTGAGTCTTTGGCTCTTGGCCCACTTTGTGTCCATCCACCTCTCTGGCATCACACATTTTAATCTCCTTTGGTGTCCATGCACCCAGCTGGGTGTCACCTGTCTTTGGGCACTTTGTTATCCCAAAGGCTGGCACTTCATGGACTCTTGTCTCCAAGTTATTCACCTTATCCTAAAGCAGACAACTATAGTGAACCTCATGGCACTCTAAACTTCTCTGGCTCTTTTGAGCAGCAGGTACATGTTAATTTAAATATCCAAATGCAGATATTTAGTGCTGTTTGGGACATCACAGGACCTTAGCTGTCCTTCCAGAGGATCACAGACATCCTGCAGGTTGTTTGTCATGCTTACCACCCCTATGCAGGTGTCCCAGACAGCTCAGGAAATTTCAGTGCTACTGCATACCTCACTATGACTCACAATGGAAAGATGGACCACACAGGATCATCTTGAGGCTGTCCAGAAATTAGGCTTTAGTTCACTGTGGTGCTGCAGATTTGGAAATTTGGAATTAGGCAGTATCATCTAAAGATGACAGGATTCTTAAGAGATGCAGAAGTCTCTTTATGTACATATATATATATATTTAAAAAAAAAAATATATATATAACACAACCAGTAAATAGCCACATCATTAAAGGAAAAAAAAAAACAAAACAGAACAAAACATTCTTTACCTCTTGTTGCATCACTACAGGTTCAGCTCTTGATTTCTTTACAATCTGTCATTGTTCAGTGCACATTCAGAAATAGCTTTCCATTCATACTGGTTCCTTAAGCTGAAGTGCATAATTAAATTTTGATTTGCATACTGGCACAGCTGCATTAGGTTATGTGATAAGGCTCATCTGCACCACTACAAAAGGAGCTTAGACAGACAATGGCAGGAGGCAGCCCAAAACAGCACCATGCCAGGCTTATCCCAGGGGCTTGATCCCAGGTGGGAACCCCAATCAAGTACTCCCAAAGAAGGAATGCCTTGTCCCAGCCCCTTTCAGGACTCCTCCAGGAGACCCATCGTTCCTGTGGTTCAATGAGATTCATCAGGAGCAGCTCTCCAGATTGTCCTTCAGGCTGCTTCTCAGGGACTGGGGACACTGCCAGAGGGCAGCTACTGGGCAGACCAAATGTCTGGGTATGGCTGCTGGAGGGATCCACTCGACATGTGTTTGTATATTCTCCTTTATGGAGCTCCATCCTGCTGGGGGGAGCAGGGAAGGAGGTTGGAGCTGCCTGTGCTGTGTGGGTGCTCCAGTGTCTGCATGGTCTGTGCAGCTGGGGCTGCACACGTGGGGATGGGGAGTAAGGGTGTGCCTGCCCTGTGTGTGTCTGCCTGCTGGGAACACGCCTCTGCCTCTCTGCTGCCTGCACTCAGGGACTTGGCTGTCCTATCACATCCTTAAATGTCCTTTATGAGACCTTCAGATTAGTCACTGATCACCTAACATGAGGAGGTGTTCACAGGATGGCAGACATTTTTAAAAACTGACTTTTTACCAGTAAATCTTGACTGTAGAGGAATGACAAACAGCTCTAAAAATGAGACAAAATTGATCTTTGATAGTGTTACTCTTATAACCTAAAGGCCTTATTACAGCATTGTGTCTCTCTCAATGAATGTTAAAGGATTTGATGGAGAATCAAGGCTGCTAAACGTATTTGGAAGTGTTGTAGAAAATATACAATTCAGTAGCAGTGCCATCATTCAGACCCATCAGCTGTGTCTTCTGAAAGGCTGGTTTCTTCTAGATTTGCTGCAGGGACTTGCACAGTTGAATGCTGCAGCCAATCACCTATTTTATGGTCAGCCCAAACACGATGAAATATTCTTCCTTCACAGCATGCTCACTTGAAATGAACTTTTGCCTTGGAAGAATGATAGTCTGTCTTCTCACTCTGTGAGTTTCTTAAAAGGCTCAGGAAGCTCAAACAAAGAGGCTTCGAAACTGAGAATCTTCAGCCAGCTTGTGAAGCAGAGATGCATGCTTTGCACTGAAGCAATCTCATTTTTAGTCATGGGCAGTGTGGTTTGATGCTTTGGAAGCCTTATGGATGTCATCTCTGGTTGCTAAAGAATTCCTTATCAGTGTCAGGTCATGGTGATTCGATATGACTGAGTTTAGACTGTGTGTGATGCAGTGGATCTTCTCAGCCACTCCTGATAAGGGCTTCTAGGCAATTAAAATGGCTCTTTCCTGCTGCCATCTCATCAAAGCTGCATCCTCCTTCTCTCCAGCTGATGTGAGAGCTGCTTTGCCTTCCCCTGCCATGTCCCACAACAGGACACAGACACAGGCAGTGTGCTGATCACAGAGCATGCAAGGACAGGTGCTGTAAGCTTACAGCCTCTGGGGGCTGAATCCAAGTCGAGATGATTGGGCAGTGTCTTGGCTTGCAAAGCAGGATGTAACCAAAAGTATGTATTCTATCACCATCTGTTAAAAGCAGCTGGGGCAGTGTTCTTTATCATTTCCACAACCCATCCTCTGTCCAGGAAGATATCTTCTGTTAATGGCCCACTAAATCCCACTGCATGACTGATAAAATTGCATCATTCCATTTTGAGATGCCCCACCCATCGGAAGGAGCCAGCATTTCCTACCTAAATAAAATCCAAGATTTGGAACATCAGAGCAGCCTTTTTCCACTGGATTCCAGAAGAAAACCAGACTTTTCTGCACCATCCCTGGACCTTCAGAGGAAATCTGCACCCTTCTACAGGAGCACTGCTTCAGCTGAACCACATCTGCCACTGCAGGGGGACTGTAGCCACCATTTAATGGGACTGCTACCAACACCCTGACTGACTAGATGTCAGGTTGTATTCTGACTCTGTCAATGTTCTGTTTTTTCGTATCACTGTATTTTAATTTTATTTCTTTTCCTAGTAAAGAACTGTTATTCTTATTCCCATATCTTTGCCTGAAAGCTCCTTAATTTCAAAATTTTAATAATTTGGAGGGAAGGGGTTTATGTTGTCCCTTTCAAGAGAGGCTTCTGCCTTTCTTAACAAACATCTTTCTTTCAAATCAAGACAGGCAGTCTCATATATAAATTGTTTGATTTTAGACACTGAACTATTTCTCCTCTTCCTACTATTTAACTTCACCATTTTCTTCAGCATTGCATCAGTCTTGGCACATAAACTGAGAACAGCATGGACTTTGCTGTCACTTTTCCCTGAACTATTACTGCAGTGCAGAGGGAGTCTCTGTGTTCCTTGAGGACAAGGCTTTGGCTGGAAAGTATTCATGATAACAGCTTTCTTGACTGTCCAACGCTTATTTCACTTTCTAATTGCATGGAAATTTCAAGCTGCTTACTAGGTATCACATTAGAAAGGCTTTCCAAATCCTCTATATAGGATAGCAACAATGGCATTTTCACCAGTGGGAAAGCTCTTGGCAGTATCTTTCCCCCTGCCCACTGCTAATCTATGTAGCTATCCTAGAGGCTGTACAGTCAGTGGCAGTAAAACTGGCCACAGTTTTTGTGTGCACAGAAGTGTGCACAGTATTTGTGAAATGCACCATCTTGAGTCTTGGAATAAGCCAACTGGTCTGAAATTAAAGATTCCTGAGTTCTCTGGAAGGAAAGAGGGAAAGCAGGTTTTCTCCAAAATCTGTATTTTCTGGTCATGGCTTCTCCTTTTGTCTGACATTTCTTGAATTGAATCACGTTAAGATCTGTGAGTTAATGCAGTGAGCCCTGGGTTTCACAGCAGTGCTGACCAAAGTCAGAGCTTGTCTGCCTGCTACATTAACACTGGTGGGTCTTTTCATAGATGCCATTTGCTTTCCATCTCACGTGGTCTGTTCCTGACATAGCAGAAAGTGAAATATTCTGGCCTCATGTGAAACATGTTGAAATAATGTATTAAACAGCGGTGTAAAACCGTAGTGCTGCTCTCTCTTTGTACCTAACAAATGCTCTCAGCAACCGAGTTGCAGTTATCAGTCACTCATGCAAACACACACAGTATGAAGAGGATTGCCTGCTGTGACTTGGGACATGGCCAGAGCACATCTGAGCTCTCTCTAGTGCAGCATTCCCACTGTCACCACAGCCATGGATCAGTAAATGGTACGTTTCACATATGTATCCCAAGAAAATGCTACCTCAGAAGTGTGGCGAGCTTGAAGATTTGCCAAGCCAATGACAAAAACATATTTATCCTCCTCATCCCCACCAAAATGAATTGTAAAATAACTATTTTTCAGTAATATATGATTTCCACTTTATTTAATTGGAAAGGCAACACTGGAAATTAAAAATATTGTTACAACCCCATTCTGTTTTTCTGAATTACTTTAACAAGGATATCATATATCTACCAACAAAACTTTCATTTATCAGATTTTTGCTGGGGGAAGAGGAAACATCATAAATGTTACGCCACAGAGGGAAAACTGGGAAAAGGATTGTTTAACACGTGGATAAGCCACTTGTTTTTACATATTTTTGTAGGGTGCCCCCTAGGACATCCTTAATGTCTTTTTTTTTTTTTTTTAATATGTTTTGCCTCTTCCCATTATTGTTCCTCCATAAAACACCTTATTCCTTTGCTTCCCAAGACTCCACCAAGTGGACTGTGGAAGCTATTTCAAACTACACAATCACACCCAACTGACTTTTCTCAACTTATCTACTATAGGACCAAAATTGTTCAGACAAGCTTTCTTTATACTGAAGTACATTACTGAGGTTTCAGAAGGAAAGATCTTGGCCCTTCAGCACCCACCACAGAGATTCATGCTTTCAGGTTTGAAGGTGCCATTTTCATTCCCCAAATCGTAACAATGATAGCAGTTTTTAGAAAGCTACAATATTTTCTCTCCTCCTCTCTGCTCCAGCAATGCTGTACTGACTTTCTTCTCAGTATCAAATATAATTTAGTCATACTAAGCCTGAGCTGTCACAGACTCCTAATGTTGTATCAGACTCTTAATGCTCTATATACCGGCTGAAGACTTGAACAAATTGCTTACAAGCAAGACTGGTGACATTTGAAAGAAATGGCATTCAGTCATCAGCAGATTCAAATTAAGATATGACTTATCATAGATACAGTATTTATTATTTAAAATTTAATGCATCTTCCTGAGCCTTAAAACACATGCAGGGGGAAAAGCCATTCCAAGCCTTTAACAAAAATCACATTTAAGAGAGGCAGATCTGAATGGATATTGTTAATATTTCAAAAATTAAATTCCAAGTCAGATGCAGATTTTCAGTGGGCAATCTATCTCTAAAAAAAGTAGGTGAAAAATGCGTGTGTATGCATGTGTGTGCTTGCTTGTACAAATGAATGATAAAGATATTGTCATAACTTTGTTAGAGAAAAATATGTCACACCTCTTTCATGCACACCTGTTCTTATCAACTATTCATATTTCCCTACAGCATGTTGACATTGCAGTTCCTGGTTTCATGGCAGACTGGCATCCCTCTGTTTGCAAATAAATACAGTAACATTTTATACATCATTTTGAAATCACTCAGTTATCATAGTCTTGGGAAAAAAGGGAAAGATTCTAGTTGACTCCTTTATTTTCTCCCAGGGCAAGGTTGCTGTAAAAATTCTACACTCCACAGCTCTCACCAATTCAACTCTTGCTGAAATAGAGCTACCTGAGCTTAAATTACAACAGAAAGTGTATTGTTAAGACTGACTAAGGGATGATAGCATTTGAGAGAGAGTTCACATATGCACCTGAGTGATGTTGCAAGATAAGGCGTGGCAGCTGAAGTGGCTGAGACAGCTCAGGGAATCTGTGTCTGTATAATTATGAATTCTGCTTGATTTTCTGAACTTCACCTCTGACCAAAACCTTCAGTGTGAATTAAATCTTTCATTTTATGGGCAGAAGCAGCCAGAGCCAGAAAGATTGAACAAGACCATTAACATTTGAATAACCTTGTCTTGCTAAAACAGGAGATACTGGTAGCCCCATCAGCTGTTAATAACCTTCTGCCTAAATCCTGGCAGAGGTCAGAGAGAAAAAAATTGAAGTGTTGAGACCATTAGGAATTGTTTTTTTGAAGACATGATCTCTTACATTTTGTTTAATAGCTCTAAGATTTAGAAGGAGACAAAGCAGCAGGCAACCTGTACTTCTCAGGTCCTTTGTATTTCAGTAAGATGTGAAAGGCTTTCACTTATAGCATGGAAGTAGAGTGTTCAAGTATCCATATATTTGGAGCCTTTGCATTAATTTACCATCTAAAGACATTAATTTTCTGGGGTTTCATAGTGCTTTTCCCCGTGCTTAGTTCTCAGCTGTAAAATAGCAAGGCCCAAAGGTGTTCATGAGCTATTGGTGAAACTCAGTGATGCTTGGCATTGGCCTTGGGGCAAACATCTGAGGTCCAGGGTGACAGCCTGACTCCCAGAACTGAGCTGAGGAGTAGGCAGGGTGATGATAACCATTTCTTCTGTATTAACAGTGGGCAAAATTGTCTTCTGTTTCCCTTTGAGTGCCTAAGTGCCATACTCAAACACTGCTGAGGTCTTCAAAATTAACACTGAAATACTCAGTGTTCATGTCATGCCAGATATGTCCTTGTCTTCTGCCAGTGGGCTTTTACAAAACCAACTAGCTGAGCAACCTTGCAGCTGGGTCCAGACTTCAGATTTAGAAGGTTTCTCAAAATCTGACTCAGAGAGCCCTGATCTTTTACTGAGGAAGTTTGTGTGAAGCTTGGCAGGACACTTACCTGGGGTGCCATGCCTCAATTCCTTTACCAAGTACAATATAAGTCTTTAATTGAAACACTGAACAGAAGGAGCTAAAGGTAATCCTGCCCAATAGCAGCCATAGACCAAAGTTAAGAGCTGTCTCTGGGTAACAAAAAACCAGTCTTTAAACTCAGAGTCCAAATACAAGCAGGAAAAACAGGGGTCTGAAGTTAAGTCTCCAAAATCCAAGGTTAGTCCACCCTTAAGCAAAAGTGAGTTACTGTGTTTCACTTTGAAAAAGACTATCCTAAATTTTAAAGCAAGAAAATAATTACATATTTAGCACAATATGTGAAGACTGATTATTTTCTTCAGTCCAGAGTTCACAGGCTATTCCTCAAAGATTCTTATTAGCTATTTTGGTTGGACTTGATGATCTTGCAGATCTTTTGCAGCCTTAACAATTCTATGATTTTACATGGCTCCCTGCTTAGAATGATGTTTTGTCCTGTTGGGGACCTTCCAGAGTCCTAACACTGTTTCATAAGAAATTAACAAAATCAGGCATATAACTAGACTGTGATTTAAATATCATATGCCAGCTTCAACAAAAACTTTTTGAATTATCTCAAAAAAATTTATTTTCAATAAAAAACAGTAACTGTTTCAATAAGCACGGTCTCAGCAAAGCTGGGCAAAATCATTGCCCCAGGCTGATTCAGGTATTGCCCTTTTATCATCAAGAACAGACAGGTGGTGTTTCACTTGAGGGTGAGCCAAAAGCAGAGCAATACCAGTTTAAAATATGCCAAGAGGATGAGGACTCCTGCCAGAAAAGTCTGGGCAGAGGTGTTGTCTCCCACTCATGTGTGAGGAGAACATTTGCAATTGGGGTATCACATGTCAGTGCATTCCCATATAAATCACTCTAAAGCAAATAGAAGAAAGTCCTCATGATAAGGACTGATATCAAGAAAAACAGAATTAAGCTTTGGTGATTTTAAGAGATAATTCAGTAACAACTTTAGGATTTTTTTCCAGGGGATATGATTTAATGAGAATGAAACTGGAACAAAAGAGTGTAGTGTTAGAAGGAGTTTATTAGTTCATAGTAGTATATAAGAAACAAGGGCAAGGAATTTTTAAGAGTCCTCAACAGAGGCTTGGAGGTTTTGTGATTAAGGGAGGGAAGATTCAGGCTTAAAGGACAATGCCACAGAAAATGTAGAACCTGACAGCAAGATGATTAAGGGGTGAAACTTAATAGAATTAACACATGTTAAATGGGATTAGTTGGTAGATCCTGAAGATTTGCCTGCTTACTTTCCTATGACTAAGATTAGAAATACTGGCAAGCCAGTTCCAGTGGTCTTAGTAATGCCACCAGGTTTATATCACATCCAAGTTATGTTGAAATCTAGACCCTGGTCTCCTAATTAGGTCACTAAAGCAAGTAGCATATGGAGAAATTAAAGAAAGAACTCGGAGATTAGAAGGTTGCAATGCACAGGTTTTTGCAAAAAATAAATATGCTTTCAAATGACTTTACATAACATAAATGGAGCATTTACAAAGAATTTTGTGGTACATTTTTTAAGAATTCCCATTGCCATTACATCCATTTAGAATATTTTACGTGTTTTCACTTGTTATTTGGACATGTATATGTGATGATTCCACATAAGCATCATGGAGAGTACTTTCCTGCTCCTTTTGAAAAAGAAATAAGGAAACTATATTTTAAAATGAATTATCACTGAAAAATAAATAATACAGCCAAAGGTGAGTGAGTGGTTCACAGGGAATAATTTGGTTGAAATGTTTTCCCTTTTATTCTTGCTGTTGGAGACTAGATTTTATAACAAGCCTCAGGTTTATTGTAATTCAAAATTACTTGTGATTTTTTTTTCCTGAGCCTTTGAATTACCAGCTTTTGATATTTTTTTACTCAATAAACAGTGAGAGGAAAGATTTTTGCATATGCTCCAGTGTGATAGAGTGAGGCATAAGAAGCTTCTTGTTACTCTGAGCACATTTTATTTTCCATATGGAACATGGGAAAAAAAACTTGTAATCAGACATGAAACAACAGATGACAACTCCATAGTCAGCCTGTTGTTTTTTATGAATGAGACAGTCATCATGCAAACACACCAACTAGGGGAAGAGTCAAAACAGCTGAACTAAGATTACGATAGAAGATCTTGTTTCCATGAATGAACATAACAGTGAGTAGAGGAGGTTATAATAATATGTAGTAGTCTGGGCTACTGGGAAAGCAGAACTGGCCATATATTTACCAATTATTTTACAAGAAGACTAGAGACCAATACCTGGGATGGCAGCACCTGGTTTGCACCCACCCTCCTTAGGCACATTTGTCCTAGTGAAAGCTAAATTCTGAAAACAGAACAAGGGAATAATCTGGGGATGATCTCAGGCCCATTGCTTGGAATGTGTTCCTTGTCCTCTTACTTAGAAGTACAAGTGTTTCCTTTATATCATAACTGGAAGATATAAGGCATAAGAAGCTCTGAGAAAGAAGCCCTAAAACAAAGATGCTCTCTCTTTTTTGTATCTGACACAGTAAAGATGTATCTGTAGATGAACATTGTAAATGAGAACCTCTTATACCAAGGGCAATAATGTAAGAAGTTATCTGCTGGTGTTGGGAGTCAGGTTGTGTTATTTTTGCATTGCTGGACCTTATTCTGGGTACTTTTAAGCAATCATTTTCTGGAAACAAAATACTGGGAGCAAGGGAGAAAACTGAGGGTGACTCAATATGAAAAATTTTAGTTGAGAGTTGCGTGTTGAAAATGGTTTCTCATGTGTAAAGCCTACAAGTCCAAGGTTATAACCCTGCCTTGGAAAGTTATGCCTTCTGTAAAGCTCTATCACCTCTATCACCTCTTTCCATTTCTTTCCAACTTTTTATCCCTTCCTATACACACTATTCCTTTCATCTAGCTTACTAGTGGATAGTAGGATAAGGAAAGAAGTGTCAGAGCCTGGATGCTTTTTCCACCATACACTATAATGCACTTCTACAGCAATTCCCCACAGAGCACAACAGGGAAATGCAATTTTTCAAACACAGATAAATGAAGATTATTATTTCCAATGACGATATGAACGCCAAGAACTTTTAAAATTATTTCCATTAGTGACCAGTAAAGATGCCATGGCTTAGCCTGCTGTAAAAGTGCCATAGCATTAAAAAAAATCAGGACTGGGATCTTGCCTCATCTTTGAAGTAGTATTAGACAGTTGACATGGGGTGTCCACACAAAGATTAAGTGTGAACTAGCTAGTGAGTTGGAAATAGGCCATCCTTAAGGTGAATTCAGTGTCTCTGACAGAGCAGATTTGTATTGTAGCTGCTTACAGAATTTGCAATTCATATTATGCAGGCCAGTGCAAATTGTAAAGCACATCTTATACAATCAAGCTGTAATCAAAATTTACTTCCACAGACAATCCAAGCATTTCAGCTAAGATCACACTTTTTAGAGTGTTCTTGATAGTACATTCTGAGGATTAAATTACCATAGCAAGCTTTCATAAAATGGTGTTGATTATGTTTGTATCCTAATTTAATTACTATTCATAGGAAGTATTTTTTGCTATTTGCTCAGCTATGATATCCAATCATTTCACTCCATTATACATTTTACTCCTTACTTTATAATTTAGCAAGTCTAGCAGGATTAAGTAGTCCACCTAATAAGGAGATACATGTACTCTTCATTTCTGTATTACAGAGGCATTTAAAAAGAAATAATACAAATGGGGGTAAAAAAGGAAGAGACCTTTGAATGTAAAATAATGTAAGAAACATTCATGATTTGGTATTGTGATATTATACTGATTCTGAGAATGAAATATTTCAATGAAATTTAAAATAAGTGACAAGGCTCAACTGTCTTGTACTGCAAGATCCTGCACTGAACCACTTTTGTAAATTGGTATATTGTGATTATACCTAACTATTTGAAACCTCATATTCATTTCAAGAATATTATTTCACTGATTTAGTCTCAGATATGTACTCAAAGCAGCAATTTTTTACCCTTATCATAAGTTCTCAGTCTAATACATTCAATGCATTGTAACCAGATTTATTTTGTATTTTAATGCTCAGCATCAGCCGTAACGGTTTGATTTGGAATTTTAACAGAAGCCACACATTCCCAGTGGGATTCCATTGTTGGTTAATATTAATGTTTCCTTGAAATGAAGCAATACCCAGCTTTGTTTTTATTCAGTGTGAAAGCCTAGCCTTCCAAAAGATAGGTTATGCTGATGTAAGGCTACATCTTTTTGTCCTTAGGGTTTGCAGGCTGAACCTTAGAGCTGCCAGACAGATTTGGGAAATCTGATCTCACTGCTTAAGGCTGTGAGCCACAGGATGCTCCTCACCTGAGCTGGCAGGAATTCACCTACACAGGTCAGCTGGTAGGAGCCCGTGTGAGCCAGAACACTGATCATTAATGTCATCCCAGAGAGGTGAGAACCTTCCTTGCTGACAGAAACAGATTCCACTAGGACCAAGAAAAAACTTTACTGATAGGAGAACTGAGATTTGTAGTATGTCACGGGGGCAAGTTTAAACAGAATACAGTGGAGTCTGATTATTTGATAAAATAACTACTGAAATAAACCACAAAGATGTCACATGCTCTGGATGACAAAATAAATCCAAAGCAAATCAAACTGATTCATGAGTTGGATATATATATTTTTAAACGTTCAAATAGGAAGTTTTTACCTTCTGTAGCAGTTTATATAAGTGATAGGTGAGCACGGGAATAGTGAAGGGGGTTTGATATCAGGTGATCCATCAATTGATTGTATTATGACTAGCATTCAAAAAACATTTTAAACTGCTCAGATCAGTTCAAAGATCTACTTCCCTATCAGTGAAATTGATTGGAATCAAGGATGACATACCCACACAGGATCATTCTCCTAGATTTTTCTGAGCACTTTTCCAGGTACATATAACCACACTAAAAATAAAAAGAGATAACAGATTTTTTTTTCCACTGGACATTAGTAATAAATAAATTTGGGCTGACCTAGAAGGACATAAAAAGACACACAAAAGTCTTATCCCTTGAGTGAACACCTATTCAGCTGAGGAATCAAAACAGAAAGCCACTGAGGGTTCAGTGATATACAGTCACAACTTGTATGCTTCTCACCATCCAACACTGCCTCGAGGAGTGTAGCATATATAAATAAAGAGAGTTCATTAATAAACAGATGATGCTCTTTTAGATATTTGGCAGTTAAGGCGTTGTGGTTTTATTCCATCAACCAATCACCACACGGCTGCTCACTCACTCTCCTAGCAGCAGGGCCAGGGAGAGAATCAGAAAAGCAAAAGTGAGAAAATTCATGGGTTGACTTAAAGATAGTTCAAGAAGTAAAGCAGAACCTGCACACCCAAGCAAAGTTAAGCTTTAATTAACTCACTGCTTCCCATGGGCAGGCAGGTGTTCAGCCATCTCCAGGGCCCCAGCACAGGTAATGGTTCATGGGAAAACAAACATCTTCACTCCAAACATCCCCCCATTTCCCCCTACTTTACCCCTGCCCTTTATATACTGAGCATGATGCCATATGGTCTGGACTATCTCTTTGGTCAGTTGGGGTCACCTGTCCTGGCTGTGTCTCCTCCCATCCTCCCATGCACCCCCAAACTCCTTGCCAGCATGGCAGTATGAAAAGCAGAAAAAGCCCTGGCTCTGTGTAAGCTCTGCTCAGCACAAACAAAAACATCTCTGCATTATCAACCTTATGTTTATACAAATACAAAATTTCTGGATGAAACATGATGACATATCAGTGAAAAAGAGCATAGAAAACTCAAGTGTAGATAAGAACTGCAATATTAAATGCAGCATTTTGCCTTCCTCCTTCCAAGATAAGTAATTTTCTCCATTTTACAGTACCACCTGTATAGAATATGGAATAATTCCAAAACTTGAGATCTACTGCCCAAAAGGCAGGTAGAAATTTGAATTGTACATCAGAGTTAAGTGTTAGGTTAATTCTTCCAAGAACTCATATTCAAAATGTACACCAGTGGGGATATGCACATTTAATAAATCCACCTATTCACTCACACAAGACCAGCACATGGGTAATCTTGAGCCCAGCTGTCTTGTTAAAGGACTCTTCTTGCTTGTCATGTGCATTATTAGAACACAGTTGTATTTAGTAGGCAATCTTTTATACATTGATTGGTCTTGGCTGGACTATCTATTTGAATTCCAATAATAGTCCCTTGAAAATGGAAATACCTACCAGCATGATGATCAGGTAAGCAGGTTGCTGAAGATGTATGGACAACTTTAAACTATAATTGTTCAGAATATGCTAAGCTTTATTGGCCATTTACAGTACTACCTACCTTTGTCAGGTATTTTATGGCATAATTTCTTTCTCCCAATTGTCTTCTTTCAATTAAGTACTACCATTGTGAAGTTTTTTTTTCTGGACCTCACTGCTTCTGCAGTAATATTTTCTCATAGATATGGATACAAAATTTGCACTGAGGGAATATTACCAGTACAAAAACTGGCCAATAACTTCTATTATCCCAACAGTTTGAATATATACAACTGTACCAGATCACACTACATGCACTCTGTAAAATCAAGGATCCATTCACGTTGCTCCATTTGTTCCCATGGCTGGAACTGATGAAAATCAGTAAGGATTTCAAGTTCATTTGGTTCTTTTTTGGCAGTCTCCTGAATTCTTTCAAAGCAATAATGTACTTTCTCACTTTTAAATTAACAATAAAAAAATAGAGAAGGGTCAGTTTTATTGCAACATAATAAAAAAGGTTCTTTTGTAAGTCATCTGAAAAAGCCCAGAAAATGGCTGTCTCATTCATCTTTCCCATTCTTCAGACTTTATATTTATTCATAGTCTTAGGATTACAAAGGGCATTTCCATTGCCCTAGGGACATACACAAACTGTCTACATTAGAATTCTGGTACTGAACTATTAAGGAGTTACCACTGGAGTTTCACTCAAATAGTGACTCTTCAAGAGAAAACTGGGTGCAGTCTCTCTGAGCTGACAGTGCTTGTGCTGTCGAGATTGGTATGATTTCCCCTAGGAGCAGAACAAGCAACAGCTAAGCCTCAGTGTGCTCTTTCCTGGGCAATCTTATGTGCCATTTGTTTGTACTGCCATAAACACAAGTCCAGGCTGGTGGTCAGAGGTGCCAGCTAGTTCATACTCAGTAGGAGGCACAAAGCCTGCAGTTCTGCACTCACACACCAGGAAGGAATGGTGCTGACCAGAAACAAGTAGTGGGTGGAGATCTCCTCATGCTTCTTGTTAGGAAAGGGCCACAATAGCTTTTCTGTTTTAATATATTTATGTTATTAGTGAAACAAAGTAGCTGCTTCATTCATTCCCATCTTTGTCATATTTACTATTCACACGAAAGCTGCATAAAAAGGCAACAGCTACAACTTCTATCAGTTAACAATTTTCAACTGAGTTTGCAAAAAAGCCCCTCAGAAACAAGAGTGATTTGAGGATTTGAAAGAAAAAAGCATTTACTCAGGCACTTTACAAAAGAGCTTGCTGATAGTGTCATCAGCTGGTAGGGCACAGCAATGGCCACTAGCTTTTATGTCTGCTTTGCCAAATGGAATTGGTTATAATACAATTCTCCTCTATGCATTTACTAGAAGAGGAACTGAGTGCTCCTTTTTTTGAGTGCTCCTTTTACCTTTCTGAATAAAATATTTTTCATAACAATAGTGGCCCTCCTATTATATAAACATGAATTTATATTTATTAGGACGAGCTGAAAAATTTATTTCTTATGTGAGAATTAGCCAAAAGCCCTATCAACAGAACCTTTCTCTAAATCCCTTCAAAATTAAGTTTTCTCCAAATTCTCATTGTTATTATCATCAACACAACAAATCATTTCAGTGGCATAGCAGTGTATTAAAAAACAGGATAGATGTATAGATGTGTATTTATCTAGCTTGCTAAATATCCATCAAATTTAAAGGGGAAATATGGCTGATAATTTTTATTCAGTTCAATTAAATGAGCATGTTTTGTGTTAGCATATTTGTCCTCTTCCTTTCTTCTCCTCAATGTGAATGTTTAACCTCCACTGAGCTACACTTCTTTTCCAATTCCCAATTCATTCACCACATACTTTATAACATAAATTCTTTACTTAAGATGCAATATCATCTCACCATGCAAACTATTACTGCTAAATAAAATAAGGCCAGCTTGCACTGTTTCCCCATGCTACCAAACTGCCAGGTCATCCTTTAATTTGCTTTCTCTACTGTTCTACCTACCCAACACATCCCTGACAGAAGACGGTAGTGCTCACAGTATGGCTCAGTGGACTTCTTCTTATAGTAGTAAGAGCCATGCTGGCTCAGAGCCTCTTTACCTAGGATAGTGTCCTAGATTTGCTTGCAGGAGGAGGAGCCTAAAACCTGCATGTTTGGCTAAATTGCTATTCCACACTATGCACATCAATACTGAAGGATGTGTCCTTGCTTTTTGTCAGGAATTACTGCGTGCCCCTGATGACCTTGCCTTCATCTCAGTGGCAACACAGAGTTAAGTTGAGGTGGTGAATGCCTCTGTGTAAACCACATTCTCTTCTGTATACTTTTGTTATTAAAATTGCTGCAGTTACCCTGCCATTCTTATTCCACCTGTTTGCTTTCAGTAAATTGTCTCAAACCACATTCTCTGCCTTCCTCCCTCTCTCACTGGAGGGGGTAGGGGAAAGGGAGTGGCTTATATGGGTTTAATTCCCAGCTGCTTTTAAACCACCACAGTGTTTTTTCACTACTTTCAATGCTCTACTAGGCTAGGAATAGAAAAGCTTTTAAGTTCCACTAAAAGTATCTGTGATTCTTGAGTTCATGGTCATTTATTACACCTTGACCTTACTATCTGTTCTGTACAATAAACAGTGTACTGAAGTTCAAAGATGCTGTCATAGATATTAGTAAAGCTGCCTAGGCTGTGAATGACAAATCCATCTGGGGTGGTATATCCTAGTGCAAAAAGTCCTAAGAGTTTTCAGTGAGGATCTGTACTGATCCCCATTTTTCTGTTGCTAAATGCACTATAAATGTAATGTGAAGTACTGAGTTAATAAAAAGTGATTTTACCAAAATGGCAGGAGTCCAGATGTGTTAGGAAAGTTTCCTTTTCAAATTAATAAAAGGTAAGTTTTTTAGTTCAAAAATAATGACAGTTGAAAAATTATTTCTAACACTTTTCAAAGAGAAACAATAGAAAAAATATAATCAATAACAGGTGTAAGCCTTGAGGCAAAGTCTAAGAATAAGAGTTATGGAACAGCAAATTTGCATTTCCTTATTATTTTACCATGTTTATGACAATTAAATCCAAAAGTATTTTCTCATTTTTATCAGGGAGAAGAATTAAATATTTCAGTTAAGCTTTCATCCAAATTTTATATCCACTAAAGAAAAGGTAGTTGACTGATGCAAAACTTGAATCAGTATTGCAGATATAAACACTAAATTTTACATGAGACAAAACTGATTTATTCTGATCACTCATTTTTCAAGTTAACAGGACACTACAATCACTAAAACAAGATTTTAAGAGCTGGTACTTAATGCATAAATCTATATGTGTCCCTGGCATGTTTTTCAAAACTGGTCTTACCTGTTGTCTGTGACTCATTACGTAGGCAATCAAGAACCAGACCCAGGAGCAAAATTAAATTATTAGGTCATATGTGTGTTTCTTGAGATCATCAGAATTCATTCTTTAAACAGGGGAGACAGGCAAATATCTAACACAGCCTGGCCCTTACCTCAGAGGGAAAACAACCACATTCTGGCCAAGTCCAGCAGAAACCTCCATAGAGCTGCTTTTAAACAATCTGAATCTTACCTGTAAAGTTCTTAACTAAAATAAGGTTATTTTTCTGAGCTCAACTTCTAGCAGGACATAGTTGAAGCTAAAAAGTAGTTTCACAGATTTTTGGAATATTAAGGCTTTCTTTCTCAATAAGAGGTGGTGCAGAAGTGTACAGAGCTAAATGAGATAGATTACTGATGTAGAACTCAAATGCAAAATACCTGAGTTACACACTCCATCAAAAAAGCTCCCTAATCTTATCATCTATTCCAGCAATACTCAAATGTGAGGGAGAACTGAGGTGAGGGGAGGCTAAGTTATTATTTTTCACAAGAGGTAATTTTAAATTCAAGGAAGACACGAAGAATACTCTTACTGTAATATTTCAATTTCAAACCTGAAATTACACTGTGAATTCTAGAAGAACCAAGAGGTCAGAATTTATGCTTTTCAGCAGCAGTGATTTTTATAAATGGCCATAATAGTACAAGGGCAGAAAAATGGAATTTGTGACCATGCAGTGTTGAATAAGGACCGAGTATTTCTGCTTGGTTACCAAGACACAGGCAGGACATTGTGTCAATTCTTTCAGAGGTAGACATAGTTGTGTCAATGTTATGCTCCTAAAAGAAGTGCTCCGAGATTTATAGCTTGAATTCACTTGAAACTGAAGCTGACCTCTGTGCCAAACACCCCAATGCAAATACTAACCCAGGAGTCCACAAGCTATACTACGTGTTAGTGAGCTTGCAGGTAAAGTTTGAGTTGTTGATTTTCACTAAGAGAGTCATAAATTAGTTTAGGACCTCACAGAGTCCATGTTCACCAACTCAGATAAACAAACAGCCAACAGCCTATTTGACAAGCAGTCTTTAAATTGACTTTATTTTCAAATAAAAAACATTAACCCTTGACTGAGCCAGGAAAGAGCAAAGCCTGCTGCTCCTGCTAGTCCCTGTAAATCTTATTTCACACCAGACTGCATCTAAGGACTACTTATATCTTTTAGCTTGGAATTGTTCCAGTTGATCTCTGGTACCTTAATGATTTTTTTAAAGAAACAATAATAAGGCAGCTGCTTTTGTAGGTGCTTGAGTACTATTGTAAAACTCCTCCATCTTTTTCATCACTATTCACCTCTCCATGAAACAAAAGACACTTCAACAGCCTTAAGTCTTACGATCTTCTGAGAAAAGGCAACAATTGCTTGAGTAGTCCAGAAGCAGAGACAGGTTATAAATAAAGCACTGCCATAATTTTTATCAAGGCAGTATAGGCAGAATCAGCACAGCAACCCCCAGCAGATGCTACTTGAGAGTTTCAATTGCCCAGGTGACAATGAGGCACTCTTTTAATGCTTCAGTGTGCTCCTCTGGAAGCAGCTCTTGGCTCAGACAACAATAACTATCATTCTCAAAATCACCTTCTTTACAAATACCCGTGTGAAAACAATCTATGTTAAAGTCTGCATTTTCAAGAATTAAGGTATTAAGAAAATGTCTACATGGACAGCTTATCTTTGCTGAAGTGTTTTGTTCACCACTAAACACACTGTGGCTATGACTGCTCCAAGCCTACAAATGTCAACATGTACTGGTTAAACTCCAATTCAGTGTAAGATAAAGAAACTGAATGCAGTTGGTTTTGATTCTCGTCCTTCTATCCTAATTCTGAGACCACTTTTTTCTAATTCAAATAACGCTTTTTCGTTTTTCCCTCTTCAAATTTTGCAACATTTGAAGCTACGTAAAGGAACCATATACTGTGATTAGCATGTATTGTGACTGAATTTAACCTGGGGAAAAAATATGTCCAAGTAGTCTTCCTTAAAAAAGAAAAGAAAAGAAAAGAAAAGAAAAGAAAAGAAAAGAAAAGAAAAGAAAAGAAAAGAAAAGAAAAGAAAAGAAAAGAAAAGAAAAGAAAAGAAAAGAAAAGAAAAGAAAAGAAAAGAAAAGAAAAGAAAAGAAAAGAAAAGAAAAGAAAAGAAAAGAAAAGAAAAGGAGAAAACTTGCATATAATAAGTTTCTTTTAAAATCATCATTTTTGTACCAAAAAGTGATAGGAGCACAGGAATTGCATACTGACAGCTAACAACTGTGCACCACTAGCAGCAACAAGCAATCAGCTGGTAAAAAGTAATAGACAAAAAACAGAGCCTCTTAATTAAATGTTCAACATACTCAAAGGGATATCAGCAAATATAAGGAATAAATGGCAGCACTCCAAAAAAAGACAAGCTGCCAAATAGCAATCATAGCTAGTTTAAAAAAATATAAATGAAAAAGAGATCCTTGGAGCAAACCTAGAGGCAGGAAAACCAAAGAATCACAGAATTGTCCATGTTGGAAAACATCTTTAAGGTCATTGTGTCCAGCTGTTAGCCCAGCAGCACCATGTTCACAGCTAAGCCATGTCCCCAGGGGTCACATCCACACATTTTTTAACATTTGGCCTTCTTGGCCACCTAGGCATGTGTTGGCTCATGTTCAGCTGCTGCTGACCAGCACTCCCAAGTCCTTTTCTGCCAGGCAGCTTTCCAGTGACTCTTCCCCAGTCTGTAGCATTGCATGGGTTGTTGTGACTCAGGTGCAGGACCAGAACTTTTCCTGCTGGAACCTCACACCATTGGCCTCAGCCCATGGATCCAGCCTGTCCTGGTCCCTCTGCAGAGCCTTCCTCCCCTCCACTGATCAACACTCCCACCCAGCCCGGTGTTATTTGCAAACTTGGTGAGGGTACACCTGATCCTCTTGTCCAGGTCATCAGTAAAGAAAGGCCCAAATGCAAATATAAAAAGAGAAAATAAAAACTTCAATCTACTGCATCTGAGCAGCAAATTAACTTTGTTTTATTCCTACCATGCCAAGACACAGTATTTGGCCTCTAAAGGATCTCAGAATTTTTGCCAACTTCCTTGGGAACTCAGATTGCCTTAAGGAAAGTGAAGGGATGGCAAGGCCTTTGAAGGAGAAATGGTCATTATAATTTTTTTTCCCATGGTGGGCCTGTGCTAATTGTGAGAACCCTAAAGGATCTCCCCACCATGGCCCTACAGGCCCTGTGTGTAATCTTGGAGAAAACCTCACAAACCAGATCAGAAGAGGATTGTTATGGATAGAGGAATCCTTAGGGAGAGCACACTCCAGACCCCATAGGGAGTTACTGTGCCAGCAGAGAGGAGATCCTCAAAAAGATTACAGGTCATTTTTCAGCTGATGTAAGTGAAGACCTAGCAAGGTCCCTAATTAGTGTAGTAAAGAAAAGACACAAACATAAGTCCTATTTCCTGTCAGCCAAATGATGCATAATTCCCAGAGGAGAAGTAACATGGTTTCTATCAATATTTCTGTGGTTTCAACTTAAACAAGAAGTTACTTTTTCTGAGCCAAGCCATTGTTCTTCTTCATTGTTCTTGGTGGCTTTTAAATAATCGTTCTCTTTGTAAAAAATATTGTCACAAGAGGTGCTTTATTCTGTAATTAACAACACACACCCCAACAGGGAAAAGGAAGCAAAGCTACCCTTTTGTGTGAACAAAAAAATTGTCTTAGTTCACAATAGTACAGAACACACTCATTCTCCCACCCCATAGTCAAGTAGAAAGTAACAATGACAATTTTTTAAGACATAGCATCTGTTTTTTGTATATAATCCATAAAAGATTTCCAAATGCCCTTTAAGGAGTTCTTAATCTTCTACAAATTTGAGTCCTCCATAAATCCCATTTCTTTATATCTGACATCTTATAATGGTCTTGTCTCAGTAAGAATTTCCACATATCTTCAGCTTGGGCAGGAGGAGATAAAAAGAAGGCAAGAGGAAAGGAGAAGTTGCAAAACAGAAAGAAAAAAAAATTGTGGTTTTTGTTCTGGGTTTTTTAATTAAACAAAAAATAATTGTAGATGCATGATGGCTTTCTTTGAATTTATATGGCTTTCCCAAGAGATTCAACCATTGTTCTAGTCTTTTATGCAGAAGTTTTCCCCATGCTAGAAGACATGAGCCACAAAGAAAATAAGGCTCATGTCATCTGAAGTAACTATCACTGGATCCAACCTCACCCTGGCATTACAGCTTGAGGAGTGAATCTACTCCATGCAAGGTAAATGCAGACAACTACCTCATTTGGACTGTGGAATTTCTCACCAAATTTTCAAAAGAAAGGCAGCATAGTATGAGAACATATTTCAAGTTTAATTATTTATCCCAGAACTCTACATGCCTTCAGGCAGATTGTTTTTTATCTCTCTGAATAAGGCTAAACAAGATCTTATCATACAAAGAGAGAAATGTTATTAAAAATCCTGCCACTTGAATTCCTAATCATTAGCTTAAATGTGCTTTCAGCTATTGACCTGTATTAGTGATTTCATGAGTGTCCTCCCAGTACAATGCTAACTACAGGTTCTTTGAACATGGAACACTGTTCAGATGAGCAGAGTTCACTTAGGCACAGATCTACTTATGACAGGTCTGTAATCAGAATTTGGGTAATAAACTGTAAAGTATCTTTTGGGGAGAAAGGCAGCTAGTAAAGAAAAATCAGAAACAGGAGGACTCTTTCAAGTGATGCATTCACTTACCAATAAGATTTTTTTTAAAGCCTCCCCTCCACCCCCCTTTATATTCCATATCTCCTCATTTGCCTACTAATGAAGTAAACTGCATAATAGAGAGGTCTCTGGAGATTAGGAACTGGAATGCATGCACCAAGAAGCAGAGCACTGCCTTGAATTTACACTTCATTTTGTGGTATTTCCATGGGAGAAATTACTAATGGATACATGCTGGTGGATGCCTTAGGTCTGTCCCTTCCATTACCTAAGGCACGACCCAGGAGCACAACTTTGTAGATAGTGGCAGTACAGTGTGGAAATAGCTTTCCCTAAGGGAATCTCACTAAAAAAAGGCCTCTCTAGATGTGTTGCTAGAGGGATGACAACACATGCCATTATGGAAGGAGCCTCTAATGAGAGCCAATTATGCCTTACACAACAAGAAAAGTGAACCTCAGGTCTTTACCTTGTCTTTGCAGTTTCAGAAATCCATTCAGTGATTATGAAATAACAGCAGCTAAAAAACATTTATGTTAAAATAACCAGATGAAATTTTAGAATATGACTCTTACTCCTCCACACTGTAACAAATAGTAAGGAATATTTATATTATTTGCAGTCGAGGTATTTCCATCAGTATGTTTGTGCAAGCAGTATAAAATCATAGCCAGCACTTTGGGAAAGCTTTTTCTTTCATTCATGAGAAGAGAACATGCTGGTCAGTTTTCTCTAAATGTGTAGCTATTTAAAAAAGCTGAATTTCTAGGGCTGCCATTTAAGAAGTTTTTCTCTACACAAATGTTGTACTGATGACTGGTTATCTCTATTCAGAGACTACACAGCAAGAATGTTGTGGAGCTTGCTTTCACCTTAGTTTTTTTTGCCAATTGGCAAAGACCACATACCAAGAAATCCATGGGAAAGCCTTAGTGCCAGGGTGAAATGTCTCTCACATTGCAGTCTTGCATTTTGATGCAGGATATGTGAAGCCACTCCAATTTTCTCTAAATTTTCGACTCTGCATGTGTCAAAACCTCTCAGCATTTGTGAATTTCAAAGTAAGTCTTGAAAAAATGAGAAATGCGTACATTTTGGTATCGCACCCTACTCATTCCTTTTAGCCACATACATTTTTGTCTGGTTAGTTTCTGTTCTCCACCCAAAAAGTCTGCTGTTGCTAAGATCATAATAATTGCATGTCAGTGACAGTATATTTCAATTTAACTGGTCAGAAAACTGGAAAAAATTTAGTGGGTCTGGCAAAAAATCACTTTGAATCTTTAAAAAGAAGTCTTATGAAGGCTTGCACAGAAGACCACACTGGAGCATTTTAAATTTGCTATTTACATGGTGTTTTTATTATTAAAAGGCAACTTTTTAATCATTGAAGCTTCTTGTACAAAATTATGCTAAATCAAAAGATTTCTTCATTTTTACCCTTTAAATGAAGAAAACGGAATAATCTAGCATTTTTAAAGGTGCTTTGCTTCATTTAAAAGTTAGCTTGTTCAAATTTATCCAGTTAAAATATTCTAGAGAGTCTTTGTCTTGCAACTATCAGTGGAAGAGATCTAAGAGTGAGACAGAACTTCCTCTCTGAAAAATTTATTGATTCAGGCTCTGCACTAGTCTAACTACACTCCCTGGCTTCAAGCTCAGAGGTGATTTATACTTCTGTCCTCCAGAGCATGGCCTGAATTGTCTTGCCTTTGCCTAAAAAGCAGGATGTAAATCAAATTTCTTGTGTTTTCTTCAGAAAAACTCTGTGCTCCAAGAGGATGCACTGAGGTACTACCAAGCTCTCAGAAAACACTGGGTGGGGATGGGGCAGGGGGACCACAAGGTATGAAATTAAATCAAGTGAAGTGGAAACATTCTTTTAAGCTCAATTTGCCCAGCATCTCCCATAATAATGTCACTTTGGCTGTCCATCCTTTAGCAGTGAGTGCATCAGGGTGGCTCATTTATGTCCCAGAACTTCAGCATAGGCTGTTTCCTGCCTCCTCCAGGAATTTTTAGTCTAAAAGTCAGTAACTAAGGCTGCCATTCAACAAGCAGCCTCTGTAATGCTCCAGGGCTCTGGGGCTCCCACTCACTCCCTTACTTGCTGGAAGGAGTGCCAGAAATAACACTGCAGCTAGCAAAAAGGAATTTTTCAACTTGAAGATTTACAAAATCCAAGTTCTTCAGGACTCCTTGCTTTCTTTCTGTCTCTGTGAAGATATTTTTTTCCCAAAAGAAGTCATAGTCCACGTCATGCCCACTGGTACAGAGACATTCTTTTCACCCACTTTATTTTATTTAAGTCAATTAATCAACCTGCTCAGTTTGAATTTAAAAAAAAAAAAAATGTGCAAAGCAAATTTTCTTCTGGAAAACAGAAGAAAATCTGTTCAAACTGAGATGTTTTTGTGAGTTCTAATGCAAACCTCATACTCCTGGTCTAAGAAATTTTTCTGTTTCTCCCAGGCAATCCCAGTAACAGCTGTGATCCTTGGGCATTGGTAGCTGCAGTCCTGCAAAGGGAGGTACATGATTTCAATCACTTTGCACTCCACTGCCTTGGAGGAATGGGCAGGCTGCCAGAGAAGGGACTTCTTGTGTTAAAAAAGAAAAAAAGGGCTCCTTGTATCACTTGTATCCTGTGACTTCACGCTGGACACAGTGGATTTAAGGAAATGTCAGTGGTCCTGGTAGCTTTTCCAAGAAAGGAAGGAATAAAAAAAAGGTACTTTCCCTCACATCTATCTGTTCACTTAAGCTAATTTTCCATAACTCTTGGAATATTGGTAAAGTTCCAGATGGCTGAAAGGAAAAATTATGCTGTGACAATATCTTAAAAGGATTAATGAAACCTGAGTCCACAATAAGGCTGTCAGCAGGACTGCAGCTCACGGTGAAACGAAACAGGAAAAGAGAGAACTTAATTAATACTACATTAAAGGAGCATAATGCAATTAATGCCAGTTGCCCTGGATTTATGGAAAATAGACTTTGTCAGAGAAAATTTCTTATCTTTTTTGATGAGGTTACAAATCTGACTCATTAAAGTAATAGTGATAATGTAATATACTTAGATTTCTGTAAGGCATTTGACTGAGCACTACATAATATTTTGATCAGGGAACTCAAATGATGTAAAATCAATATAGCAGACACAACATTAAATGAATTAAGAGCTGGCTAACTGATAGGTTTCAAAATGTAATTGTATACAGGCACCCGCCTCCATACAGGAGTGTTACTGATAGAGTCCTGCACAGACTGCATTTTGGGCCTTTCAGGAACCTGGTAAGGAAAAAAAAAGAAAACAAATAAAAATCATTGCTGATCAAATTTGCAGATGACAAGAAGATTGGTTCCTTGAGAAGCAATGAAGAGGTAAGGTCAGAGACACAGAGCCAGCTGACTCGCCTTGGAAAAAAAAAGACAGAAGCAAAGGATATGTGTTTAGTATAGCACACACACAAAGATTTAGAAACAAACACAGTAAGCTTTATAGATTCTTGACATTTTTACTCTTTTCCAAGTGTTAAACTTCACATTTTAATTAGACCATTAAAATGTGAAACTGGATGGTCTAAGCTACATCCTAGTGTACACAAGTGATAGGCATGAGTTCTGGAGGAATCAGGTAACAGTAATACTCTGCATGACTTGATGTTTCAATAAAATTTGATTTTTACATAAACTTGTTTAACTTTTAACTTCCTTGGGAGTAGAGGGGTGGAAAACACCTTCCTATGTAGAGTCCTTTTTTGTCCTAAAATGGGTATCAACCATCCTATTAACTTCAAAATGGAGCTGTCAGCTCTGAAAATGCTTTATAGAAAAAAAAAAACCATGCCATAAGATGGCACAATTCTCAGGCAGGTATGGGTTTTAATGGAAAAAGAAAAGGATTCAGTTAAAAAAAAGTTTCCAAAAAAACTCATTAGAGATGCACATAAGGATAGAAATAAGGTGCTAAGTATTAAAGCATTCAGAAGTTATTTACAATAAACATTCAGGAAACTGATGGAAAATGAGTAAGTTTAACAAGCTTCAACTCTAAGCAAATTTAGGTAAGAGGTTAAGACATGAAATAATGAACCAGATCATTAGAAACAGAAAATTATTTTGAGATGCTAAAATTATTTTTTAAACTCTTTGCTGCCCAACATGATGGACTAATTAGTGGAAGTGATCAGAAATTCCCTCTAGGCCCCCTCCAGGGAGACATTCCCTTTCTGTAGTCTCCAGAAGGGCTAGAGAGAGGCTGCCAGGCATGTCACCTTCAGGTTTGCACCCCGTGTTTGCAACACCCTGCCTGGCCAGCTGAGGGACAGTCAAGGTGATAAAAGCTTGAGCAGCCCTGAAATTCGTGAATTTGTTTAAACCCACTAGCAGGATATAATTTAGAAATTATCTGGACAGGCTGGGTCTTTTTCTTTGTTTCCTTCCCTCTTTCACCCCAAACAAAAGCATTACATAGTTTGGCTACACAGTGAAACAGGGAATTGGAGTTTCTACAACAGATTTAATCTCAAATTTTACAGCTCCAGTGCACTGCCTGCCAAAGGTAATTCAGGTACATTTTTCCACAATCATTTTTAGGATGTAAGAGAAGACTGTTTCAGCTTTTACCTAGCATGCCATTCTGTGCCTGCAGGATGTGGGACAGGGTGACGAATGGTAAGATGAAGATCTTGGCAGCTGAGGATGTTCAAACTGAGATTTTCTGGAAGCTCATGAAGCACAGATATATATATATGTGTATTTAGATTTTAGAAGACCTACATTAACTATATATTTTTGTAGCAAGAGTCACTGAGTTGGTATTTCAGCAGTTTTCAGAGTCTCTCAGTCAAGCCCTTTATTAAAAAAATTGGCCAAGCCTCATAATTTCAGGTTGCCAGCTAACTTGGAAAACAACATTGTATGAGTTTACATTTGGCTCATATTTTTAAAAGCTGTTCACAAGTGTTAGAAACAGAAACCTTGTACAGTTTTAAGGGAAAAAGAGGGTCTTCGATGCAGTTTGTTCAGATTTAACTCTGTGAATGAAGAAAATGGAGGCATTTTGTTAGGGTGTAGCTGAATTATAGTCCTAATACACCTTGAAAATACACCTTCCTAGTCTTGGTGACTTTTGCCTTCATCTCTTCTGAAAGAGCATTTGGCTAAGAATGAGACAAAGTACTTAACAATCTGAAGCACCAAACCACAAAATGTTCAAACAGATCTGCTGCTTTTGTCCACCATGCTTTCTTTGGCAAGTTTGGGAAAGTAGTTTTCCCTTGCAATCATCTGTTGCTGTTTTGATTA
The DNA here is from genome assembly GCA_030060385.1 of Muscicapa striata striata. NCBI lineage: Eukaryota > Metazoa > Chordata > Aves > Passeriformes > Muscicapidae > Muscicapa > Muscicapa striata. The sequence continues at coordinate 2,119,408 of JAREIS010000080.1, forward strand.
AGAGATACTTCTATACATAACTTAGTACTAACCTCTCCATCTTAAATTGGTATAATCCTTAGAAATATGCAATTAAAATTGGTATGTAGTTTCCAGCAGTGCCATTATAGATGTTTTATTTGACTGAGGAGATAGTTTAAACTGGCTTTGCAGCTGAAGAAAATATTCACGCAACTACAGCTTAACTTTACAGAACAAAATTCTGAAGAACTTAGAAAAATAAGTATTTTAAATATTTCAGAGACTCTCAGGCTCTCAAAGTCAAGCTAATAGCAACAACCTTATATTCCTCTTCTCTGCATAAAAGGAAAAAAAAATCCATCAAGCCTAAAAGATTATATATGCTGAATATGCATGAAGAAAATGGAGACTCTCATAATCCTAAGGGACAAAACCTAATCACACACCCTCTGCTGAAAGCTCAGATGGTCTACTGGGAACCCAGTCTTCACATATGCAACACTTGCAAGCCTCTGGAGCCTAAGCTGTGTCTAGAAGCCCTTAAATCCCTGTGGCATATTCCCAAAGAGTACATCTCCTGAGACCAAGGACTCAAAATGCAGTTGCACATCCCACAGCAAAGTACCAACTTGTCAGATTCTTCTCACATGCCAGAAATAGGAGCCTTGTGTGTTAGCCCTTTAGTAGATATAGATGCATAGTATACAGAAGCTTTGGAAAGAATAGAGACACCACTCCTTTTACTAAAAAGACAAATTATAAGTTGTTACTGATAACTCTAAATCTGACAAAGGTAGGACCCCACCTATGCAATGTGAAGTACTTCACACAGATGTGATCCATCTCTGGAAATCTCCACCAGCAGCAGCCTTCCCCAGTGACTGGACAGGGATTCAAAGCATCTCTGTTAGGGGCTGAAACAGACACCAGAAAGCTGTCTAGTACCTCCAAAGTTTCATTTATCACATCTTTCTGCAACATCAGCTGTTTTTCTACAATACTAATCTGTGCCATTTAGTAAAAATTTTGGCTTTAGCTACTTAAATCTTAATAAAAATCCCTTGCTTTTCCTCACCACAGGAATGTAACTAACAAATAAGAACATCTCTAACAGCTAATGGATCAAAGCTGAGATCATACTGCTGTGCTTCAGAGAAACTGAAAGTTTGATAAACTGAATCAAGTACCATTTTCAAGGTTTCTCTTCAAGATAAATACTTAAAAAAAAGAGGCTGTTGTAATAAAATACAGATTTTTTTTTTCCCTTTTAAACAGCAGAAACTGAACATTTTCTGACTTACACAGATTACAACAGATTACATTTCTAATGACAGCAGAAATATTTCTGGAACAAGATAGGTTTCCTGAGATGTTTGTACTGTGAGATGAGTAACCTTTCCAGATGAAAAACAAGTATGTAAATAAATATGTCTTTAAAAAAACCACATTGTTACCATCAGAATAAATTTGAGGCCAACATTTAAAAAAACCTGAACACTAGGTGAACTTCCAAGCCCATGTTATTCACATGAGCACAATAATGCTTGCAAAGCATATGCACAGAATGAACAAGGACTGTGTGTGAATGAGTTGCTCATATTTGCTGTATCAACACTAAGAAATGAATCAGTATAATATGTTGAAAAATAGAAACTAAAGCTTCACAGACTATTAGAAGGATAAATAATATCCCATTTCTAGCAACGCGCTATAATTTTCTGCCTCAAACCATGAATCTGAATTATTCAACTGAAGACACCCCCATGGGGCTAGAGTAAAAAGCAAAATCCTCTCAGTTCTTTTTTAATCACTTGTTAAATATCAGCTCTTTAGATGATACTGTGTGAAAACAAAGCGCCTGTAAGTGGTTATTCTATGAAGTCTCCAAGATGTTTCAAATCAGCTTTTCTCATACTTGGACTGCTATAACACTGAAGAATATTGAGCCAAGTTATGCGACTTTTCAGCCCAAACAGAAAGAAAATTACATCTGTAAATTATGGTGTGATCTGTGAAGCAACACAGAGAGAGTAAGAATAAGAAGGTTTATGAACTTAAGCACATTTCTACTTACATCATGGACAAGTTCAATACCTCAATACAGTTAAGGTACAAAGTTAAACTAGTAATTATTTCTACAAGAAAATTATAAAGCTTTTTTCCCTCAAACATATTAACTGTTGAGGGTTTAAAATTTTTTTAAGTGTCGCAACACATAGCACTGCCCAATTAAGTGCTTCCAGTTCATGTCTTCATGGATAAGATTTCTACATATTCAAAAGTGATCACAAAAAGGAGTGGAGACCAAGGTGACAGAACTCACTAGATGCTGCTCCTGTCTAACTAAGACAGATGATGGTACACCCAAACATATTGTCAGGTTTGTCCTCTAATATTTTCCAGGGTGCTTTCTTTTGGGAATCATATAATGAGAAATTTAGCTGTAGATCTGAAGGCCAACAGAAATCTCTCTCCAACACTAGCACTCAGTATCTGCTCAGGCTGGAGTGGTAAAAGACCAAAAGATACCAAATATAACAAATCAGTAGGAGCTCTACAGGTGAGAAGGGAAAGTGCGGGCAAGCCAAAGGAGGACAAGAGGACAGGCTGCAGAGATACTATGCACAAATATTCATGGACATGACACCTCACACACTCAGCAAAAAGGAGCTGGTGGAACCAACACTAGAGCTAAAACAGTAACCCACAGGAAAGACAGACAAGGGACCCTGCTGCAGTATGTCTCTGTGGTCTGAGGTGCAGAGAGCATCTAATCTGTATCTGCAGTTTGTGCATCTTTCCTACCTTGAGCACACTTCAAGTCTGATCAAGGTGAAGTGAATTTCAACTTTACATCGGGAGTCTTTGCTTTTTCCAAGAATGAAAAGATCAGTTTAAGCATAAAGCTGTAAGCTAGAGTTCCTCCACACTACCTACTGCAGTCTCATCTCAATTCCAAGCTTGACAAGTGTCACTAATTACACATATCATTTCAGAAACACTGTATTTCACAGGGAAACTAATGCAGGCAGGAAGATAATCAAGGTTTTCAGCAGACCAGGCAATGCTCTCTACTGCTACAAATACTCTTTAGACAGCAGAGGCATATTATATGTACATTTAGGTTTAAATCAAGATTGAAACTCTAGATGCCAAAGCTTTATGTTTAGTATTTGCAAATATCTGAGTAGCGCTGGATTTGGTTTGAATCTCCTTTATCTGCTGATAGAAACTTAATGATACTTACCTATAACTAATGTCAAATTTGGTGAATGCCTTTGAGGCTGTTCCAGCCAGCAGTGCTGAGGTTGTGCAGTGTTTTAGTAGTCAGTGGTCAGATCCTTTACTATAATCGACCATAAAGGATGAATGAGTGTTCTGAAGATCTTCCTATCCCTTCAGGGTTTTCAGTAAATCTTTTATTCAAGTTGGATGGAATAGCAAATTCTTCTAAGAACCAGAATGGCACACAATTTTAATTTTTCTCTAATCTACTCTGAGAACTGTACTAACTTGACTGTAGAATTATGCTTAGATCAAATAATTTAACTTTACAGATGTCTTTAGGAAGACAAGACTATATCCATATAAAACAAATACCTCTCAGATTCACGTGCAGCTGCCTTTCAGCATGATGGACCAGAAGGAGGCAACGTCCATTCACCTGTAGGTAGAATCATGTTAATGCTACAGATTTCCACTTAGAGAACTGTATTTCCTGTGCCACTTTTGCTGCTTACTTTTGATAGCAACAAATCTTCTCCAGATGCAATAACTTGAGTTGATTACACTTAAAAACTCAAACTGTTTCCTAACATCTTCATGATAAATAATTGTGTCTGAACAGCAGCAGCTGCTGAAACTTCTTATACAAAGTAAATGAGTACATACTCTCTTCTCAGTCTTATCTTTAGATATTTTTAGGTAAGCTTTATGCCACTATGTGAATCACAGAACCACCAGGCTGGAAGACACCTTCAAGATAAGAGTCCAACCCATGCCCTGACACCTCAACTAAACCATGGCACTGAGTGCCACATCCAATCTTTTTTTAAACACATCCAGGGGTGGTGAATCCACCACCTCCCCGGGCAGACAGTTCCAGTACTTTATCACTCTTTCCATAAAAACACCTTTTTCCTAATATTCAACCTATATTTCCCTGGGTGCAGCTTAAGACTGTGTCCTCATTCTGTCAGTTGCTGCAGGAGAAAGAGACGGACCCCCACCTGACTACAGCCACCTTTCAGGGAGTTGTAGAGAGTGATAAGGTCACTATACTGACAAGAAACTGCCTTATGTGTATCCCACTCAGAAGAAAACCCTGTAACAGGCACATTTCAAATGTAGAGGAGTAGCAGGGTTCTGAAACTTTGACAGCAAATGTTTAGTGCCTTGGGGGAAATGTTTGCTACATACCCTTATATCATTTAAAATGTGCTGAGCTCAGAGGGCAAGAAAATGATAGCATATTATCTGGAGGGTATCACCCACAACTTCAAAATGAGAGATTACAAGTTCTGCTTCTGAATGCTATATACAAAGCTATAGAAGAACTCTGTTTTCAAAAATCCCACTGTTCTACAGTTTCTGACTTTTTTCACATTTATGCTGTAGAGCTGCACTGCAGTTCACTGCACTACAACTGCTGGGATATTCCTGTATGTAAGTGGTTTGCCTGTCTTGGGATGACAGAAGCCAAATGAAAAGTGTACTTCAAGAATAGAATTCCTGATTGAAGATGTGTTTTCATTGATCTCATTGGACAATGGACCAGACCCACAAGCATGATTAATCCCAAAAAGAAAGTTAATCAATCAGTTAATGACATTCAAGACCTTTTCAGAATTGTAACTTCTTTTCCCATTGCTTTCAGGCCTTCTCTGTTTAGAATTTGTTCACATTAAGGACAAATTATGAGGACACCAGTCTTCCTCACTTGTCTTTGGTGCTTTGTGTAGGCCTCTCTAGCTGTGAAGCTGTCCCAGAGAGAATGCTGCTGCATCACCCTTATGTGGCTATGGAAAGCTTTGTGATCTGAAACAAGTCCTGGTCATTTCTTTCATATCTTCACTCATGTAAATACTGGAGATGTTTCAGATAACATCTGAACAGCATGGTCCCAGACATTTCACAAGTCAACTTTGCTCTGTCCTCCAGAGATTTCAGGGTGTCCCATGTCCAAATAATACACCTCATAGAGTCTTGTTCCATCAGCCAAAGATATCCTTCCTCCAGGCAACCCTGTTCTCCCTTCATAAGGGGAAGCACATCAGCAACTCATCCACCCCTGCTCCCCACATCCTTCACTGCTAGTATTGTATTTGGAGACTCTGTGTCTGACTGAATAAACACATTTTGCACAGGACTTGGAAAACACAGAAGTTGATCAGAATTAACATCTTCACATAGATCAGATGAAAAAATTCTTTCCTGGAAAACTATTGAAAAGGTACAAGTAATCACTGCAAATAATCCTCAAAATTCAGTGCCATAAACTTCCAAGCAAGTGACTACAAGCAAACAGGACTTCAAAATATATCTCAAAGGCAAGCCTTTATCCAATTCACTAGAATTTTAAAGCAAGAATAATGTGAGAGCTCTAGGCATTTAAGAGGAATCCTCTGATTTTGGGCAATAATGTAATATATAATATAATGCAGCCTATAGCTATAACTGGGCAAGGATCTGCCTAGTTCTGTCTCTGCTCGTATTCACCTTTCATAGGAGAGGATTTTCATACAGTAGCTGTGGTAACTGTGGGTTGGCAGAATCCATGTTTGCTAGCTCAGAACTCTCCATACAATGTCCTACCTGTCACGGTGTGACTGGGGTTTGCCAATTTTAATAGATTTAATTTCTCTTGGGGATCAAATTCAGAAGTAAAGACAAAGCAGGCTTAAAACTTAAAAGGGTATAAGAAGAAATTTATTAATAACACAAAACAATTCAGAATGAGATTTCTAGATTATTCCCTCCTCCCCCTTTCCTCATACCAGCAACATACAGAAAAACACTTCAGTCAGTTATCTACTTAAATAATCATTTCAGTTCACTCTAGAGAGAAAAGTCCCTTCTTTTAGTTTAGGCTTAGAGGGTGTCTCACTCTCACAACTTGCATCTGCCTGGAAACTACAAATTATGATTTTTCTTCCTCCCATTCTCACAGTCCTTCCAGAGCTGTGTTATGGATTGCTGAAACACATGGGGTGTCATTTTAAAGGCAGGCTGCTGAGAACACAAAAGTCTCTTTATCTCATTCTTCACCAACTGTCTCTGTCCAATATTCCAGTCCCAAAGACAGAGCTTCATTTCCTGAGGCAAAAAGGTCTTAATCTCAAGCACTTAACCTCCCCAAGTATATTGCACAGTTTAAAGGAATTTAAGTAAAGTCACAATCCCCTAAAGCCCACAAAAAAAAGGTTTTGAGCTACTTATCAGTGGCGACTTTTCAATCTCTTCTTCCATGAGAACTTTGTCTTCATTCCACTGACTTCTGTAATTCTTCTTGCTTCATGCCTTTTGTTCCGGGGAGCTCAGGAAAACAATCTAGAGTCTCATCCAGGCACTAAGAGTTAAACTTGTATCCAAACGGTAAAGAGCCAGGCTGAAGCCATGCTGGGAAAAAACGTGGACACAAAGAGGACCACGTGGAGACGGCTGGACCTCCTTCTGCTGGGTGCTTGGCGCTTCAGTAGCTCTCCCATCCCCAGCTCAGCCATGCTGCATGGAGAGGAAAATCCAGGCTGAGCAGGAACCGGGGGGCCGAGCTGCAGCCCCCGTCGAGCCCAGCCAGGACCGGGCCGGGCCGGGCCGGGCTCCGCCGAGCTGGGCCACGTGGGGCTGTCTCTGCCAGGGGCTGGGGCCGGGCCAGACCAGGCCAAGCCGGGTCCCCCCCATGGGGGCCACCCGGGACCAGAGCCCGCCGAGGCTGGGCCGAGTCCACCCCGGGGCCTTCCCGGGGCCGGGCCCTTCCCCCTGCCGGGGCTCGGGCTGAGTGGGAGGCTGGGCCGGGCCCCATGCCGGCGACCCAGAGCCCTGCAACCTCCTGTTCCCCTGCCCGACCAGAAGGCAAAAGACCCAACCAACCCTTCTTCCCTGTGATTTGTGAAAGAGAAACAGCCTTCCAATTGGTTTCCTGGGCTGTCAATCACCAACCCAGGTGTCTGATTGGTCTCTGCAGCCTCAGGGGAGGCTCCCAGAGAGGAGACTGTTCTCGTTTTAAGCCACGTGCTCTCCAAGAGGCCCTCTTGAAAACCAGGCTCCCCTCCCGCTCCCTGCTCCGTGTGTCCCCAGCACACTGCCCATCCCCTGCCATAATTTAAGCTGGAGCTTGTCAATGTCTGATACTTTCCTTTGCACATGGCCAAAGGCTAAAAACTCTAGATAATGCACAGGATTACCTGGAGAAGTAGTTCTAACAGTTTGTCTTTCCAAAACGGCATATAATTTCTTTTCTAATCTACAAAGATTGAAATAACTATGCAATTATTTTCAGAAGGGCACTTGATAAAAGTTCCAACTTCTATGTTATTAAGGCATATAGATTCAAGGAGCCACTCAAGAGTCAGGAGAGTACACTGAGATTCAAAAATTGAAGAGGTTTTCTATTGAAATATTGACTGTATGAATCTGGGATGAATTAGAACTATCCCAACTTAATTTCATTCATTTTCTAGGAGAGAAACATGGTAAAATTTCAACTTTGACCGCTAAAGAAAAACCTCAAATCCTTTGTTCATCATCTGCAAGTCCATCCACATACAGAAAATACTGTAGAACAGTTAAATCACCTCAATAGCATAAGTGATGAACAGGAATCTTACTCAGTCTAAGTAAAATGTAACCAATTCCTTCACAGAGCAAGTCATTGCAGCAGTATGAACTCTAAAACTCAGTCAGAAACCAGACAAAGCTTTTGTTCCTATTCCATCCTTTTCTTACTTGCAATTTCTTTCCTAGAGGCATTCTGTTCTGATTCCAATAATAGTTTCTTACCCTGTTTTCACCCCGGTTTTATGCATAGTATTAAAATATCCAGGAGTGCCCAGAACATCAGTTATCTTATTTGTGAATAATAAAAGGAGTTGATGTGAAAGCCCCTAGAAAAGAAAAAGACAAGCTGAAAAAAACTACAACCCTCTGAAAGCAGTGCTTATCCTGTGTGTGCACATTCACTATGAGATATAAATATTAATTTCATTTTTCTTATTATACTGACAAGGACAAACCTTGTTCAGAGGTAGGTAGCTGACTTTTTTTAGAACCATAGAATTTTTTGGGTTGGAAGGGACCTGAAAGATTATGCAGTGTCAAATCCCCTGCCATGGGCTGAGACACCTCTCACTAGACCACATTAATTAAAGTCCCATCCAGGCTGGTCTTGAGCACTTCCACAGATGGGGGATCCACAACTTCTCTGGGCAACAGCTTTTGGTGCCTCACCACCCTCACAGTAAAACTTTCTTCCTAATATCTAATCTAAACCTACTCTCTTTCAGTTTAAAGCTATTTCTCCTTGTCCCATCACTATATGCAAAAAATCCCCCTTTGAGATTGAAGGGGAAGCAACAAAGAGATGTGCCAGTTTCCTAAAACTGTAAAAGAATTTAACATAATTTTAGGCACAATTATCCTGAGCTTGATCACAAAAAAGCAATAGGAAATTAACTACAACTGCCCTGGGAGAGATGGACTCAATTGAGTTATTCTAGTGTTAAGAGATTGTTCATCACCTCCACGCTGATCCTTCACAATGATGCTCATAGCTTGGTTTAGCAGGATGAAGCTTCTGTTGCACCAGGGAAGGCAGTAGTGATCACCTAGTGCTGAAAATAACCCAGGCATATGCACACCCAAAACTAAGATGTACAAAGTAGGCAAAAGAAAGTCCTGCAACTATAAGTAGAAGTATCCAGACATTTTGGTCTTCACAATTAAAGTATTGGTGTAGACACAGACGTGTTTACCAGACTAGTGGCTGGAAAGATTGTACTTGCTTATAACTAGCATTAAAAATAGCGTAAGAAATTAACTCTGGCAGGTATTTTTATGATGTTGTAGATGCAATAAAACTCACAGTTTTAGGGTTCTGCATTTCAACACTTTCTTGTTCCCCTGCTGGAGCCATATGAGTCAACAAATTCACTTTGATGCTAATTTGTTCTTTGCCAATTCATATAAGTGCTTCTTGTCACTTCCATTGGACACAAACAGTGTTTAGGTATGCACAAAGAAAATGAGGTAAAAGTGGTGAGACAAGAAAGAGGGAAGGAAAAGTGTGCTTTTTGTGGTAGCACACAGATTAATCTTTTATTCCAGGTCCTACTGTTTTCTGTCTGCTCTCCTGGGAGTTCAAGCTCCGCTGGACAGAATGCCAGCTTCCCATTGTTACTAGACAGCAGTTGTGCCATACTGCAAGTTCAGAAATTCATGAATCTGTAATGCAAGCAAGACTGTATAACTCCAGCACTGCACAAAGGTCACAACACTAAAAGCCTGCTGGAATTAAGTGGTGTCGTTTTGTTTCATTTTTAAAGCACTGAAGGGATATTATGATACAAAATATTAAGGGATATTTAGAAACAATTAAAGCTGTTGTTTTTTAAAAAGCCAGCAGCCCAGGACACCTAAGAGTGACTGGTGTCAAAGAAGGTCTACTTACAAGATGTTCATCTCTCCCAGGAGGAGCTGCCCAGACAGAGGAATCAGAGCCATGTTTATCTGGGACTTTCTGCCCTTACACCTAGGGCTTCCATCTCTCCTTTATTCTTTATCCCCATAACTCCTTTCTACACCATTTTCCTTTCCTGATGTAAACTGGACAGGATTTTGTTGATAGTGTTTAAGAAAAGACTACAATGAATTTTGATACAGAGCAGTGCCTCTCTTACAACCTGCATTGTGCATTGCAGTCCATCTGTATTTTACTGTTTGGGGCTTGCCAGGCTTTCAGAAAACAGCAATGAAAAGTACATGTTTAGCATAATATAGTAATAGGATAGTATAACAATTGGGACTATCTGTAAGAAGAAATTAAAAATATACATGCAGTCTTTTACAACAGAAACCAAATGCAACATTTCCACTTACATCATGCCATATAATCCTGACCATACTTACATAACACTTTGCTATGCTTGAGTGACTTTTTATCACTGGACATTTGAGTGGTCTAAAATGGACAATATTCTTAACTTAAGGATACTTTGCCACTAGGTATGTGAGACCACACAGTGAAGACTAATTCAAGTCTGGGAAGCCAGAATAAAATTTCTTATGCAACCTTACCACAGAGACCGTCCCAATGGCTCTAGTGCCCCAGGCAACCAGAATCAGACAGGATGCTGTTAAAATGTGTTATTTCCTTCACCTTGGCTAATCCTACGCTGGGCACACAAGGCCACACAAAGATTTGGCAGTGTCAGTGACCCCTTTTGCATCTGGGATCTCAGGGACTCATTTGCTGCTGCAGTTCAGCTCCACTGCCTTCCGCTTCTGGCTGAACCTCGAGTTCCTGCAGCCTTTTCTGAAATTCAGAGTGAGCAACTTTGCCAAGGTCACGCAGGAAGCGCATGGCAGAGAATAAAGCAGCTCTCTTTACTCACAAAACATCAGATGTCTTAGCCCTCAGATGTTTTAAGAAAAGTCCTGGACTCCAGCCTCAATATTGTGTTTGCTTATTAGCCAGAAAGCAGGAGAGAGTGAGAAGCCCAAGGAGCCTCACATGGACCTGGTGGGAGATATCAAGTAGGGCAGTAGGGCTATTTCACTTTGTGTTCTATAAGAGATAATACTTGTGGTAGATTAAAAGAAAGACCACACTTATCATAAAAATGCACTTGTAATTGTAAAAAACCTTGACATTATGGCATGAAATTAACAAAGAAAGTGCTGACAGAGAAAAAATAGTTTAGGGTTATGAAACCTTAAACAAAAGCTTATTCTTTATTAACACATATTTAATTTCAATGCCTACTAAAACAGATGAAAAAAATCTATGTCAAAAATTCAACACGTTTGTCCTTTGGCCAATCCCTTATGATTCTTTGCACTTACTGAGAAGGGAAAAAAAAAAAAAAAAGAAACCAAAACCAATAAAGAAAAGATTGCATTGCAATAAATACAACTAGCTAAAATTTATAGATCCAATGGGAGAAATATTATAAAGCCCCTCCAGATCTGCAATTCTCTGGGTAGCAGAACTCCCTTGAACATCTTAAAGCATAAGACACCAAAGTAACTGAATCCTTCTAACCTGGAGGAAAGTTGTTAATGAATCCTTCTTCTGTGCAAAATTCTGTGAGGAAAGTCTAGCTTCTGATACACAGTCAAGTAAAAGTCAGTATTCTTCTGCTGCCTATGAAATTTTTTCTCAGTTTCGGATTATTTCCTATTTTATAAATTTTATCTAAGTTAGAAATATCAGATAAAATTAGAAAAATGTAATAACACTTTTTTTTGTTCAACTTCATGGAAGATGCAGAAAAGAAGAAACATCACCATAGAAGACAGAATAGCTTGTTCTCACATATAGAAAGCCAAGTAATGGGATATGGAAAAATTATTCCCTTTTTTTGTAAAATAACCAACAAGGTATGGAAAAAAGTATGTCCAGATTCACCGTGAGACAGCCAAAATCAAACAGGAAAACATAATGCCCCTCTTGGAGTCTGAAAGGGAAATTAGTTGTTTATATCACTAATTTGTACAGCATCTATCACCGTTGCCACTAGGTGTTCTAATTACAGAGAAGTAATGATGCAAAAGTTGCTAAGCAAATGTTAAACACAACTAGTGCATATTCTGTAAGCCCTAAGGGGCTGTTAGATTTAAGTATCGGAAGACAGAAAGAAGAATTAACTCTTCAAAAGGGAAGGAATTCTGGGGAGACAGAGCCTTGCTCCAGAGCACAGTGTACAAAGTGTGGGAGATAGAGAAATATGCTGATAAGTGCATTAAATAGATATTTCTTTTTTCTTTCTTTCTTTCTTTCTTTCTTTCTTTCTTTCTTTCTTTCTTTCTTTCTTTCTTTCTTTCTTTCTTTCTTTCTTTCTTTCTTTCTTTCTTTCTTTCTTTCTTTCTTTCTTTCTTCTTCCTTCCCTTCCTCCTCCTTCCTTCCTCCCTCCTTCCTTCCTTCCTTCCTTCCTTCCTTCCTTCCTTCCTTCCTTCCTTCCTTCCTTCCTTCCTTCCTTCCTTCCTTCCTTCCTTCCTTCCTTCCTTCCTTCCTTCCTTCCTTCCTTCCTTCCTTCCTTCCTTCCTTCCTTCCTTCCTTCCTTCCTTCTCTCCTGTTTTTCTTCTCTGTTGTTTTTTTCTCTTGGCTGACAGCTACCAAGACCAAGCAGTTCTCTGCCAAGAAATGGAGGAAAACTAGTGAAATGGGATTTCTCAAACAACCAAATGATCCATAGAGCACTCAAAGGCAGGCAGATGTTTTCTACATTAAACTGAGCCTCTAAGAAAACAATAGGGCAACATATCAAAATTCTTATGTAAATTTCTCTGATTCAGCTCTTTCTCTGAGGTCTGGGGACAATTAAAAAAACCTGAAAGATAATTCTCATGCTCATCCCAATACGGTACTCATCAAGAAAAGCTCATCACCATCATACATAAGGATTTTGCAAGGCTGATTCAGTCTTCAGTAAATCTTTTTAAGCCTGAAGAAGATAAAAAAAGGCATTTAATCTATGATACTTTAAAATAGGGGAGGGATCTTAGCTATTTCTAGGTGGTGGCATGTTTGTGCCACATTTAAAGAGCTCAAATATTTCCTTTTTCCTCTGTTTACTTTGTGACAGCCCTCAGAAAATCTTCACAGTACTTTGAGGCTCTGGCTGCTCTATGCAGAGTATCCCTCTTTTGTTTTGCCAGGTGAATCCAAGGAGCCCCAAGTGTCTGTTTTTCTTTATTTTGAGAATTTGCAACCAGAGAAAACACAGGCCAATGGTATTTCAAGTCCCAGGTGGGGTTAACTTCACATGCATAAGGAAGCACTGAGATATAAGAGGTGAAAGAGGAAAATTAAAGCAACAAACCAGCCTACTTTCATGGTTAGCTTATCTAGACCACCCTGGTACAGGTACAATAAAAGGCTTTCATTTGCACCACCAGAGATGTTTCAGTGTTACCTTTGCACTATTCTGAAAAACTCAGAGCCCTTGAATTATGCCTTATGTTATTCCTCTAGTCCTCTCTAGTATCTTCAACAGGAAATGTTCTTCCATTTAGGGTTTCTTTTTTTTTTTTTCTTTCTCAAAAGCTGCATGTCTTAACTAATGTCCAGTTTACTTATCTCTATAGAATTATTCCTTCTATCTTTGAGCTTTCTTGTTTCTCAGGACTTGTTCCTGGGGTTTGTGTGTTTGTTTTGGGATGCTTTTTGGGAATCATTGAAATTTCTGAAAAATTAGACCTATGAGATGCATCTGCCCTGTAATGAGAGAGAAACCATGTGTATGATTTTTCACACCACTTTGCCTGTACATGAGGCTTCAGGTATCTCTGAGCCAGCCCAGGTCACTTGGCTTTCTGGGAGTAGAATTTGGCTCTGTCTAACCCATTAGAGCACACCTTGCACTGGGGCCAGGCATCTTCATCTGTCCCTCCAGCAGAAGCTGATGACATGACAGGCAGCCTTCCTTTGGGCTCTTTTGAGAAGGCCTGATGCTGTTAAAAGAAATATGAGATGGAAGGCAAGGTTCCTGCAGAGGAAGCACCATGCTGTGGGAGGAATTTATGCATGTGGTTTTCCTGGGACACCATGCCTCAGTCAAATGCCTATTGCAGTGACTAGATATGAGAAATAATTTGCTCATGTCACACTTATATGTAGCCAAGGGGATTCTCCTTGACAGTCTTAACACTTCCTTTAAAAGAGCCTATTAGGGTTTCTCATGGAGTGACTTGTCACCATTCTGCAGGAATCTGCTGTAGGAATCTCTTGCAGGAGTATTTATGGATATAATGACAGACCCACTACACTTTTCCTCAACAAACACAGAGTTCATGCCATTCTATCAGCCATGTTTGGCAAAAACACAGAAGAAAAGCAAAAAGATCAGTTGCAAAAGTTATAGAGGCACAGCATTCTTGTCTCCAGTTGGTTTTTCTACAAAATCAATTCCACATCTCCGGCTTAAGACACTGTCAGATCTGTATCTTAACAAGGCACATATTTCAATTAGTTCTTTTGTTTTCCTAATTGCTGGGACTTAAAAATACTGTAAATCTAAAACCCATTCATGCCAAAAATAAATCCCAGAATGAACTGTCATTTCCAAACCTCATATGCAAACAAAAAGGCATTTGAGGAAAAGAAGGAAATATTTTTGTGGTAGTTCTTTCTGTTCTACCAGGAGAAGAAGAAGCTGTTTGACATTTTGACAGAAGTTTGGAATATTAGAAGTAATTCCAGTAGACATAAGTAGGCAAAGTGCAACTGAGGAGTATGTTCAAGGAGGCAAATACACATAATTTATTTCATGGTTCCAGGGTTTACAGAGAGAGAGAATGCAAAGATATAACATACTGTTCTGCTTACAAAACTCCATCATTAATGAGAAATAAAATACATGGCTTATTTCATGCTAAAGAGACATTTTCCACCCACTTTTTTCTCCTTTTTTTTTTTTTTTTTTTTTTTTTTTTTTTTTTTTTTTTTTTTGGTGAGTAATATTCATCAAATGGAAATTCTTACTCTTTTGCTGGCTTGGACTACTTCAATCCATTGATTTTTCTAAAACTGTTCTTCCAGTGGGAAGTGTGTGGAACTTGTTTAGATTGGGGAATTTTAAGAGGGGAGAAAAGTAGCTTTTAAAAAGGTTGTGCTTTCCAGCAACCCCATTCAGACAGGAAAATTGATTTAGTTCTTGGAGAAATAAAGGCAGCAAGAAATTAGTTGCCAACTGGCCTCTTTCCTCTTCCTGGATTACACAGCTCACTCCAGCCCACAGGTTATTTTCAGCATTGAAATCAATGTTTCTATGCATGCCTCATAGCAGAAGTTGGCACATCTGTGCTACCTCAGTTTTGGTAGCACAGATAAAAATCGGTAGTGAGATCCAGAATTATGTACTTTTATGGCTACACCACAGTACAAACTTGACAATATTGTTGCTTGCATTGGTTGTTACTGAAGCTGTTGGAATTACATTACCACGGTGTCCAGCTGAATTCTTGTTTTAACTCTTCTGTGTAGAAGCAGCCTTATCCAAACCTATCCATGATAGGGCTATGAGGGATATTTGGGTGCTCAGTCTCATGACAGATCTCTTAATGTATCTCTATCTGCTAATGGCTTTTGCTAACAGACAGGTTCAAAACACACACTGCACTTCAGGGCATTGATTGACTCATTCTTCAGCAGGAGATAGCTGAGATATATATCCAGATTTCTTAATTAATGAATAGGGAGTTTAATATTGCATTGAACTTAATTGCATATCTGGCACATCATCTAGGTAATGCCCAGTGACACAGCCTCTGTTTTCCATTCTGTCATGATGTTTTTCATAGGCAAGATCTGAGCACAAACAGGGATGGCTGATGTCTCCAGCCTCTGCTATCTTGCAAAGTGTCAAGTCCTGGATTTTAGGTAACTGTTAAAAGAGAAGCAAAATTTAGGCCCTACTATCTACTGCACAAATACAGAACCAGGGGTTAAATTATGAGCTCAGATGTAAGAAAAACCATACCTGAGATAATTATTTGTTTGTCCTGTGTTGAACACACAGGACTGGTGTGCTGAACACTAGTTTTGAAAGGATCTTGATGCATTCCCATGTACACTTCACTACCAGGAAGCAGCAGAGTTTAAAATCTCTGGTGGCAGGAGGAAAGGTGCCAGCAAAACTTCAGCTCCAGGTGTGAGGAGCTCAGCCAGGAGGGACAGCTGTCTTCTGAGTGGATCAGGCAAAGCACCATGGCCAGTTGAGGGGGAGATTGATTGTCCTGCTCTGCTCGTGCTGCCACGGCCCTGCCTCCAGTGCTGTGTGCACTTTTGGGCACCACAACGTCATAAGAGAAATATAAAGCTATTGGAGAGTGTCCAAAAGAAAGCTATGAAGATGGTGAAGGGCCTTGAGGGGAAGCTGTATGAGGAGTGGATGAGGTCACTTGGCTTGTTCTTGGAGAAGAGACTGAGGGAAGACCTCATTGTTGTTTACAACTTCCTTTGAGGGGAAAAGGAGGGGCAGGCATTATGCAGGGCCAGGAGTTGGACTTTGATGTCTTTTGTGAGTCCCTTCCAACTCAGGATATTCTATGTTTCTGTGGGCATACGAGGGAGAGTCTACGCTGAGAACAGCAGAGCTCTGGAATGAGACTGTCAAGCCAACAGAGGTAGGTGGGGGAATCTCCATCACAGGAGTGCTATGGTAACAAGCTGTGCAAAATTCAATCAAGATGTCAGCAAAATGATAACTAATCCTGTAACTTTTCCAGCTTCAGGGCAGGAGGATGTGCAGGGATTTTACAGAGGCCCTCAGAGGTATTTACTTTTCTGTAATTGTAGGATTGTAGGAACCAATCTGTAGCTGACATCATCAAATCCTTCTTGTGTACACAAGTCCAGTGTGCATATAAGATATACCCTGCTGATTAGAGGTCTTATTGTTATTAAGCCATTGCCTTTCATCTGTTAATTACTAAAGACAGTTCAACTGTGGGGCATTAATAATTCTTAGAGGTGGTAAAAGCCATAGCTACAGTTGCCATGGCTTCAAAAGGAAAGAAATCTAAAATAAGTATTTTGTGGAAAAGAAGCAACTCCCCAGAAATAAGAAGTTAGTGGCATCCCTTGATTCAAAAATAAATGGATTATTCAGGATTAGCACCACACAGAGAATTGCTCTGACTTCCATGAAGACAATGAGGTTCTATACTTCATATTCACCCTTTATTTGATTAAATGGGTACCATGTTGTTTTGTCTAGTGGAGCCACTGCTGAGACCACAGTATTCTCTGAAACCTCACTGGTTTAATATCTGCATATGTGACTCTCAGGGAAAGTTGAAGAGCTATGGTCTGGAAGAAAGTACATTATTGTATGAAGTATCATGTGATTAGTTGCAAGCAAACCTATTCTGAAAGCATTCATAGGAGTCCTGTGTTCAATGCAGAAAAATATCAAAAGATACCCTTAAACATCACTGAAGAAATCATGGAGGATTTTTTTTTTTTTCTTTTTTTTTTTTTTTTGGCACATGGACTGATCTAGCTGAGCAGATGTCGTGCTAGAAGAGGAAAATACAGGAATGATTCCAGGTGACTTGCTGCACTTCTGACTTCCCAAATCCCAGCTGTCCAACAGCAAGATTCTCTCTGCTATCACAAAAAAAAAAAGCTCACCAGCAACACTATCTGCTTCGCCTTCCCTCCAAGTAGACATCATGGTTGGAAATTCTGGAGAAAATCAGAAAGAAAATATTCTACTTGGGCTGGAAGGGAAGAGAGAACTTGGAAACACTAGTTTCTCTGCAACATTATTTTCTCTCTGGTTTGGCCAACATTTCATCCAGGGAAATCTGATCCCTGGATGTGTCTTACACAAAGATTTACTAGCTGATAGCAGAATCTGTGGGTGTGTGAAAAGCCTGACAAAAACAGTAAGAATTTATTTATGGCTGCAAATATTACATCCATATGGGAAAGTTCATTTGTCTTTAACTTTTTTCAGACATATTAGAGACTGTTATTGATTTAATAGTCTAGTGGAACATAGAAAGAAAAAACCATAGCAGGAGAAAACTAATTATTATAATAAGAGCAATACATGTATAATTCCATTTTAAAAATTAGTTACTTCTCTTTCTCTATCACGATTTTTCCCTAGACACAATTTTCTGTTCATTAGGAGATAATTACCTTCATTGCCAAGCAGTTTATAAATGCACTGTTTATACCAGGAGAGGATTTGAGAGTTACATTTCTTGTCCAGAATGTTATTGCTATTGAGGGAGTCTTACTGCATTATATCTAATAGGTCACTAAACAGGCAAGTGGATCCATGTGCATTTGGTAATAGTTCAAATTTTATTCCCAAAGGACATATTTAGAAAATATGGGTTTTTCTTATTAGTCTTTTCATTCCACACCAATACTATCAACATGCTGAAAGACATGCCAACAAGAGTTCTCTTACTTCACCCTCCTCTGCCTCTCCTTCTTTTCAGATACAAGCAGCTTCTAGGTAATGTGTCGTTTCCCACACAACGTTAAAAAGTGGCACTACAGAAATAAAACACTAAGCTATCTTGCATTTGAGGAGTGCATGCAATAATCAAACTTCAAACCAACTTTGCAAGTTAATTACCATCATCCTTATTTCAACAGATAAGAAAAAATGAGAAACATGGGAAAGTGAGACTGTACAGCAAGCCTGAGCTCAAGACCCCCTCTTGCTCATGTTCATTTTTACTCCTCCCTTCTGAGCTGTGGCTCTGCACCACAATTGCCGGCTGGCAGGTAGCTGGAGAGAGCGTGCACAGCTGCATGGACAGCTCTGCCTCAGTCGCTGGGCTCCTGCACCTCAGCCCACTGAGGAGGACCACCATGGCAAGAAGGAAGCCCAGTGAGCAGGAGCCTTCTTCAGCCTTTTCCATCAAACAACAAGCAAGAGGCAATGTGGTCCATATTTAGCCAACTAAGTACCCAAGTTGCTCTTTTGCCTCCCTTGATAGTCGGCAAAGAGTTGGTACATCCTCAAGAAGATTCGACATTCTTGAAATCTGAGTTGCTTCATATTAGTAAAAAAAAATTATATCCTCAAGGAAATAGCCTGTCTCCTGGATAAAAAAAATTTATTTTCCCTCTCTATTATATCTCCCCTAATACTTGCTGGAAGTGCTGATTTGGCACTGGCATCTGAATTTGCACATTGTAATAGTCATTAAGCAACAGTAATGTGTAGTAATCCCTTTACCATAGACTTTCTAAATCCTTCATTCCCACAAGCTCCTGGAAGGCCAATGCTGTAAAGCAAGGATATGCTTCTTACTTGAAGAATTTGAAACATTAAAAAAGATGCACAGCACACTATGCAAAACAGTCCAGAAATTATTGCAAAACTATTTTATTTTCTGTCTTGTACAATAAAGTATGACAGAAAGAAGAAGTTCCCAGGAAAATGGAATAATGGAGAGTAATATAATCTGTGGGGCTTGTGTCCTTCATGAGCTACTTTTAATGGGCCAGACAATGAGGGCATTATTTCTGACATTGAAATTATGATTTTACACAATCAGTAGAGTGCTATTAAACAAGGACCCAAATAAAGGGATTTGGTCATTTACTCTATGGAGAAAAATAGAAAATATTTGTTTGTCCCTTATTAATTTCCACTGGATTGGAAATTCAGTAGGAAGCCGAATGTGCCACAGAAATGACTAATTCTTTTGTTCAATGCATGAACTAAAAACTTGAGGAAGTAAAATGAAAATTTGAGGGGAAAAAAGCATCACAAAATTAATAAAATGGGGTTGGTTTGGATGAAAAACCCATGAAAATTTTCATTCAGTTGGAATTGATAGGTTTCTTTTTATTTACAGATAGGGAAGAATTTTTAAAAAATATAACAAAAAAAAGGGGGACAAAGCATGCATTAAAAGCTAGTTCTTAGAGCCATTAAAAACATCACAAAAAGCAAGCAGCAGCATTTGTCACCTCTCTCCAGAATAAGCTGATTAAACCACTCATCTGGGACCAATTTCCCCTTGTCATGAAACTTGGAAGAAAGACTTGAGATCAGGTTTCCCTCCTCTAGACTCCCAGCCTGCGGAGTCCCCTTCTTCACAGTGAATATTTGTTTATAATAATAGTTAAATAACTAAAGAAGCAGAATTTGATTGTTCAGTGGAAAAAGTCTCCCTAGAAGAAAGATATTCAAATTCCCTTTCAAAATTATGTAGGCTTTGGGGTCTTCAACATGTTGGGCCAGTATCCTAATCACCAGGATTATGAGAGCAGGAGTTACTTCAGCAGATGCTCCTTTTGAATCCAACTCCAAAAAATTGAAACATTGTGCTTGGAGAATGCTGAAACTAATGTTTTTGACATTGCCAACACTTTTTTTTGTTTGGTGGTTTTTTCTTTCTTTGCTTGTCTTTCTTCAGTCAGGGCTGTTCTTTCAATTCAGCCTAAATTTGCCACCGGTTTCAAGTAGAATTGTGAATGTTTAATTGAGAAACAGAAAGTGGCTAAACTGGAATCAGGGCTGGTCTCAGAGTACCTCTGTCTCTCAGCCCAAACACCATTTGCTTGTTTACTCTCCATACCAATCTCCTACCCTGCTAGAGCCACAGATCTGTGTCAGCTTTCAGACATATGCCTCTATCAGAAACTTAGTAGCTCTCACTTGATATCTCTTTATCTCATGCCTAGGAGGTTAAGTGAAAACAGTCTAGTCTAAAGCTAACCTTTGGTAAATTTCCCATGAAATTCTGTGAAAGCTTGTACATGTATTCTTGAGTCCCTTGTGCATGAACTCTGTCTGTCTGAAGCCATCTCATGAAGTAAGCAAATAAGGCTGCTTTGCTGGGTCTCTAAACTCAGAAGAAATCTCCACGAGTCTGAGACAACACTGAGACAGGGAAAGGGGCAGTACAACACCCAGCCCATCAGAGGACCTGCATGAAAGACCCAACCCTCTAAATGAGCACAGCAAGGTATCTTCTTGCTGCTTCTCCCTGGTCTTTTCCAGCACTGTTTTTCCCATGTGCATTCTGGTTTGTTCCTGTTTTTTGAATATCCTGGGACATAATTATGTGCATTATGATGTGAACATCAAAGGCATGGAAGTGGCTTCACTCTCTGTATCTACAGCTGATGATGGGGTTGTAGTTGCACTAGCTGATTTCAAGTCTGTGAACTATCTGGGCAAAAACATTTACCACCTGCAACAGTTTAATGGTCAGCACAGTTAAAAGGCTTTGACTTCTCCTGACTTTGCTTCAGCTGAGCTCTAACAAAGGAATAACAACATATGAGTTCTAGCAAGGGAATTATTAATTGTTATGGGTAGGGCTGGACCTCCTGGAAGCTGGTGGGTGTGACAGCCACCCCTCAATGGAGAGAACTTAAAAAGCTGTTATGGTGTTCTATGAACTGTTTACTCAAACATCAGAGAACTTATTGCCACCTCTGCACTGACAAATTATTCAGATATTTGTCCAGGGACTGAGGCTTTTAGGCTTGTTTAGTGGAGGTATCTTTCTTTGAGAAACAGGCCAAGTACAGGAGAACACAAAGACACCGCATAAATTACATGAAAATGGTTACCTGCAAATGGGAGCATGAGCATGATAACAAACCAGAAAAAGCAGAGTGATACATGGACAGATTGTGCTGGGGAACGCTGGAGAGCACACACTATAAATTGGCCCAAAAAAAAAAAAAAAAAGGAGTTGAAGTGACACTGAGTATGAAAGAAACTAACTCTGAGGTAAAGCAATGCAAGATAATAGAGAGCTTAAAAACCAGATAATAGAGAAGCATGTGAACTGAAGTGCAGGCAATTCAGCATCAAAACAAAAGATAGGAGATGTGCATCCAAAAGGCAGAGAGGAAGAGAAAGAACAAGGCATGCATATCAGTATCAGAAAAAAAGAAAAAAATTTTAGCTTAGTCATGGTTGTAGTTTCTTTCATAGGATATCCATCAAGTCTGACAGTCGAGCACACCCAGGGCACAGAGGGATGTGCAGTCTGCCAAGAGGACAGGTACACAACGTGGACCTCAAGTAACAAAGGAACTGTGAAAGAACAGCAAAGATCTGCTGAGTCATTCTTCATGCTGGAACAAATAATACTGACAAAACTAAAACCAAATAAAACTGACACTATAGAGCAGCCTCCCAAAAGAAGGAGTATGCTGCAGGAATGTGAAAATACAGAGCATGGGCTTAAGAAAGTGTCTGCAGACTTGTTTTTATCATTGCTGTTTGTAACACAGGAGGTGATTCAGTGATGTTGGTAGTCTCAACTGTTTCCAAAATCCTGGAGAAAATGCCGTGGAGGCAGGAGTGAACACTGGTGATCCTGGGGTCTTTTGAAACTGATGGCAATGATTTTGCAAGGAGATCATGATGCACAAGACACTCATCTGCAGTTTAGGCATGTAAAAATCCCCTAGCTTAAACCATGTTCTCCCAGTAGTCAATAGTGAAAAGATGCACTTAGAAAGGATTTATCCCATCTGTCTTGGGTGCCCATTTTAGTAGGGAATTACTTGCCTTTTCAGAGAAACCTCTCTGCCAGGTATAGAGGGAACTAAATGGTTGAAATTTAGACAACAAATGCCTACACAAAATTTTATTTATATATGTATATGTATGGATTTATATTAGATTTAGATTTTACTTCTGAGACTGTAAACAACAGTGTCAGAGAAGCTACTTTCTAATAGACTTAATATTTCTAGAAGAAAACATCATCATCTGCATGCAGTGTTACTTGGCCTGCATAGAAGTAGCATATAAATATTTTTGTTTTTAGTGACTGAGGTCGGAGGCAAAAAGAAGTGAGAAAAACAGTTTGAAATCTTGAGATTTCAATGTTCTTGTTGTTACAAGATCTGACCTCTCAAGTGTTAAAAATGTGAAATTTGAGGCTATTTTTGCTACTAATAATATGTGTATTTACATGTCACCTTTGAAACTCTCAACACACTTACAGAGAATGTTAAGTATTGCCAATAGTATTTTCAAACAAATTCCTGAAAAAGAGGCAATTTGGGTTGGAGTCATCAGCTGTAATTCAGGTGCCTACCATTAGGACATTTGAATCCAATGTACTTACACTCTGTTCTTTTTACATTTGCTAATTGACCCCTTCTCCCAAGGGCAATTCATCTTTGCTAAGACAGGCATTTATAATAGGTCAGAAGAATGGCTTTCCACCTGTTTTCCTCCATTCAGCATCAATCAAGCCTAAGGTAATTGCCTCAGACAATTATATTTATTAGGTGTGTAACTTTTCAATATCCAAAATTAAGGAAGACAGCCCTATTCTAAATATCCCAGATAGAGTCAGATTTCTCAAGTATATGATCTCCCCATCCCCATGAGGTCACAAAGTGATGTTGGAGCAGAACTGCAAATCGAGTCCAGCACAACATTTTCTGTGCTGTGCTGCCTCCTGTTCCCATCCCTCTATTTACAACCACAAGCAAGATCAAGTCCAATTTATGTAGCTATTTGTATGCAAATTAGAGGATATTTTCAGATGCATTCAGCTCCATGTAGGAGGCAGGCAGCATTTAAAAATGTGTTTTTTCCCAGGATGATAGTGAAGTTTTCAGTTTCTATTTTGTTCATTCTGCATTTGTTGGCAGGATGTTGTTCCTGACACTGATTTGTAAAGCCCAGTGTGTCATACACTTCCTTGCATCCAACAGAGACTCTGTCTAAGTTTCCTCTCTTTCTCTGAGCTCTGCATCCTAGCCTCTCCATTCTCCTTGCTGGCTCCAGATGTCTCCTGTCATCCCAGTCACAAGTCTCAAGAGCCTGCTCCAAACTGGGCACACATCCAATTCCTTTGCACCCTGCCTTCTCCCATCACTGCCTTATAGGCTGCATTATTTTATCTCTCTGTCCTTTACCATTTCTGTATTTCCAGGTCTCCTATCTGCCACCTATGACAATGTCTATTTTGTATCAATCTTAGCTTTATTTCTGCTCCATGTTGACTCTTTCTGTGTATAGTTCTATTTCCAGTATCAATATTTCCTGCCCTACACATCTTTGCTCTTTCCTATCCCTCACCATACATCTCCCTCACAAGATAACTATTCTCTTGGTTCTGATGTTTCCTCTCTCATATTCATTCATGCATTAAATTTTAGAAGACTTACTTGTAAGCTGGAGAAAGTGGATGTTTCTTTTCCAAAATCAAAATGTAAGAAACCTTTTTATCTTGATCACACCAGAGTGAATCTAAAGTAACCTCATTGAAGTCAGTAAAGCTACACTAGCAGGAAATAAAGTATGATGGTTGTACAGATCCCAGAAACTTGCCTCATCCCTCTAAAACTCCATGCATAAAATGAATTAATTTGTGTCAGGAAATGGTTCAGGGCGATAGAATTCACCATCTCCCAGTATTGTTGGAGCAGATCCTGGCATGGTTCCAGCACAGAATAGCACTCTCCCAAAATAGTTCTCTCCCGAGCACAAGTCAGGAACCATGCTCAGTTTGAATGCTGACACCTGGTTTGGAAGCTAGAAGGTTTAATTGTATGGTCAAAAGCCCTTCCATGCCAGCTGGCCTCTGTGTCAGAAAACTGTCACAAAGACATCTGGTGTTCTTAAAGCTGTATCCTTATAGACACTCCACTGTTTCACACTAAGGTCCTATCTCTATTGTACAGACCTTAGTAAACCATTCCACTCTGGAGCAAACAAATAGTTGTCTTGGTAAGCACATATCAATGCAGAATAATCTACCCTGAGGTCTAGATCCAGACCAGACTGTGGCTAGCCCACACCTCTTCAGCCAAAGAACTTTCTGAATCACTCCAATATCAGTGACAAAGGCTAGATGTGAAGGGATGCCCTCCATCTGGGAAAGGCAAAAATCAGGGACTGACTCCTCCTGACCACTCAAAGTACAGGAGTCTTGGATGGCAGATATAAGATATCTGCCTCCTGCTACCACAACCCTTACCTCCTTTCACAGAGATGTCAACTTCTTCTCACTTTTGACATAACCATCTTCTATTCTTCTGCAACACCTCTCTACTCATACAATCAGGAGTCCCTTGACAGGTCTCTGTAGGTGTAGAAGAGGCTACAGGCCCCTGATAAGTCACAGCTGTATTAATTACCAAAGAATAGCCTTGCCCCTAATGGATCACAGCTGTGACTAATAAAGATAAGGGTGATAAAAGGGGTGGGTTGGCTACTCAAGGGGCTTGTCTCCGAGAAAGAAAGCCTGGAGGAGGCAGAGGAGCCTAGAGGAAGATGGAGCTGAAGGTATGCTCCAGATGGACTGGATGATTGACTGAATGGGAGAGAGACTTGCTGCTGTGAGGTCAGTCTGGGTCTGCAGTCAGACCCTGCAGTGGGGTGTGTGCTCAGAGTCGAGTGAGGTGCAAGATTGAGGTCAGAGGCAGCAAGGAAATACTTGCAGCTGTATTCCAGCAGGAAATATCCTGCATTCAGAGTCTGCAAAGGAGACCCATGATGGGAGCTTGCTGCAGTCAAAGTCTGTGATTAGTTGGGGTCAGGATGGATAATCTGTAAAAAAAAAAATAAACCAGGACCCTTTTTGCGCTGGTAAATGGGAGTCTGTGTCTTGGCTCATTTCTACTCCTAATGAGAGGTCTGCTGCAACAGGTCTCTACTGGCCAAAGGCATTGTCTGCCAGGTTTTTGCCAGTCATACTGACTTCCTAATTACTGCAGGTAAACAAAAACTATCTCCCAAAGGTGAAATTTTTATACATCAGTTGCTATAAGCTATTATTTACACATTGTATTTACTTTCACACATTTGCATGCTGTCTTTGATACTATAATGACTGAAAATAGCCAAATTATTGTGTTTTGCACTACAGAGTTTAATTTTCTGGTAGACTGAAGGACCAATCTTACACTGGTCAATAACTTCCAGGCTCTTATTTAAGTATTTCCACCAAGAAACAGTATATTTCAGTAGTTAACAAGCACTCAGAAAACTGTCCTAAGACAAAGCTAAGGACAAGTTAATGGTGTAATAAATCAGTCATTACATTAAATGATCAGCTTCTGCTGTTCAGTATTATTGCTTTATTGACCCCTACTTAAAGATTTATCACAGTAGTATTTTACTGTGGTTATAGGACACATGGTTGTGGTACTACAGGGTGTAGTTTAGCTTATGCTTCTGTTTTAATTTCATTTAGTGATTCCTGTGGACAAAGAGCCAAAAGTGTTGGAAGCACAACATATGAGGACAGAGAAGGTCACTTTTGCTAAGTGGAACCAGGACAGTAGGCACTGGGGGAGTGAAGGAACCAGAGGGATGCTGCTTGTTTGACTCTGAGCTGTAAAGCAAATAAAGGACTAGAGAGGCTGTAGACAGGAATTACTTCTGCAGTTTTCCCTGTGCAAGAAGTACTAGCCCCAGCACCATAACCAGGCTATTTTGTCTTCCTGTCTCTACCAATCAAGGGTTAGTTTCCTCCTATCTGACTGCAGATCTGCTTTAATTATTGTTTCCTTAAGTGTTTCCACCAGATTCCAAGAAAAGTACTGTGCCATTTCTTCTGGAAAGAAATTGGCTTGCTTTGGCTGTCACTACAAAGATGCACATGCATCTGTTCTGGAAAATATGAGACAGATCATAAACTAAAGCAAGAGTGGCAAAGAAGAGAAGGCTGTTAAGCTGGGCACCATCTTGGCAAAAGTGAGGATGTCCTGTCCCACCTGCAGTGGGACTGAATTTATTTTTTTATTACCCTTATTTAGGACCTTTTTCTATGTCAGATGGCCACCCCAGCTTATAACAACAAAGGTCTTATGTAATTGATTGTGCAGATGTGGCCAAAGTACTTGAATCATCCCCTAACTAAAAATATTAGAAACTTAAATTAACCCACAGGAGAAATTAGGAACTTGCAGACATCATAGTTGGGTACTTGGGGACGTGGTCAGTGTACTGGGAGGCAGGACTTCCTCTCAGGAATCTCAGTCAGCTGGGAAAGCAGCCAGGCAGGTACCTTATGAAAGTCAAATGCAAAGCTATGTTGGGGAGGAATAAGCCCATGTTACAAAACACATTGGGGATCCCCCTTTTGGAAAACAGTTTGCAGAGAAGGACAAGGAGATCTTTTTGGATGCCATGTTGACCACTAATGCCTCCTTGTGTAAAAGAAAGCCAACATCTTGGGCTACATTACTGGGAGTCCTGCTTTGAGTAGGAGATCAAACTAGAGGCAGATGTCTCTGCAACATGAGTTTTTTTCATGTGACCCTGTTGTATGAGGGCCAAGACAGAGAGAAAACCTGTGTATGCAGAGCCATCCCTATCCACATGGTGAAAGGAGAAGTAATCTTCCCTTCAGCTTATTTCCTCTCATCTACAATGCCAGACCTGTGAGCAAGAAGATGAGCTGATGAACAAGTTCATAAACTCAGTTTCTGTGAAGAGCATTGAGAGGGCCAAGAGATGGAAGTTGCCTCTTGGTCTTCCTGCAAAAATAATATGGAAAAGTTAGGAGGCCATTCTGAAACAACCAGTTCCAGAGGAAGCATGGTAAGCAGCTAAATAAATGTGGTCTCTAGGCCTGTAGAAAGGCATAAAGCTTCCCTGACTTCTCAGCAAGAACTTTTGGTCAAAGACCATTCTAGAGATTAAAAAAAAAAAGGGAGGGAGGGTGAGGAAGAAAAGAAACAAAATGCTATTTTCAAGCTCGTAAAACTATGTGGGACAAATTTGTCAACAGAAGTTGCTCAGTTCCTTCACAGTTATCTCGCTTTCTTGTGACATTAGATGGAAAAGACCATTTAGAAAAGGATGACATCCTGGGATACATTTTGGCCACATGCCAAAAGAGCTGATGCCTGTTTGGTACCTGCTGTAGACAAAAATATATAATGAGTAACTCCACTAAATGCTACAAAGGAATGTAGAATCAGGTCTTTAACATATTGATGGGAGACAGGCAGTGGAAGTGGCATTTTGGACATCAACATAGTTACATAGTATCTCTTTAAGAGCATATATAAAACCAATTTTTTTATTTATGGAGATTTTTTAGTTGACTTTTATGCTACTCATGATCTTCAATGGCAGTGGTCAAAAACATAACTGAAATACATGCAGACATTATTTTAAACATGCAACCTTCTTTTAAACTGGCTCTTGTAGCAAAATGTACCCAGTCACTGAGAAAAACATTCTGGTGGTTCAGCCTGAACACCAAATTTCCTGTGCTTTGCTGGTAGCCCTACCCAAATGAGACATTTAAAGTTAGCTTGAGGTATGTCTAATGATCAGCAATCCCAGTAAGAGATGTCATGAAATACAGCCCCACTCAGCTCCATGCATAAGGGATTACCCTTTAAAAGACATATTGGTGGCAAACAGATGTTATCTCCACATGCATTCCACCTCTCGATTTTACTTATCTATGAGTTCAGAGCTTCAGATCACAGCCAGAGCCAAAACATAGAGAGATGTCAAATCAAGTTATCACAGCAAGACATTTGGCATTATTAACATTTCATGGTACTATGGAAGAGAGACATAAACATTCAGTAAAGAAACTGGAAAAATGAAACTAATTTTCTTTCCTTCTCAATACTTCATCTCTTACTGTTATCTTTACAACTTTTTATCTACCATACTTTAGTCCTGCCTAGAGGGGAGAGAAACAGTGCAGCCCAAATATTAGGATACTTTATGTGAGATATCAAAGTCTTACAAAGAATAATGGTGTATTTTTAGTATATTGATCCAATGTGCACAGTCTATTATTACTTTTCCTAGCCATTCTATATTTACAAGCACGTTTGCATTAAAAACAATCTCTGCCTGAATTCACTTCAAGGATACATAAAGAAATGGCAGCTACTACAAGGAAAGAGTTCACATACTGTCAAACAAAATAGTCCTCATCCTACCTAGAGGCAAACAGGAGAAATATAGGGGGTTTTCTCAAAGGACCCTCCAGTGTCTTCCAAATTCATGGAGCAAACTGGTCAGAAAATTGAACTGGTTGTTGGATTGTTTTCAACATTCTTTGAAAGACCCTTTTAAAATACTTTCCTCTTAACCAAAGCCTTCAAGCACAGGGAATTCTTTAAAAGAAATTATCGTGTTTTCCACAAGGAAGCATACTTTTCCATTAAAATAACTTAAAATTATTAAAATAAACAATCACAATTGTTTATTGGAAGTGCCAATAATTTCCACAGGGAAAAAATGGCATTATTTTTAAAAATGTTGCTGTTACATTGCATCCAATTTTCCAATCCTGTATATTTTCAAGCTCCCTAGATTTGGGGCTGCTGTCTTTGGATTTTAAGGGCAGACATCCCAGGTGCAGAGCTGCTGCCTAACGCTCTTCCCAGGCAGCAAGAGCCCAAAATCCAGCAATCTGAGGCAGCTGGATCACATGCAGTCAGCAAGCCTTCTCCCTAATCCTGGATGGCATGGAAAAGGCAGTAAATCCATGCTTTGTGAGTGTGACCTTTGCAGTGCCCAGGCACACACCTCGTTACTCACAGCACAAAGATTACGGTCCCTGGCTCCCGGTCCCTGCGCCAGCCTGCGGGCAGCAGCGCCCGGTGACTTTGCTCCTGCCCATGAACAATGGAACAGTACAACCCTGTTCTGACAGAGCAGAGTGGGATGTCACTGCCAGGGGTTGCTGGCTCAGCTCTCGTGCTCACAGGCCCAGCCAGGGTCGATGGCTGTTGCGTTAATATTTTGCATATTGGCTATAAATACTACACTGTAAATTGTGCGTGACACTTGGAGCTGTGCTGTATGGATGTGCTCAGCTGGACACATCACATTCATTCTGCCTATATGACAGATACAAAAAGTAAAGGAAAAAAAGTCTGGAAACTATACCTCATATATATTTTTATATTGTACTGTGTAAGTGCCCATGTGCAAAACCACAGAAACATGAACAAATGCAATTTATTATTCATGTCTGACTGCTTTCCTTGAATTCTGGTCACTAATCCATCTTCCTTGGAAGCACCTCTTAATGTTTCAAACTCTACTCAGTTTTCGACAAATGGTTTAAGAACAAGTTTTCCATCTCCCCTTTCAAATGCGGGCTTTATTCCATAGAATTATCCTCTCCTGAGTTCTGGAATGAGTCATGTTTAGTTCTGGAACACTTGAAGATATTAAATTCAACAGTGCAACTCATTCAGGCTGCAAATTCAAGCTGCATCCCATCAGAAAACTAAGAATCACCATTAGAACATAACTAAGTGGTTTTATTTCTTTCTTTTCTCAGTTCTATAATTTAGGTATAAGCTAAAGAACCACGAGAGAAAAAAGAAATGAGTTTCTATTCTGTTTGGAAAAGCTGGCATCATTGAAATAGTTACTAGAAAACTTAAGTCACTGAAGCCTATTTGGATGGATATCCAGTACTAGGCAACTCTGCTCAGATTCATAGTTTGCATTGCAACTTTCCATAGTACCCAAAAAGAGAACAAAAATCCATCACTGTGTCACTGTGTCATTTGATAGTGCAATCACTCTTGTCACCCCATTTCCAAAGCAGTCTAACAGAGCTATGAAAGGTAGGGAGATGGATCATCACAGAATGAAGCAGCTCCCATATGAAGGCTCATCCCAGTAGGCTATGTGAAGCATATAACAAAGGTTTTCAAAAATCTAAGTACTATAGAACAGATTAAATAATCCATGGGACTTATTATTTCTCATAAAATAAGAACTACAGGGTTCCCAGTGAATTTATCCAGAGCAATTTTAAAAGCAAGCAGAAAGAAAAGCTTTCTTATACAGCATAGAGCAGGATCCTGGTATTCACTGACAGCCTGTGGAAAGAAACACCACAGGAAAAAGGGTTTAGAAAGTGATTGACTGAGTGTACATCAGATAGGTGGCACCTCTGTATAATCATCTGCATGCAACTCTCATCTCCAAAGCCCCAAAGCAGCTGAT